>OZ014522.1:72174001-73466501 GCA_963966055.1 Lathyrus aphaca | reverse complement strand
TTATAACTTTGCACCAGAGCTTCTCCCCCCTCATTCTTTAGTTTTTCATGTTCCAAACACTCACTCAAACTTTCTCAAACCATCTCAAACTCTCAATTTCTCATTTCACAATTTCTGTTTTTTTTTCACTCGAGTTCAGTGTAGAGCAACTTCTAAAACGATCAAGACACTTCAAATCCTATATATCTCAATTTAATCGGTAAGTTTTCGAATTTTAGAGTTTCAGAATTATTTGCGAGTAATCGATTTAGAGTATACATTTAGGTGTAGAAATTGTTAGGTAGTATGAATAACATAGGTTAGAGACAATGTAGGTATTGTTTCTTGAGGGTGATCACCCAAGACATGAGGGTAGTGAAGACGATGACGATTTCAATGAGCTGGAACGTTACCCCGGGGGACCGTTGATATGTCTCTACTCATCAAGAGATATTAGAGGAGCAACAATCTCAGTTGAACCATACACAGGATGTCCTACCTCGCTATCGTGAGATAGAGCATATAGCGCAGGAGACTATTGCGGACAGTCACCTCCCTGATGGCAGACTTGTCATGGATATGATTATTGAGATTGCTCGGGGAGCACTTCAGTACCACAGACATCGAGTCAGGACGAAGGGTAAGAGCAGGGGAGCCAGGAGAGACCCTTCGACATACACAATAAGTTTTTGTTTGGTGTAGTATATTTATTACATTTATGTACTGTATTTTAACTAGAGTATTATATATATATATATATATATATATATATATATATATATATATATATATATATATATATATATATATATATATATATATATATATATATATATATATATATATATATATATATATATATATATATATATATATATATATATCATTTTATTTTATATATGGATCTTTTCGAATGTATATTAAGTTGCGACGATAACTTAACATCTACGACAAATCAATAAAATTGATTTAAAAAATAATAATTAAAGTTCTGGTATTTTTCCTGATCTACAGATCCGGTAATATTCCTGATATACACATCCGAAACAAATCAACATTTAAAAATAAATAGTACGTCTAGATATACATATCCGAAAATTAAAGACAAAAATAAAAATTTATGCAGTGCCAAAAAAAACTTTAAGATATAATTAGAAATTTTCTATGATATAACTGACTTTAAATCATATTCAAATTTTACACATTTTTCAATATCAACTAGACATCATACAAGAAAAAGACAACTATACATGCAGCCAAACTTATGCATGTGAGTAAAATAAAACTCAAATTTTGTAGACTTTGTCAAGTTCCAAATCAAACTACCTTTCGGATTAGCATCAAACTTAACCCTTAACAAATAAAGTTTAATCCTCAATCTGAACTAAACAAGACATTAATTTGCTATAAGCCTATAAGAGATAAAAACAACAAAAATAGGGCCTATGAAAACCAACTGCAAAAAATATTGTTGGACCATATGTAATAGCTACATAAAGTTTATATTTTACAACACGTAACAATGTATAGTGATGTCAATATAAATTCAAGGTGTTTGATTTTGATAGGTTCATTTTAGACATTTGTTTTTATATATGATTGTGCACATGAAATTTAGCTCCTCTTTTTAACTCTTTAGGGTGTATACTTAGCTATCAATGTTAAATCATCTATAGATTACTGGACTGTTGTGGATTTGTTTTTTTTCTTATGATAGATTCTAATTTTAAATCACAAAATAACTAACTTCTTTAAAGGGTTTCTTTTATGTGCTTACTTTATTTGAGTGTTTTTTTTTATAAATAATATTAAATAATTAAACTCTATAATTAGTTTATGAATCTTTAGAATATTAATTTTCAAAAGTGGTTATATATAATTTGTCAGTTGTCATACCGACATATTGTTGAGTGTTGAAAGATAAGTACTTTTTTTTATTTTATTAAAACAAATTAGTGATCATGACATGTTTAATTAAGAGTATATATTTTGTTTGTGATTAAAAAATTATCTTGTTTATAATTAAAAATTATATTTTGTTACTGTTACTTATTTAATATTAACTTAAATCAATCATCAATATTAAAATAATTATTGAGTAACTTGGATCAACATATATGTGTACAAAGGTTAAATAAATGTTTGTGAGAATCACATTTGATATGTTATCAAAATTGCAATTATAAGATATAACATTTTACTTTTATTTTGTTATTGTCTATACTGGTCAATATATATTTAAATAAATATGTGTGAAAGATATAAAAAAAAATATGGTGATTTAAATCACACTAAAATCACAGTTTTTATTGAAGAAAATCACAATTGTAACAACAACATATTATTTATATATATATATATATATATATATATATATATATATATATATATATATATATATATATATATATATATATATATATATATATATATATATATATATAAAATGTTCGGTCTACCTTAAAATATAATAGGTATATGTGTTATTAAAATTATTATTTTTTTGGATTTTGAACACTTAATTCATTTTCACTCTTTATATTTATCGAACTTTCTCTAATAACTGATATTAGAGATTAGATTTTACTCAATGGGAAGTGAGAGTGTGATCCTAGTGTGAATCGGATTAATGATATGTGTGACTTACACTTGTGGGTAAGCTTATTCGCGAGTCTCAAATTGACTAAGTAAATGTTAAGTGTATAAGAGGGAGTTTATAGGCATTTAGTTGTAACTCTCGACGCTCCTTAGACTTTACCAACAAATAGTTATAGCATTAGTTACTTTGTAACAAGTAAATGCCTAAAATAACCAAATACATCCCATATATAAATAAGTTCCATTCAAAATTTAAGATATAAAAAGCATAATTTAAATAGTTTTGTGTTCTCGTATTTAAAAAATGCCTAAAATAACCAAATACTTCCCATATATAAAAAAAATGTTAAGTGTATAAGTTTTGGTTCAACTGAAAAAATGCATATATTGCTATGTTGGACATAAGGATGTAATTAAGTGAATCACACAAAATCAAACAAACTAAAAATCAAATTGGGAAAATCGATATAATGTTATAATTCAAAAACTGAACCAAACCATCAAAATCCAAATTGTTTAGATTTGGTTTTTACTTTTAATTGTAAAAACCACATAATCGTTTAATCAGGATGATGTGTCTAATTATATCTTACATGCCTGCAAGCCCAATATTGCACAACTCATACACGCCCCATGAAGTTGCACAAACACTGGAAAATTGTTTATTTCATATGTTATTTCCTCTCAATGAAACAACAAGCACATGTTCCTTTTATCTTAAACGCTCGCAATTAGGTGCAACTGGTGATGACTATATATGGTCCATCCCAATTAGTTGCAAGCTTTCCACTTTATGCGTTCTTGAAGCTGACATGTGTTCTTTTTAGAATGCTTTATTCTGAGACGAAGGCCTTAGGGACCACTTTTTTTGTTATACTTTGACATCATATGTTGTTTCACGATGTCATTGATTATGAAGGACAAACCCACATTCTTCCAAGAGATCTAACTTTTATCTACATTCTTCTTTGTTAAGTTCACTAGGTTTTCAATGTGAAGTCCTTTCGACTATCTATCATATTTCTACGGGAATTACCGCTTTGGTTTTATATGTGAGTCGGAAGGGGGTTTCCTTTGTGGAAAATATGGAGTATACTGGTATGCCCAAAGGGTGTGTGGAAACTCTTCTTCCCAATTCTCCTTAGTGTTATCTAACATATGTCATAGACCTTGTAATATAACATTGTTTGGTGTCTTTATCTGGCCGTTAGTTTGAGGATGTTCCACAAAGGTGAACTGGTGGATTGCTTGTATCTCATTCATTAATTCTTGGAATATCGTGTATATGAATTGTGTCCCATTTTATGTCACCGCGCCCTGCGGGATATCAAACCTTGTGAATTTCCTCTTGAAGAAACGTAAGATGTTATGGCCTATGATTTTTGTTCGTGAATGTAGAGATCCCTTGGGATGAAATAGATCTCCATTCACGAACAATGTCTTTTCAATTCTTAACATTGCTAAGTAATGTTTCATGATTGTATCTTTGGCCTGATACTCGCCTCGGACTTGAGATGTGATGAACTCTAAGTCAGACTTGATCATTACTTCTTCAACTCCCACATCAATTGAGAATAAGTAGAGAAAAGATAGCAAAAAAGATAAATAATAACTAAACATATAAATGACAAAACATTTAAATAGATAAGGTAAGAAAGATCACACCAAAGATTATTCTGGTTTGATTTTAAACCATGCGACTTACTCTAGTTTTCAAGAGTTTTCTCTTGAGATTTACAAAACCAACTTGATCTTTTAGAAATGATCAACTCAACAACCTTAAATAACTACCTTGAGAGTTTACATGGTATTAGCCCAAAAACCTTAAACAAATACATTGAGCTTTTACATTGGTTCAACCCAACAATCTTAAACCATGGTTTACATGTTTATCTTGCAATTTTAAAATCTACTACAAAATCACAAAATAAATAAGCTTTTGAATAAAAAAATTCAATACAACAATAGTACACCATAACTCTCATATGAAGATTTTCACTCTCTCAGCAGTAAGGCGGTGACTAGTGAATAAAACTTATAAAATAAGGGGAATATGTGAGACATAAGAGATGATTATTTAGACTGTTAGTGTGTTTAGAAGTGTGGAAATTTATCATTTATATAGGAAACTTGTCTTAAAAAGGAAACCATTCATGGGCTTTGGAGCTTCATATTCAATTAGAATACCTACGTAATCGATTTTTAAATCCATAATAGGAAACCCTAATATTATTCGTCACTTAATCAATTAAGAAGTATATATGGTCAATTAAGAGACATTACTCTTACTCTAAACGATTAGATTAAGGTCCTAATCTATTAGACAATTGAGTTTAAAAAGTTTTAACAAAATGATAAGAAGTTTGAAAAACTTTTGTGTGTGCGTGTTGCCTTAGTATTGCAAGACTTAATCTTGGTTCATTTACATTTAATTAATAAAATTATAAGATAAAGCTCTAGCTTCAAGATCGACGAGCTTTCACAACTTCAGTTCCTTCTTGATTTAATTGTGATTAGTTCTTTCAACTAGAACTTTGAACACTTTGACTTGTGCTTGATTCTTGATTGGTAATGTTGATAATTTATTATATGTTTATCAGTTGTCATCATCAAAACCTTTAGAATACAATACATGCACAACACATAGAACCACAGTACCTAAGATTTAAGGATTTTCCTTGGTTCATATGAAATATCAAACTCGGAAAATTCTACGGCCCACTTTGCCTACAATACAAAATTCATTTTTTATATGTTTAAATATGTTAAAATAAATCATCAAAAATGTGTTTTCATTAATGATCTTGTATGGACATGGAGAATTTGGTATCAAATTTGGTTATATTTGTGAGATTGAGAACTCATATAACTAACTATTCGTTAATGATTTGGTCGACGTCGATGGGTAGTACCTACAAATACTCTAACATCCAAGTTAGTAACTCAAAGAGGCAGAGAGAAATATTTTATATTTTAAATGGTGTACACCTTTATTTGACGCTTTAATACTAATTTTATATGAGGTTTTGAGGCTTTATGAGGGTCTAAAACCTTGAAAATTAAGATCATGTTCCAAATAGACAAACGTCTGTGTATAATTTGTTTTGTCAGTTTATAGTTCTCCTTCAATCATTTGCACAGATCAAGTGTTTTCCTAAGGTAGATTAATACTTGTTTTTGAGGTCCTACAACCTTCCTTGGGTATGCAGCTGAGGTATGGCACTGTAATCTTGTCTCAATGGTATGACATCATCATGGCGAGTCTATTCGAACAAACTTTTGGATTTATCGATTCATTATTGGGCCATATGTTAATAGGTTGTTAATTTTATTGAGCCATCAGTTCTACCTCGTCCCAGACAGGAACAATTAATATATTTTATGTCAAAATACATTAACATAAATATTCTTATGATAAACTCGCATTTTAAATGTGTTGGTTTATCTACAAAGTATTGGTGGTTGAATGCTGGATCAATTTCATAGTTTTTTCAATTCCACTATTGTTTAAATATTGATTTGTACCCAAATATGGGTAAAAAATACAAGGTGATTACTTTACTATTACAAAGATATAGGTGCAACAAATGATAGATATTTTGTCATCTTATGGTTCTCCTTCAATCATTTGTTTGAATTGCGTGTTTTCTTAAGGTTGGTTCTTACTTGTTCCTAAGGTCCTAAAACCTTCCTTGGGTTTGTAGCTGAGGGTGTGGCATTGCAATACCATATAAATGGTTTGAATTCATAATGATGACCATTCTAGCATACTTTTGGTTTTATCAGTTTGTTATTGGGCCATATGTTACTAGGTTGTAAATGCTAGTGGGCCATAAGTTCTATCTTGGCCCAGACGGGAAAATTAATATATTTTATGTCAACATTAACGGAAACACTGTTCTGATAAACTTGCATTTTAAAGGTGTTGATTTATCTACAAAGTATTGGTGGTTGAGTATTTGATAAATTTCGTAGTTGTTTGAATTCCACTATTGTTTACCTATTTATTTGCACTCAAATATGGATCAAAAAATCCAAGTTGATTGATTTACCATAACAAATGATAGAGGTGCAACGAGTTGAAGAAGGTATGAAATATTTGAAATGTTTTTAGTGTTTACTTTTTTTTTGGTTTATCACCACCGGTTTAGTCCGGTTCGGGGGTCAGTTTTGGCATCAAGTGGTTCCAGTCCCCTCCCGATCGCAGTTGCGGGGAATCGAATTATGGTTTTCCCTATCAAGTCCAACACCAATCACCACTGGACCAACTAACGATTGGTTGTTTTTACTGTTTACTTTAGTAGTCACATTATCAAACTAATATTGTATGATTTATGTGTATCTTTTAGTTTATAAAAATGGTTGGATGACATTGTAATAATGGTGTGGTTAATGATGATTATGATGAAATGAAAACAAGATGAAAGAAACATAACGTTAAACATATGTTTATTGCATTTTTTATTTTAATTTTTGGTCAAATGTTTTTTTTAGGGTTAAATAAGTTATTGGTCCCTGTAAATATTGACATTTTTTGAATTTTAGTCCCTCTAAAATTTTCCTTTAAGGCTTGGTCCTCACAAAATATTTCGTCTCAATTAAGAGTCCTTGACATTAAACAACCCTAAGAGTCCTTGGCTGACTGGATTAATTAATATGTTAAATTAGAAATAAAAAAGAACACAACTTATCTTATGTAACCCTAATACAATCAACTTCATCTTTTCTTCTCCTTTGTGGTCCCTTCATTAAAAAAGAACGCATATTTTCTTCTTTGCACAGGCTTTGCACATATATACTTGGACCCACCATTAAAGAACACATCATTTGGTAGGTGGATTCATAGATACGGTAAAGTTTCCATTATTGCATTTGTTTACTTCATTCAAGACTGTTTGCATTTAATTCACATGTCCCACTTGTGTTCAATTGTTTGCGTTGACTGTACCCTAGTTTTTATGGTTACCCATCTTCATTTGCATTGCATTGTCTGATATACCCTTTTGTGGTTTCTTATGTTGTGTAGGATATGAGGTTATTTAAGGTTGTTTTTTTATACAAAAGGGTCTTTTGTAAAGGATGCAATGTTAAGATATGTAGGAGATGTGTTTGTTGTGAATGGTTAAGACACATATTTTTGGTCTTACTTTGAAGCCTGTGACCTAATCAAGTATATGGACCCTTCCTTTAACACTGAAGTTGTGAAAATGTAGTGGAAGTCTGAGCATGGTAGTCTGGAAAATGATTTAAAACCCTTTGTCAATGTTGAGGATGCAGCTATGTTAGCTGCTTGTGATGAGAATAGTCAATGTGATGTTGAGATATATACTGAGGCAAAATTAGAAAGTGGTGAGAAGACTTATATAGAGAGGTTTTTAGAGAAAGAAAAAGGGAAAGAAATTGTTTAGGATGAAGAGGAAAGTGACTCAAGTGAAGATACCTTGGATGGGATTCAATTTGAGGATAGTGAAGAAGAGAGAATGCATGAATGTGATGAGGATGTTGATGTAGGAGGTGGTATACACAAAGATGTTGATGTTGGTGAGTCTAGTAGACAACTAAATGTTGTTGCTGGTACAATCCAAGGGAACAATGTAAGGTTTACTACACCTGAGATGGATAGAGAACATGTGATTGAAGATGCCTATATAACTGATGAGATTGATAGTGGGGGAGACAATGATAGTGTTGATGAAAGGCCTCAAGTGATAAGATTCAAAGAAGATGAAAAACTTAGCAAAGATTTCATGTTTAAAGTGGGAATGGAATTCTCTTCCTTGAAGAAATTTAAGAAAGTAGTGCTTGAGCATAATGTGTTGAATGGTAGAGAGGTGGAAGAAGGGGACTCGGCCAAGCAATATAGCATGCTCTGGTCCTATGCAACTGAATTAAGGAGGGCATCAGTTGGAAACACATTCAAGCTGAACATTTCTGGTATACCCCCTTCATTTGAGAGATGCTATATGTGTTTTGATGGTACTAAGAAGGCCTTCAAGTTAGGTTGTAGACCATTTATAGGCCTAGATGGTTGTCACTTAAAAAATAGATATGGTGGAATTTTGTTGATTGATGTTAGTAGGGATGACAATGATCAATATCTCCCACTTGAATTTGGAGTTGTAGAGACTGAAACAAGAGACAATTTGAGTTGGTTCATGAGGTTGCTAATTGATGACATTGGTTCTGACTAGAAGTTGTGTTTCATGTCATATTAACAGAAAGTGAGTAAAAATTTATGACTTCATGCATTGTTATAACATTTCTGACTTCATGTATTGTTATAACATTTTTTTTTTGTTAACAGAGGCTTGTGTAAGTTTTTGAAGAGGAATATCCTGAATTTGAACACAGATTTTGCTTAAGGCACTTATATTCAAATTTTAAGAAGTATGGAGGGGCACACTATTCAGATATTTTATCATGGCTGCAACAAAAGCAACTTTTTTTTGAAGCACATGTGGAGAAGATGAACCAAATTAAAGAGGTAAGTCAAGATGCTTATGAATGGTTTAGTGCAATACCTAAGAATAAGTGGTATAAACATGATTTTCCATTTTACTCTAAGTGTAATGTTCTCATGAATAATCTTAGTAAGTCATTCATTGCAAACAACTGGTGGTTGTTGATGGTGAATCACCAAGAGTTGTTGAAACACAAGCTAGCCAGACTCCAACAGTAGAGCCAGTACCAAAAAAGATGGTAAGTAACCTTTACTTGTAAAGTAAGATACTTATTTGTAAAGTACTATTATTGAAAGTAATACATTGTTATACTAACTATACAGGGTAGGCCAAATGGCACAACAAGGAAGGGAGTTCATACTAAAAAGGCCAAGACTGTAGGGCAACAAACTGAAGAAAGAGAAACTGGAGGAAGAGAAACTGAAGGGGTACAACCTGAAGGGCAACAAACTGAAGAGTTACAAACTGAAGAGGTACAAAATAATAAGGTACATAATGAAGAGGTACAACTCGAGGTACCAATTTCATCACAACTTACTCAAACTTCGGTTGAGGCAATGAGGATGTATTGTGGTATTGATCCTGAAGAATTGGATTCTTTGCTGGATGATGATGAAATCCTAGACATTCAGCCACTTAATGTGGATACCTCACCAGCAAAAGTGCCAAAACCAATACCTATTGAGCATATACATGTTGCACCAGTACCATTTGTGCCAAGACCTAAAGTTTTCTTTGGCCCAATGCCTAAAGTTCCAAAACCAATACCTGTTGCACCAGTGCCATTTGTGCCAAGACCTGTTACACCAAAATCATCTGTGCCAATACCTGCTGCACCAGAACCTATTGTTTCAAGACCTACTATGAGTGACCCTGTCAGTTTGATACATATTTCTATTGTATTTTGTTCCAATGCCTACTACGTGTATTATATTGCTAACTACTTTCTGATATAATAGGTGAAGGCAATGTTATCTCCAAAGAAGAAAGTAAAGAAAAAGGTTGCAATTAAGAAAAGACAAAGTGACAGACTTAGGACACTTAAGACCCATAATATTGTGGGACCAGGCAGGGCTGCAGAAGATCCATTGGTCATTCCTAAGGAGGATGCAAATGTTGGGAGTACAACTTCTAAGAAGAATTGGGATGATATTGAGAGGAGCCTAACTCAATGAAGATTGGTGTGTTGTGGAGCATGTGTTTTGATTTGGTTTTATGTAATATGAATCTTAGTAGTATTTGTATGAACTTATGTGTTGTCTTTTGGTTTTATGTAATATGCACTATTGTATGAACTTATGTAATTGTATGAACTTATGTATTCCTTATGTATTAACTTATTTTACTATCTAGCCATTCCCATCAAAAAAATGGTTTTCCTATGTAATTATTACTTAAACTATTGCAACAATAATCAACTTAAATGCAACACATACATATAATTAACAAGGTTACTCAATTTCATTGCATAAAATAAAGTACATCACAACACTGCAGAACAACATCAACTTCATTTCCTTACATTAAAAAAATCAACACCTAGCACTTGCTTACATAAAATAACATCAACACCTACATTTAACAACAAAATATACATTGAACAAAAATGAGATAACAAGACAAAAACATTTTCAATCTTCCATAATATGTCTTTGTTTTCAGCTTGCTCTTCAAGATCTTGTTCTTCTTCCTTGTTTCCTCAACAACGGACTTCATATACCCAATATAGGTCATGACTTCCAAATCTGAGTTTGTACAGCTTGAATCATCATTCTCAGATTTTTCTGCAAAATCATCATCCCATATGAAAAGATTACAAGTATCAACATTCCTCCAATTCAGACATCTCCAAAATAACGTTCCCTTGTCTGGTCCCCTTTTGCAATGATATGAAACCATACAAAATTGACAACCACAATATTTCCCACATCTTGATTTTACGGAAGCAAAAGACATTAGAGGAAGAAAAGGGTGGTAGAAAGAAGATGAAGAGACAAAAATGGTGGTGCACACGGACGAAAATGGTGGAGAAAGAAGGATGAGGCACGAGAGAATTAGGTTTGAAATGAAAAGGGGAAATACCTCTTTTATTGAAACATTTACACGCTGGCTACAAAAAGAAATAACAAAAAAAAAATACAGTCATCCTGCCACATCAGCAACCGTTAGCGTTGTTTAACATCAGGGACTCTTAATTGAGGCAGAATATTTTGTGAGGATTAAACCTTAAAGGAAAATTTTAGAGGGACTAAAATTCAAAATGGTCATATTTACAAGGACCAATAACTTATTTAACCTTTTTTTTATGTTAAATGCACATCTACAATAGCATTTTGGTAATAATTTTTCAATTTTCACGCAAAAGTTAAATTTAGTAGCTTCTCTAAAACCAAACCTGCATTAAGGGCCCGTTTGTTTTGTTTTTCTTAAATGATGTTTTTAGTGTAATATAATTTTGTAAAAAAAAATACAATGAAACTTTTCATAAAAGCGTCAAATGAAAATTTTGTTTGAATAGTTATTCTTAAAATGTTATTTTAGATATTTCCTTATTTTATCGGGAAAAAAAATCGGATATCAAAATTTCAAAAAATCACTTAATTTTGAAGTTATTTCAAATAGATTTTCATAAAAATCATTTTCGAGATACAATTTTTTTTCAAAAATTGTGATTTCAACTATGTTTTGATCTTCAATAATGTGTATTTATGTTGTACGGTGCAAAATTAGTCTTTCAATTTAGAAAAAATAAATATAGAAAAACTTGTATTATTTTGAAAAACGATTTTACAAAATCTATTTTCGAAAAAAAAAACTATTTTTCTTAAAACTAAAACAAACTGGCCCTAAATTTAACTTAATCGATTCATATTGAAAATAAATTCAATGTTATACATTCTAACCATGAGTTTATTTCAATTTATTTCATGATGGTGAATTTTGAAAATAAATTATATTTTATTTTTTGTTGCATTTGTAACTTGATGGTTACCTTAATTTCATAATATAGTAGACTTATTTTGATTGTATTTGAAATTTGATCAATAACTTATTTTGATTGTATTTATTGTTTGATGGTGAACTTAATGTCATCATTTTGAGTATGATGTATGAACTTATTTAATTTTAAGATATATATGTATTTATATTTGATGGTGAATTATAACCATTTTGAGTAGATTGTGTGACCTTATTTAATTTGAAGGTGTTTAAGTAAAGTGAACATGAAATAGTTTATTTGAAGAAATGATTGTTTGAAAAAATTATAGCATGATGAAATAGAATATTTACATGATGAATGTATTCTTTTGAGGGAAAGAAGCATTTTAAATCGATGAATTCAACTGAATCAAAACAAATATTTCTAAAAAGCACTAAAAATCAAACTAAACTTATGTAAATTTTATCCATTGTGATATTAGTTTGACTTAAAACCAAAATCCATATACCTTTAGTTAGACACCATCACCTAAGTTTGAGTTCAAGATCAATTTATAGTGGTTAATGTCACTTCATTTATGCATATAAAAAAGTGAAAGTTTCATATACTGTTTTTCACAGAAAATGTTTTTTAAAAAATAATGAAAAAATTAATAATATTATTAATAAAGAAATATTATACTTGTTTTCTCTCTAGACACGTTTAATTCTTATTAAGTATGTTATGTCTTCTATTTCGGTTTACTTTCGTTTCTTCTTCAAGACCCTTTTGGGTATTATATCTTTCTTGAAATTTATTTTTAATGTATTTTTTGGGGGAAGGAGTGAGGAAGTGAGAAAATTTTCCTAGATTAAATAGAATATTATTTATTTGAAAAAAGAAAATGGAGGTATGGAGTTAGGAGGTTGTTAGTAAATGGTGTTGGAGGATTTTAAATGAGACGAGAAGTATTTAGTATAAGGTTTTGTGTGCTCGGTATGGTAAGGGATGGGGAGATTATCTTTAGGGGCAGTGGTGGTTCTATTTGGTGGAGGAATTTGAAAAACATAAGAGAGGGTGTCGAGTTGGTTATAAAAGGTACCTGGTTGCTTGATAACATTGATCGAAGAATAAGAGATGGGTCTTACTCTAATTTGGACAGATCCTTAGCTTGATGGTACGTCTTTGAAGGTAATATTTAGTTGGTTGTTTGTTTTAGTTAAGAGTAAAAGGGCGAGACTATCATAAATGAACGAGTTGGGGTAGGGGAGAACAATGAGGCGTGGAAGTGGCGTAGGGGGTTGCTTGCTTGCGAGGAGGAGTTAGTGGAAAAATGTATTTAGTAGTTAACTTCACTTGTTTTGCAAGTGGACGTAGAAGATCGTTCAATTTGGAATTTACACCCATGTTCTTGCTACACGGTGAGGAGTGCTTAAAAAAAATTGTCTGAAGGTGACGTCAATAACAATCAGGCTAATTCCAAATTTTTATGGTTGAAGATTGTGCCGCTTAAGGTATTTATTTGTGCCTAGAGATTTGTTACTGAATCGTAGTCTTACTTAGAACAATCTGGCTAAGAGGCGGATTTTTGCCATGAAGGATAAAAAATGCATGGTGAATTGTAACGTGGATGAAAACAATATCATTTGTTTGAAACATGTTAATTTTTCAGTAGGTTATGGCTAATTATTCTTAATTTGTTATGGTTCTCTACGACATCCCATGGAACGGTTTGGGATCGTCTATTACAGTTTGGTGGGCTTGGTGGTTTTTCGATAAATGTGTGGATGGATTTTAACTGTATTTGGTTCTCATTAGTTTGAGTTATTTAGAAAGAGTGAAATAGACGTATTTTTCATAATAAGGCAGAGGAGGTACATGCATTATTTGAAAGGGTAAAACTTATTTTGTTCTAGTGGTTAAAGTCGAAATATGTTACTTTCGATTATAATTACCAGTAATGGAGGTTAAATCTCTTATTTTGCTTATCATCGGTTAGTAGCCTGTTTTTTGTTGATTTCTTCATATTTTGAATTCTCTCTTATCAATTTCTATACATCTTGCACTTGATTGACTTATTTTAATCATTAACAAATATATATATATATATATATATATATATATATATATATCGCCCGGATTATGAGACTTCTCTAATTCATGCTTAGCACTCCTAAAATGTTGTATAATACTCAAAATACTTGTATTAAACTTTTACTAAAAAATATCGTATAAAAATTTGGTACTGCAAGTTAAAAAATCGGTAGGTTTGAAAAAGTATCGTATAACAAAATCAAATAGGTCATATTTGGTAGATTTATAAAAAAATGAAGTTACAATTACTGGATTTTTGATATATTCTTTATGTTTTGTAATTTTCTGAATTTTTGAAAATTTTGATAATTCGTATTTGATGGTAAGAAAAAAATGAAATTAACACTATCAAATTTTTAAAAAAATTTGATAAAAACTCAGAATTTAAAAACTTCTATAGTATATTGAAAAAATCTGATAAAAATTAATAGAATTTTTGAAAAATTCGATAAAAATTCTTGAAAATACGTTAAAAAATCATGTAAAAACTCATTATTTTTTTTGAAATTTTTGATAATATGTTAAAAATTCGGTAAAAAAACTCATAGATTTTTTTAAAATATGATAGTATATCATAAAAGTTCAGTAGTTCAAATCCAGTAAATAAATACAATTTTACACTAGTTTTTTTTTTTTAAATCCGACTAAAATTTATAATTTTTTTATACATTTGATAAAAACTCATGACACTCTCCCAAAATCCAATAAAAACTCATATTATCACCAAAAATCCAATATAAACTCATGAAATCCTTAAAAAAATTCAATAAAATACCCAAAAATCTGAGAAACACAATTTTTTTTAAAACATAAAAAATTACAAAAGATATTACGTTTATGCACATTAAGTCTTAATAAATAAACTTGATGCTTCATGGGCTCTTATATGAGCTGGTGCCCATCATAATCCATTTGAGATTTTTCATTTATACACCCTCTCTCTATGCTCTATTCCCCCCACAAACATTATAAAACCTATGTTTCACTCTTATTCATTGTTAAATAATTTCATTTATTAAATATTTGAGTTTATTAAACAAATAATATTTTCTCCAAATAAAAAAAAATTAGGTAACTGATTATTTCAGTTTTTTAACTCAAATTTTGAGTTTTTTTAAATAAAAAATAAATTTCAAAAAGTTTAAAGAATTTAATTACTTATTATTTCCAAAGTTTTCTTAATTTCAGATAACTCAATAACTGAAGTTAATTTTGTAGTCAATTGTTAATATCACTTACTTGAGGCTGCCACCATTGATAGAGATTGTGAGTTTCTATGCTAATTTCTTTGATTGTCCCTTAAATTAAATATTTCAAATTATACTAAAGCAATAAAAAAATAATTGATGTTGCTCCATTTCCACTCAAACTAACAAATACTTTGTGTCCTTATTGATGATATATAAATTAAATGCATGATGTGTGATCAAAGGAAACCAAACATGATTCTTTTCCAACACTTTTGGATGAATCAGAATAATTATTTGACTAAAAAGTTCTTATAATTAGTGGTTTGTATGATCATTTTGCTCTTTCTAACATTAGTGTTTAATTATCGCATCTAAATTATTCTCTAGTTTTCAAAACAAAAAAAAACAAAAAAAACTTCTCTCTAGCTTTGTTTTTCCTATAGCTATTTTTGGAATATTGTCACTTTTATCGTGTTAGATTGTGACAATTAATTCCAAGTGCATGATGGAGATGATAGAGAGATGCAAATAATTTGATGCCTTCCACTATCAACTAAATTCTTTTTGAAATCAACTATACTTAAAAGGGATATCTTACAAGCATGCACTCCCTCAATAAAAAAATGTTAATGGTTTATGATTTTTTGTAATTCTGAAAAGTGGTGGAAGTATAAAAAACTTTGGATGTCTCTGAAAGTGGTGGAAGTCTAAGATACGTTGGATGTCATGTTAAAGTCTCGCATGTGTTCGTAATGTTTTTGTAAAATATGTATATTGTTATACATGATTGACGTTACTCTTATTTTTTTAAAGGATATAATAGAATTGTTGAATCTCTGATGATTGCATATGAATTATTATCAATTTTAATGAATTGTATCCTTTTTTTTGTCTTTTCAAATTCAGATCGAGTGTTAGAACTTTGCAAACTTGTCATCTTCCTTATGCATTTATGTTTCCATTTGTGTCCTTGTATGTTTGATTCTTATCTTATGTTTTTTTTATTTAAGTTATAAATATAGTTAGTCATTCAACAAAATATAAATTAGAAATATTCTAAGACTTAATAACTTTTAAAATATACAAGTGTTGAGATGTTCTAAGTCTAATAAATTTAACAAAGTGACTTTTCTTTGATTGCCAAGGTTCAGAGTCTTGAGTAGCAGTGTGTTGTATTGTAGCTTGGTAACTTTCTTCTTCGGGTCTGTAGCTAATTATATAGAGAGAAGAAAAAGAGACGTTAAAGACTTTCACCAAAAGGTTGGGCTAGCTTTGTACTTGATTATACACATCAAGAAAGCACGTTTCTATAAGAGGAATTATCTGTTGAAACTTAAACAACAAATAAGATAGTTTTTCCTTAAGTCTTCACGTGATCAAAAAGTCTACGAGTCTGTTAGAGTTGCCTCGATATAAGAGAAGATGCTTCAGAGGTTGACTTCACTCTTCAGATGCCGATCACTTTAGAGTCTGCTTATTGGCTACAGAAGCTTCAGAGTTTGGGTCATTAGAGGTCAACTTTCTTCAGAGTTTGGGTCTTTCATCAGAGCTAGAGTCTTCAGAAGTGGTATTTAGAGTCAGAGTTTGATCTTCAGATGCAGAATCCTTAAGCTTTTCTTTTTATGTTCTTAGACTTAATCACGCATACTTGAACGATGTTAAAAAGCCTAATTTTCTTTAAATAATTTGTTATCTTTAAAACACAAAGGATACGATATTAATCATTTTTGTTCCAACATTAATCTTATCAGAGGTATAACTAAGGAAGGCACTTGTTTCTACTACTGTAAGATCGGACAATGGAAGAGAAACTAACCAAAGTACCTGGAAGATAAAAAGAATGGAGTTAAGACTTCAACTTCATATATTTTTGTTATAGAAATAAATTCATCTACTTTTGCATCATGGATATTGAATATTGAATGTGGTTCTCACATTTGTACTAATGTGCAGGGGCTAAAAAGGAGTAGGGAGTTGGAAAAAGGTGAAGTTGACTTATGAGTATGCAATGGAGCAAAGTTTGATGCTTTAGTCGTAGGAACTTATGTATTAACTTTACCTAATGGTTTAATAATTCAACTAGAGAACTTCTACTATGTACCTGCAATAGCAAAAATATCATTTTTGTTTCTTATTTGGACAAGTTTTATTTTCATTTATAATAAAGAACAATTTTTTCTCTAATTATTTGAATGATATATTCTATGTTACTACACAAATGAATAATGGATTGTATGTTCTTGATCTTTAAATTCCAATTTATAAAATTAATACTAAAAGGATAAAACCTAATGACTTAAATCCAACTTACATTTGAAAATGTCGCTTGGGCCACATAAAAGAGAAATGCATTTCCAAACTTCATAAAGACAGACTCTTATACTATTTTGATTATGAATCATATGAGACGTGTAAATCTTGTTTAACTGGAAAGATGACAAAACCCTCATTCATAGGAAAATGTGAAAGTGCTAATGATATTCTTACCCTCATTCATATTGATGTATGTATACCACTAAACACACAAGCCATAAAAGGTTTTCAATACTTCCTCGTGTTTATTGATGGATATAGTAGATATGGTTATGTGTATTTAATGAAACATAAATATGAATCCTTTGAAAAGTTCAAGAAATTCATAAATGAAGTACAAAATCAACTAGGTAAGAATATTAAAAACTCTTTGATCAGATTGAGGTGGTGAATATTTAAGCTTTAAATTTATTGACATCTAAAATAGTGCGAGATTTTATCCTAACTTACTTCTTATGGAATGCCATAATGTAATGATGTATTTGAGAGAAGAGATTGAACCTTAGACATGGTGTTATCCATGATGAGTCACGTCGATCTTCCAAACTTTTCTTGGGACATGTTATATTGACATTGGCTTAAACACTTAACAATATTCCATCTGAAAAAGTTAAGTAGACACAATATGAGATACAAAGTGGTAAGAAACCACATATGTCTTACATGAAGATTTAGGTAGCAAAGTTTATGTGAAACAACAGATTTCAACAAAGATTGAGCCCAACTCTGACAAATGACTATTTAGTAAGGCCTATAAAAGAAATAAAATGTTATTACTTCTACCATCTTTCTGAGGGCAATGTTTTTGTCGCTTGAACTAGATTATTCTTGGAAAAGGACTTTATTTACAAAGGAATTAGTGGGAGGAAAGTAGAGCTTGAATATATTCAAGAATCACAAAACATTAATACACTTATGGAGGAGCTAGAACAAGAAACACAAGCAGTTGTGGAGGAGCAACCTAATTAAGTAGAACAAGACCAACATAGGTCAAACAGGATATGTCACCAACTGGAGATACATGGTTATCTCGCGATTAATCAAGGAGATGTATTTCTCATGGATTAAGATAAACATGTGACCTACCAAGAAGCCATAATTAGTTCCAAGTACACAAACCATGTTTGGACCTTGGTAGAGCCGCTTGTATAAGCTAATCCTATGGGATACAAGTGTGTATTAAAAAACAATACTAGTATATAAGGTAAGGTAAACACCTATAAGAAAATGATAGTTGATAAGGGATATAAGCAAATTCATGGTGTAGACTATGATGAAACCTTTTCACCTATTGTAATGCTCAAATTTATTAGGATTTTACTTAATATTGTTGCATATCATTATTATGAAATATGGATATGGATGTCAAAACTGATCTCCTTAATGGGAATCTTCTCGATGACATGTGCATGACACAACCTGAAGGACTTGACATACTAGAAGAAGCCCAAAAGATATGGAAGCTACAACAATCGATATATGGATTGAAGCAAGCTTCCAAAAGCTGGAATCTTCATTTTTATGAAATTGTAAAACAATATGGATTCATTAAAAATGAAACAAAGCATTATGTTTATAAAAATTTCATTGGAAATGATGTCTCAACCTTGCAGCAGGTGAAAACTTAGCTTGAAAAATGCTTTTCTATGTAGGACCTCGGTGAAGCAACCTATATATTAGGAATCAAAATCTATAAAAATGGGCCATAAAACTGTTTGGCCTTAGTTAGAGTACATACAAACACAAAGTGTTTAGATGCTTTAATATGCATGATTCAAATAAAGGATTCATAGATATGCAACATGGTTGGTGCTTGTCAAAAACACATTCCTCTTAAACTAAGGAAGAAATGGATCACATGAATAAGATTACATATGCATCTGCAATATGATCTATTATGTATATCATGATATGTAATTGTTCGCTGGTGTTTCTGGCGAACAACCTCTGGTTAAACAAATCTCTTAGAAAAGGGTGACTAGCAGGACCAACCAAACAAGTCATAGGACATCGCGTGCTAAGAATCAAATGAAGGATAATCTAAAAATGGTGTTTATATGTCTCTGTCGAAATGTTCTAGAGTAAACCAATTATTGTTATTTATATTGAAGTTGAAGGTGTTTATATATTTGAATCAACTAACGCGTTTGAAGACTTAATGAAAGAAAACTAAAGTTTGACATGAAGATAAAAAACTGCTTAAATATAAATTGACTGAAATATAAAATTGCTGGAAACGTGAATGGAAAGTAAAGGATAAACAAAGACAAAGATTTAAAGAAGAAACTTAAAGCTTTTATAACTTGAAATAAAATTGGTGTTGATACGTACATTTCCAAAATAATCCCTCGTTTCTCTTTACACACGAGTACCTTGAGTAAATTTACAGGAATTTGTACAATATTTTTCACACACTTTTCACAAAGCAAACTATCCTATTTATATACAAATATCATAATCGTCGAACAACGGTCAAATCCTAAACAAATGCCACTTGGCATTGTGCATGCTAATGTCTTCTAAAAGCCTTCCACGTTCCCTTTTACCAAACGAAACAGTTATTCGTACAAAAACTGCTCTTCAACTGATGAAACGATGTGTCTCTTTATTACATCAAGTTGATTTACAATTCAAATCCAAAATCCTTCTATCATATTTTCCTTTGTTGAACTCTTCATTGTCAAAATAACAACAAAACTTTATCCATAGTGATGTGAAGAACTTCCAGTCAGCAATCCAGCGTCTCTTTCGACAAGCCCTTTTCGACTTATAAACCAAATCATCACAAACCTTCTCGAGATTCTGGACATGTTTGGAAGAAAGAGTGATCAATCTGTCAAAAGATCTTTATAAAAGCTATTAAAGCTTTTGTGCACCAAACTCATGCTGTCGAAATTCCTATGCATACAAATTGCCCCCCAGCAAAGGTGTTTCGACTAACTTTCTGGAGAAAGCATCTTTGCTGCCAAATTATATTTCGACTCCATGTTTTTTTTTGCATTAAATACGCTGATTCCCAAAATCTTACTTTATCAAATCAAATCTAAGTAATCATTATATTTCCTCAACCTATCAACTTCAAACCACGTTCTCAGACATGATCTCCATGACTCTATGAGACTAGGTTCACTGTACCCTTTTCAACTTCCACGCCTTTTTTATATCCACTGGTACGTAGACACGTACCCTAAACAACTTGAAGGCCCAAATGTCTTCCTTCATTTCTTCAGTATAAATAATCCATTTTCTCTCTTGAAGAAACTTTTTTACGCTCCAGACTTCAAATTTTCAAACTTCTTCCTCTCTCAAACCCAGATCTTCATCTTTCCTCAAGCTCCTTCAAAGTCAGCAATGGCGACCTCAAGCTCTCAAAAAGATAAGAAGAACACAGAAACTCTCCCTCCTGCGCACAGAATCCTTGGCCCAAAGGTGGTGGATAACCAACAATACATCCCAGAGCCTCCAAATCAAAGAGAAAAAGAGAGCATTTACTATTCTCATGTACTCATTCCCATTCTTGTTTTTGGTAAATGCCATGCCATGTTAGGTCTTCTCCCTAACCCAAACACTGATCAAACTCGTCTTACAGAGTTCTTTCCCACTTATGCACGTTCAAAACCCATAGGAGCGGGGAAAATAAAACCATATAGTGAAAAATCCCCAGAAACACAAACTGAAACTGAAACCCTAGAATTAACTTATTTAAATTAATCTAGGATTTTTAGAAGTTGCCCTTGGTCGAAAGACCCATCTGAATACTTAAACTGGGTGGAAAAGGTTGAAGCAATCAAGGGTAAGACTTGGAAGAAAATAGGCATTTATGACCTAATTCAACTGTCGAAAGAGGGCCCAAACTATTGCACTACCATGATTCTCGCTTCCCTTTATTTTTGGGATAACACCTATAATACCTTTCACCTTCCTTGTGGAATGGTAACACCCACTCTTTTCGACCTAGCTGCTATAATAGGTCTTAGCCCACTAGGCATAGATTTTGACCAAACTATATTAGATAAAAGCACCATAGCTTTCGACACCAGCTTTGCCTTATACTCCCCCTTCATTGCTCATTACCACAACAAAGACTCCTCTGATGTGTCGGACACAGAACACGTAGCCTTTTTGACTCTTTGGTTATCAAAATTCGTGTTTTGCACAAGATCCCTCCAAGTAGCCAAAAAATACATCACCATGGCTAATCAGCTTCATGCTGGTAGAAACCTTCGACTGAGCGAAATGATCTTGGCTAGCCTCTATTAATCCATGAGTAAGGGAGTCGAAAACCTGAAACAAATCAAGGATAAGGGCAAACTCAGCCTGGCAGGTCCCTTTTGGCTCCTTCAACTGTGGATCAATGCCACCTTTGAATCTAGAATCTTCGACAAAGGCGTGGTGGATGAAGAGTACGTCAAGGACAGACACGTCGAATGGGCAAGGTTGGCTCAACTAACTCCTTTTGAAGAAGGGAAAATCCTTCAACGTTCTTTCACCAATTATATCAATATGTTCGCCAAGAGCCACAATTTTACTGCGAACATGGCCCCCTTTGCCAATAGGACTGTAGGGCCCAAATGGTTTACCAGACAACTCCCTGTCGAACACAAAAAGGAAGAAGATAACTTCTTGGCTATTTGGAAAATGTTGTTGACGCCAAGACTCCTACCTTCTTACCCAACCATGAGTAATTCTAAGGTAGCTTTACTAGTCTATCAACCAAATTTAGTTGCTCTACAGTTTGGGTTGGTACAGCTGAAACCTAGGTTGATTTACCCCAAAAAAGGAGCTATTTTCTTTTACAATTTGTTTCTTACTGAGGTGAAAAGTATATAGATTATGAAGAAATTGAACGACGCTGCTCTGGAGGTTCGACCGGTGATCTTCTGACCCATCTTCTTCTGCACTCAAGAATTCGATGTCTGGTGGAAGGAGTACTATCTTACAAGATTTTATGATATAGCTACCTTCAACCAACTTCTGACGAACACTTTTGCTTTTGTGCAGGACAGAACGAAAAAAGGTATTGATCAACATGTTAAGGAAATTCAAAAATTCCAAAAATATTTTGAAACAGCATACAGGCCAGATGATCGTAGGCAAACCATAGGTGAAGCAGTTGTGACTCTAAAGCATAAATTCACTGAAAATATGGGGAAAGTGGTAATACCCTCGTATATTCCACCAGAGGCACGTTACAACTTTGCGTATTCCAGTTATCCACCAAAGTTTCCCCCTCTACCATCTGTTGATTTTGGTGTGGCTCTCAACCCCCCTTTCCCAGATTGGTTCGTATGTGAGGAAGATTTAAAACTGCTTAAAGAGTCACGAAAAAAGCTAGCCGAACGTGTGGTTCCGACCAAATATCATCTGGATAATTTCCCTGGGCACCTTCATATTGGAATAGAACACGTGCGCGTGGAATCTACCATTCTTGAAGGTGTTTTCACAATTTGAATTTATTTTGTTTACTTTCTTATGTTTTATTCCTTCCATTTTAACAATTCTCTCTTTCCAGCTGCCAAGATTCCAAACAAAAAGGCATTTGTCGAAGACCAACCTGGCAAGCCTGCTAAGAAAACTTCTTCAAAGGTGAAAAAGGTTTGATTTTTTCCTCATATTTAAAGGACTTGTATCAATTATGAAATTTCCTTGGCCTTTGGCTTATTGAAATCTTGTTGTTTCTCAGGTGAGTCGAAAACTACCTACCCCTCAAAAAAGGAATAAAGAAATAGTGAAGGAGGTTTCTGAAGATTCTGGTGACGAATACCCAGATCAACAACCCCTGAAAAGGAAGAAATCCAGCAACATAAGGATAATTGCTTCTGAAAGGTCACTTGTCACATCGAAGAAAACTCCTCCCATCAGTCCAATAGTTAAACTTGCACGGGATGCGAAAAGTGGGAACTCCAGTTTTCATACTGAGATTCCTCATGTAATTATTTTCGACTGGCTTTTGAATTGACCTTTGTATGCATATTGTCTACTGTTTCTCATTTTCTTTTTTTTTCCAGGTTGAAATCAACCTTGGTGAGCCTCCCCATGATGTTGGTGAGACGAATGTGGAGAAACAAATCCAAGAGAAAGAAATTCTAAAGGACGATGTATTGGAACCCCAGACCCGCTATGCATTCGACACCATAATGGATGAGTATTATGTAGATGATTCTTCTGATGACCCAAAATCCAAAGTCAATGAAGATCAACCTGCCGAAGATGATAAAGGCAAAAAAGCTGATGTTGGATCTATATGATATTACATTCTCATGATCCCGATTATGGATCGCTTGATACCATTTCCTTGTCAGATTGCTTGATCTTGCTTGAGTTATATATCGCTTGATGTTACTCCTCTATCTTCGAGTCGTAAATTCTATGATGTTGTGTTCTCATATTCTCAGTTATGGATCGCTTTATACCATTTCCTTGTCAAATCGCTTGATATTGTTCGAGTTGTAAATCGCCTGATGTTACTCCTCTTTCTTTGAGTCGTAAATCCTATGATGTTACATTCTCACCTTATTGTTTATGAATCGCTTGATACCATTTCCTTGTCAGATTGCTTGATCTTGATTTAATTGTAAATCAATTGATGTTACTCATCATTGTTTGAGTTGTAAATCCTATGATATTACGTTCTCATATTCCCGGTTATGGATCATTTGATACCATTTCCTTGGCAGATCGCTTGATCTTGTTCGAGTTGTAAATCGCTTGATGTTACTCCTCTTTGTTGGAGTCGTAAATTTTATGATATTATGTTTTCATGATCCCGGTTATGAATCGCTTGATACCATTTCCTTGGTTGATCGCTTGATCTTGTTCGAGTTGTAAATTTTTTGATGTTACTCCTCTTTCTTTGAGTCGTAAATCCTATGATATTACGTTCTCAGATTCCTGGTTATGGATCGCTTGATACCATTTCCATATCAGATTGTTTGATCTTATTCGAGTTGTAAATCACTTGATGTTACTCTTCTTTCTTCAAGTCGTAAATCCTATGATGTTACGTTCTCATGTTTATGGTAATGGATCCTATGATACCATTTCCTTAGCAAAAGGCGGATTGTAAATCCTATGATGTTACAACGCCATTAAAGTCAAGTGTTCGCTGTGGCAAGCCAGTAGTCTCCTAGTGTCCTTTAAAAGATAGGGTTCCATCATTATGAATTACTTTTTACAACATCAAAGTTTTCAGGTAGTGTATTCTTTGGTCGGGTTTACATCCTTTTTCTTCTTAAGAGGAGTGCAAATTTTCGGGTTCTTTTGGGTATTCAATCACCGTTTATCTTGAACGGCCGACAACCGTTGCTCTCGTCCTTTTCAGATTAACAGTTGCTTGAATAGGGGCAGTTGTAACACCCCCAAATTTGCCCTATCTTTTTCATAGCATCTATCATATCATTCTCATACTTTGCATTGCATCTTTGCATAGAAAAATGAAGCACATCATAGAGCATGGTTGTGGTTTCACTTCAAATGAGATTGTTCAGTTATGACTCGATTCAGATGGATGTTTGACTTAATCTTGGTCAAACCATCAGGAGATTGTTTCAGCTTCAAATTATTTGTGCCAGTGGTTATTTCTCAAGTGATGTGTATTCAATGTTAAGTTGTGTTGTGTGCGAAAGTTCTCTGGTTGATTGAGCTGTGTTTTGTGTGAAGTTTGGTTTGAATCTTTAGTTCATCAGTGGTTCATCTGTGGATTTATTTTCCAGAGACCGATCCAGACATATTGGAAAAGATTCAGAAATTAAAAAGTGATGGTCGTGGTTGTGATTGCGAAATATTCAGGGGCTTGAGATCGGTTTCAGTCATTAGACGTGTGGAAAAGTTAAAATTTGGTTATGGGCTTAAAATAAAAATCATCGCTTCGTCCATTATCCTATACATACATTTTTTCTAGTCACCATTTTTTACTTCGGTCATATTCCCATTATCCAACTTGTTCTGGACTGGCCCAGTTCAGATAATTGGGCCAAGCAAACCAACTTGGCAGAAGCGCTCGATGTCGAGCAGAATCAAGAACAGTGGTCTCTGTCGGGCAAGAGCATACCGACCAAGACAAAGTCCTCCAACAGCTAGTTTTGAACGTTACATATTTTTACGGATTCCTCGATCCTCGCCCCACAATATGGACCAATAATCTTCCACTTAGCCCCTTATATAAACCCTCTCACTTGAGAGGGCCAGGTATTCAACTCTCTGACCTTAATTCTTGTACTTGCTCACTCTTTGCTCGGTTACTTACTTTGGCATCGGAGTGCCTTGCAGGTACACCCCTTTTTTCCTCACCGACCGTCTTCCAACAACTCTCGAAGCCAGCCGTATCGGATCTTGATCTCCAGGTACGATTAGGTGGGGCCGTCTGTGGGAATCTTATTTCCCCGTTCTTCTCTCTCAAAATCTTCAAAGAACCAAAGTTTTTACCAAGATCCATGGCTGCTCGAGACAACCAGGATAACCGATCAAACGACGGCATGATCCTCACGCAACGTGAGAGCAACATTCATCCCCCACCGCACGAAGAAACCGTGCAAGATCACCCAGACGGGAAGACAACATCGCCTTCTCCCGACCGTGATCAACCCCTGGAGAGTCGCCCAGAAACTCTGGTTCCCTCGACTCCTTCAGGGTCTGATTTCGCCACACTGGCCGAAATCCTAAATCAGACAAACCTGCTGCTCCTCGCCCATGGCGAGAAAATCACCCGTCTCGAAGATAACTCTCGTCGACCACCGTCTCCCGCGAGACCTCAGAGAAGGCGCAACCCCTTTCCTCCTATGAGGAAGAGGAAAGGACACATCGGCGAATCAACGGGCGACAAATGCCCTCGTCAGTCTTCTCCGCGATCTTCCCCTCCAAGAAAATCAAGGAGGAGCAGATCAAGATCTACATCTCCCCGGCGAACGAAGAAGCACACTCGGAGATCCCCTTCGTTCAACTCCAGCGATGACGAGGACGCTCGGGGTCCCCTCTCGTCAGAAATCATGGCGGCTAAACTTCCAAGAGGTTTAGACAAACCCCCACCGCTAGGCTCGTACGACGGAACCACAGATCCGGACGAGCATATCGAGAATATCGATGCTCTGCTTGACTACCGAGGAATATGAGGAGCGATCAAATGTCGCCTCTTTCCTACGAAACTGAGGAAAGGAGCGATGACGTGGTATAAAAGCCTTGAAGCTGAATCCATCACCTCCTGGAAACAACTTGGACGCACGTTCTCCAGGCACTTCACCGCCTCGAGGCGGCACCCAAAGACAGAATCTTCGCTCGAAGCGATCATCCAAGGAAAAGACGAACCTTTGCGAACTTACATCGAAAGGTTCAACAAAGAGGCAATCCAGGTGTCCACAACCGACGATATGAAGAAGTATTTGTTGGAACAAGGACTTCGCCCGTCAACGGATTTTCACCGGGCAGTCGGTATCGAGACCCCTGCCACCCTCGACGCGTTCTTGCTAAAAGCCCAGGCTTATATCCAGTATGAGGAAAAGCAGGCAGCCAGCTCCGTAAGAGACGCTCGACGTCGCGAAGATGCGAAACCTCACCGAGTCGATGAACCCTCGACATCTCGTCGAGGAGGAGACAAAATAAAAGACGATCGCTCCCGTGAACCGCGGGAGCACAGGGGACCCGTCGGCCGGTTCCACGAATATACTTTGCTCCTAGCTTCCAGAGAGAAAATCTTATCCGAGTGTGCCAATTCAGAGTTCCGGCAAGCAGGGGTACGCTTTCCGAGGCAGCAGCCCAGCAAACCGGGCACAGACAAAACAAAATATTACAGATTCCACAAAAGTCATGCCCACAACACAGAAGACTGCATCCATCTCAAGGACGCAATCGAAATTCTTATCAAGGACGGACACCTTAAACAGTTCACCAAATCCAGAGACATTCCTCGACAAGAAGCACAGGAGACTTAAAAGGTCGAGGAGGCTCTGCCCGTTCCTGCAGATGCAAACATGCAGATCGCCCTGAGCATCTATCGCCCAGAAGACTTCTTCCTACCCGAGCACAACGGGAGCCCGGGATACTTTTCCTCCCATAGTCCATGGGAAACCTTTCCATCTGCGATGGTCATTTCAGGAGGAGGGTTCAACAAAGTCACGGTCGGATCCGTAAAATGAAAGTTCGACCAGCTGATTGCGAAGGGGCCCGCGCAAAACGCAACCTTGGACCCACCAAGAGAGGGCTCGGTACCCCTTGCCTTTTACCGAGAAGAGCTCTTGGGAGGAGCGCCCAACTCCAGCATTCCAATGCTCATCCGGGCGCGTATGGCGAATTTTGATGTGAGGAGAATCTTGGTGGACCAGGGCAGTTCCTGCGACATTATGTACTCTCAGCTGTTTTCAACACTCCAGTTGAACGAGACACACCTGACTCCGTACGTCGGATCAGACTTGCAAGGTTTCAACGGAGCGGTCTCCCGACCGTGGGGCTACGTCGATCTGTTTGTCACCTTCGGAGCAGCTGAAACGACCAGGATAGTCAGAGACCAGTTCCTTGTCGTGGACTGCCCGTCGCTGTACCAATGCATCCTGGGACGACCAACACTAGCCGAGCTAATCGCCGTGCCATCCACCGTCCACCTGAAGATGAAGTACTACACTACTTCGGGCAAGGTTGCCACACTGCACGGAGACGTTGATGCTGCTCGTAGATGTTTCGAAGCAGCATCTAAAGGTCTTAGCTCAATATCGTACCAACCGAACCCTTCAACATCGAACCCACCAGATGTTCCCAGGGCTTTCCCTCAGGTAGACTCAATCGACCTGGACTGCAGGTTCTCGGACGACAACGAGGGCGTCCAAAAGCCAACATATTCACTATCCCGACCAGTCTCGGACGGAGAGTTTGAGTTGATTCCCCTGGGAGACGACCCAACCCGGTGCGTTAAGATCGGAATACATATGCCTGACTTGGCGAAATGACAGTTGGAAGCTTGCCTCAAAGGAAACGCAGATCTTTTCGCCTGGAACGCCGCAGAAATGCAGGGACTCGACCCCGAGACAGCCTGCCATCACCTCTCCATCGACCCAACACACAAAGCGGTCGCCCAGCGCAGGAGGAAACAGTCGACCGAGAAAACCGAAGCAGCTGAATCTGCTGTTAAAGACCTCCTAGAAGCAAAATTTGTAACCGAGACCAGATACACAACCTGGCTCTCAAATGTTGTACTTGTGAAAAAATCTAATGGAAAGTGGAGAATGTGTGTTGATTATACTGATTTTAACCAGGCATGCCCGAAAGACGCATACCCTTTACCTAACATCGATAAGTTGGTCGACAATTCGTCTGGCTTCAAACTATTTTCCTTCATGGACGCATACTCGGGGTATAATCAAATACCCATGGCCGGGTCCGACAAAAAGTACACGGCCTTCATGACCGAATCGGGCAACTACTATTACAATGTCATGCCCTTCGGCCTGAAAAACGCGGGCGCGACATATCAGCGCATGATGAATAAGGTATTCCGAGCAGAAATCGGGGACATGCTCGAGGTATATATGGACGACATGATCGTCAAATCTCGACAAGAGACGGACCACGCGTCCCACTTACGAAAAGAGTTCGATCAAGCGCGAAAATGCAAAATGCGTTTCAATCCCGAAAAATGCACATTTGGTATCCAAGCAGGGAAGTTCCTCAGATTCTATTTGACCGAACGAGGCATCGAAGCCAACCCCGACAAATGTCGAGCATTCGCGAAACTCCCAACTCATACTTATAAGAAATCCATACAATCTCTAAATGGGGTCCTCACTTCCCTCGCTTGGTTCATAGCGAAATCTGCTCAACACGCTCTCCCCTTCTACAAGCTCCTCCGCAAGGAGGCAACTTTCGAATGGACAGAGGAGTGCGAGCTAGCGTTGTCCCACCTGAAGAAGGCATTAAGTGAACCCCCAGTTTTATCCAGACTTGAAGAAGGAGAGATACTTTACCTCTACCTTGTCGTGGCAAACGAAGCAGTAAGCGCGGCCCTCGTGCACGATTTACCCGAAGGGCAGAAGCCTGTTTATTTTACGAGCAAAGCACTCCACGGGCCGGAAATTCGGTATCTCCAGGTGGAAAAGGTGGCCTTGGCCCTCCTTTTCGCAGCCAGAAGGCTACGCCATTATTTCTTGGCTCACACCATCATCGTAATAACCGATCAACCCATAAGACAATTGCTCGGTCGTGTTGCACCCCAAAATTTGCCCTCACAATACAAGACTTTGTGTGCTAAGAAGGTTCACAAGGTTCACAAGTTTCTCAATGCTTATATAACCTTTCATGAGGTTCATGAAGTCTACAAGTCACTTCTTGAAGGTTCACAAGGTTCACAAGCTTCTCAACATTTACAAGACCTTTCATGAGGTTCATGAAGTCTACAAGTTACTTTATGAAGGATCACAAGGTTCACAAGCTTCTCAACATTTACAAGACCTTTCATGAGGTTCATGAAGTCCATAAGTCACTTCTTAAAGGTTCACAAGGTTCACAAATTCTATAATGCTTTCAATACCTTTCATGAAGTTCATGAAGTCTACAAGTCACTTCTTGAAGGTTCACAAGGTTCACAATGATTACAAAGCTCTCCTGAGGATCATGAGGTCTACAAAGCCACTTCATGAGGTTCACAAGCTTCACAAGCTTCACAATACCTCCCATGAGGATCACAAGACACTTTATGAAGATTCACAAGGTTCACAAAGTTCACAATTGGTCAAAGGAGTTGACAATTCCCTCAGACAATGCACCTCCTAAGCAGTGCATCCAAAACTAGGGTTTTGACTTTAATCAAGATAAATGGACCTCCAAGACTTAAATTGAGATTCATAACATCTTATATGTGTATAAGAACCCCCATGACAAGTTTCAAGACTTTTCTCAAAAGTCTGCTCAGTCAGATGATCAGATAAGTCAAAATCAGTCAGTGCAGTTAAAAAGTCAAACTGAGGTCAACTGTGGTCAAACCAAAGTCAAACTTCATGATTTTTTGCCAACATCAAGTATATGAAGTAAAATTCATCATTTGATCAAGGGTTGATCATGATTCATCAAGGAGATTCCAGATCATCAATAATCAGGAGTTTCTAAATTAGGGTTTCCTCAGTAAAAGTCAACTGAACTTTGAGCAGCCATAACTTTCACATACTTCATCACCAATTCTCCATCCAAAGCTCATTTTGAAGGAAATTGAATTCTCTACAACTTTTATGTTGCAAGTTAAGCCCAAAAATGCTTCATTTGGAAAATATGAGCTAAGACATTATAGGTCATTTCAAAAGTCAACAAAAAGTCAACAACTTCAAAAAGTCATAACTTGAGATTGGTAAATGATATGGACCTGAAACCAATGGGGTTGTTTAGAGGACTCTTCAAGCTTTCCAAAAAGTCCAAGAACACCCTCATACATTTAAAATTGAGGGAGATAGGCCCTTGCAAAGTTGGGAAATTTTGTGATGGTTTATATTGAAAATGGGGGTCTAGAACCAATTCCTTCCAAATGGGCTTGCCAAATTGTGATCCAATCCACATCATATCATCATGCACGACCCAAATGACCAAAATTCAGAATTTTTATTATTTTATTTTTATTTATTTTTGATTTAATTCATAAAAGTCATTTTAAATAAATATAAAATATGAAAATCTATTTTTGGAGGAAGATAATGCTTCTAGAAAGTCTTAATTGATGATTGAAGGTGAAAGAGAAAGAAATCATGTGATTTATCCAAAGATAGTAAGTTTTCATGAGCAAATATTTGAAATTCAAAGTTCAATCTTTTTCAATCTTTTTTGGATCAAATCTCCACACAACCAATGAGTTTTCTTAACCTAATTCACTCACATATAAGTACTTAGCATAAGCATAACCCTCATTCACGAATTCCAGCAGCCAAGGGTAAGTTTCAAAACCTCAAAAATTCACCAAAAAAGCTCAATTCGGATTCCATCTTCCAGGGCTTTAGAAGGTAAACTAAGAGCATAGAGATGTTCCTTGATCATCCATGAAGCAAAACCATCCCTCATATTCATTCCATACACATCATATTGTCCAAACCGAATGCATTTTAATCTTCTTTCAAATTTTTTCGGTTTGAACTAATTATGCAATAATAATGAAATTTAATGATATATTTGTGTTTATAATGATACATGGATGCTTTCTGGGCAATTGGATTGAAGCTTCATGACCTATACAACCCGCGGCCATGATTAGGGTTTCGGTCAATTTTTTGGGGCTTCTTGATTAAGATTATATAAATGGTTCTGATTGATGTATTTGAATCGTATAGGACCTGGGTAAATCATTTGTATGGTCAATTGGAACGATTGTTACGTATTTTGTAGGTACACAAAGTTTTGGTTTCCTGCGAAAAAAATGTACAAGAAGATTCGTAAATAAATTCGCAGGAATTTTCGCAGGAAAACCTGCGAAATTCCAAGGTTGAAGACGATTCCCTGGCGCCAAAGTTCAAATTCAAAATTTGATTTTATTTTTTATATTATTATGGTTATTATGTTGACACACGCAGGCTGATAGCCCAGTGGTATGATACGCGCATGTATTGCCTATGGTCAGGGGTTCGAATCCTGACTTCATCCTTTTTCTTGTTTTTTCATGTATAATTGTTATTCTTAATATATTATGATTCGTAGTGAGATGGTAACCAGACGCGCTCATCTAGCTGGACTGGCAACGTATTTGTGTGAAACTTGAAAGGTCCTGGGTTCGATTCCTCCCCCAGGCCTTTTGGTTTTTTTCATTATTTTTTGATTTGTTGTTTTGAAGGCACAAAAGCAAAGGGAGTTCATTCCACTTGCAGCATATGCAGCGTGGCCTAGTGGTTGTCCTTCTCATCATCCAGGTAAAGGACCTGGGTTCAAATCCCAGGTCCTGATTTTTTTTTTTTTTTTTTCATTTTTTTTTATTATTTTCTTATATTATTCATTATATTATTTTCATAAAATAAATTCAAATAAATTTCTAAATAACACATATATATATATATTATTTTCTCAAAAATCCAAATTAATTTATAGTTTTCTTTATTTTTTTTTTATGCATGTTTATTTAATTAGTAGATTATTATTGTAAATTAAATCTTAATATTTTTTTTTATATACATTAAACCTTATTTTTCCAAAACCCTAATGTATTTTCTAATAACTTATTAAAAACCTAATTTTTATTGTATAATTTTTTGTACATATTTATTTAGTATAATCAATTTTAGTAAATATAAATATAATCAAACTTTTCTTTTGTAATATGTCTAAAAAATAAATTAATAATTTGTATATTATTACAATTATTTAATTGTCCATATTCTTTCATAATATTAAATAATTGTTTATAATCTCACTTTGGTTTATTATTTTTTGTTCTTATATTTGATTTATTTTGATTTCTATTATTATTACTAACCATATTATAATTTTTGCTTCATTAATCTTATTATTATTTCACTAATTTTATTAATTTTTATTATTTACTAACCTCACTTATTTTATTATTACTAACTTTTGATTATTATTTAATATTATTTAATTTTTCATTATTATTATTACTAACCCCTATTTTATTTATTGTTTATTTATTATTTTAGCTTATTTATTTATATTTTGCTTATTATTTATTTTGCTATTTATTTTGCTTATTATTATAATTTTGTAAATGCTCCTGGATGTAAATTTTTTAATTATTTAATTCATGTTATGGTTAGTAATTTAGGGAGTGTAAACATGTATTCTCTTAAAATAAATTTAGATCATTTTAATCATAAGATAAATAATATTGAACACTCACACACGTAAGTCGATTTTTAATCGCCATCCTACACTTTCTAAGGCTATCCCTCAAGTTGCCTAAATCTTAAGGTCAAGTGGGGTGTATAAAGCAAGTCCCTTAAAAGAAAAAAAAATCATCAAGTCCCTCATGGTTGCCTTTACGAATCCAGTCCCTTCGAATAATGATGATAGTCCCTCCAGTATGCTTATTACACCTCACAGTTGCCTTCAAAAATAAATGTCCCTCTCATGTCCCTTACATCCAAGGTAATGACTACCTACTCCTTAATAGTAGGGATAGTCTTACCAATTAAAGGATAAAGAACAAGAAAGACTTAAAACTTTAGGGTAGGTTCCTCTTATGTACTTGCTCACTTCAAAAAAACTTTTCACACTTAACAAATTTCAAACAAATTTTCAAAAACAAGTTTTTACGCATCCATACATGGATCATTATCAACTATTCAGAAAATTTTTCTATTCACATACTACACTTTCAAAAACAATTCAAAAGTGAGCTAAGTAACTAAGAGCCCATGGATAACCATGGATGTAAAGGGTGCTAACACCTTCCCTTTACATAACCTACCCCCCGGACCCAAAATATTCTCTTAAGGTCTTTCCTGTTCTTTTATACCCTTTCCTTTTGGATAAAATAAAAGTCGGTGGCGACTCTTGCTATCCGCAACATAACTAAAGTCAGTTCTCCCACCGTGTTACAGAACTGGCGACTCTGCTGGGGATTTAAATTTAAGAGGGGTACCCTTAGGAATTAGATCACTCTTAAATTGTTTGCCTTGTTTGCTTTATATTACTTGCTGGGCTTTATGTGTGAAAGATCCTAACCCGGATCTAGTGTACCTTAGGTAAATGGCAATAGACCAAGGAAACTGTACGACGTATATCGATACGGTTGATCTGGTGGCCATAGTTAGTGCGACTTCTTGGTTGGTGCTTATGTTCCTTAAGTCAAGTTGAGGATAATATGAGGCTGCCATATGTTGTCAATGCACTAACTAACTTTTAGAACCCTAGTTAACTCATCTTGGCCTTTAGAAGGTAGTGAGGTAACCGGATTTGGTGCAGACTGAAGTTGGTTGACACTCGATACTACGCTCATTGAGATTCTAAACTTGGAGGGTTTTGGTTGGCAAGTAAGTTGCCTTCTGATCAACCACCCTTGTGAAGGATCAATGATATTGAGATCCCTTAGAACCTGGTTACTTTTGTAGGACAGGATGAACCATCTAACTTCAGGGGAGGGTACTTACCTTTGAACCTCATGCAAGCCTTTAAACCTAGGGCTATGGTGTGACTTGTTTGTGTGTGCCACATGTTTGTGATTGAACATAACATCATGACATCATCATGCATCATAAGCATAGCATTTTCACTAACCATTTCAAGGACCAAAGGATTTATCTTTGTTCTTTGTTGCAGGTCATGGCTTCTGCTCGTAGAAACACCATCAGGATCAACTTTGTGGGCATACCTGCTAAGCTTAAAGAGTTGGTTGCTCAAGTGTCTAATCACTCCCATTTCATCAAGAGACATGGTCACCTACTGGATCTAGTCACCTCAGGGTTCAATGAAGACATGATGAGTGTTTTGTTTCAGTTCTTTGACCCTAAGCACCATTGCTTCACATTCCCCGACTACCAGCTAGTTCCTACCATGGAGGAGTTCTCTAAACTTCTGGGCATACCTGTTCTTGATCAAAGACCCTTCACAGGCTTGGAGAAGGAGCTTAAACCAGAGGTTATTGCTGCAGCTCTACATCTGAAGAAGTCTGACATTGTTCTAGAAACGAGAAGTGGAGTCAAGGGTATTCTTGCCAAGGTGCTAATGGATAAGGCTCAAATGTTCTTGAAGGCCATGAGCTATGATGCTTTTGAGGAGATCTTAGCCTTGCTGATACACGGCTTAGTATTGTTCCCCAATCCATATCAGTTCATAGATGTTCATGCCATCAACATTTTCCTGAGTCACAATCCAGTGCCTACATTGCTTGGAGACATCCTACATTCTCTTCACACCCGTACTACAAGGGCAAGAGAGACTTTGATGTGCTGCATACCTTTACTTTCTAGGTGGTTTATTTCTCACCTTCCTCGCTCAGTAATGAAGAATGAGCAAGGGTTCAGATGGTCCAAGAGGATCATGTCACTTTCTCACTCAGACATCCATTGGTGCTCCAGATCTATGGAGAATGTCACCATCATTGACCGTTGTGGGGAGTTTCCTAATGTGCCACTACTAGGCATAAGAGGAGGCATCACCTACAACCCCTCTCTAGCTTTACGACAGTTTGGTTACGCCCGGAGCGATGGTCCACACGACATGTTGATTCAAGGCATTGTGTTTGATTATGACAACGATCTTCAGGGTTACCGACAGAGATTCATACGAGCTTGGGGAAAGGTAAACAGGATTGACAGCAAGACACTGGAGCCTAAGTACACTATTCCTATGGAGGCTTATCTCAGATGGGTACGATCTCGTGCTCAGACTCTCATGATGCCATATCCTGCCGTCCTACCAGTTACCATGGAACCTGTTGCTGAAGGAGACACAGCTTATACCATCCTTCACCCAGACATGCCTACTGATAAGGAAGACTTGCAGAGATCATGGATCCAACTGAAGGAGCAAAGGGATACTTTCGAGGCTCATTACAAAGCAAGCCAAGCAAGAATCCTAGAGCTAACGAAGCAACTTCACGAGGAACGAAACCTCAACTCTTACCTCAATACAAAGAGGAAACGTCCATGGGAGACTTAAAACCCCATCTTTTGTACTTATTTCATTTCATTTTTTAAGCCTAATAAAAATTTACTTTCGTGTTTGTCTAAGCAAATTTAAATCCTGCGGTCCTTGAAAACATTGCATATGCATTACCATATCATTTCATTGCATCACAGGTTTATAATTGTGCACAGGTTTCTCATCTTCTCGCTGTTTATTTCAGCAATGGCTCTTGAACAATCAGTTAAGGATCTTCAGGCACAAAATGCACAGTTCCAAGAGCTGATCTTGAACCTGTCCAAGGGACAGGATGAATTGAAGGCACTGCTGGCAAAGAAGACTAAGAAGACTAGAAGGTCTGCTGGGTTGATCAACATGGGAAGAAGGTTCAAAGGTCTTGCCAAGACCAAGGAACCAGCTGAAGACTATGAATCTGAAGAGTCTGAGCAAGAGATAGGCAGTCTCCACCATTCAATGGGGGACTCTGATTCTGAGGCTAATTACTACCATGAGCCTAATGAGGACAAATTCAAGATGCTGGTGGATAGGATGGATGCTATGGAGTTACAGAAGTCATCTGGGCTGGATTTCGAGGATTTGAGTCTGATATCTGGGGTAGTCATACCCATTGGTTTCAAGGTTCCTACTTTTGTTGTCTATGATGGGGTCTCTTGTCCCAAGCTGCACCTGAGGTCCTATGTCAGAAGAATTCAACCTCACACTGCTGATAAAAAGTTGTGGATCCATTTCTTTCAAGAGAGCTTATCTGGAGCTCAGCTGGAATGGTATTATCAGTTGGAGAGTGTCAACATCAGAGACTGGAATGATCTTGCTGAAGCTTTCTATAAGCAGTACCAATACAATGCTGACTTAGCCCCCACTCGCATGCAGCTTCAGAGCATGTCAATGGGTGCTAAGGAAAGTTTTAAAGAGTATGCTCAGAAGTGGAGAGATTTAGCTGGAAGAGTTCAACCCCCTTTGACTGACAGGGAATTGGTTGATATGTTCATGTGTACACTGAATGGTCCGTTCTACAGTCATCTCATTGGAAGCTCATCATCTGGCTTCACTGAGTTGATTATGACAGGAGAGCGAGTAGAGAATGGTATAAAGAATGGTAAGATCCAAGTGGGTGCTTCCTCTTCAGGTGCTGCAAAGAAGCCTCCCACTGGAAAGAAAGAGTCTAATGCTGTTTATGGTCAGCCTGATCGTAACAGAAGGCATCAGTCTGTCAGTGCAGTTCATATTTCAAACCCAACTCCTGCACCAACAGAGCAGCCACAGGGCAACCAACAGAGGGCTAGAAGGCAGTTCACGAAGATCAACATGTCAATGGCTCAGGCATTGCAACATTTGTTGAAGGCTGAACTTATTACTTTGAAAGAGGCTCCTCAGAATCCCAATGTTACCTCTCCCAGGTACAATCCCAATGCACGGTGTGCATACCATTCAAACTGTCAGGGACATGATACTAATAATTGCTGGGTCTTGAAGAATAAAATTCAGGATATGATTGATGCTGGAGAAATTGAGTTTGATCCTCCGGGTACTCCCAATGTGATTACTGCTCCAATGCCAAATCACGAGAAGACGGTCAATGCCATTGAAGAAGATCTACATGTTTATTCAGTTATGGAATTGACCACACCACTGTCTGTTATCAAAAAGAGGTTAGTACAAGCTGGGATCTTTCCAGGTTGTCGTGAAGATTGTTTGTATTGTACTTATAAGCCGGATAGTTGCTTCATATTGAGAGATGGAATTCAGCGTCTCATGGATAAGTATACTATAGTGTTTGAGAGGACTCCGTTGTCTGTAGAAAGTATGGTGGATCATCTGACTCAGGGTAGGAAGATTGAAGAGGTTGACATGGTTGACAAAGTACCACTAAGAATCACTTCAAAGGGTCCTATTAAAATCACTCATCAGGGTCCAATCAAGATTACTGCTGAAGGTCCCGTGAAAGTTGTTGCTGAAGCCAGAGTAGCTCCTGTGGTCATTACTACTCCTGGTCCTATCCCATATACGTCTGACAAAGCTGTGCCATGGCATTATGGATCTGATGTTTACATCCATGGTGTTAAGCAAGAGCCTGTAGCTGATGTGCCTGTTGATGTTGACAATATTGTTGGATCTAGTAAAATCACACGTAGTGGAAGAGTCTTCTCTCCTCCAGTTACTTCCAAGAATGCAGTTACTCCTGCTACTACTTCCACCACTGATGCCCGGGGCAAAGGTCCTATTATTGAGCCTGTATCTACTGATGTGCCAGCTGCTGATGATCTCTCTAAGCAGATGGAAGAAGTATTGAAAATCATTCGCAAGAGTGATTATGACATTGTTGATCAATTGGGGCATACTCCCTCAAAGATTTCTATGTTGTCCTTGTTGCTGTGTTCTGAAGCTCATGCCAAGTCCTTGATCAAGTTTCTGAAGACTGCACATGTGCCCAGTGCAATTTCTGTTGACCAATTTGAGAACTGTGTTGCCCACCTGACCTATGACAATGGGTTAGGATTCTCTGATGCTGATTTGACCCCTGCCAAGAGAGATCATAACAGGGCCTTGCATATTTCAATTGAATGCAGGGGCACTACCCTGTCTCATGTACTGATAGACAATGGTTCCTCTTTGAATGTGTTGCCTAAGGAAGTCCTGAACAAGCTGAGTCCTGAAGATGCTGTGTTGAAGCCCAGTAACATTGTGGTAAAGGCTTTTGATGGTTCTAGAAGAGTAGTGCATGGGGAAATTGATCTTCCAATCCAAGTTTGTTCCCAGGTGTTTACTGCTACATTTTATGTGATGGATATTCGTCCTTCATACTCTTGTCTGCTTGGTCGTCCCTGGATCCATGGGGCAGGTGCTGTGACTTCTACATTGCACCAAAAGTTGAGATATCCGGTGAATGGAAAGGTTGTTACTGTCTATGGAGAAGAAGAGTACTTTGTCAGCCATGTGAATACCTTCAAGTATCTGGAAATGGAAGGTGAATACATTGAGACTCTGTGTCAGACGTTTGAAGTGGTTCCCTGGATTGTTAATGATTATGTAGCTCCTCCTGTTGTGAAGAAAGTTCCTGTGGTCACCAGAAAGCCTCCTACAATGGCAATGGCTTCCCTCAATGATGCTAGAGCTGTGGTGGATGAAGGTGGTTGTACTATTTGGGGTCAGCTTCCTGATATTCCATACAAGTCTGACAAGTTTGGTTTGGGTTTCACTGCAGAGTCCCAGAAGGCTGTTCGTCGTGCTCGTGCTGCCCGTGTCACTAATCAAGGGGTTGTGAAGGATCAGATTAATGCTGTGGGAGATCAAGATGAAGACTACAACTTGGATGCATGGATTTTTCCTACTGTGGGTGCTGGACTCGATAATTGGAAAGCTGAAGATGTTATCCCTATCTCCTTTAGTCAGGAGTAAATACTATTACTGTGTTGTTTTTTAAATTTGTAATTTCTTGAACAATAAAACTTTCAAGCCATGTGCCTTACCCGGGGCACAATGGTGTGCTTGTTACGGGCTGTCATTTCATTTGCATACTTCATTCAATAAAATCAGTGGACGTCTCGTTTTCGTAAATATTGTGTTCCTTGTCTTTCTTTTATTTTATTTTTGCTTTATCAGCTATGTGTTCTTACACACACCCACATCACTAAAATGCAGATCCTCATCCACTCTGGATCCTGTTGATAACAGTTCTACTATTGCCAATTATGATTTCGAGAATCCGATCTATCAAACTGAAGACAGAAATGAGGACGATTGTGAAATACCTGCAGAGCTTGCTAGGTTGTTACAACAAGAAGAGAAAGCTATACAGCCACATGAAGAGCCAGCCGAAGTTGTGAATCTGGGAACTGAAGAAAACAGAAAAGAGGTCAAGATAGGGGCTGATTTAGAGGACAGTGTCAAGAGCAGGTTGATTCAGATGTTACGTGACTATGTGGAGATCTTTTCTTGGTCTTATGAAGATATGCCTGGGTTGGATACAGACATTGTGGTTCACCGTTTGCCAGTGAAAGAAGATTGTCGTCCAAAGAAGCAGAAGGTTCGTCGTATGCGTCCTGAAATGTCAGAAAAGATCAAGGCAGAGGTAATGAAACAGTTCAATGCAGGGTTCTTAGCAGTGACTTCTTATCCTCAGTGGGTTGCTAATGTGGTACCAGTTCCTAAGAAAGATGGTAAGGTACGTATGTGTGTGGACTACAGAGATTTGAACAAAGCTAGCCCCAAAGATGACTTTCCACTCCCTCATATTGACATTCTGGTAGACAACACTGCTCAGCATAAGGTATTCTCTTTTATGGATGGTTTCTCTGGTTACAATCAAATCAAGATGGCACCTGAAGATATGGAGAAGACAACATTTGTGACACAGTGGGGCACCTTTTGCTATAAGGTAATGCCATTTGGTTTGAAGAATGCAGGGGCAACATATCAGCGTGCTATGGTGGCTTTGTTTCATGATATGATTCATCATGAGATAGAGGTATATGTGGAAGATATGATAGCCAGGTCTCGGAATGAAGAACAACATCTTGATCATCTGCACAAGTTGTTTGAGAGGTTGAAGAAATACAAGTTGAGATTGAATCCAAACAAGTGTACTTTTGGAGTTAGATCTGGGAAGCTCCTGGGTTTCATTGTCAGTGGAAAAGGTATTGAAGTGGATCCTGCAAAAGTGAAAGCTATACAAGAGATGCCAGCTCCCCGTACTGAGAAGGAGGTTAGAGGTTTCTTGGGACGATTGAATTACATTGCAAGATTTATTTCCCAATTAACTACCATCTGTGAGCCAATCTTCAAGTTGTTGAAGAAAGATCAGGTGATGGAATGGAATGATGAGTGCCAGACAGCCTTTGATGAAATTAAGAGATATCTGCTAGAACCACCAATTTTGATGCCACCAGTTGATGGAAGACCCTTGATTATGTACTTAACAGTGTTAGACAACTCAATGGGGTGTGTGTTGGGGCAACATGACGAGTCTGGTCGAAAAGAGCAGGCAATATACTACCTTAGCAAAAAGTTTACCGACTGTGAAACAAGATACTCACTGCTCGAGAAAACTTGCTGCGCTTTGGCATGGGCTGCTCGCCGACTAAGACAGTATATGTTGACCCATACTACCTTGTTGATTTCAAAGATGGATCCAATCAAGTACATATTTGAGAAACCTGCTCTCTCCGGAAGAATTGCAAGATGGCAAATGATCTTGACAGAATATGACATACAGTATACTACTCAGAAGGCCATTAAAGGAAGTGTTGTTGCTGATCATTTGGCTCATCAAGCAGTGGATGATTATCAGTCAATGAGTTTTGAGTTTCCTGATGAAGACATTATGATTATTACCAAAGAACCTGGACAATATGACGGACCTGAACCAGGATCCCGATGGACTATGGTTTTTGATGGTGCCTCTAATGCACTTGGTAATGGTGTTGGTGTTGTGATTAGTTCCCCTGAAGGTTGTCATACCCCGATTACTGCCAGACTTTGCTTCCATTGTACCAATAACATGGCTGAGTATGAGGCATGTATCCTGGGTATTAAAGTTGCTATTGATATGAAGATTCAGTTCCTTGATGTGTATGGAGATTCAGCCCTGGTAGTAAGTCAAATTAAAGGAGATTGGGATACCAAGCATGATAATCTCATTCCTTACAGAAAGCATGTGTTGTCTTTGATCCCACATTTTAAAGAGATTACCTTTAGGCACATTCCACGAAGAGAGAATCAGTTGGCAGATGCATTAGCCACCATGGCATCCATGTTTGAGATCAGCTGGGATGATGAAGCTCCCAAGATTACTATTGATAGATTTGAAAAGTCTGCATACTGCAATGAGATTGACACAGAAGGAGCAGAGGAGAAGCCTTGGTTCTATGAAGTAAAAAGATATCTTGAAGCTCAAGAGTTCCCTGAAGGGGCATCTGTCAAAGATAAGAAGTTTCTGAGAAGGTTTTCTGCTAAGTTCTTCTTGAGTAATGGGATTCTGTACAAGCGCAATCATGATTCAACTTTGCTTCGTTGTGTGGATAAGAAGGAAGCAATTGAGATCATGGAGGATATGCATGATGGGATCTTTGGCACTCATTCTAGTGGTCATACTATGGCAAAGAAGATATTGAGAGCGGGTTACTATTGGTCTACCATGGAAGCTGACTGCTATCAACACTCCAGAACATGTCACAAGTGCCAAATTTATGCTGATAAAGTACACATACCTCCATCACCATTGAATGTGTTGACTGCTCCTTGGCCCTTTGCCATGTGGGGCATTGATATGATTGGTGAGATTAAGCCTACTGCTTCTAATGGGCATCGTTTCATCTTGGTTGCTATTGATTACTTCACGAAGTGGGTAGAGGCAGCTTCGTTTGCATCTGTTACTAAGAATGTTGTGGCTCGATTCATTAAGAATAATCTCATATGTAGGTATGGCATCCCTGAAAGGATTATCACTGACAATGGCTCTAATCTGAACAACACTATGATTACTGATCTCTGCACGCAGTTCAAGATTAAGCATCACAACTCTTCTCCGTATCGTCCAAAGATGAATGGGGCAGTTGAAGCTGCTAATAAGAACATTAAGAAGATTGTACAGAAGATGACTGTTACTTACAAAGATTGGCATGAGATGTTACCATTTGCTCTTCATGGTTATCGTACTACAATACGTACTTCAACAGGGGCAACCCCATTCTCCTTGGTCTATGGTATGGAAGCAGTTCTGCCCATTGAAGTTCAGATTCCCTCCTTGAGAATTATGAAGGATGCAGGCTTGGATGAAGATGAGTGGATTCAGACTCGACTTGACCAGATAAACTTGATTGATGAGAAAAGGCTAGCAGCAGTTTGTCATGGCCAGATGTACCAGAAACGAATGATTAAAGCTTTTAACAAGAAGGTTAAGCCAAAGGTATATCAGGCTGGTGACTTGGTAATCAAGCGTATCATATTACCACAGGGTGATCCTAGGGGCAAGTGGACCCCAACATATGAAGGACCATTTGTAGTCAAGACAGTGTTCTCAGGAGGTGCCATGATACTGACTACAATGGATGGTGAAGACTTTCCACAGCCTGTAAACGCAGACATAGTTAAAAAATACTACGCATGAAAAGAGACCCGTTAGGTTGACAGGCCTAGGCAAAAATAAGGGCATCCCGGCAAACCAAAAGGGTTTGGGCAAAAATTAGGGATATATATAAAAAAGATGTACACCCGGCAAGTCGAAAACCTGAAAAGGCGGCTTGGGAAAAAAAGGGTATCTCGGTGGATTGAAAACCTGAAAGGGCAATCCAGGCAAAAGTTAGGGATTAAAGCGTATGACTATGTCTCGTTTGGATCACCCATAAAACTGCAACCAGTTGTATTACTTACTCAAGCTCGAACAGATAAAGCTCAATCCAATCATTTCCGTCTGAACAACAGAAGATGAGATACTTGAAGATAATGGCAATAGTAGAATTGAAACTCAATAGGATTGTTTCCCACATAGCTGATTCTCTTTGTTTTGTAAAAACTTTATGACAAAATCCTCTTACTAGGGTTTATGTCTCCTTGTACAAACTTACCCGTGTATGGGTCATTTTTTTGATATAAATAAATTCCATCTTTTGAATCCAGATTTACTTTTACCCTATTTACATAAGCGAAACGTCCATTGGTTGTGTTTGAATGTATGTATGCTTTTGAATATGATTAATGTTTACCAGAAATGCATGTATACTTTTAATATGATTGATGTTTACCAGAAATGCATGAAAATACAGTAATAGTATTTACTAAGGACGAACGAGGGAAGGATTTCAACGAAGCTTCGCCGGTTCACCTTTACAAGACAGTTACAAAACCCTCAGTAGGACGAATCCATCTTCATAAAGTCTTATCTCCCCTGGAATTTATATCCATCTCTTTTATCCTCATACGGATATACGGAAAATTACTTTCTAATAAGGGTACGACGAACGAAGACGGGAAGTTATACTTACCCTACCAACAAACGAAGACGAAGGTTATATATACCTTACTATCCCCAGCATACGGGAGGTTATCTATACCTTATTATTCCCAGCATCCTGGAGGTTATCCATACCTTGCCATCCCCAGCAGACGGAAGGTTATGTATAATACATTCTTCAGCAACAAATCGGGATTTATTTTCCCTGGCCAGCAGTTGTTATACGAAGATATCCAGACACTTCCGGCAGTATCATATCATACATACATCATTTATATCATACCATAACATACATATACATGAGTGCATAATACATTACCTAAGTGCATCATATTATACATGCATACATAAAGCATAAACTAATATTATTTTACAGAATGTTACCTTGTTTTCAGGGTAATTATCCAACAAACAAACTTATGATCATCAGGATCACTCCAGTCTCCTGAAAGCATATCATATTATTACCTCAGGGTTGCTTTATCCTCCTGACAACTTCTCATTACTTCAAGACTGCTTTAGAGTTATCATTATTGATTGCTCTATCCTCCTGAAATCCTATTATTACTTCAAGACTGCTTTAGAGTTATCATTATTGATTGCTCTATCCTCCTGAAATCATATTATTACTTCAAGACTGCTTTAGGGTTATCATTATTGATTGCTCTATCCTCCTGAAGACATGCTGTTACATCAGGATTACTCCAGTCTCCTGAAAGCATATCATCAATCTCTCAAGATTGCTCTATCCTCTTGAAATTATATTGTTACCTCAGGACAGCTCCAACCTCCTGATAGCTTTTCACCCCCCCTGAAGACATGCTGTTACATCAGGATTACTCCAGTCTCCTGAAAGCATATCATCAATACCTCAGGACTGCTCCAGACTCCTGACAGCTTTCATTATACCTCCATATTTTGGACTGCTTTATCTTCCAAGAAATATACCTGATGAACTTTCCCCTAGTGGCATCTTTAAGCCCACTCAATCATATTCAACTAGCCATCTGTATCACTCTAATGCACTGGTGAGTGCAAATTTTTGGGCTTTTGTGTTCAATCCCCTTCAACCTTCCAGGTCACGACTGGCAAATATATCAATCTAACCCCTCAGGTTTCAGAAAATTGAACAGGGGCAGCTGTTGCACCCCAAAATTTGCCCTCACAATACAAGACTTTGTGTGCTAAGAAGGTTCACAAGGTTCACAAGTTTCTCAATGCTTATATAACCTTTCATGAGGTTCATGAAGTCTACAAGTCACTTCTTGAAGGTTCACAAGGTTCACAAGCTTCTCAACATTTACAAGACCTTTCATGAGGTTCATGAAGTCTACAAGTTACTTTATGAAGGATCACAAGGTTCACAAGCTTCTCAACATTTACAAGACCTTTCATGAGGTTCATGAAGTCCATAAGTCACTTCTTGAAGGTTCACAAGGTTCACAAATTCTATAATGCTTTCAATACCTTTCATGAAGTTCATGAAGTCTACAAGTCACTTCTTGAAGGTTCACAAGGTTCACAATGATTACAAAGCTCTCCTGAGGATCATGAGGTCTACAAAGCCACTTCATGAGGTTCACAAGGTTCACAAGCTTCACAATACCTCCCATGAGGATCACAAGACACTTTATGAAGATTCACAAGGTTCACAAAGTTCACAATTGGTCAAAGGAGTTGACAATTCCCTCAGACAATGCACCTCCTAAGCAGTGCATCCAAAACTAGGGTTTTGACTTTAATCAAGATAAATGGACCTCCAAGACTTCAAGTGAGCTTCATAACATCTTATATGTGTATAAGAAACCCCATGACAAGTTTCAAGACTTTTCTCAAAAGTCTGCTCAGTCAGATGATCAGATAAGTCAAAATCAGTCAGTGCAGTTAAAAAGTCAAACTGAGGTCAACTGTGGTCAAACCAAAGTCAAACTTCATGATTTTTTGCCAACATCAAGTATATGAAGTAAAATTCATCATTTGATCAAGGGTTGATCATGATTCATCAAGGAGATTCCAGATCATCAATAATCAGGAGTTTCTAAATTAGGGTTTCCTCAGTAAAAGTCAACTGAACTTTGACCAGCCATAACTTTCACATACTTCATCACCAAGTATCCATCCAAAGCTCATTTTGAAGGAAATTGAATTCTCTACAACTTTGATGTTGCAAGTTAAGCCCAAAAATGCTTCATTTGGAAGATATGAGCTAAGACATTATAGGTCATTTCAAAAGTCAACAAAAAGTCAACAACTTCAAAAAGGCATAACTTGAGATTGGTAAATGATATGGACCTGAAACCAATGGGGTTGTTTAGAGGACTCTTCAAGCTTTCCAAAAAGTCCAAGAACACCCTTATACCTTTAAAATTGAGGGAGATAGGCCCTTGAAAAGTTGGGAAATTTTGTGATGGTTTATATTGAAAATGGGGGTCTAGAACCAATTCCTTCCAAATGGGCTTGCCAAATTGTGATCCAATCCACATCATATCATCATGCACGACCCAAATGACCAAAATTCAGAATTTTTATTATTTTATTTTTATTTATTTTTGATTTAATTCATAAAAGTCATTTTAAATAAATATAAAATATGAAAATCTATTTTTGGAGGAAGATAATGCTTCTAGAAAGTCTTAATTGATGATTGAAGGTGAAAGAGAAAGAAATCATGTGATTTATCCAAAGATAGTAAGTTTTCATGAGCAAATATTTGAAATTCAAAGTTCAATCTTTTTCAATCTTTTTTGGATCAAATCTCCACACAACCAATGAGTTTTCTTAACCTAATTCACTCACATATAAGTACTTAGCATAAGCATAACCCTCATTCACGAATTCCAGCAGCCAAGGGTAAGTTTCAAAACCTCAAAAATTCACCAAAAAAGCTCAATTCGGATTCCATCTTCCAGGGCTTTAGAAGGTAAACTAAGAGCATAGAGATGTTCCTTGATCATCCATGAAGCAAAACCATCCCTCATATTCATTCCATACACATCATATTGTCCAAACCGAATGCATTTTAATCTTCTTTCAAATTTTTTCGGTTTGAACTAATTATGCAATAATAATGAAATTTAATGATATATTTGTGTTTATAATGATACATGGATGCTTTCTGGTCAATTGGATTGAAGCTTCATGACCTATACAACCCGCGGCCATGATTAGGGTTTCGGTCAATTTTTTGGGGCTTCTTGATTAAGATTATATAAATGGTTCTGATTGATGTATTTGAATCGTATAGGACCTGGGTAAATCATTTGTATGGTCAATTGGAACGATTGTTACGTATTTTGTAGGTACACAAAGTTTTGGTTTCCTGCGAAAAAAATGTACAAGAAGATTCGTAAATAAATTCGCAGGAATTTTCGCAGGAAAACCTGCGAAATTCCAAGGTTGAAGACGATTCCCTGGCGCCAAAGTTCAAATTCAAAATTTGATTTTATTTTTTATATTATTATGGTTATTATGTTGACACACGCAGGCTGATAGCCCAGTGGTATGATACGCGCATGTATTGCCTATGGTCAGGGGTTCGAATCCTGACTTCATCCTTTTTCTTGTTTTTTCATGTATAATTGTTATTCTTAATATATTATGATTCGTAGTGAGATGGTAACCAGACGCGCTCATCTAGCTGGACTGGCAACGTATTTGTGTGAAACTTGAAAGGTCCTGGGTTCGATTCCTCCCCCAGGCCTTTTGGTTTTTTTCATTATTTTTTGATTTGTTGTTTTGAAGGCACAAAAGCAAAGGGAGTTCATTCCACTTGCAGCATATGCAGCGTGGCCTAGTGGTTGTCCTTCTCATCATCCAGGTAAAGGACCTGGGTTCAAATCCCAGGTCCTGATTTTTTTTTTTTTTGATTTTCATTTTTTTTTATTATTTTCTTATATTATTCATTATATTATTTTCATAAAATAAATTCAAATAAATTTCTAAATAACACATATATATATATATATATATATATATATATATATATATATATATATATATATATATTATTTTCTCAAAAATCCAAATTAATTTATAGTTTTCTTTATATTTTTTTTTATGCATGTTTATTTAATTAGTAGATTATTATTGTAAATTAAATCTTAATATTTTTTTTTTATATACATTAAACCTTATTTTTCCAAAACCCTAATGTATTTTCTAATAACTTATTAAAAACCTAATTTTTATTGTATAATTTTTTGTACATATTTATTTAGTATAATCAATTTTAGTAAATATAAATATAATCAAACTTTTCTTTTGTAATATGTCTAAAAAATAAATTAATAATTTGTATATTATTACAATTATTTAATTGTCCATATTCTTTCATAATATTAAATAATTGTTTATAATCTCACTTTGGTTTATTATTTTTTGTTCTTATATTTGATTTATTTTGATTTCTATTATTATTACTAACCATATTATAATTTTTGCTTCATTAATCTTATTATTATTTCACTAATTTTATTAATTTTTATTATTTACTAACCTCACTTATTTTATTATTACTAACTTTTGATTATTATTTAATATTATTTAATTTTTCATTATTATTATTACTAACCCCTATTTTATTTATTGTTTATTTATTATTTTAGCTTATTTATTTATATTTTGCTTATTATTTATTTTGCTATTTATTTTGCTTATTATTATAATTTTGTAAATGCTCCTGGATGTAAATTTTTTAATTATTTAATTCATGTTATGGTTAGTAATTTAGGGAGTGTAAACATGTATTCTCTTAAAATAAATTTAGATCATTTTAATCATAAGATAAATAATATTGAACACTCACACACGTAAGTCGATTTTTAATCGCCATCCTACACTTTCTAAGGCTATCCCTCAAGTTGCCTAAATCTTAAGGTCAAGTGGGGTGTATAAAGCAAGTCCCTTAAAAGAAAAAAAAATCATCAAGTCCCTCATGGTTGCCTTTACGAATCCAGTCCCTTCGAATAATGATGATAGTCCCTCCAGTATGCTTATTACACCTCACAGTTGCCTTCAAAAATAAATGTCCCTCTCATGTCCCTTACATCCAAGGTAATGACTACCTACTCCTTAATAGTAGGGATAGTCTTACCAATTAAAGGATAAAGAACAAGAAAGACTTAAAACTTTAGGGTAGGTTCCTCTTATGTACTTGCTCACTTCAAAAAAACTTTTCACACTTAACAAATTTCAAACAAATTTTCAAAAACAAGTTTTTACGCATCCATACATGGATCATTATCAACTATTCAGAAAATTTTTCTATTCACACACTACACTTTCAAAAACAATTCAAAAGTGAGCTAAGTAACTAAGAGCCCATGGATAACCATGGATGTAAAGGGTGCTAACACCTTCCCTTTACATAACCTACCCCCCGGACCCAAAATATTCTCTTAAGGTCTTTCCTGTTCTTTTATACCCTTTCCTTTTGGATAAAATAAAAGTCGGTGGCGACTCTTGCTATCCGCAACATAACTAAAGTCAGTTCTCCCACCGTGTTACAGGTCGACCAGACATGGTCGGACGAATGTTAAAATGGTCGTTAGAACTATCCTAATTCGACATCAAATTCGAGGGAAGGCAAGATCTCAAAGCTCAAGCACTGGCCGACTTCGTAGCAGAGCTCACTTTCACTGAGCAAGAGCCAAAATCTTCCTCCAGGTGGACTATTTTCGTGGACGGGGCATCCGGCCCAGCGGGCAGCGGAGCTGGAATTATTCTGGAGAACGAGGAAGGAAACATCATCGAAGTATCCTTAACCTTATCTTTCCCTACTTCCAGCAACCAGGCGGAGTACAAGGCCTTCCTAGCAGGCATACGGCTCGCGACCGACTTGGAAGCAGAAGAAATCACAATCTGCACGGATTCTCAGTTGGTCGCCAGCCAAGTCCGAGGAGCCTTCCAGGCCAAAAACGATAACATGGCCGAATACCTGGCCCTCGTAAGGGGTGGACTAAAACGATTCAGAAGCGTGGAAGTCAAACACGTCCCACGGGAAAACAATACTCGGGCCGACATCCTTTCCAAGTTGGCGAGCACTAAAAGGAAGGGAAACAACAGATCCGTCATACAGAAAACGCTTCCACGACCAAGCATTGGGCAATCGTCAAGCCACGTGGAAATTAATCTCGTGGGCGACACAAACTGCTGGATGACTCTAGTATTTAACTACCTGACTAAAGGAGAGTTATCGACCGACCCAAAAACGGCCAGCACAATACGACGAAGATCATGCTCATATTCTCTAGTGGGTGGACGTATGTATCGTCGAGGATTCTCTACACCCCTCCTCAGGTGCGTAGAAGCAGAGAACATCCCGCGCGTGCTGAGAGAAGTCCATGAAGGAATTAATGCGCAACATCCAGGCGGACGGTCGTTAGCCCGAAAAATCCTTCGAGCAGGATACTATTGGCCCACACTCCAACACGACGCAAAGGAGCACGTGAAAAGGTGCGACAAGTGCCAACGACATGGGGACATACACGTAGCACCCCCGTCCGAGCTAAAATCACTATCATCGCCTTGGCCATTCGCATGGTGGGAGATGGATATCTTGGGACCATTCCTCGCTGGATCCGGCCAAAACAAATACCTAATTGTAGGAGTTGATTACTTCACCAAGTGGATAAAAGCTGAGGCTTGAGCCAAAATCACTGCACTCAACATACTACGTTTCTTCAAGAGGAACATCCTCGCCCCGTTCGGAGTACCGCTCGCCATTGTGACCGACAACGGAACTCAGTTTACAGATAAACACTTCAAAGAATTCGTTGCATCAATAGGAACAAAACAACATTTCGCTTTGGTGGAGCACCCCCAAACTAACGGGAAAGCAGAGGCCGCAAATAGGGTAATCCTAATAGGCTTGAAAAGAAGACTGGACGGACATAAGAAGCACTGGGTCGAGGAGCTACATAGCGTGCTATGGGCATATATGACCACCCCCACTCAACAACCGGGGAGTGATCCCTATAGAGATGCACGTCTTATCCAGACGCACAGAATCCCCCATGGACCGGGACACCAACTCCGAGGCTTTGAGGGACGAGCTTGACCTGGTCGAGGAAGTTCGATCAGAAGCTTCTCTTCGAGAGACCCTTCTTAAACAGAAAATAGCCGCTCGGTACGATTCTAAAGTCATAAGACGAACGTTCGAGGTAGGCAGTCTTGTTCTCAGAAGAAATCACAGAGATTCCCGCGAGGGAAAATTTACACCCAATTGGGAGGGCCCGTATCGCGTCCGAGCAAAAACCGAAAACGGAGCCTATTATTTAGAAAACTTACACGGGGAAGAGCTCGTTCGGCCGTGGAACGCCGAGAAGCTCAAGCAATATTACAGCTAACTCGCAAAGTCACCCTGTTCAACTCTCAAGGGAGGGGCAATAGGACTGACCAAGAACTGCGTGCCTAGGTACGAGCACGACAGCCCAAAAATAACATAATCAACCAGGATCTCCTTTCAAGGGAAGGAGGAACCTGTCGCACGGACGGATACTCAAACGAGTCCGACGTCGCCTAAGTACCACGACCAGGCAGAACCCCAACTCGCGATGGGACGTTCAAGCCACGGAGCCCGGGCCATTACCTTGGCCCGAGCACCGACCAGGAGTAAAAACTCCAGAGTCTATTTGGTCCCCCAAACCAATAGATCACGAACACACCCCGTATACATTCAATCACATCCAATTAAGTGCAAAAACGCACGACAAATACTTAGAATTTGAAATATAAAGAGGAACAGTCCTCCGACGGACGAGCAATCGAACAACGAATATAATAAAACAAACGACCATTGATAAACATCAAGTTGTGAGCACAAAAATGCGACCTCAAGGGCCGACTTGTTCATAATTAATTACAACGGGGACTACGCCCCAAAACTAAGAAACATAAGTTACAAGGCACGCAGGCCAGAAACTAATTACCCTCGCCCTCCGGGCGGCCTTCTTCCTGACGAGCCTCATCCTGGTCTAGCTGCGCTTCGGGCAAATCGGGCGGAACAATCAACCCCGACTGAGAATCATCCACTACCAGGTCCGAAGGAACCACAATCTGGCCGTCTTCAACCCTGTACAGGTAGTTGATTTGACCGACGTCCAAAGCCAGATCGGGATGAAGAACCCTTATCTGATCCACGACATTCTAGAAAATAAGCTCAGTCGAAGAGTTCAGATCTTCCATGTCTTGGTCGATCCAAGCAAGGAACCGAGCCCTCGTTACCATACTTTTGGTCTCAGCATCCCCGTCCTCCTTCGTGCAGAAAGCATCCTTCAGTTTTTTGTTCTGCTCCAAAACCCTCTTCTTGTCGACCTCCAGCTTGGCAATAATGGCACCCCGCTCAGTCAACTCCTTGGTCGTGGCATTGGCTTCTTTAGTGGCCGTTTTCAGCTTTTCCTCAGCAGCAGCCAGCTGCTCCTTCAGCCTCCCCATCTCCCTCTCCTACCCAGGATTTCCTTCGGTCGTCAGCCAGGCCATCGTCAAGACCCGCATGATCGCACTTGCGTCCTGAGCCAGGGACAACCGCCGGGCAGGACGATCCATGCCTTCCAGAAACAAGGAGTCTGCACGGTCCACCTTCATGCTCGTCCCCTCAAAAAAGTTGCGCTTCACGAAGCACGACAGCAACCCATGCTTCGACTTCGGAGGAACGTTGGCCGTCAGGTCCACAGTCGCTGCGAACTTGTGCTTCTTCATCAGGGAACCAGTTGAGGCGCTCGGAGAGCCCTGGACCAAAGGGCCCGACCCAGAGCCATTTGTCTCGGTTAGCTTCGTCTGCACAACCCTCGATCTTTTCTTTTGCTGCTGGCGCAAGCGTTCCTGGATTTTGTCAAGCGGGTTCGACAGGGAGCCTGAAAAAGAAAAAGATTAGATTAATCATGGACGACAGAATAATATCAAAGATATGACTAATAGAAGTAAAACAGATACCAAAGAAGTCTGTCACTTCCTGCCCTGTATTGCACGCCAGCAATTCTGTAACATCAATCAAGGGACGCTCCACAGCTTCCCCCTCATCTTGATAGAGCATAACTTTCCCCTCTCCGTCCAACAGGGGGTCGGAGTGAAAGACGCTATCAACCTTCTGAAGGCCTCGAAACTGGCCGCGTCGTCTTCATTCAAAGAGTCCCCCACCTGGACGAACTCACCAACATACCTCTCGTAATGGGCGTAACTCCAGGAAAAGGGGAACAACCAGAGCCTCCTCGGGATCACCTGCCCTTGATTGTCGAGCTTGGGTTCGTCGTTCTCATCGGTGTCTATCCCCAGAAAGTTCATCACCCTCACAGCCACCTCGCTCGCGGGTTTGATCAGAAAATAGTCCATCTTGAAAGCTCGGATGGATTCTGAATGAGCTTTGAAGATTTTCGTCCACTGTTTGAAAGAGACGAACCCCTTTCGGTCAGTTCCTCGCCCGACTTGACGCTGCAAGGAGAACAGACGGAAGAATAGGGGGAGTGTGGCAGCAACACCCAGATGGGCGCACGTCACTTCAAATGCCTTCAAGAACGCGTACGAGTTCGGATGCAACTGAGACAGAGCAACACGCAGATGCCCGAGCACAACACATACCAAGTCACTGAAGGGCAAAGTTACCCCCAGGACCGAGACTGCATACTCATACATGGAGAACGCCCGACTTCCGAAATCTGAGAAGATGCGGTCGTCATCTCCTGGGCAAGTTACGACCCAGTCGGCAGGGTTGCCAACGACGGGCAGCGGCTCCGTTCAAGGCCTTGAGAACGAGGACACTTTGTCCAGAAGTTCCTCCACCACCCATTTTTCGGGCGGGATCCTTGTCTGTTCGGGGCATTGCGGCGAGTCTGTTGATGCCCCCTCTTCTGTAGTGCTTGCATCCGAATCTCCCGAGGAACTCCCGGAGCCAGAGGGAACTGACGCAGAAGATCCAGAATCTTCCGAGGACACATCCAACGGGTCCATGAGTGAGTTTTCACCTGAAAAGCAGAGGAAAGGCGTCAGTGAATTCGATTAAGAATATCAAATCCACCCTTCCACCGCTCGACAAGTGAAAGGGCGTGCATCAGCCCAGGAACAGGGTCCCGAGCTGTAGCCCTGGCTGACCACCACTCAAAGCGATGGCTGACGCCCAACGTAGAAATTACGGGGTCTAACCTAAATACTTATCAAATCCCATGTCAAGGTCGACCAACGTCTATGTCGACCATGAGTTAGGGTTTGCAGCCGACCAACAACGGTGGCAGAAGTTCTAAAGTTTACCGGTTCTAAATCTAAGATTACCGTTAAAACAACCCTAAACCACATACATTTCTATGATATCTAACCTATAATCACTAAAACCACGGAAAAGAGCCGTACCTTGTGCTTGAGAAGACATTTGCAGAAGATGTAGAATCTGGAATCGGTGGTCGACAATGAGATGCGGTGGTCGATAGCTGTGAGTAGTGGTGGCTGAACGGGCAAGGCGTCGGAGAAGAAGGTGAAACGAAAAGTTCAAAATGGAACCTGGAAATCCTATTTATAAGGGGGAAAACACGTGCAAGCACGCGTGACCCCTACACGCTAGCCCCTAGGCTAGCCGTCATATCATTAATAAGCGCGAATTCCCAAATATTCCAGCTTTTCGTTTCACATTCTCCCGTCGAGCAACGTACCATCTGCTCGCCCCTCGAAGGTCGGCATCATAAAATTCCTAGCCCAAACACTGATCGCCCTCGAGCACGAAACCATTACTAAGTCACTGTTCCTCCGCACGAGCAACGACTTGGGGGGCTCCTGTTCTGGACTGGCCCAGTTCAAATAATTGGGCCAAGCAAACCAACTTGGCAGAAGCGCTCGACGTCGAGCAGAATCAAGAATAGTGGTCTCTGTCGGGCAAGAGTGTACCGACCAAGACAAAGTCCTCCAACGGCTAGTTTTGACCGTTACCTATTTTTACGAATTCCTCGATCCTCGCCCCACAATATGGACCAATAATCTTCCACTTAGCCCCTTATATAAACCCTCTCACTTGAGAGGGCCAGGTATTCAACTCTCTGACCTTAATTCTTGTACTTGCTCACTCTTTGCTCGGTTACTTACTTTGGCATCGGAGTGCCTTGCAGGTACACCCCCTTTTTCCTCACCGACCGTCTTCCAACAACTCTCGAAGCCAGCCGTATCGGATCCTGATCTCCAGGTACGATCACAAATATTTTCGATCCATCTATTTTTTTATCATTGTCCATATTCCTATTTTCCAATATCCAAATATTATTTAAGACTATTTTCACTTTCACTATCCGATTATTTCCATTTTTTGTTATCCATCTTTCTAAAAATTCTATTACTTTTTTGTTTCCATATCCAATATCCAAATTATTCAAATTCCATTTTAATTCATAAGATTATTTTTTTTAGTTCCTAATTTTTTTTTGTAAAGCCCATTTATGTTAGGCCCATTTTCTAATTTTTTTTCTTCCCATTATCAAATAATTAAATAAAAAAAAATTATGTGATGTATATGAAGCCACACACGGTTCACAAGAAGTTGTATACTTCAGATTTTACAAGCAAGATCCCAGCCATTTATTTTATCAGCCATCACGTTTCATCAACAAACACGTGACTTCAACTAGATTACCTATTCTAGTCAACACTTCATCCAACAAGCCAAGCATGATACACACGCACATACCTTCAAAACGCAAAGAATGGAGAATGAAACGCAAGTTGCACGCTGAAAACTCAGTAGGTATCACGCGGAAACTCCACCTTCAAAACATTACCAAAACGCAACTGGCTTACGAGTAAAACGCATGAGAAAAGCACACACAAAAACGCAGGCCATGTGAACAAAATTATGAAGAAAACAACGAATAAAAAAGCTCAACAAAATAAAACTAACAGAAAATAAGGGAATAAATTTCATTGAAAAATATCAGAATAAAGAGAGAGAGGGAGAGAGAGAGAGAGAGAGAGAGAGAGAGAGAGAGAGAGAAAAGAGGATTCGGTTACAAATGGATTCACTAATCTTTATCATAAGAAATAACAAACTCGATAACAAAAAAAGGGGGATCATTCATCACAATTTTTTCCAGATCAAGCATAACAATTTTTTCCATTCTTTTTCATAAAAAACCAGAGCTCTCTTCTTCATAAAAAACAAAAACACACCGCACGAATTGAATCTCCCTCAATTCTCAACAACAAACGAGAGCAAAATTTCGTTTTGCGATCTTCATCAAAAAACTTTCTTCATCTTGAGAACTTTCTTCACACTTCACCATCACCGCCAAAACAAATTCCATAGCATAACTGAAAATCCCCCAGTCACCTTCAACAACCAAATAGCTTCATCACTCTTCGATGGCTTCATAGTTGATTTCATCATCATAACCGAAACTCAGTAAAAAAGAATAACCGAAAAGATTCTCAAATTGCTCTAATCTTCATTGTTTCTGAAACTTATAAGCAAACAAGAGTGCATGTTCAAATCCCAATAGAGGCGAAGAACACTCATCGTTGATCCACTCGTCGCAACCGCTAGATCCACAGGTACGGATCTGATTTCTTTCAAAATGTGATGGTTGTTGTGGTTGTTTGTTTGTTCTCTCAGTTTTGCAAATACTTTGATTGTGTTGCTTGTGTTAGTTTTGATGATTTTAACTCCGGATTTGTGAGGAAGGAAGGAATTTAGTTAGTGCGTGTGTGTGTGGAGTTTTTTTTGCGTTCGGAAGAGGAAGGCCGACGAGTGTGGCGGCGGCGACGAGGTTGAAGAAGAAAGAGGTTGCATCGTGAGAGAGAGAGATTTTGCAGAGAGAAGACGAACAAGGTAGTGTGAGGAGAGAACGAGAGCGTGGTTTTGTTTTGATGTTCTTTTTCTTTCTTTTGATTTTTGTGATAGAATTTTAAGAGAGAGTCATTAAAGATTCAGATATGGATAAGAGTTGGTGATTTCCTTGATTTCGTCCATACCGACGGTGACACTTGTCACTGTCCGGTAGGACCTTCCCGTTTTGCTCCCTTGCATGCTCATACGTCATAGCTACCATGCACCTGCGTGTTCCAACCGTTTGATGTGAATACCTTTAGGAATCCCTTGATCAACGCTCCAGATGGAAGTCAAATTCGTTGACTAGTCCTCACCATACTCCTTAAGCATCACTGTGTTTGGGCCTTGGAGCCTTTTTATATCTGCACCCCACCTTTGGCCTATTTTCTTGGTTTCTACTACATAGTTACTATACTCGCACCACTCCTCATTTCCTTGTTTTTTATTTCTTTTTTCACATAGTTTCATTTTAATTCATAAAAAATACCAAAACTCATTAGAAAATTACCCAAAAAACATTTTAGCATCTTAACTCATTTTAGAAATTTTCCTTTTTTTTTTCCTGATTTCATTGAGTTTTTATTTTTATTTCGAACTTTCTTTTGATTTCTTTTTCAATTAATTTCCACATTGACATCTTAACTCGTACAATTTATTTCTTCCACCTCAAGTAACATTTTCACACCATTCTTTTTGCATCATTTTAAGTACTCAGAATAGAACATAAAAATATTTTTGTCATATTTTAAAACTCATTTTATCATTGGTTTTAGAAGGCATTTTGTGCGGTTTCTTTAATTGTTCTTGAGCAACTTTGTGCGACCATTTCATGGAGTTTTGTTGTGAATTTTTTAGAGTCATTTGGACACTATGTTTACTTCTGGTTGGTGACTTTAGAGACCTAATTTCATAATTTTCTCATGATCATTTCTTTTTGTTTGGTGCCTTTCTTCTTAGGTAACTTTTGGTGCCTCTTTCTTCCATCCTTCTAACATAGTTTGAGAAAGGCATTTATGCCATCCTATTAGGTTTGCTTGGTAGATATTTTAGGTAACTTCTAGGGTTTAGGTTATGACTTTGTATATTATGGTTTGATTTGTGACCTTCATATTTGGTTTGTGTATTGTTTGAATCTTCTTATTTTCACTTTATGCTTATGTGGTTCACTAACCTTTGTTTTGCAGGGTTTTTGGTAAGTCATGTGTGTGGGAGGGCATCCCACATGCAATCTCGTCCTTCATCTCTTTATTATTTCAAATTGTGGTTGTCTCAGCCTTTGTGCTTTTCCTATTTTACTCCATCTCTCCCTCTTAGAAACAACTTAACTTCTTTAGAGAAGTAAGTTGTCTTCTAACGTTTTCTCCTCTTATTCTTCTTTCTTTTCTTTCCTATTCTTCATTAGGATAGACTTTAAAACCAAACTAACCTAGAAATTCCATGCATGATAACTCTTGGGATTATTAGTCTCCCTTTAGTTTTTACCTTTGAGATTCTTTTGGTGTTCTCTCTTTCTCACATTCAAACAAAAACCTAAAAAAACACTTAATAATGGTTGAGATGGTCTTCTGTGTATGGACTTATGTCATGGGGCATTTGTATTCATTCCATATCGGGATAGTACAAACTTGTCTAGCATGATGTACAAGTCTAATCATGAGACTATTTTCACAAGGAAAATCATAAAAAACACTTCTTCATTTCAAATCACAAAACACTAAATAAAGTTAATGAGTTAGTGAGCTTAGGCCCTAATCTCTGGAACCAAGTTTTGGGGATCTTCCTCTCACTTGGGTGTGCTTGTTCTTTATTCCATCTTGGAATGTAGTAACAAGTACACATTCCATGGAAAAGGACCTGAATTCACTTTCTTGTGTCAAATTCAGAAAAGCTTCTAAAAAACACTGAACAAAGAATAATCGTCTCTCCTTAGGGACTTCTTTTCTCATCACATTCACTCATAACTTAAGAACTTGCTCCTACTTGTCAGTTTGTAAGACGGTAACACACTCGTGCCAGACGAGCCTGCAACACCTGAGCATTGACATAAGCAGTTCAAGTTTTTAAAACACAAACCATTTTCCTCCCTGGTTAGGGGAACTACGACATCTCTGATCCTTATGTCCGGATGAGGTACGTAGGCAGCGGGGTAGGGCCTATTCGAGCACTCTTTTATTTTCCCTACATTTTTCCCATTTCTTTCCTTATCCAGTTTCAGTCTTTCATTTGGAGCAACTTTCATTTCTTCACCCTTTGAAACAGTTTCTTTGCAAGCATGGATCCCGTCGGGTACGGTAGACGATTTAGAGTGCTAATACCTTCTCAGGTCGTAACCAACTCCCGAACCCAGCCTCTTTGGTTTGCAAGACATTTGTCCTTCCTTTTCTCTTCCGGTTTGTGAAGCATTACCTTTCCTATTCCTTCGGGATAAAAATACCTGGCTGGCGACTCTACCTTATCCGTGCCACTTTCTCGTTTGTACCAGGATGGAAATCCAGGGAGCGACATAAACCACTTCAAAATCTATGCTTCATTAATAAAGTAGTTTTTATAAGTATTTGATGGATTGGCATAACTAATTTTCAAGTCTAGTTCAAAAGTCTAAGGTTTATTTCACATATGGGAAATACCTTAAAGGAAGAATTCTTGGCATTGACAAAGTTGAAATACTAACTTTCACATTCATTGAAGATATACTTTATGTTAAAAGAATAAAACATAATATTCTAAGTACAAGTCAACTTTGTGACAAAGGCTTCAACATCATGTTCACAAAAGATGAATGTTTGATGAAATCACTCTTGAGGTGAAACTCATTGGTATAAATTATTTTTAATTTCATTAAATTCTTTATGTATTATAAAACTTTTCTCATCTTTTTGTTAATGACAAAGACGGAGAAGATATATATGTGCATGTATATGCTTGTCGCTAACAATTGTAGCCCAAAAGATGCAAATTCTCTAAGAATAAAGGGAGAGCTTTGGTCAAGAGGGAGTTATCAAAGATAGGGGGAGCATTCACATAAGAAATTATCATTCATTCTAAAAGATTCAAGTATCTCAATTTTCATTGGTTGTCATCATCAAAAAGGGAAGAATGTGAAGTCAAGCTTCTTCAACATCATCTTTTGATGTAGACAACTACTATGTTCATTTATCAAATGATGAGAAAAACATCATGAAGCAATATGGCTATGGATCAAGATTGCAACATTATGAATACTTGCATTGATATTTATTTATTGAGGTATAAGCATGCAATATATTGATAAAATAATGCTCAAAACAATCTTCAAAATTCACTTGCATGCATGGTTCATTTGGTTGAAAATATATCACTATTTCTAGCTTTAAAAACCAAAATATTTTTATCATACATTTGAAAATTTATTTTTCATATTTGAACCATGATAAATCAATAGATGTTTCATAATATTGGTTTAATTATTTAGACAAATTTTTAAGTTTTTAATTTTTTTAAACATGCAATTTTTGGTAAATTATGGCGTTTTGAACAATCGTAACAGCACTAAACACCGCCATAATTTGCACCCGTCTGAAGCAGTATTTTAATTTTGAAATTCAAAATTTGTTCTGCATTTGTTAAGTCAGATATCTGTTAAAATTGACTTAACAAGTCCTGTACGAATTTGAAAAAACAATAATTTTTTAACACCTTTTCATGTATCTTTTCATGAAACCATTTATTTTAACTTGACAATTGTTCATGATATTTTTGCATAACTTTACCATGTTTCGTAGAGGTATTATGCACTTATAAATACATGAAATATCAAATTAAATCAAACCTTTTCGATTGCAATTTAACATCATTATAATCATTCAATTTTTAAAACAAGTGTTTGTTCTTGAACTTTCACAAGGAATTTTTATGCATGTATTTCCATATCAATCCAGAAAAATTCATACAATATTTTCAAACACTTGAGCATTATATTCTATCATTATAAGTTTCTTGTTTGGAAGGGAAGATCAATTATATTGATACATCACTCAAAGTGATAATTGTTCTACAAATTTCATTATTCTTTAAAAACTCTTGTTATATTCCTTGTTGTCCAGAATTGTTGGAAATAAGAGAGTAGAAAAGAAATGATTATTTTCTTGTTCTACTTGGGTGGTTATTCTTTGTTATCCGTTGTGAGATTTGTTCTCGATAAGACTTTAAGCTTGTAAAATCCAAGAGGTTACTTTTGGTGGGTTGTTGTTAGAAGATTGTAGGATAAGTCTTAGGTTTAGACTTGTACAAATATCTAACAATAGTGAAATCTCTTTCGTGTGAAAGGGGACTGGAGTACTCTCGGACTGTGAGGGGAACCAATATAAATTTCTTGTGTTCTTTACTCTCTGCATTTTATCACATTCATCACTTAAAATTCTTAAGAAAGGAAAACATCGAAAAACTGGTAAAAATTCAAGAAAATCTTAAAGGCCTAATTCACCCCCTCTTAGGCATATCTCAAACTTACAGTATCTCCTAAGTGTTTGTGAGATTGTTATTCTGTTGTGCCCATACCTCTAAAATATGAACTAAGATAGTTAATGGTTTGTTTGTGTCGCTCCCAGGATTTTCATCCTAGTACAAACTTGAAAGTGACGCGAAAAAGGTAGAGTCGTTTGTCAGACATTTGTATCCTAAATGAATGGGAAAGGTATTGTTGCACAAACCGAAGAGAAAAGGAAAAGACGAGGTCCTGCAAACCAAAGAACTGGATTCGGGAGTCGGTTACGAACTGGAAAGGTATTAGCACCCCAGATCGTCTGTCGTACCCAACGGGATCCACGCTTGCTTGAATTGTTTCAAAGGGTGAGAAATAAACTACTGCTGAATAAAAATCACTACTGAACTAGAATAAAGAAAGGGAGCTGGAAAAAGAGAACGAAAAGGTACGGGAAAATGTAGAGAAAATAAAGAATGTGCTCGAATGTGACCTACCCCACTGCCTACGTATCTCATGGGAAATGAGAATCAGAGTCGACGTAGTTCGCCTAACTAAGGTGGAAACTTGTTTGTGTTTTTTTATGAATTGAACTGCTTATGTCTAAGCTAAGGTGTTGCAGGCTCGCCTTGAACGAGTGCATTTACCGTCTTTCAAAGAGACAAGTCGGAGTGAGTTAATTTTGTTATGAGTGAATGGAATGAGAAGAGAATTCTCGCAGGAAAGACATATGTTGTTTGTTTACTGTCTTTTATAAGGAGTGTTTTTTATTTTGTTTTTTGTGAGACAATCTCATGTTAAGACTTGTTCATCATGATAAATATCCTACACCTCATCCCGATATGGAATGCGTGCAAATACTCCATGGTAAATTCTCCTGGCGCACGAGAAAACTCGACCTTTATTAGGTATTTTGATTTTTCTTTGAGATGAGAAAGATGACTCAAATCGAGAAAGGAAAAAACTAGGAGAAACTAAGACTCACCCTAAGTTATTGTATTATGGATATCCTATGGTTAATGTGGTTTTCTAATCCTAAAAGAAAAAGAAATCAAGTTCTAACTCACTTCAATGATTAAAGATGAGTTTAGACCTCAAAGGGAATGAATAAAGTGAAATACCGAAGAAGCATCCAATGCTTATCGCAAACACATATTGAAATGTTAAAAGGATAAGGAAGAGGGTGTACGTAGGATACCCTCCCACGCACATGGCTTACCATAACCCCCTATAAAACAAAGGTTAGTGAAATAAAACCAAAATGATAAAAGTAAAGAGGTAATCAAGTACCCAACATATCCTAACACCATTATGACCTAAACTAGACTAAATCCTAAGCCTAAGGATGCATAAAAGTTAAGCAAAGCCTAAAGTCAACAGCTACTACAACTCTCTAACATACAATCAACTACTAAATTTAACTAATAATGCAAACAACCTATTACAGCTACCAAACAACATGAAAAGTACAAAAACAGAACAATGCAACATACATTTTACAACTTCTCTTTCAACAGGCAGCAGTGAAAACATGGAAGATTTTAATCCTTTTTCAAATGCAAAATGGAACTTTAATGTAAACAATGAAATTTAATGATAATACATTTTAATGAATCATAACTTGAGATGAACATCAACAATGGAGTGAAACACATAAACAATCAACAACGAATGCAAATATGTGAATTGTGCGGTTTCGAATAATGTTCAACACTCTGATTATGCGTATAAACATCCGAAACATACAAGGATCGCAAATACAATGCAAAACATGATTATAAACACTTATTAACATGATATTGATGATACTCAATCATGTAAATAACATTCATGACATGTTATGAACATATATTCAACAATTATGCTAAAAATCGAAACCAAATGAAATGCGTGTCGGAAGTTGTTGAAACTACACACCTCCGCACCTAAACAACTCCTAAAAATTCCCTAGAATTATATCCTAAAGATTTATGATGATTATAGGGGGAATGGATATCAAAAATGCAAGAAAAAGCAAGAATTTTCCATTCTAGTTCAGTGGTAATCGGTTACTACCTATGCAGTAACCGGTTACCAGTTCAAAAAACTGGGATTTCTACAAATTTAACACAGGTAACCGGTTACTACCTATGTGGTAACCGGTTACTCTGAGACCAGAATAAAAAATTTATGCATTTTCATGTTAAAACTAGTAACAACTTATTCAAATAAGTTCTAAAATAAGCTTTATCCCAACGCCTATCAACTAAGCACAAAAATTACACCTAAATGCAACATTTTAAGGTCAACTAAAACCATAAACACATCACATTTCTAACTTCTATGATCAAACCGATGAACGTATCAAAAAGCAAGAAAACACAAAGAATGCGCGAAGTGAGATGAAGATAAATAAGTTAAAATGAGAAATGATTACAGATTCACCAACCTACAAAGTGGAGGCTTGTTTTGGCAATTGTTGCAATGTCGATCGATACGCGAAAGAAGCGAAAACCGGAGATCCGAAGCTTCTATCCGTGAATGCGCAAAATAAATGCGGTTGATCGCGATCGTCGAAAAACACTTCCTAAAGGTGAAATAAACTTTGAAATCATAGCAACTTCTCTGATAATCCACTGAATTAATGCGAATGGTGGAGGCTTAACTTCCGATTCTTCAAGTTTCAATGCAAAACTTGAAGAATCTTGATGATGATGAAGCTTTGGTGTGAGTTTGGGAATGAAGAATGAGAAAATTGAGAGAAGAAATGGTGAAAATGATGAAGTGTGTGTAATCTTTTTGAGGCTTAGAATGAACAAGGCTTATATAAATGTTATGTTTAGATCTAGGTGTGGGTTAGATGTGAGGCTTGGGTCTTAGGCATGGGTCATAAGCTAAGGGTTATTTAAAGTTAATTAGGAATATTCCTAGAATATTCCATTGGCATATTCTTAGAATATTTTGGCATATTCTTGGAATATTCCTTTAGAAGGTGGTATAAGATTCTAGAATTGGCTAGAAAGTGCAAAGCAAAGGGAAGTGGAAGGATGGAACAAGCAATTAACTGATTTTTGAATTTTTTGAAATTCTGCATGAAGTAACCAGTTACTACCTATGAGGTAATCGGTTACTTCAACCAAAATTTGAATTTTTATTCTTTTTGGTGGGAAGTCTTGGGTATCCGGTATTGGTCATATTTTTTGAGATTATTTTTCTTCTGAGACCTGATAATTGCCCAAATAACCCTTGATCACATGCCCAACGCCTCGACCAATGATGCATGCTCTATTATGTTTATTTTTTATATTTTTTATATTTTTTATGCAATGTATGGACGAATATGCTAGATGACACGGGAACGAAGCATAAGCTACTCGGAATCAGTGATAAATAAGAGGTCAAATTTTGGGGTGTTACAGTTTGGACATGTCCTTATGGAACAAGGTTGTTTGTATCTGGGAAAATTAAGGTATTTTTTCTCCCTGCAATGAATTGTTATGGTTTTTAGGAGGAGTGTGCTTTGTGGTACTATTATGTAACATGGTGATATTAGTTTTCTACTTAAGATGACGTGTCTTATGGAATAAAGGGTTTAAAGTTGTTGTGGTGCATGTGCTTCCAGTATGTGAGCACGAAGTTGATCAAGTGATTTTTCATGTGTTTGGGTTTTATCCTCGAGTGAAAATTCTGCTTATGTGTGATAGGGGGAGTTGTGTACCTATTTGGTATGTAATTGCATTGCTACAACCTATACAAAGGTTGTTGATTCTCAAGCAAGCTTTAATTCTTGCACCTCTGGCGAGGTTGTGATGTTAGACAAAATGTCTTGACATTGTCCTATTAGTGTGTTTTGTTTGGTTTTGGCAGTGTGATTCTGGCCTTGTAAGGTTGGTGGTTTGAACAAAGACTATTCTTGCTTCTTATAAGTGGTCTAAGAAACAATGTTGGATGTTGTATGGGAGAATTTAGTTTTCTCTGCAGAAGTTTGCAGGGCTCAAAGGGGGCTTTGTTGGTGGATATGAGATGTCAGACATGATGTCCTGATATTGTGTTCTGTTTTCAGTTGAGTCTGGCTAAAATTAGTAGGTTTGGAATTCAGTGGGAAGCTTTGTGTTTCAGACCATTGTGGTTATACTTTAATGTTTGAGTGTGGCTTGAGTTTTTGGGTCAGTTTTGTCCTTTAGTCAAAACTGAGATTATCGTGTTGTGTTGAGTAACTCTGTTTTGTGTGTGTTAATTTTTTCCTAAAAAGGTGGAGAAAGTTTTATTAGTGAGTTTTAGAGAGTCTTGCATAATGTTCATGTTGTAACATTTTTGGGGGAACATGATTGTCTGTTCTGAGAGTCTTATGTCATGTTTGTAGGATATCTTATCAAATGTTCTAACATCCTGTCTGTGTCTATGTGTGTTGGTTTGGTCTTGTGTTATGAGCTATGTGTGCAACTTCTTATGTATGTATTTCTAATGTTTGTGGCTTCTACCATATGTTATTCTAATATCTTGAATTTTGATAATTTAAGGTTGTGTTCAGGTTGGTGTTCTTGTGCTCCTTGAGAGGAAGATTTATCCCTCTGTGACAATAATCAATTATGAGGTTTAGAGGGAGCAACCTGGCTGGTCTTGAAGAAGACGTTTATCTTCTTCCTCATGTACACCTCATGTATAGAGTCTGCATGTGGCTTGCGTTTTATGGTTTTATTCCTCTCTCCATGGTTTATTGTGCAAATGGTGCTTTAGCCAAAATTTTCCAAAGGGAATATTGTTAGATCCATGGTTTTATGGTTGAAAACAATTTTACTACAACATGGTTCATAGCAGGATGTTGTGTGTGATGTTATAACATACTGCTCAGTTCACCTTGTGTGAAGATGTCCTGACAGATGCTAAAACATGTTGTACCAGAACATTAGTTATAGCTATTTTAATTCTTGACAAGATTTGTTTTGATTTTGTGAGATTCCTTTTAGAGTTGTCTCAATTATTTTTGCAAGTCAAGAAGATTTTATCTGGAACAAGTTTTGCATATCCAATTGTACGCAAGTTGCCAAAATTGGATGAAAAGACAATTTAGGAAACCTTGTATTATGTTCCAAGATTCAAGGATATTTTTTTTTGTTGCATAATTTGATGTAAGTCTTAGCATGTGGATCAAGAAATATTTTGGTGAAAATTGTGAAGCCTATGGATTGCTAAGGAGTATTTAAAGATAACTTAACCTAATGTAAAATACGAGAACTTTCACTATTGTAAAATTAGGGGAATGTTAGAAACTTAGGTTTTAAGAGTCTCTTGTGTGTGACTTTGTAAGTCACCCTCTGTATCGTTTGATATATTGTGGTAGACATATTATTTGTTGTTTATTATTCACTAAAAAGCTTTTAAGCATATAATATATTGTTCTTGGCGGAAGCTTTTAAGCACAACCAATTACTGTTCTTGGTCAAGAGTCTTGACCTAATATTATTGTTGATAAGAAACATGGTACATCTTTCTTTTTGGTTTCTTGAGGCAATGGCCACTGGGATTATAAATGATTGTTAGGAATTGAGAGGGGGATCTCATATCTAGATGGGCTTATAAGTAGAATTTGCACAAGGTAAGTATTAAGCGAGAAGTTGTAAATGAGGGAGTTTAGCTTTGAACTAATACTATCATAGTAAGTTCCTTCCCGACTTGGATGCCCCCAGACGTAGGTGATGTTGCACAAAACTAGGTTAACAATTAACCGTGTCAATTTATCTCGTTGCACTTTAATTTTTGTATAATTTAAAAGATTGATAAATTATTCTATAAGTCTGAAGATGTCAAAACATCTGTCATGACTTTGTGTTCTGATGTTCTGTTACATAAATATTGAGATCATCATCAAGCTTGATGCGTGTTTATGTGAATGAATTGTGCCATATCTGTTGTGATTACTTGTGTTGTAACATCTATCTCAATATTTAGTATGTAAGTGCAAGAATTTCACAATGACTACTAATTATCATCCTTATTTTATTTAAAACATACTAAATAACATAAATTTGGCCTAATTACTTTGACTTTTTTTTTACTTTGCGCCTAGTATAAACAAACTTGATAGGAGGTTTACTAACATCTAGCCACCATGCTACTTGACTAAAAACAAATAACACTGTTTATATTATAGAATAGCCCATAAAAAAATTCTAGAATAAAGACATCTAAAATTTTAAAATGTGCACGTTTGAATTCTAAAATCTTTAAGTGTTAACTACTTTTATTATTTTTACAATAATTACAATCTTCGAATTCTAAAATTTAAGCATAAAAAAATGGTTGTAACTAGGATGAAAGCTCCAATAAATTCTACACTGGTGAGCAATCATGAAAAGTAACTACTATATATTATATTATGTAAACTTATATGATTTTTCAAGGTAGTGTCACGCTAGATCTCACCTTCATTCATTCTATTTTCTTTGCAAAATTTTGTATCTCTCTCTCTCTCTCTCTCTCTCTCTCTCTCTAAAGAGTCATGAAACAACTATTTTCTCTCTTATTTTCATTTTTATCATCTCAGATTTCTCAATAAATCTAAACATAATTTTAAAATCTAAAAAAAATTAAAATCATAAAACTTCAAAAAGAAAACCAAGCATGATAATCAAGTTGTACGTGTCAAATATGTCTTATTTTATCGATTGAATTTATGGTTAGTTTTTTTTTTTCCGTTCATTACTAGTTTCAATAAGGTTTATGGTGAAAATTATTTTAAGTTTTTTTATCCCTTTTCATCCATTCATCGCCTTCTCAAACATATTGGGATGCTCAAAATGAAATTAAACATTACTTTTGATGACCATCTAAATTAAAGGAAAAAATTAATTTTCATCTAGATGACCATCATACTTGATGCAAACAATCTACCATATAAGAACTTTTGAGCCTCTGGTTATCACATTTTTGCCCCAAACTCTCCTTCTTACACACACCTCACCAAAATAAAAGTATTTTGTATCCTAAAAATACTTTTCCCAACAAATGATGTCATTTAGTTATATTTCAATTACACTGTTGATGTTTTTTGCCTTTGATCTTTAGTTTGGAATGATTTGATGATGTCATTTGGTCCAAAAGTTTTTCTCCTTGAATTTAAAATTCAAAATTCCGAAGCTTGACTCTCTCTCTCTCTCTCTCTCTCTCTCTCTCTCTTCTCTCTCCCTCTCCACTGTGGACCGAAGGTCATTCTTCTTCGTCTTTGTCAAACTTCTCCATCTTTTTCTTCTTTCTCTTCCTCAACCATTATTCTGTAACAACATCATCACCTTCCTATTCTCCCTCTTTTGGTATATTCATAACACACCGAAACAATAATGGCGTGTGAATCATTTTACATGTGATTTTAGGGTTTCATCTATTTTTTCTGATTTAGCATTTATTGTTTTAGGTTTGGTTATGTTGGCTCAAACTGAAGGAGGAAGATGCGTGAAATACTCAATTGGATCGAAATTTCTTTGGTAAATATACGTATGTCCATCAGTGGCTTTGACGGGGTTAAAAAATGGTAGACAAGGAAGGAGATTGTTTAGTTTTTTTTTCTCGTTTATTTCAATGATAGGGATAAAGTTGTTGAGGTCAGAATGAGTTACATATAATATTGAATGGGGTACTATGCCTTCAGCTGATTCATTTTGGTTTTTGATTTCAAGTTATACTCAAATTTAACCTTTTTGATAAACCATAATCCCTATTTTTTTCGTTTATTTCAATGACAAGGATAAAGTTTTCAAGGTTAGAGATGAGTTACATAGAATGTTGAATGAGGTACTATGTCTTCAGTTGATTCATTTTGTTTTTTGATTTTAAGTTATACTCAGATTTAGCCTTTTTGATAAACCTTAATCCCTAATTTTTTAAGTTTATTTTAATGACATGGATAAAGTTCTTAAGGTCAGAGATAAGTTACATATAATGTTGAATGAGGTACTATATATTCAGTTGATTCATTTTGGTTTTTGATTTCAAGTTATACTCAGATTTAATTTTCTTGTCATACTATAAACATTGATGAGAGAAGAAAACTTAGTAACTTTAATTTCAGATATTGATGCAAAAAACAACTTGAAACTTTCACTGAGTCAGTGTGTTTCATCGATAATGCCGATAAGAATTAGGTCGCCATGAACCCTATCAACACATTCTCCAGTTCATAATTTTAAGATTTGCTCGATATACTCAAAATTTTGCGCATGTCTTTTTTTTCTTCTGTATTTATGAAAATTTTAGGTTTTTGAATTTCATATGGAAATTCGTAGGTCTCTCACGAGAAAGAATATGCTGGACGGAGAAAATGTTTTGTTATTCATAACGAAGGTTTTTCCGGACAATGTTTTAATTTTTCAAGATTACTTTGACTGTTGTCCCTATTTGATGAAGGTTTATGTATTCAGGTGGGATATGTCGCTCCCACCAAATGACACCGGGTCAGATAGGGTACAGACGCGAACGGTCGGTGAAAGAGAACTGAAGATGAAGGTGAAAAGAGTCGCCAGCTAGGCATTTTTATCCCGAAGGAAAGGTAATGCTGCATAAACCTAAGAAAAGATGGATAAGATGGTTGCGAACCAGAGAAACTGAGAAAGGGGGTTGGTTACAACCTGGGAAAGTATTAGCACCCAGATTGTCCGTCGTACTCGACGGGATCCACGCTTAAAAGATTGTATTTAAAGGGGTAGTGTCAGTGTTATCTGTGTGCAAAAGCTGGAAAAGAAAATACAAGTGTCAGTGCAAGAAAAGTGTGAATGCTCAGGAACTGAGGCTTAGAAGAGAATGTTGAAAGAGGGGGAAGACACAAAGCTTTTGTTCGATAACGGTTAAGTTATACCTACGTATCCTCTCGTGCAATGAGGAAGTCAGAACACCGTAGTTCGACTCAGAGAGACTGAAAGAATAAATTGACTTGTGAACTGCTTGCTTGTCTACGCTTAAGTGTATGACTCGTCTGGCTCGAGTGCTAACTGTCTTGCATTAGACGGAAGAAGCAGGTTCTCGTTTGTGAGTGAAGATGATGAGAAAAGAATCCCGAAGGAGACGATTATTGTTTGTTTTTGAGGTTTTCAATATTTTATTACTTTTTGTGTTTGTCATAAGATAATGAGCTTAAGCCTAAACCAAGGGTTAGTAAACTCATCACATCCTCCCTCTGATTAGGGGTAATGAGAATACCTTAAGTATGAAGTAAGCACCTCAAACTTAATTACCATGATGGTGTAAGATTAAGATAATTAACCTACTTGTGATTATTTAGATGTTTTTGAGTTTTTGTTTAGTGTTGAGTAACGAGTTTAAGCCATAATCAATGATTAGTGAACCCATTACACCATCCTAATAGAAGGATAATAGATGAGAGCACTTAAGCTGAGGAAGATACCTCAACTTAATCCATGATTAGGGATTAACCTCATGACAAAACAAGCCTATATTAAAGTGGATTTTAATTAATAGTGAGATTAAGAAGTGAGTTTTATGATTTGTAAGACAACTTGAGGGGGACTTGTCCATTAACACTAGGGTTAGTCCTTCTTAACCAATTAAGGAAGAATTAGAACCCTAATGCAAGGCCCAAGTTACAAGCTATTGTCTTAGTGATTATTAGATGGATTGATTAAGAGATTTAAACACATTAAAGGTTTAACACTTAGGATTAAAGTTATACACTCCATCCTAAGAGAAGGATGCAGGCATAACCCTAATCACAAAGCCTTAAAACCTTAAAGGTTTAGTCTCTGATCATGAGATGAGAAGAGAGACACAAGAGAAGACACAAAGGTAAAACTAATGGGGGACTAATCAAAACCCTAATTGTTATTATGCTTGGGTTTTCCTAGGGTTTATGAGGCCTGCAGGAGATCTTCAAGAATAGCCACCAAGGAGAAGCAAGATGAAAGAAGGAGAAGCAGAAGAAAACAAGTTAACTTACTTCACTTAAGAAGATAAGTTACTTGAAGAAAGAAAGTGGATAATGAACATGAGTGAGCAAGCTCACTCTAAAGCAAAAGCAAAATGCAGCAATGGATGCATAAGAGAGACAATAAGAGAAGTGAGAAGTGAAGGCAAATTCACTTCTCAAAGTACTTACCACCTGAAATGGTTAGCATAAAGAAATGAAATGAAAATGATATATATGCAAGGATGCAAACCAAAACCAGAAGCATATTCATGATGTTAATGATTCTATGAGATGATGCAAATGTATGTCAAGTGCAATGGATGATCATACAAGAGATGAGAATGCAAATGAAGCATGAAAGGAGCATGTGAGCACATGAACCTTCATGGAATGTAATGAATGCATAACATGGCAAATGGATGAAGAAATGATCAAGTATGATTCTAATGTGTCCTAAGATGTCTTAGATGTCATGTGGATGCAAGAAATGTCATGGCAAGTTCTTGAATGAATGCATATGCAAGATGTAGGTGAATGAACATGAGAAATTAGAGTTTTCATGCAACATGAGATGCAAAAATAAAAAACAGAAGCAAATGACAAGATAAAAAATTGAAAATGCAATCAAAGGAACCCTAACCCCATATGATATCACACCCCAAAGGAGAGACCTAACTCTTAACCCTAAGGAAGTTATGATTTTTCTAAGTTATCTAGGGTTTTAAGGCACCTAAAAGAAAAAAATGCAAATCAAATAAAAAATGCAGAAGAAATTTATGACAAAATTATGATAGATACTACATGTCAAATGAAGATCAATGCAAAAAGAATCATTGTCATACCATTCATGGTTAGGCAGAAAAGAATTCTTGAAGTTGGGGTTCAAAAATAAGAATTTTATGAACCCTAAATTCAAGAAAATTATCAAAGATTGTTCAGAACCAAAAAAAAATTGTATGGATGGTATGACAATGTTTCTAAATGTCCTAAGATGCAACATGATTTTTTTTGGGATTTTTAGAAACCTAAATGATATTTTAATTAATTAATTTCCATTAATTAATTAAAATAAACAATTAAATGTTTTAAAAATGATTTTTTTATGCAAAAAATAAAATAAAAATATTTGTGGGTTAAGAACATTATTTGGAGTAAAATGCAGAATAAAAATATTTTTTGGAATTTTCTAGCTATTTTAAATTAATTATGCAAAATAAATGAAAAATAAATGAAATAAAAATTAAATAAGACAGAAGTATGTTGATCCAAGGGTTTGTATTGGTTCTGGGGAATTTGTGGTTGACTACGCGCCAGATCCTATGGCCTGAATTCAAACTTATCTAATCTTATTTAATTAAATAAATAATCCTAATTAAAAATTAATGACAAGATCCTGACCACACAACACACGCGGGAAACCTAAATCTAACGACCTATATTCAAAATTTGCCCTAACCTTAATTAAGCACAGTAATCACTTTCAGGCCACCCGAGAAGAGCTCCGGTCGTCTTCTCCGGCAGCCTCCTTCCCTAAAAATCTCAAACTTCCACCCTCGGTTATTTATGGAGCTCTAAAGCTCCAGATCAAACCCTCTCATCTCCCTGAACTCAAATATAACCTCAAAACAGATTTATAATAGTTTACAAACAAGATTCGAAGAGAAGATCAAAAATGGTGAAACTTTCAGAACATGCATACAGGCTCAATTCTTAACCATTTTCAAAAATACAAAGCATAATGATCAATGAAGCATACTCTTTCACATTGTAACATAAAAATAGAGTTATGGAAAAATGATTTGAGATGACTACATGAGCTTGAGAATTGCAGATAAGAGCTTTCAGGACCCCTCCTTTGTGCAAAAAGCTTCCTTTGAACCTCCTGAGACTAATGGAATGCTTCAAAAGCTTTGAGAGTGGCTGGTTTGTGTTGTAGCAACTGAACTGGCCAAGAATCGTGTTTTGTCTATGGGTGCTTTGAGGCTGTTTTAATGGTTGCTTTGTGGTCAGTGGATGATTTTGAGATGAATGGTGGAATTTGTTTGAAGGTTGAGTGAGTATTCAGTGAGTTTCGAAGGAAAATGCAAGAGGGATGATTTTGTGGAATGCTGAGTTCTTGGAGGTTTCAGCTTGTGTGTCTTATGAAAAATGACCCTTGGAGCATGCTTGTAAAGTCTGGATTGGGCAGAGAGTGGGTGGTGGACTGTGGTGATTGGTATGGGCTTCTTGCCAAAAAGTCAAAAGTCTTGTACTTGAGGTATGGGCAATGGTGTAGCTGGCTCATTGGCTTGTCCATGCGCAGCTGAGATCAAGGATGTCCATAGACTTGGATTTGAGGCAATTCAGCAAGTGGATGGAAGTTTATGTGTCATTTTGCAAATTCCATGAAGTTTGGCCCTTTTGTAATTTCTTGATGTTCAAGGCATGAAATGATGCAATTCTTTGGGCAATTCTGATTTTTATGCAATGTGTTATGTTTGTATGATGATTAGAAGTGTGTTTGAAGTCACAAAATGAATTGGCAAGTGGTTTTGCAAAGAATCCTCTTTGGTGCATTCTTGAAAATTATGTGATTTTTGCCAACTTTGACAAGCCATAACTTGAGTTCCATAATGAATTAGGACTTGTTCTTATACTTTTTGAAAAGGTAATGATCAAATCAACAACTTTCATGACCAACAATTTTTCATTTGAAGCATTTTTGGTTGAGAAAGAGGAGGTTGAAAAACTTTCCCAAAATGGAAAGTTTACATTACAAGTCATTTCCATTTTTGGCAACTTTTGGTTTAGCTTACTTTTCTTCAATTTTGTGAACTTCCAAGCACTTCAATGATCAAATAAAGATCATATAACTTCAATTTGATGAAAAATCCACTTTGGTTCCATGTTAGGGGACCTCAGATGCCCTGATTTTGCTCTGACTTGCTCAAGAAGTTACCCAGTGAACAAATGACTTCCACAATGAATCTCTTCATCAAACTTGGTACACATGATCCTTATAACATATTGAGACCATTAGAAATAAGAATGACCAAAATATTTGGATTTATGGCCTCTGAAACCAAAACCCTAATTTCAGGTCATCTGTGCAGTGAAACCCTGCCTCTGCTTCCATGCTTTCCCAGTTCTGGTGATTCTTTGACTTCCTTGATCTTTGAGGGATGTACTATGATGATTGAACATAAATGGACCCTCTTGAGATGATTGGAGACCTTTGGAGTGGCTCAGATGGATCTTGGATTGCTCAGATCACAAACCCTAGATGTAGATGAACTAGAACTAGTGCAGTGAAGCAAAGATGCAATATGATATGATATGCTTGAACTAATGCAAATATGAAAGATCACAAGCCATGGTGTGAACATAGTGAGGGAAAATTTGGGGTGTTTATAGGATAGTACTCAGTTGATGTACTTAGATGATGCTTCATGGTCAAATATTACATTAGAAATAAACTCCCTAAGATGCTTTTTGTATGCCTTGACAAAAGAGTAGAAACTTCCAGAATCAAGGGCGTTACTCCTAAGTCGGTCTTTCAAAGGTCTGAATGTTTGATTCACCATTTATGCTTTGTGGAATATTGGATCGAACTCTAATACAAAAGAGGTTTAGCATGAAGTCGAAGTTGGTTCACATGTTAGTGCATAAGTTATATATACTGTAGTCGAAGTCAGCTCTAGTATGTATTTTAATTATTTTCTTGTTATTATGAAGTTTGTTCCAAGGTGAAGGTTTAACATTGTCGTCGAAGTCCGCTCACATGCTGTTGTTTAATTGGGTCTTGTGTTATGGATCCAATTGTTTAAGTTAGCTTGTACCCTAAGTTTTCTTGTAATGGGTAATTGTTAAAAAACCCATTAGGCTAGTGTGTTAGTTTTCTTATAAATAACATACTAGCCTCTCATATTTTGAAAAAAGGGAAAATAGGAAGATAAAACCCTTAATTCAATAGTGAGAGAAGTTATTTGTTATTCTTGTATACTTGTAATCTTGTTGAAAAAGAAAGGAAAGAATAATAGTTTATAACCAATCCTTGTTATTGTCTTCGGTTACCCTAAACCCTAACCCTTGTGGGTTTCCTAACTGATTAAGGAACTAATTATACTTTGTTTCTAAGGTATCCGATTCACAACAAATTGGTGCGCTGAGCATGGAAAGATACCTTCAACAAAGTATGAGATTGAAAAGTCACCCGAGTGAACAATTTTGGTCTGTGGCGCTTAAAGATGAAAGCCCTACTGGTTCAACAGGGTTGTTTGGAAGCGTTGAAGGGAGAAGCGACCATGAATGTTGCGTTAATGGCAGCTGCAAATACGTTGCCTAGTTGCAAGTTTTTCCACTGTATGCAGTTGATAATGTTGCACGAAGAAAGCTAGTTTTGTTTTCTTGTTGGTATAGAGTTTGGTCCAAGGTAGAGATTTGTGGAATATTGAATCGAACTCTGATGCGAAAGAGGTTTAGCATGATGTTGAAGTTGCTTCACATGCTAGTGCAACAATTATACATACTATAGTCGAAGTCAGTTCTAGTATGTATGTTTAATTATTTTCTTGTTGTTATAAAGTTTATTCAAAGGTAGAGATTTGCGAGATATTGGAATGAACTTTAGGTTTAACATGTCGTCGAAGTCCGCTCACATGCTATTGTTTAATTGGGCATTGTGTTATGGATCCAATTGTTTAAGTTAACTTGTACCCTAAGTTTGCTTGTAATGTGTAATTGTTAAAAAGCCCATTAGGTTAGTGTGTTAGTTTTTTAATAAATAGCATACTGGTCTCTCATATTTTGAAAAAAGGGAAATTATGAAGATAAAACCCTAATTCAATAGTGAGAAAGGTTATTTGTTATTCTTGTATACTTATAATCTTGATGAAAGAGAAAGGAAAGAATAACAATTTATAATCAATCTTTGTTGTTATCTTTGGTTACCCTAAACCATAACCCTTGTGGGTTTCCTAACTGATCAAGGAACAAATTATACTTTGTTTATAAGGTATCCGATTCACAACATGCTTCTTAACACAAATTCATGTGAATTTTTTTTGTTAAATCATTACTTTGTTTCATTGCATTTGTTTTATTCATTTATCCTTTCAAATAACATGACGTCTTGATGGTTGCATTCTTTAAAGGTTTGGTAAAATTTCCTAAATTGGTCCCTCTGTAGGTACCACCTTTCCTGAGATGCTGACAACTACCTCTAAACCAAACTGGAAAGGCCATACGACATTTTGGTAATGATTTATTGCTAATTTTGTTTACCATCCAAACTATCATACTCTAAAGTGATCTCAATTATGAGAGCCTGATCATTATGTTATTATCGTTGTTGTTCGGTGCAGTGTTTTTCAAATATTAGCTAATAAGAACTTTCTGAACTTTCTGAAATTTAGACACACCTCTTTATTTGAAGCTTCATATGAATTGGCAAATTGGCATTTATTGAATCTGAGGAATAGGAAAATTTAGACACACCTCTGTAGGTATTTGAAAAACAAACCTCTGTAGGTATATGAACTTGCAATTTGGCATTTGTTGAATTGACATATGAATATGAAATTTAGACACACCCCAATATGTATTTAAAAACAAACTATCCACTGATGAGCAAAAAAGGTTTGTCTTACTGACAAAGCTTCAACTTCACGTGGATATGACATCGATGATTATAAGAGAGAAATGACTTATTCTGGAGAGTAATTGTCAGTGTCCTTTTTTTTTTGTAAATTGTTTAATTAATCAAAGTAATAGCCATTTTTTATGACCGGTAAAACTATGTTATAATGATGAATGTATTTGTATCTGCAAGAAGGTCTGACAAGGACAATGGCAAATGTGAATAAGAAGGTACTCCACAAATGGATAACAAAAGATCAAAGCACAACTGGTTTCTATCAACACTCATTATCCATTTAAATAACCTATTTGTTGTGTTGGTATTCAATTATACATCCATTCATAACCTATTTATTGTTGGATATAACAAATTGTATATTAGCTAATATAATTCATATGCCATTTTATTTTGCAACGAACTTAAGGTGTGTCTCCAGCTTTGAAGCAATGTTGCCAGACACACGGTTGGTGCTTATGATAATATAAAGTTTTCTATTTTTCAAATATTAGCTGATCAGAGCTTTCTGAAATTTCATTATAATAATTAGTAATATCAACCATATTAATTTTTGGAATGAACTTAAACTTCATTTCTCATATATTATCTAAGCAATTTGCATACTTATAACTATGTATAAATATAAAATAGATATGTAGTCGCACAAAACTATATAGTATTTCATCGTAAAATCATTAGGGAATATGCATGGATAACTATTATAATATGAAAATGTTATAGTTTCAAAGTGTAATTAATACTTTTACATTTATATGTTATTCATTATTATTTTACCTCCAAATATTTACAATGTTGTAGTTTCTAAATATAATTATTGTTTTTAAATTTTCAAAGTGGGGGAGTACATGAAAATTCACTGGCGACATTATAAAAACCTACCTCCTATTCTTTCCAACACAAAACAAACTTCATCAAAGAGGAATACAAAAATATGGTGTTCAACAATGTTCTCCAGGTCGCAGAAGCTTCAGAGGTCCTTCCAACTACGGAGGCCCAACAACCTCTCCACATTCAACAACCTCAACAGGTTCAACATATGCATGAACAGATCAAACTTTTTGTTTCTTATATTCCTTTTTTTTTGTACTATTATTTCTCTCTATCTTTCATATCAAACATCTCCAAGTTGGACCTGTTGAGTCTTTTCTCTCTAGACTACTCGCGGTTCTTCTTTCTTCCTCTTTTACCCATTTTAATTTTCATTTTCATCGACAAATGTATGAACATGTCGAAGATATTGTCCGGGTCCAACATGCGGTGGCTGTGCGACGGAGAAGAACAAGGAAATAAAAAAGAAGGGTAAAGAGGTACATATCTTTGATTCAAATGACGATGACGAAGAAGATTATATTTGGAGTAACTTTATGTCAACTAGGGATTTTATATTTGAGTATTAAAAAATGTAAGTTTCTTTCTAGCTTTATGCCTGCTTGATGTTAACTGCATTGTGCTATTTTGAAGTGTTCCTATAGTGTTCATGTAGTCAAGTTTTTTTTAGTTTTTAAGTGGTATTGTTTCATTTAATGGAAGGATTGATTTTAATCATAACTCTTTGTTATTATTTACATGTATTTAATAATATATTGATTTATTTTGACTACTTACAAATACTTGAAGATTGTTTAAGCTGTATTAATTGTTATAAGTGTTATTCTTGCGGTGAATCAATGTCTATTATAAGTAGTTGACATGTTAGGAGTTGTTGACATTTTTGAGAAAATCATTCATGATTAGAGGTTTATGGAGTTCAATATTAGGTGTTACTTTTTTTGGTATTGTAAGTGTGATATTAAGGATTAGTTCTTTGGTACTCCTTTACTGATGTTGGAATCAATGATTGACCTACTTACTTATTGTGCTTTTGATTATAAAATATTCATTGAGAATAACTAATGCATTCCATATATCCTGTGTTCGATGTCATTTTGTGTTTGTAGTTCTATCCCTAATTCTGAAACAAGATTCATCAATGATATCATTCGTCAACAACCTTTTCATCACTTTAATTAGTTATATCCTTATTTGTCTTTAAATAAATCAATTGATATAAATCTCTTTTATTTGTTTCTAATAAAACCAATACAATACATCGCCGAATTTAAAAGTGAATGAATTTTTAGGACATAAAACAATCTAAATAATTATTTCATGCTAATGAAAATCCGCAAAGAAAAGTAATGAAGTTATGGTAAATGATTGGTAAAAAAGGTCAAACGACTTTATTGAAAATATGATTTTCTATAAGTTATTTAATAATTAATATATAACTTAATTTAATAATTATACTAATTTAATTTTTAATATATAAATTAATTTACATTTTTTATGGGATAAAATTGTGTCATTTATAAATTTTTTAAAATAATATTTTTTATTGATAACTTTAATTTTTTTAATTTCATTTTTATTACTTTTTGAAAACCATACCAGTACTCGTGCAGACGCACGAGAAATCATCCTAAAATCAGTGCGAGCGCACGGGTTATTATATTTTTCCTGCGAACTCACGTATAACACACCAGTATCATGTGTACGCACGAATAACAGATAAGTATTTGCGAATGCACAAGTAACTATTATAAAATCAGTGTGAGCGCACGAGTATTGATATTTTTACTTAAAATATATATCATTGATGTAAAATAAATTTAGTGAAACAATTTTATTTATCTTTTAAAAATATATCTTTCTTTTAAAAATAATTAATTTTTTGGGTAAAACATTTTTGTTTTTTTGAATTACATTTTCATTATGTTTTATAATTATATTGTTGTTTAACGTATTGAAATCAATTTCATTTTTCTTATTATTTTATTACATTTTGAAAACATAAACGTATATACCTACTACCCGTGTGTCTGCACGAGTATCCCATTAATATTTATAAACAACTAAACATAAAATTGTAAGAAAAATGTCTCTCTAATGCACATTTAACATAATACTTTAAGGAAAATGTGTCTTTGATGCACGAAATATCTCCTTGATGCAAGAGGAAATATGGAAAAAATCACTTATTTATTGCATATCCATTAAGAAAAAAGAGAAAAATAATAGTTATATGATTAAGAGAATTTGTCTAATCATCCATAATTGTCTAACAACATTTCTTCCCACCATAAAGCTCCACTCTATATTTTATTTAAAGATTTTTGAGTTTAAAAATTCTCTTGAAATGAAAGTTATATTTGGTTATAAAGTTTAAACCAATGATTAAATTAATTAGATTTGATTTATTATTTTTTCTTGTTAATTTCTCTATGATGCTTCATATTTTCCTTCTCACGAGATTCTACTATTATTATCTTATCACATTCTCATCTACCCTAAGTTTATACTAATAATTTAATTGATTAAAAAAACATGAAAAGTTGTAAATACAAAAACCCTCTTAAATGCAAACAACATTAACGAAAAAACAACACTCTTCTCTCAAACGCCGAACCCCCATTTCTTCAATCCCTAATATTCATTTTCCACATAACCACACCCTTCTTTTGAAGAACCCTTTCTCTCAATCCCTATACCAAGTTTCGTTTTTGATCGGAACCCAACTTTCCTCCTCCTTTCTATTCAATGCCCACAATCTCTTTTACGCATTTATCTATCTTCTCACTTCGTTTTTGATTTTCCCCTTTCACTCTCCAACTGTGTTGGGATTCAACCTTTTTCGTTAGGGTTTTAAGCAACTTTATTTTTATTTTGCTTTCTTGTTTTCATTCATTCGGATTTTTCTTCCAAAATCTGATTTTTATATTTTGGGATTCGTTTTTGGTAGTTGCTGGAGGTTCTCAAATTGTTGTCTTCTAGGTTTTTATTATTGTTGTTGTTGTTGATTTTAGTTTTAGATATAACCTAGAATTGGTTAAGTTGAATAATAATTTGTATTCTGATTTTTGTTGTTGTATTGTATGCGCTGTAATTGTTTTCCCCTTCAAGAGTTTGAGGGGAAGTTCCACTGTTGCAAGCTTTTTTGTGTGATGTTTTAGTTGATTTCATTTTCAACATTGGTTATTGGGGTTTGTTTGTTATCAAGAAGAAGTTGTGGTGCTTTATTGTATTGGGTAGGGTTGGTAGGTTTATTTTGGAGGGTTGAAAGGTAAAGGCTTTTGCATGGGAGAACAAGAAGAGTGGGCACAGCCACAAAGTGGGCTACTGCCAAATGGTTTGCTACCGAATGAAGCTGCTTCTGTGATACAGGTGCTTGACTCTGAGCGGTGGTCGAAGGCGGAACAAAGAACTGCAGAGCTAATTGCTTGTATTCAGCCTAATTCACCCTCTGAGCAACGCAGAAACGCAGTTGCTGAGTATGTCCAAAAGCTGGTCACAAAGTGCTTCCCTTGCCAGGTGAGTGTTATGTGGTGCTGGTGGTTGTGGATTATTTCTTGCTCGAGAGCTTTTGATTAGTTAAGTTTAGTTGTGCATTATGTTAGCTTATAAGTTATAACTGTGCTATGATAATGATACTGCAGTTATTGATGTTTGTTGTTGAGTGTTCCAATTTGGTTTTGATAGTCACGTAAATTTGTACATGCCATTTTGATTCATCGATTGATGGTGTTGTTTTTAATTTCCAACTCCACATTATTGTGTGAATGAACTTTTATTTTTATTTTTAGTTACAGGTGTTCACCTTTGGGTCTGTTCCCCTAAAAACGTATTTGCCTGATGGAGATATTGACCTAACAGCATTCTGTAAGAATCAAGCATTGAAGGATAGTTGGGCACACCAGGTTCGTGACATGCTGCAGAATGAGGAGAAGAATGAGAATGCGGATTTTCATGTCAAGGAAGTTCAGTACATCCAAGCGGAAGTATGTTTTCCAATAAGACAATATACTTGTAATCGTTGAACTATGTCTCTGTTCTTTAAGTGTTGACTAATCAACAAATTCATTATATTAGTTACTTTCTCACAGTGCCGTCACCACCGGGCTTAAGTTTTGAATCTTCTCGAGTTTATGCTAGGCATTGTCACATTCAGTGAGAATGAACATATAGTGAAGGGGAGGGTAGTGCTGAGGAGGGATTTTAATGGATGGAAGGGAGGGGGAGCGTAAATAACCCTCTCTTTCTATGGTTTGCAAGGAGAGGTGGGAAAGCAAAATTAGTTTACTAATTACTACTACTATACCTTTGTGATGGTAAATGTTTTAAAATAAGTAACAGTAATTTTTACCAATTTTCTCTTCCCTCCAAATCCTCCAACATCGGAGGGGAACCAAAGAAGAAAATGTTACAAAAAATCCACCTCTCCCATTCATCACATAAAAGAAAACATAATAGTATGCTAAGGAGTAGAATTGGTGGCTTATCTTTAGCTAAATAACTCATGGAGTACATGATGAATTTATTGTTTTGCTTCCTTTCATTATGTTGGTTTGAGTGTGCACAAGCACATGCTTCCTTTCATCACTAGAGCACTGCTTTATTTGAAGATGAAAAGGACTACATTTAGGCGGTTGTTCGAGACTGTTATTTGTTACAAAAGCCAAGGTCTTGGAACAATAGTCCCATTTTTTATATTAAAAAAAAATAGGTTATGTATATGAAGTGATACCGTGGTATCCATAAACACAAGGTTTAATTATGTCTCTTGTGAGTAATTCATTTATTGTTAATATGGGGAGTGAATGTTGATTATATTTTTTGTCGTATTACTTTTTAAGGTAATATTCCAGATTGTTCTAGAAGCTTGAGGATAGTGTTCCTGATCTCAGTGAAGCAGTAATGTAATTTTAGGTTGTATTGCTGCAGTGAAAGACGCAATTTCTGCAATTAATTGTGGATTTCATATTTTATTTTTGAAGTTAATTGTTAAATATGACTGCATTTAAAATACATTAAATTCTCGATGTTGACGAGTTGACGTACTAGCTACTTGTTTCTACAGTTATATAATTCTTGCTATTTCGCCTGTATAATTAATTTTTTATATTTCTTCCATTCATATTTGCAGGTGAAGATTATAAAATGTCTTGTTGAGAATATCGTAGTAGACATTTCATTTAACCAGCTTGGAGGGTTGTGTACCCTTTGTTTTCTTGAGGAGGTAATTTGGCGTATCATTGAAGCCCGCCTCTATATCATTTTCTTTGAAGTAAGACCATGATACTGTTTTCTTACTTCGATTTACAAGAATTTGAATTTGTTGCTGTAGGTTGATAGTCTGATCAACCAAAATCATTTATTCAAGCGTAGCATTATATTGATAAAAGCTTGGTGTTACTATGAGAGCCGAATACTTGGTGCCCACCATGGACTTATCTCTACTTATGCATTAGAAACCTTGGTTCTTTACATATTTCATGTTTTCAACAATTCCTTTGCTGGACCACTTGAGGTAGAAGACATGACACCACTTCCTTTAATTTAGTGTTTTTGACTATTGATTCAACATCTAACTGTCTTTGCTTATGTAGGTTTTGTATCGATTCTTGGAATTCTTTAGTAAGTTTGACTGGGATAATTTCTGCGTAAGTCTATGGGGTCCAGTACCAATTATTTCACTACCAGATGTGACAGGTAGATAGCTACATTGTAATTAAAGTTTCCTGTTTTATATATATATTTAAGTCCCATCATATGTATTGATTGTTTTTCTTCTTCAGTGCCTAACATTTTTCAATTCCTACAGCCGAGCCTCCTCGAAAAGATGCTGGAGAGTTACTGCTCAGTAAATCATTTCTTGATGCCTGCAGCTCAGTTTATGCTGTTTTGCCGGGTGGTCCAGAAAATCAGGGGCAACCCTTTGTTTCAAAGTATTTTAATGTCATTGATCCTTTGCGTGTGAACAATAACCTTGGCCGCAGTGTCAGCAAAGGTACGTTGATCTTATAAAGTTGTCTTATTTTATACATATGCATCATTGTTGGGTTAATAATATGGTCTTAATTCATTTTATATGGACCTGTCCTTTCCTCTGATTTTTATCGTAACATTATAACAGTCGTTCAAACTTCAATATGAATTTTGTAAACCTTGAATAATTGTGATACATGGGCCAATGATTATCATCTTTTTATACACATGGATATCTTTTTCTGATATCATGTAATCTCTTGTTTTTCCTCTCACAAGAAATTTATGCAATGAATGTATAATTAATACACGATGTATAATTAATAGTACACCTAAGCTTATACTATATTAATGGGTTATGAGTTTCTCTTGACTACTTTTCTGGATATCTTTTTTTTGTGATTAGGCTAATTTTGCATTTTTGATACTTGCAAACCAGGTAATTTCTTCAGGATACGCAGTGCCTTTGCATTTGGGGCTAAAAAGTTGGCTAGATTACTTGATTGTCCAAAGGATGAGTTGTTTCTTGAAGTCAATCAGTTCTTTTTGAACACTTGGGACAGGCATGGAAGTGGGCAAAGACCTGATCTTCCAAGCAATGACCTATGGCGTTTGAGGTTATCTAATCATGACCAATCACTCGGTTCTGAGAATCTCCGTAACAATAATCAGAAGATTGATAATACCTCCAACCGAGAGTTTCATATGGAAAGAGAACAAATTTCACATAGTGGTGTATCTCAACATAGTAATTTATCATCTGAAAACTCGCCGAAAAATAGCGATGTATCTACATTTTCCCATACTCAGAGTCAAAAGAGTCATGTAAACCAAAATAATTCAAGGAACACGGGTCAAGCTCGAAGGGAAACTACTTCTACTCAAGGTGGTTATGTTGATAAAATTCAGAGAAATATGAAAACTGATAATCCAGTTAGTGATCTTCGTGGAAAGTTTCTATTTGCCAGGACACGTTCTAGCCCTGAGCTGACTGACTCTTACGGCGAAGTTTCTTCCCAAGGAAGGCGTGCAAGAACAGATAACATTAAAGGCCAGAATTCCGTTGTAAAATTGGAGAATGGTCGTAGGAAGAATTTCGAGCCAGTTGTAGCTGCAAGAGTCGATGACTCATCAGGTAGGCACTCATCTCGTCAAGTTGTTGTCAGTGCTGCTGAATCGATCAGTAATCATGATGAACCAAGCTCGGTTGTCATGGGTGAAGAGTTTTCATCTGTTACCGGAGCAGGTGGAATGCAGATGATGAATCAGGAGGAGCAAGACCTTTTGAATATGATGGCATCTCCCACCGCCCAAGGTTTCAATGGCCAGACTCATGTTCCAATGAATTTACCTCCAGGTCACATGCCATTCCCATTTCCACCTTCCATTCTTGCATCAATGGGATATGGTCAACGGAACATGGCTAACATTCCCTTTATTGAGGCTCCTTGGGGTTCAAATATGCAATTTCCTCAAGGTTTAGTTCCGTCGCCATTGCATCCGTATTTCCCTGGATTTGGGTTGACCTCAAATACTCAAGATTTAGCTGAACCTGGCAATGAGAATTTCAGTACCGTTGAAATGAATGTAGCAGAAGCTGATAATGATTACTGGCATGAGCAGGAGAGAAGTTCTGCTAGTGGAGTTGAATCCGATAATGGAAATTTTGAAATGCTTCCAGATGATAAACAACAATCAACTTCAGGTAGTTATAACTTTGCCACGTCTTCTCGAGCAGGCAGCTCTAGTAGTTCTGCCAGGAATCACCAGAAGTTTACCAGAGAAAATCGAGGGTCAGCAAGAGAAGAGCATATTGATAATTTCCACTATCAAGATGGCCGTAGAAATGAGGTTTATTTTGACGATAGAATAGCAAATTCTGAGTTACCAAGTGCACCACCTTCAAGCTCCTTCAGGAGTAAGAGCCCTTCCGAAAGCTCATGGGATGGATCGTCAGCCAAATCCTCGAAGTCGACAAGGGAAAAAAGGGGGAAGAAAAGTACTCCCTCAGTACCCGCAACTATTCATGGCAAGGGTAAAAATGTCTCAGAAACTTCATCCAATCGAGCAGACGACGAAAACAGAGAGTGGACTCCTTTGTTAACTATGACATCTGATATGGCGGACAGAAGCACCGAGCCCGCAACTGGTCTGTCTTTGCAAGTTCAGAGGCATCAAATATCTGGTTTTGAAACTGCTCAAACAAGTGGGTCAGATTCTCAATTACCTATGGCTCCTGTGATTTTAGGTCCTGGTTCTCGCCAAAGAGCTATTGATAATTCTGGAGTTGTTCCATTTGCATTCTATCCTACAGGTCCTCCTGTACCCTTTGTTACAATGCTTCCCTTTTTTAATTTTCCAACCGAGTCTTCTGAGACATCAACAAGCAACTTCAGTGGGGAAGAAAGGGCAGAGAACAATGATTCTGTTCTAAATTTTGATTCATCTGAGGTATATGACCACTCTGAAGTGTCAAGCCCTTCAAACTCAATAACAAGGGCGGCTGTAGAGTCATCTGACCACAGGCCTGACATTCTCAATAGTGACTTTGCTAGCCATTGGCAAAATTTGCAATTCGGGCGATTTTGTCAAAGCCCGTTTCAACCTCCTTCAATGATGCATCCTTCGCCTATTATGGTGCCTCCTGTATATTTGCAGGGTCGATATCCTTGGGATGGTCCTGGGAGACCTCCTTCCTCTAACATGAATCTTGTCTCTCAGGTCGTTAACTACGGGCCACGTCTCGTTCCCGTTCCTCCTCTCCAATCGGTTTCTAGTAGACCTGCAAATGTTTACCAACGTTTTGTAGAAGATATGCCTCGGTATCGAAGTGGTACTGGAACCTACCTGCCGAATCCGGTATGATAAATTTATATCTATCTTTTATCCCCATGCAGTTTTCTTTCTCATTCCTACATCTTTTGTGTATCCAAAGTGTTCTTTTCTAGATCTATGTTCATTTTTTAACTTTATTTCAGAAGGTTTCTGTTCGAGATCGCCATTCGACAAATACCAGAAGGGGTAACTACAACTATGATAGAAGTGACCATCATGGCGATAGAGAAGGGAACTGGAATACGAATTCAAAGTTGCGATCTACCGGACGTGGCCATAATCGCAACCAAGGAGAGAAGCCAAACTCAAAATCGGAGCGGTTGACGACTAGTGAGAGCCGCACTGAGAGGCCATGGAGTGCACACAGACACGACTCATATATTCCTCACCAGAATGGTCCAGTCCGTGGAAATTCCTCGCAGAACAGTCACACGAATGTAGCATATGGAATGTACTCTATACCTGGCATGAATCCTAGTGGTGTATCATCCAATGGACCAACAATGCCATCTGTTGTTATGTTGTATCCTTATGATCATAATGCTGGCTACAGTTCGCCGGCCGAGCAGCTAGAGTTTGGGTCTTTGGGACCAATGGGTTTCTCGGGCACCAATGAACTCTCGCAGCCGAACGAGGGAACTCGCTCTGGTGGTGGAATACTTGAAGAGCAAAGGTTTCATGGTGGCCCTGCTCAACGATCTTCACCAGATCAACCCTCTTCACCCCATGTCTCAAGGTAGTTTTTTTTCTCTCTCCTCTTAACCCCATGTCTCAAGGTAGTTTTTTTTCTCTCTCCTCTTAACTGTTCCCTGATTTGGGTGTATAATTCAAAGGTTTTTTTAACAGGGGTCCTGATTCTAATGTGAGATAAGCAGCAAGGAGGATTAACTGTTGAAAGAGATGATGATGAGGATATGTACCTCCTCCCCTTTTATCATAATTGAAAGTAGACACTCACTGGCTTAGTAGGTTCAGAATTTAGAGATTTTACCATGTTACAGATTTGTGAGGTTGAGTTTTACAGTACTAGGTACTTGTTTTAGAACATGCAGAATATTTTTGTTGATCAACTTTTTAACATTGTTACACAGCTTATCAATGAAATTGTCATAAAATAACGTTAGATGTAATTTGCGTGTCTTTTCATTTCCATGCATTATTAGTTAAGGATTTGGATTCAACTTACACAAATGAATTGATGAATTGATCTGAGATCTGTCTGCTTGCATTTATCAATTCATCTTTAAATAATCTTCTATATATTTGTTTTGGGATCCAACTGTGTCGAGATTATGTTGTCATTGAAGTAATGTGTCCTCCTCACTCCAAAGAGATGATGTTAAAAAGCAACATTAAACATCTTTGCTCAAAATTCAGTCTTGGATACACTTCACTGTTAAATTCTCTTGAGGTTGAGCTTTGATATCCATTGTGGTTCTCTGATCCAAGATTAGTCTCTCAAGTTGCTGCAAGAAGAGAAGTTTGGAGGGAGTTTGAGCTATAGACATCAATGCTAGAACTGGCAGCAATAAGTTTGGTTTTGGTATTTTGTGTGAGATAGTACAACCTCTCAATCAATTAACTTATATTTTTAAGCTTCTCTTTTCTTATATACAACATTACAAATCATCAAAACACCCCATGGTATTGAAATTTTTTGCTTGAGGACCTATAACTTTGATTTTAATGATAGCAAGATCTAAAAGAATAATTTTGTTTTTGGTAATGTTTGTTACACGCGTAAAAATTTACTAAAAAAATTTGAATTAGTATTATTACATTTTTATTTTAGTAATGTTTTTTTATACAACTTGGATTGAAAAATGCACAATTGATTACGTTGTTTGTATGTCAAGTCTCAACAAGTCAAGCATCACGATAATATGATTGTGTTGGGAGGAAATCCACAAACGCAACGGAATAAACCAACAAATGTAACGATAATAAACGAAACACATAAAACAACATAATAAGATTTTAGCGTGGAAAAATCTCAGTTAACTAGGAGTAAAAAACAATAGAACTCGTTAGCCACTTAAATCCTCCACTATTATCAATCAATGGATACAAGTAAGGTTCTCTCTAACACTAGTTAGAGGCATGCATAAACATCATCAAGATTTGCAATCAATCTTAGAATACAACAATAATCAAGAGCTACAAAACAACCCAAGAACACCAAGAAATTCAGACCTCAAAGATGGACTCGACATATCGACTTAGAAAGCTCTGAATCCAATGAAAATTGCTCAGAATGTGCTCATATGAGTCATGAACGTTGTGTCAAAATTTCAGGACGTTAAATTTTGTGCAATCTCTGATTTAGTGGAACTGCATAGTGCTGAAATAGGGTTGTAGGGATTTCACTCTTCTCTCTACTTTTCTTGTTGTTTCTCACACATAATGAATGGATTAACCTAATTCTCTTTGTTGGGTAATAACAAAGACATAAAAACAAATGGGTCACTAACCTACATTCATTTGGGTCTCTCCAAATAGGAGGAATATTGCAATAAACTCCCCCGACCGACTAGTTGGAAGGCAACATCAATTCGACTTCCATTCGATAAAACTCAAACTTTTCTTTAGGCAACACCTTCGTCAACATATCAAAACCATTGTCATCGGTGTGAATCTTCTCAAGCTCCATCAACTTGGAATCTAAAGAATCATGAATCCAATGATAAAGAACATCAATATGCTTCGACCTCGAGTGAAAGGAGAAATTCTTCGATAATTGAATGACACTTTGATTATCACAAAACAAGACATACTTTTTTTGTTTGACACCAAGTTCCATTGCAAATTTACTCAACCATAACAACTCTTTTGACGCTTCCACGACGACTATAAACACGACTTCGGTAGTAGAGAGTGCAACACACTTTTGCAACTTTGATTGCCAGTCCACGACTCCCCCGACAAAAGTCACCATATACCCCGAAGTGTATTTTCAATCATCTAAGCTTCTGGATAGGTCCGAATCCGTATACCCAACCAACATAGGCTTCTTGTATTCCAAATTTAGTCTCAAATTCTAAGTGTCACACAAATATCTCACTACCCACTTCACGACCTCCCAATGATTTTTTTCTCGAATTTGAGAGATAACGACTGACCATTCCCACGACATGAGAAATATCGGGTCTTGTACAAACTATAACATACATCAACCTACCAACGGCCGACGAGTACAAAATGTTCTTCATACTCAACTTTTCTTCATCCGCGGATGGACATAGTTTATGACTAAGCCTGAAATGATAAGCAAATGGAATGCTCACCGCTTTAGCCTTATCCATACTAAAACGCCAAAAGACTTTCTCCACATACTTTTCTTGTGACAAGTATAACTTCTTCTCATTTCGATCTCGAACAATTTCAATACCAAGAATTTTTCGAGCCTCTCTTAAATCCTTTCATAGCAAAAGATTCACTCAAAGTGTTTTTCAACTATTTAATTCTTGAAATATTCTTTCCAACAATTAATATATCATCCACATAAAGTAAGAGAATAATGAAATCACCTTTAGAGAAATTCCAGAAAAAAGCACAATGATCGGTCTTAGTCATCTTGTACCTATGTTCAATTATCACCGAGTTGAACTTTTGATACCATTGGCCAGATGCTTGTTTCAAACCATAAATATTTTTTTTTACCAATTTGCAAACATAGTCTTCTTTGCCTTTCTCTCGGAATCCATTTGATTTCTCCATGTAAATTTCTTCATGTAGATCACCATGAAGGAAAGTTGTTTTCACGTTCATTTTCTCTACTTCCAAATCAAGATTAGCGGCTAGCCAAAGAACCACTCGAATAGATTTCATCTTCACAATCGGAGCAGAAATCTTGCCAGAGTCAACACCTTCCCGTTGTTTAAAACCTTTTACCACCAAGCGAGTCTTGCATCTTCTTTGAGAAGTACACTCATCTTGCTTAATCTGATAAATCCACCTATTCTTCAATGCTCTCTTACCCTTTGGCAACTTCACTAACTCAAAGGTATTATTCTCATAAAGTGATTGCATTTCATCCTCCATGGCATCCATCACTCCTTTTTGTTCTCATCCTCCAAAACTTCTTTAAAGCTTTCGGGTTATCTACCATCGATAAGAAAAACATACGCATTTGAGGGATATCGATCTGAAGGTCTTTTATCCCTAATAGACCGCCTCAACTTATTAGAAGAAACCGGTTGCTCAACACTTCCAACCTCTTGATCAACCTTATTTTTAACAGCATCTTCCGTAGCACCTACATCAAAAATGTCATTAGGATTTAAAACATTATCAATATTCAAATTCATACCTTGATTTTCAATTGGAACTTCTTCGAAAGTGATAGGGATATGAGCAATAGTAGTTTATTATGTATCAACCATTTATTCGTCTTCAAAAATCAGATCTTTATTCTCAACTTTGTTTATGTCCTCAATGGTATAATCTACCATGAATACGACATCACGACTACGAATAAGTTTCCGTTGAACTGGATCAAAGAATCGATACCCAAACTCATCAAATCCATACCTAACAAACACACATTTCTTCGACTTATCATCCAATTTCGATCTCTCATCCTTCAGAATATGCATATAAGTCATGCATCTAAACACCCGAAAATGGTTGTTGGTAACATCTTTACCACTCCAAACATGATTTGGAACATCAAACTTCAACGAAACACATGGAGTGGGGTTTAAGAGATATACAACCATGCTTAATGCTTCTCCCCAAAAATATTTCGGCAACTTTGATTGAGAAAGTAAACATCTCACCCTTTCCACCAAAGTTTTATTCATTCTTTCGGCTAACCCATTCAATTGTGGTGTCTTTAGAGGAGAATTTTGATGACGTATACCTTGATCTTGACAATACTTGTCGAAAGGTCCAATATACACTCCTCCGTTATCGATTTGGATACAGTCGGTTTTTCTTTCAATAGATGCTTGAAAAGACTTAAAAGCATCTAATAGTTGATCTTTCGTTTTCAATGTATAAGCCCATGTTTTCTGAGAACAATCATCAATGAAAGTCACAAAGTAATATGCACCGCCAAGTGATCGTTTCTTCATCGGACCACACACATCGGAATGTACTAAATCCAACACTTCTGATTTCCTCTTTAGTTTGGATGATATAAAGGAAATTCTCCTTTGCTTACCCGCCAAACAATGTGAACACTTTCTCAACTTTGCATCAAAAACACCATTCAACACATTCTTCTTTGCCAAAATGCTCAAATCTTTTTCACTCGTATGATCCAAACGTTTGTGCCATAATTCTGATGAGTTATCATTGTCATAAGTGTTGATGTAGCACTTCGAAATCCAAAGTTGGACGACATACAAGTTCAAACTCATTTTTCCTTTAGCAACCACCATTGAGCCTTTCTTTAACTTCCGTTCATTGCTCGAAAAAGAATTATCACATCCTTTGTTATCCAACTTTCCAACGGATAAAAGATTGAATTGAAGTTCTGGAATGTGTTTCACACCTTTGAGAACTAGAGTTGTCCCATTGCTAGTTTCGACACAAATATCTCCCATCTGATGACATTATCTTGCCCAATATTTTCCATACAAACAACCCTAAAGTTACTAGTCTCGTAAGTTGAAAAACGATCATGTCTCGAGGTTGCATGAGTAGAAGCACCACTATCAACCACCTAATCCATCTCATCACTTTATAGATTGAAATTATCAATACAACTATCACAAACAATAGAAATTGTCAACAATAGCAACATCTTCATTATTGTTACCTTCCTTTTTATCGTTGTTGTAACTCTTCTTCTTGTTTTCCCTTTTCAACTTACGACAATACATATTTATGTGTCATTTTCCCCCATAATGATGACACTCAATATGAGAGAATATATTAGAGCCTTCTTGTGATTTACCATGTGAAGTTCAACGATTACTTTGACCTCTACTTTGATTTCTCCCCCCTTGATTCGGTAATCAACACCTCGGAATGTGAAGAAGAACCTTGTGAGTTACGCCTCAACTCCTCATTCAACACACTACTTTTAGTCAAGTCCATCGAGATGATATTGTTCGGAGCGGAGTTAGACAAGGATGTCCTAAAAGTCTCCCAAGAATTAGGCAATGTACCAAGAAGCCATAAACCTTGAATTTCATCATCAAAAGAAAGATTCATCTCCGAAAATTGATTTAGAATCTCTTGAAAAATGTTCAAGTGTTCGGTCATTGATGAACCATCACTATACCTCAATGACATTAATTGTTTGAACAAGAACAACTTATTGTTCCCCGTCTTTCTTGCATGTAACAACTCAAGTTTCGTCCAAAGAGAGCGGGCATGAGTCACCAAGCTCACATGATTCAAAATAATATCATCCACCCATTGACGAATATAACCACAAACTTGTCTATGCAACAAAGTTCATTCTTCATCACTCTTTCCATCGAGTTTTTCTTTAGAAAAAATCGGAAAGTGAAAACCTTTCACATAAAGCAAATATTCCATTTTTCCTTTCCAAACATTATAATTGGAATCATTCAAACTCAAAGTCCTAGATGTGTTTGTCTCCATCGTTACACAAATCAAACCACGGATTTAGATACCACTTGTTGGGAGGAAATCCACAAACGCAACGGAATAAACCAACAAATCAATATCTCTCTCAAATATCAAATGCAACGATAATAAACGAAACACATAAAACAACATAACAAGATTTTAGCATGGAAAAACCTTCGTTAACTATGAATAAAAAAACCACGGGATCCGTAGGCCATTTAAATCCTTCACTATTATCAATCAATGGGTACAAGCAAGGTTCTCTCTAACGCTAGTTAGAGGCATACATAAACATCATCAAGATTTGCAATCAATCTTGGAATACAACAATAATCAAGAGAGACAAAACAACCCAAAAACACCAAGAAATTCAGACCTCAAAGATGGACTCGGCAGACCGACTTAGAAAGCTCCGAATCCAATGAAAATTGTTCAGAATGTGCTCCTATGAACGCTGTGACAAAATTTCAGGACGATCTTACTGTTAGATTTAGTGCAATCTTCGATTTAGTGGAACTGCATAGTGCTGAAATAGGGCTGCATGATTTCACTCTTCTCTCTATTTTTCTTGTTTTTCACACACAATGAATGAATTAACTTAATTCTCTTTGTTGGGTAATAACAAAGGCATAGAAACAAATGGACCACCAACCTACATCAATTTGGGTCTCTCCAAATAGGAGGGATAGTCCAACAATTTGTTTGTGAAAGGCTTGGTAACACTTAGAGTAATTCAAAGGCTGAATTTAAGATGAATGATTTGGGTAACTTCTCATACTTTCATGACATGGAATTTGTGAAAGTCAAAGGAGCAATGACACATCAACAAAAGTATATAATAGAGTTTCTAGCCAAAAAATTCAATCTCACTAGATGGATGAGCAAACATATAGAGACTAGATTCTACTTCTTGAATGGAATGTTTGAGGTTTCAAATTGTCCAACAGAAAAGCAACTAGCAAACAAATTCACAAAAGCTTTAGAGATTAATAGGTTTGTGTATTTAAGGGAACAATAGGGAATGATATGTGATTAGAATTATGGATCCATGAAGGTGGATTAAATTGTAATCCATAATGTGAATTAGTTGGTTAGTTTGTTCAAAGTTAGTTGAATAACTAACTAGTTTATTAGATAGTTAGTTGATTATGTTTATTGCTTAATCAACAAGAAAGCATTATAAATAAGTTGTAAGTTTAGAGACAAAAAAGTAAAACACATTACAAATTCATCTGTCACCAACATTTCTGCAGTAGTTGTTAAATGATAATAATAATTTATCTAGAACTAAAAAGGCTACAATTGTCACTATGATAATTGAAATAATTTAGAAGTTTAAAGTCTTAAAATCAAATCCTAAGGGACCATTTTTCTCTCAAGAATATGTCTCTCATATGGAATGAATAAATAATCTATTTGGAACGTAAACCAGCGACATTACTAAGACCCATCTTGCGAAGGATAAGATTAGAGATAACTGGAGGGGTATCAAGCCCCATGCATCTACTGAATTCATTTGCAAGCTCCACTAACTTCTTCTTATCTTTCCCAACTTTCTTATTTGAATTGTAGTAACCAAGCCATGCTTGATATGCTTTTTCTTTATTCTCCATCTGCACATTGGATATAGCCCTGTCCACCTGTCAACAGTTCGGAATGTTAGTGCAGTGTTTCGAATCACAACGAGTTCGACAAAATCACATTGGCATCGCGATTTTGTTAAAGCTCTAAGTGCTAATCATGTATTGTCTCCCTTGTATATACAAATACCTTTTTCTTAGTGTCAGGATCAACCGAAGGTGCCGGAGCTTTCCCAATAGGCAAATCTTTAGTGGAATCTAAAAAGAACTCTTCCCAAGGAGCTAGTAGCAGTATGCCCTGCCCTTCCTTTCCTTTGCGCCCCGTTCTACCTAACCGGTGTATATATTGCTGTTTATCAGACGGTAGGCCAACCTGTGCATTGGACAAATAAAGGAAACATGAAAATCAAAATTAAAAGTATTATATAATTAATATGTGATCAAATCATAACCGAAGGATTGCACTTTAGCAAATGAATGTAAGGAGTTTCCTTTGAAACATGCTGTGAACAGAACATAAATCCATTATGAGATTGGCGTGATCATGCTGATAAAATATTGTAGAAGTGAAGCTGGGAGGAGTTCCACATATATTACCTGTACAACAAGAGTAACATCTGGATAATCTACTCCACGTGCGGATACATCCGAAGTAATAAGGATGAGACCCTTTGACCTTCGGAATTCATCAGAAATTTTGGTTCTATAACTCTGAGGCTTTCTTGAATGGATTTCTCTCACATTCAATTTTAACCTCCCAAGGAGATCAGCAACAAGTCTTGTGACCATAGCAGTTGTGCAGAAAACAAGAACCTGATAAACCAATAGCTTCATTAGATATTCTCCTCTAAGAACATGTGAAACATTGATAGTCAAATCAAAGTTTATAATCTAAGGAAGCAAAGCACTGATCCAAAATATAATTATTTAGTTTGTAACCATGTTATGTGTCTAATAGTGAATGAACAAAAAAAGCCAAAAATACACTTGTTTGCAGATTAGAAAGCAAACCTTATAGTCAACATCATCAGTAATGTGCTCCTTCAGAATAACATAGAGTAAAGAGAAATGCTTGTCTAATGGGGCAACTAAATGCATCTGGTTGACCTGAAATAGTTCAAAGCCCCATAAATAAAGATCATAGGTTATAGTTGGTTTTTATCCCTATAATCAGGGATTTAATTGTAATTACTTGGTTGTAAAAAACAGGGCTCAGAGTAATTTCTCTCGAGCAATTCAAACCAATTGATTTAAGTTCATGTAAGTATCTAATTAGTTATTAGCATGAAATTGGCAACAATTACCTTTGAATGTGTCTCCTCGGAACCCTCCTGAACTGTACTGATAATCAGGGATTTAATTGTAATTACTTGGTTGTAAAAAACAGGGCTCAGAGTAATTTCTCTCGAGCAATTCAAACCAATTGATTTAAGTTCATGTAAGTATCTAATTAGTTATTAGCATGAAATTGGCAACAATTACCTTTGAATGTGTCTCCTCGGAACCCTCCTGAACTGTACTGATAAATTCAAAATCCTTTTTCAATGCAATTTTACAGACTTGATGCACCTTCACAACAAATAGTACAAGAATAAGCCAAATATCCATATTTTTATATTGCATTAAGCCCCGTAACTAAAAATAAAAAGGACAACAAGAAAGATATACAAACCGAGTCCGGAACGGTTGCTGAAAACATAAGTGTTTGTCGTTGTTTAGGGACTGCAGCAATTATTTTATCAATATCTTTGCGAAATCCCATGTCTAGTAAATGATCAGCTTCATCGAGCACCAAGGCCTTCACCCCCATAAGCCTAGATGCAAAACCAGCAGTATTATCAATGTGATCCCTAAGCCTTCCAGGTGTGGCAACAAGGATCTGTACAAAAAAACAAACAAATAAATTTCAATCTGAAAAACTAGTTTGGTCTAAGATGATGATTTGCCAAAGGTGGGCATGAAACCAGATTAATATAGCATGATTATGATTTAAGCCGTGAAAATTAAAGGTATTATAAAAAACCTGAGCTCTAACTGATTATAAAAATGAGTTGTAGATGTTTTTATTTATTGAAAAAAACTAAATCCATCCACCAGTGATGGCTACAACATATAAGCAAAAGTAACAATAATCACAATATTTTGCATTTTTATGTCAGGAAGTTTAGTAATGTAGAAATAATTCAGAATCTTTTCATTTGTTTGATTATTTGTCTTATGTAAATGCAAAATAGTTTTTGAGGCAAAGATAGAACTCACTTGGCAAGGATTTGCTTGCATATGTTTCTGTTCTGTACTAAGATTTGTTCCTCCAATCACAACTTGAGCACCAATGGTAGGATGATACTTAAGCAGTTTAGTTGCTTCTGCAGCAGCTTGACAAGCAAGCTCTCGAGTTGGGCATATGACAAGAATAAGAATTGGTGTCCGCTTTTGACCACGATCATTTGGGGAAGACTTCACAACAAGTTCAATCGATGGAAGCTGAATCATAAATATTTAAAAAATAAGTACAAACTACTAATCATTACTAGAACAATCAATTAGTTTCTATAAACCACAGATTTTGTGTTGTTACATTGAAACTCAATACTCTTCTTTTTTATTCTTTTACAAGTCATGCCCGATTAATATTTTAAACTGTTTTAAAGATGATTTGAGATCAACAAGGAAATTTCTTTAGTACTTTCACTGCAAACAAGTAAATAAAAAATAAAATAAAATGGGTCCTAATGGTTTATAGCAGCCTGCATGCCTGTAAAACGAAAAAAATTTAAAAAAACAGAGAAACAAAATTCGCTATATCATAATAACATATCAAACAATGAAAACCAATGAATTAGGTAGAGAAATCCAAATAAGTAGATTACTCATTTCAAAGGTAGCATAGACGTTTATGCATTCACTCTACATTACTTGATCGACGTTCACAAAAGAAAAAAAATACAAAGAAAAGTGCCAATGATGATTAACAGATCGGCCATTATTTACGAATGAACTCAAACAAAAACACAAATGAAGAGAATTACCAAAAAAGCAACTGTTTTTCCCGTGCCAGTTTTAGCTTTAGCCAAGACATCCTTACCTAGAAATGTTAATTAAAGTAAGTGCACCATCATAAATAAACTCAAAATATATGAGAACAATGTTCAATCAAATCAGAAAAATGATACTTCCTTGCTTAATATTATCAATTAGAATATCTCCTTGTTTCAAAAACAGATTAATTACATAGTTAAATGATAGCAACAAAAACTATACAATAACAACCAAGTCTTATCCCACTAAGTTAGACCAGCTACATGGATCAACTTCCATCATAATATTCTATATAAAACCATGCTTCTATCCAAATCATTAATCACAAGATTTTTCTAACTAACTTTTCTTATAATTTTTCTAGTTCTTTCTCTATCTCTAACTGTTTGACTCCTCTTCATCTGATATACTATCTTTATCACGACCACAAAAAACTACACTAGCAAGTAGCTATAACTACTAAAAAATTAACAAACCTTTAAGAATAGCTGGAAGTGTAGCCTCTTGAACAAGAGTCATTTTCTCATAACCAGCATCCTTGATTCCTTTCAAGGACAATGGTGAAACCGAACATTTATCGAATCTGCATCATCATATCTCAACAATCAAACAAACAGAATACAATACAACAACAATATATACATACATTGAGCATAATTCAATACCAGTTAACCTATAAATTATATGCAAAACAAGTAAAGCATAATTTAACGCAAAGAAACTAGAATCACTTAACCTGGAATCACTTAAATAAGAATCAGTTACGACGATACTTCCAGAACCACCGTTAACATCAGCACTCTTGTTGAAATTTACTTCTGCTACGACCTCATTGTTAGCACTTAGTTGAAACCGCTTTTTTGAACTTCCATTAGGTTTAACCTTTTTGGAATCACGGTCTTTTCTCTTCCGTGAACGGGAGCCGCTGTTTTTGTCGGCCGCCGCGTTATGGGCAGCAGGGTTCATGGTCTCGGCTGCGGAGAACATTTGTGAAACTGGCGGTATATATAGTAAAGAGAAGACTCAATTTCTTTTCTTAGTTTACGTGTTATAAGAGTTACTAGTTAATATTAAATAAATTATTAATTACTATCTCGAATCTTTATTTATAATTTCTTTTAAATATATTGAATAAATAATATATAGATCGAATATATTAATTATATAATAAATTTAAAAAGTTAAAGTTTTAAATAAAAGTATGACATGGAGTTATTTAGTGTCTTTTGAATAATTTTACATGGAGTTATTTAGTGTCTTTTGAATAATTTTATTTCTTAGTATTTTTTCTAATATACAATTTATAAAGTGTTGGTTTTCATTAAGGGAGAAAGTGGAACAAATTTTTCTTTTGAAGCTACAATTGATTAGAAAGTATTAATTTATAGGTTATCGTGGTGGTTTTGAAGGAGTTAGTATGTAAGATTAATATTTTAATATTTAAGTTAGTATGAGAGTGAAAAAATGATATTTAAACGAGAAATGATTTGAATATTTGTGAAATAACATACTTTTCTCATTAAATATGGGGAAAAGTTAACAATTGAATGCATGTGGAACGACATGGGATATTATTGACAGTCGTTAGATTGATGTTACCTCAAACTTTTACTTCTATTTTGTTGTGTGAGGTTTTGTGACGTGTACCTGACCCCAAAGTCCATGGTCGTGGAAGTTCTAAACATCTCTCGCCTTGGCCAGAGCAAGGGGACAAAACAAAGACAAAAATATTTACTTAGAGATGTGGACGACAACTGGAACATCAACATCTATCCAATTTTGAGAAACTTTTTCATGCGACATGAAGTCTGGTGAATCCCTTTCAGGATCGTCTTCAATACTGGGTATGAGTGAGTGACATAAGTCTCTGAGACCATTTGAGCTTGTTTGGATTTTCTACAAAGAGTCTGGTACGAGGTAAGTGTGACTGAAACCATTTGTACAACAAAGGTGAAAACAAATGATTGTTTCACCATCCTTCATGGTCCTGTGATGAATTGAATGGTAAGTGTCCCCAAGTAGAGTAGGAATTGGATTACCACTCAAAAATATCTAGATAACATTAACATCAACAAAGTGATTGATGTTTGGGAATAACACAAGACCATAAATGAGTAGTTAATAGATAACTTTAAAAGCATCCTTATTATTTGCTTTGGTCAACTCAATAACTTTCTTTATTAAGAATCCGGAGGTTAAACCTTGAATTCCGCCTTTGGAAGTGAAATTATCCTTTACACCTGGTATCTTTAAATGAAGGGCTTTTGCAATGTTTGAATACTTAGGGATCTCCTCTGAGCCACTGAAAGGAATTTTGTTGAGTACTTGCAAGCCTACCCAATATGAGTATTCTTCCAAAGTTGGTGCAAGTTGATAATCTGGAAATGTGAAACAGGGGTAGAGAGGGTCATAGAACTGTACAAGGGTGTCAAGAATTCCATCTTCCACCTGAGTCTTGAGAATACCCAGAAGTCTTCCATAGCTCTTTCTGAAATCCTCAGGACAGGAAATCATATGATATAACTTTCTCAGTTCTGTTGTATCAAGATCTTGGAAGTTGTACTTTTTAGTGTTTCTTTTTCCAAAATCTATGGTAAAAACCTATGATATTTGTAACAACATGCTTTAAGTTCCTTGAAAGACTTTATTTTTTATTTTTAAAAGAATGATGTTTGATGAATGCATGAATGTATGGATGCACACAGACACACACACAAGATTACAAACATGTGGGTTTATAGGTTTGACGTTGCAAGCATGGAGTTATGGGTCTAAACATCCCAAGAATGTATGTATTATGAGTTTATTATACTTATGGAACAAGTTATAACAAGGTTCCCAGAGTCATAGATCCATCTTTCAAATATTATAGGCTTACACAACTACTTGTGCAGACTAATAATATTCTCAAGAGAAACTCGCCTAAATGTAGTATTGAGTGATAACTACATCAAATCTACATCTGGATAATCACCACAATACATCCTAAAAAGGTCAAGTGGGGGTAAAAGGGTTTTAAGGTCCTCAGTGTTTCAGGCTCTCAGTCGGAAAAAGTAATGACATTGCAACTACTCGCAATGGCATCATTAACTCCAAATGGGCCTCCACTGAGTGTGATTATATCATATGTTAATTGTAACACCCTTCGAACACAACATAATATACGCGGTAAGTACACTTAAAACAAATCAAAGTTCATCGTAAAAAGGTGTCACATCCGTCAATAAACATCTTCGTAACAATCTTGTTTCGTAATCACGGGTTTTCAAAACCTTTTTAAAATAACAATTTCTTTAGTAACATCCACAACCAATTTCAATCTGTGCACAACGGAATCATAAATTCAAATATATTCTTTATCTCATCAAAACATCAAAATCTCGGCGTCATTGTCAACAATCGTCACCAAATAAAATAAATGTATAGAAACTCATAAAATGACTCTAACTAAACAACATAGTAATCATTTAAACGTATTCCCACCCGATGTTACATATCTCAGAGCAGGACACCCTTAACTACTACTAAAAACGATAAATAACAATACTATGAGGCTACCTCCTCCAGCACCACAATCTGCTATTGACTATCTGCAACTTACCCACTAAAGAGGCAACATTTCCAAGCAGGCAGGGTGAAAAATCACAATTCATTATAGTAATATAAGGACATGGAATTAAATAGAATAAGCACAACAACATCATAGCATCATCAATAAAATTCCGCACAACACAATCACAAATACATCTTTTAAATGTGATGTCAATTATAATGAAATGCAACGTATGCATGTGGTACCGATTTTCTCCATGCGATAGACACTGGCCATCAACCCTCCACAAGGGAGCACAACATAATCACCAAGTCACTTCAATCCGCACAATGAGATTAAAGTTACCAATAGGCCGAAGCCCCATCATAAAAATGCTATGAAATGCAATGATGCTAATTCTCCTCAATTCATCAAAAATCAACATGTGCGTCATTCATTTCATATTCAACAATAATCATCATATAATCATGTCTTTCATCACGATAACACATCGACAATACTTCATTTATCGACAATACAATAAAACAACTTCTTTTATCAACAAGACAACAAAATAACTTCTTTAATCAATAAGACAACAAAACAATTTCTTTCATCAACAAGACAACAAAACAACTTCTTTCATTAACAAGAAAACAACACAACTTCTTTCATCAACAACATCAAATCATCAATTTATAATCAAATAATGTTTATAAGCATAAAACCAATTCAACCCTTTCTAAAAATTCGACATTGAAAATGTCTCACATCACTCATTTTATTTCATCAATATTCGTCATAAAACCGTGTTTCATCATCAATTCAACGGTAAAGGAATAAGACAGCAAAATCAGCAAAAGAAAACCTTAAGAAACCTCGAAACAACAAAAACAACCAAAAACAACAAAAACAGCCAAAAACAGTTGTCTGACACGACCCCCCGTGCACCTGACACAGCCCGTGTCAGGATCCCTGTATTACGAAACCAGAACAGAAAAATTTGCATAAATACAGTGGGCTGACACAGCCCCCGTGTCACCTGACACGAACCGTGTCAGAAGGCCTGTAACAAAAAAATTATTTTTCTCAAATTAGTTGCCTGACACAGCTGACACGACCCGTGTCAGGATGCGCACAAAAACCTGATTTTTTTTTCCAATATTTTTCTGTTGCGTTTTCACCTTCAAATACTTCAAAATCAGTTTTAATAAAAATGAAAATGCATCAAATTGATCAAACAACACACCTACATCAACACATAACAATCCAAATCACTCTAATTCATCATTTCATATACTCATAACTCAAGTTATATCATCAAACACCTCAAATTATTCAAAATACACAAACCTAATCTATTCACAAACCAAACCCTATAGAACTATAATAAACCATGAAAACTCCTCATACCTTAGAGAATTTCTCAGCTTAACCTTCATTCTCCAAGATTTTTCTGACAATTCCTCCTGACCCTATAGCTTCCTCTTCTCTTCTCTTCTCCGGGGCTCTTTTTTCACAAAAACACGAAAAGATAATAATTTGATCGGACTTCTCATTCTTTAGACCAAATATCTCATTCTAGGGATTTCCAAAATCATCCTTACTATATTTCTTTTATTACCACCTTGCCCTTTTTCCTCAATATTTTTATTATTATTAATAATAATAGTATAATAATACACTAATTATTTATATTATCTAAAAATACTTTTGTACTCCCAAATGACCAACATAACCTCCATACTCCCACTTCTATTATTTTAAATAATTAACAATAATTTGAATAACACTACATGATTATCCTTATTATTAATATTATTGAAATAATTTCACCACAGTGCGTAGTGCCACATAACCACTTATTGTCAAAATCATCATATATCCTCAAATAAGCAACAATTACTCATAATCGGATTTGGGTGTTACAACTCCCCCCCCCCCCCACTTAAAGAATTTTCTCCCTAAAAAATTACCTGAAGAAAACATATTCAGATACAACTCTCTCATCTGATCTTCATGACCCCCAAGTCCAACACACAAGTCATCAACAAATCCTCCAAGTACTTAATACTCCTCTTCGTCTGACCATCCATCTGCAGATGCTAAGCATAACTTATTCTCGACCCAGTTCCTAAAACACCCAACTAACTTTCCCAGAACTTCGATGGAAATCTTGGGTCTCTATCCCAAGTAACCTCATTGTTTTCTCAAAGTACATCTCAGCTAATTTCCTCGTAGAATAATTACCCTCACCGGTAATAAATGAACCAATTTAGTTAACCACACTTCATCACCAATCTAGTCATTTTTCTTCACCGTCTTCGACAAACCCAACACAAAAATCCATAGATCTAATTCGATGCCCCCTCTCAAATACTCTTCTCAATTTCCGAAACATCTGGAATACACATTATGTCACGGAGCCTCATCACATCATTCTCGTCAATTCAGAATTCACACCTGTTACCTTGGTTAATCAAGGTTAGTTAATCCACTAACTTCAAATTAGATTGTTATCCTACTCAAATTGCTTCCATAATATCATTAAGCAATTTTAACATTCCCAGCTACACACTGTCAGAGGTCTTCTCACACACTAAACCCATATCTCTGAACTGCTCAATCACTGCAAGTTCTCTCACCATAAGCATCGACATATATAATGTCTTACTCCTCAAGGCATCTTCAACCACATTTGCTTTACCCGGATGATAACTCAAGTCAAATCAAAATTCTTCAACAATTCCATATGTATCCTCTGTCTCATATTCAACTCTATCTGATCAAACAAGTGGTTCAAACTTTTATGATCGATGCACACCTCAATTCTAGGTTCAAAAGATAATGTCGTCAAATATTCAACACAAACACCACTGCTGCCAACTCTAAATCATGGATAGGATAATCTCCTTCATGAATTCTTAATTGTCTGTAAGTATTAGCAACCACTTGATTATTGTATATCAATATTCCGCTAAGACCCATCTTCGAAACATCACACTAAACCATAAAAGACTCTCTCGGATTAAGAAAAAATCATTATCGGAGCAGTCGTTAACTCCTTCTTTAGTTCCACAAAATTTTCCTCACAAGAGACATTCCACACATACGTTTGACCCTTCCGAGTCAACTGCGTCAACAATAATATCAACTTAAAACAACCTTCAATAAACCTGCAATAACAACTTACTAACCCCATAAACGTTCTTATTACAATAGTAGACTTCAGAGTCTCTCAGTGCATCGTAACATCAATCTTAGAAAGATCACCAATTATTGCACCACTAGGAATCACCTGACCAAAAAGACTTAATGCCTACAACCAGAACTCAAAAATTCGACAATTCAACATGCATCTTTCTTACTCTCAAAACTTGCAACACAATTCGCAAAGGGGTTGCGTGCTCTTTTTCTGACTTAGAGTATATTAAAATATCGCCAACAAAGACCACCACAAAAATGTCCTTTGATACCCATGAAAAATCTGATCATATACTTCACGAACACGCCAGGTACATTGGTTACACCAAACGCCCATCATAGTGTTTTCATGGTGATTGTACCTCGTCCTAATAATCGTCTTCGAAATATCCTTAATTTCCTCCTTTTATCACCAAATAGGCTCTCTCATTATCATTTATAATCACCTCATCCACGTGACAACAACAATCATTAACAAATCACCACCATAGGACTTCATAATCAACATCATGTTTATCAAAACACTCATATAACTCAACCATAACGTAGTTCGTCACTTACATCACTAAATAATCATCATATCACACGTTATCACTTAACACATGTCATCGTAGCGCCACATCATTACGAAACATATACATGCATAGTTCCACTCAACTTCCTCCGTAAAAACAAGTTTTCATTCCAGTAACCCACGCTAAACACCCTCTGCTATTTCGGCAAAAAACCCTTGATATCATATGGGATCACATCCAAAAGTCACACACCATAGATAAATTGCCAACCACTGTATTTCCTCACGCCTTCAAAGAAACTCACTTTGTAAACACTTTTGCACCCTATTTCATAAACTTATTTGTTTGCTTAACAGAACAAACAACTCTTCTCCTTCGTCGAACTCAGGTTCATGCTCTAGAGACAAACCGCATATATCTTCAGGAAAACGTCAGGAATTACACACCATTGGCATATCACTAGCCGTCACATTGCTCTATATGCCCCGAGAAATAAACATCAACAATATCTGATCGTTCTCCATCAAGACCTTCCAATTTGACCGACCGACAAGAAAATCGAACTTTCTTCATCTTCAAATATAATAAGGGATAATTATACGAAATCCCCTGCCATTAGGGCGAGATTCGGTTTTTCCCCCCTGGAGTTTGTTTTTTTTATCAACTCCCCCTTATAAAATCAAAAACCATATTTCATCACCCCCTTTTATTGTGTCTATTGTTCATCATCTTCCACAACCACTCTCCTTCATCCTCTCCTTCATCACCAAATTAGGGTTCATGAACATATCCAAAATTGATTTTGAACCCTTTTCCCTTAAACGTATCGTTGATTCCGAAAATTGATTACGTCTTTGACAAATCAAGATAACGCAATCGTCACAAACCCCTTTTCGTCAATCCAATTTCAATTCTCATCCTATAAGGTTATTATTATAACTCTCATCATTTGATTTTATTCTTCTAAATTCTACAGAATTAGAATCAATGTTTACTAATTCTTCGCTTAATTGTTTTTTCCGTTCTCTCTCGCAGTGATTCTCCATGGCTGTTACCATGAAACAAATGGCTCTTTCTGTTTCGTTTCTTGGTGTGGTATCCTTCATACTCAGAGTTATAGATAAAACAAGAAGGTATTATTATTATCCTCTTTTTAATTAATTCAATTAAACCCTAGAAATTGAGTATTTTGTTGATGGAAATTTGAAATTTGAATTTTATTGTAGCATACTTCTGGTATACCGGTTGATGTGAAGGATGATGTGAGTTGCATGTTTTCGTCTAATCCCACTATTATGTTGGGGTATCTTTCGATTGTGTTTCTCATTGCGACAACTGTGGTTGGATATGTTCATGAACCCTAATTTGGTGATGAAGGAGAGGATGAAAGAGAGTGGTTGGGGAAGATGATGAACAGTAGACACAATAAAAAGGGGTGGTGAAATATGGTGTTTGATTTTATAAGGGGGATTTGATTAAAAAAACTTCAGGGGGGCAAACCGAATCTCTCCCTAATGGCAGGGGGTTTCGTATAATTATCCCATATAATAATCTGCATCGACTCATTCAAAGCCATCTGTAAGCACCCGACTTAAATCCATTATACTTCACCGTACACACCATCTAAGCTGGCAAGACACGTCTATTTCATCCAACACGATTTCGTCTACTATCAACAAGAGATTAAGAGTGATCAGTTCCTCAATTTGTCAATAGATATTCGACAATCATGACGGGGCATAAACCATGACCATCAAACTCCATTAGCGTTCTTGGCATCTTGTGAACTAAGCCACCTCATGTGCAATTTCTTATTTGACTCAAACCTTATCTCTGCATTCCCTCCGGAATCAAGAACAACATCGTTCTAATAACATTTGCACTCATACATTCCAATACATGCTGAGCCAACACTCCACAGCCAAAACATCTTAGAGAAGCAATATCTTCTCATCCACTTGTTTCAAACCAACACCTGGAAACAAACGGTTAGAAAATAAGCAAGTACCGACAGTGTTTCACACACATGTTGTAACACCCCAAAAATCAATTTTTAATTATGTTGATGTGTTTTCTTGGGAATTTTGATGTTTATGAGGTTTTTTGATATTTTGTGAAGTTTGGGGTAGCTTAATATTTTAATAATAATTAGAATAATTAAGTATATGGGGTTTAGTGGATTATTTGAGAGTTAATTAAATAAAATAAGAATGAATTAGAAGATGAGGGCATTGTGGTCTTTTGGTTGAGGATAAGTGAGGGTTTTATGGGGAAAGGCTAAAAGGGGTCCTAAGGGAAAGAGTGACAAAAGGGGGAAAAGTTGGAAAGAACGATCATTTTGACGATCGCACAATTGGGAAAGAGCTCTGGAGAAGAGGGAAGAAGCTAGGGCTTGAAGGATTGAGATATTTGCGAAGAGGTTATCAAAAATCTTACATAATTGAGGTATGAGGAGTATTTTACTTTCGATAATATAATGTAGGAATGGAATTGGGGGTTTTGTGGTGTAGTTTAGGTTTTTTAATTCATGATTTTGTATTGTTGATGATGATGTTATGATGAATTAGATGAATATAAATGATGTAGATGATGTATATGATGTTATTAGGATGAATGTTGATGTTAATGAGGTTTTCTGGTGTAATGCTGCTGAATTTTGGGTTTTGGGGGAGTTTAATCGCAGAAGGGAGAAGGCTGAATCGCAGAAAAATTCTGCATCGCGAAGCTCGCTTAGCAAAAAAAGTCAGGGAAGTAGGTGCTTAGCGAGCGTGAGGTCTCGCTTAGCGAGCCTGGGAAATCTTGGAAAAATATTTTATTTATAAAAACTGTTTTTTTGGTAGTATGTTATAGGTTGCTAGAGTGATGTGAAGCTGTCAAATGACGCGCCTTGAAGTCTATATGAGTAGAGTTAATATTTAATTAACGAATTATGATTTATTTGATGTTCTTTGAGTTAGGATGTATGATTTTATGATGTGGAGATATGAGGTAAGATGAGAGTGTTATATGATGTCTTATGAGTATGTATTTGATGTTATGATTGAGTTTTGAGGGATAATTGTTAATAATGAATGCAGATGCAACTTTATGATGTTTTGAGGATGATATGTGTATATTGCGTCTTGCATTCATGGTATTGATTTTATGAGGGGACTTCGGTCCATTGGTAGCTTCAATCCCATTGTGTGGATTAAAGTGATGTGACATTTATGATGTGCTCCCTTTGGGGAGGGTTGATGGCCCAATGTCCATTACATGAGGATGTTTTGATACCACATGCATTAGTAAGAGGTTGCATTTCATTCTAAATGACATAGCATGAGTGCATTGATGTTTTATGTAATGATGAGACATATTTGACGATGTGTATTAAATGAACATGGTGAATATTTATAGATGAGATATGTACATATGAGATGTAAATGAACTGTTGTTGTTAATTTGTTTTGAATTCTTATTTCTATATTATATTATGGAATATGAATTTACTCACCCTACATGCCTTCTGGTGATGGTCTATTATGCCATCCTGCAGATAATCAAGGTTAGCGTGGTGCGTGCTTAGCTCGAAGATAGTGAGTCGCCGAGTTAGTTAGAAGTGGAGTCCTGCTCTGTGTCCAGTAACATCGGGATGGGTCTCGTTTGCGTGTTTATGTTTTATTTGGATTAAGATGCTGAATTTTGTTCTAGTATTTTGATAAAATGATATTTGTGATGATTTATGAGTTTTAATTTATTAATTATTGTTTTCCGCTGCGTATTATTTCAAAAGAAATACAAATGAGATTTTGATGTTTTTATGAACCCGTGTTGCGGGACAGGACTCTATATGATGTTTGACTTTTGAGTTTTAGAAGTAAATGTGATGCCCTTTGATGAGTTGAACTCTGATAATTGATTTTAATTTGTTTATTTTGTGATGAAGTAGAAAGGGAGTTACACATGCCGTGTACTAAGGAACAAAAAACATTAGACAACTTGGCCGGACAAACCGACCTACTCTGATACCACTAATGTAACACCCTTCTAACCCAACATAATATACGCGGTAAGTACACTTAAAACAAACTAGAGTTCATCATAAAAAGGTGCAACATTCGTCAATAAACATCTTCGTAACAATCTTGTTCCGTAATCACGGGTTTTCAAAAACTTTTTAAAATAACAATTTCTTTAGTAGCATCCACAACTAATTTCAATCTTTGCACAACGGGATCATAACTTCAAATATATTCTTTATCTCATTAAAACATCAAAATCTCCGTGTCATTGTTAACAATCGTCATAAAATAAAATCAATGTATAGAAACTCATAAAATGATTCTAACTAAACAACATAGTAATCATTTAAATGTGTTTCCACCAGATGGTATATATCTCAGAGCAGGACACCCTAACTACTACTAAAAACGATAAATAACAATACTCTGAGGCTACCTCCTCCAGCACCACAATCTTCTCTTGACTATCTGCAAGTTACCCACAAAAGTGACAACATTTCTAAGTAGGCAGGGTAAGAAATCACAATTCATTATAGTAATATAAGGACATGGAATTAAATAGAATAAGCATAACAACATCATAGCAAACACAACAACATCATAACATCATCAACAAAATTCCACACAACACAATCACAAATACATCTTTTAAATGTGATGTCAACTATACTGAAATGCAACGTATGCATGTGATACCGATTTTCTCCATGTGATGGACACTGGCCATCAACCCTCCACAAGGGAGCATAACATAATCACTAAGTCACTTCAATCTGCACAATAGGATTGAAGTTACCAATAGGCCGAAGCCCCCATCATAAAAATGCTATGAAATGCAATGATGTTAATTCTCCTCAATTCATCAAAAATTAACATGCGCATCATTCATTTCATACTCAACAATAATCATCATATAATCATGTCTTTCATCACGTCAACATATCAACAATACTTCATTTATCGACAATATAATAAAACAACTTCTTTTATCAACAAGACAACAAAACAACTTCTTTCATCAATAAGACAACAAAACAACTTTTTTCATCAACAAGACAACAAAAAAACTTCTTTCATCAACAAGACAACAAAACAACTTCTTTCATCAATAAGACAACAACACAACTTCTTTCATCAACAAGACAACAAAACAACTTCTTTCATCAACAACATCAAATCATCAATTTATAATCAAATCACGTTTATAAGTATACAACTAATTCAACACTTTCTAAAAATTCTGACATTTAAAATGTCTCACATCACTCATTTTATTTCATCAATATTCGTCATAAAATCGTGTTTCATCATCAATTAAGCGGTAAAGCAACAAGATAGCAAAATCAGCAAAAGAAAACATCAAGAAACCTCGAAACAACAAAAATAGTCGAAAACAATAAAAACAACCAAAAACAGCTGCCTGACACGGCCCCCCCGTGTCACCTGACACAGCCCGTGTCAGGATCCCTGTACTACGAAGCCAAAACAGAAAAATTTGCATCAACACAATGGGCTGACACGGCCCCCCGTGTCACCCGACACGACCCGTGTCAGAAGGTCTATAGTAAAAAAAAAATATTTTTCTCAAACCAGTTGCCTGACACGATGCCGTGGTGTCAGGATGCGCACAAAAACCTGATTTTCCCCCCAACATTTTTCTGTTGCGTTTTCACCTTCAAATACCTCAAAATCAGTTTTAATAAAAACAAAAATGCATTAAATTGATTAAGCAACACACCTACATCAACACATAACAATCCAAATCACTCTAATTCATCATTTCATATACTCATAACTCAAGTTATATAATCAAACACCTCAAGTTATTCAAAATACACAAACCTAATCTATTCACAAACTAGACCCTATAGAATTATAATAAACCATGAAAACTCTCCATACCTTAGAGAATTTCTCAGCTTTGCTTTTGTTCTCCAAGACTTTTCTGACAATTCCTCCAAACCCTATATCTTTCTCTTCTCTTCTCTTCCTCAGGGCTCTTATTCATAAAAACACGAAAAGATAAGAATTTGATCGGTTTTCTCATTCTTTAGACCAAATATCCTATTCTAGGGATTTCCAAAAGTATCCTTACTATATTTCTTTTATTACCACTTTGCCCTTTTCCTCAATATCTTTATTAATAATAATAATAATAGTATCATAATACACTAATTATTTATATTATCTAAAAATACTCTTGTACTCCCAAATGACCAACATAACCTTCATACTCCCACTTTTATTATTTTAAATAATAATCAATAATTTGAATAATACTACATGATTATCCTTATTATTAATATTATTGAAATAATTTCACCACAATGCATCATGCCACATAACCACCTATTGTCAAAATCATCATATATCCTCAAATAATCAACAATTACTCATAATCAAATTTGGGGTGTTACATTAATCATGTATAGGATTACTTGTCGTACCTCGAAAAATACGATCCTAAAATAAACAACAGAGTCGCCACCTAATTCTATTTATTCTACGAGAGAAAGGGGAGATATAGACACAAACTAAATAAAGGATAAGAGTGGTCAACGAAACCACTAATCTAAGTTCGGGAGTCAGTTACGCAAGGGGAAGGTATTAGGCACCCCTCACGTCCGTTGTACTCAACGGGAACCTCTTAGTCTAGTTTGCGCTTAAAATGTTAACTTGTTATTATCGTCTTCTTTTACTGATTAAGATTGCTTTTAAGGGAATGTTTTAGTTATTATTGATTATGGGAGAGATAGCTAATTTTTTATTATTGTGCTCGCGAAGGATTAAAATCCCCGTGCCTACGTATTCCCCTGTGCAATGGGAAAGTCAGAGCTTCGTAGTTCATGCTACTACGATTTGTGTTTTTTATTGAACGATTGTTTGAAAATGATTTCTACTGCTAAGCGTTGGCTTATCTGCTCGCGATAGGAGGCTGAAGCGCTAGCTTGTTTGCGAGATAGAAAGATTTAAACAACATTCGTTTTGAGAAAAGATATTTGATCTTTGTTAAGGGTGTTTTAAAACGAGAGGGCGAATGAACCACGTCGCGTGGGGCTAGCCCAGGAGCGGTTGCATTCAAGAACGTGCGGAATGCTAGACTCCGGAGTTCAGTTACTCGCTGATTATGGAAAATAGTTTGTATTGATTGGTAAGTTTTAAATTGTATTTGAAAGAGACAAGTCGTCATCTTTAAGAGAAGTATCTCACCTATTCCACCACAAACGTTTGAGAAATGAGAAATCGAAAGAAGCTTTAAACTTGGATATAAGATCGACAAGCAATGCCACATTCTTTCTTTAAGAATAAATAAAATCGAAAGAAGATTTAAACTTGGATATAAGTATCGACAAGCAATGCCACGTTCTTCCTTTGAAAGTAATTGTTTGTAAGATTTTTGTTTGTGTTTGTGGGGATAAGAGGAACAACTTTCCTATGGAGATGAATCATGCCTGATCCTTTAAGATTGTTGAATTGTTTTGAATACGAATGGTGATTGAACACATCACGTGGGGCTAGCCCAGTTGCGGTCCAATCCAGAACGTGCGGAATGCTAGACTCCGGAGTTCTGTTACTCGTTGATTAATTTAAAAAGATAATTTGAATATTTGATATACGAATGGTGATTGAACACATCGCGTGGGGCTAGCCCAGTTGCGGTCCAATCCAGAACGTGCGGAATGCTAGACTCCGGAGTTCTGTTACTCGTATTGAATTATATAAGATGAATTTGAATATTTTGGTATACGAATGGTGATTGAACCATCACGTGGGGCTAGCCCAGTTGCGGTCCAATTCAGAACGTGCGGAATGCTAGACTCCGGAATTCCGTTTTCGTAATTAATAGTTTGAAAGTTCTTTTAAGTGTTTTATGGTTTCGACCCGATGGTGATGTACAATTAAACGAATAAACACAAATGTGGCATCAGGATTAAACCGAAACGCAAAGGAGATAAAAAATTGAGTTTTAACGATACCTAACGGAGGAGGTCCGTTGCCTCTTCAATACTCGCAAGCAGATTCAAGCATCCAACATAAAATTGGTATAAGCTTCAGAATGGCAATAAAAGTCTTCAAACTTTCAACATCACAAATTCACGCTCGAGATTAGCTAATTCTTAATCAAGAAGTCCAAAAAACAATTATCCTCAAGAAGATTATCTAACATGAAATTTAATCAAGAAAACTCAAACACAAATTTAACTCCAAATTTCTACAGAAGATTAATCAAAATCCTAGCAAAAAAACTAATAAAATTTAATTATCTAAAACATATGTAAATATTAAATTAAAGAAAATAATTAAGAGAAATTAATAAAAAACAAAAGAAAACCAGCCGGGGTGTGTTCTGTGGATGTAGGATTGCTGATTAGCAAATCGGTGGGCCTGAATAAAAGGTTGAGCCCAATGATAACAAGATCCTTCTATAACAATTAAAATAATAAAAAAAGGTAGGTTAAAAAATAAAATGTCAACAAAATTAATGAAAGAAAAGTCAACAGCCACAACAATACAGTCTCCTTTCCACATCTTCTTCTTCTTATCTACAACGCCGCAAATAAACCCCCTTCTCAGTCTCTTCTCAGCGGCTTCCTCCGCCTTCCGTTAGCAATTTGGACGGATCCGAATACAGACAGCTTGAGGTGAAGAAATAGTGGACCAAAGGTGGTTGGTGTGTCGCGATTATCATCTCTCTCGGATTTCGATCTTTCGCGAATCTTCCTCAGCTCAACGGTGGTTCGGTGGCGGGATGGTGGATTTTCAGCGGAAAACGATTATGAACGATGGGTTTCACGGAGATTTACTTGTTTCTCTCAGGCCCGTGTTGTGACTTGTGGAGATGGAAGTGCGGTGGTTGCGGTTTTGACAGGTTCTGTGAAGGTGATGAAAACGTGATGAAGGAGGGTTCTGTTTCGGATGAGTTTCAAGATTTGGCGAAGGAATGTTTAGTAGGTGGTTAGTGCGGTTGTCATCGTCGCCGCCATTGGCGTAGATTTCGTCGTCAATGAGAGTGGAGGAGTCGTCGGTGTTCATGAGCTTTCGGCGAGATTGGGTTTAAGGTGGTTTGTTGGTCTCAAGGGTTTTCTGTGTGTTTTGTTTGCAGGTCCGTTTGAGATGGGGATGTTGCGGTGGGGTTCAGATGAAGGGGTGTGGTGGAAACGGTGATCTGATGTTGAATGGTTTTGTTGGGTTGATTTGAAGAAGGAGGTGATTTCGCGGTTAAAATGGCGGTGGTCGAAAGTTGTTTTTTTTTTCGTGAGGGACTCGCGGCTGGTCCTTTTGTAGGTGTTGATGGTTTTGTGCATTTACTGAAGGTGGAGAGTTGATGGAAATGGAAGATGGTTTGAGGTTCAGTCGTATTGGTCAAGAGAAAGATCCGCAGATGGCTTTGGCTCCTTCCGTTTCTGTGTTGGACGGTGGTCTTGTCGTGAGTTTATGAAGCGGTGGGTTATTGGTTGTTTGAAGAAGAGGAAAGTGAGTTTTGAAGAAGACGAAAAAAGTTTTCTGTGATTTTTTTTTGGGTCAGGAGTATCAGGTTTTATGGTTTTTTTATGGTTTAGTGAAGGTTTGTTTTTAATGGAGGGACTGGAGTGAGTTTGGGTTTCTCGATGAAAAGGTTTTGCCAAGTCCCTCAAGAACCGGTCCTAGAGAGAGTCTTTTTTCACTGTGCTGTTGTCCCCCAGTTCTGTTTCTCTCCTTTTCTTTGTTGTTGCTTTTTCTTACCTTTATTGATGCAGGTCACTGAATTGCCATTCTGGTGAAAAAATAGCACAGGGCTATGTGCAGAGTTGTGTATAGTGAGGGGTAGGATGTAAGGCTTTTGATTTTTTTGGTCAAAGGTTGTGTTGGGTCCCTTTCCCACACTAAAGGACACAGCTGTTAGTACTTCACAGCTTCTCTTAGGACAAAACACAAACTAATAACATATATTCTTTGGATTTAAATAAATAAACATATCAAACTAAATCAAATAAATTAAATTTAAACTGATTGAAATATTTTTTTTTGGATTTAAGTAAATAAACACATCAAAATAAATCAATTAAATTAAATTTAAAAGACTGATTGAAAATAACTATATAGACTAAAATAAGATAATTAAAAATAAAAGAGACTAATATATACCATAAATTTGATAAGAATGTTAAATTAAAAACTAACAATTAAACTAAATTAAGTAAAAAAAAAAGTTCAAATAAAAACCAACTATATAAAATAAAACAAATATAAATTTTAGTAATAAAAAAAACTTAATTAAATTTATACTAAATTTAAATTAGACTAACAAAAAAAATAAACCTTAAATAAGGCAAAAAATATTTTTATTATTATTTTTTTCAAATAAATCTAAAATTATGAAGAGTAAAAAACCAAAAGACAATGACATGATATGATAGAAAATCGACTAAATGATGCATGTATAACGATTAATGAGATGTCCATGCAAAAAGACCGACAATTTATACTGCGATAAAATGCGTCAGATAAATACAAAATTTGAAAATTTCTGGTCAAAATTTAGGGTATGACAGCTGCCCCTATTTAATCATCTTGAACCTGAATGTACGAGTAACAAAGTTTTTTTTTGGACATTCAGGGTGAAAGAGGATTAAATATCAGAATACCTAAAATTTTGACTGAAAATGCAGATGGAATGATATGATATGCAATGTAAGAATACAAGACAAAAGCTACAACGCCGCCGAAAAGAAAAATTGACCCTACTGGGGATGAGATGCACATGACTGGAGTACATACCACACGAGGGATTTATCTTGAGCGAAGCCAGACGACAACTATCTACAAGTCCTAAGATGACTCGAGATCCTTTGAACAAAAGTTCCACTTTGAGGAAATCTACTGCCGAGATTTGAAACCTCAAATGGAAATACCTTCTGTTGGTGTATCAAAACGAAACAGAAGTCTACTGTCGAGATTCTGAAACGAAAATCAATTCTTCCGAAGTCTACTGGAGATCTAACTGCCGAGATGACCAGAGAATTTTAAAAAATGGAATACCTTCTGCCGAGGTATCCTAAATGAACCAAAAATCTGCTGCCGAGATCTTGGAACGAAAACAAATTCCGTTGAAGTCTACTGGAAGTCTACTGCCGAGATTTTCCAGAGAATCTGATAATGAGAATACCTTCTGCCGAGGTAATCAAAATGAAGTTCCTACTGCCGAGGATTAACTGAAGATACACCTGTTGCCAAATCTTCTGCCGAGATTTAACTAAGGATGCCATTGTCGAGATCATAAAAGTAAATACCTTCTGCTGAGGTAGACTGGAAATCTTCTGCCGAGACTTGCCAGAAATAAAAGGAATCACCTGTTGCCAAATCTTCTGTCGAGATTTAACTAAGGATGCCATTGAATAGAACTCTCACCATACTTCCCTTCTTCTGAAAGAGATAGCCATATGATGGAGAACAACTTCACGTTCAAACTTCTCAACCTGTCTGGAAGAGATTGCCATATGACGGAAAATGGAAGAAATCACGACAAACTTCTCAACTTGTCTGGATGAGATGGCCATTTGCCGAAAAACAAAAAGATTCATATCAAACTTCTCAACGTGTATTGGAGAGATGACCATTTGATAGAACACTCACCATACTTCCCTTCTTCTGAAAGAGACAGCCATATGATGGAGAAACAACTTCACGCTCAAACTTCTCGACTTTTATGGAAGAGATAGCCATTTGACGGAAATTGGAAGAAATCACGACAAACTTCTCAATTTGTCTGGATGAGATAGCCATTTGCCGAAAAACAAAAAGATTCATATCAAACTTCTCGACTTGTATGGAAGAGATAGCCATTTGATAGAACATTCATCATACTTCCCTTCTTCTGAAAGAGACAACCATATGATGGAGAAACAACTTCACGCTCAAACTTCTCGACTTTTATGGAAGAGATAGCCATTTGACGGAAATTGGAAGAAATCACGACAAACTTCTCAACTTGTCTGGATGAGATAGCCATTTGCCGAAAAACAAAAAGATTCATATCAAACTTCTCAACGTGTATTGGAGAGACGGCCATTTGATAGAACACTCACCATACTTCCCTTCTTCTGAAAGAGACAGCCATATGATGGAGAAACAACTTCACACTCAAACTTCTCGACTTTTATGGAAGAGATAGCCATTTGACGGAAATTGGAAGAAATCACGACAAACTTCTCAACTTGTCTGGATGAGATAGCCATTTGCCAAAAAACAAAAAGATTCATATCAAACTTCTCGACTTGTATGGAAGAGATAGCCATTTGATAGAACATTCATCATACTTCCCTTCTTCTGAAAGAGACAGCCATATGATGGAGAAATAACTTCACGCTCAAACTTCTCGACTTTTATGGAAGAGATAGCCATTTGACGGAAATTGGAAGAAATCACGACAAACTTCTCAACTTGTCTGGATGAGATAGCCATTTGCCGAAAAACAAAAAGATTCATATCAAACTTCTCGACTTGTATGGAAGAGATAGCCATTTGATAGAACATTCATCATACTTCCCTTATTCTGAAAGGGATAGCCATATGATGGAGAAAAACAACTTCACGCTCAAACTTCTCGACTTTTATGGAAGAGATAGCCATTTGACGGAAATTGGAAGAAATCACGACAAACTTCTCAACTTGTCTGGATGAGATAGCCATTTGCCGAAAAACAAAAAGATTCATATCAAACTTCTCGACTTGTATGGAAGAGATAGCCATTTGATAGAACATTCATCATACTTCCCTGCTTTTGAAAGGGACAACCATATGATGGAGAAAAACAACTTCACGCTCAAACTTCTCGACTTTTATGGAAGAGATAACCATTTGACGGAAATTGGAAGAAATCATGACAAACTTCTCAACTTGTTTGGATGAGATAGCCATTTGCCGAAAAACGGAATCACGACAAACTTTCCACCTTGTCTGGATGAGATGCCATTTGCCGAACAAACTTCTCACCTTGTCTGGATGAGATGCCATTTGTTGAAAATTGGAATCACGACAAACTTCCCACCTTGTCTGGATGAGATGCCATTTGTCGAACAAACTTCTCACCTTGTCTGGATGAGATGCCATTTGTTGAAAATTGGAATCACGACAAACTTCTCACCTTGTCTGGATGAGATGCCATTTGCCGAACAAACTTCTCACCTTGTCTGGATGAGATGCCATTTGTTGATTTACTGGGAAATCCGTGGATAAGAAACAAGCTTCTCAAATAAGGAGACGGCCACTCGTTGATTCCGATTAGAGGTCCAGGGATGAAACAAGCTTCTCCAATAAAGAGACTGCCACTTGTTGTCAGGTATAAGTATTCCAAGAGAATATTGTAACAACACTGCTGGAAAACAAAGTTTGTCTTCAATGGGGAAATTTTCAATAAATTTCTTCTGGGAGACAAAGTAATCAAAGGTGCCAAGTAAACTCACTTTCCATCTGGAAATGCTGAGGTTGGATCGACTGCTCAGAAAGAGACTGTCATCCGTTGATTTACTCAAAAGTTCAAAAACAAAACAAGCTTCTCAAATAAAGAGACTGCCACTTGTTGTCGGGTATAAGTAATCCAAGGGAGTGTTGTAGTAACACTGCTGGAGAGCAAAGTTTGTCTTCAATGGAAGCCTCCAGCAAATTCCTTCTGGGAAACTAAGCATCCAAAGGTGCGAAATAAATGCACTCCAATTGGTAGTTCAATCATCAAAATTTGCCAAAGACCAAAATTCAATCCAGGAACGAGCTGGAAAGAAACTGTCAAGCGAAACACTAACCCATGAGGAATGAACTCAAATGGGGTTTTATCCTATCCAAGTGTGGAAAAGAGAACTAAAGCAAAATTCTTCCACGAGGGTAAAATCTCAGTGGGGAATTAGGAAGAATGTACATTTTCTGCCTAATGCTGACAACTCTATTTGAGAGAGACACATCACTTGGGGATAAACACGACCAAGGTAGACGAAGTATGCATCAACGAATGCAACATGAATATGAATATGAATCAAATATGATGTACATGTATGTATATGCGTTATGTTTATGCTGACAAACAGACAAAACAGACACAAGAGCTATACTGGTGATGAAATAAACATCACAATAAACGAATACTCGACCAATCTTATTAAAGTGTACGCAATCACTGAAGATAGGGTAGAGAGCCATCCATGGAACAAGATCCTGCTTACAAAGCTCAAATCTCTTTGAGGAGAAAAAGATACTTCATTTGGGAAATAAACCCAGGCAAGTCTTCTAACTTCAACATCCATCAGAAAGGAAACAAACATACAAACTATGTTTGCTTAGGATGAAGTAAAACTTGTACTCCGTTGGGGGGAGAAAATCACATTCAGCTGGAGAAGCTTGAATTGAGGCTCAATTGGGGATACTAGACTTAGTATCTTACTGGAAGCACTAAGTAGTAAAAGACATCCACCAGAAAATAATGAGTCATGCCCCTGACATATCATAGCAACTTGGTGTGAGGACCCCGTCATTTGGAGATACTTGCAAGGCAAATCTCAAGAGCGTATTTCTTAGGAGAACACGTGGTCATGCGCCCACAAAATGGTTTATGAGAAGAGATCATCTCAAGAGGATTTTATAGAAGGCTTGGCATTCAAGATGCCCCAGTTCCTTCAAACTCTTGGAGAGATTCGTCGAATCTCGACATCACTGCCTCAGATTAACTGTGTTTGGCTCAAACGAGTCTTCAATGCTTGTCTTTTAGGGATAGTCAGACTGTGTAAGCACAAATTGGGAAATTACTTGCCCCTGTTTAGCAAAGTCTTCAAGCAACATGCCCCTGTCTGGCAAAGTATTCAAACAATTTGCCTCTATCTGGAAAAATCTTCAAACAAAATGCCCCTTTCTGGCGAAGTCTTCTAGCAATATGCCCCTGTATCTGACAAAGCCTTCAAGCAACTTGCCTCTGTGGATGATCATTCTCTAAAATGGTTGTTCAACTACTCATCAGAGTTTCAAATCTCAAGATATTAAGCTCACCACCAGTACTCATACATAGGCTTCTATGATATCAAGCAAATGCTAACAAGCAAAGAATGTTAATGTTGAGACCACTAGTGCAACACACATGTTTGTCTCAAAGCTTTTTTTTTTTTTGAAAGATTTTCACAATATCCTGTGACCAAATCACTAGCTAGGACATGACATTAATTTTCTTTTATAAAGCCAACACAAATTTTGAGCATAGCTCATAGGAGTCAGGAAACACTATCTCATCGAGTGTGCTTTCGAAATAAACCCTACTTCCATTAGGACTTTTGAGGGTTGTAATGTGGTTTGGTTCACGGTTTTAGAAACAAAGGATAAAGGCTCAAAGTTTATTTGGTGCCCACCCACTCTCCGTGATGTCCTCCAATCCTATGTTCAGCTAAATTGACACATACATTTGTCTTGATAGCGTAGAGATGAAGATCCAAGATTTGCTTGAAATGACAGTCATCTTATTTGTCCTCTATGGATATCAGTGACCCCTTTGACTTTGGTATGGTGGTCACTAAATCGTAAGCTTTTAGGTTGAGGATTGAAAAGCCTCTTCTAACTCGAATTTCTCTTTGGTCCCTGATTTTTGCCTAAGTCTCCTTTTGGGTGCTTGACTTAGCGGGATTTTTTTTTTTTTTTTAAATCGATGGAAGGTTGAAAATTGTGACTGTCAAGTCATTAATTGTAGTGGATTCCCTGATGGGATGTTTCATCTTATGATTTGACTGTGTAACTAGATTAACTGAACACTACCCTACCCCGGGTTAAGCATAAAGGGTTTGAATTATCCAAAAATAAACTCCTACTTCTAGGCTCGAAGTGGTTGACTAGGGATTAACTCCTTGTTTCTCCAGTGTTTGGGGATTTGAAACAATGCCTATACATCGTCAGTAGGGTTTTAATCAAAAGCATTCCACTAGAGGATTTGTGTTTTAATTTCGTCATCCTCCCTCCAATTCTCTGCCTAGGCAAGAGATGGGATAATATTGGCATTATAAAGTTGAAAAAGCATTATGAGTGAATACGAATGGATTACTTCAAGACAAACATATTCATTGCATTAATCATTCAAAACTAATAAGTTCTTACATGCCAAAACAAATGCATTAACAAAACATAGCAAAATACATATGAAAAGCAGTAAACGAGCTAAACATCTGAGAGGATAGCTCCAAAGCATCGAAACAATCGCGTGCATTCAGGAACTTGTCCTATGCTCCGGCAACAAATTGATTTGGAAAGGACTTTCTTGAGTTTTCTATCAGCACAAAGGCACTTCGTCCACATATGGGATTCCTCCATTGAAGGTCAACACCCCGTAGTCTATCATCTCTTAAACCTTTTCCTAGAAGACTTTGCACTCTTCAATCGGATGCCCCAGTGCTCCATCATGAAACTCACAACTGGTATTTGGATTGAACCAATGAGGGCGAGACCTCATGGCTCTGGTCTTCCTGGGTGCCATCACTGAATTCCTGGCGAAACAAGTCCATAGTTAACCGTAAGTCATTGGGATTGGATCAAACTGAGGAATCTCTCTTGTTGGTCTGTCCTGAGACCTTTGTTGATTATGGCGCTGATTTTGACGTTCGCCATAAGGCACTGGAGCTTGGAAGACTTTAGGAGAATCCCTAATTGCATTAACTTCAAAATTTCCTTCCTCTTGGGAATCACACACAGACTTCTCTTCAACAATTTGGAAATCTGACCCCTCTTGGATTCTTCCACATTTGAATGCGTTTTCAATGTTTACTCCAATTTCCACAATTTTGGAGAACTCTAATGGCACAACACCTATCATTCTGATATAATAAGAGTCTGACAATGTTTTTAAAAACATTTTGGCCAGTTCCTTCTCTAAGAGTGGTGGATGAACTTGGGCTGCCAATCCTTTCCATCTTTGTGCATACTCCCTAAAAGATTCATCGTCTCTCTGACTCATTCCTATCAACTGTTCACAGTCTGGAGCCATGTCCAAATTGTAGTCATATTGCTTCACAAAAGCGCCGGCTAGGTCTTCCCGAGTCTGTATATGGTTTCTTTCTAGCTTCGTATACCACATCAAAGATGCCCCATATAGACTTTCTTGAAAGTAATGAATCATCAGCTTATCGTTATCGGCATGAGCAGTCATTTTTCGACAAAACATCGTCAAATGATATCTTGGACAACTTACACCCTTGTATATTTCAAAAGTAGGAATTTTGAAATCTGGGGGAATAATCACGCCCGGGACCAGACACAAGTCATGAGCTTTTAAACCAAATGCGTTGAGTTCTTTCACCATCTTCAGTTGTTCCTCGAGATCACGAATTCCTTCCTCAGTTTTCACCACCTTAGGATTATTCGCCTTTGTCACATGATGGACATTATGAGATTGGGGAACACCCACTTGTTGAGCATCGTTGTCAGGAGGAAAATCGTACATCGGGTTGGTCATTACAGTAAAGCCTGACATGGAGTCAGCATTCTCTGCCATATCTGTTGTTCTTCAGTGACTACTTCAGGCTTGAAAGAGACGTCTAAGAGTCAACAAAACTGGTAGAAGGACAACTGAGTGAGCTTTTGTTTTGTGGGAGAATGATATGCGATGTCAATGCAAATGATATGCGAATGAATGCAAAGCTCAGAATGCTCAAAATCACAAACATAAACAGCTCCAGAATTGGATATAAAGGCAAGGTGTTGGATCCAAGGTACAAGAGCAGCTTGGAATCTCCTAACTGGTAAGCCTTAAGTGGAGAGTTCTAAATTCTTTACCCATAAAGCTCACTCACAGGGTAGCTTCTATGGTGATGGTATGAGGATACTCAAGGTCACAGACGTTTATCGTACTAACGCCCCGCCGCAGGCTAGCTGCATTGTGATGATAATAACGATAAGGTCTACCTTGAGTGGAGTTCTCATGCTAGGCTAACAAAGGGGCGAGCCCTCGGAGCCTAACATTACATAACTACCAAAATTGAAACAGGTTCTAGGGGGTCCCAGAATCACAACCCTTTCGTGAATCAGGTCACGCGACAGGCTAGCTGCGTTGTGACAAGATCTACGAAAAGTCTAACTATCTGGGGGAGCTTTCATGCTAGGCGTGCAAGGAGTGAGTCCTTGGAGACTAACACTAATAACATCCAATTCTAACTTAGGTGTTCCCTCTTCTTTTTCAAAACTCAAGTACAACTTCATACCCGTGATATCCCGAGATCCAACAGGCAGATATAATGAGCAAATAATAAAGAAGGAAGCAATAGATAAAATATCAACAGTAAATAAAGAAGACAATCAAACAAGTCAGCAAACAAACGCGAACTATCCTAAGCTAGGCTCGACTCTCTTATGCACAAGGCAACTAATTCCCCAGCAGAGTCGCCAACTGTCGTACCTCGAAAAATACGATCCTAAAATAAACAACAGAGTCGCCACCTAATTCTATTTATTCTACGAGAGAAAGGGGAGATATAGACAAAACCTAAATAAAGGATAAGAATGGTCAACGAAACCACTAATCTAAGTTCGGGAGTCAGTTACGCAAGGGGAAGGTATTAGGCCCCCCTCACGTCCGTTGTACTCAACGGGAACCTCTTAGTCTAGTTTGCGCTTAAAATGTTAACTTGTTATTATCGTCTTCTTTTACTGATTAAGATTGCTTTTAAGGGAATGTTTTAGTTATTATTGATTATGGGAGAGATAGCTAATTTTTTATTATTGTGCTCGCGAAGGATTAAAATCCCCGTACCTACGTATTCCCCTGTGCAATGGGAAAGTCAGAGCTTCGTAGTTCGTGCTACTACGATTTGTGTTTTTTATTGAACGATTGTTTGAAAATGATTTCTACTGCTAAGCGTTGGCTTATCTGCTCGCGATAGGAGGCTGAAGCGCTAGCTTGTTTGCGAGATAGAAAGATTTAAACAACGTTCGTTTTGAGAAAAGATATTTGATCTTTGTTAAGGGTGTTTTAAAACGAGAGGGCGAATGAACCACGTCGCGTGGGGCTAGCCCAGGAGCGGTTGCATTCAAGAACGTGCGGAGTGCTAGACTCCGGAGTTCAGTTACTCGCTGATTACGGAAAATAGTTTGTATTGATTGGTAAGTTTTAAATTGTATTTGAAAGAGACAAGTCGTCATCTTTAAGAGAAGTATCTCACCTATTCCACCACAAATGTTTGAGAAATGAGAAATCGAAAGAAGCTTTAAACTTGGATATAAGATCGACAAGCAATGCCACATTCTTTCTTTGAGAATAAATAAAATCGGAAGAAGCTTTAAACTTGGATATAAGTATCGACAAGCAATGCCACGTTCTTCCTTTGAAAGTAATTGTTTGTAAGATTTTTGTTTGTGTTTGTGGGGATAGGAGGAACAACTTTCCTATGGAGATGAATCATGCCTGATCCTTTAAGATTGTTGAATTGTTTTGAATACGAATGGTGATTGAACACATCGCGTGGGGCTAGCCCAGTTGTGGTCCAATCCAGAACGTGCAGAATGCTAGACTCCGGAGTTCTGTTACTCGTTGATTAATTTAAAAAGATAATTTGAATATTTGATATACGAATGGTGATTGAACACATCGCGTGGGGCTAGCCCAGTTGCGGTCCAATCCAGAACGTGCGGAATGCTAGACTCCGGAGTTCTGTTACTCGTATTGAATTATATAAGATGAATTTGAATATTTTGGTATACGAATGGTGATTGAACCATCACGCGGGGCTAGCCCAGTTGCGGTCCAATCCAGAACGTGCGGAATGCTAGACTCCGGAATTCCGTTTTCGTAATTAATAGTTTGAAAGTTCTTTTAAGTGTTTTATGGTTTCGACCTGATGGTGATGTACAATTAATCGAATAAACACAAATGTGGCATCAGGATTAAACCGAAACGCAAAGGAGATAAAAAATTGAGTTTTAACGATACCTAACGGAGGAGGTCCGTTGCCTCTTCAATACTCGCAAGCAGATTCAAGCATCCAACATAAAATTGGTATAAGATTCAGAATGACAATAAAAGTCTTCAAACTTTCAACATCACAAATTCACGCTCGAGATTAGCTAATTCTTAATCAAGAAGTCCAATAAACAATTATCCTCAAGAAGATTATCTAACATGAAATTTAATCAAGAAAACTCAAACACAAATTTAACTCCAAATTTCTACAAGAAGATTAATCAAAATCCTAGCAAAAAAACTAATAAAATTTAATTATCTAAAACATATGTAAATATTAAATTAAAGAAAATAATTAAGAGAAATTAATAAAAAACAAAAGAAAACCAGCAGGGGTGTGTTCTGTGGATGTAGGATTGCTGATTAGCAAATCGGTGGGCCTGAATAAAAGGTTGAGCCCAATGATAACAAGATCCTTCTATAACAATTAAAATAATAAAAAAAGGTAGGTTAAAAAATAAAATGTCAACAAAATTAATGAAAGAAAAGTCAACAACCACAACAAATAAAATCTCCTTTCCACTTCTTCTTCTTCTTATCTACAACGCCGCAAATAAACCCCCTTCTCAGTCTCATCTCAGCGGCTTCCTCCGCCTTCCGTTAGCAATTTGGACGGATCCGGATACAGACAGCTTGAGGTGAAGAAATAGTGGATCAAAGGTTGTTGGTGTGTCGCGATTATCATCTCTCTCGGATTTCGATCTTTCGCGAATCTTCCTCAGCTCAACGGTGGTTCGGTGGCGGGATGGTGGATTTTCGGCGGAAAACGATTGTGAACGATGGGTTTCACGGAGATTTACTTGTTTCTCTCAGGCCCGTGTTGTGACTTGCGGAGATGGCGGCGCGGTGGTTGCGGTTTTGATAGGTTCTGTGAAGGTGGTGAAAACGTGATGAAGGAGGGTTCTGTTTCGGATGAGTTTCAAGATTTGGCGAAGGAATGTTTAGTAGGTGGTTAGTGCGGTTGTCATCGTCGCCGCCATTGGCGTAGATTTCGTTGTCAATGAGAGTGGAGGAGTCGTCGGTGTTCATGAGCTTTCGGCGAAATTGGGTTTAAGGTGGTTTGTTGGTCTCAAGGGTTTTCTGTGTGTTTTGTTTGCAGGTCCGTTTGAGATCGGGATGCTGCGGTGGGGTTCAGATGAAGGGGTGTAGTGGAAACGGTGATCCGATGTTGAATGGTTTTGTTGGGTTGATTTGAAGAAGGAGGTGATTTCGCGGTTAAAATGGCGGTGGTCGAAAGTTGTTTTTTTTCGTGAGGGACTCGCGGCTGGTCCTTTTGTAGGTGTTGATGGTTTTATGCATTTACTGAAGGTGGAGAGTTGATGGAAATGGAAGATGGTGGTTTGAGGTTCAGTCGTATTGGTCAAGAGAAAGATCCGCAGATGGCTTTGGCTCCTTCCGTTTCTGTGTTGGACGGTGGTCTTGTCGTGAGTTTATGAAGCGGTGGGTTATTGGTTGTTTGAAGAAGAGGAAAATGAGTTTTGAAGAAGACGAAAAAAGTTTTCTGTGATTTTTTTTTGGGTCAGGAGTATCAGGTTTTATGGTTTTTTTATGGTTTAGTGAAAGTTTGTTTTTAATGGAGGGACTGGAGTGAGTTTGGGTTTCTCGATGAAAAGGTTTTGCCAAGTCCCTCAAGAACCGGTCCTAGAGAGAGTCTTTTTTCACTGTGCTGTTGTCCCCCAGTTCTGTTTCTCTCCTTTTCTTTGTTGTTGCTTTTTCTTACCTTTATTGATGCAGGTCACTGAATTGCCATTCTGGTGAAAAAGTAGCACAGGGCTATGTGCAGAGTTGTGTATAGTGAGGGGTAGGATGTAAGGCTTTTGATTTTTTTGGTCAAAGGTTGTGTTGGGTCCCTTTCCCACACTGAAGGACACAACTGTTAGTACTTCACAGCTTCTCTTAGGACAAAACACAAACTAATAACATATATTCTTTGGATTTAAATAAATAAACATATCAAACTAAATCAAATAAATTAAATTTAAACTGATTGAAATATATATTTTTGGATTTAAGTAAATAAACACATCAAAATAAATCAATTAAATTAAATTTAAAAGACTCATTGAAAATAACTATATAGACTAAAATAAGATAATTAAAAATAAAAGAGACTAATATATACCATAAATTTGATAAGAATGTTAAATTAAAAACTAACAATTAAACTAAATTAAGTAAAAAAAAAAAAGTTCAAATAAAAACCAACTATATAAAATAAAACAAATATAAATTTTAGTAATAAAAAAAACTTAATTAAATTTATACTAAATTTAAATTAGACTAACAAAAAAAATAAACCTTAAATAAGGCAAAAAATATTTTTATTATTATTTTTTTCAAATAAATCTAAAATTATGAATAGTAAAAAACCAAAAGACAATGACATGATATGATAGAAAATCGACTAAATGATGCATGTATAACGATTAATGAGATGTCCATGCAAAAAGACCGATAATTTATACTGCGATAAAATGCGTCAGATAAATACAAAATTTGAAAATTTCTGGTCAAAATTTAGGGTATGCCATTACTCCAAACATGTAACCATTGATTATATCACTATCTTAACTTATTTGTACACTCAAGTCCAGGTTAGGACTTATCTCACTACATATGGAGCAACCAGTAACCCCAAAACATAGCAAATAATATAAACAATAATAATCACAAATATATATAAGATAGGCTTAACCCTTTTAGGGGAGATGAATTCCCCAGTGAAGTCGTCATTTCTGTCGCGGTGAGAATCGAGAGAACATGCTATCAGATTAACTTGATTCGTAAAATAAATATTCACCACTGAGCTTTAATTTATCCTAGGGAAGGGGAAAGAATAAGAACAAACTCGTATATATACAATGTTAAAAAAATACAATAAGAGATCGAAGGTTCGAGAGTTGGTTATACAAGGGAAGGTACTAACACCCTAAGGATCTATAGTATCCTATAAGAACCTCTTGTAATATTTGAGATATTGTGATAAAGTTATTTGCTATTGGTTGGGGGAAGTTTATTGCTTTTGGGTGAATGACTAGGAAATGTTTTTGTTGTTTTTGTAATGTGTATGAATAAAAAGGGGGAGATATAAAGGTAGGAACCTAAAGGTTTTATTTATTATTGTGTATCTCACAAATTTTGGAGAAAATCATAAGAAACCAAAAACTTTAAAATGAAATTAAATGGAAATATGAAACAATCAATGACAACCAACTTAGGGGTTTCACTCCACACACCATGACAAGTATTTTGGTAACTTAAAGGATAAAAAATAATGCTCAAATCATGAAGTTGGAAAAATGACAACTTACCTCAAAAATGTGGAAATGTGATTTTTCTTAGAGCACTTCATGAAGTGTTTTGATTATCTCTACAACTTCTATGACCTCAAAGGAATGTGTTAGGATGCTTAACTTTCCTTGAAATCCTCTGTAACTCTCTATTCAAATTAACTTGCAAATGAAGAAAAGTGAATATGTGGTTAGAGCTGTTACAAGTTGGTTATAATGATTTGGGATGCTCATATGAGATGTATGTGATGTGTTTGAAGTGTTAGAATGTGTTTTGGTTGAAGGAAATGAGAAATGGCAAGTTATGGTTTCTTGGAATTTTGAAAAATGGGAGAAAATGCAAGTATGAGATTTTGAAGCTTTTAGGCAATGTTTGGGGTGTTTTAAATGATCATTTTGAGCCTCTATTTATAGAAAAACAATTTTGACTTGGAGGAAAATTTTGGATCATGGAGAAATTTTTTGGATCATGGAGAAAAATGTCTCTCAAAACTGGAAAACTTAACTGAAAAACACTTAGAAAATTTTCTTAGTGTTGGATACTTTGAACCTTAAGTTTTTCCAAACTTTAGCAACTTATAAATTTAAATCCTTATGAGATTTTGTGTCGAATTCTTCTTCAATGTTGAAGTATTTTTGCTCATCTTCAAGTGTATGCCTTGAGCAAGAAAAAATGTTGCTTGATAAAAAAGTTATGGGCTTGGAAAGTAGTGCACTTGTTAAGGAAATTTCGTAACTTAGGATTTTTTTCCCAAACCTTAATTTTGACATTCTTGAACTTTTCCTTGATTTTCCTGATTAACCATGATCAAATGCCATCATCCACCATATTTCTTTAAAAAATAGCCCATGTGACTTAAATTTGACCAAAAGTCAAACTTTGACTTTGTGTATCAGATGATTTTGTACCAGATGAATTTGAATTATTCAACCCTCAAGGAATCAAACTTCTTGGACAATTGAGATCTTGTGAACATACTTCAAGAATATATTTGAGTCCCTTGAATCATGTCTTGATGTATGAGATCATGTTCTGATGAAAAGACAACTATATGACCCTTTTAGGTCAAAACCCCAATTGAGGTGTCTGGTGAACTTGATGTCTGATCAACTTGAAATGATGCAATCTTATACTTGATTATTGATGGATGAAAACTCTTTATCATCATGAATGAATTAGAGGCTTGAGTTTGAGGGTCATACTCATCCTTTGATAATTCACCTGCTTGAGCCTTTGGAGGTCAAAACCCTACCTTGTGAACCAAACAAATCAAAACACATTTTTTTTTTTGTATTTTCAATTGGGTTAGTGATGCATAAATACACACATATGTGATACTAAATGTTATGCAAATATGTGGAATCTTAGGGGTAAAAACTAGGGTATAACACTTCAGAGCTCTTCTTTTGTTTTGCTTGATCGGTCCTTCGATTCTTCTATGACTACAACCACATGATCAAATTTTGAAAGTAATGATCTCAAGATCTTTGCAACTAATGATCTTGACGTGATCACTTCTCCATACATCTTGATTTGATTCATCAGTCTTGTTACCCTAGTGAAGAAATCAACCACACTTTCACTTACTTCCATCTCAAGTAACTAATACATTCTTTTGTGAGTTTTTAACCTCATTTCTTTCACCTTCTCAGCTCATCCAAAAGATTTTCCAAGATGTCTCATGCATCCTTCTATGAGTCTACATCACATACATTCTCAAAAATATCTAAATCAACACATTGATGGATTATAAATAGATCTTTATAATCTTTCTTCTTTAAATCTTTATGTGCAAATCTTTGTTCATCAGTAGCATTGTCGCTATTTGATGTTACTCAATTCTTCATAAGATCCCAAACATTTTGATATTATAAGACACATTTCATCTACTTACACCAATTATCCTAATTCTTGCCATTAATTCAAGATGAGAAGATTGATGGAAAATACCCCTTTGAATGAGAAGTCATGGCTCAATATGTCTCAAGGATCACAACCAGTACTCTAGATATCAGATGTTGGAATCAATCTTGATAGAACAAGATTCAATCCTTTCTTGATCGATCTAATATTCTTGTTCTACACTCTTTATTTAAGTGATTCAACCATACCCTTAATTGTAAGATAATTTCCTTGCACAATGATTTGAAAAGAAAATAAGTTGAAGTTTTGAGAGAATATAGTATTGAAAGAGGATTGGTTTTGGAAGAGAAATAAATAAATAATATATTGATCTTAGTCCCACAAAAATTCCATAATAAAAATATCTTATATCATATCTTCATATCTTGTATGAAATGAAACTACTGCCTTAAACCCTTTAACCTACAAAAACCTCTTGTTCCTTCTCCTCAACAATTTCTAAACTCCCATTTCTCTTACAATGCCCACAAAACTATTCTTATCTCAAATGCGTCTTCTCCATCTCCAACCACTAAAACCCCACTCTCCATTTCTCTCTCAATCTCTCCTCAAATTCTCCCACCTCCCACTCCGCAACGCCGCGTTTCGTCCTCGAACTTTCTCCGTCCGTCCAGACAGAATCAGGGCTTCCAAGAGCCTCGTCGACGACGAGGCCGAGCTTAGTAACTGGGTCGACGACATTCAAGCCGGTCGCGGTACAGCCGACACCACTAGACCGGGTTCCGCTGCTGGTAAAGATAGCGGGTTCCGGTCACGGAAGAGTAATGTTGTTAGTAGGGGTTCTGGTTTGGGGCAGAGAAGAGGTGAGGATTTTAGGAAGGGGAGACCTAATTTGAATTCGAAGAGGAGGTTTCCGTCGAGGAGTGATAGTAGTGATGTTGAGGATGAGGTTGTGGCTGGAGGGAAGTTTAAGGGTGGTGGCGGTGGTGGTTCTGGGACTATTGGGAGATTTATGAGTGAAGATGAAACTGAAGATGAGGTTGAAGGAGAAGAAAGTGATGAGGAGATTGTTGAAAAGAGTAGAAATGTTTTGTTTGGTAAAGTAAGTGGGTTGTCAACAACAACAACAACTCCTAGACCTGCTTCAACTGATGGAAGTGATTCTTATTTAAGTGAATCCAGGTGTGTTTGTGTGTTTGTTTTCATAAATAAGCGTTTTTTTAACAAGTCTAGATTTTTTGCCTTAATGTTTGTTGCTTTATCTGCGATTGTATTTAGTTTATTTGCTATTGAATATGATGGTTTTAGTTTTGAATTACTGCCGATAATATGCTGTTATGTTGCAAACCTTTATATTATGGTATACTTAGTTTGGACAAATGCGGATGCGATTGGGTAAGTATACAAAACTGTTATTGTTTTGTGAATGTAATTGCGGCTGCGCACCACAATTTAAAACTACATGTAGAGCAATTAAGAAACAAAGGATGAGAGAGAGGGTGTTGTTTGTTCAGGGCTCAACAATGTTTTGGAACTGTGTATCGGTACCATCAATGTTGAGAATATGAGTTTGTGGAATACTTGTTTTTCTCATACACATGATATAAGTGGCTTGCTGTTAGGTAATTAGACTTGAACGCTTTTTTTTTTTTTTGGCGGGGGTGGGAGACTGGGAGAAAAATATCAGAGAAGTACTATATTATATTGTTTTCTTATATAATTCATTAAGATGTTGGATGGGTAGGACAATGCATTGATGTTTTCTTAATGGCTTGAATTTGGAAATTGGTGTGGGGTGTTGTGTAATTGCAGAGGAGGGAGGATAGGCATAAAACTAATATAAGAGACAGAGAGGCAAGCCTTGTGCTTATATACATACATGTTGTTCAGGCCATCTTTCATAAATCTGACCTTTACACTTTCTATCATAGTTTGCTGCATTGTTTTGCTCCTGTATTTTGTATGTCTGATTTTTTGAGATATGATGCCGCAGATTTGACCAGTGTTCAGTCTCTCCACTGTCCTTAAAAGGTGTCAAGGATGCTGGATATGAGAAAATGACTGTCGTGCAGGAGGCAACCCTTCCAGTAATTCTTAAAGGTTTGTTCTTTTTCATAGATATTGTGTCATTTTTGTGTGGTTGTGATCTTTCACTTTTTCCAACCTTGCTTTTGGGATAGGATCTTTTTCATGTGATTATATTTTTTGTCGCTATTGTATATAACTACTAATTATTCCGTTTTCAAAACATGAAGCTATTCTAATTGATAATATTAAGCAACAAAGTATCATCTTCCATGATTTGATTGACATTATTCTCATATATCTTGAGTTTATTTATGATTGTGCTCTTACTCCAATTAACATTTCTAGGTAAGGATGTCCTAGCCAAGGCTAAAACAGGCACGGGAAAAACAGTAGCCTTTTTGGTAAGTCTCTTAAATTTGTGTTAATTTGAGTGCATTAGTAATTAATGGCCTCTGTGAATCATCACTAGCATTTTTCTTCATATTTTTTCTACTTTGACCATCACTTGAAGTAAGGTACAGTAAATGTGTAAACACCTAAGCTACCTTTGAAATAAGCAATCTACTTAATTGGATCTCTTTACTTAAATCTGTGGCCTGAATTTTTTATGTTTTATTATGATATACAGAATTTCTGTTTCTCTCTCTATTTTTCTTCAGGCACGGGGTTTGCTATAAGCCACTAGTATTCCCTTTTCTGTTTAACTTGTTTGCAGTGGAAGTACTAAAGGAAGTTACATGTTGATCACAATATCTTAAAACTGTTTAGAATATTATTAAGGTTTGCTTTACATAAGAATATAAAAGAAGTCTATTTGAGTTTCAATGATACACCAAAATCTCTGATGTGTAACCTAGGTAATTGTTCTATTGCTTGTGTAGTACGCGATGATTAGTAGTTTGTACTTACTTTTGAAGTATTTTTATTCAGCTTCCATCAATTGAAATTGTTGTGAAGTCTCCACCAAGTGACCGTGATCAAAGGCGACCACCAATTTTTGTTCTTATCATATGTCCTACCCGAGAACTTGCATGTCAAGCTGCTGCCGAAGCCACTAAACTGCTTAAGTATCATCCTACCTTAGGTGTTCAAGTTGTAATTGGAGGAACAAGACTTGCTTTAGAACAGAAACGCATGCAAGCAAATCCTTGCCAGGTGAAAGCTTTTTCTTTGGCATCAAAATTATTTTATGCAGGCCTATGCCTTGTGCACATCCTTATGTCCCCCAAAATAAAATCCCTGTACATTTCGATAAGACAAATAATCAAACAAATGAGGAGATTCCGAACTATTCCTACAGTACTAAACTTCCTGATATAATGATGCAGAGTAATATGATTGTTTTTATACTGTTTTAACAAAAAGTCAGAACTCATATTCAAGGGTTAATTTCTATTTTAAAAAATGACTATGAAAGTCACCTTTTATTTTCTTGGCTTAAACTATTATCATGCTATGATAATCTGGTTTCATGCCCACATTTGGCAAACTAGTTTTCCAAACTGAATTTTATTTGTTTGCTTTTTGTACAGATTCTTGTTGCTACACCTGGAAGGCTTAGAGATCATATTGAAAATACCGCTGGTTTTGCATCCAGGCTTATGGGGGTGAAGGCCTTGGTGCTTGATGAAGCTGATCATTTACTAGACATGGGATTTCGCAAAGATATTGAGAAGATAATCGCCGCAACCCCTAAACAACGACAGACACTTATGTTTTCTGCAACAATTCCCGACGAGGTTTGTCTTTCTTTCTTTTCATTCCTTTACTTTTTAGCTATGATGATTCATGCTTTATAAAAGATATGCACATTGGGCTTATTCTCGTATGATTGTGAAGGTGCGCCAAGTTTGCCATATTGCTATGAAAAGGGATTTTGAATATATTAATACAGTTCAGGAGGGTAGTGAGGATACACATTCACAGGTAATTGTTTATAATTTCATGATAGTAATAACTTGTTTGATACTTACATGTGCATATGCATATGCAGCCATCATATAACATATTTCTTGGATCTTTATTTATAATGCTTTGGATCATTTCAGGTCCGCCAAACGCATTTAGTTGCACCATTAGAAAAGCATTTCCCTTTACTCTATGCTATTCTGAAGGAGCACATTGCAGATGATGTTGACTACAAGGTTTGGTTTCGAATCTGTAACCAACCATATTTTAGTTTTTTCCTTGTCCTTTCACTATGAACTGTTTAGATTAGTATTCTGGATTGTGCAAACTGTGATTTGACAACAAAGATTTACTTTTACAATGGTTTTGGAGGATATGTAATGTAGATATTGGTTTATCAGGTTCTTGTTTTCTGCACAACCGCTATGGTCACAAGACTTGTTGCTGATCTCCTTGGGGAGTTGAACTTGAATGTCAGAGAAATCCATTCAAGAAAGGCTCAGGCTTATAGAACCAGAGTTTCTGATGAATTCCGGAAATCAAAGGGTCTCATCTTGGTTACTTCGGATGTTTCCGCACGTGGAGTTGATTATCCAGATGTTACTCTTGTTGTACAGGTATATTTGGATCTCCTTCCTTGTTTCACTTGTGACTAATATTACCAGCATGCTTGTGTCCATATGAATTTATGTTCTGTTTATCGCATATTTATAAGGACACTCAATACATGCATTTGCTAAAAGTACAAGCCTTTTGATCAATTATTTAACGCTTTTATTCACTTCAAATTGTCATTTTTGTTCCATTTCTACAATGAACAGGTTGGTCTACCGGCTGATAGAGAACAATATATACATCGACTTGGTAGAACGGGGCGAAAAGGAAAAGAAGGGCAGGGCATACTGCTACTAGCTCCTTGGGAAGAGTTCTTTTTAGCTACTGCAAAAGATTTACCTATTGGGAAGGCTCCGGTTCCTTCAGTTGATCCTGACACTAAGAAAAAGGTATACTTGGATATACAAGGGGAACAATTATTGATTTTCTTCTAATAACTTTAGCAAGTTTTTAGACAAACAGGCCAATATATAGAGCAATTCTAGATTAGCTACGAGTTTGGCAGGATCACGGTGTGTCACCATGATTTTGGCAAAAGCTAATTTTAGAGCTTTAGCAAAATTACAACGCCACCGTGAGCATCAACAATGCACTAACATTTTAAATTGTTAACAGGTGGAAAGGGCTCTGTCAAACGTGGAGATGAAGAATAAAGAAGCAGCATATCAGGCATGGCTTGGTTACTACAACTCTAACAAGAAAGTGGGGAAAGATAAGTATAGGTTAGTGGAGCTTGCAAATGAGTTCAGTCGATGCATGGGGCTAGATACCCCTCCAGCTATTCCTAAGCTTGTCCTTGGCAAGATGGGTCTTAAAAATATCCCTGGTTTACGTTCCAAATAGGTGTCCATTCAATTTCTGATGACTCAGTCTTGTGAAAGAGAAATTTTCTTGAGTTGAAATGCCCCCACTTATAGTTTGATTTTAAGACTTCGAAACTTCTAAATTTCAACTATCATAGTATTTTTTTCTGTATATTTTGTACTTCTAGATGAATTATCATTTAACAAGTACTGCAGAAACTTCAGTGCCAGATGAATTGGTACTGTGAATCACTGATGGAAACTGTCAAAAATAGATTATTCAATCATTTAGTTTATTAATTTAACATATACCTTGAATTTTTTTATTTTTTTTTTGTGTTGAAAAATGATTATATTTTGAAGTTTATGCTTTGGTCATTCCCGTTGTTATTTTAGAAAGCTAAAGATTGTCAATTACTATTATATATTTAAGTTTGATTAAGATATCTTAAGTTTTTGCTTTGCTTTGGTCATTCCTATTGTTATTCTGTCAACTTATCGGTTAATATATTGGATATATTCAAACTCATCTCATTAAACATCTTGTCAACTTAAAATAACAGTTATGAGTTATGAGATTGGATAAATTCATACTCATCTCTTGGGACATAGGCCAAGAGGATCGGATAAATTCATACTCCTCTCTAGGGACATAGGCGAAGAGGATTGGATAAATTCATACTCATCTCTAGGGACATAGGCAAAATAAATTCATAGTCATCTCTAATCTTATATGTTTCTTAGACATCACGTAAAAATCCAAAAATATTTTCAATTTTAAAAGATGTAACTTAAGCTGTACCCTGACACACATATACACACATATACACAACAATGACCATTCTGAGTTACATTATTTTTTATTTATTTATTTTGGAGATACATCTCTAGAATATTTCCGTTGTTATATCTTCGTAACACAAACACATTGGTTGCAAAGTGAAAACCTTGTAATTGTTCAAAATGAAATAAGATTCATAAAATAAAATTAGGATTACATAGATCATTTCAACGTAAAATGCAACATTACTTCGATCGATCTTGAAATCATCGCTTTCAACTCGATCAAAACTTTTGTTTTGAAATAGAAATACGTATTCTACATAGCCCTTACATATCTGTTTTCATCTTGAAACTCAAATTTGTTGAACTCAATATTCTCTATATTTTCAATCGACTGTGAACAATATTTGAACTTCACAATCCTTCGATTGTCTCCGTAAGGTAGGAAATGGTAAATTTCGACTTTGATTTATTCGAGGGAGGTGAAATCAGTGGGCTTAAACGTTTGTCCGAGTGTAGAGCTAGAGAAGGAGACATTTGCGACATACCAGTTGTATTTATTTGTAACATTTGAGACATTTTCAGTTTGTATGAAATATAATATAATAACACCTAAATTTACAAAAGTCATAGATCAATATGGACAACTCATGCTTATTTTATTTTTTACAAAAGAACAAATATTGTTAGCGGAAAAATAAAAAATGCATTTAAGACACCATGAGCACCACTGTTGAGAAACAACTTGTTTTACGAAAACATCAGGGTGAACGATATCTAATGAAAACAGTTAAAACCATAACAGTATATAAGCGTCACTACATAAAACAAGCTTGAAAAATTGACACAGACTAGTTCCGAAGATGCATCTCCGGACAAGTTCATACTCGTACCGGAGATACATTTTAGGACAACACTTGTTTTGTTCCAGAAAAACATGATTAATGTGAGTAATACAGTGGAAAATACATGATCTTTATATGAAATTCTATCTTCTTTAGCTCCCTATGATGTGATGAACCAAAAGAATGGAGATTTGAAGTGAAAAAATGGATTGAGAATAAAGGGGTTTTTGTTGAGGATTTGTGTTAAAAACAACAATGATTGTGTGATCATGCAACCGTTTCTTTTATCAAATTATTCCGAAAAATAATCTCCGAAAATATCTGACATGCAAAGGTGATTGAAAATTTTAAAATCCCACCAATTTTTGGAGATGAACCTCCAAAATTCTATTGAAATGATCAATAATTAACATATTTCTTGAAATGTTTCGAAGATGCATCTCCAGAATAAAAATAACCCAAATTATAGGACGCCACTCAGAATGACATGCATTGAGTGTGTAATAGATGCGTTCGAAAATGCATCTATAAAACTTGAGGATATTTTTGGAAAAAATACTAAATCTTTTGAAGATTTCAAAATAAAAGGGAAAAGAGATTTCTTTTCCCACCCTTACGGTGTAGCTCACTTCTCTAAAAATCTAAAATTATCCTCAGGTATTTTTGGAGATGTATCTCCATAAGCACCTTAAATCTTCCCATCCGTTGTAAATAAACCAGCCACAAAATTTTATCCAAAAATTTGTCTGGAGATGCATCTGCGAATATTTCAGGGGTTAATTCGAAGATCCATCTCCGAAAACGCCTATTTTAGATATGCATCTCCGAAAAATTATATGCATGTATCTTGGATAGAAACACTATCCTAAGTTTGTATTTTTTTGAATTAAATATCATTTTAATCCAACTAACAGTACCATAATTTGATTCAAACATTAATAAACACAAACATCATAGGACAATGTAATGCATTAATTAAAAAAACATGCCATACTATTACAAACATTATTCTAAAAGTATGGAAAATAATACTAAAACATCCCAAAATACAAAAAAAAGAAGCATAACCTACTGCATATGCCTAATCCTAACCCCCTCAGCCCTGGTAACCCAAGACATTAAGTGCCTCGGTAGGAATGGAACATGTTTGGGAAACCACACCATCACCACCTCTCTCAAACAACTCATACTCTATGCCCTCATATGTAATCCACATAATTTTTTTACAGATCAACAACACATTAATAAAGAGCTGTCACAAAAAGCTTTGACACCTTAAACCAATTGATTGAGTCGGATCAAAAATGCACTTTAAGCGTTTAGGACATCATCTTAATGATAGGAAACGACTATATATATTTTATGAGGATTTCTTAACACACCCCATAGATTTCTTAGACACCCAGTGAATTTCCAAAAGTACCCTATGTTTCCGGATTTGTAAATCAGGACACACCCTTTTTTTCTCAACGTTAATTTTTTCCGGATCTACACATCAGGACCCCAAATTTGCAAATAAATTGTTTTTGGATGTGTACATTCGGAAACAATTTAGCCTGCAAAATAGATATCAAACACTTTTCAATTTCTTCATCTTGGAAGGTGGCAAATTGCCCTTCTTCCTCAACCTCCTCTTTTGAACAAGTCTCTTTCTCTTCAACTTTATCTTCTTAGAAAACTTCATCTTCAACATCTGCTCTTCCCTCTCCTTCAATTTTGATTCTAATGGAAGCTTCTCTACAGAAACACCATCATTCTCTTTCTTGCTCTCACTTTCTTTTACTCCATCTGCAACATTAGAATCACCACCACCAACAAATACAATAAAAATTGCATTTTTCTCGGTTTCACAACAATGGGTGTCGAGATTTGAAATGCCTTCAAACAATTGAGCACCTTCTAAGATGAAGAAATTGAAAAGTGTTTGATATCTGTTTGCTGGCTAAATTGTTTTCGGATGTACACATCTGGAAACAATTTATTTGCAAATTTAGGATCCGAATGTGTAGATCCGGAAAAATCAACGTTGAGAAAAAAAGGTGTGTCCTGATTTGCAAATCCGAAAATAGAGGATATTTTTAGAAATTCATTGAGTGTCTAAAAAATCTATTGGGTATGCTAAGAAACCTCTATTTTATTGTCTTTTTAGCTTTCTAATAAATTATTTTTAGGTATACTAATATATTGGTGCATGATGCCAATCAAGTGGCTCATTAACTATTACCTAAAAACATTTACTTTTTTTTGCCAACCCTAGCCTATATATAAAGGTACCTTCCCACATATTTCACATCCATAAGCTTGATTGGCATCATGCATATAATTTTTGATTTGACATTTTGTATTGGAGATCATATGAAAATTTCGAAATAGTTAATTTTTTAAAATAACTTTTACAGTTGAAGAACTGATTAATAGTTAATTTATCCATTTAGGGATAGTTAGCAAAAATTCTTTTGCAGGATGAAAGAAAACAACTTCATTACTCTATAAAGTCAAATTCAAGCTTTGTCAGGATTATCTACCATTTGAGATTGTGTTCCATCATAATCTTAGAACACGACACTCTTTTTCTCATGCTTATCACTTTCTCAAAATTTTCCAATGCTAGAGGATGCTTTTCCTTTAACCCAAGAAAGTTAATAGAATATTTAAAATATTAATTTTAGGTTAAATAAACATACAAAGATATCAATGTAAAATTTTAATTTGTATGAAATTGTTGAACGTAGTAGCCAAGAATCATATGAAGAAAATTTTGATTCTTCATTCTCATCATCATTCAGATTTGCAAGTAAGTTAGATTTCATGTTTGAGTGCGTTGAGGGTTGAGATTTTGTTGAAGTTTTTCTACCTGCATATTCAAGTAATTTTTCTCTCTGTGTTTCTTTATGGATTTTGTATGGTCTAAAGTTCAGTTTTTTCCCTGTTAGTCCTGTAATGTAATTATTTCTTCTATCTCTTCACGTTTTTATTTCTTATGTATTTCATCGCTGCTTGTATGGCAATGCTGGGATTTGGATTATTGGTGTTTTCAGCTTAAATTCCTAATCTTAGGATTAGGGGGATTGACATTGGTGATTTAGATTCCGTGTTGGCATATTGACGTGTCTCTTTTTTTCTTCTTCTTGAGGTTTCGTTGGGAAGTTGATTAGTGTTCATTGGGATTTCGTTATGATCATGGCGTGACAATCTGTGGGTAAGAAGAAGGTTCTGGTTAAACCTCCTAGATTTTCAGTTTGGAAGGAGAATAAAGGGAAGGGTGTTGGAGGAGATGTTGTTAATACATCGTTTTATTTCACGGAATTTCCTGAAACCATGGATGCGAAAGCCATGTTTGAAGTTTTCAAGGTTTACAGGTTGATCTCCAAAGTCTTCATTCCGGCTTGATGCGATAAAAGGGACATGAGATATGGTTTCGCTTGATTCAGGAAGGTGCATGACCCTCTTATATTGACGGCCAAACTGGACAAAATTATTCTTCAGGGGAGAAATTATTTTGCGAATATTCTCAGATATCAGAGAGGTGTTGAGAAATCAAATAGTATTGGGATAGAGGCGTATGGAGTAGGAAATAGTCAAGGGGGGTAGGGATCGAGTCGTTGGAGGAAGAAGATATTCAACCCTAAAACCTCCTTTATTAAGGTGGTAGCCAATGTGCAGGGCGAAGCTCAATAGGGGGTGGATGCAAGATATCTATAGAAGTCTCTTGGTGGGGTGGTGTCCAACTTGGGACCTAGAAATTTTGATATGGAAGAACCTGAGTTTGCTAGGCTCAATAAAGCCTTTGTATAAGGGTTCATGAGGAAGGTATCTCACACAATATCGAACAAGCTATTTTTGAGGAAGGTTTGTTCAATATTTTGGTCACTCCACTTGGTGCAAAGTTCTGTCTATTAGAGGCTAAAGATGTGGATGGTGCTCCATATGGTGATCAAGAAGATTTTGTAGTTATTGGAGGTTTAGATAAATGGTTTAAACATGTTAGGCCTTTGTATCCTGAGGTTATTGATAAAGTCAGATTAACTTGGGTGAAATGTTATGGAGTTCCTTGCCAGGCATGGAATATCAACATGTTTAAACTTCTGTCCGAGAAAATCAGAGTCTTTATTTGTTGTGATTCTGATACGTCAAAGACGAAATTTCTTGACGTTGCTAGAATTCAAGTTAAGATAGACCTTGTTCCGGGATTTAAAGGTCCTGTGAAGGCAAAGGTTAACGATAAGTTTTTTAACATTTGGATGGTGGAAGAATGTCAAGATCACTTCAAGTCTACTTGTACGAAAGATGATCTGAGTTCTCATGGAGATGGAACGACGGAGTTCTCTGGGAGTGATGAAGAGTGGGAACCGTCTGATGAGGATGTGGTAAAGGATACCTCCTTGTACTCTGATGAGAAAGATGTGTCAGAAAATTCTCATTCTGGTACTGGGTCGCATGTTGGTAGATGTGATAGGATAAACAAGCCCTTTGTTTGTGAAAGTTTGGGAGATTTAAATGGAAATGTTATTGCTTCGTACGAGAAAAGTGTTGACTTACCTGAAAAAGTTGATATTGAAATAAATGACGCAAGCCTATGTGTAGAGGAGAGAGAATGTATATTTATTGAGGTGGAAGATGGTTTAACCGATGGAAACAATATATGCGCTTTTCCTAATTTTGTGCCAGTTCACATGTTAAAAAGTAGGTTTGACGTGGAAGTTAGGGAGAGAGTGGGTAAACTAGGTGGGCATGTGTGTGGGGCCTTAGTGGTTGCTAATTAGAAAATTTTATCCTATACCCCTGCAATTATTCTCATACCCATACAAATTAATTTTTGGACAAAAATATCCCTACATAAATATCAATAATTTTGAAAAAAAAAAGTTGAAATCACGTTTTACTCCTGGAAAACCCAAACATAAGACATCCGGTTCGCAATTTTACACATCGAATAACTTTTAAGTAAGTGTTCTGGTTTGTTATTTTTTAAATGATTTACACACCGAATAACTTATTTCCATGTTAACCAGTTAGTTTTCCATAATTAAAATTTATTATTAATATTTATAGTATCTTTTTATATTAAAAAAAATATTTAAAAAACCTGCATAGAAAAAAAAAGAGAAATTAAAGATTTTTTTACAATATAATGAGCTATGTTGTTAAAACATAGATGATATTAGAGATTTTGTTTAATAAAATTTTATTATGTGGTTAGTGAATAACTTTTTATTATAAATTATTTTTAGATATAAAACAAATTAGTTTTTTTTTTTTAATTTATTTATTTTTGCTTAAAGTTTTTTTTTTGTTTTATTTGTTTATCTATTTTTTTTTTGTTTTTTTGTTTTAGTTTTTTTAATTATATTAAATATACAAATATGTTAAATATATAATTACATTAATTTTGTTTTATAAAATAAGATAATTGTTAAAAAATGAAATGAATGTGAGTCCACTTGTTTAATGTCTACAATGGAACACTTAGCCACATGTTTTTCAGTGCTAGAAAAAATTTAAACCGGATCATTTGTAAGTGTGTTATCCAATGTTTTTATGTGTTTCAAATTGTGAACTGTATGTCTAGTGTTTGGGTTCTCCGGGATCTAACGTGATTTCAATTTTTTAAAAGAAATTATTGATATTTATATATGAATATTTTTGTCCAAAAAATTAATTCTTAAGGGAATGGAGATAATTGTATTGGTATAGGGTAAAATTTTATGCTAATTATCCTAATCAAATTGTTGGATCTACTTGTGGGTCTGTTGTTGTGGCCTCTAAGCCCAAGTCTAGGGAAAAGGTGCATATTAATAAGATTTATAATAAACTAAAAAACCCCTTACGAACCATCTTTAATTTCTACGCTTTTACACCGTATGAACGTTGTGTCTAAATTTGATTGCGATAAAGATGAGAGAGATAATAGAGCTTCTATTTCGTTGGTTAAGGAAGAGGCTTTTGTGCTTAAATAGAAATTCAAAGCTTTAAAGTTGAGATTGAAGTTGTGGAATATTCATGTTTTTGGTTGGTTTGATATGAAAATCGAGACTAGTGTTAAGGGTCTGAATGATATTGAGTTGTATTTGTGAATAGATGGAAGTCAACCAAATTCTGTGATGGCTGTAAGGATTCAATTGCAGGAAGAAGTCTAGAGTAATATGAGAATAAAAGAAAGTCTATTGCATCAAAAATCCAGATCAAAATGGCAGCTTGACGGAGACATTATACTGCTTTTTTCACGCATCTTTGAAGAGTAGGAACAAAATTAACGTTATTACCACAATAATGTCGAGTGAGAATTTGTTAGAATAACCTTATTTGATCAAAGACACATAAGTTGATTTTTCAAAGCAAGGTTCTCTAAACCTTTGCTTATCCGTCCGTCTTTAGACTTGAGTAATATTTCTAATTCAGTGCATTAGAGAGTGAATCTATGAAGGCTGAGTTTTCTATTGAAGATGTTAGGAGGGTGGTGTTTGACTGTGATGGGAATAAGTCTCACGGGACCGACGAGTTCTCTTTTGGTTTTCTAAAGGGTTAATGGGATATTGTAGGGGCTGATGTGGCCTCTTGTGTGTTAGATTTCTTTGTAACAGGTCATCTTCCCAAAACTTTTACATCATCTTTTATAACATTAGTTCCAAAATTGGAAAACCCTCAAGGATTTGGAGATTATAGGCCAATTAGTCTTATTGGTTGCATTCTGAAAATTATTACTAAGCCATTTTCTAAGAGATTGAGTTGTGTCATCGGTAAATTTATTTCGCCGTACCAAACGACATTTGAACCGGGGAGACAATTACTAGATGGTGTGTCTGTGGCTAATGAGATTGTGGATTTGGCTAATGATATCGGGGCTGAAAATTAATTTTGTTATAAGTTGTCTGTTCGGAGTTGTCCTTAGCTCGGTTTTTATACAGGCAACTGAAGCGTTCTTGTGTTGTAAGTCTGGAGTTCTGCCTTTTAAATTCCTTGGTATTGGTGGTAATCATAGGAGGTGTTCTTTTTGGGAACCGATTTTGTCTTGCTTACGAAACCATCTTCCTTCTGGGATCGGGAAAAATCTTTCAATAGGGGGAAGAATTACTTTATTAAATTTTGTTTTGGTTAATTTGTCCATTTATTATTTATATTTATTTAAAGCTCCGAGTAAAATCATTAAAGATATTATATCGATTCAAAGACGTTTTTTATGGTCCGGGTCGAGAAGTGGTAAAAGTATAATGTGGGTTAGTTGGAATAAACTTTGTAAATATAAAGTTTGTGGAGGTCTTGGTGTAAAACACGCCAGTTTATTCAATATTGCTTTGATTTCAAAATGAAAGTGATTTTTTTGCAAGAAGAAGCTGAATATGGAGATCGATTATCCGAAATCGGTATTGTAACATGGCAGCCCGTATCTTGAACAATTCAGCTGTAGGAAATTCAACAACAGATTCATTATGGTTTAGAGATATGATGGCAGTTTCCGCTTTACCGGTTGAGATGAATCTCTGTAAATATGTGAAGCCGGTTATTGGGAATGAAAGTTCAATATTATTCTAGCATGAGAATTGGACTGGTTTTCAGAAGTTGAGCAGGTTGTTTCCGCTGCTGTACCAGAGTTCTTACTCTAAATTTTGGACAATTTCGTAAATGGGATCTTGGAGAAGGGGCGATATTTGGTTGTGGAATCTTAAATCGGGCTTTGATCTGAGATTATGAAGAAGTAATAACTGAGTTGGATACGATCTTTGAGTTGCTGGATTTCATGAATTCGAGTTTAGAGCGGGGTGACGTTTGAGAGTGACTCCTGGAGACAACAAGATTTTTTCGGTTAAGACTTTTTACGAGGCAACAACAAATGATTTGGAAGGAGTGGTTTTGGATGAATCAGAAAGTTCCATTATGGGAATTTTATGAAAATCTAATATTCCTTTGAAGGTTAAAGTATTCGCGTGGAGAATGATTATTGATAGACTTCCTACTCAATTGAAGCTTGCGAATAGAGGGCTCATCTCCTCTAATCACGATAAAGTGTGTGCACTATGTTTATTGGAGAACGAGAGTATTTTTCATGTGTTATTTTCGTGTCCTAAAGTTGTGTTTGTGTGAGATAAGGTTCTTAGGTGGGTTGGTTTGCCACGGGTGGACGCTCAAGGCTGCTCCGAGCATACACTTTCTTGGTTTTAGCTTTTGAAAGGTAGGTGCAATGGTTTATATCATGTTTGAGTATTTGATGTTCGAGAAACAATATTATTTTCAACGTAACGTGGATTTCATTTTCCATCAGATATTCTTATTTCTTGTGATAGTTGACTTTAAGGTCTAATTCTGAAAGAATCTATAATCTATATAATTGTATTAAGTTCCAATTTTTTATAGTGCTCTTTATGGATAGTTTTTTTTTTAATGGGTTGGATTTTTTTTTCTTCTCTTTTATTGGTTCCATTGCTAAAGAAAATTATGGAAAAAAAATATTAATTAATTAATTGCAATATTTAATATTCAATCAATATAGATTCATTGTTAAATTTGATTTATAAAAAATTGTAGTATAAAAAACCAGCAGAAAATGTTATTTTTTTTCTTCTTCTATTTATTAAATGACACTAAACAAAACATGTAGATACAGTTTATATGGTTGGTAGTTGATCATGAAATTTATATAACCATATGATACCCTTATCTTATAATAAGAAAAAGTTTCCTATATGGAATAAAAAGGAAACTATATTTTGAATTTATTTTCCTCCTAAACTGTGAGAATATTCAACGTACGTCTAAGTTGAAAGATTGAATAAAGGTGTCACAAGATATATATGGTAAGATACTAATAAAATTCAATGAATAGAAAAGATATATATTAATGATAAGGTCACACTTATATTTATAAAATATCATATTCTTCATATTGAAAGTTATTAAATAATAGTATAATAGTATAAAAAATAAAAAATATTATATTGATATTCAAAAATATTTATTTTAAAATATATAAAAAATACAAATAAAATATTTTTTATGAGAAGGAGGAAATAGTTTATTTATAATGTGAATCTAAACAGTGCTAAATGAATTTTATAATATTAATTTAGATCCCTAATTATGACCATGCATTGGCCACGTTGCTTTGCCAAATAGATGACACGTGTACAACTTCAACCATAATATCTCATTTCATGTGATTGATTGGTGTGCGCTTGAAAACAAGACTTCTCTTACGGCGTGTCTCTATTTCATCGATCTTGCTTTTTTATATTTATTGTTTAATCAAATTTTTTTTTATCTAATTATTAAGATGAAATTAGTTACTCCTAAAGAAAAACATGTCTTCTACGTCTCATACAAATTTGTCGACATCACACTAACCTTTAAAATAATTAGGCTAAATTATAGTTTTGGTCCCCCTATTTTATTAAATTCACAATTTTAGTCATTTTTTTTAAATAGTTTTGGTTCTCCATCCAAATTTTGATCCACTGTTCACGTACTATTCATGCACTGTTTATTGTAGGAGTTGAATAAATGATCCCACAATACTTACCGTTTACTACTTCAACAAATACCAAAAAATACACAATACATTATAATTAATTAAAAAACAAAAAGTGAATTCGAGTTGAACTACGACATATAAGTCATAATTGACAACAATAAATAATATTGACTTGAATGACAATATGTAATGAGTTGTTCAACATGACTATGTTTGAAAGAGACGTTGTGATGATGATGATGAGTATATTTGAATGAAAAACTATAACGGAGTGATAAAACTTACAAGTTTGTATGGTTGTAAAAAAAACACATAGTTTTTTCTCTTTTTTTTTTAATTGAGGAATGTATGTTAAGTTTTTATTATGACATATTAAACTTTTTTTAAAAAATGGTCAATTTGATGATTTTTTTGAACCGAACGATTTTACAAGATCGGCTCCGATTCTTTGGTTCGAATAATTTTGGACGATTCAATTTAATTTTTCCAGTTTTACTTTGATTTGATCCACTGACGGTTTTGAAAAATTGACCAAATCAAATTCATCTTCGATTCTCGATTCAATGGTTGAATCAGAGTGTTTAGTATGATTTTTAAAACATTGATATATACCACTTGAAAAATTCATTTTAGATATAAAAAATAAACGAAACACCCTATTTTCATTTCATTTTACTCATGTTTTTAACATCATTTTTGTTCTTCAAATCTTGTCTTATTTAACATTCTTTGAAATTCTTTAAAAAGTAACCGAGTTTTCTCCCTTAGCATTGACACTTGACACTTGTATAAATAAATAAAAAAACCATTATTATTATTAATACAAAAAATACTCTTATTTAATTTTGTGAACAATCATGAAGTTTAAGAGTGAGATATATAGTAAAGAGACAAATGGAATATATTTGAAACATGAGAAAGATTCGTAGAATGCGATATGGAGAAAGACTAAGGTTGAGAAGGCTTGGACCACACTCATAGAGTGGGGGACACTTAATATTATTGGGAATGGGAAGAACTATATGATGGTGGCATAGTGTCATTGGGAAGTAGGTGAAGTATAGTATAGTATTGAGAAAACAACAATCAACAACTTGAAACATTGCATGCATTTACCACTTTTGTTGTTTTCTTTATTGGTCCTCTAGGCCAATCAATGTCACACTAGAGAATGTGATGTACTCTTTCACTCTCTAATTAAAAATACTCATTCATTAAAAAACACTCATTGAAATTATTGGATTCATTTATTATTTCTCTTTAACTATCAGCATCTTTTCAAATTTGGTCTCCCTTAAATTGACAATTTAGTAACACTCTCATACAAAATAAAAATATTAATCCTTCAAATTTATTATAGTGTTAGACTTGATAATTAGTATAGCTTTTGCAAAAATGAAAATCGGACCAAACCGATCGATTCAACCAATTATAAACCAAACTAATATTCGGTTTGTGTGATAAAGAAAACCGTTCTGTTAAGAATTGGAAATGAAACAAAAAATATGGTATAAAATCGGACAAAAGGTGCATTTTCTTATCAAAATCACTTATAATTAAATTTATAAATTTGAAAGTTGATGTTGGTATTGTTTGAGTGTTGTAGAAGATGCAGTTTTTTTAATTAATTATTTATTAGATAAAATATCTAAATTGATCCCTTAACTCTGTAAAAGTATAGTCCTTTAATTGTTAAAAAAGATTAACATTAGTCATTTCCGTCCATTTTTTACTAACGACGTCAATTTTTGCTTGTGTGGCATCTGTCGTGGCACTGGATCATACGCGTGGCAAGTGACTTGGTACACATTCATCTTTAAGGTCATTAAAATTGTGAAAAAAATTCCAAAATTGTTGATTTAGTTTGGATTCGAACCTATGCCATCTTGCTTGCAAGCAATAACAACTTACCGCTACACGATTGATGTTTATTATTTCAAATCAGTTGATAATCATCCATTGATAACTCACCATTCATAATCAACCAATTTTACACCATCAGATTCACCGAGAACATTTTCTGCACCATCTCCACCAAATCTAATAAACCGCCTTGATTGAATAAAATTAAAGCTGTTATTATTTGAATTTCTCAAAAAGGAGAAAAACCTAATGCCATACCTAATGAATTCTCTGGAAACAATGGTTGAAAAAAATTATCATCAAGAGGGTCAACTCACCCTCCAACACAATATCCACAAAAACACCTTCAACGTCATCCTCTTTTGTTTCTTCTCATCATTCATCTTCATATTCCACACAAAAGCCACATACATCCACGACCTCCTTCCTGATTACGATTTCCCAAAGGGCATCCTTCCCAACAACATCGACTCCTACACCATCTCCCCATCTGGTCACTTCACCGTTCATCTCGATTCCCCTTGTTAGATTTACTTTTCCGATCAATTAGTCTACTATAATACCCTCATCACCGTAAACCTCACTTAAGGTTCCGTTTCTGGCATGTCAGGGATCCAGGCCAAGATGCTCTTCGTTGGAGCTTTGTCGAAGAAATTACCCGCGAATCAGTTTCAGAATGTGTCAGGGTGTTCTTCAAAGGCTGGTGCGTACTTTATGGATTTGATTATGTGAATGAACTGATTTCTTACCTCTTGTTCCTAATTGATTTATGGATCTGATTATGTGAATGAACTGATTTCATGCCTCTTGTTCTGGTGCATTTTTTGTGGATCTGATTAGGTTCTGAACGATGGTAATCGATTTTATAATTAGGTTTTGATAAAAAGGTTCCGAACAATGGAAATAGTGTAGTGAGAGAAATAATTTAGACAATGAAGCCAAATCGTTGTGTAAGACCTACATACAAGTGTGAAGTGGTGTAGTGTTTTTATATGTTTTTTAGCAACCAATTGATCATGTGTTCAAATCCTAGGTTCAACAAATTTTCTTAAAGAATTTTTCTGGGAATTTAATGACCTAGAAGATGAATGTATGCCAAGTCATGTTCCACGCGTATAACCAAATGCCACATCAGATGCCACCAAAGTAAAAATTGATGTTGTTAGTAAAAAATGGACGGAAAAGACTAACGTGGACTTTTTTGAACAATTTGTGTATTTTACCTATTTATTAAGAAGTGTTAATTTTAGAGTATATGATTCTCACTTTCATAAATACATTAAAATGTATAACATATTTCATGATAACGATTAAACACGAGTGTAATCTACTGAAATACGGTCTATCCATTTTTGTTTCGTATTTTCTCAAAACTCTTTGATAGCTATATGGTAGATAAACTATTATGGAGGTAATACAATCTTTTGTTCAATTCTTATGTTTGACTTCCATCAAGTCGTCACTATTTATTATTTTTATTCACACCCCTTCAAAAACAAAACGTTTTCTTTATAGATATTATTTATGCTCTTTCACAATAACATCTTTTCACTTTATTTGAATAATATCTTTTCACTTTATTCGAATGATTTCACTTCACATATTATTTGAATAACACCCCTTCATATTATTTAAATAACACAATTTCATGTTATTCGAATAACAATCTTTCATGTTATTTGAATAACATCTAAATGTATTCCATTTTTTAGGTAATTCCACAAGATCCTATACACAATTTTGTTTCGTCAATTTAAGTTCTTTTTTAATAGTATCTAACTATTTCAAAATTATCACCATTAATCGCTTTTGAAAATGAAACGAGGTCATTATCAACATCTAAGTCAATTTCTGACTCAATTAGATATATCATATAATCATCTCAAATAAAATATCTTCATTTTCTTTAGGATATCCCTAATGTTATTTTCATTGTTTATTCTACTATAACTTCATTGTCTCTTTCTAGATCATTATCTTGTTGTTCAACTTGACCGTTATGCTTTTGAGCACAAGGAACAAAACTTGTTGAAGTAGAAGCACTTGTATCAAAGAGGACCGAGTAAATTTTAGACTCTCGTTGAGATCCCTGATGGATATCATTGTGAGACATCCTACAGAAGATCATGTTGATCAAATTCTGTTAGGTGATGAATGTCACATCTGAATCAGATCCCTGAACGTTTCATTATAAGGTTAGTCATCGGCAGTTGCTTGTGCATCTATAATAATCAATTCTGATTATAATGGATTAAGTCTTCGAGGTAAAGGCAAAATCACCTCAGAAGGGTGGACTGGGTTAGCTTGAGAGTTGCTCAAGTGAACCAGGATATATTGTGTGTCCTTTACTCCTGCTTTGTGTTTATGCTTCTGTATTACAGACTCTGATGATATCTCAAACGCAGAAAAGATAAGAAGCGAAAGAGTTAAAAATGCCAAATGCAATTCAAACCCCTTTCTTGAATTTCTCGCACCTTCATGTTGAAGTTGAAGTTGTATCAAATGGATGTGAAAAGTGATTTCTTAATGGATACTTAAATGAATAAGTATATGTTAACCAACCTAAAGGATTTGTTGATCATGGCTTTCCTAATCATGTGCTCAAATTGAAGAAAACACTATATGGCTTAAAGCAAGCTCCAAGAGCTTGATATGAGAGGTTGGATGAGTTCCTCATCAATCAGGGATATAGAAAAGGTGGTATAGCTAAAACACTATTTGTCAAGGAAAAGGATTGTAAAATGACGATAACTCAAATCTATATGGATGATATTGTGTTTAGAGGGATGTCATATGAGATGGTTCAACATTTTTTCCAACAAATGCAATCTAAGTTTGGGATGAGCTTGCTGTAGCACCCTAATTTTTGCCCTAAGATTTCTTCTTATTTTTCATCTGCATCTTGCAATACAAACAAGATCACACTGGTTATTCGGTTTTTCTCGAGTGTAGGTTTATGCCTCACAGGGGATCACGTTTTGCTTTTATTTGTTTATGTTTACTAACCATTAATTAAAATCCAAAAATATTTTTTTTCTTTTGTTAATCATTTTTCAGGTCAAAAATGCCAAAAAAGCAGTCCCGCAGCTCGAATGAATTTCATTGATAAAAGTTGAAGTTGATATGTGAATAATTCAAATTTATTTGATCAAAGATTCCCTGATTTAATTGACTTATTCAAGGAATTCCAAGGTTCATGTGTTTATTTCCATCCCTTCTTTGACGCGCAAAAGAATCGAGCCGGAATCATAGCATTGCAAAAGGAAAACACAATTTTCAAAATTTGCACTGAGTAACCGGTTACTACCTAAGGCGTAACCGGTTACTTGCATGTAAATTTAAAAATTTTGGCAAAAATTTCATTTTTTTAAATTTTGGCACCAATTTCATTGTTGATCACTCTTGGAATATTCTAGACCATCTCCATTTAATTCACACACATCATTAAAATTAATTCCCAACATAAACTCTCACTAATCACCACTTTTTTCATGATTCCCTCCAATTTTTGAATTACCATGCCTAATTTGAATTTCCAAAGCAAACTCCATTCCACCAAATTTCCATACTTAAACTCTTTAAATAAAGACCATTTCTCATTCAATTCTCAAGCTTTTGATAGCCAACAAATCTCTTGCAAAATATCCCCCCAAACCACAAATTCACTAAAGCTTTTCTTCTCTTTTTGAAAGTTATCAAGAATTCACCTTGAATTCTTGATCAACTTTAAGCTAAACCTTCATCCTATTCTTTCTTGTTCATCAATTTCAGTAGATTAAGCTTGATATTGGATCAATTTGAAGAGTGTTCTTGGTAATTCACTTTTTCCATGGTTCTACCTTCATCATCAACATTCAAGATGTAGATCCTTGATGTTTTTGGTTGTTGATCTTCTAGATCATAAATTGTTGTTTGATTGCAGGGATTTCACTGTGTTTTGATTTTAAAATCCGTGCTAATTTAGTTCATGATCATGAGATGTTTGAAAAAAGGTTTTAAAACTGGATCATGCTGAATTTTAGCAGATTTTTTTATTCTGCACGCAGAGTAATCGGTTACTGCTTAGGTAGCAACCGGTTACTTGTGTTAATTTTTCCAAAAAACTGATTGTTTTGTTTAGGTAACCGATTACTCTGAGTCATAACTGATTTTTTGGCTTATTTTTGAGCTATTTTTTATTCCTCTTGCTTCTTCTTCTTCCTCCTTCTTATTTTTACCTTGGGACACATTCTTGAGACTGATTCCTCTTTAATTTTAATGGACTTTGGGTGTAGATTAGAGTGGTTAATATTCATTAGTCCAAATCTACCTTCAAGTGATTTATTTAATTCACTTTAGGTACTTTGCATTAGTGAGATATTTTCATACTTGAATCCACCAAGATGAGTGATTGAACTTAAAGATGAAAGAATATCATAAATGAAACTCAAATTGGTATTCATCTTTAGTTTTGTGCGACATTGCTTTAGGATGGAGATTTACATATCGTTTATCTCGCATGCATTAGCACATACATCGTTCACCTTAATTGGTGTTGACCGACCTTATTTGTAGGGTAATTACTTCGTAAATTAATCGACGATTGCTTATCATAGACCTAAATATGCCCCTAATTCGGAATAAAAATCCAATTGGATACTCGCACTTTCATGGACCGGACCTCGTGTTGGTCGCGTAATCCCAAAGTGATTGATCTTTTTGCGTTAAGATCCAAGACTTGTGAAGTTTGATGCATAGTTGCTTCGGGTCTCCCAATCTTCTTTCAAACTTCATTGAATTTGGATCTAGTCTCTTTGATTAATCACTATAATGTAAGATACAAAGCGAAATCAGTTGCTTTTTTGGTATTGGTACTAAGTACCTTGGTTACTCTTTTGGTTGTGAATGATTAAGTTCACCATACCAATATTATATATATTATTATTACTATTACTATACTAACATTTTAATTTCCTTCTTGCACCTTTATATTTTTTATTTTTTATGCTTTATATTTCTTTACCATTCATTATCATGTTTATATTCTTGTTATTATTATTGTGTTAATTTTCCTTTTGTCCATTTGGACACAAAAATATTAATAAAGGATTAAACCTCTAAAAAATGTGCGATCTTGATCTTGGACTATTGGTTACTATCCTTTGCATTGGAATTAGATTTTTGGACTTAGATTCTAGGACACCTTCTCTTTGCTTTGATCTTCATGGAAATGGTAGTTTGCCTTTATTTGGCCATTTGCTAGCTTATAAGGATGAAAATCTTATGATCATAAAATGTGAAGCATCATCAAGTTTGATTAGATCTTTCCTTCTTTATCTCTTTTATTTTCTTTTTAGGATAGTCTCTTCATCTCCTCCCCTTCTTAAATTTTTAAAACTTCTCCCTATTTTCAAAAACTTCTTTGTTTTCAAACTTTAAACCACTTTCATAATCAAATCTTGACTTAGGTCAAACGATTTTTACCTTTTCTTTTATTTTCTTAATAAATGTTAAATCATGTAAATATATCAAGATATTTTTTTAAAAAGACCATAAAAATACAAAAACTCATCAAATATTTTTGTGTCTCTGTGCACTTTTCCTTTTAACTTTTTCTTTACATGTTTAGATATGATTCATTCTTTCTAGCGGAATTATTCTCTAAAGAATAACGACTTATCTTTACATTTTAAAATCAATCCAACACACTAATTTTTCACTATTTGTACCACGAACTACGTGGTTTTGATCTCGCATTGCACTTTGTGGGTACATAGGCATGAGGTGGTAAACCTCTCCAAGCACAAAAACATTAAAAATTAATTATTTCTCATCTCTCCACTCTCTTTTACCAAGCATTTTCAAACCATAAGCAATAAATTTTTTAAAGGGCTCCCGTGGAGTACCACAAACATTTTGGGTGCGTAAAACCTTCCCATTTTGTAACCTATCCCCTTACCCGGTTCTCTATTTGTCTCTTTAGCTTTTTAATTTTAGATTCATTAGGATTTATTCGCTCTTTTTTCCTTTTCCACTTGGAATAAAATAAAAGCGCGGTGGCGACTCTGTTTATTTTGAGTTAAGTTAACTAATAGCTTACACTCATGATTTTACCGCTACACTTGGTAGGTGAATTAACCTACTATTTTGGTCTACAAATAAAGCAGATGTAAGCTCAATATATCTTTGTCAAGGCAAGTATGCAAAAATATTGTGAAGAAATTTGGCTTAGAGAATGCTACTCATAAAAGGACTCATGCTCCTACACACTTGAAATTAACTAAGGATGATAAGGGTGTTAGTGTTGACCAAAGTCTTTATAGAAGCATGATATAAATTTTACTATTGGAGTTTGTGTTAGATGTCAAGCTGAACCTAAGGTGACCCACATTAATTAGTTCAAAATAATTTTAAAGTATGTGAATAGTACCATTGACTATGGTATACTATACTCTCATAATTAAAATTTCACATCGATGGGGTATTGTGATGCCGATTGGGTCGGTAGTGATGATGATAGAAAAAATACTTATGGAGGATGTTTCTTTTTTGGAAACAATTTGATCTCCTGGTTTAGCAAGAAGCAGAATTATGTTTCTCTATATATTGTTGAAGTTGAGTACATAGTTGCAGGTAGTTGTTGCTCTTAACTTATGTGGATGAAGCAGATATTGACTGAGTATAATGTCACACAAGATGTCATGACATTATACTATGACAATTTGAGTGCCATCAATATTTCAAATAATACTATTCAGCACGGTAGGACTAAGTGTAACACCCCATTTTTACCCGACTTTAATATTAAATCAGAGTTATAAAAATTCATCAACAAACATGGGATATCATATTTTCAACTTTAAAATCAAATAACAAAACTTCATTAATAATCATACTTCACAAACTACGCAGCAGATTCAACAAAAATGTTTCAACTTTAAAACAACTTTCAAAATATTCAACATCAAATACTTCAACATGGTTCTCAACATAAAACAACTGAAACGAGTTCATAAAGTAGATAAAAATCCATAAAAACAAAACGAAAAAACACCAACTTGGGACGACTAGGTACTCAAATATTGGTTACCTACATGTTACCAACAGAGGGCAACATTCAAACAGAAGGGGTGAGATATAGACTAGCATAAACAGGTGTATGATAATCAATATAAGCAAGAATTCATACAATCACCCATTTCACACAACTAGCAACATCAGCATACAACTTGCAACCAACGACCAATAACAACATAGATAAAATGCGACTCAAATGCGACTCAACTTATATATGCATATGGTACCATTTGGAGTAAACTCCCAACTTGAAATCTTGCCAGTTTATCGAGGCATCAACAACTTATTTTCCAATCTAGGCCAACTTGAATCGAGCATTTGCTCCAACTTGAAAATATGCAAATGTATGCAACTATGAATGGCATACATAAACAACGACATAATAAACAATGTAACAACACAACAACGCGAATCAATGTTTGTAAAACGACCTGCAACTTAATAATTTCCCCAAGATCGGGACAACACAACTCATAACAACTTGGTACAACTTCAACATGGAAAACAATTAGTTACGACTTAATCAATTAGACTTCTAAATTAATTATTTTTAATCCTCAGATCTACTATTATCAACTTATTTTACCTTTACTTAAATTCTAAGATCGACACAACTCGAAACGAATTCGAAAATAAGATAAATCGCCAAAAACTGCATTTTCTGCACCCACTATGCCCATACGCGTAATGCCTCACTCCTTACATGTAATACCCTACTTTCTTATGCGTAATGCATGCGTACTGGGATATTTTACGCGTAATGCTCCTCTTGCTACACATAATGCCAGATCTGTTACGTAAAAGACCATATGGCATAAAATCTTACTTCTTCTACGAAACACACAACTTTATCACTCCATTCAAGCTTAATTGGGTTTTTACATTGATTTAGACTCCAAATCCTTTGTATATATTCATCTACTAATCTCTACGACTGATTTTACAAACCCTAATCACCTTTTTCTACACGAATCTTCTACAACAACCAGTCCAACAATTTCAACACAAATACATCAACGATTACAACAACAGAACAACTCACACAACAATAATACAACAAGAACAACATATCATACATATCAGATTCATACGAAAACATAACAATAAATCATACGAAAAACACAACAACAAAATCATACGAAATCCCAACCTACATACGGATTATCTAGTCCCGATTATGGAATTCGAACCCCACTCTTACCTTGGATTGAAGGCAACTCGAATTCACAGCAAAAATCTCCGTGAAAATCCTCAACCTAACCTCTTATTGATCCTCCTCTAAGACTAGTTCTCCATTCTCACAAAATTCTGATTTTCTCTAATTAGGGTTTTCGTCTAATTTTTACTAAATTATCACTAATCATCTTAATTACTAATGAACCTAAAACAGCACCCCCAACTTTACTACTCTCACACTACAACTAAGCCCAACTTAATATTATTTCACTAATACTTATTTTATTATTCGACATAATTAATTTAAACAACCCAAACACGACTTAACCACCAGCTCAAACAACTTAACAACACAAATGAAAAAACAACACTGAACAACATATAATCGGGAAAATACACGATAATATTTAATTAAATTAATTAATTAAATATGGGCGTTACAACTCTCCCCCACCTAGAACATTTTCGTCCTCGAAAATCTTACCTTGCTCAAGTTATACTTTCTCCGCCAGCTCCCAACCAAACAATTTTCACTAAAACAATATTTTTTCCTCTTAAGGTCTTTATTTCACGATCCTCAATTCGTATCGGCATTGTCTCCACAGTGAGATTATCCTGTACTTGCACATCATCCATACTAATCAAATGAGAAGGATCTGAAATATACTTCCTGAAATATGCAAATTCGAAAAGTTTGGCGGTAAAGCCACTCTGTAAGCAACATTCCGAACTCTATCCGAAATTTGATACGGACCAATAAAACGAGGAGTAAGCTTCTTAGATTTCAATGCTCACCCAACACCAGTTACAAACATAACTCTTAAAAATACATGATCACCCACTTGGAATTCTAAATCTTTCTTTCACTTATCATGATAACTTTTCTGTCGACTTTGAGAAGTTTTCATCTTCTCTAAAATCAACTTCACCCTTTCAGTAGTCTCTCGAACTATCTCTGGTCCTAGTACCACACTCTCTCCAGATTCATACCAACATAATGGAGTCCTATATCTTCGTCCATACAACGCCTCAAAAGGTGCCATTCCGATACTAGAATGGTAAATGTTATTATACATGAACTCAATCAATGGAAGATAAGTATCCCATGAACCTCCGTGCTCAAGTACGCAAGCTCTCAACAAATCCTCCAACGATTGAATTGTCCTCTCAGTTTGACCATATGTCTGAGGATGATACGCTGAACTCAACCTCAACTTAGAACCCAATGCTTCTTGCAAACTCTTCCAAAACTCGGAGGTAAACCTCGAATATCGATTTGACACAATACACAAAGGAACACCATGCAACTTCACAATCACTCTAACATAAATCTCAGCCAACTTCGATACTGGGAAACTGATGTTAATAGGAATAAAATGAGCCAATATTCGTAAGCCTATCAACGATCACCCAAATCGAATCATGTCCTCTTGAATTATTAGGTAATCTTGTTACAAAGTCCATAGAAATTCTATCCCATTTCCATTCTGGAATTTCCAACGGTTGCATCAAACCAACATGCTTCTGATGTTCAACTTTCGACTTCTGACAAATCAAATAGGCATACACAAAATGCGCTACATTATTCTTCATCCCAGGCCACCAAAACAACTTCTTCAAATCCTGATACATCTTAGTCGCTCCTGGATGAATACTCAAATTACTTCTATGACTTTCCTCCAGAATCATTCTTTTCATTTCAACATCATCAGGTATACAAATCCTATCATGCAGTCTCAAAACACCATGCGTATCCAACTTAAAACCGTTCTTCTCTAATTCAACACAAGAAACTATTATATCCACTAGTTTCACATCCAATTTCCGAGCTTCTCTAATATTGTCCAGAAAATCATTATTAATCTTCAACATACCCAACATAACACTCTTAGACGTCACTCCGCAAACCAAACACATATCTCGAAACTGCTCAATCAACTCTAACTCCTTAACCATCATTGCCGACATATGCAAAGTCTTCCGAATCAATGCATCTACTACAACATTAGCTTTACCTATATGATAATTTAAACCAAAATCATAGTCTGTCAACAGTTCTAACCATATTCGTTTCCTCATATTAAACTCTTTCTGATCAAACAAATACTTTAAACACTTATGGTCATTAAACACCTCAAATCTAGAACCATAAAGATAATGCATCCATATTTTCAATACAAAAACAACTGCAGCAAGTTCCAAATTATGTGTAGGATAGTTCTTTTCATGAACCCTCAACTGTCTCGAAGCATAAGCAATCACCTTACCATTTTACATAAGAACACCTCCTAAACCCATCAACGAAGCATCACAATATATAACAAACGGTTCCTCTGAATTGGTAATGTCAAAACCGGAGCCGACGCAACCTCTTCTTCAACTCCACAAAGCACTCTTCATATTGCACATCCCACACAAAGCCTTTACTCTTACAAGTCAACCGAGTCAACGAAAGTGCCAACTTAGAAAATCATTCATTGAACCTTCGGTAATAACCAGCCAATCCCAAGAAACTTCTAATCTCAGTAGCTGACTTTGGAGTTTCCAATTGCAACACAACATCTATCTTAGAAGGATCCACAACAATACCACTACCTGAAATCACATGACCAAGAAATCTGACTTCTTTCAACCAAAATTCACACTTGGACAACTTCGCATACAACTTCTTGTCTTTCAAAACTTCCAATATTGTTCTCAAATTCTCTGCATGTTCTTCTTATGACTTAGAAAAAACCAAAATATCATGTATAAACATAACTACAAAATGATCCAGATAAGCATGAAAAATACGATTCATATACTCCATGAATACTCCTGGCGCATTAGTCAGACGGAAAGGCATCACTGAATACTTGTAATGTCCATACCATGTTCTGAATTCCGTCTTCTGAATATCTTCATCTTTCAACTTAATCTGATGATAGCCTGATCTCAAATCGATCTTGCTAAACAAACGAGCACCTACTAAATGATCCATCAAATCATCTATTCTTGGTAACGAATACTTGTTCTTAATTGTCACCTTGTTCAACTGTCTATAATCCACACAAAGCCTCATACTTCCATCTTTCTTCTTAACCAACAAAACTGGAGCTCCCCACGGTGATACACTTGGCCTTACAAACTTTTTCTCAAGCAAATCTTTCAACTGCTTCTTTAATTCAACCAACTCAGATACGAACATCATGTACGGTGCCATAGAAACAGGTCTAGTACCAGGTACAAGATCAATCGCAAACTCAATTTCTCTCTCAGGCGGTATGTCAGGAATTTCATTAGGGAAAACCTCAGGAAATTCATTCACTAATTGCAACTCTTCAATCTTATCTTTACTCTCTACAGATAACGACGCCATCAACGAAAGCATCTGGGTATCCTCTTTCATCAACTTCTACAACTCTCTAAACGACAATTAATATGAACATAGTTATACTCTAACCAGTTCATACCTAGGATTACATCCATCCCAGTCAACAGTAAACATACCAAATCAACATAGAAATCTCTATCAAAGATAGACAACGGGAAACTCAAACACACTAGAGAAGTAATCACTGATCCCTTAGCCGAAATCTCTACGACCATTTCTCCTTTCATCTCAAACAACTCAAGACCCAACCTATTAACACAATCAACATCAATAAAACAATGGGTAGCATCCATATCAATAATAGTAATTAAAGGAATACTATTAATGAAACATGTACCTCTAACGAGCTTGTCCTCATTATCTGTCTGAGTCCCAGCTAAAGTGAACACTTTTCCTCCAAACTTTACTTTCTTTGGCTTCTGGAACTGGCTACCAACATGTCCTTCTTCCCCATAGTTAAAGCAGATCATCTCTTTATACGTGCAATCAGATATCACATGTCCAGCTTTTCCATAACTGAAACAACGTTTCACCTCAGCAGTACACACATTACTATTTTGTTCAGCATGTCCACTCATGAAACAACAATACTAGCAGGAGCATCTCCCCACTAGTTCTCTGACCCGAAGCAACTTTATGCTTACCCTTACCAATTGGAGTATCATAAGGCTTACCACGATTTTGCTGATTCTTACCCCTTCTATCAGTAACAATCTTGTAGTGAGCATTATTATCTGCCTCAAAGATCCTGCAACTATCAACCAGATAAGCAAAAACACGAATCTTCTGATACCCTATGGCTTTCTTAATTTCTGAATGCAACTCGTTCTCAAACTTGATGCACTTCGAAAATTCAGCACTAGCTGCATCATGGTGCATATAGAACTTCTACAACTCCATAAACTTTGCAGCATAATCCGTCACTGACATATTCCCATGTTTCAACGCAAGCAATTCAATCTCTTTCTTATCACACACATCTACAGGATAATACTTTCTCATAAAATCTCTACGAAAAACAACCCAAGTGATCTCCTCACATGCAACCTCCAACCTTTCTATGGTTTCCAACCACCAATCATCAGCCTCAACTGCCAACATGTGAGTGTAACACCCCAAATTTGCCCTATTATTTTTAAGCATCATATCACATCATATTCATCATGAACATATCATATTCTTGGCATCCTAGCATGTAAAGATGAGGCATAACATTCTCATGACCTAACATTAGGCATATGATCATCTGTGGAGGTTTTTGAAGCATCACAAGCTATGACAAGGGGCCCAATGAATTTTTTCAAGTCCTATGAGGGGTCTACATTGCATTCACAAGTTCAAGATCATTCACAAAAGCTCAGAAGGTTGGAAAATCATCAGGGAATTCAGGTTAGGGCAAAGCTCCTACACAGTGATCCCAAATTAGGGTTTGAGTTTCAAGCATGAAAACCTCAAGACTTTGGCCATTTCATTTGGTCAAATTCTCTTACATGTTAATAGTATCCTAGGGATGAAATTTGGTGAGAAAATACCTTGTGGAAGTCAAGTATTTCTTCAGTTGCTTGTAAATGAAGAAATTGGTCAACTGTGCCTTAGAAAAGTCAACTGTGAGATTTCAAGGGGTCCAACCCCATTTTTCTAGCCAAGGGATGTTCTTATAATGTTAAAATAGGTTTGGCAAGATCAAAGATCAAGAATCATGAGGTTTTGAGGTGTTTTGCAAAATTGGCTTAAGCTTGGTCATGGAAAATGCCATTTTTAGCAAGTTTTTGCCCTAATTTTCAAGTAAGCATAACTTGGTGAAAAAATATTAAAATGGACCAAAGCCAAACATGAAAGTTGGAGATTAAAGCCTCCCATTTTCAAAAAGTACAAGTACTTTTTCATAGCCTTTATGGTTTAAAAGATGAGGCCCTCGAAAATTTCAAGGAAATTAGGGCAATGCTTGAATTTTCAATGTTCCACAAATGCAAAAGGTCTTGAAATTTAGTTTTGAGTGTTGGTATGAACCAAATAAGGTTACAATGTTACAAAGCAATGCAAATGATCCATTTTTCTCCAAGAATAACACCAAATTCGTGCATGGTGTGAGTGTTATTTCATAAGTGTAAAATTTGCATGATCATGAGAAATGTGTGATGCTTGCATCCAAGGGCCAGAATCTTTGTGGATTTAAATCAAGGGTGAGATTTGGGATGCACATGGGAAAATAAAGAGGGAAATGCACGAGTGTTTCACCTCATCACAACAAATTTGCAAATTGTGCAAATTCTCTCCCACACTCTCTTCCCACGTGCCAATGCTTTCATTCTTTCAGCATTGCTTCATGAGCTCATTTATAAGAGAATTAGGGTTTTAGTGTGCCTCAGATCCATCTCATTTCATCACTCTCAATTTTTTGCTCATTTTTCAATTTCCTTCGAATCATCCTCTACACTTGCTCATTGTCCAAACCAATCACATATTCTTCATCCTTGAGGGTTCAGGATCACAAATCCATACTTTGTTCAAGCTGATTCTCAAGATTCCACACCTTGCCATTTCAGAGCAGCAAGCTTCAAGCTCCTAGATCCATCAACTTTCAAGGCTCTAGTTGCATTTATTTTGCAACTAGAGTGTATTTGGAGTGGATTTGCAACTATTCTTGGTTTCTATCAAGCTATTTCCAGATCTGCAAGTCTCAGGTAGCTCAAAATCCTTGGATCTAAAAATAAAAATAAATGTGTGCATTATGATCTACTAGTTGTGCTGATGACTCTATTTGTTTTAAATTCGAAAATGATGCATTATTGAGCTTTGTATGTTGATTTGAAGTTTCATGGTGACTTGTTTCCCTTCGATCCAGTCTGTTCATTGTTCATTTGTGAATTTCGTGGCCATATTTGGATTCAGGGTAGCTTGATGACCTGATTTGGAGCTTTTAATGTATTTTCATTGAGATTTGTTCATTATTTACATTTTCCGGTGCCGGAGCCCTAGCTCCGGTCATCGGATTCTGGGCGTGTGTGATCTAGGGTTTCAGGGAAGAAGATGATACCAGGACCATTAGATCTCCCATATGGACGCTTGTGATGTTGCCACCTCATTTAATGAGGACCCTCCCCCTCACGTGTTTTGCTCTTTATATTTTCATTCTGATTAAACCAAATGCCACACACCACACAATAGTTAATACGTTCCCTCACTGCCAACCAATGAACTTGCTGATTGGAATTAATGAGTTGACTGATCCTGGCCCTCCTTTTGATCCCATGGCTTGTGTTTTTTGCTGATTTATTGGAATATCCACCATATATATTGTGTGTTGCGCAAGACCAAGTGGGCCTGGATGACTATCCCCACCCCCTGTGACTTGAGCCCAAATGATTTGAACTGAAATCCCTTCTATTTGCACCCCACTGCCTAATTCCATTTATTTTCTTTTTCTTTTTATTTCATTTTAATATCAATTTGGTTTTTAATTTTTAAAAATAGTTCTATGTTTCAAAAAATTATGAAAAAAATTCAGGAATGTTATTTTTAGTTTTCTTTAATTTTTGATATTTTTATTTTTCATTTATTTTATTTTAACACGTGTAAATTAATTCTCCCATTTAATTAATTCATTTTAATTCATTTTTAAGCATGTTGTCTTGTCCATTTTCTACATTGATCCTCATTTTGAATTTTTGATTGGTTCTTTTTGCTCTGGACTCTTAATAGAGTGTACTTTATGTGTGTTTTTTGCCCTGATTTTTAGGAACTTGTTTAATGGGTTTTGGTCCTTGACTTGTGAGTGAAGTTTCTTAACCCTAATTGATGTTTGACTCCTCATTTGACTTACTTGGCTTCTGAATTTCTTCCTCTCCTTTTGGCATGTTGTTATATCATGATTGAAGATCTCTTGTCCAAGGTTGTGGAATTTTTGGGTGCATACTTGATTTGATTTGAATTTTGGTTCTTAACTTGTCCCATTTTGCTTCTTTTTGATCATAAGTCCTCTCCTTAGCTTAGAAGGGCACTTGTGCCAACTTCTTCATCTTTTTTAGGGTCTCTTTAAGGCATTGATACCATTCTGATCTTGGGTTGGGGTTTGTGTTTTGGAAATCTTGTGATTTGCTTACCTTTTGAAGTTCTTCCTTTCTTTTGTGTATCCATCTCACCTCTTTTGCTTCTTTCTTTCCATAATGTGATTGCTTGACCATATGCTTCTCTCCTCTTCATCTTTCTGGCTTCTTAAGCACTTCTTTAACTTGATTAGGGTTCTGGTCTTGTGCCTTGAGGTTGTGTTTTGTTCATTTTGCTTTGCATCTCTCCAAGTTTACTTTGCTTTGCTATGTGCTTCATGTTGCCTCATGTTGACTTGTGTGCTTCTTCTCTCATTCTTGTGACTTGCATTTGCATCGAGCATTTGTGTGTATGACTTCACTTCTGTTTGTATGATGTTGGTATGGCATTGTGATCATTTTGCATTGTCTTTATACTTGTGTCACTAACCTTTTCAAGGGCTTTGGTAAGTGAGAGGTGTGGATGTGATTCCCACATCTCCAAATCTTATCTCTTCTCTTTTTATTATTATTTGTACTAACCTTGTGATTGTTGGGCTTAGGCCTTACTTTCCCCCCTCTTCTATGCTTTTTTCTTCCTTTTTCTTCTTCTTCTCTCTTTCTTCTTTAGGGTAGTAAACCACACTAACCTAGGATTTCCCATGCATGACAACACTTAGGATTCTTTAGTTCCCCATTAGACTTTTACCTTTGTGATCCTTTTGGTTTCTTTTCTCTTCTCATCTTAAAACTCTAAAGAAAACACTTAATAAAGTTTAAAGTGATACCTTGAGCAATAGCCTTATCCCATGAGACACTTGTAGTCTTCCCATCTTGGGATAGTACAAGCTTGCCTTGTGATGTACAAGTCTGATCAAGATATCATCTTCACCAAGAAAATCATAAAAAACACTTCTTCATTCAAAAATACAAAAACACTTAATAAGTTAATGAGTTAGTGAGCTTAAGCCCTAATCTCTGGATTCAAGTTTTGGGGATCTTCTCCTTACTTGAGTGTGCTTGTTCTATTATTCCATCTTGGAATGTAGTGACAAGTGCACATTCCATGGAAAAGAGCTTGAGTTCACTTCCTTGTGACACACTCCTAAAAGCTTCTAAAAAACACAAACAAACAATAAGCGTATTTCCTTTGGGACTTCTTTTCTCATCTCCTTCGCTCCGTACACGAACTTGCTACTACTTGTCACTTTGCAAGACGCTAACACACTCGTCGTCCGAGCCTGCAACACCTGAGCATTGACATAGGCAGTTCAAGCCTTAATTCACAAGCAATCTTTTCCCCCCTAGTTAGGGGAACTACGACAACTGATAACGAGAAATCGTATCACATTATTACTATGTTTTAAGTCCGTTTTATCGTACATTGATCCTTTTAACTCCCGATTGTTCGAGTTTTTATGTCACATTGTAGGTATAACATGTCTAGAGCCAAATTATGAGAAAAAGATCAAATGAACCAAATCTAGCATGAAAAGAAGATCAAGAGATCAATTCTGCTAAAGTCTGCATTTTTTGTTGCTCTCACGGTCTTCACAACTGACTCGCGACCGTGACGCGCTATTTAGAGGTATCACGATCGTCACAACATTATCACGATCGTGACGCGCTTATTTGAAGAAACATGACCGTTACACCCATGTCACGAACGTGACAAGAAAAAGTTATATAATTCGTTTGAATATTAATTAAGAACGTGCAACGAGTCTTCAGAGACTCCTACTTTCCCTCAACTGCAACAACACACTTCTCCTGGATTCTCTCAAAATAGAACGAAGCCCACGCTCCAACTCATTCAAACTGCCAAAATCCTCTTCTATAAATACCCAAGGATCAAATGAAAAAGTACAGAGTTTTTATTATTGAATTTTTACGCGGAAGCTCTGCCGTTTTTTCTTTGAACCCATTTATTTTCCAGCTCTTGTTCTTGTTGTGTTTTTGCTTTTTATTTCCAACCCATTTAATAACAATTTCCAACATTAGGAAATTGTTATTTTAATTAGATTTTCTTTTTAGCCTCAGAACTTGTTATTTCATTTCGATTTCGATTCCGACACTCCGAGCTTGCCAATTTGTGGAAGAAGGAGTCTAAGAATTATATTGTTCAGGTTTTTGTTTTACAATTTATATTGAATTTATTTATTTATTTATGTTAAGTTTCTATTATTATTATATAATGTATGCTTTAATATTTATTTATTTTATTTTGTATCTGTGTGTTGGTTTAATAAAAATGAGTAGCTAAATTAATCGAGTCGGTATGTAATAAACCAAACCAAAACGGTTAAATCGAATCTAAGCTAAAAATAATTAAGAACTTATATTCTGGCTGTGGCTTTTTATAATTAAAATTAAGCTTTTTGTTACGAGAGTAAGAGAAGTGAAATAGGTTAGGTCGAGACCACGAGAGTGTGAGATTTTAACCGGATAGCTAAAGTTAGGCATTCGATTTAAATACAGCGAGAGCGCTTTAAAACGAATTAGACTTATTAAGTTTTCAAAAATTATTTTCTAAACACTCATGGGCTAGCGAGAGCAGGCATAGGGCTTTAGGGGTAAGATCTGAGATAAGACCACGAGAGTGTGAGTCGAGGGTTTTTAAACTGGTAATCTCTACAGAATAATTTAAGTGAACCATCTTTATAAGCTTAGGTTAGATTGACCCGCATAAGTTAATATAATTACATACCGACCGCCTTCTCATTATTTCCTTAACTAAGTTTAATTCCCGTTTTTAATCCTTAAAAGCATAATCGTGACAAATTTCCGTCTTAGCTAAACTAGCAGACCTTCTAGCACTAGAGTGATTACAAAGTCCCTGTGGATTCGACATCATTTTATTACTATTGCGATAGGTTGTGCGCTTGCAGTTCAGATACCGCTAGACATATCACGTCTTCGCCCCATCAAGTTTTTGGCGCCGTTGTCGGGGACCTTGATTTAGTCACTAGTGCACTATTAGAGTAGCACTGTCTAGACTAAGGTAACAATTTATTTTCCCTAATCTAATTTACCGAGTGTATGCCAAGTACTCGCTCTCAAGTCGGAGACTTGCAACCTCCAGTCCTAGAATTAGAACGCTTCTTACATTTAAGAAGACGAATATTCGAATACCAACGAAAATACAACATTCCAGATCTTCAAGTTGATCCACCTAAACCAGTTGGAACATCGAAGGATGCAGAGATGGCTGAAGAACCAAATCATCCACTAAAGTATTACGCTAGTCCTTCACAAGCTGAGCCGCATTCCAGCATTGCTGCGCCGGCTATCAACCGAAACGATTTCGAATTGAAACCTTCGCTGATATCAGCCGTGCAACAAAACCAATTCGCCGAAAATCCTACCGAGGATCCGAACCTTCATCTTTCGATATTTGTGCAGTACGCAGATACTGTAAAAGCTAATGGAGTTATCTAAGAAGCAATTAGATTATGCCTTTTTCCTTTCTCACTTTGAGACAGAGCGAGAGCCTGGCTTCAATCTCTACCCTCGAATTCAGTAACTACGTGGGAGGAACTAAAGAGAGTCTTCTTGATAAGATATTTCCCACATAGTAAGACAGCTATGCTAAGAGCTCAAATCAACGGATTTAAGCAAAAGGAAAACGAGTCACTCTTCGAAGCGTGGGAACGCTACAAAGATATGCTGAGACTTTGTCCACATCACGGATTAGTAGAATGGATGGTCATCCATACTTTCTACAATGGACTCTTGTACAACACAAGAATGACGATTGACGCTGCCGCAAGCGGCGCACTAATGGACAAAGAATATAATGATGCTTATGCACTTATCGAGAGTATGGCTCAGAATCATTACCAATGGGGAAGCGAGAGAGTCGCAACTGAGAAACCAACAAAAGGAGGTATGTACGAAGTGAGTAGTATGGACCAAGTCAATGCAAAGTTTGACCAACTTAACCAAAAGATCGACAACTTGGCCATAACACCAATAGCCACCATGGATGCGGTAACACCTAACTGTGAGTTATGTGGAGTTCCAGGACATGCTGTCCCTGATTGTCAACTATTAGCAGGAATTCCCACAGATCAAGTGAATTATGCTCAAGGAAACCCGTACTCGAACACATACAACCCAGGTTGGAAGAATCATCCGAACTTCTCTTATAAGAACAACAATGCTTTATACGCACCAGGTCAAGCACCAGCTACACCACCAGGATATCAAAAGACTGCTCCTAATGTTCCTAGAAAATCAAACCATGAGTTAATGATGGAGAACTTCATAGCTACCCAATATCAAAAAAACAATGAATTCTTGAACCAAAACATACACACTAGCGAGCAGATTAAGCAATTAGTGAGCAAGGTAGATGCGTTATCTACGCATAACAAAATGCTTGAAACTCAGATTTCACAAGTAGCTCAACAACAAACACCTACCGCTGCCCCAGCTGGAGTATTTCCTGGACAACCCCAACCAAACCCAAGAGGACAGGCCAATGCTGTGATACTAAGAAGTGGCAAGGAACTTGACGGACCTGCCGATCCAAGACTTGACAATCCAGCCATGTGCCAAAAGCAAGATAAGCCAACTGAAAAGGAGAATGAACCAGAAGAAAAGGAAGATAATAATCAAGAGGCAGTTGTTGCACCCCAAAATTTGACCTCACAAGACAAGACTTTGTGCACTAAAAGGTTCACAAGGTTCACAAGACAAGACTTTGTGTACTAAGAGGTTCACAAGGTCCACAAGGTTCACAAGACATCTTATGAGGTTCACAAGGTCCACAAGATTCACAAGACATCTTATGAGGTTCACAAGACATCTTATGAGGTTCACAAGGTTCACAAGACCTCTCACAAGGTTCACAAGACCTCTCATGAGGTTCACAATGTTTACAATTAGTCAAAAGATTTGACATTTCCCTCAGACAATGCATCATTCTAAGCAATGCATCCTAAACTAGGGTTTTGACTTTAATCAGGATAAATGGACTTCCAAGACTTAAAGTGAGATTCATAACATCTTATATGTGTTTAAGAATCCCCATGACAAGTTTCAAGACTTTTCCCAAAGGATTGCTCAGTCAGATGATCAGATAGGTCAAAATCAGTCAAAGCAGTTAAAAAGTCAAACTGAGGTCAACTGTGGTCAAACCAAAGTCAAACTTCATTTTTTTTGCCAACATCAAGTATATGAAGTAAATTTCATCATTTTATCAAGGGTTGATCATGATTCATCAAGGAGATTTCAGATCATCAAGAATCAGGAGTTTCTAAATTAGGGTTTCCTCAGGAAAAGTCAACTGAACTTTGACCAGCCATAACTTTCACATGCTTCATCAATTTTTTCCCATCCAAAGCTCATTTTTAAGGAAATTTAATTCTCTACAACTTTGTGTCTCACAAGCCAAGCCCAAAAATGCTTCATTTGGAAGGTATGAGCTAAGACATTATAGGTCCTTTTAAAAGTCAACAAAAAGTCAACAACTTCAAAAGGGCATAACTTGAGAATGGTAAAATATATGGACATGAAACCAATGGGGTTAGTTAGAGGACTCTTTAAGCTTTCCAAAATGTTCAAGAACACCCTCATAGCATTAAAATTGAAGGATTTGTGCCCTTGCAAAGTTGGGAAATGTTTGGGAGGTTTATGAAGCAAATAGGGCTTTAAAACCAATTTCTTTCAAATGGGCTTGCAATTTTGTGATCCAAACTTTAACATGACATCATGAACGACCCAATTCTCATTTATTCAGATTTTTATTATTTTTTATTTTATTTATTTTTATTTTATTCATTTAAAACCATTTTAAATCAAAATAAAATATATAAATCAAATATTTGAGTGAGATATTGTTTCTAGAAAGTCATAAACATGGATTGGATCAGATGGATATGAAAATTATGGTGATTGTCTTAAAATAGAAAGGTTGTATCAAGGAATATTTGAAATTTAAGGCATGATCTTTTTCAATCTTCCATGATCAAAATATCCAAAGGACAGCCCAATATTTTGACCTAATTCAGTTCACTACATACACAAACATAACACAATGCATGGGACACGAATTGGCTGCCTCAAGAGTAAGTTTCAAGTTTTCAAAATTTCATCAAAAATTCCAAATTCGGATTCTTCATCACAAAGCTTTTCAAGGTATTCTAAGGACACTACAAGCTTCCTCAAGCATCCCTGAATCGAAACCAATCCTCACATGTCTCTGAATCATGCCATAATGCATAACCCGAAGCATTCTTGTTCTTGAATTATTTTTTTTCGATTTCATAAATTCACTGAGTTTTAATGGATTTTGTTTGTTTAATCATGTTTATAGTGATGTGTAGAACGTTTCTGGATACTTAGATCAAAGCTCCATGGCTGAATCATGAAAACACCATTCTTAGGGTTTCGGCTAAGGTTTAGGGCTTCATGATTTATGGAACATAAATAAATTCTAAAACCATGGATTGATTCGAATGGACCTCTGGATTATGTTTATGGACTTAATTTTATGAAATTTTGTGGTTTTGTTGATCATTGAGTTCCGTAGGGTTTGCTACAAAACTGAATTCGCAGGAAATATGGTAGGAGATTTCGCAGGAAAATTCGTAAGAACCAAGGTTGAAGATGAAGACCAGTGGCGCGAAAATTCATATTCAAAATTTGTTATAATATTTTATTATATGTTGTTAATATTATATCAGAATGAAGTTGCTAGCTCAGTTGGTTGGTGTGCGTATGCGTGATGTTCAAGGTCCTGGGTTCGAATCCCCCAGGCCTTTTTGCTTTGTTGCTTTTATTCTGATTTTTTTTCAGGATATGCATAAAAGAATATGAAGGCAACATGTTATCACCAAACGCGCATTGGCCTGGTGGAGGACTGGTTGGTCTTGAGGATTGCAAAGCCTAGGGCCTGGGTTCGAATCCCAACCCCAGGTATGTTTTTGTTCATGTTTTCTTCTATTTTATTTTTGTTTAATATATATTATAATTATTTAATATTTATTCTATTGTAAATTATATTTAATATTTATTCTATTGTAAATTATTAAATATTATATTTTGTATAAATAAATTAATTAATTAACCCTAAAATTCTATATGTAAAAAAACCTATTTTTTATATAAACCCTAATTTTTTTTTATAAACCTTAATTATATTATAAATCTTAATTTATTTATTTGTAAATTTTAATTATGTACATTATTTTATAATTTGTTTATAATTATTATTGAATATAGTTTTCACATGTAAATAATTTAATTAAATAGTAAACCCTTGTTTATTTTTCTAAAAACAATTAAAAATCCTAATTTTATCTTATGACTATAATTTATTTTTGTTGTATGTTTATTTAATTATAATTAACCAATATTTTTATAATATGTATAAAATTAAATAAATTAGACTATTAATCATATTAGTATATATGTCTTTTATTAAAAATCTTAAAAAATAATTATCTATTTAAAATTGAACTTTTAATTTATTATTTATTATTATGCTAATTTCTTCATCTCATGCTTATTTATTTTTGTTTATTATTATTAACCCTCTCTTATATTTATTTATTTTTGTTTATTACTACTAATCCATTTAATTATTTATTTGCTTATTTTAATTATTTTTAATTATAATGTAATTGTATCCAATATGTAATAGTTGTAGAATAATTTTTATTATTTATTTTTAAATGCCATGGTTAGTAAAATAGGGAGTGTAAAACATGTTTGTATATAAAATTGAATTTAGATCATTAATCTCAAGATAAATATTTGAATTGGCACACTCACACACGTAAGTCGATCTTGGATCGCCATCTCACTTCTTAAGGGTTACCTCTCAAGTTGCCTAAACAAAAGGTCAAGTAAAGTGTAAAGCAAAGTCCCTCATTTTATATCATCTAGTCCCTTAATAGATAAAAAGATCAAGTCCCTTCATGGTTGCCTTCGTAATGATCTTGTCCCTTTCGAATAAAGATGATAAGTCCTTTCGAATTGCTTATACACCTTACAGTTGCCTAAATAACAGTTGTCCCTCCATTTGTCCCTCACACATCCAAGGTAATGACTACATATTCCTTAATAGTAGGGATAGTCTTACCATTTAAAGGATATTTAAGAACAGAAAAGACTTAACTTAGGGTAGGTTCCTCTTATGTACTTGCTCACTCTTCAAAACATTTCAAACACTTCACATTTTTTAAGCAATTTTCAAAACAAAGGCTTTATATATATCCGTACATGGATCATTATAAAGTACTTAAGAAAATTTCTATTCACACACTTCACATTTCAAAAACATTTTAAAGTGAGCTAAGTAACTAAGAGCCCATGGATAACCATGGATGTAAAGGGTGCTAACACCTTCCCTTTACATAACCTACCCCCCGAACCCAAAAATCTTTTAAGGTCTTTCCTGTTCTTTTATGCCCTTTCCTTTGGATAAAATAAAAGTCGGTGGCGACTCTTGCTATCCGCAACATAATTAAAGTCAGTTCTCCCACCGTGTTACAGAACTGGCGACTCTACTGGGGATTAATAAAAGAGGGGTACCCTTAGGAATTAGATCACTTTAAACTTGTTTGCTTTGTTTGCTTTACTTTAGTTGTTGGGTGCTCTTATGTGTGAAAGATCCTAACCCGGATCTAGTGTACCTTAGGTAAATGGCAATAGACCAAGGAAACTGTACAGCGTATACCGATATGGTTGATCTGGTGGCCATAGTTAGTGTGACTTCTTGGTTGGTGCTTATGTTCCTTAAGTCAAGTTGAGGATAATATGAGGCTGCCATATGTTGTCAATGCACTAACTAACTTTTAGAACCCTAGTCATCCCATCTTGGCCTTTAGAAAGTAGTGAGATAACCGGCTTTGGTGAAGACTGAAGTTGGTTGATACTCGATACTACACTCATTGAGATCTTAAACTTGGAGGGTTTTGGTTGGCAAGTAAGTTGCCTTTTGAACAACCACCCTTGTGAAGGATCAATGATATTGAGATCCCTTAGAACCTGATTACTTTATAGGACAGGATGAACCAACTAAACTTCAGGGGAGGGTATTTACCTTTAAACTTCATGCAAGCCTTTAAACCTAGGGCTATTGTGTGACTTGTTTGTATGTGCCACATGTTTGTGATTGAGCATAACATCATAACATCATCATGCATCATAAGCATAGCATTTTCACTAACCATTTCAAGGACCAAAGGATTTATCTTTGTTCTTTGTTGCAGGTCATGGCTTCTGCTCGTAGAAACACTATCAGGATCAACTTTGTAGGGATACCTGCTAAGCTTAAGGAGTTGGTTTCTCAAGTGTCTGAAAACTCCCAGTTCATCAAGAGACATGGACACCTACTGGATCTAGTCACTTCAGGGTTCAATGAAGAATTTATGAGTGTTCTGTTTCAGTTCTTTGACCCTAAACATCACTGCTTTACATTCCCCGACTACCAGCTGGTTCCTACAATGGAAGAGTTCTCCAAACTTCTGGGTATACCTGTACTTGATCAGAAACCATTCACAGGCTTGGAAAAAGAGCCTAAACCTGAGGTTATTGCTGCAGCTCTACATCTGAAGAAGTCAGACATTGTTTTAGAAACGAGAAGCGGAGTTAAGGGTATTCTTGCTAAGATGTTGATAGAAAAGGCTCAAGTGTTCTTGAAGGCTATGAGCTATGATGCTTTTGAGGAGATCTTAGCCTTGTTGATTTATGGCTTAGTGTTGTTCCCCAATCCAGATCAGTTCATAGACGTTCATGCCATCAACATATTTCTGAGTCACAATCCAGTGCCTACATTGCTTGGAGACATCCTACATTCTCTTCATACCCGTACTACAAAGGCACGAGGAACTTTAATGTGCTGCATACCTTTGCTATCTAGGTGGTTTATTTCTCACCTTCCCTGCTCAGTGATGAAGAATGAACAAAGGTTCAGGTGGTCCAAGAGGATTATGTCGCTCTCTCATTCAGATATTCATTGGTGCTCCAGATCTATGGAGAATGTCACTATCATTGACCGTTGTGGGGAGTTTCCTAATGTGCCACTTCTAGGCATAAGAGGGGGCATTACCTACAACCCTTCCTTAGCTTTACGACAATTTGGTTATGCTCAGAGTGATGGTCCACATGACATATTGATTCAGGGTATTATGTTTGACTACGACAACGATCTTCAAGGTTACCGTCAAAGGTTCATATGAGCATGGGGAAAAGTGAACAAGGTTGACAGGAAGACTCTAGAGCCTAAGTACACTATTCCTATGGAAGCTTATCTCAGATGGGTACGGTCTCGTGCTCAGACTCTTATGATGCCATATCCTGCCATCCTGCCAGTTATCATGGAGCCTGTTGCTGAAGGAGATACCTCTTATACCATCCTTCACCCAAATATGCCCACTGACATGGAAGACTTACAGAGGTCCTGGATCCAGTTGAAGGAGCAAAGGGATACTTTCGAGGCTCATTACAAAGCAAGTCAAGAAAGAATCCTGGAGCTAACAAAGCAACTTCACGAGGAGCGGAATCTCAACTCATACCTCAACACAAAGAGGAAACGTCCATGGGAGACTTAAAACCCCATCTTTTGTATTTATTTCATTTCATTTTGTAAGCCCAAAGGGCAAACAAATTAATTACTAATAAAAGTTTACTTTCTTGTTTGTTTAAGCAAATTTAAATCCTGCAGTCCTTGAAAACATTGCAGACGCATTTACATATCATATCATTGCATCACAGGTTTATTGTGCACAAGTCTCTTATCTTCTCGCTGTTTATTTCAGCAATGGCTCTTGAACAAACAGTCAAAGATCTCCAGGCACAAAATGCACAGTTCCAAGAGCTGATCCTGAACCTGTCCAAGGGGCAGGATGAATTGAAGACACTGCTGGCCAAGAAGACTAAGAAGACTAGAAGGTCAGGAGGCCTGATAAACATGGGAAGAAGGTTCAGAGGCCCTGTCAACACCAAAGAACAGGTTGAAGATTATGATTCCGAAGAGTCTGAGAAAGAGGGAGGCAGTCTCCATAATACAATGGGGGACTCTGATTCTGAAGCTAACTACTATCATGAGCCTAATGAAGATAAGTTCAAGATGCTGGTGGATAGAATGGATGCTATGGAATTACAAAAGTCTTCTGGGCTGGATTTTGAAGATCTGAGTTTGATATCTGGGGTGGTCATACCCATTGGTTTCAAGGTTCCTACTTTCGTAGTTTATGATGGTGTCTCTTGTCCCAAGTTGCATCTGAGGTCCTATGTCCGGAGAATTCAACCTCATACTGCTGATAAGAAGTTGTGGATCCATTTCTTCCAAGAGAGCTTATCTGGAGCTCAATTGGAATGGTACTATCAGTTGGAGACTGTCAACATCCGTGATTGGAATGATCTTGCTGAAGCCTTTTATAAACAATACCAATACAATGCTGATCTAGCCCCAACCCGCATGCAACTACAAAGCATGTTTATGGGTGATAAAGAAAATTTCAAGGAGTATGCCCAGAAGTGGAGAGATTTGGCTGGAAGAGTGCAACCCCCTCTAACTGACAGGGAGTTAGTTGATATGTTCATGTGTACGTTGAATGGCTTTTTACAGTCATCTTATTAGAAGCTCATCATCTGGTTTCACTGAGTTGATAATGACAGGAGAGCGCGTAGAAAGTGGTATAAGGAGTGGCAAGATCCAAGTGGGTGCTTATTCATCCAGTACTGCAAAGAAGCCCCCTAGTGGGAAGAAAGAGTCAAATGTTGTTTATGGTCAACCTGATCGTAATAGGAGGCATCAGTCTGTGAGTGCAGTTAATATCTCCAATCCAACTCCTGCAACATATGAGCCACCCCAGGGCAATCAACAGAGGCCTAGAAGACAGTTCACTAAGCTCAACATGTCACTGGCCCAGGCCTTGCAACACTTGTTGAAGGGTGAACTTATCACTTTGAGAGACCCTCCTCAGAATCCCAAAGTTACCTCTCCCATGTACAATCCTAATGCACGATGTGCATATCATTCAAATTGTCAGGGACATGATACCAATAGTTGCTGGGTATTGAAGAATAAAATTCAAGATATGATTGATGCTGGAGAGATTGAGTTTGACCCTACGGGTACTCCAAATGTGATTACTGCTCCCATGCCAAATCATGAGAAGACTGTCAATGCCATTGATGAAGTTTCACATATTTCCTCAGTTGCGGATTTGACTACACCATTGTCTGTTATTAAGAAGAAGTTAGTACAAGCTGGGTTCTTTCCAGGTTGTCGTGAAGATTGTTTATATTGTGCCTATAAGCCAGATAGCTGCTGGAGGTTGAAGGACGGAATTCAACGCCTCATGAATAATTACACCATAGTGTTTGAGAGGACCCCACCTTCTGTGGAGAGCATGGTTGATCATATAACTAAAGGTGCGAAGGTTGAAGAGGTGGATATGGTTGATAAAGTGCCGGTAAGGATTACTTCCAAGGGACCTGTCAAAATCACTCATAAGGGTCCAATTAAGATTACTGCTGAAGGCCCTGTGAAGATTGTTGCTGAAGCTAGAGTGGCTCCTATGATCATTACCACTCCGGGTCCTATTCCATATACTTCTGATAAGGCGGTGCCTTGGCATTATGGCCCCGATGTTTATATTCATGGTGTTTGTAACACGGTGGGAGAACTGACTTTAGTTAAATGTTGCGGATAGCAAGAGTCGCCACCGACTTTTATTTTATCCAAAGGAAAGGCATAAAAGAACAGAAAAGACATTTTTAAAAGATTTTTGGGTTCGGGGGGTAGGTTATGTAAAGGGAAGGTGTTAGCACCCTTTACATCCATGGTTATCCATGGGCTCTTAGTTACTTAGCTCACTTTAAAATGTTTTTGAAAGGTGAAGTGTGTGAATACAAATTTTCTTAAGAGTTTCATAATGATCCATGTACGGATGCGTAAAAAACCTTTGTTTTGAAAATTGTTTAAAATATGTGAAGTGTTTGAAATGTTTTTGAAAAGTGAGCAAGTATCTAAGAGGAACCTACCCTAAGTTTAAGTCTTTTCTGTTCTTGAATCCTTTAAATGGTAAGACTATCCCTATTATTAAGGAATAGGTAGTCATTACCTTGGATGTGTGGGACAAGTGAAGGGACATTTGTTTATTTAGGCAACTGTGGGGTGTATAAGCAATTCGAAGGGACTTATCATCTTTATTCGAAAGGGACAAGATCATTACGAAGGCAACATTCGAAGGGACTTGATCTTTTCATTTGTTAAAGGGACTAGATGATGTGAGATTAGGGACTTTTCTTTATACACCCTACTTGACCTTTTTTGTTTAGGCAACATGAGAGGTATCCTTAAGGAAGTGAGATGGCGATCAAAGATCGACTTACGTGTGTGAGTGTACAATTTTAAATATTTATCTTTTAAATTAGTGATCTAAATTGATTTTACATTACAAACATGTTTACACTCCCTATTTTACTAACCATAGCATTTAAAATAAATATTCAATATTACTATTACAATATTACACAAAGGAAACAATTACATAATAATCATAATTAAAGCAAATTAAATAAATAAGCAAAAATAAATAATAATGATATAATTGGGTTAGTAAAAATAATAATAATAAAAATAACACAAAGATGAATGGGGTTAGTAATAATAAAATAATAATAATACAATATATAAATAAATGAGGTTAGTAATAATAAAATAAAGTAACTATCATATGAAAATAAATAGAATTAGTAATAATAAAATAAACAAGGATAAAAATAAAGAAATTAGCATAATAAATTAAAAGTTCAATTTTAATAAACAATTATTTTTTTAAGATTTTTAAGAAGAAAAATAGGCAATTTCACACTATATACTAATTTTTATGAAAAATTAAATTTTATGTACATATTATAAGGATAATAGTTAATTAAATAAACATATTATAAAAATAAATTATATTAATAAGCTCAAATAAGGAGTTCTTAATTGTTTTAAATATAATCTAAAATTATTTACATGCAAAAGCTATATTAAATAATAATTATAAACAAATTATAGAAAATACGTACATAATTAAAATTTACAAATAAATAAATTAAGATTTATAATATAATTTAGGTTTGTAAAAAATATTAGGGTTTGATTTAAATAAAATATTTACAACTTATATATAATAAAGATTAATAAAATTATTTAGAAAGAATAATTACTATTTATTTACAAATTATATATATTTAACAATATGAGTATATAATATATAAATACAAATAATTAAATTTTGAAAAAAAAAATAAAATTTGATAAAAATTGATTTTTTTAGGTATAATAAATAAATATGTATTTATTTTAACATTTATTCATTTTATTAAAATAATTAGGATATAAACAAATTGAATAAAATAAGAAAAAACAAGTGAAAAAAAAACTTACCTGGGGCTGGGATTCGAACCCAGGCCCTAGGCTTCAATCTGTGAGTCCTCCACCCACAACCACTAGGCCAGCGTGCATTTGTGAATATGAGATGAATACAGGTTATTATATTTTAAACCTGAAAATAATGATGAATATTAACAAAAAATTATGCGCAAGCCAGGGATCGAACCCCTGTACCAAGCTTTCATACGCGCGTCCAAAACCACCAGGCCATCACCACCAATCTGATAATCTCCCGCAACCAATAAATTATAAAATAAGGCAGTTTTTGAATTACGATTTTGGCGCCATCGTCTTCAACCTCCAGACCTGGGGGGTTTCCTGCGAAATTTATTACAAAATTTGCTGCGAATTTATTTTGCAGGAGATCCTATACTTTCTCAACATCACATAATACGTAAAATTAATCCAAATTATTTGTGTCATTCAATTACCCATGACCTACACAACTCAATCATGTTCTCAAAAAGCTTTTAAATGGCTTAAACTATAAAGCCCCAAATTCGGCTTAAGAACCCTAGCCATGGTGGAATGTGATACCTGCATCAAATCTTAAAACCAAATATCCAGAAACATTCTATGAAGCATTATGAACAATAATTAATCATCAAAAACATGTTAAAGTGCATATATATGTGAAATCGAAAACTTGGTTTTCAAGAACATGTGAAGAATCGGTTTCAATGATTTATGGGCTTCTGGATGATGATAAGCATTGCTATGCATTCAGTGAACATCAAGGAACCTATTGAGACCTTTAGAATGTATTGAAAGAGCCTCTAAGTGGGAATCCGAATTGAGATTTTTTTTGATGAATTTTGAAAGTTTGAAGTTGTTGTTTGAGGCTGCAAATTCGTCCCCTTAGCATTGCTATGTGTTCATGTATATATAAGGATTGAATTAGGTCAAAAAGAATGGGCTTTGTATCATGAAAATTGATTACTTGATTATGAAGAAATCTCTCATCCAAAAATATCAAAAAATCCAATATATCCTTACTATCTTGGTCTAGCACGAATTTGGATATGAATAATTGGTCTTGAATGGTGTTTATGACCTTCTAGAATCACAATCTCTTCCAAATATATGATTTTCATATTTTATTTTAATTTAATTTGTATTTTAATGAATAAAATTCAAATAAATATTAAATAAAATATAAAAAATCAGAAAATGAATGGGTTGGGTCGTGCTTGATGTTTTAATAAAGTTTGGATGGCAATTTGGTGGGCTCATTTAGCAAAAATTGGTTTTAAGGCCTTATTTGCTTCATAAATTCCCCAAAAATTCCCCAACTTTACAAGGGCGCAAATCCTTCAATTTTAATGATATGAAGGTGTTCTTGGACATTTTGGAAATCTTAGAGAGTCCTCTAACCAACCCCATTGGTTTCATGTCCATATCATTTACCATTCTCAAGTTATTCCCTTTTGAAGTTGTTGACTTTTTGTTGACTTTCAAAAGGACCTATAATGTCTTAGCTCATACCTTTCAAATGAAGCATTTTTGGGCTTGGCTTGTGAGACACAAAGTTGTAGAGAATTCAATTTCCTTCAAAATGAGCTTTGGATGGGAAAAATGTGATGAAGCATGTGAAAGTTATGGCTGGTCAAAGTTCAGTTGACTTTTCCTGAGGAAACCCTAATTTAGAAACCTCTGATTCTTGATGATCTGAAATATCCTTGATGAATCATGATCAACCCTTGATCAAATGATGAATTTTACTTCATATACTTGCTGTTGGCAAAAAAATCATGAGGTTTGACTTTGGTTTGACCACAGTTGACCTCAGTTTGACTTTTTAACTACTTTGACTGATTTTGACTTATCTGATCATTTGACTGAGCAAACTTTTGAGAAAAGTCTTGAAACTTGTCATGGGGGTTCTTAAACACATATAAGATGTTATGAAACTTACTTGAAGTCTTGGAAGTCCATTTAGCCTGATTAAAGTTAAAAACCCTAGTTTTGGATGCACTGCTTAGGAGAATGCATTGTCTGAGGGATTTGTCAAATCTTCTGACCCATGATGAACTTTGTGAACCTTGTGAACCTCATAAGATGTCTTGTGAACCTTGTGAACCTCATGAAAGGTCTTGTAAACTTCATGAACCTCATGAAAGGTCTTGTGAACCTTGTGAACCTCATAAAGATGTCTTGTGAACCTTGTGAACCTCATGAAAGGTCTTGTAAACTTTGTAAACCTCATAAGCACACAAAGTCTTGTATTGTGAGGGCAAATTTTGGGGTGCAACAGTGTTAAGCAGGAATCCTTGGCTGATGCACCTATTGTTGGTGAAAATCTGGATGTTGATAATATTGCTGGATCTAGTAAGATCACACGAAGTGGAAGTGTTTTCTCTTCTCCAGTTGTTTCCAAGAATACAGTTACTCCAGCTACTACCTCTACTACTGATGCTCGGGGCAAAGGTCCTGTTATTGAACCTATACAAACTGATGTTCTAGTTGTTGATGATCTTTCTAAGCAGATGGAAGAAGTACTGAAGATCATTCGCAAAAGTGATTATGACATTGTTGATCAATTGGGGCATACTCCCTCCAAGATTTCTATGTTGTCTTTGTTGTTGTGTTCTGAGGCTCATGCCAAAGCTTTGATTAAATTCTGGAAGACTGCTCACGTACCAAATGAGATTTCTGTAGACCAGTTTGAAAATTGTGTTGCACACTTGACCTATGATAATGGGTTAGGTTTCTCCGATGCTGATTTAACCCCTGCTAAGAGGGGTCATAATAGGGCTCTACATATCTCTATTGAATGCAGGGGCACTACCCTGTCACATGTGTTAATAGACAATGGTTCCTCGCTGAATGTGTTTCCCAAAGAAGTTCTGAACAAGCTTAGTGTTGCACCCCAAAATTTGCCCTCACAATACAAGACTTTGTGTGCTAAGAGGTTCACAAGGTTCACAAGACCTTTCATGAGGTTCATGAAGTTTAAAAGACACTTTATGAAGCTCACAAGGTTCACAATACTTACAAGACCTTTCATGAGGTTCATGAAGTCTACAAGACACTTTATGAGGTTCACAAGGTTCACAAGACCTTCCATGAGGTTCACAAGGTTCACAAGACATTTTATGATGGTTCACAAGGTTCACAAAGTTCACAAATAATCAGAAGAGTTGACAATTCCCTCAGACAATGCACCTCCTAAGCAGTGCATCCAAAACTAGGGTTTTGACTTTAATCAGGCTAAATGAACTTCCAAGACTTCAAGTGAGCTTCATAACATCTTATATGTGTCTAAGAATCCCCATGACAAGTTTCAAGACTTTTCTCAAAGGTTTGCTCAGTCAGATGATCAGATAAGTCAAAATCAGTCAAAGTAGTTAAAAAGTCAAATTGAGGTCAATTGTGGTCAAACCAAAGTCAAACTTCATGATTTTTTGCCAACATCAAGTATATGAAGTAAAATTCATCATTTTATCAAGGGTTGATCATGATTCATCAAGGATATTTCAGATCATCAAGAATCAAGAGTTTCTAAATTAGGGTTTCCTCAGTAAAAGTCAACTGAACTTTGACCAGCCATAACTTTCACATGCTTCATCACCAATTTTGCATCCAAAGCTCATTTTGAAGGAAATTGAATTCTCTACAACTTTGTGTCTCACAAGCCAATCCCAAAAATGCTTCATTTGGAAGGTATGAGCTAAGACATTATAGGTCCCTTTGAAAGTCAACAAAAAGTCAACAACTTCAAAAGGGCATAACTTGAGAATGGTAAATGATATGGACATGAAACCAGTGGGGTTGGTTAGAGGACTCTTCAAGATTTCCAAAATGTCTAAGAACACCCTCATATCATTAAAATTGAAGGATGTGTGCCCTTGCAAAGTTGGGAAATTTTAGGGAAGTTTATGAAGTAAATGGAGGTTTAAAACCAAATTTTGCTAAATGGGCTGAACTTTTAATGACCCAAAGTAATCCATGACATCATGCACGAAAATTATTTGATATTTTCATAATTTTTATTTTATTTAATTTATTTATTATGATTTTTTATATTAAAAATCATTTTAAATTTAAATAAAATATCAAGTGTGAAGATTTAAAATTATTTTTGGTTCTAGAAGGTCATGAATTCAATATGGATCAGAATGATACAAAAATAATGGTGATTGGCTTGAAATAGAAAGTGTTAATGCAAAAATATTTGAATTTCAAAGCTTATCTTTCTCAATCTTTTTGGATCAAATCTTTCACACAATGTTCAAGTTTTTTGACCTAGAATCATCACACTATAAGTACATAACACAACCCTACTCACTATTCACGAATTTCAGCCTCCCAAGAGTAAGTTCAAGTTTTCAAAATCCATCAAAAATCCAATTTTCGGTTTCTTCATTGCAAGGCATTTGAAGGTATTTTAAAGACATAGCAATGATCCCTGGACTTCACTGATCATGTACAAATGCTCATATGCATCCATAACCTCATGAACATCTCAAACCGAATCAAAACATTGACATCTTTATGATTTTTTCGTTTTCATATATACATGTAATATAAATTAAATTTGATTGTGGATTTGTGTTTGTGACAAGCTTGTGAATGTTTCTGGGCAACTCAATTTGGTTTTCGATGCAGGATTAAAGAACCACCATTGTTAGGGTTTCGGCCATGGATTTGGGGTTTTGTCTTAAACCTAATATAAATAAGTTCTAAGAACATAGAACGATTCCATGGACCTTGGGGATCATAAAGCACTGATTATTGTTGAGAAATTTCACTGTTTGAGTGCTTTTCCAATTTTCGTAGGTTCTTGTGTTTTGAAATTCGCAGGAAACATTGCAGCAAAGTTCATAGGAATTTTCGCAGGTACCCAAGGAAGAAGAAGAACCCTGCGCGCGTATTTCATAATTCAAAAATTTGTTTAAAAATATTATGTTTTGTTTCTGTTTTGTTTCACAAGTGTTGTGCTTGGCCTGGTGGTATGAAGCGCGCGTGTATAGCCAGATGACTTGTGTTCGAATCCTGGCTTCCCAATTTTTTTTCTTATTTTTCAGTTTATTCATTAGACATAATATATTATGTATTATTGCTGTTATACTAACAGGCGCGCTCTCCCAGCTGGAATGATTAATGTGTTTGTGTGATGTTTGAAGGTCCTGGGTTCGATCCCCCCAGGCCTTTTGTTTTTCTTTCTTTTTCTTTGATTTTCAGGAACAAGGCACAAAACCAATTTCTCTCCTTTCCTTGGCATCAGGCGCGCATTGGCCTAGTGGTTGTTGTTGCTGGCTGGAGTTCTTGGAGGCAAAGGGGCTGGGTTCAATCCCCAGCCCAGGTAAGTTTTTTTAAGTTCTGTTTTATTTATTTTGTTAATTGTTTATTATTGAATATTATTTATATGATTAATATGTAAATAGATTTAAATTAATATATGTTCTAAAAAATTTCTAAAAAAAAAAATAATATTTTCTAAAACTAATTTCTTTTACTAATATGTATATATTATTATTATATATAATTTATTTTTATAATTGAGTTAATATTTAATATTTAACATTTTTGCATATAAAACCTAATTTATTTTTTATAAACCCTAAAAAACATATTTTTCTCAAACCCTAATTTTTCTTCTTCTATTTGTTTAATATTATTATTTGTATATATTATATTCATGACTTAATTAAAATTCTTAATTTAATTTTTATTAATGTGATAATTGTTTATAATTTAATTTTGTATGTACATAAATTTTAATATATGTTTAGAATTAATTAAAAAATTGTTAAATTAATTTTGGTAACTATAATTTTATTTTCATAATATGTTTAAAATTAATTTAATTTTTATAATTTTGCATATAATTCAAAATTTTATAATAATTAATATAATTGTTCATATTTTCTTATTAACTTTAAAAAATTGTTTATATCAAACTTTGATTTTTTTTATATAATATTCTTGTTTATTTCATTATTATTATTAATTATATGCTTATGATATTTATTTATTACTAACCCCATTTAATTTAGTATTATTTTTAATATTATTATTATTTTCACTAACCCAATTATAATTATTTATTTATTTTGCTTATTATATTTAATTTTGCTTTATTATTATTATGTAATTGTTCCTTGGTGTAATATTTATTAATAATGTTTATTATTTATATTTTATGCTATGGTTAGTAAATAGGGAGTGTAAACATACTTGTAATTTAAAATTAATTTAGATCATTTAAATTTAAAGATAAATATTAAAATTGAACACTCACACACGTAAGTCGATCTTTGATCGCCATCTCACTTCCTTAGGGATACCTCTCATGTTGCCTAACCAAAAAAGGTCAAGTAGGGTGTATAAAGCAAAAGTCCCTCAAAATAAAATCATCTAGTCCCTTAACAAATAAAAGATCAAGTCCCTTTCGAATGTTGCCTTCGTAATGATATTGTCCCTTTCAAATAAAGATGATAGTCCCTCCAAAATTGCTTATACACCCCACAGTTGCCTAAATAAACAGATGACCCTTCATTTGTCCCTCACATCCAAGGTAATGACTACCTATTCCTTAATAATAGGGTTGGTCTTACCATTTAAAGGATTCAAGAATAGAAAAGACTTAAACTTAGGGTAGGTTCCTCATAGTTACTTGCTCACTCTTCAAAACTTTTCAAACACTTCACAATTTCAAACAAAAAATTTCAAAACAAAGGTTTATACGCATCCGTACATGGGTCATTATAAACACTTAAGAAAATTTCTATTCACACACTTCACATTTCAAAAACATTTTAAAGTGAGCTAAGTAACTAAGAGCCCATGGATAACCATGGATGTAAAGGGTGCTAACACCTTCCCTTTACATAACCTACCCCCCGGACCCAAAAATCTTTTAAAAGGTCTTTCCTGTTCTTTTATTCCTTTCCTTTGGATAAAATAAAAGTCGGTGGCGACTCTTGCTATCCGCAACATAACTAAAGTCAGTTCTCCCACCGTGTTACAGAACTGGCGACTCTGCTGGGGATTTAATATTAAAGAAGGGTACCCTTAGAAATTAGATCACTTTAAAATTGTTTGCCTTGTTTGCTTTATACTTACTTGTTGGGCTCTTATGTGTGAAAGATCCTAACCCGGATCTAGTGTACCTTAGGTAAATGGCAATAGACCAAGGAAACTGTACGGCGTATACCGATATGGTTGATCTGGTGGCCATAGTTAGTGTGACTTCTTGGTTGGTGCTTATGTTCCTTAAGTCAAGTTGAGGATAATATGAGGCTGCCATATGTTGTCAATGCACTAACTAACTTTTAGAACCCTAGTTATCCCATCTTGGCCTTTAGAAAGTAGTGAGATAGCCGGCTTTGGTAAAGACTGAAGTTGGTTGATACTCGATACTACGCTCATTGAGATTCTAAACTTGGAGGGTTTTGGTTGGCAAGTAAGTTGCCTTCTGAACAACCACCCTTGTGAAGGATCAGTGATATTGAGATCCCTTAGAACCTGGTTACTTTTGTAGGACAGGATGAACCAACTAACTTCAGGGGAGGGTACTTACCTTTGGACCTCATGCAAGCTTTTAAACCTAAGGCTATTGTGTGACTTGCTTGTGTGTGCCACATGTTTGTGATTGAGCATAACATCATGACATCATCATGCATCATAAGCATAGCATTTTCACTAACCATTTCAAGGACCAAGGGATTTATCTTTGTTCTTTTTTTGAAGGTCATGGCTTCTGCTCGTAGAAACACCATCAGGATCAACTTTGTGGGCATACCTGCTAAGCTTAAAGAGTTGGTTTCTCAAGTGTCTGATCACTCCCAGTTCATCAAGAGACATGGTCACCTATTGGATTTAGTCACTTCAGGGTTCAATGAAGACATGATGAGTGTTCTGTTTCAGTTCTTTGATCCTAAGCACCATTGCTTCACATTCCCCGACTACCAGCTGGTTCCAACCATGGAAGAGTTCTCTAAACTTCTGGGTATACCTGTTCTTGATCAGAAACCATTCACAGGCTTGGAGAAGGAGCCTAAACTTGAGGTTATTGCTGCAACTCTACATCTGAAGAAGTCTGACATTGTTCTAGAAACGAGAAGCGGAGTTAAGGGTATTCTTGCCAAGATGTTGATAGAGAAGGCTCAAGTATTCTTGAAGGCTATGAGCTATGATGCTTTTGAGGATATCTTAGCCTTGCTGATTTATGGCTTAGTGTTGTTCCCCAATCCAGATCAGTTCATAGATGTTCATGCCATCAACATATTCCTGAGTCACAATCCAGTGCCTACATTGCTTGGAGACATCCTACATTCTCTTCACACTCGTACTACAAGGGCAAGAGGAACTTTGATGTGTTGCATACCTTTGCTATCTAGGTGGTTTATTTCTCACCTTCCTCGCTCAGTAATGAAGAATGAGCAAGGGTTCAGGTGGTCCAAAAGGATCATGTCACTCTCGCATTCAGATATTCATTGGTGCTCCAGATCTATGGAGAATGTCACCATCATTGACCGTTGTGGGGAGTTTCCTAATGTGCCACTTCTAGGCATAAGAGGAGGCATCACCTACAACCCCTCTCTAGCTTTACGACAGTTTGGTTACGCTCGGAGTGATGGTCCACATGACATGTTGATTCAGGGCATTGTGTTTGATTATGACAACGATCTTCAAGGTTACCGTCAGAGATTCATAAGAGCATGGGGAAAAGTAAACAAGGTTGACAACAAGACTCTGGAGCCTAAGTACACTATTCCTATGGAGGCTTATCTCAGATGGGTGCGATCTCGTGCTCAGACTCTCATGATGCCATATCCTGCTATCCTGCCAGTTACCATGGAACCTGTTGCTGAAGGAGATACTGCTTATACCATCTTTCACCCAGACATGCCTACTGACATGGAAGACTTGCAGAGATCTTGGATCCAGTTGAAGGAGCAAAGAGATACTTTTGAGGCTCATTACAAAGCAAGCCAAGAAAGAATCCTGGATCTAACAAAGCAACTTCATGAGGAACGAAATCTCAACTCATACCTCAACACAAAGAGGAAACGTCCATGGGAGACTTAAAACCCCATCTCTTGTATTTATTACATTTCATTTTCTGTAAGCCCAAGAGGCAAAACATATTTATTACTAATAAAAGTTTACCTTCTTGTTTGTTTAAGCAAATTTAAATCCTGCGGTCCTTGAGAACATTGCATACGCATTCACATATCATATCATTGCATCACAGGTTTATAATTATGCACAGGTTTCTCATCTTCTCGCTGTTTATTTCAGCAATGGCTCTTGAACAGACAGTTAAGGATCTCTAGGCACAAAATGCACAGTTCCAAGAGCTGATCCTGAATCTGTCCAAGGGGCAGGATGAATTGAAGACACTGCTGGCCAAGAAGACTAAGAAGACTAGAAGGTCAGGTGGCCTGATCAACATGGAAAGAAGGTTCAAAGGTCTTGCCAAGACCAAAGAACCAATGGAAGATTATGAGTCTGAAGAGTCTGAAAAAGAGGGAGGCAGTCTCCACAACACTATAGGGGACTCTGATTCTGAGGCTAATTACTACCATGAGCCTAATGAAGACAAATTCAAAATGCTGGTGGATAGAATGGATGCTATGGAGTTGCAGAAGTCTTCTGGGCTGGATTTTGAAGATTTGAGTCTGATATCTGGGGTAGTCATACCCATTGGTTTCAAGGTTCCTACTTTTGTTGTTTATGATGGGGTCTCTTGTCCCAAGCTACATATGAGGTCTTATGTCAGGAGAATCCAACCTCATACTGCTGACAAGAAGTTGTGGATCCATTTCTTCCAAGAGAGCTTATCTGGAGCTCAATTGGAATGGTACTATCAGTTGGAAAGTGTCAACATCCGGGATTGGAATGATCTTGCTGAAGCCTTTTATAAGCAATATCAATACAATGCTGATTTAGCCCCCACTCGCATGCAGCTGCAAAACATGTCTATGGGTGTCAAAGAAAGTTTCAAGGAGTATGCTCAGAAGTGGAGAGACTTGGCTGGAAGAGTGCAACCACCTCTAACTAACAGGGAATTGGTTGATATGTTCATGTGTACGTTGAATGGTCCTTTTTACATTCATCTCATTGGAAGCTCATCATCTGGCTTCACTGAGTTGATAATGACGGGAGAGCGTGTAGAAAGTGGTATCAGGAGTGGCAAGATTCAAGTGGGTGCTTCTTCATCAGGTGCTGCAAAGAAGCCTCCCACTGGGAAGAAAGAGTCAAATGCTGTTTATGGTCAACCTGATCGTAATAGAAGGCATCAGTCTGTGAGTGCAGTTCATATTTCAAATCCAACTCCTACAACACCAGAGCAGCCACAGGGTAACCAACAGAGGGCTAGAAGGCAGTTCACTAAGATCAACATGTCAATGGCTCAGGCATTGCAACACTTGTTGAAGGCTGAACTTATTACTCTGAAAGAGGCTCCTCAGAATCCCAATGTTACCTCTCCCAGGTACAATCCCAATGCACGATGTGCATATCATTCGAACTGCTAGGGACATGATACTAATAGCTGCTGGGTCTTGAAGAACAAAATTCAAGATATGATTGAGGCTGGAGAGATTGAGTTTGACCCTCCGGGTACTCTAAATGTGATTACTGCTCCCATGCCAAATCATGAGAAGACTGTCAATGCCATTGATGAAGATTTACATATTTATTCAGTTGCAGAGTTGACCACACCATTGTCTGTTATCAAGAAGAAGCTAGTACAAGCTGGGTTCTTTCCAGGTTGTCGTGAAGATTGTTTGTATTGTACCTATAAGCCGGATAGTTGCTGGAGATTGAGAGATGGAATTCAACGTCTCATGGATAAATACACCATAGTGTTTGAGAGGACTCCATCATCTGTAGAGAGTATGGTGGATCATATTACTAAAGGTAGGAAGACTGAAGAGGTTGATATGGTTGATAAAGTACCGGTAAGGATCACTTCCAAGGGACCTGTTAAAATCACTCATAAGGGTCCAATTAAGATTACTGCTGAAGGCCCTGTGAAGATAGTTGCTGAAGCTAGAGTGGCTCCTCTGGTCATTACCACTCCTGGTCCTATTCCATATACGTCTGATAAAGTTGTGCCTTGGCATTATGGGTCTGATGTTTATATCCATGGTGTTAAGCAAGAACCCTTAGTTGATATGCCTGTTGATGTTGATAATATTGCTGGATCTAGTAAGATCACACGAAGTGGAAGAGTCTTCTCTCCTCCAATTACTTCCAAGAATGCAGTTACTCCAGCTGCTACCTCCACCACTGATGCTCGGGGCAAAGGTCCTGTTATTGAACCTATACCTACTGATGTGCCAGCTGCTGATGATCTCTCTAAGCAGATGGAAGAAGTATTGAAAATCATTCGCAAGAGTGATTATGACATTGTTGATCAGTTGGGGCACACTCCCTCCAAGATTTCCATGCTGTCTTTGTTGTTATGTTCTGAAGCCCATGCCAAAGCTTTGATTAAGTTTCTGAAGACTGCTCATGTACCCAATGCAATTTCTGTTGACCAGTTTGAGAATTGTGTTGCCCACCTGACCTATGATAATGGGTTAGGTTTCTCTGATGCTGATTTGACTCCTGCCAAGAGGGATCATAACAGGGCTCTGCATATCTCAATTGAATGCACGGGCACTACCCTGTCACATGTATTGATAGACAATGGTTCCTCTCTGAATGTGTTGCCCAAAGAAGTCCTGAATAAGCTGAGTCCTGAAGATGCTGTGCTGAAGCCCAGTAATATAGTGGTGAAGGCTTTTGATGGTTCTAGAAGAGTGGTGCATGGAGAAATTGATCTCCCAATCAAAGTTGGTTCTCAGGTTTTCAATGCTACTTTTTATGTCATGGATATTCGTCCGTCGTATTCTTGTTTGCTGGGACGTCCCTGGATCCATGGGGCAGGTGCTGTAACCTCTACATTACATCAGAAGCTAAGATATCTGGTGGAAGGAAAAGTTGTTACTGTCTACGGAGAGGAAGAATATTTTGTTAGCCATGTGAACACCTTCAAGTATCTGGAAGTGGAAGGTGAATATGTTGAAACTTCGTGTCAGACATTTGAAGTGGTTCCTTGGGTTGTTAATGATTATGAAGCTCCTCCTGTTGTCAAGAAAATTCTTGTGGTCACTAGAGTACCTCCAACAATGGCCTCCCTCAAAGATGCTAGAGCTGTAGTGGATGAAGGTGGTTGTACTATTTGGGGTCAGCTTCCTGATATCCCATACAAGTCTGACAAATTTGGTTTGGGTTTCACTGTAGAGTCCCAGAAGGCTGTTCGCCGTGCTCGTGCTGTTCGTATCACCAATCAAGGGGTTATGAAGAACCAGATCAATGCTGTGGGTGACTATGATGAAGACTACAACTTGGATGCTTGGATTTTTCCTACTGTGGGTGTTGGACTCAACAATTGGAAAGCTGAAGATGTTATTCCTATCTCCTTTAGTCAGGAGTAAATACTATTACTGCGTTGTTGCTTTTAAGTTTGTAATTTCTTGAACAATTAAAACTCTCAAGCCTTGTGCCTTACCCGGGGCACAATGGTATGCTTGTTACGGGATGTCATTTCATTTGCATACTTCATTCAATAAAAATCAGTGGACGTTTCGTTTTAGTAAATATTGTGTTCCTTGTCTTTCTTTTATTTTATTTTTTTACCTTTATCAGCTATGTGTTCTTACACACACCCACATCACTAAAATGCAGATCCTCATCCACTCTGGATCCTGTTGATAACAGTTCTACTATTTCCAATTATAATTTCGAGAATCTGATCTATCAAACTGAAGACGGAAATGAGGACGATTGTGAAGTACCTGTAGAGCTTGCTAGGTTGTTACAACAAGAAGAGAAAGCCATACAGCCACATGAAGAGCCAATCGAAATTGTGAATCTGGGAACTAAAGAAAACAGGAAAGAGGTCAAGATAGGGGCTGAATTAGAGGATAGTGTCAAGAGCAGATTGATTCAGATGTTACGTGACTATGTGGAGATCTTTGCTTGGTCTTATGAAGATATGCCAGGGTTGGATACAGACATTGTGGTTCACCGTTTACCGGTGAAAGAAGATTGTCGTCCAAGGAAGCAGAAGGTTCGTCGTATGCGTCCTGAGATGTCAGAAAAGATCAAAGCAGAGGTAATGAAACAATTCAATGCAGGGTTCTTAGCTGTGACTTCTTATCCTCAGTGGGTTGCAAATGTGGTGCCGGTACCTAAGAAAGATGGTAAGGTACGTATGTGTGTGGACTACAGGGATTTGAATAAGGCCAGCCCTAAAGATGATTTTCCACTTCCTCATATTGATGTTCTGGTAGACAACACTGCTCAGCATAAGGTATTCTCTTTTATGGATGGTTTCTCTGGTTACAATCAAATAAAGACGGCACCTGAAGATATGGAGAAGACAACATTTGTTACACAGTGGGGCACTTTTTGTTATAAGGGGATGCCATTTGGTTTGAAGAATGCAGGGGCAACATATCAGCGTGCTATGGTGGCTTTGTTTCATGATATGATTCATCATGAGATAGAGGTATATGTGGATGATATGATAGCCAGGTCCCAGAATGAAGAGCAACATCTTGATCATCTGCATAAGTTGTTTGAGAGGTTGAAGAAATACAAGTTAAGATTGAACCCAAACAAGTGTATTTTTGGAGTTAGATCTGGTAAGCTCCTAGGTTTCATTGTCAGTGGAAAAGGTATTGAAGTGGATCCTGCAAAAGTGAAAGCTATACGAGAGATGCCAGCTCCCCGTACTGAGAAAGAGGTTAGAGGTTTCTTGGGACGATTGAATTACATTGCAAGATTTATTTCCCAATTGACTGCTACCTGTGAGCCAATCTTCAGGTTGTTGAAGAAAGATCAGGTGATGGAATGGAATGATGAGTGCCAGACTGCCTTTGATGAAATCAAGAGATATCTGCTAGAACCTCCAATTTTGATGCCACTAGTTGATGGAAGACCCTTGATTATGTACTTAACAGTGTTAGACAATTCCATGGGGTGTGTGTTAGGGCAACATGACGAGTCTGGTCGAAAAGAGCAAGCAATATACTACCTTAGCAAAAAGTTTACCGATTGTGAAACAAGATACTCACTGCTCGAGAAAACTTGCTGCGCTTTGGCATGGGTTGCTCGCCGATTAAGACAGTATATGTTGACCCATACTACCTTGTTGATTTCGAAGATGGATCCAATCAAGTACATATTCGAGAAACCTGCTCTCTCCGGAAGAATTGCAAGATGGAAAATGATCTTGACTGAATATGACATACAATATACTACTTAGAAGGCCATTAAGGGAAGTGTTGTGGCTGATCATTTGGCTCATCAAGCAGTAGATGATTATCAGTCAATGAGTTTTGAGTTCCCTGATGAAGACATTATGATTATTACCAATGAACCTGGACAATATGACGGACCTGAACAAGGATCCCGATGGACTATGGTTTTTGATGGTGCCTCTAATGCACTTGGTAATGGTGTTGGTGTTGTGATCAGTTCCCCTGAAGGTTGTCATACCCCGATTACTGCCAGACTTTGTTTCTATTGTACCAATAACATGGCTGAGTATGAGGCATGTATCCTGGGTATTAAAGCTGCTATTGGTATGAAGATTCAATTCCTTAACATGTATGGAGATTCAGCCCTGGTAGTAAGTCAGATTAAAGGAGATTGGGATACCAAGCATGATAACCTCATTCCTTACAGAGAGCATGTGTTGTCTTTGATCCCACATTTCAAAGAGATTACCTTTGGACATATTCCACGAAGAGAGAATCAGTTGGCAGATGCATTAGCCACCATGGCATCCATGTTTGAGATCAGTTGGGATGATGAAGCCCCCAAGATTACTATTGATAGATTTGAGAAGCCTGCATACTGCAATGAGATTGGTACTGAAGAACCAGAGGAGAAGCCTTGGTTTTATGAAGTGAAAAGGTATCTTGAAGCCCAGGAGTTCCCTGAAGGGGCATCTGTCAAAGATAGGAAGTTTCTGAGAAGGTTTTCTACTAAGTTCTTTTTGAGTAATGGGATTTTGTATAAGCGCAATCATGATTCAACTATGCTTCGTTGTGTGGATAAGAAAGAAGCAACAAAGATCATGGAAGATATGCATGATGGAATCTTTGGCACTCATTCTAGTGGTCATACCATGGCAAAGAAGATTTTGAGAGCAGGTTACTATTGGTCTACCATGGAAGCTGATTGCTATCAACATTCCAGAACTTGTCACAAATGTCAAATTTATGCTGATAAAGTACATATACCTCCATCACCATTGAATGTGCTGACTGCTCCTTGGCCCTTTGCCATGTGGGGCATTTATATGATTGGTGAGATCAAGCCTACTGCTTCTAATGGGCATCGTTTCATCCTGGTTGCTATTGATTACTTCACGAAGTGGGTAGAGGCAGCTTCATTTGCATTTGTTACCAAGAATGTTGTGGCTCGATTCATTAAGAATAATCTCATATGTAGGTATGGCATCCCTGAAAGGATTATTACTGACAATGGCTCTAATCTAAACAACACTATGATTACGGATCTCTGCACGCATTTCAAGATTAAGCATCACAACTCTTCTCCGTATCGTCCAAAGATGAATGGGGCAGTTGAAGCTGCTAATAAGAACATTAAGAAGATTGTACAGAAGATGACTGTTACTTACAAGGATTGGCATGAGATGTTACCATTTGCTCTTCATGGTTATCGTACTACAATAGGTACTTCAACAGGGGCAACCCCATTCTCCTTAGTCTATGGTATGGAAGCAGTTCTGCCCATTGAAGTTCAGATTCCCTCTTTAAGAATTATGAAGGATGCAGGCTTGGATGAAGATGAGTGGATTCAGACTCGGCTGGACCAGATAAATTTGTTTGATGAGAAAAGGTTAGCAGCAGTTTGTCATGGCCAGATGTACCAAAAACGAATGATCAAAGCTTTTAACAAGAAGGTTAAGCCAAAGGTATATCAGGCTGGTGACTTGGTAATCAAGCGTATCATATTACCACAGGGTGATCCTAGGGGCAAGTGGACTCCAACATATGAAGGACCATTTGTAGTCAAGACAGTATTCTCAGGAGGTGCCATGATACTTACTACTATGGATGGTGAAGACTTCCCGCAGCCTGTAAACATAGACATAGTTAAAAAATACTACGCATGAAAAGAGACCCGCTAGGTTGACAGGCCTAGGCAAAAATAAGGGCATCCCGGCAAACCAAAAGGGTTTGGGCAAAAATTAGGGATATATATAAAAAATGTACACCCAGCAAGTCGAAAACCTGAAAAGGCGGCTTGGGCAAAAAAGGGTATCCCGGTGGATTGAAAACCTGAAAGGGCAATCCAGGCAAAAGTTAGGGATTAAAGCGTATGACTATGTCTCGTTTGGATCACCCATGAAACTGCCACCAGTTGTGTTACTTACTCAATACTCAAACAGATAAAGCTCAATCCAATCGTTTCCATCTCGACAGCAGAAGATGAGATACTTGAAGATAATGGCAATAGTAGAATTGGAACTCAATAGGATTGTTTCCCACATAGCTGATTTTCTTTGTTTTGTAAAACTTTTATGACAAATTCCTCTTACTAGGATTTCTGTCTTCTTGTACAAACTAACCTATGTATAAGTCACTTTTTGATATAAATAAAATTCCATCTTTGAATCCAGATTTACTTTTACCCTATTTACATAAGCGAAACGTCCATTGATTGTGTTTGAGTGTATGTATGCTTTTGAATATGATTGATGTTTACCAAAAATGCATGTATGCTTAATATGATTGATGTTTACCAGAAATGCATGGAAATGCAGTAATAGTATTTACTAAGGACGAACGAGGGAAGGATTTCAACGAAGCTTCGCCGGTTCATCTCTACAAGACAGTTACAAATCCCCAGTAGGGCAAATCCATCTTCATAAGTACTTCAAGTCACATCTCCCCTGGAATTTATATCCATCTATTTTATCCTCATACGGATATTCGGGAATTTACTTTCCAATAAGAGTACGACGAACGAAGACGGGAGGTTGTGTATACCTTGCTATCCCCAGCAGACGGAAGGTTATGTATACCCTACTATCGAACGAAGACGGAAGGTTATGTATACCCTATTATCAAACAAGACGGGAACGAGTTCCTCATATTCTTCAGCAACGAATCGGGATTTATTTTCCCTGGCCAGCAGTTGTTATACAAAGATATCCAGACGCTTCAGGCTGCATGATGCATACATACATCATTTACATCATACCATAACATACAGATACATAATACATTACTTAAGTGCATCATATTATACATGCATACATAATGCATAAACTAATATTACCATACAGGATGCTACCTTGTTTTCAGATTAATTCTCCAACAACAAATTTCATCAACAAATTGTGACTATTGGGCCGTTGTTTATCTTCCCAAAGGTTATCATTTCCTCAGGACGTTGTTTATCCTCCTGAAAGCTTCTTATACCTCAGAACATTGTTCATCTTTCTGAAAGCATATCATCACCTCGGGACGTTGTTTATCCTCCTGAAAGCATATTATCTCCTCAGGACGTTGTTATCCTCCTGAAAGCTATCAATCCCTCAGGACTGCTTTATCCTCCTGAAAGCATATTATTACCTCGGGTCGTTGTTTATCTTCCCAAAGGTTATATCATTACCTCAGAACTGCTTTATCCTCCTGAAAGCATATTATTACCTCGGGCCGTTGTTTATCTTCCCAAAGGTTACCACTTCCTCAGGACGATGTTTATCTTCCTGAAAGCTATCACCCCTACCTCAGGACGTTGTTTATCCTCCTGAAAGCATATTATTTCCTCAGAACGTTGTTTATCCTTCTGAAAGCATATCATTTCCTCAGGACATTGGTTATCCTCCTGAAAGCTATTACCACTACCTCGGGAAGTTGCTTATATTCCTGAAAGCTATCACCATATCTTCATATTTTGGATTGCTTTATCCTCCAAAAGAAGTATATCTGAAGAACTGTTATCCAAGTGGCATCTTTAATCCCACTCAAGCATACTCAACTAGTCATCAGTATCACTCTACGCACCGGTGAGTGCAAATTTTTGGGCTTTTGTGTTCAATCCCCTTCAACCTTCCAAGTTACGACTGGCACATATACCAATCTAACCCCTCAGGTTTCAGAAAATTGAACAGGGGCAGCTGTTGCACCCCAAAATTTGCCCTCACAATACAAGAATTTGTGTGCTAAGAGGTTCACAAGGTTCACAAGACCTTTCATGAGGTTCATGAAGTTTACAAGACACTTTATGAGGCTCACAAGGTTCACAAGGTTCACAATACTTACAAGACCTTTCATGAGGTTCATGAAGTCTACAAGACACTTTATGAGGTTCACAAGGTTCACAAGACCTTCCATGAGGTTCACAAGGTTCACAAGACATTTTATGATGGTTCACAAGGTTCACAAAGTTCACAAATAGTCAGAAGAGTTGACAATTCCCTCAGACAATGCACCTCCTAAGCAGTGCATCCAAAACTAGGGTTTTGACTTTAATCAGGCTAAATGAACTTCCAAGACTTCAAGTGAGCTTCATAACATCTTATATGTGTCTAAGAATCCCCATGACAAGTTTCAAGACTTTTCTCAAAGGTTTGCTCAGTCAGATGATCAGATAAGTCAAAATCAGTCAAAGTAGTTAAAAAGTCAAACTGAGGTCAACTGTGGTCAAACCAAAGTCAAACTTCATGATTTTTTGCCAACATCAAGTATATGAAGTAAAATTCATCATTTTATCAAGGGTTGATCATGATTCATCAAGGATATTTCAGATCATCAAGAATCAGGAGTTTCTAAATTAGGGTTTCCTCAGTAAAAGTCAACTGAACTTTGACCAGCCATAACTTTCACATGCTTCATCACCAATTTTTCATCCAAAGCTCATTTTGAAGGAAATTGAATTCTCTACAACTTTGTGTCTCACAAGCCAAGCCCAAAAATGCTTCATTTGGAAGGTATGAGCTAAGACATTATAGGTCCCTTTGAAAGTCAACAAAAAGTCAACAACTTCAAAAGGGCATAACTTGAGAATGGTAAATGATATGGACATGAAACCAGTGGGGTTGGTTAGAGGACTCTTCAAGCTTTCCAAAATGTCCAAGAACACCCTCATAGCATTAAAATTGAAGGATGTGTGCCCTTGCAAAGTTGGGAAATTTTAGGGAAGTTTATGAAGTAAATGGAGGTTTAAAACCAAATTTTGCTAAATGGGCTGAACTTTTAATGACCCAAAGTAATCCATGACATCATGCACGAAAATTATTTGATATTTTCATAATTTTTATTTTATTTAATTTATTTATTATGATTTTTTATATTAAAAATCATTTTAAATTTAAATAAAATATCAAGTGTGAAGATTTAAAATTATTTTTGGTTCTAGAAGGTCATGAATTCAATATGGATCAGAATGATACAAAAATAATGGTGATTGGCTTGAAATAGAAAGTGTTAATGCAAAAATATTTGAATTTCAAAGCTTATCTTTCTCAATCTTTTTGGATCAAATCTTTCACACAATGTTCAAGTTTTTTGACCTAGAATCATCACACTATAAGTACATAACACAACCCTACTCACTATTCACGAATTTCAGCCTCCCAAGAGTAAGTTCAAGTTTTCAAAATCCATCAAAAATCCAATTTTCGGTTTCTTCATTGCAAGGCATTTGAAGGTATTTTAAAGACATAGCAATGATCCCTGGACTTCACTGATCATGTACAAATGCTCATATGCATCCATAACCTCATGAACATCTCAAACCGAATCAAAACATTGACATCTTTATGATTTTTTCGTTTTCATATATACATGTAATATAAATTAAATTTGATTGTGGATTTGTGTTTGTGACAAGCTTGTGAATGTTTCTGGGCAACTCAATTTGGTTTTCGATGCAGGATTAAAGAACCACCATTGTTAGGGTTTCGGCCATGGATTTGGGGTTTTGTCTTAAACCTAATATAAATAAGTTCTAAGAACATAGAACGATTCCATGGACCTTGGGGATCATAAAGCACTGATTATTGTTGAGAAATTTCACTGTTTGAGTGCTTTTCCAATTTTCGTAGGTTCTTGTGTTTTGAAATTCGCAGGAAACATTGCAGCAAAGTTCATAGGAATTTTCGCAGGTACCCAAGGAAGAAGAAGAACCCTGCGCGCGTATTTCATAATTCAAAAATTTGTTTAAAAATATTATGTTTTGTTTCTGTTTTGTTTCACAAGTGTTGTGCTTGGCCTGGTGGTATGAAGCGCGCGCGTATAGCCAGATGACTTGTGTTTGAATCCTGGCTTCCCAATTTTTTTTCTTATTTTTCAGTTTATTCATTAGACATAATATATTATGTATTATTGTTGTTATACTAACAGGCGCGCTCTCCCAGCTGGAATGGTTAATGTGTTTGTGTGATGTTTGAAGGTCCTGGGTTCGATCCCCCCAGGCCTTTTGTTTTTCTTTCTTTTTCTTTGATTTTCAGGAACAAGGCACAAAAACAATTTCTCTCCTTTCCTTGGCATCAGGCGCGCGTTGGCCTAGTGGTTGTTGTTGCTGGCTGGAGTTCTTGGAGGCAAAGGGGCTGGGTTCAATCCCCAGCCCAGGTAAGTTTTTTTAAATTCTGTTTTATTTATTTTGTTAATTGTTTATTATTGAATATTATTTATATGATTAATATGTAAATAGATTTAAATTAATATATGTTCTAAAAAATTTCTAAAAAAAAATAATAATATTTTCTAAAACTAATTTCTTTTACTAATATGTATATATTATTATTATATATAATTTATTTGTATAATTGAGTTAATATTTAATATTTAACATTTTTGCATATAAAACCTAATTTATTTTTTATAAACCCTAAAAAACATATTTTTCTCAAACCCTAATTTTTCTTCTTCTATTTGTTTAATATTATTATTTGTATATATTATATTCATGACTTAATTAAAATTCTTAATTTAATTTTTATTAATGTGATAATTGTTTATAATTTAATTTTGTATGTACATAAATTTTAATATATGTTTAGAATTAATTAAAAAATTGTTAAATTAATTTTGGTAACTATAATTTTATTTTCATAATATGTTTAAAATTAATTTAATTTTTATAATTTTGCATATAATTCAAAATTTTATAATAATTAATATAATTGTTCATATTTTCTTATTAACTTTAAAAAATTGTTTATATCAAACTTTGATTTTTTATATATAATATTCTTGTTTATTTCATTATTATTATTAATTATATTCTTATGATATTTATTTATTACTAACCCCATTTAATTTAGTATTATTTTTATTATTATTATTATTTTCACTAACCCAATTATAATTATTTATTTATTTTGCTTATTATATTTAATTTTGCTTTATTATTATTATGTAATTGTTCCTTGGTGTAATATTTATTAATAATGTTTATTATTTATATTTTATGCTATGGTTAGTAAATAGGGAGTGTAAACATACTTGTAATTTAAAATTAATTTAGATCATTTAAATTTAAAGATAAATATTAAAATTGAACACTCACACACGTAAGTCGATCTTTGATCGCCATCTCACTTCCTTAGGGATACCTCTCATGTTGCCTAACCAAAAAAGGTCAAGTAGGGTGTATAAAGCAAAAGTCCCTCAAAATAAAATCATCTAGTCCCTTAACAAATAAAAGATCAAGTCCCTTTCGAATGTTGCCTTCGTAATGATCTTGTCCCTTTCAAATAAAGATGATAGTCCCTCCAAAATTGCTTGTACACCCCACAGTTGCCTAAATAAACAGATGACCCTTCATTTGTCCCTCACATCCAAGGTAATGACTACCTATTCCTTAATAATAGGGTTGGTTTTACCATTTAAAGGATTCAAGAACAGAAAAGACTTAAACTTAGGGTAGGTTCCTCATAGTTACTTGCTCACTCTTCAAAACTTTTCAAACACTTCACAATTTCAAACAAAAATTTTCAAAACAAAGGTTTATACGCATCCGTACATGGGTCATTATAAACACTTAAGAAAATTTCTATTCACACACTTCATATTTCAAAAACATTTTAAAGTGAGCTAAGTAACTAAGAGCCCATGGATAACCATGGATGTAAAGGGTGCTAACACCTTCCCTTTACATAACCTACCCCCCGGACCCAAAATTCTTTTAAAAGGTCTTTCCTGTTCTTTTATGCCTTTCCTTTGGATAAAATAAAAGTCGGTGGCGACTCTTGCTATCCGCAACATAACTAAAGTCAGTTCTCCCACCGTGTTACACTTAGCCCTGAAGATGCTGTGTTGAAGCCCAGTAATATAGTGGTGAAGGCTTTTGATGGTTCAAGAAGAGTGGTGCATGGAGAAATTGATCTCCCAATAAAAGTAGGTTCTCAGGTTTTCAATGCTACTTTTTATGTGATGGATATTCGTGCTTCATATTCTTGTTTGCTTGGGCGTCCCTGGATCCATGGGGCAGGTGCTGTAACCTCCACCTTACACCAGAAGCTGAGATATCCGGTAGAAGGAAAAGTTGTCACTGTGTATGGAGAGGAAGGATATATAGTTAGCCATGTGAACACCTTTAAGTATCTTGAAGTGGAAGGTGAATATGTTGAAACTCCGTGCCAGACGTTCGAAGTGGTTCCTTGGGTTGTTAATAATTATGAAGCTCCTCCTGTTGTCAAGAAAGTTCCTGTGGTCACCAGAGTACCTCCTACAATGGCCTCCCTCAAAGATGCTAGAGCTGTGGTGGATGAAGGTGGTTGTACTATTTGGGGTCAGCTAGATGACATTCCTTACAAGTCTGACAAATTTGGTTTAGGTTTCACTGCAGAGTCCCAGAAGGCTGCTCGTCGTGCTCGTGCTGTCCGTATCACCAATCAGGGGATTATGAAGAATCAGATCAATGATGTGGGTGACTATGATGAAGATTACAACTTGGATGCTTGGATTTTTCCTACTGTGGGTGCTGGGCTCAATAACTGGAAGGCTGAAGATGTTATTCCTATCTCCTTTAGTCAGGAGTAAATACTATTACTGTATTGTTACTTTTAAAATTTGTAATTTTTGAACAATTGAACTCTTAAAGCCTTGTGCCTTACCCGGGGCACAATGGTGTGCTTGTTTCGGGATGTCATTTCATTTGCATACTTCATTCAATAAAAATCAGTGGACGTTTCGTTTTCGTAAATATTGTGTTCCTTGTCTTTCTTTTCTTTTATTTTTGTTTTATCAGCTATGTGTTCTTACATACACCCACATCACTAAAATGCAGATCCTCATCCACTCTGGATCCTGTTGATAACAGTTCTACTATTGCCAATTATAATTTCGAGAATCCGATCTACCAAGCTGAAGATGGAAATGAGGACGATTGTGAAGTACCTGTAGAGCTTGCTAGGTTGTTACAACAAGAAGAGAAAGCTATACAGCCACATGAAGAGCTAGTCGAAGTTGTGAATTTGGGAACTGAAGAAAACATGAAAGAGGTCAAAATAGGGGCTGAATTAGAGGATAGTGTCAAGAGCAGATTGATTCAGATGTTACATGATTATGTGGACATCTTTGCTTGGTCTTATGAAGATATGTCAGGGTTGGATACAGACATTGTGGTTCACCATTTACCAGTGAAAGAAGATTGTCGTCCAAAGAAGCAGAAGGTTCGTCGCATGCGTCCTGAAATGTCAGAGAAGATTAAGGCAGAGGTAATGAAACAGTTTGATGCAGGGTTCTTAGCTGTGACTTCTTATCCTCAATGGGTTGCAAATGTGGTGACGGTACCTAAGAAAGATGGTAAGGTACGTATGTGTGTAGACTACAGGGATTTGAATAAGGCCAGCCCCAAAGATGACTTTCCACTTCCTCATATTGATGTTCTGGTAGACAACACTGCTCTGCATAAGGTATTCTCTTTTATGGATGGTTTCTCTGGTTACAATCAGATCAAGATGGCACCTGAAGATATGGAGAAGACAACATTTGTTACACAGTGGGGCACCTTTTGTTATAAAGTAATGCCATTTGGTTTGAAGAATGCAGGGGCAACATATCAGCGTGCTATGGTGGCTTTGTTTCATGATATGATTCATCATGAGATAGAGGTGTATGTGGATGATATGATAGCCAGGTCCCAGAATGAAGAACAACATCTTGATCATTTGCATAAGTTGTTTGAAAGGTTGAAGAAATACAAGTTGAGATTGAACCCAAACAAGTGTACTTTTGGAGTTAGGTCTGGTAAACTCCTAGGCTTCATTGTCAGTGGAAAAGGTATTGAAGTAGATCCTGCAAAAGTGAAAGCTATACGAGAGATGCCAGCTCCCCGCACTGAGAAGGAAGTTAGAGGTTTCTTGGGACGATTGAATTACATTGCAAGATTTATTTCCCAATTAACTGCCATCTGTGAGCCAATCTTCAAGCTGTTGAAGAAAGATCAGGTAATGGAATGGAATAATGAGTGCCAGACAGCCTTTGATGAAATCAAGAGATATCTTCTAGAACCCCCAATTTTGATGTCACCAGTTGATGGAAGACCCTTGATCATGTACTTAACAGTATTAGACAACTCAATGGGGTGTGTGTTGGGGCAACATGACGAGTCTGGTCGAAAAGAGCAGGCAATATACTACCTTAGCAAAAAGTTTACCGACTGTGAAACAAGATACTCACTGCTCGAGAAAACTTGTTGCGCTTTGGCATGGGCTGCTCGCCGACTAAGACAGTATATGTTGACTCATACTACCTTATTGATTTCGAAGATGGATCCAATCAAGTACATATTCGAGAAACCTGCTCTCTCCGGAAGAATAGCAAGATGGCAAATGATCTTGACAGAATATGACATACAGTATACTACTCAGAAGGCCATTAAAGGAAGTGTTGTGGCTGATCATTTGGCTCATCAAGAAGTGGATGATTACTAGTCAATGAGTTTTGAGTTCCCTGATGAAGATATTATGATTATTACCAAAGAACCTGGACAATATGACGGACCTGAACAAGGATCCCGATGGACTATGGTTTTTGATGGAGCTTCTAATGCACATGGTAATGGTGTTGGTGTTGTGATCAGTTCTCCTGAAGGTTGTCATACCCCGATTACTGCCAGACTTTGTTTCTATTGTACCAATAACATGGCTGAGTATGAGGCATGTATCCTGGTTATCAAAGTTGCCATTGATATGAAGATTCAGTTCCTTGACGTGTATGGAGATTCAGCCCTGGTAGTAAGTCAGATCAAAGGAGATTGGGATACCAAGCATGATAACCTCATTCCTTACAGAGAGCATGTTTTGTCTTTGATCTCACATTTCAAAGAGATTACCTTTGGACATATTCCACGAAGAGAGAATCAGTTGGCAGATGCATTAGCCACCATGGCATCCATGTTTGAGATTAGCTGGGATGATGAAGCTCCCAAGATTACTATTGATAGATTTGAGAAGCCTGCATATTGCAATGAGATTGACACTAAAGAAGCAGAGGAGAAGCCTTGGTTCTATGAAGTGAAAAGATATCTTGAAGCTCAGGAGTTCCCTGAAGGGGCATCTGTCAAGGATAAGAAGTTTCTGAGGAGGTTTTCTGCTAAATTCTTCTCGAGTAATGGGATTTTGTACAAGCGCAATCATGATTCAACTTTGCTTCGTTGTGTGGATAAGAAGGAAGCAACAGAGATTATGGAAGATATGCATGATGGGATCTTTGGCACTCATTCTAGTGGTCATACCATGGCAAAGAAAATATTGAGAGCAGGTTACTATTGGTCTACCATGGAAGCTGACTGCTATCAACATTCCAGAACCTGTCACAAGTGTCAAATCTATGCTGATAAAGTACATATACCTCCATCACCATTGAATGTGTTGACTTCCCCTTGGCCTTTTGCCATGTGGGGCATTGATATGATTGGTGAGATCAAGCCTACTGCTTCTAATGGGCATCGCTTCATCCTGGTGGCTATTGATTACTTTACGAAGTGGGTGGAGGCAGCTTCATTTGCATCTGTTACTAAGAATGTGGTGGCTCGATTCATTAAGAATAATCTCATATGTAGTTATGGCATCCCTGAAAGGATTATTACTGACAATGGCTCTAATCTGAACAACACTGTGATTACTGATCTCTGCACACAGTTCAAGATTAAGCATCACAACTCTTCTCCGTATCGTCCAAAGATGAATGGGGCAGTAGAAGCTGCTAATAAGAACATTAAGAAGATTCTACAGAAGATGACTGTTACTTACAAGGATTGGCATGAGATTTTACCATTTGCTCTTCATGCTTATCGTACTACAATACGTACTTTAACAGGGGCAACCCCATTCTCCTTAGTATATGGTATGGAAGCAGTTCTGCCCATTGAAGTTCAGATTCCCTCCTTAAGAATTATGAAGGATGCAGGCTTGGATGAAGATGAGTGGATTCATACTCGACTTGACCGGATAAATTTGATTGATGAGAAAAGGTTAGCACCTGTGTGTCATGGTCAGATGTACCAGAAACGGATGATCAAGGCTTTTAATAAGAAGGTTAAGCCAAAGGTATATCAGGCTGGTAATTTGGTAATCAAGCGTATCATATTACCACAGGGTGATCCTAGGGGCAAGTGGACTCCTACATATGAAGGACCATTTGTGGTCAAAACAGTATTCTCAGGAGGTGCCATGATACTTACTACTATGGATGGTGAAGACTTCCCGCAGCCTGTAAACACAGACATAGTTAAAAAATACTACACATAAAAAGAGACCCGCTAGGTTGACTGGCCTAGGCAAAAATAAGGGCATCCCAGCGAACCAAAAGGGTTCGGGCAAAAGTTAGGGATATATAAAAAAAATATGTACACCCGGCAAGTCGAAAACCTGAAAAGGCGGCTTGGGCAAAAAAGGGTATCCCGGTGGATTGAAAACCTGAAAGGGCAATCCAGGCAAAAGTTAGGGATTAAAGCGTATGACTATGTCTCGTTTGGATCACCCATGTAACTACTACCAGTTGTGCTACTTACTCAAGCTCTAACAGATAAAGATCAATCCAGTCATTTCCGTCTCGACAGCAGAAGATGAGATACTTGAAGATAATGGCAATAGTAGAATTGAAACTCAATAGGATTATTTCCCACATAGCTGATTTTCCTTGTTTTGTAAAAAAAAACTTTATGACAAATTCCTCTTACTAGGATTTTTGTATCCTTGTACAAACTTACCCATGTACAGGTCACTTTGTGATATAAATAAAATTCCATCTTTGAATCCAGATTTACTTTTACCCTATTTACGTAAGCGAAACGTACATTGGTTGTGTTTGAATGTATGTATGTGTAAACACCCCAAATTTGCCCTCACCCATTCACACCATGGCTTATGGTCACCTCATATGCATAAACACAATCATATCATCTCACATCTCATTTTTGATTCACTGGATAGTTTCTAAGGCATCTGCACATAGGGTTTGTGACCTGAGCAATCCCAAAGCATCTTGAGCCATTCCAAAGGCAACCCATCAGCTCAAAGTGGTCCATGTGTGTTCTTATATCATATTTCACCTCCTCAAAGTCAAAATTGCAGAGGAATCACAAGAGCTAGGGTTTGAGTGGATGCAGAGCCAGGTTGAACTGCACAGTTGACTGGAAATTAGGGTTTTGGTTTCAGAGGCCATAACTCCAATTTTTTTGGTCATTCTTGTTTCCATTGGTCTATATATGGTATAGGGAGTATACATATCAATTTTCATGAAGAAACTCCATGGGGAAGTCATCTGATCAAGAGTTGACTTTTCAGACAAGTCAGTGCAAAATCAGGGCATCTGAGGCCCCAATGACCCAACCAATGGGTGATCTTCATCATTTTGAGTGTATATGATCTTTATTTGATCATGGAAGAAGGTTGAAGTTCATAGAAATCAAGAATTTAGGGTTTTTGCAAAAGTTGACTTTTTAGGGCATGGTTGACTTTTCAAGAATGCATCATTTTAGGTCATTTTTCAAGCCATGATTTTGGATCCAAAAATGCTTCAAATGGAAAAACTTTGGTCATGAAAGTTGTAGATCTCATCTTTCCCTTTCCAAAAAGTACAAGAACATGATCTAATTCATCTTGGATCAAAAGTTATGGTTTGTTAAAGTTGGCAAAAATCACTAAAATTCAAGTTATGCACCAAATGGAAATTTTGCAAAGTCTTGAACCAAAGCCAAATGCAGCCTCTAATTCATTTCAAACTAGCACCTAAGCATTCTCTAAGTGCTAAAAATCAGAATTGGATCAAGTTTGCCCATGGTTTGGTTTGTGTAACAAGGCATTTTCTCATAGAATTCCATAAAGCAACAACTTGCAAAAACTATCATCACATCTCACCCACTTGATTTCTTGGATGCTGAACCAGCCCTAGCTTCTCTCCATGCCATGCTGCGCCAGTCCATGTACTTATGCTAGCCTAGAACCAAGCCCATGCCTCTCTTACAACCAAGTTGACATTTTGCAAAAGTAAACATCCCAATCAATAAAGGGCATGTCACATCTTCTGACCAATCAGCATTGTTTATACAAACAATTTGCAAGCAAAACATCATAACACACAAGGCTGAAGCTTCCTCATTCACAACATACACAAAAACCTACCAAGTTGCAAGTTCCTTCGATTCTCTTTGTCCAGCATACAAACACTCAAGCCAACTTCACCAATCATCTTACCTTGCTCCATAGACCACCCAGCAACCAAGGATCAAGCCTGAAACAGCAAGAATCCCCCATTGCCATTCTTCACCTCAGCTTGCATTTTCTATCGAATCTCTCTCCACAAGCCATGAACACTTAAACAAACTCCACCAACAATCTCCACTCACCTCACTGACCAGAAACCACCCTTTGTTTTGGCCTGAAACACCCTATATCTCAAATACGATTTTCATCCTCCCTTGGTCAGAGCTGCTGCAAACTCACTCAGGAGGTTGTTTAAACTCCAGCTAAGCATCCAAAGCTTCAAAGGTGGACCATTGGGACCAGATTGAGCCAAAGAATCATCCAAAGAGCTCCTGAATCAAGAGCTCCATCTCAGGTGACACCATGAACTTTTTTCCCAGAACTCATTTCTCTTGTTAAAATCTTGTTGTGCATGTTACACTGATCATTGGGATCTCTTTACTTTTGAAAATGAGCCAGAAATGAGTATGTAATGCTGTTCTGAAAGTTTGACCTAAAAATTTCATGGCTTCGATTCTTGTTTGTTTGTGAGTTTAAATGTGATTTGATGCTGGATTCGTGCTTAGGGTAGTTAGTAGTTGATTTCTGGAGAGTTAGAGCTTCTAAAATGGCCTAGGGAGAGAGATTGATTTTGGGGATGGCCGGAGAAGACGACCGGAACACTGTTCCGGTCGCCTGATTGTAATTAACGGCAGGGTTAGGGTTTTAAGCATTAATTAGCAAGTTTGAATTTGGACCGTGAGATGTGGCGGGGAGTCAATTCGCGCGCAGGCAGTTTCAAATCTGGACCCTAGGATTTAAATACTTTTCATTAAATCAGATTTAATTCATTTATTTTCATTTATTTTTCTTTTGTTTTGCATAATTATTTAAAAATAGCAAAAATATCTTAAAAATTATGAAACTTTTTCTCATGAGTTTCAATAATTTTTAAGACCCAAAAATATTTTTATTTTATTTTTCATCATTAAAAAAGTATTTTTAAATATTTAAAATATTATTTTTAATTGATTAATGAGAATTAATTAATTAAAAATACTTTTAGGTATTTAAAAATTACAAAACAATTCATGAAATGTTCTAAGACATTTAGAAACATTGTCCAACCTTCAAACCAAATTTCTTTTTTGATCTTGATGCATTTTAAGAATTTTTCATTGAATTAAATCATTTTTTATGCATTATTTTGATCACATGTTTGAAAATTCATTTCTGCCTTTTGGTGAGGTTTGAGACATTGATTCTTCTTGCATTGTCTTTTGTTTTGCATGTAGTTTTTAGGATAAAAAGGCCATGAATGGTTCTTGCATTTTCAAATTGTTTGGCATTTGTTTTGTTAAGAGCCCTAAAAAACCCTAATAACTTGCAAAAATCATATCTTGAGTTTGGTTGAGAGTTGAGAGCTCCCCTTTGGGCAGTGGTTCATTATAGGTTTAGGGTTTCTTTGGATGCCATTTTCCATTTTTGTCTTAGGGTTTTTGTTTCTGTTTTTGGTTTGTGTTTGATGTTTGATCCATGAACCCTAATTTGGGCTTTCATTTGCATCCCTCTTGCATTTCCTTGCATAACATGACTTGTCTTTGCATTTTGTGCATTCTTATGATTCATTTGACATCTTAAGACATGTATAAAGCATCTTTGATCATTGCATTACATATTTGCCATATCATTTGTCTTGTATGATTCATAACTTTTCATGCTTGTTCATGCTCCTTAACTTGCATCATTTGCATTCATGATCTTGTATGATCATTTCCATGTCTTGCCTCATGTTTGCAGCATCTCATAACATCATAATCATCATCAACATGCTTCTGTTTTTGCTTAGCATCATATCATTTCATCTCATCTTGCATTGCATTGCATTTTCTTTCTAACATTTCAGGTGGTAAGTAACTTGAGAAGTGGATTTGCCTTCACTTCTCATAACTTTCCTTTTCATCTCTCTTGCATCCATTGCTGCATTCTTATTTGTGTTTGAGTTTGAGCTTGCTCATTCTTCTTCCTCCCCACTTTCTTTCTTCAAGTGACTTGACTTCTTGAATGAAGCAAGTCACTTTGCTTCTCTTGATCCTGTTCATCTGCTTCCTGGTGGCTCCTCTGAAGATTTCTCTTGAAAACCTCACAAACCTTAGGATCAACCAAGCATGACAATGAATTAGGGTTTTGATTAGCTCCCCCCATAGTTTTTACCTTTGTGTCTCTCCTTGAGTCCTCCCTTCTCACCTCATAATCAGGGACTAAACCCTAAAGGCTTTAAAACTTTGTGATTAGGGTTATGCCTGCATCCTTCTCTTAGGATGGAGTGTATAACTTTAATCCTAAGTATTAAACCCTTAAGGTGTTTAAATCTCTTAATCAACTCATCTAATAAATATCAAGACATCACACTTGTAACTTGGGCCTTGCATTAGGGTTCTAATTCTTCCTTAAGTGGTTAAGAAGGACTAACCCTAGTGTTAATGGACAAGTCCCCCTCAAGTTGTCTTACAAACCATAAAAAACACTTCATCATCATACCATTAAATAAAATCCACTTAATCAAAGGCTTGTTTTGTCATGGGTTTAATCCCTAATCATGGATTAAGTTGAGGAGTTTTTCTCAACTTAAACATTCTCATCTATTATCCTTCTTTTAGGATGGTGTAATGAGTCTGTTTAATCCTTGATTATGGCTTAACCTCATTACTCAACACTAAACAAAAACACCAAAAACATCTAAATAATCACAAGTAGGTTAATGATCTTAATCCTACACCAAAGGTGATTAAGTGTGAGAATCTGACTTCACACTTAAGGTATTCTCATTACCCCTAAACAGAGGGAAGATGTGATGAGTTTACTAACCCATTGGTTTAGGCTTAAGCTCATTAACTTATGACAAACTTCAAAAGCAATAAAAGACTGAAAACTCAAAAAAACAAACAATAATCGTCTCCTTCGGGATTCTTTTCTCATCATCTTCACTCACAATCGAGAACTTGCTTCTTCCGTCTAATGCAAGACAGTTCGCACCTGAGCCAGACAGGTCATACACTTGAGCATTGACAAGCAGGCAGTTCACAAGTCAATTCACCTTTCAGTCTCTTTGGGTCGAACTACGGTGTTCTGACTTCCTCATTGCACGAGAGGATACGTAGGCATAACTTAACAGTTATCGAACAAAAGTCTCTGTACATTCCCCCTCTTTCTAGCTTCATTCTTTAAGCCTCATGGTCATGAGCAATTCATTCTCACACTGACACATCACTATACACTTCACTTCTTTTACACTGACACCTGTACATTCTTTTCCAGCTATTTTACACACAGATTGCACTGACACTACCCCTTTAAAACACAAATCTTTTAAGCGTGGATCCCGTCGAGTACGACGGACAATCTGGGTGCTAATACCTTCCCAGGTTGTAACCAACCCCCTTTCTCAGTCTCTCTGGTTCGCAAACCGTCTTATCCATCTTTTTCTAGGCCTATGCAGCATTGCCTTTCCTCCGGGATAAAAATGCCTAGCTGGCGACTCTATTCATTCTCCAGTGAGTTCACGGCTGTGTGTTCTCACTGTTCCCTTCGCCGACCGTTCGCGTCTGTACCTTCATCTGATCCATTTTTCATTTGTCGGGAGCGACAGCTTGGCGACTCTGCTGGGGAAGTTTATACTGCAACCAGGGCTTCTGGTTCTTTTTGTGGGTTCCTCCTAGCGCTTGATTGATTTGTGTTTATTGGGGGTGTTATGTGCTATTTGTATGTGTATATTTGCTTTATTTACTGCTTTCTGTACAGCTTTATTTATTGCTTTCTTTACTGTTTTTTCATTTATCATATTGTCATACTGTGCTGCTGGCTGGATCTGGTTTTTCTTTGGTGGGTGGGTGTTTCATTGAGAGTTAAGGTCCTACACCTGGGACCTGAGTGACACCTAGGCTAGAGTGAATCATATTCTTTCCCATTCCATTTCGGTCTGGTGCGGGAATATGAAACACGGTTCAGATATGGGTTTCTTCTTGAGAACTCTGTGTTGAAGATTTCCTGCAATGCTAGGGCTATCTGGGAAGCCTGCTAAGTCTGGATGACCTTTTAGTACTGACCTTCAGAAACTGAGGTGAACTAGAGGAGGAATTGTTATGGTTATTGTAAACACTGTACCTCCGGGTTGGAAGTGTTTACACTTCTCATAACTGATCCAAGTCTGAGGATCCTTGTTCTAGATCACCACCTGTGAGGGGGTTGGGCTGTTTACAGGTTTGCAGGTACCTTGACCTCAGAATACCCTGTTACTTTGACTTTGTTAAGAATACTCCATGTTGGACAGTTCTTGTGATTCTAAAACCCTGGACATGTGGCTCTTTATTTGAGTCCCCCTACCTTGGTTACTGGATTTTTAGACCTCCATCTGGAATTCTTGAACACACATGGATCTATACCAAGGCAGTTGATCAGATCCAGCTCAGTCACAAACCCCTGCATATCATTTGCATACATACTCATTGCATCATATTAACATGTGCTTATTTGTGTTTCAGGGTATCCATTTTCATCTGGTTTTGGTTTTGACCCCATCTGCAGTTTTGACCTGTTTCCACCAGCACTTGCTTCAGCTTGTCAGCCATACTTCAGTTACTTGCACTAGCCAGCCAGTGGCCCACTCCTCAGCATTTTCATCAGCACTTATTCTACTCAGTCCTCAGCATCATGGCTCCAAAGAAAAGCAACATCACTTATCATTTCTTCCAACCAGACTTATCAGACATCAGGAGGGTCCAAACCCTGATCACTCCAGATCACATACCCTTGTTCAGGGAGAGTTATGGAGATATACTGGACATGGTTATGGATCTGGACCCTTCACAGAGGAGCCTCATCCACACCTGCATTCAGTTTTATGATCCCCCATTGAGATGTTTCACCTTTCAAGACTTTCAGTTGGGTCCTCTTTTGGAAGAATACTCATATTTGGTTGGTTTGCCTATCAAGAGAGAAGTCCCATTCAACCCTGAAATGGTCTTTCCTAGCAATGGAGAGGTAGCAAAAGCTTTGTACCTGGAGCCTGTTTTGATTGAACAGCATATGACCTCTAAGGCTAGGATCCCTGGATTTCATCTGGACTTCCTGATTTCTCAAGCTAGTTTGAAGGCCTCCTTGGGGGATTGGAAAGCTGTTTGTGCTCTGTTGGCCTTAAGTGTATATGGAATTGTGTTGTTTGCAGATGAGCCTCGATTCATCAACAAGAATGCAATCCACTTGTTCATCCTGAAGAACCCAGTGCCAACTTTACTGGGTGATCTTTATTACTCCGTCCATCAGAGAAATGAGAAGCAGAGGGGAAGATTGGTGAGGATTTGTGCTCCATTATTTCATGCTTGGCTCCTCAGGCATCTACCCAGGACAGATGCATTTCTAAACCCTCATCAGCAAAGCAACTGGGCTAAGAGGCTCACTACTCTCACTTCAGCAGATATCAGATGGTGCACTCAGAGCACCAAGGGCAGAGACATGATCACCAGCTGTGGGCACTTTCCCAATGTGCCTTTGATAGGAGTTAAGGGAAGTATCAACTACAACCCTCTGCTGTTCAGAAGGCAATTAGGCTATGCACTGGTCCATACTCCTAGGGAACAAGATTTGGTTGAGACCCTCTACTGTGAGAACAAGATTAATTTGACTGTTGTTAGGCAGGCTGCCTGGGCCTGGGATCATGCTCAAACTAAGGGAATTACCATTCTGGGTAAGTGCAATAATGTGGCATCAGTCCAATATTATGAGTGGTCCCATGCTAGGGCCCAATTCTCTGGAATGCCCTTTACCATAGAAGACATGCCTGAGTCATCTTCAGCACCACCCCCTGTCACTATCAGTTTGGAAGAGTTTGAAAGCTTGAAGGAAAGAAATGAGAAGTTAACTCAAGCCTTGCAGAAGACCCTCCGGGAGAGGAGTGAAGGTGTGAGGGAAATTGAGAGATTGGAGAAGTTGAGAGTGGAACACTTGACTAAAATTGAGAAGTCTGGAGATTATATCAACAAGTCTAAAGCTGGTGAGCAGATTCTGAAGAATGCTTGTAAAGAAGCCCAGTTCCAGAGAGCAAGAACAGACTTGTATTTGAAAGAGAGTCAGGCCAGGTGGGTCCGGATCACTGAGGCCCGTACTCTAGAAGACAAGAGAGTTCAGGACAAGATGGAGCAGATGGAAAAAGCCCTGGCAGCAGCCCAGGAGGAAATATCAGAGCTGAAAATCAAAGCAGGATTGAAGAGGTCAAAGGACCAAAATCAGAATAAGAAATTGACTGCAGCAGTTGCAACAAGAAACCTTCTCATCAGAAGTCTTACGGAGTATCCGGCTGATCCTGTGACCGAAGCACTTCTCAAGGAAGTTCGTGAGGATGAGTTTGGCCTTGGAGTTTGATCATTTGCTTGTTGTTGTTCCTTTTCCATGTACTTTTGCTTTTTTGTGATGTATTTTGACCCCTTTGAGGGCTTGTGTTGTAATTTGAACAATTTGAATTATTTCACCTTTGTAATATATTTGTGTTGGTATCTATCTGGGTTCACATCAAAAGCAACTTCAACAGCATCATCTTCAAGGGTCGGGAAGGGTCAAAACTGAATGCCAAACCGGATACCTTGAGAACAAATAAGCATAACTGCATTGCATGCTAACCCTTTTGTTTGTTTTGTAGGTTTTTGTTTTGTTGTTGCTAACCTCTGTTGTGAATCTCAGGAATTATTGCTCGCCGCCGGGTATTTCCTCTCAACAGGCCTCACAGATACCCAACTAGAAACAACCTTCCGGGAATTCAGATGGATCAGATGCAGCAGGACCTTACGGAGGTCAGAAACCAGATGGCAAACGAAAGGTTAGAGATGAGAACGCAGATGACACAGTTCATGGAAGTTATGAACAACATGGCTCAGAGCCAGGAGAGACTGAGGGCCATGGTGGAGAGGCAAAATCAAGAGGAGCCTCATGTAGGAACTGCAGGCACCAGTAATAATGAAAGGGTGCAACCACATGTTACCCCCCCTGTGTTTGGTCGACATCTACATCCTGAGGTTAACATCCCTGCCAATGTTCAAGGAACAGCCACAGCAGCCAGAGTACTTCAAGAAGATCCTCAGGAGGACCAGTATACAGTAATGGGTGCTGGAGAGGAAACATATGATAGACGATTGGAAGAGATAGCTGAGAAGTTGAGGTCACTGGAGTCTCAAAACTCTTTGGGGTTCGACGTCATGGACATGGGTTTGGTAGAAGGGGTCAGGATTCCCCACAAGTTCAAGCCTCCTTGTTTCGAAAAGTATAATGGGACTTCATGCCCCCGAACTCATTTGCAATCATTTCTGGGAAGGCTGAAGGCCTATACAATGGATGAGAAATTGTGGATGTTCTATTTTGAAGATAGCTTGACTGGAGCTTCTAGGGAATGGTATTCCCATCTGACAAGAGCAACAATTAGATGCTGGAAGGACCTGGCAGAGGCCTTCATCAGACAGTATCAGTATAATCTAGATATGGCACCCAACAGGACTCTCCTGATGGGAATGTCACAATCTTCGAGAGAGAGCTTCAGAGAATATGCTCAAAGATGGAGACAGCTTGCTGCTGCTGTCCAGCCACCTATGTCTGAGAGAGAAATGGCAGACATGTTTATGAACACTCTCCAGGGAACGTATATTGACAGGTTGGCTGCTTTCTCTTCCACCAGCTTCGCAGATGTTGTCATAGCTGGGGAAAGAATTGAAAGCCTGTTGAAAATGGGTAAGATCTCAGACAACGGTGCAAGCTCGTCCAGTAGTACAAGAAAGCCTTTTGCAGGCCCGAGAAGAACTGGCGAGACCAATGCCATTCACACCAATAGGGGTAGGCCCCAATATGTTCAAAGGTCAATAGCAGCAGTCACTATCCCTGCTCCAGCTCATCCACAGCCAGTCTATCAACCTCCGCAACAAGGCTTCCAACAACAACCTCAGTATCAGCAGAATCAGTATCCTCCAAGGAACTTCAACAACAACTCCAACAACAACAATCAACAAAGGCCATTCCAACAGAGGCCATCTCAAGCTAACAGAGTGATCGATCCGATCCCAATGCCATATGCTGCCTTGCTGCCACAACTTCTGAAACTCAACCTAGTTGAGCTAAGAACGTTGGCACCTCCGGATCCCAACAGTCTACCAAGGAACTATGACTCCAATGCTAGGTGTGCTTTTCATTCAAACGCACCTGGTCACAGTACAGAAAAATGCAGAGCTCTGCATATGAAGGTACAAGACTTGGTAGACTCCAAGGCTCTGAATTTTGCACCTCCGCCCAATGTCAATAAAAACCCTATGCCAAACCATGGTGGTCCCCGAATTAATGCTATTGAAGAAGACCAACCGTCTTATTTGATAACCAGTGTGGATCAGATCAGGACACCATTGGTGGAAATCAAAGCTCAACTCCGTGAAAACCAGATATTTCCGGGGTGTGAACTAGGGTGCCCCTATTGCAATATTTCATGGAATGGGTGTGAAGATTTAAGGAATGGCATTGGTAGCCTTATTCAGAGTGGCCTGCTACAGATCACTACATCATTTCCGACAAATCCGCCAACTTCATCAACAACGGTTTCAGAACCTCCTACAACTGCAGCAACTATTGTTCCCGACAATTCATCAGCACCATCAACAAGTACTTCACCTGTCCTTCCAAATGATCAGTTTACAACAGTTTCTCCTGCTACAACTTCAGCTTCATTCCATTTCGACTCTCCATCAGCAACAACAACAGTCCTTCCAACAGTACCTCCTACAACACCAGCAATCAATCATGAAGATGTCTCCACTGTTACCATATTCTACGATCCTGAAAATAATTCCGCCTACCATTCAGAAGGTGCTGCTCCCACCAGAGCACCAGTTACAATCTTCTATGATCCACACACAATTACAGTCCCTTCAGCAGCAGCAATCAGTCCAGTCACTGTCACGGTGCCTGGACCAGTACCATATGAAAGCAATAGGGCCATCCCTTGGCACTATGGCTCTGACGTGTATTGCGAAGGAAAAAGAATCACTCTGGAAACATCAACACCTGCACCACAAGTAGATAATGTGGGGGGAGGCGGAGGCTTCACTCGAAGCGGACGTCTCTTTGCTTCACAAGTTCAAAGACCTACTGCCGAAGCAGAAGCTGCTGCCAAGGTAAAGGGAAAAGGCCCGGTGCAGGAAGATCCAGCTGCCAAAGAAGCCCTGAAGACTCCATTTGATCAGGAAGTTGATGAGTTTATGCGGATCATCAAAAAGAGTGATTATAAAGTTGTGGATCAGCTTCACCAGACGCCATCCAAAATCTCCATCCTCTCACTGCTTATGTGCTCCGAAGCCCATCGGAATGCACTACTTAAAGTCCTGCACGCAGCTTACGTGCCTGAGGAGATTACTGTCAACCAATTGGAAACCGTGGTTGGAAACGTTACTGCTAGCAATGGGCTAGGGTTTACCAATTCTGACTTGACAGCGGATGGCCGCAATCACAACAAAGCCTTGCACATAACCCTGGAATGCAAAGGAGCTGTCCTTTCTCATGTGCTGGTGGACACAGGTTCTTCCCTGAATGCCTTACCAAAGAAGGCTCTGGTGAAGCTTGAATATGATGGATTGGCATTAAGACCCAGCAACCTGGTAGTAAGAGCCTTTGATGGTTCTAAGAGATCGGTTCTGGGAGAGATTGAGCTGCCTGTGACAATTGGCCCACAGACTTTTAAAACTATCTTTTATGTGATGGACATTCAGCCCGCCTACAGCTGTTTGTTGGGTAGACCCTGGATTCACGCCGCTGGCGCAATAACGTCTACCCTTCACCAAAAGTTAAAATTTGAGTGGGAAGGCCAAGTTGTCACAATCTGTGGAGAGGAGGACATTTTTGTCAGCCACCTGGCAACCTACAAGTACATTGAAATGGATGGAGAGATCCATGAAACAATGAGCCAGGGGTTTGAAGCTCTGAATGTGAATGAAGCATCTGCTGTATCTGGTACTCCAATGTCATCTTACCAACAGGCCCGGAAGGTTGTTGAAGAAGGAACCGCCCAAGGCTGGGGCAAGGTCTTAGCTGTGGAGGAGAAGAAGGACAAGTTTGGGTTGGGTTACAGACCAACTCAACATCAAGCAAAGGCTGCTGCAGAGCCAGGTTTTGTCAGTGGGGGAATGCTTACCCCCGATGCTATCAACTGTCTGGAAGACGAGCTGGAAGAGGAGCGCAATCTGGAGAATTGGATTCGTCCAAAGATCCCGGGGAGCAGTGTCTCGAACTGGTCTTCCCAGGAAATTATAAGAGTTACTCATGCAGAGTAATTATTATTTCCTGTATTTTTTATAGCATGCATCAAAGTCTTGCATCTTGCCCAAGATGACAAGACTCATTTTGTAACCGGGGCCATCTGTACTTTTGTGCAAACAAGATTAAATTAATGAAATATCAGACATCTTTTTGCAAACGAGTCTTTTTCTTCTCTGCTCACTGTTTTTCCATTTTTCTTTTTGTACAAAAATAAATGGCGGTGTTTTCAAAATGATAACTTCATTTCACCTTTTTCTAAAGCAAGATTAAAATCAATCACTAAAATGAACCAACTTAACCCTTGCAGAGAGTGCCTTCCTGACAGCACCGACAACAGCACGGCTATGACATCGTATGACTTTGACAATCCAATCAATCAAGCTGATGAAGGGGTTGGTGAAGAATATGAGCTTCCTGAAGAGCTAGCCAGGTTGTTAAGGCAAGAGGAAAAGGTTATTACTCCTCACCAGGAGGAGATTGAAGTGATTAATCTTGGCACAAACGAAGACGTGAAAGAAGTTAAAATCGGGGCCTGCCTACAAGACTCAGTGAAGAGACTGCTGATAGATCTGCTTCAAGAGTATGTTGATGTGTTTGCTTGGTCGTACCAAGATATGCCAGGGTTGGATACCAATATAGTTATGCACAAGCTGCCTCTGAGGGAAGAATGCCCACCAGTGAAACAGAAGCTGCGCCGAACTCGCCCAGACATGGCTATGAAAATCAAGGAAGAGGTACAAAAGCAATGGGACGCCGGGTTCCTTGCTGTGACTAGCTACCCGCCGTGGGTTGCTAACATAGTACCTGTGCCTAAGAAGGATGGCAAAGTAAGAATGTGTGTTGACTACCGGGATCTGAACAGAGCCAGCCCGAAAGATGACTTCCCATTACCTCACATTGACGTATTGGTGGATAACACGGCTCAGTTCTCGGTATTCTCCTTCATGGATGGATTTTCAGGATATAATCAGATCAAGATGTCACCTGAAGACATGGAGAAGACAACATTCATCACACCCTGGGGCACGTTCTGCTACAAAGTGATGCCATTCGGACTGAAGAATGCTGGTGCCACATATCAACGGGCTATGGTGACATTATTCCACGATATGATCCACAAAGAAATAGAATGTTATGTGGATGATATGATCGCCAAGTCCCTTACAGAAGAAGACCATCTGGTGAATCTGCTCAAGTTGTTCAAGCGTCTGAGGAAATACCAGTTGAAGTTGAACCCCAACAAATGCACATTCGGGGTGAGATCTGGTAAGCTGCTGGGCTTTATTGTAAGCGAGAAGGGGATTGAGGTCGACCCAGATAAAGTCAAGGCTATACAAGAAATGCCTGCACCTAAAACTGAGAAAGAAGTTCGAGGGTTCTTAGGTCGATTGAACTACATCTCACGGTTCATATCTCACCTCACAGCAACCTGTGAACCCTTGTTCAAGCTATTAAGAAAGGAACAGACGGTCAGGTGGAATGAAGATTGCCAGAGGGCTTTTGACAAGGTCAAGGAGTATCTGCAAGAACCTCCAATCCTTATGCCTCCAGTTGAAGGAAGACCTCTGATTATGTACTTGACAGTATTAGAAGAGTCGATGGGGTGTGTGCTGGGCCAGCATGACGAGTCTGGTCGAAAAGAGTATGCAATATACTACCTAAGCAAAAAGTTTACCGACTGTGAACAACGTTATTCACTGCTCGAGAAAACTTGCTGTGCTTTAGCGTGGGCTGCTCGCCGACTGAGACAGTATATGTTGACCCACACTACCCTGTTAATCTCAAAAATGGATCCAGTTAAGTACATTTTCGAGAAGCCAGCTCTTACCGGACGGGTTGCAAGATGGCAGATGATTCTCACAGAATACGACATACAGTACACATCTCAGAAAGCCATCAAAGGCAGTGTACCATCTGAATATCTTGCTGAGCAACCCATTGATGACTACCAGCCTATGAGGTTTGACTTCCCTGATGAAGACATCATGTTCGTTAAAGCAAAAGATCACGAAGAGCCTATTCACACCGAAGGGCCTGACCCGAAAGAAGAATGGACTATGATGTTTGATGGGGCTGTTAACATGAATGGTCGTGGTGTTGGTGCAGTACTCATTACACCTAAAGGAGTTCACATGCCTTTCTCGGCAAAACTCACTTTCAACTGCACTAACAACGAAGCTGAATACGAAGCTTGCATTATGGGTCTTGAGGAAGCCATTGACCTCAGGATCAAGACATTGACCGTATTCGGAGATTCAGCTTTGGTAGTCAATCAAACCAACGGGAAATGGTACACCCACCAGGATCATCTGATACCTTACAGGGATTATACGAGAAGGTTACTGACTTTCTTTACAACAGTCAAACTTGAGTATATCCCTCGGGACGAGAATCAGTTTGCAGATGCTCTTGCTACCATTTCATCCATGATCAAAGTTCAAGCTGCTAACTTTGTACCTCAGATTCCAGTGTCTAGACTTGATAGACCAGCATATGTATTTGCAGCGGATGTTGCAAAAGATGATAAGCCTTGGTTCCACGACATTAAGTGCTTCTTGGAGGATCAAACATACCCGCCTGGGGCATCTTCCAATGATAAGAAGACTTTGAGAAGGCTTGCTGGTAGTTTCTTTCTGAATGCTGATGGGTCTTTATACAAGAGGAACTTTGACATGGTACTCCTCAGATGTGTTGACAAGACGGAAGCAGATTTGCTGATGCATGAAGTGCACGAAGGATCTTTTGGTACCCATGCAGGAGGGCATGCCATGGCTAAGAAGTTGTTAAGATCAGGCTATTACTGGATCACAATGGATGCAGACTGTTGTGCCTACGCCAGAAAATGCCATAAATGCCAGATCTACGCAGATAAGGTGCATGTGCCTCCTAACCCTTTGAACATCATGTCTTCACCATGGCCCTTTGCCATGTGGGGCATTGATATGATTGGCAAGATTGAGCCGACTGCTTCAAATGGCCACAGATTCATCTTGGTCGCCATTGACTATTTCACCAAGTGGGTTGAAGCAGCCTCATATGCAAATGTTACAAGACAAGTGGTAGCCAGATTTCTGAAGAGGGATATCATCTGTCGATACGGAGTTCCCGAGCGAATCATTACTGATAATGGTTCCAATTTAAACAACAAAATGATGGCAGAGCTGTGCCGGGACTTCAAGATCCAACATCACAATTCTTCTCCTTACAGGCCGAAGATGAACGGCGCTGTCGAGGCAGCAAATAAGAATATCAAGAAGATTGTGCAGAAGATGGTAGTCACATACAAAGACTGGCATGAAATGCTACCATTTGCCTTGCATGGGTACCGCACATCAATCAGAACGTCCACTGGGGCAACACCGTATCAACTTGTATATGGTATGGAAGCAGTCCTACCTGTTGAAGTTGAACTACCCTCGTTACGGGTATTAATGGATGTTAAACTGAGTGAAGCAGAATGGGTTCGGTCCCGATTCGAACAACTAAGTCTGATCGAAGAGAAAAGATTGGCTGCAATCTGTCACGGGCAGTTATATCAGAAGAGAATGAAGAAGGCCTTCGATCAGAAAGTCAGGCACCGAGAGTACCAAGTGGGAGATCTTGTGCTGAAAAGAATCCTCCCTCCTCATACAGACCACAGGGGCAAATGGACTCCGAATTATGAAGGACCATTCGTTGTAAAGAAAGTTTTCTCCGGTGGAGCACTGATGCTCAGCACCATGGACGGTGAAGATTTCCCATCCCCTGTGAATTCAGATGCAGTTAGAAAATACTTCGCATAAAATGACCCGCTGGACATAAAAACAGAATGTAAGTCCAGGCAAAAATAGGGCATCCCGGCGAGTCAAAAAACAGAATAAAAGACTCGGGCAAAAGTAAGGGAAATAAATGAAAAAATGTACACCCGCTGAGTTGAAAAGCCTCATTGGACAGCTCAGGCAAAAATGGGTATCCCGATGGATTGAAAACCCGAAATGGCGATCCATGCAAAATAAGGGAATAAGCGAACAACTGCATTCTGAATTCGTCTGTATCACCTACAACTTGGTAAGCTTCAAAGGATCAAGCTCCAATCAGAATCAACTCTCTCCAGAAAGCAAGACGAGAAGAACGTCATTGTCATACGAGTCATAGCAGAAGAGGAAGCTCCTTGAAAGCGTCGTCGACACCGCCAGCATTTGTTTTCTCAATTTGTAACAATCTCCTCATTTCAGGAGATATGTTTCTTTGACTGTATCTTTGCCAATTCAGGGCACATGAATTAATAAAATCGGATTTTCAGTCATGTTTCGTTTTTTACATTTACGTTTTGCAAAGAGTCGTCTGATATCTCTAAAAATACAATTGCATAAGTACAGATGCATTTCTCTAAAGATGAAAACACATGCTTACAGGGAATGTGACTATTCTCGAAAGTACTTAACTCCTATGACGGAATCCGGTAAGGGATACCTCGGGACCTTTTGTACGTTCCATTATCTTTGCAGGATTGCAGGTATCCAGAACGCAACCAGGGGCATGCAAGTTACGTCTCAGCAAGTAGGCGAATCATTACCAACTCGGTCTATCTTCCACATGGCACTAGAAGGTGCCCTTTTCCCCAGCGGAGTTGCCAAATCAGCATACACTCAAACTCAGCATCCGAGATGCTCTATCCCCAGCTGAGTTGCTCCCCATTGCTCTCCCCAGCTAAGTTGCCTCTAAATTCTCCAGCCGAGTGGCCATTCTTCCTCAGCAGAATGCAGATATCAGGGAATCATCTCCCCACACCTTCCCCAGCCTCTATTCAGAAGAGCAACGCACGAAGAAGTCACAACAGAGTACATAAAGCTTCTACAAACCCCAGTTGGGTCTCTCATTTACAAGGATATGCCAACCGGTGACTTATATCCCCAAGCAGATACATCATTAGATCTACCAATGATCTCACCCCCAGCTGGGATGTTCACTTCAAGCAGATCGACCAGAGATCTTCACAGCAACGGGATCCGAATCCCGGATCTGTGCCCCTTTTGCATAATCATGGCATCCGCATCATATTCCCCCCCCCCAGAGCGTAGCATTCCGTCTAACACGGAGCATTACGGCAAAAAAATCAAACGCATAGCATAATCATAAGTCATGTCGTGAATTGAACACTTGTGAATAATGAACCGTTCATCACCATTGTACAGAAATCCCCATCAGAGTCCCAGCAAAAGCAGCTGCCTCACAAATCACAAACACCCGTATATACACCTTTTGGCACCCGTCCGTGTCATCATTCCCCAGTAAAGTCGCCTGAACACCCTTTACAAACAAATCACCCTCATCACAGAAACATCTTGGCACCCGTCCGTGTCATAACTCCCGGCAGAAAGCCAAAGACATCCTCTTTGCACTCACATATACTTATATACACTTTCTTGACACCCGTCCGTGTCATATCCCCAGCGCAGTCGCTTACACCTTCATCACCCATATACTTGTTAATATTACACTTTTCTCTTTTGACACTCGTCCGTGTCACTCTCCCCAGCAGTTTAAACACTCATCTATACAATACAATACTCACTACTCATGGTACGCTTATACAGACACTCGTCCGTATCATCATCCCTGAGCATGTGTCAGTTTGTTTCTACATGATACTCGTCCGTATCATAGTCTTAAGGATGCTCGTCCGCATCTTTAATCTATACACAATACCAAACACTTATACCTTTTGTTTCTTGGATGTAAACGCTCGTCCGTGTTTACTATCTCCCCAGTAGATTGCCAACAAATTTTCTTTTTTATCTAACACTCGTCCTGTGTTATGATACCTTTGAGAGCAGCCGTACCCTGCTGAGTGGTCGTCCTCCACTTCTTGATGGTCGTCCTCCATCATGCTCATCCGATGGCCGTCCCCATCGTTGATTTTAGCAGCCGTCCCCTGCTAGGTGGTCGTCCTCCACCTCTTGATGATCGTCCTTCATCACTTTATCCAATGGCCGTCCCCATTGTTGATTTTGGTTATCTAACACTCGTCCTGTGTTATGATAAACCTTGAGAGCAGCCGTCCCCTGCTGAGTGGTCGTCCTCCACTTCCTGATGGTCGTCCTCCATCTTGCTCGTCCGATGGCCGTCCCCATCGTTGACCTTTTCTATCCGATGGCCGTCCCCATCGTTGATATTTTCGGCAGCCGTACCCTGCCAGGTGGTCGTCCTCCACCTTTGATGGCCGTCCCCATCATATTTCTTTTATTCCCAACAGAGCAGCCGTACCCTGCTAGGTGATCGTCCTTCACCTTTGATGGCCGTACCCCATCAGCTGTTTATTTCATTTATTCTTTAACCCGATGGCCGTCCCCGTCGTGGTCCCTTTTCCTTTTTTAGCCCGATGGCCGTCCCCATCGTTGGTTACTTTACCTTTATGAACTTGATGGCCGTCCCCGTCATGTTTCATTAACCAGAGAATGCTACAACTTTATCTTGATGGCCGTCCCCATCATAATATCCTATTTTCCCCAGCTAGTCGGCCGTCCCCGTCTTAGCTTTACTTGTTTTTCCCCAGCTAGTCGGCCGTCCCCGTCTTAGCTTTACCTTTTATCCCCAGCATGTCGGCCGTCCCCGTCATTGCTTTATTTTCATACACTTTACCAGCATGTCGGCCGTCCCCGTCATCGCTTTGCTTCACATACCACCTTACCCAGCAGTCGTCCTCTGCTCGACGGTCGTCCTCCGTCGCCCACACCTTACAACATACTTTATTTTGCTTTTACAATCTATATCCCTTTTCTTCTTCATTCTGTGAGTGCAAATTTTGGACTGTCTTCGGTATTCAACCACAAGTTATCTTGTTTGCCTGTTAAGCCGTCGCTTACATCCTGCACAGCTAACTCATGTTTGAATAGGGGCAGCTGTAAACACCCCAAATTTGCCCTCACCCATTCACACCATGGCTTATGGTCACCTCATATGCATAAACACAATCATATCATCTCACATCTCATTTTTGATTCACTGGATAGTTTCTAAGGCATCTGCACATAGGGTTTGTGACCTGAGCAATCCCAAAGCATCTTGAGCCATTCCAAAGGCAACCCATCAGCTCAAAGTGGTCCATGTGTGTTCTTATATCATATTTCACCTCCTCAAAGTCAAAATTGCAGAGGAATCACAAGAGCTAGGGTTTGAGTGGATGCAGAGCCAGGTTGAACTGCACAGTTGACTGAAAATTAGGGTTTTGGTTTCAGAGGCCATAACTCCAATTTTTTTGGTCATTCTTGTTTCCATTGGTCTCTATATGGTATAGGGAGTATACATATCAATTTTCATGAAGAAACTCCATGGGGAAGTCATCTGATCAAGAGTTGACTTTTCAGACAAGTCAGTGCAAAATCAGGGCATCTGAGGCCCCAATGACCCAACCAATGGGTGATCTTCATCATTTTGAGTGTATATGATCTTTATTTGATCATGGAAGAAGGTTGAAGTTCATAGAAATCAAGAATTTAGGGTTTTTGCAAAAGTTGACTTTTTAGGGCATGGTTGACTTTTCAAGAATGCATCATTTTAGGTCATTTTTCAAGCCATGATTTTGGATCCAAAAATGCTTCAAATGGAAAAACTTTGGTCATGAAAGTTGTAGATCTCATCTTTCCCTTTCCAAAAAGTACAAGAACATGATCTAATTCATCTTGGATCAAAAGTTATGGTTTGTTAAAGTTGGCAAAAATCACTAAAATTCAAGTTATGCACCAAATGGAAATTTTGCAAAGTCTTGAACCAAAGCCAAATGCAGCCTCTAATTCATTTCAAACTAGCACCTAAGCATTCTCTAAGTGCTAAAAATCAGAATTGGATCAAGTTTGCCCATGGTTTGGTTTGTGTAACAAGGCATTTTCTCATAGAATTCCATAAAGCAACAACTTGCAAAAACTATCATCACATCTCACCCACTTGATTTCTTGGATGCTGAACCAGCCCTAGCTTCTCTCCATGCCATGCTGCGCCAGTCCATGTACTTATGCTAGCCTAGAACCAAGCCCATGCCTCTCTTACAACCAAGTTGACATTTTGCAAAAGTAAACATCCCAATCAATAAAGGGCATGTCACATCTTCTGACCAATCAGCATTGTTTATACAAACAATTTGCAAGCAAAACATCATAACACACAAGGCTGAAGCTTCCTCATTCACAACATACACAAAAACCTACCAAGTTGCAAGTTCCTTCGATTCTCTTTGTCCAGCATACAAACACTCAAGCCAACTTCACCAATCATCTTACCTTGCTCCATAGACCACCCAGCAACCAAGGATCAAGCCTGAAACAGCAAGAATCCCCCATTGCCATTCTTCACCTCAGCTTGCATTTTCTATCGAATCTCTCTCCACAAGCCATGAACACTTAAACAAACTCCACCAACAATCTCCACTCACCTCACTGACCAGAAACCACCCTTTGTTTTGGCCTGAAACACCCTATATCTCAAATACGATTTTCATCCTCCCTTGGTCAGAGCTGCTGCAAACTCACTCAGGAGGTTGTTTAAACTCCAGCTAAGCATCCAAAGCTTCAAAGGTGGACCATTGGGACCAGATTGAGCCAAAGAATCATCCAAAGAGCTCTTGAATCAAAAGCTCCATCTCAGGTGACACCATGAACTTTTTTCCCAGAACTCATTTCTCTTGTTAAAATCTTGTTGTGCATGTTACACTGATCATTGGGATCTCTTTACTTTTGAAAATGAGCCAGAAATGAGTATGTAATGCTGTTCTGAAAGTTTGACCTAAAAATTTCATGGCTTCGATTCTTGTTTGTTTGTGAGTTTAAATGTGATTTGATGCTGGATTCGTGCTTAGGGTAGTTAGTAGTTGATTTCTGGAGAGTTAGAGCTTCTAAAATGGCCTAGGGAGAGAGATTGATTTTGGGGATGGCCGGAGAAGACGACCGGAACACTGTTCCGGTCGCCTGATTGTAATTAACGGCAGGGTTAGGGTTTTAAGCATTAATTAGCAAGTTTGAATTTGGACCGTGAGATGTGGCGGGGAGTCAATTCGCGCGCAGGCAGTTTCAAATCTGGACCCTAGGATTTAAATACTTTTCATTAAATCAGATTTAATTCATTTATTTTCATTTATTTTTCTTTTGTTTTGCATAATTATTTAAAAATAGCAAAAATATCTTAAAAATTATGAAACTTTTTCTCATGAGTTTCAATAATTTTTAAGACCCAAAAATATTTTTATTTTATTTTTCATCATTAAAAAAGTATTTTTAAATATTTAAAAGATTATTTTTAATTGATTAATGAGAATTAATTAATTAAAAATACTTTTAGGTATTTAAAAATTACAAAAAAATTCATGAAATGTTCTAAGACATTTAGAAACATTGTCCAACCTTCAAACCAAATTTCTTTTTTGATCTTGATGCATTTTAAGAATTTTTCATTGAATTAAATCATTTTTTATGCATTATTTTGATCACATGTTTGAAAATTCATTTCTGCCTTTTGGTGAGGTTTGAGACATTGATTCTTCTTGCATTGTCTTTTGTTTTGCATGTAGTTTTTAGGATAAAAAGGCCATGAATGGTTCTTGCATTTTCAAATTGTTTGGCATTTGTTTTGTTAAGAGCCCTAAAAAACCCTAATAACTTGCAAAAATCATATCTTGAGTTTGGTTGAGAGTTGAGAGCTCCCCTTTGGGCAGTGGTTCATTATAGGTTTAGGGTTTCTTTGGATGCCATTTTCCATTTTTGTCTTAGGGTTTTTGTTTCTGTTTTTGGTTTGTGTTTGATGTTTGATCCATGAACCCTAATTTGGGCTTTCATTTGCATCCCTCTTGCATTTCCTTGCATAACATGACTTGTCTTTGCATTTTGTGCATTCTTATGATTCATTTGACATCTTAAGACATGTATAAAGCATCTTTGATCATTGCATTACATATTTGCCATATCATTTGTCTTGTATGATTCATAACTTTTCATGCTTGTTCATGCTCCTTAACTTGCATCATTTGCATTCATGATCTTGTATGATCATTTCCATGTCTTGCCTCATGTTTGCAGCATCTCATAACATCATAATCATCATCAACATGCTTCTGTTTTTGCTTAGCATCATATCATTTCATCTCATCTTGCATTGCATTGCATTTTCTTTCTAACATTTCAGGTGGTAAGTAACTTGAGAAGTGGATTTGCCTTCACTTCTCATAACTTTCCTTTTCATCTCTCTTGCATCCATTGCTGCATTCTTATTTGTGTTTGAGTTTGAGCTTGCTCATTCTTCTTCCTCCCCACTTTCTTTCTTCAAGTGACTTGACTTCTTGAATGAAGCAAGTCATTTTGCTTCTCTTGATCCTGTTCATCTGCTTCCTGGTGGCTCCTCTGAAGATTTCTCTTGAAAACCTCACAAACCTTAGGATCAACCAAGCATGACAATGAATTAGGGTTTTGATTAGCTCCCCCCATAGTTTTTACCTTTGTGTCTCTCCTTGAGTCCTCCCTTCTCACCTCATAATCAGGGACTAAACCCTAAAGGCTTTAAAACTTTGTGATTAGGGTTATGCCTGCATCCTTCTCTTAGGATGGAGTGTATAACTTTAATCCTAAGTATTAAACCCTTAAGGTGTTTAAATCTCTTAATCAACTCATCTAATAAATATCAAGACATCACACTTGTAACTTGGGCCTTGCATTAGGGTTCTAATTCTTCCTTAAGTGGTTAAGAAGGACTAACCCTAGTGTTAATGGACAAGTCCCCCTCAAGTTGTCTTACAAACCATAAAAAACACTTCATCATCATACCATTAAATAAAATCCACTTAATCAAAGGCTTGTTTTGTCATGGGTTTAATCCCTAATCATGGATTAAGTTGAGGAGTTTTTCTCAACTTAAACATTCTCATCTATTATCCTTCTTTTAGGATGGTGTAATGAGTCTGTTTAATCCTTGATTATGGCTTAACCTCATTACTCAACACTAAACAAAAACACCAAAAACATCTAAATAATCACAAGTAGGTTAATGATCTTAATCCTACACCAAAGGTGATTAAGTGTGAGAATCTGACTTCACACTTAAGGTATTCTCATTACCCCTAAACAGAGGGAAGATGTGATGAGTTTACTAACCCATTGGTTTAGGCTTAAGCTCATTAACTTATGACAAACTTCAAAAGCAATAAAAGACTGAAAACTCAAAAAAACAAACAATAATCGTCTCCTTCGGGATTCTTTTCTCATCATCTTCACTCACAATCGAGAACTTGCTTCTTCCGTCTAATGCAAGACAGTTCGCACCTGAGCCAGACAGGTCATACACTTGAGCATTGACAAGCAGGCAGTTCACAAGTCAATTCACCTTTCAGTCTCTTTGGGTCGAACTACGGTGTTCTGACTTCCTCATTGCACGAGAGGATACGTAGGCATAACTTAACAGTTATCGAACAAAAGTCTCTGTACATTCCCCCTCTTTCTAGCTTCATTCTTTAAGCCTCATGGTCATGAGCAATTCATTCTCACACTGACACATCACTATACACTTCACTTCTTTTACACTGACACCTGTACATTCTTTTCCAGCTATTTTACACACAGATTGCACTGACACTACCCCTTTAAAACACAAATCTTTTAAGCGTGGATCCCGTCGAGTACGACGGACAATCTGGGTGCTAATACCTTCCCAGGTTGTAACCAACCCCCTTTCTCAGTCTCTCTGGTTCGCAAACCGTCTTATCCATCTTTTTCTAGGCCTATGCAGCATTGCCTTTCCTCCGGGATAAAAATGCCTAGCTGGCGACTCTATTCATTCTCCAGTGAGTTCACGGCTGTGTGTTCTCACTGTTCCCTTCGCCGACCGTTCGCGTCTGTACCTTCATCTGATCCATTTTTCATTTGTCGGGAGCGACAATATGCTTTTGAATATGATTGATGTTTACCAGAAATGCATAAATGCTTAATATGATTGATGTTTACCAGAAATGCATGAAAATGCAGTAATAGTATTTACTAAGGACGAACGAGGGAAGGAATTCAACGAAGCTTCGCCGGTTCATCCCCACCAGACAGCTACAAGTCCCCCAGTAGGGCAAATCCATCTTCATAAATACTTCGAGTCACATCTCCCCTGGAATTTATATCCATCTCTTTTATCCTCAGACGGATAGTCGGGAATTTATTCTTTCAATAGGAGTACGACGAATGAAGACGGGAGGTTATGGATACCTTACTATCGAACAAAGACGGGAGGCTATGGATGCCTTACTATCGAACGAAGACGGGAGGTTATGAATACTATATTATCAAACGAGACAAGACGAGTTCCTCATATTCTTCAACAACGAATCGAGATTTATTTTCCCTGGCCAGCAGTTGTTGTACGAAGATATCCAGACGCTTCAGGCTGCATGATACATACATCATTTACATCATACCATAACATACATATCCATAAGTACATAATGCATTTGTTTGAGTGCATCATACTATACATGCATACATAATGCATAAACTAATATTATCTTGCAGAATGTTATATACATCATGATATTTGCATCAAACTAATCTTGTTTTTCAGATTAATTCTCCAGCAGACAAACTACATCAACAACTTATACCTCGGGACGTTGTTTATCCTCCTGAAAGCTATCATAACTTTGGGTCGTTGTTTATCCTCCCAAAAGTTATACCCTTACCTTGGGCCGTTGTTTATCTTCCCAAGTACCCTATTATACCTCGGGACGTTGTTTATCCTCCTGAAAGCTATCATGACTTTGGGCCGTTGTTTATCTTCCCAAAATTTATACTTACACCTCGGGACGTTGTTTATCCTCCTGAAAGCTATCATGACTTTGGGCCGTTGTTTATCTTCCCAAAAGTTATACTTATACCTCGGGACGTTGTTTATCCTCCTGAAAGCTATCATAACCTTGGGCCGTTGTTTATCTTCCCAAGTACTCTATCATGACTTTGGGCCGTTGTTTATCTTCCCAAAAGTCACCATTATTTTGGGACGTTGTTTATCTTCCCAAAAGCTATATCTTCATACTTTGGACTACCTTATTCTCCAAGAAGTACATTTGAAGAACTTTTCTCCAGATGGCATCTTTAAGCCCATCTCCTTTTCTCCAAGTGGCATCTTCAAACCCACTCGAGCATATACAGTTAATCATCAGTATTACTTTACGCACCGGTGAGTGCAAATTTTTGGGCTTTTGTGTTCAATCCCCTTCAACCTTCCAGGTCACGAATGGCACATATACCAATCTAACCCCCCAGGTTTCAGAAAATTGAACAGGGGCAGCTGTTGCACCCCAAAATTTGCCCTCACAAGACAAGACTTTGTGTACTAAAAGGTTCACAAGGTTCACAAGACAAGACTTTGTGTACCAAGAGGTTCACAAGGTCCACAAGGTTCACAAGACATCTTATGAGGTTCACAAGGTCCACAAGGTTCACAAGACATCTTATGAGGTTCACAAGACATCTTATGAGGTTCACAAGACATCTTATGAGGTTCACAAGACATCTTATGAGGTTCACAAGGTTCACAAGACCTCTCAAAAGGTTCACAAGGTTCACAAGACCTCTCATGAGGTTCATGAGGTTCACAATGTTCACAATTAGTTAGAAGATTTGACATTTCCCTCAAACAATGCATCCTTCTGAGCAATGCATCCTAAACTAGGGTTTTGACTTTAATCAGGATAAATGGACTTCCAAGACTTCAAGTGAGCTTCATAACATATTATATGTGTTTAAGAATCCCCTAGACAAGTTTCAAGACTTTTCCCAAAGGATTGCTCAGTCAGATGATCAGATAGGTCAAAATCAGTCAAAGTAGTTAAAAAGTCAAACTGAGGTCAACTGTGGTCAAACCAAAGTCAAACTTCATGATTTTTTGCCAACATCAAGTATATGAAGTAAATTTCATCATTTGATCAAGGGTTGATCATGATTCATCAAGGAGATTTCAGATCATCAAGAATCAGGAGTTTCTAAATTAGGGTTTCCTCAGGAAAAGTCAACTAAACTTTGACCAACCATAACTTTTACATGCTTCATCAATTTTTTCCCATCCAAAGCTCATTTTTAAGGAAATTGAATTCTCTACAACTTTGTGTCTCACAAGCCAAGCCCAAAAATGCTTCATTTGGAAGGTATGAGCTAAGACATTATAGGTCCTTTTAAAAGTCAACAAAAAGTCAACAACTTCAAAAGGGCATAACTTGAGAATGGTAAAAGATATGGACATGAAACCAATGGGGTTAGTTATAGGACTCTTTAAGCTTTCCAAAATGTCCAAGAACACCCTCATAGCATTAAAATTGAAGGATTTGTGACCTTGCAAAGTTGGGAAATTTTTGGGAGGTTTATGAAGCAAATAAGGCTTTAAAACCAATTTCTTCCAAATGGGCTTGCAATTTTGTGATCCAAACTTTAACATGACATCATGCACGACCCAATTCTCATTTATTCAGATTTTTATTATTTTTTATTTTATTTATTTTGATTTTATTCATTTAAAACCATTTTAAATCAAAATAAAATATATAAATCAAATATTTGAGTGAGATATTGTTTCTAGAAAGTCATAAACATGGATTGGATCAGATGGATATGAAAATTATGGTGATTGTCTTAAAATAGAAAGGTTGTATCAAGGAATATTTGAATTTTAAGGCATGATCTTTTTCAATCTTCCATGATCAAAATATCCAAAGGACAGCCCAATATTTTGACCTAATTCAGTTCACTACATACACAAACATAACACAATGCATGGGACACGAATTGGCTGCCTCAAGAGTAAGTTTCAAGTTTTCAAAATTTCATCAAAAATTCCAAATTCGGATTCTTCATCACAAAGCTTTTCAAGGTATTCTAAGGACACTACAAGCTTCCTCAAGCATCCCTGAATCGAAACCACTCCTCACATGTCTCTGAATCATGCCATAATGCATAACCCGAAGCATTCTTGTTCTTGAATTATTTTTTTTCGATTTCATAAATTCACTGCGTTTTAATGGATTTTGTTTGTTTAATCATGTTTATAGTGATGTGTAGAACGTTTCTGGATACTTATATCAAAGCTCCGTGGCTGAATCATGAAAACACCATTCTTAGGGTTTCGGCCAAGGTTTAGGGCTTCATGATTTATGGAACATAAATAAATTCTAAAACCATGGATTGATTCGAATGGACCTCTGGATTATGTTTATGGACTTAATTTTATGAAATTTTGTGGTTTTGTTGATCATTGAGTTTCGTAGGGTTTGCTACAAAACTGAATTCGCAGGAAATATGGTAGGAGATTTCGCAGGAAAATTCGTAAGAACCAAGGTTGAAGATGAAGACCAGTGGCGCGAAAATTCATATTCAAAATTTGTTATAATATTTTATTATATGTTGTTAATATTATATCAGAATGAAGTTGCTAGCTCAGTTGGTTGGTGTGCGTATGCGTGATGTTCAAGGTCTTGGGTTCGAATCCCCCAGGCCTTTTTGCTTTGTTGCTTTTATTCTGATTTTTTCCAGGATATGCATAAAAGAATATGAAGGCAACATGTTATCACCAAACGCGCATTGGCCTGGTGGAGGACTGGTTGGTCTTGAGGATTGCAAAGCCTAGGGCCTGGGTTCGAATCCCAGTCCCAGGTATGTTTTTGTTCATGTTTTCTTCTATTTTATTTTTGTTTAATATATATTATAATTAATTTAGTTAATGATAAATACTTAAAATAAAATGTTTATATTATTTTGTATGATTTCAAATTCATATTTTTAAAATTAAACTTTGTCATTAAAATTATTTAATATTTATTCTATTGTAAATTATATTTAATATTTATTCTATTGTAAATTATTAAATATTATATTTTGTATAAATAAATTAATTAATTAACCCTAAAATTCTATATGTAAAAAAACCTATTTTTTATATAAACCCTAATTTTTTTTATAAACCTTAATTATATTATAAATCTTAATTTATTTATTTGTAAATTTTAATTATGTACATTATTTTATAATTTGTTTATAATTATTATTGAATATAGTTTTCACATGTAAATAATTTAATTAAATAGTAAACCCTAGTTTATTTTTCTAAAAACAATTAAAAATCCTAATTTTATCTTATGAATATAATTTATTTTTGTTGTATGTTTATTTAATTATAATTAACCAATATTTTTATAATATGTATAAAATTAAATAAATTAGACTATTAATCATATTAGTATATATGTCTTTTATTAAAAATCTTAAAAAATAATTATCTATTTAAAATTGAACTTTTAATTTATTATTTATTATTATGCTAATTTCTTCATCTCATGCTTATTTATTTTTGTTTATTATTATTAACCCTCTCTTATATTTATTTATTTTTGTTTATTACTACTAATCCATTTAATTATTTATTTGCTTATTTTAATTATTTTTAATTATAATGTAATTGTATCCAATATGTAATAGTTGTAGAATAATTTTTATTATTTATTTTTAAATGCCATGGTTAGTAAAATAGGGAGTGTAAAACATGTTTGTATATAAAATTGAATTTAGATCATTAATCTCAAGATAAATATTTGAATTGGTACACTCACACACTTAAGTCGATCTTGGATCGCCATCTCACTTCTTAAGGGTTACCTCTCAAGTTGCCTAAACAAAAGGTCAAGTAAAGTGTAAAGCAAAGTCCCTCATTTTATATCATCTAGTCCCTTAATAGATAAAAAGATCAAGTCCCTTCATGGTTGCCTTCGTAATGATCTTGTCCCTTTCGAATAAAGATGATAAGTCCCTTCGAATTGCTTATACACCTTACAGTTGCCTAAATAACAGTTGTCCCTCCATTTGTCCCTCACACATCCAAGGTAATGACTACATATTCCTTAATAATAGGGATAGTCTTACCATTTAAAGGATATTTAAGAACAGAAAAGACTTAACTTAGGGTAGGTTCCTCTTATGTACTTGCTCACTCTTCAAAACATTTCAAACATGGATAACCATGGATAACCATGGATGTAAAGGGAGCTAACACCTTCCCTTTACATAACCTACCCCCCGAACCCAAAAATATTTTAAGGTCTTTCCTGTTCTTTTATGCCCTTTCCTTTGGATAAAATAAAAGTCGGTGGCGACTCTTGCTATCCGCAACATAATTAAAGTCTGTTCTCCCACCGTGTTACAGCAGTGGAGAAAAAAAGCCTTATGTGCCTCCACCACCTTATAAACCACCAATTCCGTACCCTCAGAGATTAACCAATTCCAAGACGATGGGCCAGTTTAAGAAATTTGTTGAACTTCTGAAACAGTTGAATATTACTATTCCGTTTACAGAAGTTATCACTCAAATGCCCTCGTATGCTAAATTTCTAAAGGAAATCTTATCCAATAAGAATAAGATAGAGGATAACGGAACCGTTACACTTACTGCTGAGTGTAGTGCAATAATTCAAAACAATATGCCTCCTAAGTTAAAAGATCCAGGTAGTTTCTCTATACCCTGTGTAATTGGAAAATTCGTCATTGACAAAGCTCTATGCAATTTAGGAGCCAGTATCAGTGTTATGCCCTTAACAATTTGCAAAAGGCTAGACATGGGAGACCTAAGCCCAACTAAAATTTCTGTTCAACTAGCCGGCCGTTCTATTAAATATCCTGTAGGCATACTAGAAAATGTCCTAGTACGTATAGGTCAATTCTACATTCCCACTGATTTTATAATCATGGACATCACTGAAGACTCCACTACACCTATCATACTAGGAAGACCATTCTTAGCTACCGCCGGAGCTATTATAGACGTAAAGAAAGGAAAGCTAACCTTTGAAGTAGGTGAAGAGAAAGTTGAATTTATTTTAACACAATTCTTACAATCACCAGCTATAGAAGACACATTCTATTTATTGGATGTCATTGACGAGTGTGTAAGAGAGATGGAAATGAAAGAAACTACTTATTCTGAAATTATGAAAATTCAAATCCCTCCGATTTTCGAAGATGACAATTGGCATGAACCGTATCAGGATGATAGTCTAAGCGAAAGTTTAGCACTTACACCGGATCCCATGCCAAGTAAGAAGAAACCTACATTAGAATTAAAAACCTTACCTAAGAACCTAAGATACAAATTCCTAGACACTGAATGTACGCGACCAATTATAATCAATTCCAGTTTAGGAACGATCGAAACGAAGAAACTTTTAGATGTCTTAAAGAAATACCCAACTGCATTAGGATATAACATATCTGATCTCAAAGGAATATGTCCTTCAATCTGTATGCTAGAAGAATTAACCCAATCCTTAGCATTGTAGTAAAAGAAGAAGTTAAGAAACTACTAGACGCTGGAATAATATATCCAATCTCTGATAGTCAATGGGTTAGTCCAGTACATGTAGTACCAAAGAAAGGAGGTATCACTGTTGTGAAAAACGCTAAAGGCGAATCGATATCACAAAGAGTAGTGACTGGACATAGAGTGTGCATCGATTATCGAAAACTAAACAAAGCCACTCAAAAAGATCATTTCCCACTACCTTTTATAGATCAAATGTTAGAATGATTAGCCAAACACTCGTATTTCTGTTATCTAGATGGTTACTCAGGATTTTTCCAAATCCCGAACCACCCAGATGATCAATAGAAGACTACATTCACATGCCCTTATGGAACGTTCGCTTATAGACGAATGCCCTTTGGATTATATAACGCTCATGCAACCTTTCAAAGATGTATGATGTCAATCTTCGCAGATTTCATAGATAACATCATGGAAGTGTTCATGGACGACTTCTCTGTATGCGGGCAAAGTTTTGAAGGATTTCTATCAAATTTATAAATGGTGTTAGAAAGATGTGTAAAAGTAAACCTCGTGCTTAACTGGGAAAAATGTCATTTTATGGTCAGAGAAGGAATCGTACTAGGACACGTTATATCTGATAAGGGAATTGAAGTTGATAAAGCTAAGATAGAAGTCATAAAAGATCTTCAACCCCCTAAGATCGTTCGAGAAATACGAAGCTTTTTAGGACACGCCGGTTTCTACCGACGATTCATCAAAGATTTCTCGAAAATCACTAAACCTCTTACCGGTTTATTAATGAAAGACGCTGAGTTCATATTCGATAAAGATTGTCTTAAAGCATTCGAAACTCTAAAAACAACCCTCATCACCGCACCAATCATGCAACCACATGACTGGAGGTTACCTTTCGAAATCATGTGCGATGCGAGTGACTATGCTGTAGGTGCAGTTCTTAGACAAAGGAAGGACAAGAAACTTCACGCAATTTACTATGCCAGTAGAACTTTAGATTCTGCTCAGATGAACTACGCCACTACTGAAAAAGAATTGTTAGCAGTTGTCTTTACGCTTGATAAATTCCGTTCCTACCTAGTAGGAGCAAAAATAATCATCTACACAGAACACGCTGCTATCAGATATCTATTAACCAAGAAAGATGTTAAACCAAGACTCTTGAGATGGATCTTACTCTTACAAGAGTTTGATCTCGAAATCAAAGATAAGAAAGGTACTGAAAACGTCGTAGCGGACCATTTATCTAGAATAGAAGGTATTAAAACCGAACAAGTGCCGATTAATGATGATTTTCCGTATGAACAGCTGATAGCACAAATAGGAAGCGACCCAACTCAGTTAGACATAGATGAACCAAAAACCGTGGAAACAATCCAAACAACCGTAGGACTGCCATGGTACGCTGACATTGTCAACTACTTAGCTGCAGGAGCACTTCCACCGGACTTAACCTATCAGCAGAAAAAGAAATTTTTCCATAATCTCAAGTATTACTATTGGGACGAACCATTATTGTTTAAAAGAGGACCTGACGGAATCTTTCGTCGGTGCATTCCCGAAGAAGAAATAGAAGATGTCATTGCTCATTGTCATTCATCTCCTTATGGTGGACATGCAAGTACTTCCAAGACTTGTGCAAAAATCTTACAAGCCGGACTATTTTGGCCTAATCTATGGAAAGATGTCCACATCGCTGTTATAAATTGCGATCGGTGTCAACGCACCGGTAACATTTCAAGAAGAGATGAAATGCCTCAAAGAGGAATATTAAAAGTAGAAGTCTTTGACGTCTGGGGAATCGATTTTATGGGACCATTCCCATCATCTTTCGGTAATAAGTACATACTCGTAGCTGTCGATTATGTTTCAAAATGGATCGAGGCTATAGTTTCTCCTACAAATGACACACGAGTAGTAATTATGCTTTTCAAGAATATAATCTTTCCAAGATTTGGTGTGCCTAGACTTGTCATTAGTGATGGTGGCTCGCATTTCATTTCGAAAATATTCGAAAAATTACTATCTAAGTATGGAGTCAGACATCGTGTAGCAACACCGTATCATCCGCAAACAAGCGGACAGGTCGAAGTCTCGAACAGAGAAATAAAACAAATTCTAGAAAAGACTGTCGCCATATCTAGGAAAGATTGGTCATCTAAACTTAATGAAGCTTTATGGGCTTATAGGACAACCTACAAGACACCCATAGGAACTACACCCTTCAAACTAGTGTATGGTAAGGCTTGTCATCTCCCGGTAGAACTAGAACACAAAGCATATTGGGCGATTAAAACACTCAATATAAACTACAATGCCGCTGGAGAAAAGCGAATCCTCGACGTTAATGAATTAGAATAATTAAGGTTAGACGCATATGAGAATGCTAAGATATATAAAGAAAGAACAAAGCGATGGCACGATAAGAGCCTATCTAGGAAAGAATTTAGTATGGGAGACGTTGTGCTCCTCTTCAATTCAAGACTTAGGCTCTTTCCTGGAAAACTAAAATCTAGATGGTCAGGAACCTTTGAAATAACTAGAGTGTTCCCGAGCGGAGCAATAGAAATTAAAGGTAGGAATAGTGAACCGTTCACAGTAAACGGACAATGATTAAAACATTACCATAATATTGAAAATAGAGATTATGCGAATAGTTTAAAACTTTTAGAGTTGTCCACTAACTTCCCTGATTAATCTACCCCTAAGCACTACGTCAGGCTTATGACGATAAAAACAACGCTTAGTGGGAGGCAACCCATTTTATCATTTTATTGTTTTATTTTCATTTTTATTATTATTGACTTTATTTATCTATTTTCTATTCCTTATTTTCTCTATTTTAATTCTCATTTTCTAAATCACTTTTAAATTTACTTTGCTACAAATTTTCTAAAGTCTTTTCTACCTTCCTTTTCTCCCCTGAATTGTTTCCTTCACTTTAACACTAACTATGGCTAACCAACCAAGAAACTTTATGGAAACCATATTTAGAGGTAGAAACCAAAGAAGGAAATTTGAGGAATTATCACAGAGACAAATGGATTTGACTCTGTACTATGATGAACAAACTATGGAAACTTTAGGTATAAATGATAGCATCCTATACCTGTTTAACCAGCTTGGATGGGAGAACGCTCTCATAAAACATAAGTTTGTAACTTACCGCGAGCTCACCCTTGAGTTTTTAAGCTCCTTAGTCTACTTACCTGAGCGCGAATTTGGATTAAGGAAAGGATTTATTAGTTTCCGACTATTCGGTATCGAATATGTCTATAACCATAAGGAACTAGCTGACCTACTAGGATTTCCTAGCGGACCTTTTGCCTTTACTACCACCCAGGTAGAATTAATGGATATTGAGCAAGATTTCTTTTGGGGAACTTTAACCGGAAACTACCACCCTGAGCCGGATAACATGAACAATGATGAAATACACAACCCAGCTATCCGCTATTTTCATAAAATCCTTGCCCACACCTTCTTTGGAAAGGAAGAGAACCTCACTGGAGTATCTAAAGATGAGATATTCATAATGTCCTGTTTGACCGATGGAAAACCCGTAAATGTTGTACCATTCATGATGCAAACCTTTACCCGCATCCAAGAGGAACATAATCTACCAATATTGGTAGGAGGCCTGGTCACCATGATTGCTAATGCCCTTGGACTTAGATACCAGTTACACAAGTGCAACCGTTTAGGTACCATTCGCCCTATGAATTTGAAATTCTGCTTTAACCGCCAAATTATAAGAAACATAGGACAACCACCATACGAGTACCTAATTAGAAATGAAATCGTAACCCTGTTCGCATTACCGAACCATGCTAAAGTCAGTGTTCACAATAGAGATAATTGGCTTTATGAGCTTACCCCTCCTGACTATCCAACAACACCTGAAACACCACAATCCTACCAAATTAGGGATGACATGATGACTGATGTAGAAAGTGACCCTGAGACCCCTCCTGGTTACCATGACATCGACCACACTGATGAAGTTATTGAGACCCCTGAAATCAACCAAGTAGGATATGCTGACAGCTTAAAGAAAATTTTGACAACTCTTGAAGTATACCAAGATGACATAAATGTTGTTAAGGATGAAGTTAAAAGCATGAGATTGGACATTATAGGTTTAACTGACATAACATGTGAACAATTCTATCATATAAACTCTGCACTTGAAGATTTGAAGAAGCAACTTTGATAATGCTGTAGTAATTTGATTTATCTTGCTTTTTGCTTTTTGTTTCTGGTTAGTTTTGATATTTTGCAACATTTCATAGTTTACTTTTATCACTGTAATTTCTTTCTGTTATGTCAAAAACAAAGCATTTCCATTTATGCAATTTTCCATTCAATCTATTTACATGTTTTCATTATTTACTGATACTTTTAATTGCTGGATATTTTGTGAATTTTCGTGTGATGAAATCCAATGCTTATATATATATATATATATATATATATATATATATATATATATAGAGAGAGAGAGAGAGAGAGAGATCCATTGCTATGTGTTATGTTGGAATTAAATATTGAAAGTGATAAGAATTACAATTGGATTGAACTGAGGTAACCATTCTGTGAATTTCCAAATTTTGTGAACATCACGGTCGTCACCATCCCCTCACGATCGTAACGAGCAATTTAGCGCGTCACGACCGTAACAACCCCCTCACGACCGTGACAATCCTAATTCACGACCTCTGAGTTACAGAGGCCGTTCTTCTTCGCAAACCCCACTTCTATTTTCACAAAATCTTCTAACCTCCCATTACCTTTTCTTCTCCCGTAACCACCCATTAATCTCCAATCAATCCCATTACTCCGTTCCACCTTCTCATTTAACCCCAACTCCACACATTCCCTTCATTCCATTATAAACCAATCAATTTCTTCACATTTTCATCACCAAACCTCAAACACCTATCTCACGATAAACCTCATTTGCATGCAATGGCAAACATTCAGTTTAGAGAGGGAGAACAAGGAACAACACAGAGAGAGAAGTTTGAAAGGTTTCAAACCCGAGGCATCCAACCTACTCGGTACGTCGACCTCGACTGCCTGAGGGAGTTAGGATTGTTCGACGGAGTGAAGCTACTGCTTGAACAAGTTGGCTTGTGGGACTTATGCAGTCAACCGCAACCGACATTTGCAAACCTCACTTTGGAGTTTCTAAGTTCTTTTCTATACATCACACCATCCGGATCAACGAGCCAACTCACCTGCATCGCAAAATTCCGAATGCTTGGAAGAGAGTTCGAACTAACTCAAACCAGAGTCGCTGAACTTTTAGGCTTCAGTCACGGCAACGGTGCTCACCTTCGCGTGCCCGACAACTTTAATGAAGCAGCTTTCACTTTGTGGCACAACATCACAAACAGCCGTGCTTCCGCCTACCAAAGTCTCAACGCCACTCATATCCATAATCCAGCAATATAGTATTTTCATCGCATCATATGCAACACAATATTTGCAAGAGAGAGAAACCACAAGCTCAATTCCAAAGAGCTCTTATTCTTGCATTGTGCCTTGAATGAAGAACGCATCAACGCCGCTCCGTTCCTTCTGGCCCACATTCAGTCTGTAGCACAAAGAGGCGCCACTCCCTTCTACATTGGCGGGATTGTCACTTCCCTTGCTATACAGCTGGAGCTTAGTGACCACCTCTCTCATTTTCCTCATAGAGCACCGGAGCTGCTTACATTGAACTACTGCAAGTCCGCTCACATGATCTCGCAGCGTGAGGATGGCAGGTTCAACCCTGTGATACAAGGCACCATCTATCATCATATCGTTTTGCCTTGCAGGAACCGCATGGATCCATCAAACAGAGCTAATTGGCTATTTGATTTGCCGGATGCCACAGGCCATGTTCCGATTATTGACGAGCATCCTGATGCACCTGTGGACGAGATGCAGGATGCGATGGATGTTGCTGAGCCAGTTCAAGACATCCCTGAGTCTTCCACCAGGCAGCCACCTTCAGCTGACATCACCCTCGAAGAAATCCTCCGTGCCATTCATCAGCAAAATCAGATGAATGCCGCACTTGAGCGTAGGCAGAAAGAGCAGTACGATGCACTCCTTGCAACTGTTGTCAGTAACCAGAAAGCAACAGATGAAAAGCTAGGAGAGATCTTCAGCGAGTTGGAAGCTTTGCGGATAGATGTCACCGCTCTCACCGTCACTGGTTCTGATGAGGAAGCCACTCCTACCAGACGCTCCCGCACCAAAAGCCGAGGCCGTGGTCGTCAGCAGCATTAGATTATCTTTTTGTTTTTGCATTTTTGTTCTTGTAATGTATTTCCCCGCTATTATATCACAACATTGAGGATAATGTCTGATATAGTGTGGGAGAGGTACCTTTCCCTTTCCCGTTTTCCATTTCATTGTATTTCCCTTTCCGCATTTTAAATTAAACAAGTAATATTTATGCTATTTCTTAAATTTCAATTTTTCCCCGCTTTATTTAGCCATACCGAAAATTTATTGTTTTATCTTCGCATTACCCGACTTACCTATGAAATCGTAGTTAGGAAGCTGAGAAAGATCCAACAAGATCAATACAGTCTTGACACCTTAGACTTCCTACTTAAGCATTCCATTTCGATAATTGTTACGACTACACCTTAAGTCTTAGTTCTAAAGTAACCCCTAGTAGTTTATACTAGCAGTCAGCACCGTCTGAACACAAACCACGTGGGGAGCCGATGAACATAAGTGTTTGATGCCTAATCTACAAACGATCCTTCATATCTCGCTACCATTAAAAAAGAAATTGCACCAAAGTACACGGTAGCATATAAGAGATGAGTAATATAAGAAGGAGTCCATTGCTGGTTGGTTCAGAGGTACCTGGTTCTGAACTTGGTAGGGCGTGCTACGGCTCGATCCCCCACAACCTCCAATTTGGATAACATGTAAAGGGTTTCCACATTTGTGTACCAGACCCCGTGCTTATAAAGGATCAAAGTCACTAACCGGCTACTCTACTACGTGTGTGCGAAGACAAAGGGCTTAATGTGATTCCGCTAGAACGAAACCGGGTGAAATAAGAACGAAGGACTCTAGGTAGAATCATAACGCAATTACTGAATGTTTCGTTTAAAGGGAAGTCGACGACTTAACTTGTTGCTTGTGTCATTAGTGTATCGTTAGTGTTTTACTCTAGTATCGGTTTATCTAACTAAATGACTTCTCGTATGGTATGTTATGTGTATGCGTCTGATGAAAATTGTCCGATCATTTTTCAATTGACTATTTGCTTGAGGACAAGCAAAGGTTTAAGTATGGGGAGTTTGATAACGAGAAATCGTATCACATTATTACTATGTTTTAAGTCCGTTTTATCGTACATTGATCCTTTTAACTCCCAATTGTTTGAGTTTTTTATGTCACATTGCAGGTATAACATGTCTAGAGCCAAATTATGAGAAAAAGATCAAATGAACCAAATCTAGCATGAAAAGAAGATCAAGAGATCAATTCTGCTAAAGTCTGCATTTTTTGTTGCACTCACGGTCGTCACAACTGACTCACGACCGTGACGCGCTATTTAGAGGTATCACGATCGTCACAACATTATCACGATCGTGACGCGCTTATTTGAAGAAACATGACCGGTACACCCATGTCACGAACGTGACAAGAAAAAGTTATATAATTCGTTTGAATATTAATTAAGAACGTGCAACGAGTCTTCAGAGACTCCTACTTTCCCTCAACTGCAGCAACACACTTCTCCTGGATTCTCTCAAAATAGAACGAAGCCCTCACTCCAACTCATTCAAACTGCCAAAATCCTCTTCTATAAATACCCAAGGATCAAATGAAAAAGTACAGAGTTTTTATTATTGAATTTTTACGCGGAAGCTTTGCCGTTTTTTCTTTGAACCCATTTATTTTCCAGCTCTTGTTCTTGCTGTGTTTTTGCTTTTTATTTCCAACCCATTTAATAACAATTTCCAACATTAGGAAATTGTTATTTTAATTAGATTTTCTTTTTAGCCTCAGAACTTGTTATTTCATTTCTGTAGATGTTTAAGAATTGGCAGAATTTTTGACTAAACAAGAAATGTTAAATTCAGTTCTGAATGTCCTATCAGATGTTGGGACATTAGCAAACAGAGTATGTGAACTTGGTTCAGGATGTTCTACAAGATGTTGGGACATTGTATAAATGACTAAGTTCAGTTTTGTCAGGATGTCCCAACAGATGTTGAGACATCTCAGACCTGCTACCAGAATTAATTATTGATTAACAGATCAGAGATATTTAAGGAGAATTATCTGGAATTAATTAATGATGGATATAAAACAGAACAAGGCGCATCTGTAGGGAGTTTTAAATTGAAGATTCAGATTAAAACAGAAGACCTAATGCACCTAGAATATAGGAGGTAACAAACCCTAAATTCAAGGTGACAGCTGCTGCACATTAGGGCTGGATCATTCTACAGAAAGCCCAAAATTCAGAACCTATTTAAACAACAGAATCTCATAGAATTGAGCACGAATTTCAGAAGACTAAATAGGGTGTCTAGTGTTTTAATAGCAGGCTGTTTTTATGTACCACTTTATGAGCTTTTAAGCAAAAGTGCATTTGTGACTTGATTGAAACTGTGAAGTAAAATCAAGCTGTTTTGTTTGAAGTGTGACTTCATTTTAATTAAACTTGTAAACAAAATCACTGTGTGATTGAGGGGGAGTGAGTAGGGTACTCTTATCTAAGTGAGTCTTAGGTAGAAATTGCATTGGGTAAGTATTAAGTGATAGATTAAACAGGGTGGTTTAAGTCTAGAATTAATATTACTAATAGTGGATTTCCTCCTGGCTTGGTAGCCTCCAGATGTAGGTGTGGTTATACACTGAACTGGGTTAACAAACTTCTGTGTTGTTTATTTTTCCTGCTGTTTAAAGTTTTGGTTAAATTTGTCAAATGTCCTATTAAGTGTTGAAACATCTCTTAGGACATCTCATTACAGAATTTCAATTGGCATCAGAGCAGGCACCCTGCCTGTTTATACTGGGTGAGATCTAGGGAAAACAAATTCTGTAACATGGACAGAGATATAGGGTCAGTAAATAGACCACCTATACTGGATGGTTCTAATTATGACTACTGGAAGCCAAGAATGATTGCATTCTTAAAGTCACTTGACAACAGGGCATGGAGAGCAGTAATTGTTGGATGGAAACATCCTGTTAAAGACACCAAAGATGGATCAATAGTTCTGAAACCTGAAGAAGAATGGAGTAAAGAGGAAGAAGATTCAGAACTAGGCAACTCAAAAGCCCTAAATGCTTTATTCAATGGCATTGATAGAAATATTTTCAGACTGGTGCATCATTGTGAGCTGGCCAAAGATGTGTGGGATACCCTCAAGACAACTCATGAAGGAACATCAAAAGTAAAAATGTCAAGACTTCAACTTCTCACCACCAAGTTTGAAAACTTGAGAATGAAGGAAGATGAATCAATTCATGAGTTCTACATGAACATCTTGGATATAGCCAATACTTCTGGAGCCTTGGGAGAAAAGATGACTGATGAAAAGCTTGTAAGGAAGATTCTCAGATCTTTGCCAAAAAGATTTGACATGAAAGTCACAGCAATAGAAGAAGCTCAAGACATATGCTCCATGAAAGCTGAAGAACTCATTGGTTCCCTTCAAACTTTTGAAATGGGAATGAATGACACACATGCTAAAAAGAACAAAAGCATTGCCTTGGTTTCAAATGCAGATGAAGAAGAAGATGATGAACTAGCAAATGATAAAAGCTTCTCAGAAAATCTTGCATTGATTACAAAACAGTTCAAACAGATTCTCAGAGGTATGGAAGGTAAATCAAATTCCAGTGGAAGATTCACAAACTCTTCTGAAAACAAGAGAACCTATGATGCTAACAGAAGATCAAATCTTGCTGAAAAGACCAGTCAAGAAAAAGGAATCAAGTGCCATGAATGTGAAGGATATGGACACATCAAGAAGGAATGTCCCAACTTCTTAAAAAGACAAAAGAAGGGACTATCTGTAACCTGGTCTGATGAAGACTCAGGAGATTCAGAAGAAGAATCAGCTAAGCACATTGCTGCTTTAGCTGGACTGTGTGAATATGACAGTGATTCCAGCTGTGAAGAGCTTACTTATGCGGATCTTGAGCAAGCCTTCAAGGATCTGTACAAGAGAAGTACTGAAGTATGCAGTGAGGTCATAAAGCTAAAGAAGCAGAATGAAGTACTAGAAGAAGAAAAAGCAAGTGATCAAGTAATCATTGATACCTTAAAAAGTGAAGTAACTCTTCTCAATTCTAAGCTGGAACATATGTCCAAATCTGTTAGAATGATGAACAGCAGCTCAAATACACTGGATGCTATTCTCTGCAATAATAAACATTCAGGGGACAAAAGTGGACTGGGATATAACAGAGATGAAGCAAGCTCTAGCAAAACTACTTCAAAAACTATACAGTCAAACAAGATGTCCCAACAGATGCTTCAACATCAGAACACAAAGACAAACATAATGTTCCAACAGATGTCCCAACAGTCTGGAAAGAACAAGATGAAGAAGAAGTATCAAAGATGGAGATGCCATCACTGTGGAAGATTTGGACATATCAAACCTCACTGTTATAAGTTACATGGATATCCAAATCAGATGTGTCAGCAACCTTCCAAGCAGAAAGTAGAAGGTACCAAGAATATGCAGCTTAGAAATCAGCAACCTCCTAAGCAAAAGACAGAAGTAATCAAGAAAGTTTGGAGACCAAAAGCTGACACTCAGACTGATCAAAGCCACAGTCCCAAGAACCAGATCAACAATCAAACTTTGAGATCAGCTGAACAACACACAGGGCAGAGGCATCAGAAGAAATCTCAACTCATCTGGTCAAAGAAAAGTACTGCATACATAGCACATACATCACTGAAAGTATCAGCTAAAGAAGACTGGTATTTTGACAGTGGATGCTCAAGACACATGACTGGATTGAAGAATTTGCTAGTAAACTTAAAGTCATATTCATCCAGGTATGTTACCTTTGGAGATGGAGCTAAAGGAGAGATCAAAGGAGTTGGAACCTTGGACTGTCAAGATGTTCCAAGACTAGATGATGTACTGCTTGTTAAAGGTTTAACTGCTAACCTGATCAGCATAAGTCAACTATGTGATCAAGGATACAGTGTAAACTTTACAAAAACTGAATGCATAGTGACTAACAAAGAGCAAAAAGTTATCATGAAAGGTGCAAGGTCTAAAGACAACTGTTACATGTGGGAGCCATTAGACTTCAGCCCCACTTCAACTTGTTCTCTAGCTAGAGAAGAAGAAGTAAAACTATGGCACCAAAGGCTAGGTCATCTTCATTTCAGAGGCATAAAGAAGATCATATCTATGGATGCTGTAAGAGGTATCCCTAAACTGAAGATTGATGATGGAAAAATCTGTGGTGAATGTCAAATAGGCAAACAAACCAAGATGTCCCATCCAAAGCTCCAACATCTGACAACTTCCAAAGTTTTGGAATTGTTACATATGGATCTCATGGGACCTATGCAAGTTGAAAGCCTTGGTGGTAAGAGGTATGCATATGTGGTGGTTGATGACTTTTCAAGATATACATGGATAAATTTCATTAAAGAAAAGTCAGATGTCTTTGATGTATTCAAGGAATTATGTCAAAGATTACAAAGGGAAAAATCCAGCTGTGTGATCAGAATTAGAAGTGATCATGGAAAGGAATTTGAGAATCAAAAATTCTTAGATTTCTGTTCTTCAGAAGGAATCAACCATGAGTATTCTTCACCTATCACTCCTCAACAGAATGGGATTGTTGAAAGGAAGAATAGAACCATTCAAGAATCAGCAAGAGCTATGATCCATGCTAAGAAGTTACCTATGTATTTCTGGGCTGAAGCTATGAACACTGCCTGCTACATCCATAACAGAGTTACCTTGAGAAAAGGAACCCTGTCCACAATATATGAAGTCTGGAAGGGCAGAAAACCCACTGTGAAGTACTTTCATGTGTTTGGAAGTAAATGCTACATTCTGGCAGATAGGGAGCAAAGGAGAAAAATGGATCCTAAAAGTGATGAAGGAATTTTCCTTGGATACTCTATAAACAGCAGAGCATATAGAGTATTTAACTACAGAACAAATGTTATCATGGAATCCATAAATGTGATAATTGATGATGCTCCTACAGATGTCCCAGAAGATGTTGGAACATCTGCTGATATCAAGATTGAAGCTGAAGAAAAGAATGATCAATATAACTTCACTCAAAATGATACAAGGTCAGAAGATTCAAGCAAACCTCCCTCCATCAGAATACAGAAGGATCATCCCAAAGATTTAATAATTGGTGATCCCAACAGAGGTGTGAGCACTAGATCAAGAGAAGTGATTTCAGGTTCTTGCTTTGTTTCCAAAATAGAACCTAAAAATGTCAAGGAAGCTCTCACTGATGAATACTGGATTTGTGCTATGCAAGAGGAATTAGGTCAATTCACAAGGAATGAAGTGTGGAATCTTGTTCCTAGACCTAATGACATAAATGTGATTGGTACTAAATGGGTGTACAAGAACAAGTCAAATGAACAAGGAATTGTTACAAAGAACAAAGCTAGACTTGTGGCTCAAGGATACACTCAAATTGAAGGGGTAGACTTTGATGAAACCTTTGCACCAGTAGCAAGGCTTGAATCAATAAGACTACTGTTGGGAATTGCTTGTATCTTAAAGTTCAAGCTATTTCAAATGGATGTGAAAAGTGCCTTTCTTAATGGTTATCTTAATGAAGAGGTATATGTAGAACAGCCTAAAGGATTTGTTGATCCAAGCTGTCCAAATCATGTATACAAACTCAAGAAAGCACTTTATGGTCTGAAGCAAGCTCCAAGGGCATGGTATGAAAGACTTACCACATTTCTTATCAAGCAAGGATACAGAAAAGGTGGGATTGATAAAACCCTGTTTGTTAAAGATGAAGAAGGAAATGTCATGATTGCACAAATATATGTTGATGACATTGTGTTTGGTGGGATGTCTGATAAGATGGTCAAACATTTTGTCAAGCAGATGGAAGCTGAATTTGAAATGAGTCTAGTAGGTGAATTAACCTATTTTCTTGGTCTGCAAGTTAAGCAAATGGAAGACTCAATGTTCATCTCACAAAGCAAGTACTCCAAGAACATAGTGAAGAAATTTGGAATGGAAAATGCTTCTCATAAAAGAACTCCTGCTCCTACACATTTAAAGCTGACTAAAGATGAAAAGGGTGAGAAGGTAGATCAAAGTTTATATAGAAGCATGATTGGAAGCTTGTTATACTTGACTGCTAGCAGACCAGACATTGCATTTGCAGTAGGAGTTTGTGCAAGATATCAAGCTGATCCAAAAGTCAGTCATCTCAATCAAGTCAAGAGAATCCTTAAATATGTTAATGGTACATGTGACTATGGCATAATGTACTTTCATGGATGCAAACCAATTCTCACTGGCTTCTGTGATGCTGATTGGGCAGGAAGTGCTGATGACAGAAAAAGCACTTCAGGAGGATGCTTCTTTCTAGGAAACAATCTGATTTCTTGGTTCAGTAAGAAACAGAATTGTGTGTCATTATCTACAGCTGAAGCTGAGTATATAGCAGCAGGTAGCAGTTGTTCTCAGTTGGTTTGGATGAAGCATATGCTCACTGAGTACAATGTCACACAGGATGTCATGACATTGTACTGTGACAACTTGAGTGCAATCAACATATCTAAGAATCCTATCCAACACAGCAGGACAAAGCATATTGATATCAGACATCATTTCATCAGAGATCTTGTAGAAGAAAAGGTGATTTCATTGGAGCATGTATCTACAGATCTGCAGTTAGCTGATATCTTTACCAAGGCATTGGATGCTGCACAATTTGAGAACTTAAGGGGCAAACTTGGAATCTGTTTATGTGATATCTAGCAGTTAATGAGATGTGCCAACATGTCATATGACATTGCATGGCATAAGTTCCAGATGGCAAAGCTAGTCTGGACTAGATCCTTGGGAATTTCATTCCTAATCATTTGGACTGTAACGGCTACTTATTTAGTATTTCCTTATAAGCAGCTATCAAGAGTCTCTTCATATCATCACAAGCGAATTACATTGACTAGTAATCCTTCAGAAATCTTAAATCCTAAAGCTGCACATTCATCTTCCTCAACAATGTCTCAAAACCCTAAAACAGCTGAAGAAGTTCTCAACCAGGAAGACGTGGTACATGCCATTCCTATTTCTATGGTGCCAATGCAATCAACACCATTAGACGAGCTCAAGGGAAATGCCTCTCACACTAAGAAGGCAAGAACACCAAAAGGAGGTAAAATCAGAAGCAAAGCTAAAGAAATTCCTTCACATGTTAAATACTCCAAATATGTTGATGACTCCATCAATGAGATTGTCAATCAAGTTTTCTCTGAACAAAGAGTAGTGAAAGGAATCTCTGTTCCCTTGAACACCATTCCTGCACCTCAAGAAGAACCTGCTCAAGATACAAAGAACAATGCTGCAGAACAGGATGTCCCAACGGATGTTGGAACATATGCAGATGAGAAAGCAAACTCATCTGATGCTGATACTGAACAGACTGAGGACAAGAAAGAGGTCTCAAGTGAAAGTGACAAAGAAGTTTCTATGGAACAGGCTAAAGACTCAAATGAAGATCAATCTTCTACTGATCAACAAGCTGATGAGGAGACTGCTCAATCCCCTCCAACAGTCAATCTGGAACAGGATTCTGATGCAGAGATTATATCATCTGTGAAACCCAGCATTGCTAAAAGACTAAGGTCCAGGAAAGGAAAGATACAAGATGAACCTGTCATTCCTGAGAAAAAGAAGGCTAGTCCGAAGAAAGGCAAGGCTAAAGCCACTTTTGGTCCAGCAAAACCATGGAGCAAGGTTCAAACTCAGAAGAGAAAAGCTGCAACACCATCAGATTCAGATGTTGGATCAGATGTCCCAACATCTCCTCCCAAGAAGAAACCAGCTCCAGCTAGAGCTTCAACTGTTGTTCCAGAAGCTCCCTTGGACAATATATCCTTCCATCATGTCTCCAGTGTCAACAGATGGAAATATGTGTACCAAAGAAGGGTTGCTTTGGAAAGAGAACTGAGCAGCAATGCACTTGAGTGCACAGAACTCATTGACCTAATCTCTGCTGCAGGACTGTTCAAGACAGTCTCAGAGTTCTCTCCCTGCTATGAACTGCTTGTCAAAGAGTTCATTGTGAATCTTCAGGAGGATTGCTCAAATGGTAAGTCCTCTGAGTTTAGAAAAGTTTTTGTTAGAGGTAAATGTGTACAGTTTTCTCCTCAAATCATCAATGAGTATCTAGGAAGAGAAACAGATGGACCCAATGAGCTAGGGAAAACAGATAATCAAATCTGTAAGGTGATCACTGCAAACCAGGTCAAAGCTTGGCCTGTGAAGGGAAAGCTCTCTGTGAGCATGCTTACTAGAAAATATGCCATGCTTAACAGGATTGGAACTGCAAACTGGGTGCCTACCAATCACACTTCATCAATCTCAACTGGTCTGGCCAGATTCATCTTTGCTGTGGGGACTCAAACCAAGATGGACTATGGAGCATATATTTTTGATCAGACTATGAAGCATGCCATCTCTACTGCAACAAAGCTGCCAATAGCTTTTCCATCATTGCTGTGTGGTATTGTTCTAAGTCAATATCCTGGAATTTTAACTGAGAAGGACATTGTCTGCAAGAGAGAGAGCCCCCTGGCCTTTCATTACAAATTATTCCTAAGTCACCATGCTGCAGATGTTAAAGCACCTGCTGGGACATCTGCTGGTCCCTCAACTGCTAAGAATCCAATCTCCAAGAAAGAATTAATTGCTGAGCTAAAGTACACCTGCAAAGAGCTTGAAGCTAGAAAGAATAAGCTGGAGGAAATGATTAAGAGGTTGGAAAGTGAAGAAGATCAGACAGCTGCATCTGATAAAGACAGTGAAGCTGACAGTGAAGCTGATAAAGATGAAGACACTGAAGTGGAGGAAGCTACTGAGAGTGATGATTCTGAGTGATCCAATGTATGTGAGGCATTTGTAATGACAGCAATGATGTGTAATTCTGGATAATAGTTCTTTGGCCTCTAATTTTGTGCCTACCAAGGGGGAGAACAACATCAAATGTAATTGCTGTTTAAATGATGAATGAAATCTGTTTGTTTCTGACTGAACTGAATAAGTGTGAATATTTCTGTTGAAACAAGACTGGACTCATATATGGTTGAGGGGGAGTAAAACTCAAATTTGAATCAACAGAATAGTAATGATTTACTCTGATAAAAAGAACTTCTGCTGCACTCTGAAAACCAGAAAAGATGTTAGCCAAAAATTAGCCAAAGGGGGAGTTTGTAGATGTTTAAGAATTGGCAGAATTTTTGACTAAACAAGAAATGTTAAATTCAGTTCAGAATGTCCTATCAGATGTTGGGACATTAGCAAACAGAGTATGTGAACTTGGTTCAGGATGTTCTACAAGATGTTGGGACATTGTATAAATGACTAAGTTCAGTTTTGTCAGGATGTCCCAACAGATGTTGAGACATCTCAGACCTGCTACCAGAATTAATTATTGATTAACAGATCAGAGATATTTAAGGAGAATTATCTGGAATTAATTAATGATGGATATAAAACAGAACAAGGCGCATCTGTAGGGAGTTTTAAATTGAAGATTCAGATTAAAACAGAAGACCTAATGCACCTAGAATATAGGAGGTAACAAACCCTAAATTCAAGGTGACAGCTGCTGCACATTAGGGCTGGATCATTCTACAGAAAGCCCAAAATTCAGAACCTATTTAAACAACAGAATCTCATAGAATTGAGCACGAATTTCAGAAGACTAAATAGGGTGTCTAGTGTTTTAATAGCAGGCTGTTTTTATGTACCACTTTATGAGCTTTTAAGCAAAAGTGCATTTGTGACTTGATTGAAACTGTGAAGTAAAATCAAGCTGTTTTGTTTGAAGTGTGACTTCATTTTAATTAAACTTGTAAACAAAATCACTGTGTGATTGAGGGGGAGTGAGTAGGGTACTCTTATCTAAGTGAGTCTTAGGTAGAAATTGCATTGGGTAAGTATTAAGTGATAGATTAAACAGGGTGGTTTAAGTCTAGAATTAATATTACTAATAGTGGATTTCCTCCTGGCTTGGTAGCCTCCAGATGTAGGTGTGGTTATACACTGAACTGGGTTAACAAACTTCTGTGTTGTTTATTTTTCCTGCTGTTTAAAGTTTTGGTTAAATTTGTCAAATGTCCTATTAAGTGTTGAAACATCTCTTAGGACATCTCATTACAGAATTTCAATTTCGATTTCGATTCCGACACTCCGAGCTTGCCAATTTGTGGAAAAGAAGGAGTCTAAGAATTATATTGTTCAGGTTTTTGTTTTACAATTTATATTGAATTTATTTATTTATTTATGTTAAGTTTCTATTATTATTATATAATGTATGCTTTAATATTTATTTATTTTATTTTGTATCTGTGTGTTGGTTTAATAAAAATGAGTAGCTAAATTAATCGAGTCGGTATGTAATAAACCAAACCAAAACGGTTAAATCGAATCTAAGCTAAAAATAATTAAGAACTTATATTCTGGCTGTGGCTTTTTATAATTAAAATTAAGCTTTTTGTTACGAGAGTAAGAGAAGTGAAATAGGTTAGGTCGAGACCACGAGAGTGTGAGATTTTAACCGGATAGCTAAAGTTAGGCATTCAATTTAAATACAGCGAGAGCGCTTTAAAACGAATTAGACTTATTAAGTTTTCAAAAATTATTTTCTAAACACTTATGGGCTAGCGAGAGCAGGCATAGGGCTTTAGGGGTAAGATCTGAGATAAGACCACGAGAGTGTGAGTCGAGGGTTTTTAAACTGGTAATCTCTACAGAATAATTTAAGTGAACCATCTTTATAAGCTTAGGTTAGATTGACCCGCATAGGTTAATATAATTACATACCAACCGCCTTCTCATTATTTCCTTAACTAAGTTTAATTCCCGTTTTTAATCCTTAAAACCATAATCGTGACAAATTTCCGCCTTAGCTAAACTAGCAGACCTTCTAGCACTAGAGTGATTACAAAGTCCATGTGGGTTCGACATCTTTTTATTACTATTGCGATAGGTTGTGCGCTTGCAGTTCAGATACCGCGAGACATATCACGTCTTCGCCCCATCAGCGACTCTGATCCTCATTGTCCAGATGAGGTACGTAGGCAGCGGGGTAGGGCCCGTTCGAGCATATTCTTTTATTTTCCCTACATTTTCCCCCTTTCTTTTCTTTCTTATCCAGTTTCAGTTTCAGTTTTACAGCAGCTTTCATTTCTTCACCCTTTGAAACAGATTTCTTTGCAAGCGTGGATCCCGTCGGGTACGGCGGACAATTTGGGGTGCTAATACCTTCCCAGATCGTAACCGACTCCCGAACTCAGACTCTTTGGTTCGCAGGACCCGTGTCCTTCCTTTTCTTTTTCTTCTGGTTTGTGCAGCATTACCATTCCCGTTCCTTCGGGATAAAAATGTCTGGCTGGCGACTCTATTCTTTTCCGTGACACTTTCGCGTTTGTACCAGGATGGAAATCCGGGGAGCGACAGCTGGCGACTCTGCTGGGGACTGCTAACTAGTGTATCTCTGGTTCCCCTGTGAGTCTCTCCTAGCGCTTGCGTGTTTCTGAGTCTTTGGGTGTTGATTGCTTGCTGTTTTGTGTTGTATTTTTACTATTGTGCATTTACAGTTCCATTTACAGCTTTATTTACAGTTTTCGGTATTTATTTTCTGCATCATATTATTACTGGACTGTCTGGACTAGATTTTCTGTTTGGTGGGTTTGGGTGATACTGTTTCTGAGAGATGAGCTCATTACCACGGCTCGAGCGCACCTTAGGACTTAGAGTGGTTCCACTTTGGCCTCATGAGATCTTGTCATGGGGGTAGTAGTGAGTTCCACGCCCAGATTTGCGACCGTCTTGGAAATGTCTTGATTTGGGGATTTTCCTCTCTCATTTCATAACCTTGACAGTTATGTGCAGCTGGAGACCGATCATTGAGAACCTTGTGGAAACATCCCTCTTTAGTGATGACAGTGGCAGACAACATTGCGTGGCAAACCCATTCGCATCCGAGGGCCCACCTGGGACTTGCATAGGATGACCTTGTTTTCCCGGACTCAGCTGAGGCCTCCCTGCATAGTATATAATGCCATGATTCCCTGATCTGGTCATGTGTCATTTCTCGGAAACGGTGAAAGTATTATTGCTATTCGGCTTTGAGAGTCCGTGATGTTTGACCCGGAGCATACCAGTGAGATTGGGAGGGGTTTACAGGTTTGCAGGAACCCTTGGCCTCTACATACCCTCATTATTAGTGGTCCTTGTTATGATTTTGGTCCTATGGTTCTGGTGTTCTGGTTTTCTTGGTACTATGGTTCTGAGAATTTCTATCAGAGGGTTGTGACTCAGAGGATTTTGATTCACAGTTGATCAGAGGGTCCTTATGTTTAGTGTCCAGTATCCAGATGGTCCCAGATTGATCATATGCCTGCATTGCATTTGCATTTGCATTTGCATCATTCTTGCATTAACTGTTTATGTTTCCATTTTTCAGGTCATTGTTCATAGTCAGCTCCCAGTTCTGGTAAATCTTATCTCCAGATGGAAGAAGTCAGAAAAATTACAAGGAAAAAGAATGTTCATTATACTTTTCTTCAACCTGAGGTCAGAAGTGTTCAGAAATTAGCAGGTTTGATGAATGACCAAGTCTTGGGAAATTTCAGAAAGAGATATGGCCAGATATTGAAGTATGTGGACAAACCCACTGCAGACCAGAAGGACAGTTTGCATACCTTGCTTCAGTTTTATGATCCCCTGCTGCGGTGCTTTGTGTTTCCAGACTACATCTTGGCTCCTACCTTGGAGGAAATTTCCAGCATTTTGAATGTTCCAGTTAGAGATACCTTGCCTTTCTATGGGTCTGAGGTGGTGCTTAAGGAAGAAGACATAGCCAAAGTCTGTCGTTTACCAGTTGCTATAGTCAAGAAGGCTCTGAAGGATAGTGAAGGAAAAGGACTCCCTTGGAGTGTGCTCATACCAGAGGCTGAGGAATATGCTAAATAAGGTAAATGGGGGGATTTTGGTGCTTTGCTGGCTTTGATGGTGTATGGGTCTAGCTTGTTGTGCTTCATTGTTTGTTGAGTGGTTTGCCAGACAATTGCCAAAATCAGGTGCTTTCAGGGAAATGAGGGATGAGTGGAGATGGTCTAGAAGGTTGATGGGGCTAACTTCTGAGGACATAGCCTGGGGATATGACAGAGATCTGCTGGGAAAAGAATTGCTGGTCAGTTGTGGAAAATTTGTTGGAGTACCTTTGCTAGAAAGGAAGGGTGTGATCAGTTATCATCCAACATTAATCATGAAGCAATTTGGTTATCCTTTAAGAGATCCACCAAATATGGAAGAGTTTGCTGAATCTTTGTATTTTCCCGTGGAAGGAAACAAGGAGTTAGTTCTACAAGCATCTCAGGCTTGGGCTCATAGGATAAGGAAGGGTAAGAAAGACTTTGGAAGAGTAGATCCTAAGACGTATCCTCCTTTTGCTACATGGTTGCAAAAACATGTAGAAGAAGTTCTCATGCCTTTCTCAGTAGAAACTCCACTTTATCCCAAAGAAGTGCCAAGCCAAAGTACTGTCTCTCTTGAAGGGTATAAGAAATTGGAAGCTCAGCTGCATGAAGTTCGAGTGGAGAATGCTGAAATGGTTAGCCTGTATCATCTTGCCAATCGGGCCAAAAATGAAGCAGAAGGAAAGTTGCAGAAGATACAAGCCTCTTTTGAAGCTAAAGAGAAAGACTTTTCTGGAAGGGAAGCTCACTTTCGAAGGTTGGGTCTGATGGAAGCAAAAAGAGAAGCGGAACACAAAACGACTTTGAAGACTCTCAAGGAAGCTCGCCAGTCCATTGTTTGGTTGCAAGGCCAAAGGGAGGAAGAGCAAAAGAAGTTTAAAGAAAAAGAAGAGTTTTTTGAGGTGCAAATGGCCTTCAAGAAGGAAGAGGTGGAGAAAGTCCAAAACATACGAAGGGAAAGACTCAGCAGTTGGCACAAAGCCAGATGGCCTTGGAGGAGGCCCTGAAAGAGGTTGAAGAGCTCAAGCTGAGAGCAGGTGTAAAGAAGAACAGAGCAGAGGTGGCTGCAGAGGAGCCTGGGTCTCTAGTTTAGTTTTGTAGATGTTAAGAATTGGCAGAATTTTTGACAAACAAGAATAAGTGAACTTAGTTCAGGATGTCACACCAGATGTTGTGACATTGTCAAACAAAGTAAAAGTTAATGAACTTAGTCAAGACATCAGGATGTCACACCAGATGTTGTGACATCGTAATCCTGCTACCTGACTTAAATGATGCATAACAGAAGTGAGTAAATTCAGGAGAAAGTATCTGGAATGAATCGTAAAAAGATAAGCTCTCCAAAGCGCATATTTAGGAAGCTTAGTTATCTGATTTCAGTGTAACAGAATAACTAACTCACCTTGATTCAAGGAGGTAACAAACTAACTAACCCTAATTCAAGGTGATGACAGTGGGATTTATTTAGGTCTGGATAATTTGCAAAAAAGCCCACAAACCAAGCATCTATTTAAGGAACTGAAACTCTCAGAAAAGAGTACGAATTTTAGAAGATTGTAAAGGGTGTTTGTGAAGTATAGCAGGTTTTAATTGTTTGTCACTTTATGAGCTTTTAAGAAAAAAGTGTATTGTGTCTTGATTGAAACTTTTAAGTAAGATCAAGCTGTTGTGTTTGAAGTGTGACTTCAATTTTATTAATCATTGTAAAATATCACTGTGTGATTGAGGGGGAGTGAGTAGGTACTCATATCTAAGTTGTGTCTTAGGTAGAAATTGCCTTGGGTAGATATTAAGTGAAGGATTAAACTGGTTGGTTTAACTCCAGAATTAATATTACGTATATTGGATTTCCTTCCTGGCTTGGTAGCCCCCAGATGTAAGTGTGGAGATACACTGAACTGGGTTAACAATTTCCTGTGTTATTTAATTTACCAGCACTTTAATTTTTGTTTAAGATTTCAATTGTTTAAACATCTGGTTCGACATCACGTACCTGATCCCAGAATTTCAATTGGCATTAGAGCAGGCACCCTGCCTTTATAACTGGGTGAGATCTAGGGACTGCAAATTTTGGGAACATGGACAGAGATGTAGGATCTGTGAATCGACCACCTATCTTGGATGGATCCAACTATGATTACTGGAAGCCAAGAATGGTAGCATTCTTGAAATCTCTTGATAGCAGGGCTTGGAAAGCAGTTAACAAAGGATGGGAGCACCATGTCCAAGACAATAAGGATGAGGCAAAAGTGATGAAGCCTAAAGAAGAGTGGAGCAAGGAGGAAGAAGATTCAACACTTGGAAATTCCAAATCCTTAAATGCCTTATTCAATGGCATTGACAGGAACATATTTAGGCTTGTGCATCACTGTGAGCTGGCCAAGGATGTTTTGGACACTCTCAAAACTACTCATGAAGGAACATCAAAGGTGAAGATGTCAAGACTTCAACTTCTCACCACCAAGTTTGAAAACTTGAGGATGAAGGAAGATGAGACCATTCATGAGTTTTACATGAACATCCTGGAAATTGATAATACTTCTGGTGCCTTGGGAGAGAAGATGAGTGATGAAAAGTTGGTAAGGAAGATTCTCAGATCACTGCCAAAAATATTTGACATGAAGGTTACTACCATAGAAGAAGCTCAGGACATATGCACAATGAAGGTTGAAGAGCTCATTGGTTCCCTTCAAACCTTTGAGATGGGAATGAATGATACAATTGTGAAGAAAAACAAAAGCATAGCCTTGGTCTCAAACACTGATAAAGAAGAAGAAAGTCATGAAGCAGACTCTGAGGACAACTTATCAAAAACAACTGCTATGCTTGGAAGACAATTCAACAAAATTCTCAAAAGAATGGAAAACAGGCCCAGACCAAGTGGAAGAAACTCAACCTCTGAGAATAAAAGACCTTATGACTCCAATAGAAGGTCAAACTATGATGAGAAGACTAACCAAGGAAAAGGGATCCAATGTCATGGATGTGAAGGGTATGGACACATCAGAAGTGAATGCCCAACCTACCTAAAGAAGCAAAAGAAAGGTCTCTCTGTGTCCTGGTCAGATGAAGACTCAGGTTGTGAGTCAGAAGAAGAATCTGCAAAGCAATCACTGCTCTAGCTGGAGTATGTGAAACTGAAGGGCGATCCAGTGATGAGGAGCTGACATTTGAAGAGCTTGAAGCATCTTACAAGATGCTGTGTAAAAGGAGCACTGAAGTATGCATGGAGAATATACAGCAGAAGAAGCAGATTAAGGAATTAAAGGCTGAAAAGGCAAGTAATCTAGAGATCATTGACACTCTGAAAAGTGAAGTCAGCCTACTCAACTCCAAAATGGAGCATATGTCCAAATCTGTCAGAATGTTGAACAGTAGCTCAAACACACTAGATGTCATTCTCAACAACAACAAGCACTCAGAGGATATGACTGGGCTGGGATTTAATAAAGCTCAAAACTTTGAGGCTAGCACCAGCCAAACAACTCCAAATCCCATGAAGTCAACTAAGATGTTCAAGCAGATGTCTCAACATCATGACAAACACATGATGAAAAAGAAATATCAAAGATGGAGATGCCATCACCGTGGAAGGTTTGGTCACATCAAACCTTATTGCTACAAGCTGCATGGATACCCCAATCAGAGTTCCCAGCACCCTCTTAAGCAGAAGACAGAGGTCACCAAGAAAATCTGGATACCTAAAGCTAGTCTGTATGCTGATCAAAGCTACCAGTACATGCCTAAGAACAAGGTCAACAGGAAGCCTTGGAACTCTAGAGATGGACACTACCCAGAACAGATGCATCAAAGGAAACCTCACAACAGGCACAAATGGTCCAAGAAGGTTGTTGCCTCTATAGCTCATACATCTCTCAGAGTATCAGCTAAGGAAGACTGGTATTTTGACAGTGGCTGCTCAAGGCACATGACGGGACTGAAGAATCTGCTGGTAGACTTAAAGTCACACTCATCCAGATATGTAACCTTTGGAGATGGAGAAAAGGGGGAAATCAAGGGAGTTGGGACCCTGGACTGCTCAGGTGTACCAAGTCTAGATGATGTGCTGTTGGTAAAAGGATTGATTGCTAACTTGATCAGCATAAGTCAATTATGTGACCAAGGTTACAGTGTAAACTTTACCAAAACTGAATGCATAGTTTCTGATAAAGAACAGAAGGTTGTCATGAGAGGAGCCAGATCAAAAGACAACTGCTATATGTGGGAACCCCAAGATTTCAGCCTCATATCAACTTGTTCCTTAGCCAAAGAAGAAGAAGTGAAGCTGTGGCACCAAAGACTGGGTCATCTCCATCTCAGAGGAATAAAGAAGATCATTTCTATGGAGGCTGTAAGAGGGATCCCAAGAATTAAAATTGATGAAAGTAAAGTGTGTGGTGAATGTCAAATAGGAAAGCAAACCAAGATGTCACACCCAAAGCTCCAACATCTGACAACTTCCAAAGTCTTGGAATTATTACATATGGATCTTATGGGACCAATGCAGGTAGAGAGTCTTGGTGGAAAAAGATATGCCTATGTGGTTGTTGATGACTTCTCAAGATATACCTGGATAAGCTTCATCAAAGAGAAGTCTGATGTGTTTGATGTATTAAAAGATCTGTGTCATAGAATCCAAAGAGAAAAAGCAAGCTATGTGGTCAGAATAAGAAGTGATCATGGAAAGGAGTTTGAGAATCAAAAATTCTCAGACTTCTGTTCTTTAGAAGGGATCAATCATGAGTATTCTTCTCATATCACCCCTCAACAGAATGGGATTGTTGAAAGGAAAAACAGAACTATTCAGGAGTCAGCTAGAGCCATGATTCATGCTAAAACGTTACCCCTGTACTTTTGGGATGAAGCTATGAACACAGCATGCTACATCCACAATAGAGTCACACTAAGAAAGGGAACTTTATCCACCATCTATGAAGTCTGGAAGGGCAGAAAACCTACAGTCAAGTACTTTCATGTGTTTGGAAGTAAGTGTTACATTCTGGCTGATAGGGATCAAAGAAGGAAGATGGACCCTAAAAGTGATGAAGGGATTTTTCTTGGATACTCCATAAATAGCAGAGCTTACAGAGTATTTAACTCCAGAACCAAGGTTATAATGGAGTCAATAAATGTGATTATTGATGATGCCTCTGCAGATGTTGCTGATGATGTTGGAACATCTGTTGACAATCAGACTGAAGTTGAAATAAAAAGTGATAATCTTGACTTCACTCTAACTGAGGCAAGGTCAGAACAATCCAACAAACCTCCCTCCATCAGAATCCAGAAAGATCATCCTAAAGAACTGATAATTGGGGATCCCAACAAAGGTGTCATCACTAGATCAAGAGAGGTGATCTCAGGCTCCTGCTTTGTTTCAAAGATAGAACCTAAGAACATCAAGGAAGCTCTGAATGATGAGTACTGGATCTTTGCTATGCAGGAAGAATTAGGCCAGTTTACAAGGAATGAAGTATGGGATCTTGTTCCTAGGTCTGATGACATTAATGTGTTTGGCATTAAGTGGGTGTATAAAAACAAGTCTAATGAGCAGGGAGTAGTTACAAAAAACAAGGCTAGGCTTGTGGCTCAAGGGTATACACAAATTGAAGGGGTAGATTTTGATGAAACTTTTGCACCAGTAGCAAGACTTGAATCCATCAGACTACTTCTAGGAATTGCTTGCATCTTAAAGTTCAAACTATTTCAGATGGATGTTAAAAGTGCATTCCTAAATGGGTACCTTAATGAGGAAGTATATGTGGAGCAACCAAAGGGATTTGTAGATCCAAGTTGTCCAGACCATGTATATAAGCTAAGGAAGGCTCTGTATGGTCTAAAGCAAGCCCCCAGAGCATGGTATGAAAGACTGACCACTTTTCTCATTAAACATGGATACAGGAAAGGTGGAATAGACAAAACCTTGTTTGTAAAGGATGAAGAGGGAAAGGTTATGATTGCTCAAATATATGTGGATGACATAGTGTTTGGTGGGATGTCAGACAGGATGGTTAAACATTTTGTTACTCAAATGGAGTCTGAATTTGAAATGAGCTTAGTAGGAGAACTTCCTTGGACTACAAATCAAGCAAATGGAGGACTCCATGTTCATATCCCAAAGCAAGTGTAAACACCCCAAATTTGCCCTCACCCATTTCACCATGGCTTGTGATCTTTTCATATGCATAAGTTTAATCATAGCATCTCATATTTCACTTTTGCTTCACTGCATTGTTCCTAAGCCATCTACATCTAGGGTTTGTGATCTGAGCTGTCCCTAAGCCATTTGAGCCACTCCAAAGGTCTTCAATCACTTCAAAGGGGTCCATGTGTGTTCAAGCATCATATTATATCCTCACAAAGTCAAGGAAGTCAAAGAATCACAAGAACTGAGAAAGGCATGGAAGCAGAGCCAGGTTTAACTGCACAGATGACCTAGAATTAGGGTTTTGGTTTCAGAGGCCACAACTCCAATTTTTATAGTCATTCTTGTTTCTATTGGTCTCTATATGTTATGAGGATTATGAATATCAATTTTCATGAAGAAATTCAATGGGGAAGGCATCTGATCAAGAGTTGGCTTCTTGAGCAAGTCAGTGTAAAATCAGGGCATCTGAGGCCCCCAATGACCCAACCAAATGGTGTCCTCCAACATTTTGAATGTGTATGATCTTTATTTGATCATAGAAGGTGTTATAAGTTCACAAAATTGAAGAATTTCAAGCCATTTGCAAAGTTGCCTTTTTGGGAAAGTGACTTGTAATGAAAACTTGCCATTTTGGGAAAGTTTTTCAACCCTTTCTTTTTGATTAAAAAATGCTTCAAATGAGAAAACTTTGGTCATGAAAGTTGTAGAATAGATCCTCACATTTTCAAAAAGTACAAGAACTCATTCTAATTCATTTTGGATCAAAAGTTATGGCCTTACAAAGTTGGAAAAAATCATTGAAATTTCACTTTTGCACAAAATGGAAAACTTGCAAATTCCCATGACAAGCCTTTATGTGACTTCAATGTGACCTCTATTCATCATAAAAACACAATGCATGACCTAAAATTCAGTTTGGCCCAAGAAATTTCCCAATTCCATGTCTTGAATTTCAAGTAGCCATAAGCCATTTTTCATGAAAGTGCAAAGAGGGGAATTCTTGCAAATTGGTTCCCAAAGGCTTGTATGATCTCTAGCTGGTCTTAAAAAATTTCCATGATCTCATGAGACATCTCACACCAAGAATGCAACAAGAAATGTCACATGCTCATGACCAAAAATCACAAAATGTGACAAGTTGCCAAGATGCAAAACTCATGCTATCTTATGATCCAAGTGCTGCAGTCCTTCATGAATCATCCAAGGACCATCCTCAAACTCAGCTGAGGCAAGACACCCCTCTAGATCTCTTCTGTCCCAGCCCATACTTGGAGTACACAAGATCTTGACTTTTTGCATTTTTGCCCATGCCAATCCCACAGTGCCACCACCAACTCTCTGCCCAATCAGAGTCAAATATGTGGACATCAAGCAACCCTAAACACACCCTACACAAGCCAGAAGCTCCCACATTGCAGCATACACAGAAATCTGCCAAGAACTTCCCTCCTTCGAATCTCTCCACACAGCCCTCAAACATCAAAAATTCCTTCACACACAAACCACAAATCACTCATAGAACAAAATCCACCCCCTGAAACTGCTTGAATCATCACCCACAGAGACCTCCATTTCTGCTACACCAGAGTTGAACCACTCAAACCAGCCACTTACCAAGCTTTCTAAGCTCCATTCCATCATCAGGAGGTCCATGGGAGAAGGATTGCACAAAGCTTGAGGCCAGAAAGCTCAAAATCAGGAGAGCTTCATCTCAGGTAACATGAAGAACATTTTTCCCAGAAATTGATTTTTAAGTTCTTTTATGATGCTATGTGTTCTCCTAATCATGATATGTGTTTATTTTTTGAAATGGTGAAGAAACCAGCATGTATGGTATCTTTGAACATTTGCCCGTGTTTTGCGTTTTGCTTCGATTCAGGCTTGTGAGTGAAAATAAATGAATTTGAGATGAGGGGTTAGGTTTAGATTGATGAGAGGATCATTTTGGTGGAAGAAATTTCATGTTTAGTGACCTGTAGAAGATCCTAGGGTTTTTGCTGACCGGAGAAGATGACCGGAACCACTGTTCCGGTCACCTGAATGTCATTTGCCCTAATTGTGATTAATTGCCAGGTTTGAATAATGGCCTTAGGATTAAGCTTCCCGCGCGCGCCTGGACGGTCCAGATGGCTCATTAAGCCCTAATCAGTGTTTAATTAACTTAACCTAGGTTTAATTAATCATTAAATAAATTTTAGTCAGGTTCGAACTTGGGCCATTGGATGTGGCGCCAAGTCAACACCCACAAACCCAGAATGGATCATGGCCTCTCCTTTAGATTACTTCTCATATTTTAATTTTAATTTCATTTTCTTTTCATTTAATTTGCACGAATTATTAAAAATAGTAAAATACATTTAAAAATTCTGAAAAATTTTGTCAAGCATTTCATTATTTTTCAGAACCCAAAAATATTTTTATTTTTATTTTTTGCATTAAAAATCATTTTTAAATCATTTAAATGTTTATTTTTAATTAGTTAATGGAAATTAATTAATTAAAAATGCATTTAGGTATTTAAAAATAACCAAAAAATTCACATTGCATTTTAAAACATTTAGAAACATTATCAAACTCTCAAAACAAATTTCTTTTTGGTTCTTGATGCATTTTGATCATTTTCATTGGAATTAAATTCATTTTAAGGCAATATTTTGGTTCAAACTTTGAAAAATCCATTCTGCCTAACCATTGAGAGTTTGATGATGGTTCTTCTTGCATTGCATCCTTCATGGCATGTAATTTATAGGATAAATTTGGTTTGAATTGATCTTCCATTTTCAATTTGTTTTGCATTTTCTATGTTGAGGTACCCTAAAACCCTAATTGACTTAAGAAATTCATAACTTTCACTAGGTTAAGAGTTAGGTCCCCTCCTTTGGGCAGTGAACTTGTATAGGTTTAGGGTATCTTTGATTGCATTTTCAATTTTTTATCATGTCCTTTGCTTCTGATTTTGATTTTTTCTTTGTGTGCTGATCATAAACCCTAATTTGTGCCTTCCTTTGCATCCATCTTTCATTTGCTTGCATCCAATAACTTGCCATGACATTTTGTGCATCCACATGATTCATAATACATCTTAGGACATATTAGAATCATGTTTGATCATTGCATCTTTCATTTGCCATGTTATATGTTCATTGCATTTCATAAACTTTCTTGAACTTCCATGGTTCAAGCATGCTTCATCTGCATCCATATCCTTGTATGATCATTCTCATGTCTTGCCTTGTGTTTGCATCTTCTCTTAGCATCATTAACATCATGTTTATGCTTCTGACTTTGGTTTGCATCATGGCATTTCATCTCAATTGCATTGCATTTCATTTCTTTTGCTAACTTTTCAGGTGGTAAGTTGCTTTGAGAAGTGAATTTGCCTTCACTTCTCACAATCTCTTCTCATCTCTTTTATGCATCATTTCTGCATCTTATATTGTGTATTAGATTGAGCTTTCTCATTCATGTTCATCTCTTACTTTCTTCCTTCAAGCAACTTGTCTCCTTAAGTGAAGCAAGTTGTCTTGCTTCTCTCTGCTTCTTGCTCCCTTCATCTGCTTCTTTCCTGGTGGTTTCTCTGAAGATCTTCTTGCAAACCTCATTAACCCTAGGAATAACCAAGCATGATAAAAATTAGGGTTTGATTAGTCCCCCATTTAGTTTTTGCCTTTGTGTCATCTTTGAGTCTTCTCCTCTCATCTCATAATCCAGGACTAAACCCTAAAGGTTTTAAGGCTTTGAGATTAAGCTTATGCCTGCATCCTTCTATTAGGATGGAGTGTATAACTTTAATCCTAAGTGTTAAACCCTTAATGTGTTTAAACCCTTTAATCAATCCATCTAATAATCACTAAGACACCAAGTTTGTAACTTGGGCCTTGCATTAGGGTTCTAATTCTTCCTTAAATGGTTAAGAAGGACTAACCCTAGTGTTAATGGACAAGTCCCCCTCAAGAGGTCTTACAAGCCATAAAAAATCACTTCTTTATCTTATCATTAATTAAAATACATTTTAATAAAGGCTTTGTTTTGTCATGAGGTTAATCCCTAATCATGGATTAAGTTGAGGAGTCTTTCTCAGCTTAAATGTTCTCATCTATCATCCTTTTATTAGGATGGTGTAATGGGTCCATTAAATCCTTGATTATGGCTTAAACTCATTACTTAACACTAAACAAAAAACAACAAGAACATCTAAATAATCACAAGTAGGTTAATGATCTTAATCCTACATCATGGTGTTTAAGTGTGAGGTGCTTACTTCACACTTAAGGTATTCTCATTACCCCTAATCAGAGGGAGGATGTGATGAGTTTACTAACCCTTGGTTTAGGCTTAAGCTCATTTTCTTATGACAAATCTCCAAAAGCAATAAAAGATTGAAAACTCAAAAAACAAACAATAATCGTCTCCTCCGGGATTCTTTTCTCATCTCATTCACTCACAAACAAGAACTCGCTTCTTTCGTCTAATGCAAGACAATTTGCACCTGAGCCAGACAGGTCATACACTTGAGCATAGACAAGTAAGCAGTTCACAAGTCAATTTATCTTTCAGTCTCTTTGGGTCGAACTACGGTGTTCTGACTTCCTCATTGCACGAGAGGATACGTAGGCATAACTTAACAGTTATCGAACAAAAGTCTCTGTATATTCCCCCTCTTTCAGCATTATTCTCTAAGCCTCATAGTCTTGAGCTTTTCACTCCTGTTCTTACACTGACACCTCTCTTATACACTTCACATTTCTTTTACACTGACACTTGCATTCTTTTCCAGCTTTGATACACAAATTGCACTGACAATATCCCTTTGAAACACAAATCTTTTAAGCGTGGATCCCGTCAAGTACGACGGACAATCTGGGTGCTAATACCTTCCCAGGTTGTAACCAACCCCCTTTCTCAGTCTCTCTGGTTCGCAACCGTCTTATCCATATCTTTTCTTAGGTTTATGCAGCATTACCTTTCCTCCGGGATAAAAATGCCTAGCTGGCGACTCTTTTCTCTTGAGTTCACCCTTGTGTGTTCTCTCCCCTTTCGCCGACCGTTTGCGTCTGTACCCCTTCTGACCAGGTGTCATTTTGGTGGGAGCGACAGCAAGTATGCAAAGAACACTGTCAAGAAGTTTGGGATGGACAATGCAAGTCACAAGAGAACACCTGCCCCCACTCATTTAAAACTGACAAAGGATGACAAAGGTGAGAGTGTGGACCAAAGCTTGTACAGAAGCATGATTGGAAGCTAGCAGACCAGATATAGCTTTTGTTGTAGGTGTGTGTGCAAGGTATCAAGCTGAACCAAAAGTGAGTCATCTAAACCAGGTTAAGAGGATATTGAAATATGTAAATGGTACATGTGACTATGGCATAATGTACTCTCATGGTTGTGAACCAATTCTCACTGGATTTTGTGATGCTGACTGGGCTGGAAGTGCTGATGATAGAAAGAGTACATCAGGAGGATGCTTCTTTCTAGGGAATAATTTAATTTCTTGGTTCAGTAAGAAACAAAATTGTGTGTCCTTATCCACTGATGAAGCTGAATATATTGCAGCTGGTAGCAGTTGTTCACAACTTGTATAGATGAAACAAATGCTCACAGAATACAATATCCCACAAGATGTCATGACATTGTACTGTGACAATTTAAGTGCTATTAACATCTCAAAAAATCCTATCCAACACAGCAGGACTAAGCACATAGATATCAGACATCACTTCATCAGAGACCTTGTGGAAGAGAAGGTGATCACATTAGAGCTTGTAGCCACAGAGCTGCAATTAGCTGACATATTTACTAAGGCTTTGGATGCTACCCAATTTGAAAACCTAAGGGGTAAATTGGGAATCTGCATATGTGAAATATAGCAGTTATGGAGAAGTGCCAGCATGTCTCATGACATCGTGTGACATGATCACCAGATGGCAGCACCAGTCTGGCCAATAACTGTTTGTATTCCACTCTTAAAAATTCCACTAGTAACGGATTCTATAAATGTGAAAACGTGCTCTCAGCTTCTCACATTCCCACTAGCTCCACTAAACTTTCTGCATGCTACAGCTGAATCTCTAAGCTCATCAAAATCGATCAAACCTAACTCCTTTTCCACTACATTCGAAAAAATGTCTCAACATCAAAACCCTAACTTCATTGATGAGGGTCTCAATCAAGAAGATGTAGTGCACGCAACTCCAATCTCTGTAGTACCAATGGATGCTACTCCTATAGATGAGATCAGAGGAAGCATTCCTATTTCTCAAAAACCCAGGACTCCCAATGCAAGAAGAGCTAAGGAGCCTGTTTTCAGCAAAAGCAAGGGAACTCCTTCATCCTCCAGCACCCCCAAAGCTTCTGCATATGTGGACGCATCCATCAAACAGCTTGTAAACAGGATCCTTTCTGAACAACGAGTTGTGCCTGGGGTGTCTGTTCCCCTGAACAGTATGCCTGCTCCACAAGAAGAACCAAGCAACCAGGCTGAAGAGGACATACATGCTCAATAGGATGTCCCAAGAAATGTTGAAGCATCTGAGGGCCAGGACAAAACCCTAAGTGATGATGACAAAACTACTGATGATCAAGCTCCTGTTGATCAAGCTGCTGAAAGAGAGGCTTCCCAACCTCCACATGTTGAAAACCTAGATGATGACTCTAACACAGAGATCATTGCCTCTGTTAATCCTAGCATAGCCAAAAGGCTTAGGGCTAGAAAGGAGAAGAAGCCAACTGCACATGAAACTCCTGAACAGAAACAGTCAACTCCCAAGAAGGACAAGGTCAAAGTTGCCTTTGGACCTACTAAGCAATGGAGCAAGGTAAGCACCCAGAAGAGGAAGGCTACAACTCCACCTGACTCTGATGTTGAGGAGGATGTCCCAACATCCCAACCAAGGAAGAAGCCAGCACCTCCCAGGACTGCCACTGCTGTTCCTGAAGCACCTCTGGACAATGTGTCCTTCCACTATGTCTCTAGTGTGAGCAAGTGGAAGTATGTCTACCAAAGAAGAGTGGCTCTGGAAAGAGAGCTGGGCAGCAATGCTTTGGAGTGCACTGAGGTAATAGACTTAATCTCCAATGCTGGCTTATTCAAAACTGTCTCCAACTTTTCCCCTTGCTATGAACTGCTGGTCAAAGAATTCATAGCCAATCTGCAAGAGGGGTGTGCTGATGGGAAATCTGAGGATTTCAGGAAGGTATATGTGAGGGGGAGATGTGTTGATTTTTCTCCTAGGGTGATAAATCAGTACCTAGGAAGAGAATCAGATGGGCCAAATGAGCTGGGCAAAACTGACAACCAAGTCTGCAAGATCATCACAGCCAACCAGGTCAAATCATGGCCAGTCAAAGGCAAACTATCTGTCAGCTTGCTAACAAGAAAGTATGCTATACTGCATAGAATTGGAACTGTCAACTGGGTTCCCACAAACCACACTTCTTCTATAGCTACTGGACTGGGAAGATTTATATGTGCTGTAGGCACCCAAACAAAGTTGGATTATGGGGCATATATATTTGACCAGACTCTAAATCATGCAGGAACATCAGCAACCAAGCTTCCAATAGCTTTTCCCTCTCTGCTTTGTGGAATCATTCTCAACCAATATCCAGGCATCCTTACTGATAAGGATTCTGTCTGCAAGAGAGAAAGTCCACTGTCCTTTCGCTACAAACTGTTTCTGAGTCATCATGCTGCAGATGTTGAAGCTCCAAGTGGGACATCTGCTGGGCCATCTGCTGTTAAGACTCCCATATCAAAGGCAACCCTGATTGCAGAGCTCAAGACTACTTGCAAAGAGCTGGATGAAAGGAAGAAAAAGCTGGAGAACATAATTCAAAGACTAGAGCTGGAGGAAGTTGCTGGAGATGTTGATGGATCTGATGCTGAGTTTGAGGATGAAGAAGATACTGAATATACTGAGTCTGAATGAAGATGTGTGTGGTGGAAAGTGTACTGCCTGTTCTACATTGTAATTTTGAATGTTTTTTTCTCTCTACTTATGTAATGTTTGGCCCCAATTTTTGTCTAACAAGGGGGAGAAATGATTGAACTGCTGCTGTTAATGAACAATGCCTGCTGATGTTAATGAAAAATGTTGATGTTAATTTCTGCCTTCTGAACTAAGTTTTTGAATGCTCATTGGTATATCAAAGTCTGTTGAACAAGTCATAGCAGTATACATACAGGTTTGAGGGGGAGCAAATTATTAAGCTCTCACATGATTCAACAGAAAAGAACTTTGTTGCTCTCTGATAAAACCCCGCTGCTCTCTGATAAAACCAGAAGATTGTGTTAGCCAAAAATTAGCCAAAGGGGGAGTTTGTAGATGTTAAGAATTGGCAGAATTTTTGACAAACAAGAATAAGTGAACTTAGTTCAGGATGTCACACCAGATGTTGTGACATTGTCAAACAAAGTAAAAGTTAATGAACTTAGTCAAGACATCAGGATGTCACACCAGATGTTGTGACATTGTAATCCTGCTACCTGACTTAAATGATACATAACAGAAGTGAGTAAATTCAGGAGAAAGTATATGGAATGAATCGTAAAAAGATAAGCTCTCCAAAGCGCATATTTAGGAAGCTTAGTTATCTGGTTTCAGTGTAACAGAATAACTAACTCACCTTGATTCAAGGAGGTAACAAACTAACTAACCCTAATTCAAGGTGATGACAGTGGGATTTATTTAGGTCTGGATAATTTGAAAAAAGCCCACAAACCAAGCATTTATTTAAGGAACTGAAACTCTCAGAAAAGAGTACGAATTTTAGAAGACTGTAAAGGGTGTTTGTGAAGTATAGCAGGTTTTAATTGTTTGTCACTTTATGAGCTTTAAAGCAAAAAGTGTATTGTGTCTTGATTGAAACTTTTAAGTAAGATCAAGCTGTTGTGTTTGAAGTGTGACTTCAATTTTATTAATCATTGTAAAATATCACTGTGTGATTGAGGGGGAGTGAGTAGGTACTCATATCTAAGTTGTGTCTTAGGTAGAAATTGCCTTGGGTAGATATTAAGTGAAGGATTAAACTGGTTTGTTTAACTCCAGAATTAATATTACTTATATTGGATTTCCTTCCTGGCTTGGTAGCCCCTAGATGTAAGTGTGGAGATACACTGAACTGGGTTAACAATTTCCTGTGTTATTTAATTTACCAGCACTTTAAGTTTTGTTTAAGATTTCAATTGTTTAAACATCTGGTTCGACATCACGTACCTGATCCCAGAATTTCAAGTTTATTGATGATTCAAACTACCTACAGACTTGTTGTAGGAGTCTTGCTTTATTTGTTTTGTCTTTTATTCATGTAATGACTTGTAACCCTTCAGGGAATATTTTTGTTGGTGCTCTAACTTTTAGTCGGCAGTGGTTTGTCCATGATATACAGTGTTAGTATGCAAATTATCATTTCGGAATATGCAAGGCTTGTTTGTCTGATATTGCTAATATCTGAATACTCTTCAAAGAGAAAGTCTGAAAGTTAATACTCAAAGTGGCTGTCTGGAGCAAACACCAGAACTGGGGCATGCAAATGCTTAAAACTTGGAAACATGAGCAGTTACATTGCATGCATATGACGTGTTTGTTTGTTTTGCACGCAGTGCTTCAATTTCTAATGTCTTTTCAATTTCAGGCACTATAGCTCCCAGAAAGGTTCGAGAACAGCCAGTCATACACAAATATCCCACAAGAGTCAACAGAGAAAGAGTCATGGATAAAATGTAGGCTGATTTAGCTGACTTGAGACTGAGGATGGACAATTTTATGACCCTTATGGCAGGAATGGGTCAGAATCAGGAACGTCTGCGTGAGTTGGTTGAAAATAGTCAAGCCAGGAACAACGGTACTGCTGATGGAGGTAATCGTAACGGTGCGGGCGCCCGTCAAGTTGAAATCCCTGTAGCACAGCCAGGGGTTACCATAATTAATGATGGACTGAACAATGTACATATGGACGGTCAAGACGAACAGTTTACTCTGCTGGACGAAACCGAAGGCCAGGGGGCTGAAATGAACAGGAAATTTGAAGAGATGGCAGAGCAGATCAAGGCCATTCAATCTCAGAAATCTTTGGGGTTCGACATTACTGACTTAGGCTTGGTTCCAGGGGTTAGAATCCCTTACAAGTTCAAAGTCCCGACTTTCGAGAAATACAACGGCACAGCATGTCCTAAGACTCATCTTCAGTCCTTTGTAGGAAGGATTGTTGCCCACACTGATGATGAAAAGCTATGGATGTACTATTTCCAGGACAGCTTGGTTGGTGCTTCCTTGGAATGGTATATGAAGCTAAGTAGAGTCAACGTTAAGAGCTGGAAGGACCTGGAAGAGGCTTTCGTGAGGCAATACCAGTACAATTTGGACATGGCTCCAAATCGCACTCAATTGCAAAACATGTCTCAAACTGCTAAGGAGGGGTTTAAAGAATATGCTCAAAGGTGGAATCACTCGCTGCCAGAGTGCAACCACCATTGTTGGAGAATGAGATGGCTGATATGTTCATGGGGACATTGCAAGGAGTGTTTATCGAAAGATTGGCATCTTGTTCGGCTACCAAGTTCAATGATATAGTAATTGTTGGAGAGAGGGTCAAGACTTTGTTAAAGATGGGAAAGATTCAGGATACAAGTGCGAGTAGTTTGAATGGTGTTCGAAAAGCTTTCAGCGGACCCCCGAGAAGAAGGGTAGGGGAAACCAATGCTATGTTTGGCCGAGTACGGGGCCGAGGATATAGAAGACCATATGAGCAAGTGGCAGCTGTCACAATCCCTTCCAGTCCTGTGCAACAGGTACAGCCTCAACAACAACAACAACAGCCACAACGTAACAACTATCAACAAAGACCTTACCAGCCAAGGCAGGCTCGCCCGACTAATAGGGTGCTTGAAGCAATTCCCATGACATATACTGCATTGCTACCGAGATTGCTGGACCTAAATTTGATACAACTGAGGACTTTGGCACCACCACCACCTGGAGAGCTTCCGGTGGGGTACGATGTCAATGCTAGATGCGTTTTCCATTCAGGGGCACCCGGGCACTCAACTGAGAAGTGCAGGGCGCTACAGCACAAAGTTCAAGATGTGATTGACTCCAAGGCAATTAACTTTGCACCACTGCCAAATGTTACTTCAAACCCTATTCTGAACCACGGAGGGGCTAGAATAAATGTTGTTGAGGGTGGTGAGAAGGACAGGTGTTTCCGGGATGCAATTCTGATTGTGAAAAGTGTGTGAATTCAGTGAATGGTTGTGAAGACCTGAAGATGGGGTTGCAGAATTTGATTGATGAAGGATCATTGCATTTTGACAAAGTTGACAATGAAATTGATGATGTGTCCACTATAACCATATTCTATGATCCAGCTGAGATGCTTGCTAGAAGAGAACCTGTGACCATTTATGCTCCTGAGGTTAGTCCTGTGACTATCACTGTGCCTGGGCCTGTTCCTTATACAGATGATAAAGCCATCCCATGGCATTACGGTTCAGATGTGTACGTGGAAGGATAGAAAGTGGAGAGTAAGTCAGTTGCTATTGACCCGATTGTAGTGAACGTCGGAGGGGTTGGAGGTTTTACGAGAAGTGGTCGTCTATTTTCTCCCCCAGTTTTGAGAGGAGATCCTGAGGCTGAGGCTGAGGCAAAGGCTAAAGGAAAGCAAACAACGACTGAAGAAACAACAACTCCTGCTGCGGGACAGGGTACCTTTGAGAAGGAAGTGGAGGAATTTATGCGCATAATTAAAAAGAGTGATTATAAGGTGGTCGAACAGTTGAACCAGACGCCATCCAAAATATCAATTTTGTCTTTGCTGATGTGTTCTCCGGCACATAGAGAAGCCTTGTTGAAAGTGTTGCAGATGGCGTATGTTCCTCAAGAAATAACTGTTAATCAATTGGAAGCTGTAGTGGGTAGTGTGAATGCAAGCCACGGGATGGGCTTTACAGATTGAGACCTTACGTCAGAGGGCCATAACCATAACAAAGCACTGCATATTACTATGGAGTGCAAGGGTGTTGTTTTGTCGCATGTCCTTGTTGACACAGGCTCTTCTCTTAATGTACTTCCGAAGAAAGAATTAATGAAGCCCAATGTTGATGGTATCGTCTTAAGACCCAGTGATTTGATAGTCAAAGCTTTTGATGGATACAGAAGGTCAGTGTTTGGAGAAGTTGAGTTACCTGTGAAAATAGGGTCTCAAGTATTCAAAAGCACCTTCTACGTCATAGACATTCAGCCCGCGTACAGTTGTTTGTTGGGACGTCCATGGATTCATGCTGCCGGAGTTGTAACATCCACTCTGCATCAAAAGCTCAAGTACGCGGTTGATGGCCAAGTAATCACTGTGTACGGAGAGGAAGACATCTTTGTGAGCCACTTATCAACTTTCAAATATGCGGAGATGGACGGAGAGATCCACGAGATGTTGTGTCAGGCCTTCGAAGCGGTTAATGTCAGCATTTTGACTCCAGTAGAGAAGAATAGTGAGAAAGAAGGTACCTCCATTCACTCCTACAAGCAGGCGAAGGAAGTGGTTCAATCAGGAAACGCCCAAGGCTGGGGCAAATTGCTGGAATTAGAGAAGAAAGACGACAAGTTTGGTTTGGGTTATCAGCCTAGTGGGTCTAATTAGTCTCCAAGTGGTAAAGCTATTACTTTTACAAGCGCTAGGATGCTCGACCGCAACCATATTTGTGCAACTAATGAAGAAGGAGATAGTGACGGTGACTGGGACAACTGGATTCATCCGTGTGCGCTCGGAGAGGAGCTGAAGAACTGGTCTGCTGAAGACATCGCCCAAGTTACCTGGCAATCAGAGTAATTTATTTATTTCCTTTTCTTATCATGTTGCATTGTCAAATCCTGCACTCTTCCCAAGGTGCAAGGATCCATTGTATGGGCCACCATGTTTGTTATGCATTTATTTTACTATGAAATAAAGGACATTTTCAGATAAATTGTGTTCTCTTTCTTTCGATTTAAATTTTTCACAAAAAAAAATGGAAATGTGTTTTTCTTTTTGTTTGTGTGTTTGCGTCTCTTTTGAAAATAAGCAGATTCTGAAATAAGCACATCATCTGTGCAGTGTTGATCATCCGGATTCTATTGATAACGTTTCTGCTATGACCACGCATGAATTTGACAATCCTATCTACCAAGCTGATGAAGGGGTTGAGGAAGACTGCGAACTCCCTGAAGAATTGGTCAGATTGTTGAAACAAGAGGAACGGGTTATTCAGCCTCATCAGGAAGAAATTGAGATCATCAACATCGGCACTGAAGATGTGAAGAAAGAGAATAAGATTGGGGCCAGTCTGCAGGCCGAAGTAAAGAAAGAGCTGATTGGTATGCTGCGTGAGTATGTGGATATCTTCGCCTGGTCATATCAAGATATGCCAGGGTTGGATACCGACATTGTTGTGCATAAGCTACCATTGAGAGAAGACTGTCCTCCTGTGAAACAGAAGTTGAGAAGAACTCGTCCTGACATGGCGATGAAGATCAAGGAGGAAGTTCAGAAGCAATGGGATGTTGGATTCCTTGTCGTAACTAGTTACCCACCTTGGGTAGCTAACATTACGCCTGTACCAAAGAAGGACGGCAAGGTCCGGATGTGTGTTGATTATCGGGATCTAAATAGGGCGAGCCCAAAAGATGACTTTCCATTACCTCACATTGATGTGCTGGTAGATAACACTGCTCAATTCTCGGTTTTTTCCTTCATGGATGGCTTCTCCGGGTATAACCAGATCAAGATGGCACCGAAAGACATGGAGAAAACAACGTTCATTACCCCGTGGAGTACATTCTGCTACAAGGTGATGCCCTTTGGTTTGAAGAACGTCGGGGCAACTTATCAGCGGGCTATGGTCACATTGTTCCATGACATGATACACAAGGAGATAGAGTGTTACGTGGACGATATGATTGCTAAGTCCCGAGACAAAGAAGAGCATCTGGTCAACATCAAGAAGTTGTTTGATAGACTGATAAAATATAAGCTGAGGTTGAACCCAAACAAGTGCACGTTCGGAGTGCGTTCCGGAAAACTGTTGGGTTTCATTGTTAGTCAGAAAGGAATCGAGGTAGATCCTGCAAAAGTAAAAGCAATACAATATATGCCTGCACCGAGAACAGAAAAAGAAGTGCGCGGGTTTTTAGGGTGGTTGAACTACATTTCACGGTTCATATCTCATCTAACTGCCACGTGTGAACCAATATTCAAACTGCTATGAAAAGAGAAAACGGTCAGGTGGAATGAGGACTGCCAAAGAGCCTTTGATAAGATAAAAGAATATTTGCAGGAACCTCCGATTCTAATGCCTCCAGTTCCAGGACGTCCACTTATCATGTACTTGACTGTGCTAGAAGGGTCAATGGGGTGCGTTTTAGGCCAACATGACGAGTCTGGTCGAAAAGAGTACGCTATTTATTACCCTAGCAAAAAGTTTACCGACTGTGAATCCCGTTACTCACTGCTCGAGAAAACTTGATGCGCTTTGGTATGGGCTGCTCGCCGACTGAGGCAGTACATGTTGACCCATACCACACTGCTAATTTCCAAAATGGATCCTTTCAAGTACATCTTTGAGAAACCAGCGTTAACCGGAAGGGTTGCTAGGTGGAAAATGATCTTAACAGAATATGACATACAGTATACTTCTCAGAAAGCCATCAAAGGAAGTGTATTGTCAGATTACCTTGCACAGCAACCTCTTGAAGATGATTATCAGCCAATGAAGTTTGATTTCCCTGATGAGGACATCATGTACCTCAAAGCAAATGATTGCGAGGAACCACTTCCGGAGGAGGGGCCAGACCCTGAATCCAAATGGAAGTTGATGTTTGATGGGGCAGTCAATATCAATGGACGTGGAGTTGGTGTTGTTCTTATTACTCCAGAAGGTGTTCAGTTTCCCTTCGCTGCCAGAATTACATTTGGATGCACCAACAATGAAGCGGAATACGAGGCGTGCATAATGGGAATAGAGGAGGCAATTAATCTTCGGATTAAGACCCTCTATATATTCGGAGATTCAGCCCTCGTCATTAACCAGGTTACCGGCAAGTGGTATACGCATCAAGAGCATCTAATTCCTTACAGGGATTATGCCAGAAAACTGTTGACGTTCTTCACGACAGTTAAGCTGCAGTACATACCACGTGATGAGAATCAATTTGCCGACGCATTGGCCACTCTTTCTTTGTCTATCAAAGTCTTGTGTTGGAATTATGTGCCCAGAATTGACATTCCCAGGCTTGACGCACCATCTCATGCCTTCTTTGTAGACGCAGTGTCTGATGAGAAACCTTGGTACTTTGATATCAAGCTATTCCTGGAAAAGCAAGAATACCCAGCTGGGGCATCCCCCAATGACAAGAAGACCTTAAGGCGACTTGCTGCTAGCTTCTTCTTGAATACAGAAGGGGTTTTGTACAAGAGAAACTTTGACATGGTTTTGCTCAAATGCGTGGATAGACACGAAGCAAGCCTGTTGATGCAGGAAGTCCACGAGGGATCCTTCGGTACTCATGCAGGAGGGCATGTTATGGCTAAGAAGTTTTTGAGATCGGGGTACTACTGGATGACAATGGATGCAGACTGTTGTTCATACGCTCGTAAATGCCACAAGTGTCAGATTTATGCAGACAAAGTGCATGTTCCTCCAAGCCCGCTCAACGTCACGTCATCTCCTTGGCCCTTTTCTATATGGGGCATTGACACAATCGAGAAGATAGAGCCTACTGCTTCTAATGGTCATCGCTTCATCCTGGTTGCGATCGATTACTTCACTAAGTGGGTTGAAGCAACGTCTTATGCCAATGTCACTCGTCAAGTGGTAGCCAGATTTTTGAAAAGAGACATCATTTGCAGATACGGAGTGCCCGAAAGAATCATTACTGACAATGGTTCTAACTTAAACAACAAGATAATGGCAGAGTTGTGTCGGGACTTCAAGATCCAGCATCACAATTCTTCTCCTTACCGACCAAAGATGAATGGTGCGGTAGAGTTGGCAAATAAGAATATTAAGAAGATTGTGCAAAAAATGGTTGTCACTTACAAATATTGGCATGAGATGTTACCATTTGCGTTGCATGGGTACCGAACGTCAGTCAGGACGTCAACTGGGGCGACTCCATTCTCATTGGTATATGGTATGGAGGCAGTCTTGCCTGTTGAAGTAGAGATTCCTTCACTGCGTTTGATGATGGATGTGAAGCTTGATGAGGTTGAGTGGGTACGTGCTCGATACAATCAGCTATGTCTAATTAAGGAAAAGAGATTAGCGGCTATCTGTCATGGTCAACTTTATCATAGGAGAATGAAGCGAGCGTTCAACCAACGAGTACGTACTCGGGAGTATCAAGTGGGAGAGCTTGTGCTCAAGAGGATTGTTCCTCCAGGTTCAGATCACAGGGGCAAGTGGACACCAAACTACGAAGGACCATTCATAGTGAAGAAAGTTTTCTCAGGAGGAGCACTGATGCTCACCACTATGGATGGAGAATATTTCCAATCCCCTGTTAACTCGGACGCAGTTAAAAAATATTTCGCATAAAAAGACCCGCTGGACACAAAAACAAAATTAAAGTCCAGGCAAGAAAAGGGCATCCCGGCGAGCTAAAAACAGAATAAAAAGCTCGGGCAAAAGTTAGGAAAAATAAAAAAAAATGTACACCCGCTGAGTTGAAAAGCCACATCGGACAGCTCAGGCAAAAAAGGGTATCCCGATGGATTGAAAACCCAAAAGGGCGATCCACGCAAAATAAGGGAATAAGCGAACAACTGCGATCCGAGTAATCTGAACCAAATCATCGTTTCATACAGCTTGACAATATCAGAAGGATAGGAATCAGTCCCCTTATCTTCTCAGAAAGCAAAGGCAAGAATGGAGAGTTTTGAAGACATGTTATACACCCGGCAAGTCGAAAACCTGAAAAGGCGGCTTGGGCAAAAAAGGGTATCCCGGTGGATTGAAAACCTGAAAGGACAATCCAGGCAAAAGTTAGGGATTAAAGCGTATGACTATGTCTCGTTTGGATCACCCATGAAACTACGACCAGTTGTGCTACTTAACCCAAGTTCGAACAGATAAAGATCAATCCAATCGTTTCCGTCTCCACAGCAGAAGATGAGATACTTGAAGATAATGGCAATAGTAGAATTGAAACTCAATAGGATTATTTCCCACATAGCTGATTTTCTTTGTTTTATAAAAACTTTTATGACGAATTCCTCTTACTAGGATTTTTGTCTCCTTGTACAAACTTGCCTATGTATAGGTCACTTTGTGATATAAATAAAATTCCATCTTTGAATCCAGATTTACTTTTACCCTATTTACATAAGCGAAACATCCATTGGTTGTGTTTGAATGTATGTATGCTTTTGAATATGATTGATGTTTACCAGAAATGCATAAATGCTTAATATGATTGATGTTTACCAGAAATGCATGAAATGCAGTAATAGTATTTACTAAGGACGAACGAGGGAAGGAATTCAATGAAGCTTCGCCGGTTCATCCCCACAAGACAGCTAAAAATACCCCAGTAGAGCAAATCCATCTTCATAAATACTTCGAGTTACATCTCCACTGGAATTTATGTCCATCTCTTTTATCCTCAGTCGGGATACTCAGGAAATTATTCCTTCAACAGGAGTACGACAAACGAAGACGGGAGGTTATAAAATACTATACTATCAAACGAAGCGAGATAAGTTCCTCATATTCTTCAGCAACGAATCGGGATTTATTTTCCCTAGCCAGCAGTTGTTATACAAAGATATTCGGACGCTTCAGGCTGCATGATTCATACATACATCATTTACATCATACCATAACATACATATCCATAAGTACATAATACATTACTTAAGTGCATCATACTATGCATGCATACATATTGCATAAACTAACATTCTTCTTGCAGGAAGGTTATATGCAGATAAAACAATATCAACAACTTACAACGGGTCAGAAACGATCCATACATTTGCTCAAGATATCTTTGAATAGCAGGCAAACGGTCTGTAAAAAGATCCATTCCCTGGTTCAAGATATTTTTCAGAAGAACAAATCCTGACGTTCTTTTGACCCTTAAGAACAAATCCTGACGTTCTTTTGGCCCTTGAATAGCAGGCAAACGGTCTGTAAAAAGATTCATTCCCTGGTTCAAGATATTTTTCAGAAGAACAAATCCTGACGTTCTTTTGACCCTTAAGAACAAATCCTGACGTTCTTTTGGCCCTTGAATAGCAGGCAAACGGTATGTACAAAGATCCATTCCCTGGTTCAAGACATTATTCAGAAGAACAAATCCTGACGTTCTTTTGACCCTTAAGAACAAATCCTGACGTTCTTTTGGCCCTTGAATAGCAGGCAAACGGTCTGTAAAAAGATCCATTCCCTGGTTCAAGACATTATTCAGAAGAACAAATCCTGACGTTCTATTGACCCTTAAGAACAAATCCTGACGTTCTTTTGGCCCTTGGAGAGTAGGCAAACGGTCTGTACAAAGATCCATTCCCTAATCCAAGATACTTCCAGAAGATTTATTTCTACTGGTCCATTCAACAACTCAAATCATGTTGCATAAATGATTCAGAGACGGCTTATACAAAGACCTAGTACTGATATCCAGTATCAACATACAGACATCACCACATCCAGATATTTTAGATGGCATCTCTAAGCCCATCTCCAGGTCATCCTGATGGCATCTCTAAGCCCATATCCAGTTCCTCCAAGTGGAATCTTTAAGCCCACTCAGGCATATACAACTAATCATCAGTGTTACTTTACGCACTGGTGAATGCAAATTTTTGGGCTTTTGTGTTCAATCCCCTTCAACCTTCCAGGTCACGAATGGCACATATACCAATCTAACCCATCAGGTTTCAGAAAATTGAACAGGGGCAGCTGTTGCACCCCAAAATTTGCCCTCCACAAGATAAGTCATTGTGTGCTAAGAGGTTCACAAGTTTCACAATGTTCACAAGACATCTCATGAGGTTCACAAGGTTCACAAAGTTCACAATTAGTCAGAAGATTTGACAATTCCCTCAGACAATGCATCCTTCTAAGCACTGCATCCTAAACTAGGGTTTTGACTTTAATCAGGATAAATGAACTTCCAAGACTTCAAGTGAGCTTCATAACATCTTATATGTGTACAAGAATCCCCATGTCAAGTGTCAAGACTTTCCCAAAGGATTTGCTCAAATCAAAGTCAAACTTCATGATTTTTTGCCAACATCAAGTATATGAAGTAAAATTCATCATTTGATCAAGGGTTGATCATGATTCATCAAGGATATTTCAGATCATCAAGAATCAGGAGTTTCTAAATTAGGGTTTCCTTAGGAAAAGTCAACTGAACTTTGACCAGCCATAACTTTCACATGCTTCATCAAAAAATTTCCATCCAAAGCTCATTTTGAAGGAAATTGAATTCTCTACAACTTTGTGTCTCACAAGCCAAGCCCAAAAATGCTTCCCATACAACTTTGTGTCTCCCATACTTGCCGAGGCTTTTTATAAGCAATATCAATACAATGCTGATCTAGCCCCTACTCGCATGCAACTACAGAGCATGTCTATGGGTGCTAAAGAAAATTTCAAAGAGTATGCCCAGAAGTGGAGAGATTTGGCTGGTAGGGTACAACCTCCTCTAACTGATAGGGAGTTAGTGGATATGTTCATGTGTACGTTGAATGGTCCTTTTTACAGTCATCTCATTGGAAGCTCATCATCTGGCTTCACTGAGTTGATAATGACAGGAAAGCGCGTAGAAAGTGGTATAAGGAGTGGCAAGATCCAAGTAAGTGCTTCTTCATCAAGTACTACAAAGAAGCCTCCTAGTGGGAAGAAGGAGTCAAATGTTGTTTATGGTCAACCTGATCGTAACAGGAGGCACCAATCTGTGAGTGCAGTTCATATTTCCAATCCTACTCCTGCAACAACAGAACAACCACAGGGCAATCAGCAGAGGCCCAGAAGACAGTTCACCAAGTTCAACATGTCACTGGCCCAAGCCTTGCAACACTTGTTGAAGGGTGAACTCATCACTTTGAAGGACCCTCCTCAGAACCCCAATGTTACCTCTCCCAGGTACAATCCTAATGCCCGATGTGCATATCATTCTAATTGTCAAGGACATGATACCAATAATTGATGGATATTGAAGAATAAGATTCAGGATATGATTGATGCTGGAGAAATTGAGTTTGACCCTCCAGGTACCCCAAATGTGATTACTGCTCCCATGCCAAATCATGAGAAGACTGTCAATGCCATTGATGAAGTTTCACATATTTCCTCAGTCGCAGATGTGACTACACCATTGTCTGTTATTAAGAAGAAGTTGGTACAAGCTGGGTTCTTTCCAGGTTGTCGTGAAGATTGTTTCTATTGTGCTTATAAACCGGATAGTTGCTGGAAGTTGAAGGACGGAATTCAAAGCCTCATGGACAATTACACAATATTGTTTGAGAGGACACCTTCTGTAGAGAGCATGGTTGAACATATAACTAAAGGTGCGAAGGTTGAAGAGGTGGATATGGTTGATAAAGTGCCAGTAAGAATTACTTCCAAGGGCCCTGTCAAAATCACTCATAAGGGTCCAATTAAGATTACTGTTGAAGGTCCTGTGAAGATTGTTGCTGAAGCTAGAGTGGCTCCTATGATCATTACCACTCCCGGTCCTATTCCATATACTTCTGATAAAGTTGTGCCTTGGCATTATGGGTCTGATGTTTATATTCATGGTGTTCAGCAGGAATCCTTGGCTGATGCACCTGTTGTTGATGAAAATCTGGACGTTGATAATATTGCTGGATCTAGTAAGATCACACGAAGCGGAAGAGTCTTCTCTCCTCCAGTTATCTCCAAGAATACAGTTACTCCAACTACTACCTCCACTACTGATGCTCGGGGCAAAGGTCCTGTTATTGAATCTATACAAACTGATGTACCAACTGTTGATGATCTTTCTAAGCAGATGGAAGAAGTATTAAAGATCATTCGCAAGAGTGATTATGACATTGTTGATCAATTGGGGTATACTCCCTCCAAGATTTCCATGTTGTCTTTATTGTTGTGTTCTGAGGCTCATGCTAAAGCCTTGATTAAATTCCTGAAAACTGCTCACGTACCAAATGAGATTTCTATAGACCAGTTTGAAAATTGTGTGGCACACTTGACCTATGATAATGAGTTAGGTTTCTCCGATGCTGATTTAACTCCTGCCAAGAGGGATCATAACAGGGCTCTACATATCTCTATTGAATGCAGGGGCACTACCCTGTCACATGTATTAATAGACAATGGTTCCTCGCTAAATGTGTTGCCCAAAGAAGTTCTGAATAAGCTTAGTCCTGAAGATGTTGTGTTGAGGCTTAGTAATATAATGGTGAAGGATTTTGATGGCTCAAGAAGAGTGGTACACGGAGAAATAGATCTCCCAATCAAAGTAGGTTCTCAGGTCTTCAATGCTACCTTTTATATAATGGATATTCGTCCTTCGTATTCTTGTTTGCTTGGGCGCCCCTGGATCCATGGGGCAGGTGCTGTGACCTCCACCTTACATCAGAAATTGAGATATCCAGTAGAGGGAAAGGTTGTCACTGTTTATGGAGAGGAAGGACATATGATTAGCCATGTCAACACATTTAAATATCTCGAAGTGGAAGGTGAATATGTTGAAACTCCATGCCAGACGTTTGAAGTAGTTCCTTGGGTTGTTAATAATTTTGAAGCTCCTCCTATTGTCAAGAAAGTTCCTGTGGTCACCAGAGTACCTCCTACAATGGCCTCCCTCAAGGATGCTAGAGCTGTGGTGGATGAAGGTGGTTGTACTATTTGGGGTCAGCTTCCTGACATTCCTTACAAGTCTGACAAGTTTGGTTTGGGTTTCACTGCAGAGTCCCAGAAGGTTGTTCGTCGTGCTTGTGTTGTTCTTATCACCAATCAAGGGATTATGAAAGATCAGATCAATGATGTAGGTGAATATGATGAAGACTACAACTTGGATGCTTGGATTTTTACTACTATGGGTGCTGGGCTCAATAATTGGAAAGCTGAAGATGTTATTCCTATCTCCTTTAGTCAGGAGTAAATACTATTACTGTGTTGTTACTTTTAAGTTTGTAATTTTTGAACAATTAAACTCTTAAGCCTTGTGCCTTACCTGGAGCACAATGGTATGCTTGTTTCGGGATGTCATTTAATTTGCATACTTCATTCAATAAAAATCAGTGGACGTTTCGTTTTCGTAAATATTGTGTTCCTTGTCTTTCTTTTATTTTTCTTTTATCAGCTATGTGTTCTTACACACACCCACATCACTAAAATGCAGATCCTCATCCACTCTGGATCCTGTTGATAACAGTTCTACTATTGCCAATTATAATTTCGAGAATCCGATCTATCAAGCTGAAGATGGAAATGAGGACGATTGTGAAGTACCTGTAGAGCTTTCTAGGTTGTTACAACAAGAAGAGAAAGCCATACAGCCACATGAAGAGCCAATCGAAGTTGTGAATTTGGGAACTGAAGAAAACAGGAAAGAGGTCAAGATAGGGGTTGATTTAGAGGATGGTGTCAAGAGCAGATTGATTCAAATGCTACATGATTATGTGGAGATCTTTTCTTGGTCCTATGAAGATATGCCAGGGTTGGATACAGACATTGTGGTTCACCGTTTACCGGTAAAAGAAGATTGTCATCCAAAGAAGCAGAAGGTTCGTCGCATGCGTCCTGAAATGTCAGAAAAGATTAAAGCAGAAGTGATGAAACAGTTTGATGCAGGGTTCTTAGCTGTGACTTCTTATCCTCAGTGGGTTGCAAATGTGGTACCGGTACCTAAGAAAGATGGTAAGGTACGTATGTGTGTGGATTACAGGGATTTGAATAAGGCCAGCCCCAAAGATGACTTTCCACTTCCTCATATTGATGTTCTGGTAGACAACACTGCTCAGCATAAAGTATTCTCTTTCATGGATGGTTTCTCTGGTTACAATCAAATCAAGATGGCACCTGAAGATATGGAGAAGACTACATTTGTTACACAGTGGGGCACTTTTTGTTATAAAGTGATGCCATTTGGTTTGAAGAATGCAGGGGCAACATATCAGCGTGCTATGGTGGCTTTGTTTCACGATATGATTCATCATGAGATAGAGGTGTATGTGGACGATATGATAGTCAGGTCCCTGAATGAAGAGCAACATCTTGATCATCTGCATAAGTTGTTTGAGAGGTTGAAGAAATACAAGTTGAGATTGAACCCAAACAAGTGTACTTTTGGAGTTAGGTCTCGTAAACTCCTGGGTTTCATTGTCAGTGGAAAAGGTATTGAAGTGGATCCTGCAAAAGTGAAAGCTATACAAGAGATGCCAGCTCCCCGCACTGAGAAGGAAGTTAGAGGTTTCTTGGGACGATTGAATTACATTGCAAGATTTATTTCCCAATTAACTGCTACCTGTGATCCAATCTTCAAGTTGTTGAAGAAAGATCAGGTAATGGAATGGAATGATGAATGCCAGACAACCTTTGATGAGATCAAGAGATATCTCCTAGAACCTCCAATTTTGATGCCACTAGTTGATGGAAGACCTTTGATTATGTACTTAACAGTGTTAGACAACTCAATGGGGTGTGTGTTGGGGCAACATGACGAGTCTGGTCGAAAAGAGCAGGCAATATACTACCTTAGCAAAAAGTTTACCGACTGTGAAACAAGATACTCGCTGCTCGAGAAAACTTGATGCGCTTTGGCATGGGCTGCTCGCCGACTAAGACAGTATATGTTGACTCATACTACCTTGTTGATTTCAAAGATGGATCCAATCAAGTACATATTCGAGAAACCTGCTCTCTCCGGAAGAATAGCAAGATGGCAAATGATCTTAACAGAATATGATATACAATACACTACTCAGAAGGCCATTAAAGGAAGTGTTGTGCATGATCATTTGTCTCATCAAGCAGTGGATGATTATCAGTCAATGAGTTTTGAGTTCCCTGATGAAGACATTATGATTATTACCAAAGAACCTAGACAATATGACGGACCTGAACAAGGATCCCGATGGACTATGGTTTTTGATGGAGCTTCTAATGCACTTGGTAATGGTGTTGGTGTTGTGATCAGTTCCCCTGAAGGTTGTCATACCCCGATTACTGCAAGACTTTGTTTCTATTGTACCAATAACATGGCTGAGTATGAGGCATGTATCCTGGGCATCAAAGCTGCCATTGATATGAAGATTCACTTCCTGGACGTAGATGGAGATTCAGCCCTAGTAGTAAGTTAGATTAAAGGAGATTGGGATACCAAGCATGATAATCTCATTCCTTACAGAGAGCATGTATTGTCTTTGATCCCACATTTCAAAGAGATTACCTTTGGACATATTACACGAAGAGAGAATCAGTTGGCAGATGCACTAGCCACCATGGTTTTGCACCCCAAACTTTGCCCTCACAGGACAAGACTTTGTGTACTAAGAGGTTCACAAGGTTCACAAGGTTTATAGGAAATCTCATGAGGTTCACAAGGTTCACAAAGTTCACAATTAGTCAGAAGATGTAACAATTCCCTCAGACAATGCATCCTCATAAGCAATGCATTCTAAACTAGGGTTTTGACTTTAATCAGGCTAAATGGACTTCCAAGACTTCAAGTGAGCTTCATAACATCTTATATTTGTTTAATAATCCCCATGACAAGTTTCAAGACTTTTCTCAAAGGTTTGCTCAGTCAGATGATCAGATAGGTCAAAATCAGTCAAAGTAATTAAAAAGTCAAACTGAGGTCAACTGTGGTCAAACCAAGGTCAAACTTCATGATTTTTTTCCAACATCAAGTATATGAAGTAAAATTCATCATTTGATCAAGGGTTGATCATGATTCATCAAGGAGATTTCAGATCATCAAGAATCAGGAGTTTCTAAATTAGGGTTTCCTTAGGAAAAGTCAACTGAACTTTGACCAGCCATAACTTTCACATGCTTCATCAAGAATTTTCCATCCAAATCTCATTTTGAAGGAAATTGAATTCTCTACAACTTTGTGTCTCACAAGACAAGCCCAAAAATGCTTCATCTGGAAGGTATGAGCTAAGACATTATAGGTCCTTTTGAAAGTCAACAAAAAGTCAACAACTTCAAAAGAGCATAACTTGAGAATGGTAAAAGGTATGGACATGAAACCAATGGGGTTGGTTAGAGGACTCTTTAAGCTTTCCAAAATGTCCAAGAACACCCTCATAGCATTAAAATTGAAGGATTTGTGCCCTTGCAAAGTTGGGAAATGTTTGAGTGGTCTATGAAGTAAATGAGGTCTTAAAACCATAATTCTTCAAATGGGCTGACTTTTTTGTGACCCAATGTGTTCCATGACATCATGCACGAAATTTATTTAATATTTTCATAATTTTATTCATTTTATTTTTATTTATTATGATTTTTTATATTAAAAATCATTTTAAATCCAAATAAAATATAAAAATATGAAGATTTAAAAATATTTTGATTCTAGAAAGTCATGAAAGCTAATTGGATCAGATTGATATGAGAATTATGGTGATTGTCTTAAAATAGCAAGGTTGTATCAAAGAATATTTGAATTTTAAAGCATGATCTTTTTCAATCTCATTGATCCAAAAAGTCCAAGTAAACCTACAAAATTTTGACCTAATTTCATCAAGTGGTATATATACAACATGAACACAAGCATTGGACACGAAATTCTGCCTCCAAGAGCACTCTTCAAGTTTCAAATTTTCAAGGAAAAAGTAAGAATCGGATTCAAGCATTCAAGCCATCTCCAAAGCTTTTGAAGGTTCCAAATCATTCCCAGAAGATCACCCAACGTTTTTGGATCGTAAAATCATCCATTCATGCATCAAAACATGCAAACCGAATTCCTCCAGTTCTTGATATTTCAATTTTTCGATTACACTCATTTATGCATTATTATGGAAATTTGACTGTGCTTTCATGTTTATAGTGATATGTAGAACGTTTCTGGATACTTAGATCAAAGATTCATGGCCGGCATAAGATAACGCCATTGTTAGGGTTTTATGTTCCAAATTAGGGCTTCCTAATTTAGCAAATATAAATGAATTATAAATGCATAATTGATCTGGGCTGGTTGTGAGGAGTACAATGGTACTCCTAATTTTTAAAATTTTACAGGTTTGATGATCTTTGAGCAAAGCTAGGAAATCCTACGAAACCAGGTTCGTAGGTAAATTCGCAAGAAAAAGCACAGTTAATTTCGCAGGAAAATTGAAGAAGATGATGAAGGCTGGCGCGAATTCAATAATTCAAATATTCGTTTGTTTTTTTATTATTTATGTTTTGTTTATATTTCACAGCGCGCGTGTTAGCCTGATGGTTAGAGACTTGTCCTTGTGGGTGTTAGGTCTTTGGTTCGATTCTTGGGTGCATCACTCCTTTTTCTTATTTTTCCATTTATTTGTATGACTTAATATATTATGATTTGTTATGGATGGTATAGCAGATGCGCCCTTCTGGCTGGATGGTTGGAGTGTTTGTTTGTTGGCTGAGGGTTCAAGGGTTCGAATCCTGGTTCCTTCAAATGTTTTTTTTCTTTTTCCAGTTATATGTAGCAGGTTATACATATTATGGTTTGTTGTTATCACCTATCATCACTTGCGCACGCAGCCTAGTGGTCAGTCTCCATTCAGGTACAGGGGAGGTCTTGGGTTCAAAACCAGGCCTCCCCCTTTTTTCTTTCTTCTATTTCATTTGTTTATTTGTTTATTATTATTATTGTTTTTAAATTATAATTAATTTTAATTGATAATTAAACTATAACCCTAATATTCTCATACAAAACCTAATTTTTTTTATAAACCCTAATAATATTTTATAAACCCTAATTATTTTGTAAATAATTAATTTATTTGTTTATTTTAATTTTATAATTTGCTCATATTATATGTACTTTTTTCTAATTTAAAATAATTTTATTAAATAGTAAACCCTAATTTATTTTCTAAATAATTAAAAACTCTAATTTTATTTTATGAATTTAATTTATTATTTTGTATGCTTATAATCAAATATATTTTTTATAATATGTATATAAAATTAAATAATTAGATTATTAAGTTATATTTATTGGTATATAAGTATTATTATTTATTTCTTTTATTAAAATTCTCTTTAAAAAAATAATTATTTATTCAATCTTGAGCTTTTTATTTGTTTATATATTATACTAATCCTCTTATATTTATTTATTTTTGTTTATTACTACTAATCCATTTAATTATTTATTTGCTTATTTTAATTATGTTAATTATTTTGTAATTGTATCCACTATGTAATAATTGTAGTATTATTTTTATTATTTATTTTTAAATGCCATGGTTAGTAAAATAGGGAGTGTAAAATATGTTTGTATGTAAAATTGAATTTAAATCACTAATCTCAAGATAAATATTTGAATTGGCACACTTACACACGTAAGTCGATCCTGGATCGCCATCTCACATTCTTAAGGGTTTCCACTCATGTTGCCTAAACAAAAGGTCAAGTAAGGTGTAAAGCAAAGTCCCTTCTCTCATATCATCTAGTCCCTTAACAGATAAAAAGATCAAGTCCCTTCATGGTTGCCTTCGTAATGATCTTGTCCCTTTCGAATAAAGATGATAAGTCCCTCAAAATTGCTTATACACCTTGCAGTTGCCTAAATAATAGTTGTCCCTTCACTTGTCCCTCATACATCCAAGGTAATGACTACCTATTCCTTAATAATAGGGATAGTCTTACCATTGAAAGAACATTTAAGAACAGTAAAGATTCAAATTAGGGTAGATTCCTCTTAAGTACTTGCTCACTCATTCAAAAACATTTCATAAACACTTCACATTTTCAAACAATTTTCAAAACAAAGTCTTTATATATATCCGTACAAGGATCATTATAAAGTACTTAAGAAAATTTTTAATCACACACTACACCTCTCAAAACAGTTTAAAGTGAGCTAAGTAACTAAGAGCTCATGGATAACCATGGATGTAAAGGGTGCTAACACCTTCCCTTTACATAACCTACCCCCCGAACCCAAAAATATTTTGAAGGTCTTTCCTGTTCTTTTATGTCCTTTCCTTTTGGATAAAATAAAAGTCGGTGGCGACTCTTGCTATCCGCAACATTTAACTAAAGTCAGTTCTCCCACCGTGTTACAGAACTGGCGACTCTGCTGGGGATTTAATAAAAGAGGGGTACCCTTAGGAATTAGATCACTTTAAACTTGTTTGTTTTGATTGCTTTATACTTAACTTGTTGGGTGCTCTTATGTGTGAAAGATCCTAACCCGGATCTAGTGTACCTTAGGTAAATGGCAATAGACCAAGGAAACTGTACGGCGTATACCGATATGGTTGATCTGGTGGCCATAGTTAGTGTGACTTCTTGGTTGGTGCTTATGTTCCTTAAGTCAAGTTGAGGATAATATGAGGCGGTCATATGTTGTCAATGCACTAACTAACTTTTAGAACCCTAGTTATCCCATCTTGGCCTTTAGAAAAGTAGTGAGATAACCGGCTTTGGTGAAGACTGAAGTTGGTTGATACTCGATACTACGCTCATTGAGATCCTAAACTTGGAGGGTTTTGGTTGGCAAGTAAGTTGCCTACTGAACAACCACCCTTGTGAAGGATCAATGATATTGAGATCCCTTAGAACCTGGTTACTTTATAGGACAGGATGAACCATCTGAACTTCAAGGGAGGGTACTTACCTTTAAACCTCATGCAAGCCTTCAAACCTAGGGCTATTGTGTGACTTGTTTGTGTGTGCCACATGTTTGTGATTGAGCATAACATCATAGCATCATCATGCATCATAAGCATAGCATTTTCACTAACCATTTCAAGGACCAAAGGATTTATCTTTGTTCTTTGTTGCAGGTCATGGCTTCTGCTCGTAGAAACACTATCAGGATCAACTTTGTAGGCATACCTCCTAAGCTTAAGGAATTGGTCTCTCAGGTTTCTGAAAACTCCCAGTTCATCAAGAGACATGGTCACCTACTGGATCTAGTCACTTCAGGGTTCAATGAAGACATGATGAGTGTTATGTTTCAGTTCTTTGATCCTAAGCACCATTGCTTCACATTCCCCGACTATCAACTGGTTCCTACAATGGAAGAGTTCTCTAAACTTCTGGGTATACCTATTCTTGATCAAAGACCCTTCACAGGCTTGGAAAAAGAGCTTAAACCAGAGGTTATTGCTGCAACTCTACATCTGAAGAAGTCAGACATTGTTCTAGAAACGAGAAGCGGAGTTAAGGGTATTCTTGCTAAAGTGTTGATAGAGAAGGCTCAAGTGTTCTTGAAGGCTATGAGCTATGATGCTTTTGAGGAGATCTTAGCCTTGTTGATTTATGGCTTAGTGTTGTTCCCCAATCCAGATCAGTTCATAGACGTTCACGCCATCAACATATTTCTGAGTCATAATCCAGTGCCTACATTACTTGGAGACATCTTGCATTCTCTTCATACTCGTACTACAAAGGCACGAGGAACTCTGATGTGCTGCATACCTTTGCTCGCTCAGTGATGAAGAATGAACAAGGGTTCAGATGGTCCAAGAGGATTATGTCACTCTCTCATTCAGATATCCATTGGTGCTCCAGATCTATGGAGTATGTCACTATCATTGACCGTTGTGGGGAGTTTCCTAATGTGCCACTTCTAGGAATAAAAGGAGGCATTACTTACAACCCTTCTTTAGGTTTACGACAGTTTGGTTACGCTTAGAGTGATGGTCCACATGACATGTTGATTCAGGGTATTGTGTTTGACTACGACAACGATCTGCAAGGTTACCGTCAAAGGTTCATACGAGCATGGGGAAAAGTGAACAAGGTTGACAGCAAGACTCTAGAGCCCAAGTACACTATTCCTATGGAAGCTTACCTCAGATGGGTGCGATCTCGTGCTCAGACTCTCATGATGCCATATCCTGCCATCCTGCCAGTTACTATGGAGTCTGTTGTTGAAGGAGATACCCCTTATACCATCCTTCACCCAGACATGCCCACTGACATGGAAGACTTACAGAGGTCCTGGATCCAGTTGAAGGAGCAAAGGGATACTTTTGAGACTCATTACAAAGCAAGTCAAGAAAGAATCCTGGAGCTAACAAAGCAACTTCACGAGGAGCGGAATCTCAACTCATACCTCAACACAAAGAGGAAACGTCCATGGGAGACTTAAAACCCCATCTTTTGTATTTATTTCATTTTTATTGTAAGCCCAAAGGGCAAAACAAATTTATTACTAATAAAAGTTTACTTTCTTGATTGTTTAAGAAAATTTAAATCTTGCGGTTATTGAAAACATTGCATACGCATTTATACATCATATCATTGCATCACAGGTTTCTTGTGCACATGTTTCTTATCTTCTCGCTGTTTATTTCAGCAATGGTTCTTGAATAAACAGTTAAAGATCTCCAGGCACAAAATGCACAGTTCCAAGAGCTGATCCTGAACTTGTCTAAGGGGCAAGATGAATTGAAGACACTGCTGGCCAAGAAGACTAAGAAGACTAGAAGGTCAGGAGGCCTAATCAACATGGGAAGAAGGTTCAGAGGTCCTGTCAAGACCAAGGAACAGGTTGAAGATTATGAGTCTGAAGAGTATGAGAAAGAGGGAGGCAGTCTCCATAATACAATGGGGGATTCTGATTCTGAAGCTAACTATTATCATGATCCTAATGAAGATAAGTTCAAGATGCTGGTGGATAGGATGGATGCTATGGAATTGCAAAAGTCTTCTGGGCTGGATTTTGAAGACCTGAGTTTGATATCTGGGGTGGTTATACCCATTGGTTTCAAGGTCCCTGCTTTTGTAGTGTATGATGGTGTTTCTTGTCCCAAACTGCATCTGAAGTCTTATGTCCGGAGAATTCAACCCCATACTGCTGATAAGAAGTTGTGGATCCATTTCTTCCAAGAGAGCTTATCTGGAGCTCAATTGGAATGGTACTATCAGTTGGAGAGTGTCAACATCCGTGATTGGAATGATCTTGCTGATGCTTTTTATAAGCAATATCAATACAATGCTGATCTAGCCCCTACTCGCATGCAATTGCAGAGCATGTCTATGGGTGCTAAAGAAAATTTCAAGGAGTATGCCCAGAAGTGGAGAGATTTGGCTGGTAGAGTGCAACCTCCTCTAACTGACATGGAGTTGGTGGATATGTTCATGTGTACGTTGAATGGTCCTTTTTATAGTCATCTCATTGGAGGCTCATCATCTGGTTTCACTGAGTTGATAATGACATGAAAGCGCGTAGAAAGTGGTATAAGGAGTGGCAAGATCCAAATGGGTGCTTCTTCATCCAGCACTACAAAGAAGCCCCCTAGTGGGAAGAAAGAGTCAAATGCTGTTTATGGTCAACCTGATCGTAATAGGAGGCACCAATCTGTAAGTGCAGTTCATATCTCCAATCCTACTCCTACAACACCAGAACCACCGCAGGGCAATCAACAGAGGCCTAGAAGACAGTTCACTAAGCTCAACATGTCACTGGCCCAAGCCTTGCAACACTTGTTGAAGGGTGAACTTATCACTTTAAGGGACCCTCCTCAGAATCCCAATGTTACCTCTCCCAGGTACAATCCTAATGCACGATGTGCATATCATTCAAATTGCCAGGGACATGATACCAATAGTTGCTGGATATTGAAGAATAAAATTCAGGATATGATTGATGCTAGAGAGATTGAGTTTGACCCTCCGAGTACTCCAAATGTGATTACTGCTCCCATGCCAAATCATGAAAAGATTGTTAATGCCATTGATGAAGTTTCACATATTTCCTCAGTTGCAGATTTGACTACACCATTGTCTGTTATTAAGAAGAAGTTGGTACAAGTTGGGTTCTTTCCAGGTTGTCGTGAAGATTGTTTATATTGTGCCTATAAGCCGGATAGCTGCTGGAGGTTGAAGGACGGAATTCAACGCCTCATGAATAATTACATCATAGTGTTTGAGAGGACCCCACCTTCTGTGGAGAGCATGGTTGATCATATAACTAAAGGTGCAAAGATTGAAGAGGTGGATATGGTTGATAAAGTGACGGTAAGGATTACTTCTAAGGAACCTGTAAAAATCACTCGTAAAGGTCTAATTAAAATTACTGCTGAAGGTCCTATAAAGATTGTTGCTGAAGCTAGAGTGGCTCCTATCATCATTACCACTCCGGGTCCTATTCCATATACTTCTGATAAAGTTGTGCCTTGGCATATTGGGTCCGATGTTTATATCCATGGTGTTAAGCAAGAATCCTTAGTTGATGCACCCGTTGCTGATGAAAACCTTGATGTTGACAATATTGCTGGATCTAGTAAGATCACACGAAGTGGAAGAGTTTTCTCTCCTCCAGTTACCTCCAAGAATACAGTTACTCCAGTTACTACCTCTACTGCTGATGCTCGGGGCAAAGGTCCTGTTATTGAACCTATACAAACTGATGTGCCGGCTGCTGATGATCTTGCAGAACAGATGGAAGAAGTATTGAAGATCATTCGCAAGAGTGATTATGACATTGTTGATCAATTGGGGCATACTCCCTCCAAGATTTCTATGTTGTCTTTGTTGTTGTGTTCTGAGGCTCATGCCAAAGCCTTGATTAAATTTTTGAAGACTGCTCATGTACCAAATGAGATTTCTGTAGACCAGTTTGAAAGTTGTGTTGCACACTTGACCTATGATAATGGGTTAGGTTTCTCCGATGCTGATTTGACTCCTGCCAAAAGGGATCATAACAGGGCTCTACATATCTCTATTGAATGCAGGGGCACTACCCTGTCACATGTGCTAATAGACAATGGTTCCTCGCTGAATGTGTTGCTCAAAGAAGTTCTGAATAAGCTTAGTCCTAAAGATGCTATGTTGAAACCCAGTAATATAGTGGTGAAAGCTTTTGATGGCTCGAGAAGAGTGGTGCATGGAGAAATAGACCTCCCAATCAAAGTAGGTTCTCAGGTCTTCAATGCTACTTTTTATGTGATGGATATTCGTCCCTCGTATTCTTGTTTGCTTGGGCGTCCCTGGATCCATGGGGCAGGTGCTGTAACCTCCACTTTACATCAGAAGCTGAGATATCCAGTAGAAGGAAAAGTTGTCACTGTTTACGGAGAGGAAGGATATATAGTTAGCCATGTGAACACATTTAAATATCTTGAAGTGGAAGGTGAATATGTTGAAACTCCATGCCAGACGTTTGAAGTAGTTCCTTGGGTTGTCAATAATTATGTAGCTCCTCCTGTTGCCAAGAAAGTTCATGTGGTCGCCAGAGTACCTCCTACAATGGCCTCCCTCAAGGATGCTAGAGTTGTGGTGGATGAAGGTGGTTGTACTATTTGGGGTCAGCTTCCTGACATTCCTTACAAGTATGACAAATTTGGTTTGGGTTTCACTGCAGAATCCCAGAAGGTTGTTCGTCGTGCTCGTGCTGTTCGTATCACCAATCAAGGGATTATGAGAGATCAGATCAATGTTGTGGGTGACTATGATGAAGATTATAATCTGGATGCTTGGATTTTTCCTACTGTGGGTGATGGGATCAATAACTGGAAAGCTGAAGATGTTATTCCTATCTCCTTTAGTCAGGAGTAAATACTATTACTGTGTTGTTACTTTTAAGTTTGTAATTTTTGAACAATTAAACTCTTAAGCCTTGTGCCTTACCCGAGGCACAATGGTATGCTTGTTTCGGGATGTCATTTCATTTGCATACTTCATTCAATAAAAATCAATGGACGTTTCGTTTTCGTAAATATTGTGTTCCTTGTCTTTCTTTTATTTACTTTTATCAGCTATGTGTTCTTACACACACCCACATCACTAAAATGCAGATCCTCATCCACTCTGGATCCTGTTGATAACAGTTCTACTATTGCCAATTATGATTTCGAGAATCCGATCTATCAAGCTGAAGATGGAAATGAGGACGATTGTGAAGTACCTGTAGAGCTTGCTAGGTTGTTACAACAAGAAGAGAAAGCTATACAGCCACATGAAGAGCTAATCGAAGTTGTGAATCTGGGAACTGAAGAAAGCAGGAAAGAAGTCAAGATAGGGGCTGAATTAGAGGATAGTGTTAAGAGCAGATTGGTTCAGATGTTACATGACTATGTGGAGATCTTTGCTTGGTCCTATGAAGATATGCCAGGGTTGAATACAGACATTGTGGTTCACCGTTTACCAGTGAAAGAAGATTGTCGTCCAAAGAAACAGAAGGTTCGTCGCATGCGTCCTGAAATGTCAGAGAAGATTAAGGTAGAGGTAATGAAACAGTTTGATGCAGGGTTCTTAGTTGTAACTTCTTATCCTCAATGGGTTGCAAATGTGGTGCCGGTACCTGTAAACACCCCAAATTTTCCCTCACCCATTCACACCATGGCTTGTGATCTTTTCATTTGCATAGTTTCAATCATAGCATCTCATATTGCATTTTTGATTCACTGCATTGATTCTAAGTCATCTGCACCTAGGGTTTGTGATCTGAGCCATCCCTGAGCCAGCAGAGCCACTTCAAAGGTATTCAATCATTTCAAAGGGGTCCATGAATGTCCAAGCATCATATTATATCCCCACAAAGTCAAGAAAGTCAAAGAATCACAAGAACTGAGAATGGCATGGAAGCAGAGCCAGGTTTAACTGCATAGATGACCTAGAATTAGGGTTTTGGATTCAGAGGCCATAACTCCAAATTTTTTGGTCATTCTTGTTTCTATTGGTCTCTATATGTCATAAGGATCATGAATATCAAGTTTCATGAAGAGATTCCATGGGGAAGGCATCTAATCAAGAGTTGACTTCTTGAGCAAGTCAGTGCAAAATCATGGCATCTGAGGCCCCCAATGACCCAACCAAAGGATGTTCTTCATCATTTTGATTGTGTATGATCTTTATTTGATCATAGAAGATGTTAGAAGTTCACAAAATTGAAGAATTTCAAGCCATTTGCAAAATTGCCTTTTTGGGAAAGTGACTTGTATTGAAAACTTGCCATTTTGGGAAAGTTTTTCAACCCTTTCTTTTTGATTCAAAAATGCTTCAAATGAGAAAACTTTGGTCATGAAAGTTGTAGAATGGATCATTCCCTTTTCAAAAAGTACAAAAACTCATTCTAATTCATTTTGGATCAAAAGTTATGGCTTGTCAAAGTTGGACAAAATCACATAATTTCAAGTCTTGCACCAAAGAGGCAAAGTTGCAAAACCCCTTGCCAAGGAAAAATGTGACTTCAAATAGACTTCTAACCTTTGCACAAACATAAACCAATGCCTAAAGATCAGAATGCACCAAGGGTTTGTCCATTTCCATGACTTATGCTTCAAGTAATCACAAAAGGGCCAAAAGATCACAAAGTTGCAAAACCTCTCACAAACCCTAATCCACTTGCTGCATTGCCTCTAATCCATTTCCATGGTTCTCCTTGATTCAAGCTGCAGCCAAGCCATGCCTTGTACCGTGACAGAATTGACTCATACCTCTCTTACACAAAACATTGACTTTATGCAAAAGGGTCATACCAATCAAGATAGGCCACACCAACTCCACAGACCTATCACAATGTGATAAGTGGACAAAGAGCAACTCAAAGCAACACACAACACAAGCTGAAACCTCAGATTGCCAAAGTTATCAAAAATTCCCCAACTTGCAAAACCTTTCGAATCTCTCAGCTCACTCAATCAATCTTCAAACCAATTTCACCGTTGATCTCAAAATCACTCACTGACCACAAACCAACCATTGAAACAGCCAAAAACACCCCATAAACCAAACACGATTTCTGACCAGTTGGGTTGCAAACTCCCAAATCAGCCAAAAGAAATTCCTTCCAAGCATCAAAACTTCATCAGGAGTTTAAGGGGAGTGGTTTGCACAAAGAGAGAAGGCCTGAAAGTCCCAAACTGAGAAAGCTCAAGCTCAGGTACCTCCTTGAAACTTTTTTCCGGAACTTGTTTCTTTAGTTCTAGAATGGTAGAGTATGTTCCACTGATCACTCTGAGCTTTATACTTTCGAAAATGGTTGAGAATTGAGTTTGTATGATTGTTCTGAAAGTTTTGACATTTTTAATCTTTCCTTCGAATCTTGTGTTTGAGCAAAAATAAATTCATTTTGAGTGTAGATTCATGTTTAGGAGAGTGAGGGGAGTTGATCTGGAGCTTTAGAGCTCCAGAAATAACGTAGGGAAGAAGTTGGCAACTTTCAGGTGAGGGGGTCACCGGAGAAGACGACCAGAGCTCTTCTCCGGTGACCTGAAAGTCATTAAGTGTCTTAATTAGGTTTAGGGTTCCGTTTGAATACTGGCCTTTGAATTTGGTTTACCCGCGCGCGTGTGTGGCCCAGATTGTCCCACTTAACCCTAATTTTAATTAATTAGGTTAATTAATTAGGATTAGTTTGAATTTTCCCACTTTAAACCTCCACCGTCCAGATGCGCGCAAGTCAGCTCCCGTGTGTTTAGTTTGAATACTGGCCCTTTGATCTGTTGACTTTCATTAAATCCAATTTTAATTCATATTTTGCTTATTTGTTTTGCATATTTATTTTAAAATAGCTAGAAAATCTCAAAAATAATTATTTTTTGCATGCTGACTTTAATTAATTTTCTTGACATAAAAACAATTTTTATTTTATTTTTTGCATTTTTAAAACATTTAAAAAATAATTTAAATGTTATTTTAATTAGTTAATGAAAATTAATTAATTAAAAATACATTTAGGTATTTAAAAATCACAAAAAAAATTCACATTGCATTTAGAAACATTTAGAAACATTATCAAACCCTCAAACCAAATTTCTTTTTTGTTCTTGATGCCTTTTGATCATTTTCATTGGAATTAAATTCATTTTAAGGCAATATTTTGGTTCAAACTTTAAAAAATTCATTCTGCCTAACCTTTAAGAGTTTGATGATGGTTCTTTTTGCATTGCATCCTACATAGCATGTAGTTTATAGGATAAAATTGGTTTGAATTGATCTTGCATTTTAAATTTGTTTTGCATTTTTCTTGATGAGGTACCTTAAAACCCTAGCCAACTTGAGAAATTCATAACTTTCACTAGGTTAAGAGTTGGATCCTCTCCTTTGGGAAGTGAGCTTGTGTAGGTTTAGGGTATCTTTGATTGCATTTTCAATTTTTTATCATGACATTTGCTTCTGATTTTGGATTTTTCTTTGTGTGTTGATCATAAACCCTAATTTGTGCCTTCCTTTGCATCCATCTTCCATTTGCTTGCATCCAATGACTTGCCATGACATTTTGTGCATCCACATGATTCATAATACATCTTAGGACATATTAGAATCATGTTTGATCATTGCATCTTTCATTTGCCATGTTATATGTCCATTGCATTTCATAACTTTTCATGTACATTCATGGTTCAAAGCATGCTTCATCTGCATCCATGTCCTTGTATGATCATTATCATGTCTTGCCTCATGTTTGTATCATCTCTTAACATCATTAACATCATGTTCTTGCTTCTGGTTTTGGTTTGTATCATGGCATTGCATCTCATTCTCATTGCATTTCATTTTCTTGTGCTAACATTTCCGGTGGTAAGTTGTTTGAGAAGTGAATTTGCCTTCACTTCTCACAATCTCTTTTCATCTCTTTCATACTTTCTTTGCTGAATTTTGTATGTGTATTAGAGTGAGATTGCTCATTCATGTTCTCTCCCACTTTCTTTCTTCAAGCAACTTGCCTTCTTAAATGAAGCAAGTTGTTTTGCTTATCTCTGCTTCCTCCTTCTTTCATCTACTTCCTTCCTGGTGGTTTGCTCTGAAGATCTTCTTGTAAACCTCATTAACCCTAGGAAAAACCAAGCATGATAACAATTAGGGTTTTATTAGTCCCCCATTAGTTTTACCTTTGTGTCATCTTTGAGTCTTCTCCTCTCATCTCATAATCAAGGACTAAACCCTAAAGGCTTTAAGGCTTTGTGATTAAGCTTATGCCTGCATCCTTCTATTAGGATGGAGTGTATAACTTTAATCCTAAGTGTTAAACCCTTAATGTGTTTAAATCATTTAATCAATTCACTTAATAATCACTAATACATCAATCTTGTAACTTGGGCCTTGCATTAGGGTTCTAATTCTTCCTTAATTGGTTAAGAAGGACTAACCCTAGTGTTAATGGACAAGTCATCCTCAAGTTGTCTTACAAATCATAAAAATCACTTCTTAATCTCATCATTAACTAAAATCCATCTAATAAAGGTTTGTTTTGTCATGAGGTTAATCCCTAATCATGGATTAAGTTGAGGTATCTTCCTCAGCTTAAATGTTCTCATCTATTATCCTTCTATTAGGATGGTGTAATGAGTCCATTAAATCCTTGATTATGGCTTAAACTCATTACTTAACACTAAACAAAAACAACAAAAACATCTAAATAATTACAAGTAGGTTAATGATCTTAATCCTACACCATGGTGATTAAGTGTGAGGTGCTTACTTCACACTTAAGGTATTCTCATTACCCCTAATCAGAGGGAGGATGTGATGAGTTTACTAACCCTTGGTTTAGGCTTAAGCTCATTATCTTATGACAAACTTCAAAAAGCAATAAAAGACTGAAAACTCCAAAACAAACAATAATCGTCTCCTCCGGGATTCTTTTCTCATCATCTTCACTCACAAACGAGAGCTCGCTTCTTCCATCTGATGCAAGACAGTTAGCACCTGAGCCAGACAGGTCATACACTTGAGCATAGATAAGTAAGCAGTTCACAAGTCAATTTATCTTTCAGTCTCTTTGAGTCGAACTACGGTGTTCTGACTTCCTCATTGCACGAGAGGATACGTAGGCATAACTTAACAGTTATCGAACAAAAGTATCTGTATATTCCCCCTCTTTCCAGCATCATTCTTTTAGCCTCATGATCTTGAGCATTTCATTCTTGTTCTTACACTGATACTTTACATACACACTTCACCCTTCTTTTACACTGACACTTGCATTCTTTTCCAGCTTTGATACACAAATTGCACTAACACTACCCCTTTAAAACACAAATCTTTTAAGCGTGGATCCCGTCGAGTACGACGGACAATCTGGGTGCTAATACCTTCCCAGGTTGTAACCAACCCCCTTTCTCAGTCTCTCTGGTTCGCAACCGTCTTATCCATCTCTTCTTAGGTCTATGCAGCATTACCTTTCCTCCGGGATAAAAATGCCTAGCTGGCGACTCTTGTCTTCTGAGTTCACCCTTGTGTGTCCTCTCTCCTTTTCGCCGACCGTTCGCGTCTGTACCCCTTCTGACCAGGTGTCATTTTGGTGGGAGCGACAGTACCTAAGAAAGATGGTAAGGTACGTATGTGTGTAGATTACAGGGATTTGAACAAGGCTAGCCCCAAAGATGACTTTCCACTTCCTCATATTGATGTTCTGGTAGACAACACTGCTCAGTATAAAGTATTCTCTTTCATGGATGGTTTCTCTGGTTACAATCAAATCAAGATGGCACCTGAAGATATGGAGAAGACAACATTTGTTACACAGTGGGGCACCTTTTGCTATAAGGTGATGCCATTTGGTTTGAAGAATGTCGGGGCAACATATCAGCGTGCTATGGTGATTTTGTTTCATGATATGATTCATCATGAGATAGAGGTATATGTGGATGATATGATAGCCAGGTCCCAGAATGAAGAACAACATCTTGATCACCTACATAAGTTGTTTGAAAGATTGAAGAAATACAAGTTGAGATTGAACCCAAACAAGTGTACTTTTGGAGTTAGGTCTGGTAAACTCCTGGGTTTCATTGTTAGTGGAAAAGGTATTAAGGTAGACCCTGCAAAGGTGAAAGCTATACAAGAAATGCCATCTCCCCGTACTGAGAAGGAAGTTAGAGGTTTTTTGGGACGATTAAATTACATTGCAAGATTCATCTCCCAATTAACTGCTACCTGTGAGCCAATCTTCAAGTTGTTGAAGAAAGATCAGGTAATGGAGTGGAATGATGAGTGCCAGACAGCCTTTGATGAAATCAAGAAATATTTGTTAGAACCTCCAATTTTGATGCCACCAGTTGATGGAAGACCCTTGATTATGTACTTAACAGTATTAGACAACTCAATGGGGTGTGTACTGGGGCAACATGACGAGTCTGGTCGAAAAGAGCAGGCAATATACTACCTTAGCAAAAAGTTTACCGACTGTGAAACAAGACACTCACTGCTCGAGAAAACTTGCTGCGCTTTGGCAAGGGCTACTCGCCGACTAAGACGGTATATGTTGACCCATACTACCTTGTTGATTTCGAAGATGGATCCAATCAAGTATATATTTGAGAAACCTGCTCTCTCCGGAAGAATAGCAAGATGGCAAATGATCTTGACAGAATATGACATACAGTATACTACTCAGAAGGCCATTAAGGGTAGTGTGGTAGCTGATCATTTGGCTCATCAAGCAGTGGATGATTACCATTCAATGAGTTTTGAGTTCCCTGATGAAGACATTATGATTATTACCAAAGAACCTGGACAATATGACGGACCTGAACAAGGATCCCGATGGACTATGGTTTTTGATGGAGCTTCTAATGCACTTGGTAATGGAGTTGGTGTTGTGATTAGTTCCCCTGAAGGTTTTCATACCCCGATTATTGCCAGACTTTGTTTCTATTGTACCAATAACATGGCTGAGTATGAGGCATGTATCCTGGGTATCAAAGCTGCCATTGATATGAAGATTCAGTTCCTAGACGTATATGGAGATTCAGCCCTGGTAGTAAGTCAGATCAAAGGAGATTGGGATACCAAACATGATAATCTCATTCCTTACAGAGAGCATGTGTTGTCTTTGATCCCACATTTCAAAGAGATTACCTTTGGACATATTCCACGAAGAGAAAATCAGTTGGCAGATGCACTAGCCACCATGGCATCCATGTTTGAAATTAGTTGGGATGATGAAGCTCATAATATTACTATTGATAGATTTGAGAAGCCTGCATACTGCAATGAGATTAACACTGAAGAAGCAGAGGAGAAGCCTTGGTTCTATGAAGTGAAAAGATATCTTGAAGCTCAGGAGTTCCCTGAAGGGGCATCTGTTAAAGATAAAAAGTTTCTGAGGAGGTTTTCTGCTAAGTTCTTTTTGAGTAATGGAATTTTGTACAAGTGCAATCATGATTCAACTTTGCTTCGTTGTGTGGATAAGAAGGAAGCAACAGAGATTATGGAAGACATGCATGATGGGATCTTTGGCACTCATTCTAGTGGTCATACCATGGCAAAGAAGATATTGAGAGCAGGTTACTATTGGTCTACCATGGAAGCCGACTGCTATCAACATTCCAGAACATGTCACAAGTGTCAAATTTATGCTGATAAAGTACATATACCTCCATCACCATTGAATGTGTTGATTGCTCCTTGGCCTTTTTCCATGTGGGGCATTGATATGATTGGTGAGATCAAGCCTACTGCTTCTAATGGGCATCGTTTCATCCTGGTTGCTATTGATTACTTTACTAAGTGGGTAGAGGCAGCTTCATTTGCATCTGTTACCAAGAATGTTGTGGCTCGATTCATTAAGAATAATCTCATATGTAGGTATGGCATCCCTGAAAGGATTATTACTGACAATGGCTCTAATCTGAACAACACTATGATTACTGATCTCTGCACGCAGTTCAAGATTAAGCATCACAACTCTTCTCCATATCGTCCAAAGATGAATGGGGCAGTAGAAGCTGCTAATAAGAACATTAAGAAGATTTTACAGAAGATGACTGTTACTTATAAGGATTGGCACGAGATGTTACCATTTGCTCTTCATGGTTATCGTACTACAATACGTACTTCAACAGGGGAAACCCTATTCTCCTTAGTATATGGTATGGAAGCAGTTCTGCCCATTGAAGTTCAGATTCCCTCCTTAAGAATTATGAAGGACGCAGGCTTGGATGAAGATGAGTGGATTCATACCCGACTTGACCAGATAAATTTGATTGATGAGAAGAGGTTAGCAGCAGTTTGTCATGGCCAGATGTACCAAAAACGGATGATCAAGGCTTTTAATAAGAAGGTTAAGCCAAAGGTATATCAGGTTGGTGACTTGGTAATCAAGCGTATCATATTACCACAGGGTGATCCTAGGGGCAAGTGGACTCCTACATATGAAGGACCATTTGTGGTCAGAACGGTATTCTCAGGAGGTTCCATGATACTTACTACTATGGATGGTGAAGACTTCCCACAGCCTGTAAACGCAGACATAGTTAAAAAATACAACGCATAAAAAGAGACCCGCTAGGTTGACTGGCCTAGGCAAAAATAAGGGCATCCCGGCGAACCAAAAGGGTTCGGGCAAAAATTAGGGATATATATATAAAAAAAATGTACACCCGGCAAGTCGAAAACCTGAAAAGGCGGCTTGGGCAAAAAAGGGTATCCCGGTGGATTGAAAACCTGAAAAGGCAATCCAGGCAAAAGTTAGGGATTAAAGCGTATGACTATGTCTCGTTTGGATCACCCATGAAACTACAATCAGTTGTGCTACTTAACCCAAGTTCGAATAGATAAAGATCAATCCAATCGTTTTCGTCTCGACAGCAGAAGATGAGATACTTGAAGATAATGGCAATAGTAGAATTGAAGCTCAATAGGATTATTTCCCACATAGCTGATGTTCTTTGTTTTGTAAAATTTTATGACAAATTCCTCTTACTAGGATTTATGTCTCCTTGTACAAACTTACCTATGTATAGGTCACTTTGTGATATAAATAAAATTTCATCTTTGAATCCAGATTTACTTTTACCCTATTTACATAAGCGAAACGTCCATTGGTTGTGTTGGAATGTATGTATGCTTTTGAATATAATTGATGTTTACCAGAAATGCATAAAATGCTTAATATGATTGATGTTTACCAGAAATGCATGAAAATGCAGTAATAGTATATACTAAGGACGAACGAGGGAAGGACTTCAACGAAATTTCGCCGGTTCATCCCCACCAGACAGCAAATCCCCCAGTAGGGCAAATCCATCTTCATAAATACTTCGAGTTACATCTCCCCTGGAATTTATATCCATCTCTTTTATCCTCAGACGGATAGTCGGGAATTTGTTCTTTCAATAGGAGTACGACGAACGAAGACGGGAGGTTATGTATACCTTACTATCGAACGAAGACGGGAGGTTATGTATACCTTACTATCGAATGAAGACGGGAGGTTATGTATACCTTACTATCGAATGAAGACGGGAGGTTTTAAGTACTATGTTATCAAACGAGACGGGAACGAGTTTATCATATTCTTCAGCAACAAATCGGGATTTATTTTCCCTGGCCAGCAGTTGTTATACGAAGATATCCAGACGCTTCAGGCTGCATGATGCATACATACATCATTTACATCATACCGTAAACATATACATCCATAAGTACATAATACATTTGCCTAAGTGCATCATACCATGCATGCACACATAATGCATAAACTAATATTTTCCTTGCAGGATAGTTATATGCAGGTAAAACAATATCAACAACTTATACCTCGGGACGTTGTTTATCCTCCTGAAAGCTATCATGACTTTGGGCCGTCGTTTATCTTCCCAAAAGTCATATCCTTACCTTGGGCCGTTGTTTATCTTCCCAAGTACTCTATCATGACTTTGGGCCGTTGATTATCTTCCCAAAAGTTATACCCTTACCTTGGGCCGTTGTTTATCTTCCCAAAGGTAATGTTGGGACGTTGTTTATCTTCACAAATACCCTATCATGACTATTGGGCCGTTGTTTATCTTCCCAAAAGTCATACCCTTACCTTGGGCCGTTGTTTATCTTCCCAAGTACCCTATCATGACTTTGGGCCGTTGTTTATCTTCCCAAAAGTTATACCCTGACTTTGGGCCGTTGTTTATCTTCCCAAAAGTTATACCATTATCTTGGGCCGTTGTTTATCTTCCCAAGTACTCTATCATGACTTTGGGCCGTTGTTTATCTTCCCAAAAGCTATTCCATTACCTTGGGCCGTTGTTTATCTTCCCAAAGGTAATGTTGGGACGTTGTTTATCTTCCCAAAAGCTATATCTTCATACTTTGGACTACCTTATTCTCCAAGAAGTATATTTGAAGAACTTTTCTCCAAATGGCATCTCTAAGCCCATCTCCAATTCATTCTGATGGCATCTTTAAGCCCATCTCCTTTTCTCCAAGTGGCATCTTCAAGCCCACTCAAGCATATACAACATATCATCAGTATTACTCTATGCACTAGTGAGTGCAAATTTTTGGGCTTTTGTGTTCAATCCCCTTCAACCTTCCAGGTCACGAATGACACGTATACCAATCTAACCCCTCAGGTTTCAGAAAATTGAACAGGGGCAGCTGTTGCACCCAAAAATTTGCCCTCACAGGACAAGACTTTGTGTACTAAGAGGTTCACAAGGTTCACAAGGTTCACAGGACATCTCATGAGGTTCACAAGGTTCACAAAGTTCACAATTAGTCAGAAGATGTAACAATTCCCTCAGACAATGCATCCTCCTAAGCAATGCATCCTAAACTAGGGTTTTGACTTTAATCAGGCTAAATGGACTTCCAAGACTTCAAGTTAGCTTCATAACATCTTATATGTGTTTAAGAATCCCCATGACAAGTTTCAAGACTTTTCTCAAAGGTTTGCTCAGTTAGATGATCAGATAGGTCAAAATTAGTCAAAGCAGTTAAAAAGTCAAACTGAGGTCAACTGTGGTCAAACCAAGGTCAAACTTCATGATTTTTTGCCAACATAAAGTATATGAAGTAAAATTCATCATTTTATCAAGGGTTGATCATGATTCATCAAGGAGATTTCAGATCATCAAGAATCAGGAGTTTCTAAATTAGGGTTTCCTTAGGAAAAGTCAACTGAACTTTGACCAGCCATAACTTTCACATGCTTCATCAAGAATTTTCCATACAAATCTCATTTTGAAGGAAATTGAATTATCTACAACTTTGTGTCTCACAAGCCAAGCCCAAAAATGCTTCATCTGGAAGGTATGAGCTAAGACATTATAGGTCCTTTTGAAAGTCAACAAAAAGTCAACAACTTCAAAAGAGCATAACTTGAGAATGGTAAAAGGTATGGACATGAAACCAATGGGGTTGGTTAGAGGACTCTTTAAGCTTTCGAAAATGTCCAAGAACACCCTCATAGCATTAAAATTGAAGGATTTGTGCCCTTGCAAAGTTGGGAAATGTTTGAGTGGTCTATGAAGTAAATGAGGTCTTAAAACCATAATTCTTCAAATGGGCTGACTTTTTTGTGACCCAATGTGTTCCATGACATCATGCACGAAATTTATTTAATATTTTCATAATTTTATTCATTTTATTTTTATTTATTATGATTTTTTATATTAAAAATCATTTTAAATCCAAATAAAATATAAAAATATGAAGATTTAAAAATATTTTGATTCTAGAAAGTCATGAAAGCTAATTGGATCAGATTGATATGAGAATTATGGTGATTGTCTTAAAATAGCAAGGTTGTATCAAAGAATATTTGAATTTTAAAGCATGATCTTTTTCAATCTCATTGATCCAAAAAGTCCAAGTAAACCTACAAAATTTTGACCTAATTTCATCAAGTGGTATATATACAACATGAACACAAGCATTGGACACGAAATTCTGCCTCCAAGAGCACTCTTCAAGTTTCAAATTTTCAAGGAAAAAGTAAGAATCGGATTCAAGCATTCAAGCCATCTCCAAAGCTTTTGAAGGTTCCAAATCATTCCCAGAAGATCACCCAACGTTTTTGGATCGTAAAATCATCCATTCATGCATCAAAACATGCAAACCGAATTCCTCCAGTTCTTGATATTTCAATTTTTCGATTACACTCATTTATGCATTATTATGGAAATTTGACTGTGCTTTCATGTTTATAGTGATATGTAGAACGTTTCTGGATACTTAGATCAAAGCTTCATGGCTGGCATAAGATAACGCCATTGTTAGGGTTTTATGTTCCAAATTAGGGCTTCCTAATTTAGCAAATATAAATGAATTATAAATGCATAATTGAACTGGGCTGGTTGTGGGGAGTACAATGGTACTCCTAATTTGTTAAAATTTTACAGGTTTGATGATCTTTGAGCAAAGCTAGGAAATCCTACGAAACCAGGTTCGTAGGTAAATTCGCAAGAAAAAGCACAGTTAATTTCGCAGGAAAATTGAAGAAGATGATGAAGGCTGGCGCGAATTCAATAATTCAAATATTCGTTTGTTTTTTTTATTATTTATGTTTTGTTTATATTTCACAGCACGCGTGTTAGCCTGATGGTTAGAGACTTGTCCTTGTGGGTGTTAGGTCTTTGGTTCGATTCTTGGGTGCAGCACTCCTTTTTCTTATTTTTCCATTTATTTGTATGACTTAATATATTATGATTTGTTATGGATGGTATAGCAGATGCGCCCTTCTGGCTGGATGGTTGGAGTGTTTGTTTGTTGGCTGAGGGTTCAAGGGTTCGAATCCTGGTTCCTTCAAATGTTTTTTTTCTTTTTCTAGTTATATGTAGCAGGTTATACATATTATGGTTTGTTTTTATCACCTATCATCACTTGCGCACGCAGCCTAGTGGTCAGTCTCCATTCAGGTACAGGGGAGATCCTGGGTTCAAAACCAGGCCTCCCCCTTTTTTCTTTCTTCTATTTCATTTGTTTATTTGTTTATTATTATTATTGTTTTTAAATTATAATTAATTTTAATTGATAATTAAACTATAACCCTAATATTCTCATACAAAACCTAATTTTTTTTATAAACCCTAATAATATTTTATAAACCCTAATTATTTTGTAAATAATTAATTTATTTGTTTATTTTAATTTTATAATTTGCTCATATTATATGTAGTTTTTTCTAATTTAAAATAATTTTATTAAATAGTAAACCCTAATTTATTTTCTAAATAATTAAAAACTCTAATTTTATTTTATGAATTTAATTTATTATTTTGTATGCTTATAATCAAATATATTTTTTATAATATGTATATAAAATTAAATAATTAGATTATTAAGTTATATTTATTGGTATATAAGTATTATTATTTATTTCTTTTATTAAAATTCTCTTTAAAAAAATAATTATTTATTCAATCTTGAGCTTTTTATTTGTTTATATATTATACTAATCCTCTTATATTTATTTATTTTTGTTTATTACTACTAATCCATTTAATTATTTATTTGCTTATTTTAATTATGTTAATTATTTTGTAATTGTATCCACTATGTAATAATTGTAGTATTATTTTTATTATTTATTTTTAAATGTCATGGTTAGTAAAATAGGGAGTGTAAAACATGTTTGTATGTAAAATTGAATTTAAATCACTAATCTCAAGATAAATATTTGAATTGGCACACTCACACACGTAAGTCGATCCTGGATCGCCATCTCACATTCTTAAGGGTTCCCACTCATGTTGCCTAAACAAAAGGTCAAGTAAGGTGTAAATCAAAGTCCCTTCTCTCATATCATCTAGTCCCTTAACAGATAAAAAGATCAAGTCCCTTCATGGTTGCCTTCGTAATGATCTTGTCCCTTTCGAATAAAGATGATAAGTCCCTCCGAATTGCTTATACACCTTGCAGTTGCCTAAATAATAGTTGTCCCTTCACTTGTCCCTCATACATCCAAGGTAATGACTACCTATTCCTTAATAATAGGGATAGTCTTACCATTGAAAGAACATTTAAGAACAGTAAAGATTCAAATTAGGGTAGATTCCTCTTAAGTACTTGCTCACTCATTCAAAAACATTTCATAAACACTTCACATTTTCAAACAATTTTCAAAACAAAGTCTTTATATATATCCGTACAAGGATCATTATAAAGTACTTAAGAAAATTTTTAATCACACACTACACCTCTCAAAACAGTTTAAAGTGAGCTAAGTAACTAAGAGCCCATGGATAACCATGGATGTAAAGGGTGCTAACACCTTCCCTTTACATAACCTACCCCCCGAACCCAAAAATCTTTTGAAGGTCTTTCCTGTTCTTTTATGTCCTTTCCTTTTGGATAAAATAAAAGTCGGTGGCGACTCTTGCTATCCGCAACATTTAACTAAAGTCAGTTCTCCCACCGTGTTACACATGACATCTATGTTTGAGATCAGCTGGGATGATGAAGCTCCCAAGATTACTATTGATAGATTTGAGAAGCCTGCATACTGTAATGAGATTGACACTGAAGAAGCAGAGGATAAGCCTTGGTTCTATGAAGTGAAAAGATATCTTGAAACTCAAGAGTTCCCTGAAGAGGCATCTGTCAAAGATAAAAAGTTTCTGAGAAGGTTTTCTGCTAAGTTCTTTTTGAGTAATGGAATTTTGTACAAGCGCAATCACGATTCAACTTTGCTTCGTTGTATGGATAAGAAGGAAGCAACGAAGATTATGGAAGATATGCATGATGGGATCTTTGGCACTCATTCTAGTGGTCATACCATGGCAAAGAAGATATTGAGAGCAGGTTACTATTGGTCTACATGGGAAGCTGACTGCTATCAACATTCCAGAACGTGTCACAAGTGTCAAATTTATGCTGATAAAGTACATATACCTCCGTCACCATTGAATGTGTTGACTGCTCCTTGGCCTTTTGCCATGTGGGGCATTGATATGATTGGTGAGATCAAGCCTACTGCTTCTAATGGGCATCGTTTCATCCTGGTTGCTATTGATTACTTCACGAAGTGGGTGGAGGCAGCTTCATTTGCATCTGTTACTAAGAATGTGGTGGCTCGATTCATTAAGAATAATCTCATATGTAGGTATGGCATCCCTTAAAGGATTATTACTGACAATGGCTCTAATCTGAGCAACACTATGATTACTGATCTCTGCACGCAATTCAAGATAAAACATCACAACTCTTCTCTGTATCGTCCAAAGATGAATGGGGCAGTAGAAGCTGCTAACAAGAATATTAAGAAGATTCTACAGAAGATGACTGTTACTTATAAAGATTGGCACGAGATGTTACCATTTGCTCTTCATGGCTATCGTACTACAATACGTACTTCAACAGGGGCAACCCCATTCTCCTTAGTATATGGTATGGAAGCAGTTATGCCCATTGAAGTTCAGATACCCTCCTTAAGAATTATGAAGGATGCATGCTTGGATAAAGATGAGTGGATTCAGACTCGACTTGACCAGGTATATTTGATTGATGAGAAGAGGTTGGCAGCTGTTTGTCATGGTCAGATGTACCAGAAACGGATGATCAAGGCTTTCAACAAGAAGGTTAAGCCAAAGGTATATCAGGCTGGTGACTTGGTAATCAAGCGTATCATATTACCACAGGGTGATCCTAGGGGCAAGTGGACTCCTACATATGAAGGACCATTTGTAGTCAAGACGGTATTCTCAGGAGGTGCCATGATACTTACTACTATGGATGGTGAAGACTTCTCGCAGCTTGTAAACGCAGACATAGTTAAAAAATACTACGCATAAAAAGAGACCCGTTAGGTTCACTGGCCTAGGAAAAAATAAGGGCATCCCGGCGAACCAAAAGGGTTCGGGCAAAAATTAGGGATATATAGGAAAAAAATGTACACCCGGCAAGTCGAAAACCTGAAAAGGCGGCTTGGGCAAAAAAGGGTATCCCGATGGATTGAAAACCTGAAAGGGCAATCCAGGCAAAAGTTAGGGATTAAAGCGTATGACTATGTCTCGTTTGGATCACCCATGAAACTACGACCAGTTGTGCTACTTAACCCAAGTTCGAACAGATAAAGATCAATCCAATCGTTTCCGTCTCGACAGCAGAAGATGAGATACTTGAAGATAATGGAAATAGTAGAATTGAATCTCAATAGGATTATTTCCCACATAGCTGATTTTCTTTGTTTTATAAAAACTTTTATGACGAATTCCTCTTACTAGGATTTCTGTCTCCTTGTACAAACTTGCCTATGTATAGGTCACTTTGTGATATAAATAAAATTCCATCTTTGAATCCATATTTATTTTTACCCTATTTACATAAGCGAAACGTCCATTGGTTGTGTTTGAATGTATGTATGCTTTTGAATATGATTGATGTTTACCAGAAATGCATAAATGCTTAATATGATTGATGTTTACCAGAAATGCATGAAATGCAGTAATAGTATTTACTAAGGACGAACGAGGGAAGGAATTCAACGAAGCTTCGCCGGTTCATCCCCACAAGACAGCTACAAATACCCCAGTAGGGTAAATCCATCTTCATAAATACTTCGAGTTACATCTCCCCTGGAATTTATGTCCATCTCTTTTATCCTCAGTCGGGATACTCAGGAAATTATTCCTTCAACAGGAGTACGAAAAACGAAGACGGGAGGTTATAAAATACTATACTATCAAACGAAGCGGGATAAGTTCCTCATATTCTTCAGCAACGAATCGGGATTTATTTTCCCTAGCCAGCAGTTGTTATACAAAGATATCCGGACGCTTCAGGCTGCATGATTCATACATACATCGTTTACATCATACCATAACATACATATCCATAAGTACATAATACATTACTTAAGTGCATCATACTATGCATGCATACATATTGCATAAACTAACATTCTTCTTGCAGGAAGGTTATATGCAGATAAAACAATATCAACAACTTACAACGGGTCAGAAATGATCCATACATTTGCTCAAGATATCTTTGAATAGCAGGCAAACGGTCTGTAAAAAGATCCATTCCCTGGTTCAAAATATTTTTCAGAAGAACAAATCCTGACGTTCTTTTGACCCTTAAGAACAAATCCTGACGTTCTTTTGGCCCTTGAATAGCAGGCAAACGGTCTGTAAAAAGATTCATTCCCTGGTTCAAGATATTTTTAAGAAGAACAAATCCTGACGTTCTTTTGACCCTTAAGAACAAATCCTGACGTTCTTTTGGCCCTTGAATAGCAGGCAAACGGTCTGTACAAAGATCCATTCCCTGGTTCAAGACATTATTCAGAAGAACAAATCCTGACGTTCTTTTGACCCTTAAGAACAAATCCTGACGTTCTTTTGGCCCTTGAATAGCAGGAAAACGGTCTGTAAAAAGATCCATTCCCTGGTTCAAGACATTATTCAGAAGAACAAATCCTGACGTTCTTTTGACCCTTAAGAACAAATCCTGATGTTCTTTTGGCCCTTGGAGAGTAGGCAAACGGTCTGTACAAAGATCCATTCCCTAATCCAAGATACTTCCAGAAGATTTATTTCTACTGGTCCATTCAACAACTCAAATCATGTTGCATAAATGATTCAAAGACGGCTTATACAAAGACCTAGTACTGATATCCAGTATCAACATACAGACATCACCACGTCCAGATATTTTAGATGGCATCTCTAAGCCCATCTCCAGGTCATCCTGATGGCATCTCTAAGCCCATCTCCAGTTCCTCCAAGTGGCATCTTTAAGCCCACTCAGGCATATACAACTAATCATCAGTGTTACTTTATGCACTGGTGAGTGCAAATTTTTGGGCTTTTGTGTTCAATCCCCTTCAACCTTCCAGGTCACGAATGGCACATATACCAATCTAACCCCTCAGGTTTCAGAAAATTGAACAAGGGCAGCTGTTGCACCCCAAACTTTGCCCTCCACAAGATAATTCATTGTGTGCTAATAGTTTCACAAGGTTCACAATGTTCACAAGACATCTCATGAGGTTCACAAGGTTCACAAAGTTCACAATTAGTCAGAAGATTTGACAATTCCCTCAGACAATGCATCCTCCTAAGCACTGCATCCTAAACTAGGGTTTTGACTTTAATCAGGCTAAATGAACTTCCAAGACTTCAAGTGAGCTTCATAACATATTATATGTGTACAAGAATCCCCATGTCAAGTGTCAAGACTTTCCCAAAGGATTTGCTCAGTCAGATGATCAGATAGGTTAAAATCAGTCAAAGCAGCTAAAAAGTCAAACTGAGGTCAACTGTGGTCAAATCAAAGTCAAACTTCATGAGTTTTTTCCAACATCAAGTATATGAAGTAAAATTCATCATTTGATCAAGGGTTGATCATGATTCATCAAGGATATTTCAGATCATCAAGAATCAGGAGTTTCTAAATTAGGGTTTCCTCAGGAAAAGTCAACTGAACTTTGACCAGCCATAACTTTCACATGCTTCATAAAATTTTTTCCATCCAAAGCTCATTTTTAATGAAATTGAATTCTCTACAACTTTGTGTCTCACAAGCCAATCCCAAAAATGCTTCATTTGGAAGGTATGAGCTAAGACATTATAGGTCCTTTTAAAAGTCAACAAAAAGTCAACAACTTCAAAAGAGCATAACTTGAGAATGGTAAACGATATGGACATGAGACCAAATAGGTTGGTTAGAGGACTCTTTAAGCTTTCCAAAATGTCCAAGAACACCCTCATAGCATTAAAATTGAAGGATTTGTGCCCTTGCAAAGTTGGGAAATTTTAGGGAAACTTATGAAGCAAATAAGGCTTTAAATCAAATTTTTGCTAAATGAGCCCACCAAATTGCTATCCCATCTTTACAAAAACACCAAGCACGACCCAACCCACCTATTTTCTGATTTTTTATTTTTTATTTCATATTTATTTGAATTTTATTCATTAAAATACAATTTAAATTGAAATAAAATATAAAATCATATATTTAAAAAGGGATTTTGCTTCTAGAAAGTCATAAATAATATTTGGATCAGATTGATACACAAGTTATGAGGATTGTCCCAAATTAGCAATGTTAGATCAAAGAAAAATCAAATTTCATAACAAATCTTTTTCAATCTTCAAACATCCAAAAAGTCCAAAGAATGATAGCCTTTTTTTGACCTAATATGATTCACTACATATACATGAACTCATCACAACCTCAAGGACGAATTTTGGCAGCCTCTTACACCACTTTCAAACTTCACAAAAACCATAAAAATTCAATTTTCAGTTTCCATATTTCAAAAGGTTTTAAGGTATTTTGAGGACACAAGAATGTTCATTAAGCTTCATTGAGTCAAAACCAATCCTCATTCGCATCCAAATCATGCTAATATCAATGAACCAAATTCAAACTTTCTTGCATTTGATTTTTTTTCGATTTCGTTTATTGGTGTACTATTAATGATTTCTAACCTTATATTCTTGTTAATGATGATGCTTAGATTGTTTCTGGACAAAGATACGAAGCTTCCATGGACGAATTCGATAGATGCCATTGTTAAGGTTTCGGCCATCACTTTAGGGCTTTACGTTTTACATCGTTTATGAACATTCTAAAGACATGGCTATAACGTATAAGCTATGAGCAATTGATCTGGGTTATTGGTTTTTATTATTATTATGGTTTTCATGACGTTTCAAAAAACATAGGATTCTAGTTTTGAAAGTTTGCAGGTAAATTCGTAGGAAAAAGCCTAGCTGATTTCGCAGGTAAAATGAAGAAGATGATGAAGGCTGGCGCGAAAATACAAATTCAAATATTGGACTTATTTTATTATGTATTTGTTTCATTATATGTTATCAACGAGCGCGTAGCTCAGTTGGTTTTGGACGCAAGCGATGAAGCCAAAGGACCAGGGTTCGATCCCTTGGTCAGTCTTTTTGTTCAAAAATTCATTCATTTAACAGGTTGATTATATTAACACTATGTGTCATTCCATAAGCACGCTGCATGCGCAGCCCAGTTGGTTGATGGCTGGTGGTGGAGGCTGGGAGACCTGGGTTCGACCCCAGGCTCCAGCAGGTGAGTTTTTTGCTAATTTTTTTGTTTTTTAACCTAATTGTTTTCTATTTCTTTTTATTTTCTTTAATTTTAATTAAAAGTTATATAATGAATTAATAATGATAATATAATTTTTTTTTCATAGAATAAATTGTATATATTTTAAATTAATATTTTATTTTATAATTTACTTATATGTCCATATTATTATTATATATAACTTATTTTGTAAATAATTAAATTAAAAAAAACCCTAATATTTTTATAAACCCTAATTTATTTTATAAACCCTAATTTATTTTGTAAACCCTAATTTATTTTCAAAACTTTAATTTTCTTTTTTTATAACTTTTTATTTTATTATGCTTGTAAGTTATCAAATATTTTTAATATGTATATATAATTAAATTATTAGAACTATTAATCATATTATTTAGTATATAATTATTATTATTTATTTTTCTTAAAATTCTTAAAAATAATTATTTGTTTAAATTTGAACTTTTAATTTATTTTTTTTATATTATACTATTATACTAACCTCTTTTATATTTCTTTTGTTTATTATTACTAACCCATTTATTTATTTATTTATTTATTATATGCTTATTTATTTAAGTTATTTTATTATTATTATTATAATGTAATTGTGCAAATTATGTAATAGTTGTAGAACTTTTATTATTTATTTAAATTGCCATGGTTAGTAAAATAGGGAGTGTAAACATGTTTGTATTTAAAATTGAATTTAGATCATTAATCTTAAGATAAATATATGAACTTGTACACGCACACACGTAAGTCGATCTTTGATCGCCATCTCACATTCTTAAGGATACCTCTCATGTTGCCTAGATAAAAGGTCAAGTAAGGTGTATAAAGCAAAGTCCCTTATCTTGTTTAATATCATCTAGTCCCTTTAAAGCATTATAAGATCAAGTCCCTTTATGGTTGCCTTCGTAAAAGATCTTGTCCCTTTCCGAATAAAAGATGATAAGTCCCTTCGAATTGCTTATACACCTTACAATTGCCTAATCACAGATGTCCTTTCACTTGTCCCTCACAACATCCAAGGTAATGACTACCTATTCCTTAATAATAGGGATAGTCTTACCATTTAAAGGATATTTAAGAACAGAAAAGATTTAACTTAGGGTAGGTTTCTCTTATGTACTTGCTCACCTTTTCAAAACATTTCAAAAGCACTTCACATTTCAAACAATTTTCAAAACAAAGGCTTTATATATATCCGTACATGGATCATTATAAAGTATTTAGAAAAATTTTAATCACACACTACACTTTTCTCAAAACAATTTAAAGTGAGCTAAGTAACTAAGAGCCCATGGATAACCATGGATGTAAAGGGTGCTAACACCTTCCCTTTACATAACCTACCCCCCGAACCCAAAAAATCTTTTAAGGTCTTTCTTGTTCTTTTATACCCTTTCCTTTGGATAAAATAAAAGTCGGTGGCGACTCTTGCTATCCGTAACATCACTAAAAGTCAGTTCTCCCACCGTGTTACAGAACTGGCGACTCTGCTGGGGATTTAATAAAAGAGGGGTACCCTTAGGAATTAGATCACTTTAAATTTGTTTGCTTTGTTTGCTTTACTTTACTTGTTGGGGCTCTTATGTGTGAAAGATCCTAACCCGGATCTAGTGTACCTTAGGTAAATGGCAATAGACCAAGGAAACTGTACGCCATATACCGATATGGTTGATCTGGTGGCCATAGTTAGTGTGACTTCTTGGTTGGTGCTTATGTTCCTTAAGTCAAGTTGAGGATAATATGAGGCTGCCATATGTTGTCAATGCACTAACTAACTTTTAGAACCCTAGTTATCCCATCTTGGCCTTTAGAAAAGTAGTGAGATAACCGGCTTTGGTGAAGACTGAAGTTGGTTGATACTCGATGCTACACTCATTGAGATTCTAAACTTGGAGGGTTTTGGTTGGAAAGTAAGTTGCCTACTAAACAACCATCCTTGTGAAGGATCAATGATATTGAGATCCCTTAGAACCTGGTAACTTTATAGGACAGGATGAACCAACTAACTTCAGGGGAGGGTACTTACCTTTAAACCTCATGCAAGCCTTCAAACCTAGGGCTATTGTGTGACTTGTTTGTGTGTGCCACATGTTTGTGATTGAACATAACATCATAGCATCATCATGCATCATAAGCATAGAATTTTCACTAACCATTTCAAGGACCAAAGGATTTATCTTTGTTCTTTGTTGCAGGTCATGGCTTCTGCTCGTAGGAATACTATCCGGATCAACTTTGTAGGAATACCTCCTAAGCTTAAAGAATTGGTCTCTCAAGTTTCTGAAAACTCTCAATTCATCAAGATACGTGGTCACCTACTTGATCTAGTCACTTCAGGGTTCAATGAAGACATGATGAGTCTCCTGTTTCAGTTCTTTGATCCTAAGCACCATTGCTTCACATTCCCTGACTATCAACTAGTTCCTACAATGGAAGAGTTCTCCAAACTTCTGGGTATACCTGTACCTGATCAGAAACCATTCACAGGCTTGGAAAAAGATCCTAAACCTGAGGTTATTGCTGCAGCTCTACATCTGAAGAAGTCAGACATTGTTCTAGAAACGAGAAGCGGAGTTAAGGGTATTCTTTCTAAGGTGTTGATAGAGAAGGCTCAAGTGTTCTTGAAGGCTATGAGCTATGATGATTTTGAGGAGATCTTAGCCTTGTTGATTTATGGCTTAGTGTTATTCCCCAATCCTGATCAGTTCATAGACGTTCATGCCATCAACATATTCCTGAGTCACAATCCAGTGCCTACATTGCTTGGAGACATCATACATTCTCTTCATACCCGTACTACAAGGGCACGAGGAACTTTGATGTGCTGCATACCTTTGCTATCTAGGTGGTTTATTTCTCACCTTCCTCGATCAGTGATGAAGAATGAACAAGGGTTCAGGTGGTCCAAGAGGATTATGTCACTCTCTCATTCAGATATTCATTGGTGCTCCAGATCTATGGAGAATGTTACTATCATTGACCGTTGTGGGGAGTTTCCTAATGTGCCACTTCTAGGCATAGAGGAGGCATTACTTACAACCCTTCCTTAGCTTTACGACAGGTTTATCCGAAGGAGATTCGTATGTCTCAAGTCATACGTTTTTGCAAAGTATGTGAGGACTCGTATGTCCAGTTCCTGGCATAACAGGATTGTTAGAAGAAGACTCGTCTGTCATTATATTCTGATTCCAGATATTAGTTTCAACTTGGAAGAAGCTCGTCTGCTTTCTCTTCATTTCAGTCACCAAAGCGTCAATTGGTTGGGTTTATTACCCAGTTTCTGCATTCTTCATCAGAGTGCAAATTTCTGGTCTTCTTGGTATTCAACCACAGTTTATCTTGAACGGTCGATAGCCTGCGTTATCGTCCTTTTCAGATTAACAGTTGTTTGAATAGGGGCAGCTGTAACACCCCAAATTTGCCCTCATCTTTTTAAGCATCATATCACATCATATTCATCATGAACATATCATATTCTTGGCATCTTAGCATGTAAAGATGAGGCATAACATTCTCATGACCTAGCATTAGGCATATGATCATCTGTGGAGGTTTTTGAAGCATAACAAGCTATGACAAGGGGCCCAATGGATTTGTTCAAGTCCTATGAGGGGTCTACATTGCATTCACAAGTTCAAGATCATTCACAAAAGCTCAGAAGGTTGGAAAATCATCAGGGAATCCAGGCTAGGGCAAAGCTCCTACACAGTGATCCCAAATTAGGGTTTGAGTTTCAAGCATGAAAACCTCAAGACTTTGGCCATTTCATTTGGGAAAAGTCTCTTACATGTTAATAGGATCCTAGGGATGAAATTTGGTGAGAAAATTCCTTGTGGAAGTCAAGTATTTCTTCAGTTGCTTGTAAATGAAGAAATTGGTCAATTGTGCCTTAGAAAAGTCAACTGTGAGATTTCAAGGGGTCCAACCCAGTTTTTCTAGCCAAAGGATGTTCTTATAATGTTAAAATAGGTTTGGCAATATCAAAGATCAAGAATCATGAGGTTTTGAGGTGTTTTGCAAAATTGGCTTAAGTTTGGTCATGGAAAATGTCATTTTTAGCAAGTTTTTGCCCTAATTTTCAAGTAAGCATAACTTGGTGAAAAAATCTTCAAATGGACCAAAGCCAAACATGAAAGTTGGAGATTAAAGCCTCCCATTTTCAAAAAGTACAAGTACTTTTTCATAGCCTTTATGGTTTGAAAGATGAGGCCCTCGAAAATTTCAAGGAAATTAGGGCAAGGCTTGAATTTTCAATGTTCCACAAATGCAAAAGGTCTTGAAATTTATTTTTGAGTGTTGGTATGAACCAAATAAGGTCACAATGTTACAAAGCAATGCAAATGATCCATTTTTCTCTAAGAATAACACCAAATTCGTGCATGGTGTGAGTGTTATTTCATAAGTGTAAAATTTGCATGATCATGAGAAATGTGTGATGCTTGCATCCAAGGGCCAGAATCTTTGTGGATTTAAATCAAGGGTGAGATTTGGAATGCACATGGGCAAAGAAATAGGGCAATGCACGAGTGTTTCACCTCATCACACCAAATTTGCAAATTGTGCAAATTCTCTCCCACACTCTCTTCCCACGTGCCAATGCTTTCATTCTTTCAGCATTGCTTCATGAGCTCATTTATAAGAGAATTAGGGTTTTAGTGTGCCTCAGATCCATATCATTTCATCACTCTCAAGTTTTTGATCATTTTTCAATTTCCTTCGAATCATCCTCTACACTTGCTCATTGTCCAAACCAATCACATATTCTTCATCCTTTAGGGTTCAGGATCACAAATCCATACTTTGTTCAAGCTGATTCTCAAGATTCCACACCTTGCCATTTCAGAGCAGCAAGCTTCAAGCTCCTAGATCCAGCAACTTTCAAGGCTCTAGTTGCATTTATTTTGCAACTAGAGTGTATTTGGAGTGGATTTGCAACTATTCTTGGTTTCTATCAAGCTATTTCCAGATCTGTAAGTCTCAGGTAAGCTCAAAATCCTTGGATCTAAAAATGAAAATAGATGTGTGCATTGTGATCTACTGGTTGTGCTGATGACTCTGTTTGTTTTAAATTCGAAAATGATGCATTATTGAGCTTTGTATGTTGATTTGAAGTTTCATGGTGACTTGTTTCCCTTCGATCCAGTCTGTTCATTGTTCATTTGTGAATTTCGTGGCCATATTTGGACTCAGGGTAGCTTGATGACCTGATTTGGAGCTTTTAATGTATTTTCATTGAGATTTGTTCATTATTTGCATTTTCCGGTGCCGGAGCCCTAGCTCCGGTCACCGGATTCTGGGCGTGTGTGATCTAGGGTTTCAGGGAAGAAGATGATACCAGGACCATTAGATCTCCCATCTGGACGCTTGTGATGTTTCCACCTCATTTAATGAGGACCCTCCCCCTCACGTGTTTTGCTCTTTATATTTTCATTCTGATTAAACCAAATTCCACGCACCACATAATAGTTAATACGTTCCCTCACTGTCAACCAATGAACTTGCTGACTGGAATTAATAAGTTGACTGATCCTGTCCCTCCTTTTGATCCCATGGCTTGTGTTTTTTGCTGATTTATTGGAATATCCACCATATATATTGTGTGCTGCGCAGGACCCAGTGGGCCTGGATGACTATCCCCACCCCCCTGTGACTTGAGCCTAAATGATTTGAACTGAAATCCCTTATATTCGCACCCCACTTCCTAATTCCATTTATTTTCTTTTTCTTTTTATTTCATTTTAATATCAATTTGGTTTTTAATTTTTAAAAATAGTTCTAAGTTTCAAAAAATATGAAAAAAATTCAAGAATGTTATTTTTAGTTTTCTTTAATTTTTGATATTTTTGTTTATTTTATTTTAACACGTGTAAATTAATTCTCCCATTTAATTAATTCATTTTAATTCTTTTTTAAGCATGATGTCTTGTCCATTTTCTACATTGATCCTTATTTTGAAGTTTTGATTGGTTCTTTTTGCTCTGGACTCTTAATAGAGTGTAATTTATGTGTGTTTTTTGCCCTGATTTTTAAGAACTTGTTTAATGGGTTTTGGTCCTTGACTTGTGAGTGAAGTTTCTTAACCCTAGTTGATGTTTGACTCCACATTTGACTTACTTGGCTTCTGAATTTCTTCCTCTCCTTTTGGCATGTTGTTATATCATGATTGAAGATCTCTTGTCCAAGGTTGTGGAATTTTTGGGTGCATACTTGATTTGATTTGAATTTTGGTTCTTAACTTGTCCCATTTTGCTTCTTTTTGATCATAAGTCCTCTCCTTAGCTTAGAAGGGCACTTGTTCCAACTTCTTCATCTTGTTTAGGGTCTCTTTAAGGCATTGATACCTTTCTAATCTTGGGTTGGGGTTTGTGTTTTGGAAATCTTGTGATTTGCTTACCTTTTGAAGTTCTTCCTTTCTTTTGTGTATCCATCTCACCTCCTTTGCTTCTTTCTTTCCATAATGTGATTGCTTAACCATATGCTTCCCTCCTCTTCATCTTTCTGGCTTCTTAAGCACTTCTTTAACTTGATTAGGGTTCTGGTCTTGTGCCTTGAGGTTGTGTTTTATTCATTTTTCTTTGCATCTCTCCAAGTTTACTTTGCTTTGCTATGTGTTTCATGTTGCCTCATGTTGACTTGTGTGCTTCTTCTCTCATTCTTGTGACTTGCATTTGCATCGAGCATTTGTGTGTATGACTTCAATTCTGTTTGTATGATGTTGGCATGGCATTGTGATCATTTTGCATTGTCTTTATACTTGTGTCACTAACCTTTTCAGGGGCTTTGGTAAGTGAGAGGTGTGGATGTGATTCCCACATCTCCAAATCTTATCTCTTCTCTTTTTATTATTATTTGTACTAACCTTGTGATTATTGGTCTTAGGCCTTACTTTCCCCCCTCTTCTATGCTTCTTTCTTCCTTTTTCTTCTTCTTCTCTCTTTCTTCTTTAGGGTAGTAAACCACACTAACCTAGGATTTCCCATGCATGTCAACACTTAGGATTCTTTAGTTCCCCATTAGACTTTTGCCTTTGTGATCCTTTTGGTTTCTTTTCTCTTCTCATCTCAAAACTCTAAAGAAAACACTTAATAAAGTTTGAAGTGATACCTTGAGCAATAGCCTTATCCCATGAGACACTTGTAGTCTTCCCATCTTGGGATAGTATAAGCTTGCCTTGTGATGTACAAGTCTGATCAAGATATCATCTTCACCAAGAAAATCATAAAAAAAACACTTCTTCATTCAAAAATACAAAAACACTTAATAAGTTAATGAGTTAGTGAGCTTAAGCCCTAATCTCTGGATTCAAGTTTTGGGGATCTTCTCCTTACTTGAGTATGCTTGTTCTATTATTCCATCTTGGAATGTAGTGACAAGTGCACATTCCATGGAAAAGAGCTTGAGTTCACTTCTTTGTGACACACTCCTAAAAGCTTCTAAAAAACACAAACAAACAATAAGTGTCTTTCCTTCGGGACTTCTTTTCTCATCTCCTTCGCTATGTACGCGAACTTGCTACTACTTGTCACTTTGCAAGACGGTAACGCACTCGTCGTCCGAGCCTGCAACACCTGAGCATTGACATAGGCAGTTCAAGCCTTAATTCACAAGCAATCTTTTCCCCCTAGTTAGGGGAACTACGGCGACTCTGATCCTCATTGTCCAGATGAGGTACGTAGGCAGCGGGGTAGGGCCCGTTCGAGCATATTCTCTTATTTTCCCTACATTTTCCCCCTTTCTTTTTTTTCTCATCCAGTTTCAGTTTCAGTTTTACAGCAGCTTTCATTTCTTCACCCCTTGAAACAGATTTCTTTGCAAGCGTGGATCCCGTCGGGTACGGCGGACGATTTGGGGTGCTAATACCTTCCCAGGTCGTAACCGACTCCCAAACTCAGACTCTTTGGTTCGCAGGACCCGTGTCCTTCCTTTTCTTTTTCTTCTGGTTTGTGCAGCATTACCATTCCCGTTCCTTCGGGATAAAAATGCCTGGTTGGCGACTCTATTCTTTTCCGCGCCACTTTCAAGTTTGTACCAGGATGGAAATCCGGGGAGCGACAGTGAGTCCCATAACGAACCTTTTGTGCTGGAGTGCAATCCATCACACGGAAAATTCTCTCAATTTCTTTCAACCCGACCAATGCAGCATCAGGGTCATACTTTCCCTTGAAGGTAGGCGGATTCTCTCTCTGAAAATTCGTAAAAGTACGAGACTCATCATTCCCACCAGCATTCGGTAAATTTTGCATGACTTGAGCCATTGCTTGCATTGCAGCAGCCATTGCAACATCATTTCTTCCAACCATCTCAACTTAACACTATAACACAACAAAATTAATACCATATAACAATACTCGATTGTTAGATAACTACGACTCAACAACTTTGGTCAGACAGACCGACCTGCTCTGATACCACTAATGTAAAACCCCATTTCTACTCGACTTTAATATTGAATCAGAGTTATAAAAATTCATCAAAAACATGGGATATCACATTTTCAATTTTAAAATCAAATAACAAAACTTCATTAATAATCATACTTCACAAACTACGCAGCATATTCAACAAAAATGTTTCAACTTTAAAACAACTTTCAAAATATTCAACACCAAATACTTCAACATGGTTCTCAACATAAAACAACTGAAACGAGTTCATAAACTAGATAAAAATCCACAAAAACAAAACATGCGTTCATCCCCCCGAAGTGCTACGTATCAGAGCGACAAACACCAACTTGGGACGACTAGGTACTTGAATCTTGGCTACCTGCACATTACCAACAGAGGGAAACATTTAAACAAAAGGGGTGAGATATCGAATAACATAAACAGGAGTATGATAATCAATATATAAGCAAGAATTCATACAATCACCCACTTCATACAACTAAAAACATTGACATACAACTTGCAACCAACGACCAATAATAACATAGATAAAATGCGACTCAACTTATATATGCATGTGGCACCATTTGGAGTAAACTCCCAACTGGAAATCTTGCCAGTTTATCGAGGCATCAACAACTTATATGCCAATCCAGGCCAACTTGAATCCAGCATTCGCTCCAACTTGAAAAATATGAAAATGTATGCAACTACGAATGGAATACAACAACAACGACATAATCAACAATGTCACAACACAACAACACGAATCAATGTTGGTCAAACGACCTGCAACTTAATAATTTTCCCCAAGATCGGGACAACACAATGCACAACAACTTGGTACAACTTCAACATGGAAAATGATTAGTTACGACTTAATCAATTAGACTCCTAAATTAATTATTTTTAATCCTCAAATCTACTATTATCAACTCATTTTACCTTTACTTAAAGTCTAAGATCGACTCAACTTGAAACGAATGCGAAAATAAGACGAATCGCCAAAAACTGCATTTTCTGCACCCACTCTGCCCATACGCGTAATGCCTCACTCCTTACGTGTATGCCCTACTTTCTTACGCGTAATGCATGCGTACTGGGATATGTTATGCGTAATGCCAGATCTGTTACGTAAAACACCAGAAGGCATACAAATCTTACTTCTTATACGAATCACACAACTTTATCACTCCATTTAAGCCTAATTGGGTTTCTACATTGATTTTAGACTCCAAATCCTCTGTATCTATTCATCTACTAATCTCTACAATTGATTTTACGAACCCTAATCTCCCTTTTCTACACGAATCGTCTGCAACAACTAGTCTAGCAGTTTCAACACAAATACATCAACAATTACAACAACAGAACAACTCGCACAACTACAATACAACAAGAACGACATATCATCCATATCAGGTTCATACGAAAATGCAACAACAAATCATATGAAAAACACAACAACAAAATCATACGAAAACCCAACCTACATATGGATTATCTAGTCTCGGTTATAGAATTCGAACCCCACCCTTACCTTGGATTGAAGGCAGCTCGAATTCACAACAAAAAATATCTGCAAAAATCCTCAACCTAGCCCCTTCTTGATCTTCCTCTAAGACTTGTTCTCACTTCTCACAAAATTATGATTTTCTCTAATTAGGTTTTTACTCTAATTTTTACTAAATTATCACTAATCAGCTTAATTACTAATGGGCCTAAAACTACATCCCCAACTTTACTACTCTCACACTACAACTAAGCCAACTTAATATTATAATACTAATACTTATTTTATTATTCGACTTAATTAATTTAAACAACCTAAATGTGACTTAACCACCAACTTAATACCAACTCAAACAACTTAACAACACAAACGACATGATCCTTATAACATATTGAGACCATTAGAAACAAGAATGACCAAAAAAATTGAAGTTATGGCCTCTGAAACCAAAACCCTAATTTCAGGTCATCTGTGCAGTTAAACCCTAGCTCTGCTTCCATGCTTTGCCAGTTCTTGTGATTTTCTGACTTCCTTGATCTTTGAGAGACATAAAATGATGTTTGAACATACATGGACCCTCTTGTAATGAATGAAGACCTTGGGAGTGGCTCAAATGGATCCTGGATTGCTCAGATCATAAACCCTAGATGCAGATGAATTGAACCATGCAGATGAAACAAAAATATAGTATGATATGATATGCTTAAACTTATGCAAAGATGAAAGATCACAAGCCTTGGTGTGAACTTAGTGAGGCCAAATTTGAGGTGTTTACACTTATCATCAATGCGGACATATGCAACAACTTATGACTCAAGGCATCGGCCACCATATTCGCCTTACCCGGATGGTAATTCAGACCAAAATCATAATCCTTCAAAAGTTCTAACCATCTCTTTTGTCTCATGTTCAATTCCTTTTGATCGAATAAATACTTCAAACTTTTGTGATCACTAAAAACTTCGAACCTTGCACCATAAAGATAATGCCTCCAAATTTTTAGAGCAAAAACTACATCCGCTAATTCCAAATCATGCGTAGGATAATTCTTTTCATGCACCCTCAATTGTCTTGAAGCATAAGCTACAACTTTTCCATCTTGCATCAAAACACCACCTAACCAAAACAATGAAGCATCACAAAACACCACAAATGGTTCCGTCGGATTCGACAAAATCAAGATCTGAGCCGTTGTTAACCTTCTCTTAAGTTCCATGAAACTCTCTTCACACTGGATATCCCAAATGAAAGCCTTTCCTTTACAAGTTAATTGCGTTAACGGAAGTGCCAACTTTGAAAATCCTTTAATAAACCTCCGATAATAATACGCCAAGCCTAAAAAGCTTCGAATCTCCGTAATCGATCTAGGAACTTCCCATTGCATTAACATATCAATCTTAGATGGATCAACACTAATACCACCATCAGAAATAACATGCCCAAGAAAACTTACCTTCGACAACCAAAACTCGCATTTTGAAAACTTAACATACAATTGCTTCTCTTTCAAAATCTGTAACATAATCCTTAAATGCTCTTCGTGCTCTTCTTGAGACTTAGAATAAATCAAAATGTCGTCGATGAACATAACCACAAAACGATCCAGCTGTTCATGAAAAATACGATTCATGTATTCCATAAACACACCCAGCGCATTAGAAACTCCGAATGGCATTACGGAATACTCGTAATGACCATACCGTGTCCTAAAAGCCGTCTTTTGAATATCCTCATCTTTCACACGAATCTGGTGATATCCTGATCTCAAATCAATCTTACTAAAAACATGTGCGCCAACCAATTGGTCCATCAAATCATCGATCCTCAGAAGCAGATACTTGTTCTTAATTGCCACCTTGTTCAACTGTCGATAATCAATACATAACCGCATACTTCCATCCTTCTTCTTTACCAACAATACTGGCGCACCCCAAGGAGAAACACTCGGCCTAGCAAACCTCTTATCCAACAAGTCATTTAATTGTTTCTTCAATTCTACCAACTCTGAAGCTGACATACGATACGGTACCATCGAAATCGGCCTAGTACCCGGAACTAGATCAATAGAAAACTCGACTTCTCTTTCCGGAGGTACATCCTTAATATCATCCAGAAACACTTCTGGAAAATTACACACCACTGGAAACACACTTATCTCCACTTCGCTTTCCACTGACCACGATGCAAACAAACCAAACAATTGAACTTCGTCCACTAAAAGTTTCTTCAACTCTTTCGTGGATAGGAAACTCTCTTCTTCATCATCCAAAGAAGGAAACCTTACTAACTTATGATAAAAATCTATATGAACTCGATTAAATTGCAACCAGTTCATACCCAAGATCACGTCCAAACCTTCCAACGGCAAACAAACTAAATCCATAAAAAAATCTATACCATACATGGTCAAAGAACAACATACACACACCAAAGAAGTAGTTACCGACCCTGAAGCAGGAGTCTTAATAACCATCTCACCACCCCAAGAAGACATAAAAAAATTCAAACGCTTAGCGCACTCAAGAGAAATGAATGAATTAGTCACTCCCGTATCAATAATAGTAACTAAAGGCGTACTATTAAGAAAGCATGTACCTTTAATCAAACGGTATGCACTAGTAGTGTCCTTCCCTGCTAATGCAAACACCTTTCTGCCTGCCTGAGCTTGCTTCAGCTTAGTACACTTAGTACAAATGTGACCAACTTCTCCACAATTGAAGCACTTCACAACATTTCTCCTACACTCGGTAGTAGCATGTCCAAGACCTCCACAGTTTGAACATTTCACAATATTCTTCCCACACTCAAAAGACTTGTGGCCCAAATCGCCACACTTATAACACTTAACGGGACCAGAACTCCCTCCACCAGATCTCCTATCAAATTTTCCCCTATGTTTGCCCTTATCAGCGGGTGTCACATACAATCCACTTGTAGCTTGTTGCTTCCCTTTCCTCTCATTCACACTCTTGTAATGCGTAGAACGAGTTTTGATATCTTCTTCAAAGATTCTACAACATTTAGTCAAATCTGAAAACCTTCTAATCCTCTGATATCCCACAGCTTTCTTAATCTCAGGACGCAAGCCATTCTCATACTTAACATACTTAGAAAACTCAGCAGTAGCAGCAACATAATGAGGATGAAACTGAACCAATTCCACAAACTTAGCAGTATAGTCAACTACCAACATACTACCTTGATTCAGCTCAAGGAATTCCATCTCTTTCTTTCCCTTCACACTTTCAGGGTAGTACTTTCCTAAGAACTCAGTACGAAAAACTTCCCAAGTTATCTCTTCATCATCCCCCTCAAGAGCTTGACTTCTATCGACCCACCAATCATCGGCTTCTTCCTTCAGCATGTGAGAACCAAGCCTCACCTTACTCTCTTCAGCACAGCCCATGACTCTGAAGATTCTTTCAATTTCCTTCAACCAATTCTGAGCACCATCAGGATCGAATCTTCCTTTGAAGATCGGTGGTTGGTTCTTCCTAAACTCATCATTCACATTCACATTTGGCATTCCCTGCACCGCCCTAGCCATTGCTTCCAAAGCAGCAGACATAGCATCTTCGTTTCTACCAGCCATATTCTGATTGTTCCCAAAGATAACAACAAGATTAAACAAAAGTTCAATCATAACAACATCAAGACAGACACAACTGACTCAAACACTGGCTATGATACCACTTAATGTAACACCCCCTTTCTATACCTCCAAATAAACAAATGAATCACTTAGGCACATATTAAAAATTTCATCAGAGTATATTCGAAATATGGTATAAAAGAGCAATGTCACATTATACTTGAAATTAAACCACATTACACCTGCTCATAATAGATATGCAACAATAGGATAATTTCCAAACGATAAATAATTATACAGCGGAAACATTTCAACAACATTAAAACATATATATTTCCATTCATATATATATATATATATATATATATATATATATATATATATATATATATATATATATATATCAACAAGTTTGATGCCAACAACAATATTCATGTCCATACAAAAGATACATGTACACAATGCATCACAAAAATGGCGCTAGGCCAACCTAACTACTCAGTGCTACATATCAGAGCCGACCGACTAAAAGATGAAGACGAGGTTCACAAAAAAAACCATCCAGCATCATACTCTGCAATGCCTCGTAGAGCATCATAAAATAGTAGAAGGGTGAGAAACATTATCATAATAACATTGCATAAAATTATATATCTCAACATGTAAAATACACATAAAACATATTCTCACCATAATTCATACCTCATCACCTATACACATCGCAATGTGTACATACACAAAATCAAGCATATTCATCATGCAAAAATTCACTAATTCACATAAACTTACATTATTTATGTTTATTCCTCAGTTCTATTCGTTCTGCATAAACATACGTCTAGCTATGTTTAATCACACATATACATTACAAATGTATAAATCACATACATATATATATATATATATATATATATATATATATATATCAAACATGCATATATACAAACAAGTATGTTTCATCACACATACTATCATCTCCATAATACTCCAAATAAACATATGCACATTCATGTTTATTTCTGCATATCATAATTAAAATTATAAAATGCAACTCATAGAGATCGACACACGACTCTATGTAGATGCAATGTGGTACCGACTCAACATTTCAACAGGTTCACTCAGGAACCAAATGGAATCATCGCTTGTTACCTAAAGTAACTCCCCGTCGGGCACACGATGTTCCCCATTGCTCACACCCCACATGGACACACAATGTTTATGGATTTCTCACACCCCATACGGGCACACAATCCGATTTCTCACACCCACACGGGCACACAATCAATGTGAATAAATCACCCATCGCTCACACCCCACACGGGCACACGATGTTTTTGGATTGTTCACACCCCACATGGACACACAATCGGATCACTCACACCCCACATGGGCACACGATCTTGTTGTAGTCATCGATCACACTCCACATGAGCACACAATGCTACAACAGATTCACAAGGAACCCCACGACACAAGAATGCATACATTATGCTTTACATGCAAAATGACACACAACATTCTTGAAAATGCATACGTTATTCACAACATAATTCTGAATTCATCTCATTCAATTAACATACATTGACATTCAATTCAAACAATATATTCATTTTCCAAACGGCCACAACATCACATCAAGCTCACAATTTCCATAATTAACTTATTTACGTTTTATCGGAAAAGTCGGTGAAAGTCGGCTAAACATTTCATTTCTTAGCATCATTCGTTTCTACACGTTTCTAGCTTCGAATCGATACAAGGAACACTCAAAACGGATACCCGAAACTAAAGCTACGGATTAAAACACCATTTCCTCAAAAACCTACAGGCTCACTGAGCGCCCTCTCGCTCGCTGAGCGAGGAAAACCCTGGAACTTTCGCTGAGCGAGGATAACTCGTTGAGCGACCACTGCAATTTCCAGAATTTCTCAGCTGCGAACAGTCAACTCCAAACCCTCCAAGACTCAACCAAACTCTACTAATCATGATCAACAACATGTATCTAACATCATACTTCGATTATAACTATTTCTAACCGATTAATCCACCAATTTCTCACATTTTCACTAAAACCCTAACTATTCATCTTCTCTAAACTTTCATCAAAACCAAAACTCAACTAATCAAACACATACATAATCATAAACAATATTAAGATAACAATGCTTATCACCCTTACCCGATTATACCGATTCCTAGGAGCAATCTTGAAGCTTTTCCAACTTTCCCTCTTTTCTCTTCTCTCCTTTTCTTTCTTCTCTTTTTCTTTCTCTTCTTACCAACTTTCTATTTCACTTTTTCTCACTCTCTTATATTCTTCTTCTTTCTATTTCTATTTTCTACTCTTTCCAACCAAATATAATTCTCTCACAAAAATACTAATTCTACTCATTTCTAACTTATCACTAATTAACAAATATCTAAAATACCCTTCAATCCAATTTTACCCAAAAATTCCCAAAACGGTAAAATCACACAACACATCATATCATCATGATAATTTCACAAATAAAACTATTATCATACAAATAAAATAAAAAAAACTCCACAAAATTTAGGAAAATCGAATCAGGGCGTTACAATATCCACCTTCTACAAAATCTGATACGGTTCAGTAAACTTGGGATCCAGTTTCTTAGATTTCGATGCATGTCCAACACCTGTCATCAGGTTTACTCTCAGAAAAACATGGTCACCTTCAATGAAATCTAATTCTTTTCTCCAATATCGTGATAACTCTTCTGTCTACTTTGAGACGCTTTCATCTTCTCACAGATCATTTGAATCATCTTGGTAGTTAGTTGCACAATCTCAGCCCCAAGCATGACATTCTCACTTGTCTCATACCAACACAGAGGTGTCATACACTTCCTACCATACAAAGCTTCGAACAGTGTCATTCCAATACTAGAATGGTAACTATTGTTATACGCGAACTCAATCAATGGTAAATGAGTATTCCATGAACCATCTTGTTCCAACACACAAGTTCTTAACAAATCTTCCAACGACTGAATAGTCCTTTTCGATTGACTATCCGTCTGTGGATGATAAGTCGAACTCAATTTCAACTTAGAACCCAAAACCTCCTACAAACTTTTCCAAAATTCTGAAGTAAACCTCAGATCTCTATCTGACACTATGCTCAACGGGACACCATGTAACTTCACAATTACTCTGATATAAATCTCCACCAACTTCGTCAATGGAAATCTCATATTAATTGGTATAAAATGTGCAGATTTCGTAATCCGATCCACAACTGCCCAGATAACATCAAAGCCTATCACCGTATTCGGTAAACCAGTAACAAAGTCCATAATAATACTATCACATTTCCATTTCGGAATCTCCAACAGTTGCATTAACCCCGAAAGTTTCTAATGCTCTACCTTTGACTTCCGACACGTCAAACAAGCATAAACAAACTGAGCTATGTCTCTTTTCATACCAGACCACCAAAATAACTTCTTTAAGTATTGATAGATTTTCGTAGCTCCCAGATGGATAATCGAGCTACTCCGGTGACTCTCCTCTAAAATTTCTTTCTTCAATTCCACATTATCCGACACACAAATTTTGTCCCAGAATCTCAACACACCACTATCATCCATTTTAAAATCGCTATCAGGATCATCCCCTTCTGTAGGTATCAAGTCCACTAGCTTCACATCAAGTCTCTGATTTTCCTTAATCACATCAAGGAAGTCATTATTCACCTTCAACAAACCCAAATTAATACTCTCATGCGTTGTCTCACAAAACATGCTAAAGTCTTTAAAATGTTTAATCAATCCCATTTCTTTCACCATTAATGTCGACATATGAACCGTCTTCTGACTCAGAGCATTTGCTACAACATTAACTTTTCCTGGATGATAACTCAAATTAAAATCGTAGTCCTTCAAGAACTATAACCATCTTCTTTGCCTCATATCAATTCCTTTTGATCAAATAAATACTTCAGACTCTCGTGATCACTAAATACTTCGAACTTCGATCCATACAAATAATGCCTCCAAATTTACAATACAAAAACTACTACAACTAATTCAAGATCATGAGTAGGATAACTCCTTCATGTATTCTCATTTACCGAGAAGCATATGCCACTACTTTACCATCTTGCATTACCACTCTGCCTAAGCCCATCTTAGATGCATCATAGTACACAACAGAAGGTTCAATCGAACTTTGTAAAATTAACATTGGTGTTGTAGTTAATTTCTTTTTCAGCTCTTCAAAACTCCTTTCACACGCCACATCCTAAACAAAAGCTTGACTCTTCTTGGTCAAATGAGTCATTAGTAATGCCAAATTAGAAAACCCTTCAATAAATCTTCGGTAATAACCTGCCAAACTCAAAAAGCTTCTAATCACTGTTACTGTCCTCGGAGGTTCCCACTAAAGTACCGCACTTACTTTAGATGGGTCCCTTGATATACCATCACTAGAAATAACTTGTCCTAAGAAACTCATAGTCTTCAACCAAAATTCACACTTCGAGAACTTTGAAAACGATTTATTATTTCTCAATACCTGCAATGCAATTCTCAAGTGTTATGTATGATCCTCTTCAGACTTGGAATAAATCAATAAGTCATCTATAAATACCCCAATAAATTGATCCAGGTGAGAATTAAATATACGGTTCATGTATTCCATAAACACACTCGGCGCATTAGACGCTCTGAAAGGCATCGCCGCATATTCTAATGTCCATAGCGAGTTATGAACGCAATTTTCTGAATATCACCTTTCTTCACACTAATTTGATGGTAACCCGGTCTCAAATCAATTTTACTGAAAATATGAGCCCCAAAAAGTTGATCCATTAAGTCATCAATCCTCGGAAGTGGATACTTATTCTTAATGGCCACTTTATTCAACTAACGATAATCAATACACGGACGCATATTTCCATCCTTCTTTTTCACTAATAACACTGGAGATCCCCACGATGACACACTCGGCCTGATAAAATTCTTATCATGCAATTCTCCATTATGAGATATCAATTCTGCCAATTCCGATGCAGACATCTTGTACGGTGCCATAGATATTAGTATAGTACCAGGAACAAGATCAATAATAAATTCAACTTTTCTTGTCAGAGGTAATTTTGTAATATCATCAAGAAACACTTCAGGAAATTCATTCACCACTGATAACTCATTAACTGATGTCTTGCTTTCAAACAACAACGAGGCAAACACCGCATATATCTTTGTCTCATCCTCTAACAACATCCTTAACTCCCTAATAGATAAGGAATCCACCAATGCTTCATCTTCAAGAGTAAGAAACAACAATATCTTTCTAAAGCAATCAATGTAAACCCGATTGAATTCCAACTAATTCATCCCCGAATTAGCATCAAGATTACCGAGTGGCAAACAAATTAAATCCACTCTGAAAACTCTACCAAAAATAGTCAACGGACACTTCAAACACACTAAGGAAGTAACCACAGAACCAGTAGACAAAGTTTCAATCGTCATTCTCTGATCTAGAGTAGATGACACAATTCCCAATTTCTTCACACAATCAACAAAAATGAACGAGTGGGTTGCACCTGTGTCAATGATAACAATCAATGGAATGTCATTAATAAAACAAGTGCCTTTGATGGAACGCTCCTCATTGGTGGATTGTTCCCGCCAATGTAAACACTTCCCCACTAGCCTGAGACTTATTTGGCTTCTCACAACGAGTGCTGATATGACCTTGTTCTCCACAATTATAATAGGTAGGCATAATATACAATATGATATAACATGACCTGATCGTCCACACTTGAAGCACTTTTTCACCTCATTCGTACAATCCTTAGATTTAAAATAAATGGTTGACATTAAAATATTCATTAAGGGAACATGTGTATCTCTTTCATCATTTAGTTGAAAATGACATAAATGATTAAAGAAACACATATATCTCAACCATTTATTTTTAAATGTAAGGACTAATAATTATTTATACAATTATCACATAAAAGTAATATATATATATATATATATATATATATATATATATATATATATATATATATATATATATATATATATATATATATATATATATATATATATATATATATATATGGAAGCAATGTTTTAAAAATTGAATCGAACCAGACGGTTCAATCAGTTGGACTGGGAACCGGAGATGAATTCGGTTGGATCAATCTTTCCAAACCGTTAGTAGGTCAAAGTCGGAAATACCCAATTTAACTGTCTAAAACCATTTAAACCAAAGAACCGGGGCCATTTTTGTAAAACCGCTTGGTTAAAAATAATTAAATTGACCATTTTCTTATTTTTTTTCTATAAAAAACTTAATATGTTAATATCAAAACTTAATATACATTTTCTAATCACAAAAAAGAATTTCGTGTTTTGTTTACAATCATACAAATTTCTAAGTTTTGTCACTCCATTTTAGTTTTTCTTTCAACCACACTCAATCATCATACTATCTCTTTTAAACATAGTCAAGATGTCCAACTCAATATTGATTGTCATTCAAGTCAATATTATTTATTTATTTATTTATTTTTGGTAAGAATGAGGGCATCAAGCCCAAAAGGAAAACAACTACTCAAAATCTAAAGACGAAATAAAAAATTCTCACTGCATCCAATTTCATCATTGCAAGTCAATATTATTTATTGTTGTCAATTAAGACATGTTTGTCGTAGTTTAACTCAAATTCATTGTTTTTATGTTTAATGAAGTATATTGTATTATTTACTTTTGGCATTCTATCTTATTTAATTCAGGTATTCATAATTATTTGACTTTATTTTAGTTATTATGTTGTATTATTTTAATTTTTATTTGAATTAGTTTAACTTATTTTATTGTAGTTCTTTAGTTTGGTCAAATTATTCTTAAATGAAGGTTGAACTGAAATGTAGAACTATGTTATGTTATTATATGTATTATCGAAATTGTTGTATTAAATTTGTAATGGATTTTTGAAATATTTGTTTTATTAAATTTTGAACATATGATTATGTGTGACATATATATAAAATTTAGTTTTATATTATTAGTTTATTCAATAAACGGTTTAACCGTAGATTAAACTTATCGAACCAATTGAACCTTAAATCACAAGTTTCACAGGTTCAATCTTCGGTCCGGTTTTTAAAACATTGTATGAGAGTGATTTTAAAATTAGAAATGAGAGGAACAAACAACAACCATTAGATCAAGTTAATAAGAGAGAGGGAATGCATGTTAATATGAGAGAGAAATCAATAGTCACATTATTGAATAAGTTTAATTATTATTGTTTGATTGATTTAATGGTTGTTTTTGTCCCTCTCATTTCTCATTTTAAAATCTCCCTCAATTGATATGTCTTATATGAGCAATTTCCCCTTCCATATGAGTGATTTTTTTAAAAATTTTGTACAAAAAAAAAATTAGATTTACCCGCTACATTTGAAGATTTTACTGTTTTGGCCCCTAAAGAAACTCAGTCATTAAAATGACGTGGCATAATTTTTTTAATTTGTTTATTTCTTTTAATGACGTGGATGATCTAGTTGGCATTTATTATTATTATTATTACTACTATTATTATTATTATATCCACGTGGATGACTTTTTTATTATTATTATTTTTTAATTTTTTAATCTTCTTTTTTACTTTTTTAATTATATATTATTTTTAACTTTTAATTTTAAGTTTTATATATATTTTTTAAATTAATTAATTAAAAACTTAAAGAAATAAAGTTGGGTCTAGCCTTTTTGGCCCAATTATGTCTTCATTTGCATTTCTAAAGTACAAGACTTAATATAAACACTCAATGTGTTCCAAAATCAAACAATGTGGGACACGAAAATAACATAACAACATAGCTCAACCTTTGTTTCTACTCTTTGTATTAGCATTAGCACTAGTATTAACACTTCGATTGTCACTCACAAATTAATCTAAGGGCATTTGCAGTATTAGCCTTAGCACTCCATTGAGTCTTCATATGCATATGTGATTGTGAAAAACCATTTTTGCCTTCAACCATTTCAGACTTGGATTCTCTACTATCTGTAGAATTCGACAAGACTTTGCTGATAGCTGGTATGGGTTTGCTTATTGTATCCTCCATATCTATTAATAAATGCCTATAAGACTTTGTATCAATATTATCATAGTTCTCAGGCATAACCATGTTTTCATTAACTTCACCATCTTCGGTAAGCATCACCTTGAACTATAACCTCATCTTTAAGTGGGATCACCACCGAATACATAACCTCAACAATAAAGTAAATCACAATAACATTATTTGGAAGCAACACCCATCAAATGTCAATTCTTCATCCACAATGATCTTCAACAAAATGATTGAAATTATTGGACCCCCATGATGGTGTTGCAAAGGAGGCTATTGAGCCATTATTTGCTTTATGTGTGGTATTTAGTTAGTAAATTGTTAGCTATTATTGAGTTGAGCTATGATGTTATGTTATTTATGTTAAATGTCATTTTGAAATGGTTAGTTACCTATTACGTTGTTAATGTGATGATGTTAAGTAGTGGTGTTTATGATGTTATTTGTTTGATGGAGATGATGGAATTATTAATGGAGATAATTTAAGGTTATGGAGAGTTGAAGAGAAATGGTTTTACTTGTAGCAGCAGAGTTGAAGAGTAGTGGTGTTCATGCAATATGTCCCACATCATTTGGTTTTGGAAACAATTGAGTGTTTATATAGTTACTTATGCATAACATTTACAAATGAAACACTACAAGAAAACTACATTTTAGCATCTACTAAAAACCCTCGTTAACAAACAAAAAGTCGATACTAACTATTACTAGTATCGACTTAGCGTTGGTGTCGGGTTGACGCCCCAAAGCTCGAAGCTAACAATAACATTCAGTTGATGCTAGTCTTCACGTCGGCTTAAAGCAACACTAGGTTGACGCTAAAAATGCGGTTTGATATGCAACACTAATACAAGGGTTAACATCGGTTGCTAGCAACGCTAGCATGTGCAACATGTTTGAATATGGTTAGCTAGCACAAATCAATTATATTTCACGTCATTTGTTAGCGTCAGATGCATGCAACGCTAGCGTATCACACGTCATTATAAAGTGGCGGCTGTAGCCGACTCTATGTATATTTTTTTAATTCAGTTTGATTATTCGGACCGTACGAGAACCTATTTGAAATAAAACCTACTTCTAATTTCACTTTTAATGACTATAATTATCCAACGGATGTTACATTTATAAATACATACAAGATCCATTTATGAAAAATTGTAATATTGCATCAACATTAAAACTGGTTTTTTTATGAGAACAATCAAAATAAAAACTTGAAAGAGATTGAAAGAAATTGAGAAGTATTATAGCATTGACATAATGATATTGAAAAGTATAATATATTGCAGCTAAAACGTTATTTTATTATAGTAAAAAAATACCTGAACCAAAAAGACTAGCGTAATATATTTATATAAAATTTTGATTAATTAATTTTAAAAATTATATCATCCACAGGGATATAATAAACAAGTAAAAATATCAACTAGATCATCCACGTCATTGAAAGAAATTAAAAAACAATTATGCCACATCATTTTTCTAGTGACTAGGTTTCTTGTGGGGGCAAAACAATGGAATCTTCAAATATTAAGGGGAAATCTAAACTTTTTTTATAAGAGAGTTTTTCAAAACTCGCCCATATGTCAGAGGGTAAAGTAACTATTAAATCTCCTTAAAAATAATTATATATAAATATAGTGGGGTTCAACTTACTCCAAAGGTAAGTTTTTTATGTTACTCTAAATCATAACCTTTAAATTATATTTAATCGAATAGTTAATTAAGTAAAAATGTTAATTTAATCATTAGATTAGATTAGATTCAAATACTATGATTTGAAATAAGTTAAAAAAACTTACTCTTGGATCATGATTAAAAATAATTATATATATATATATATATATATATATATATATATATATATATATATATATATATATATATATATATATATATATATATATATATATATATATATATATATATATATATATATATATATATATATATATATATAATGTTTTAAAATAATTATATACTAATTTTCTAAATATAATTATAAATTCTATTTTAAACATATATTTATTTTAAATTATGCTTTTAATTATAAAATTAATAAAAAGTAAATAATAAATTATATGTTGTATATTCTATTTTTAAATAATAAATTATATATATATATATATATATATATATATATATATATATATATATATATATATTCTATTTTAATCTATAAAAAATAATAAAAAATAAAAAAATTTATACTCAAATTTGATATATATTATATTTTTTATGAAAAATATTTAATAAACTAATATATTAAAACGAAAATAATACATTTATGTATGTTTTTAAATAATATAAAACTGAATATTTTATTTTATTTTAAATATAAATAAAAATTTATGTGAACAAATAGCATATATTTTTTATTCTTATTTTGAATATATATATATATATATATATATATATATATATATATATATATATATATATATATATATATATATATATATATATATATATATATATATATATATATATTAAAAAATAAAAAATTATTAAACCTTACGTATATGTTTTATTTTACTAAAATACATTAATATATGGATAATATATACAAAAATATCAACAACCCACTGTCGCTCCCACCAAAATGACACCTGGTCAGAAGGGGTACAGACGCGAACGGTCGGCGAAAGGAGAAATGAAAACACACAGGGGTGAACTCAAGAGAAGGAAAAGAGTTGCCAGCTAGGCATTTTTATCCCAGAGGAAAGGTAATGCTGCATAGACCTAAGAAAGATATGGATAAGACGGTTGCGAACCAGAGAGACTGAGAAAGGGGGTTGGTTACAACCTAGGAAGGTATTAGCACCCAGATTGTCCGTCGTACTCGAAGGGATCCACGCTTAAAAGATTTGTGTTTTAAAGGGGTAGTGTCAGTGCAATTTGTGTGCAATAGAGCTGGAAAAGAATGTACAGGTGTCAGTGTAAAAGAAGTGTGAGGTGAAATATGTTAGTGTCAGTGTGAGAACAAGAATGAAGTGCCCAAGATAATGAGGCTAAAAGAATAATGCTGGAAAGAGGGGGAATATACAGAGACTTTTGTTCGATAACTGTTAAGTTATGCCTACGTATCCTCTCGTGCAATGAGGAAGTCAGAACACCGTAGTTCGACCCAAAGAGACTGAAAGGTAAATTGACTTGTGAACTGCTTACTTGTCTATGCTCAAGTGTATGACCTGTCTGGCTCAGGTGCAAACTGTCTTGCATTAGACGGAAGAAGCGAGTTCTCGTTTATGAGTGAATGAGGTGAGAAAAGAATCCCGGAGGAGACGATTATTGTTTGTTTTTGAGTTTTCAGTCTTTTATTGCATTTCGAAGTTTGTCATAAGTTAATGAGCTTAAGCCTAAACCAATGGATTTAGTAAACTCATCACATCTTCCCTCTGATTAGGGGTAATGAGAGTACCTTAAGTGTGAAGTCAGCTTCTCACACTTAATCACCATGATGTAGGATTAAGATCATTAACCTACTTGATTATTTAGATGTTTTTGTTGTTTTTGTTTAGTGTTAAGTAATGAGTTTAAGCCATAATCAAGGATTTAATGGACTCATTACACCATCCTAATAGAAGGATAATAGATGAGAACATTTAAGCTGAGAAAGACTCCTCAACTTAATCCATGATTAGGGATTAACCTCATGACAAAACAAGACCTTTATTAAAGTGGGTTTTAGTTAATGATAAGATTAAGAAGTGGATTTTATGGTTTGTAAGACAACTTGAGGGGGACTTGTCCATTAAAACTAGGGTTAGTCCTTCTTAACCAATTAAGGAAGAATTAGAACCCTAATGCAAGGCCCAAGTTACAAGCTTGATGTCTTGATGATTATTAGATGGATTGATTAAAGGATTTTAAACACATTAAGGGTTTAACACTTAGGATTAAAGTTATACACTCCATCCTAATAGAAGGATGCAGGTATAAGCTTAATCACAAAGCCTTAAAGCCTTTAGGGTTTAGTCCTTGATTATGAGATGAGAAGAGAGGACTCAATGAAACACAAAGGTAAAATCTAAATGGGGGACTAATCAAAACCCTAATTATCGTCATGCTTGGTTGTTCCTAAGGTTTGTGAGGTTTACAAGAAAGATCTTCAGAGAAACCACCAGGAAGCAGATGAAAGGAGCAAAGAGAAGCAAAGTAACTTGCTTCATTTAAGAAGACAAGTCACTTGAAGAAAGAAAGTAAGATGAAGGAGAAAGAGCAAGCTCAATCTCAAACACAAGATAAAATGCAGCAATGATGCATAAGAGGAATGAAAAGAGATTGTGAGAAGTGAAAGCAAATTCACTTCTCAAAGTAACTTACCACCTGAAAAGTTAGTGAAAGGAATGAAATGCAATGCAAATGAGATGCAATGACATGATACAAACCAAAACCAGAAGCATGAGTGTGATGATAAGGATGCTAAGAGGTGATGCAAACATGAGGCAAGGCATGAGAATGATCATACAAACATATGGATGCAAATGAAGCATTCTTAGAACCATGAACATACATGAAAAGTTATGGAATGCAAATGACATACAACATGGCAAATGAAAGATGCAATGATCAAACATGATTCTAATATGTCCTAAGATGTATTATGAATCAAATGGATGCACAAAATGTCATGGCAAGTCATGGTATGCAAACAAATGGAAGATGGATGCAAATGAAAGCCCAAATTAGGGTTTATGATCAATACACAAAACAAAATTCAAAACCAGAAGCAAACATCATGACAAGAATTTGAAAATGCATTCAAAGGAACCCTAAAACTATACAAACTCACTGCCCAAAGGAGGGGTTCTAACTCCTAACCTAATGAGGGTTATGAATTTCTTAAGATTGCTAGGGTTTTAAGGTACCTTGTCAAGAAAAATGCAAAACAAAAAGGAAATGCAAGATCAATTCATGCCAATTTAATCCTATAAACTACATGCTATACAAGATGCAATGCAAAAAGAATCATTGTCCAACTCTTAAAGGCTAGGCAGAAATGAATTTTTGAAGATTGAATCAAAACAATGCTTTGAAATGAAATTAATTCCATGGAAAATTGTCAAAAGACATCAAGATCAAAAAAGAAATTTGGTTTGAGAGTTGGACAATGTTTCTAAATGATTTTAAATGTTTCATGAATTTTTTGTGATTTTTAAATACATAAAAGTATTTTTAATTAATTAATTCCCATTAACTAATTAAAAATAAACTTTTAAATGATTTAAAAATAATTTTTAATGCAAAAAATAAAAATAAAAATGTTTTTGGTTTCTGAAAATTAATTGAACCTTTGACAAAAAATTTCAGAATTTTTAAAGATGTTTTACTATTTTTAAATAAATGAACAAAACAAATGAATTTAAATGAAAATAAAATTGAATTTAATGAGAAGTAATCAGAATCAAAGGCTGAGGTTTGAATGGAATGCGCGCGCATTGACTGGCGCCAGATCCAAGGGTTGTAATTCAAACTGGATGGATTTTAATTAATCCTGATTAATTAAATTAATAAAATAGGATTAGGGTTAAGTGAGAAATCTGGTCCACACGTTTGCGCGCCAGTCAGCCCTAGTCAACTCATCCTACGTTCCAGATTCAAACTTACATTAATGACTCTGATTAGCCCTAAACAAATTCAGGTGGCCGGAGAAGACTTCCGGTCGTCTTCTCCGGCGAGACCTTCACCCAAACTCTCTCAAAACTTCACTAAATCATGCCAAACTCTCCAGATCAACTCAACTAAGCACCCTAAACAACAATCCAGCAACAAAATCCATTTCTTTCTACTCAAAATCCAAATACGAATCAAACATCAAAAACTGCAAGAATTTCAGAAACACGATACAAGCTCATTTCTCAATCTTTTTCAAAAGTAAAAGGCTCAGTGGACTCAGGGAAGCATGCTTTATCATTTAGAAACAAGAAATAAAGGTTCTGGAAAAATGAATTTCCATGGCTACCTGAATCGAAGCTTTGATTTCTGGAACTTTCTGGCTGGCCCTTTGATCCAAAACACCTCTAATGGACCTCCTGAGAAGCTTGCAACACTTGGTTGGAGTTTAAAATGGCTGGTTTGAAAGATTACTGAAGTTCTGTTCAAAGAGGGGCAGAAATCGTATTTTGATTTCAGTGAGTTTCAGGCTATGGTGATGGGTGGTTTGTGATCAGTGAGGCATGTTGAGATTGTTTGTGAAGTTTGTTTGTGTGTTTGAGGCTTGTGGAGAGTGTTTCGAAGATTTTTGCAACTGAAGCATAAACTTTGAACTAGGGCTTGGGGTGTGTTTCAGCATGAAGTGTTATGTGCTTTGGCTTGCTTTTGATTTGTATAAACAAGTGTGATAGGTCAGAGAGTGGGTGCTGGCCTATTGTGATTGGTATGGGCAAGTTGCCAAAATGTCAACTTGACTTGTACTTGAGGTATGGGCAATGGTACAACTTGCTTTTTGGCTTGTCTTGGTTCAGCTTAGTTTAGGGAGAGCCATGGAAATGTTTATGAGAGAAATCAGCAAGTTGATCAAGGTTTGTGTAGTGTTTTGCAATTTTCACAAAGCTTGTCCCCTTTGGAAATTCTTGAGATTCAAGGCATCAAAATGCAAAGTTCTTTGGCCCATTCTGAATTTTAGAGGTCATGTGATCATGTTGTGAAGAATTGGTACACATTTGAGGCCTTTAGAACACTTGATCATAGCATTTTGCAAAATGCCTCTTTGGTAGAAAACTTCAAATTTTGTGATTTTGGCCAACTTTGACAAGCCATAACTTTTGATCCAAAATGAATTAGGTCAAGTTCTTGTACTTTTTGAAAAGGGAATGATCCATTCTATAACTTTCATGACCAAAGTTTTTCCATTTGAAGCATTTTTGAATCAAAAAGCAAGGGTTGAAAAAGTTTCCCAAAATGACAATTTTCATTATAAGTCAACTTTCCCAAAAAGTCAACTTTGCAAATGACTTGAGATTTTCCAATTTTGTGAACTTATAACATCTTCTATGATCAAATAAAGATCATACACAATCAAAATGATGAAGAACACCCTTTGGTTGGGTCATTGGGGGCCTCAGATGCCCTGATTTTGCACTGACTTGCTCAAGAAGTCAACTCTTGATCAAATGACTTCCCCATGGAATTTATTCATGAAAATTGATATGCATGCTCCCTATACCATATAGAGACCAATAGAAACAAGAATGACCAAAAAATTTGGAGTTATGGCCTCTGAAACCAAAACCCTAATTTTAGGTCATCTGTGCAGTTAAACCTGGCTCTGCTTCCATGCCACTCTCAGTTCTTGTGATTCTTTGACATTCTTGACTTTGAGGGGATATAATATGATGCTTGAACATACATGGTCCCCTTTGAAGTGATTGAAGACCTTTGGAGTGGCTCAAGAAGCTCTTGGATTGCTCAGATCACAAACCCTAGATGCAGATGACTTTGAACCAATGCAGTGAATCAAAAATGTGGTATGCGATGCTATGATTGAATTTATGCATATGAAGAGGTCACAAGCCATGGTGTGAATGGGTGAGGGCAAATTTGGGGTGTTTACAGCTGCCCCTATTCAAGCATGAGTTAGCTGTGCAGGATGTAAGCGACGGCTTATCAGTTAAACAAGATAACTTGTGGTTGAATACCAAAGACAGTCCAAAATTTGCACTCACAGAATGAAGAAGAAAAGGGATATAGATTGTAAAAGAAAATAAAGTATATATATAAAGTGCGGGCGACGGAGGACGACCGCCGAGCAGAGGACGACTGCTGGGGAAAGAGTAATGACGGGGACGGCCGACATGCTGGGGAGAATGCGGGAAATAAAGCAATGACGGGGACGGCCGACATGTTGGGGATATAAAAGATTATGATGGGGACGGCCATCAAGTAAAGCTGTAAGATTCTCTGGGGAATATGTTCATAAAGTAATGCAAACAACTATGGGTACGGTCATCGGGCTAAACTGATGAAGGACGATCATCAGGAAAAGGAAAAGGGACCACGATGGGGACGGCCATCGGGTTAAAGAATAAATGAAATAGTGATGAGGGACGGTCATCAAAGGTGAAGGACGATCACCTGGCAGGGTACGGCTGCCAAAAGTATCGCGACATAGGACGAATGCCGGATAAAAGGTCGACGATGGGGACGGCCATCGGACGAGCATGATGAAGGACGATCGTCAAGAGGTGAAGGACGATCACCTAGCAGGGGACGGCTGCTCTCAGGGTTTATCATGACATAGGACGAATGTCAGATAACAATATCAACGATGGGGACGGCCATCGGATAAAATGATGAAGGACGATCATCAAGAGGTGAAGGACGATCATCTAGCAGGGGACGGCTGCTAAATATCACGACTGTCGCTCCCGATAAATGAAACAGGGTCAGATAAGGGTACAGACGCGAACGGTCGGCGAAAGGGGCAATGAGAACACACAGCCGTGAACTCACTGGGGATGAATAGAGTCGCCAGCTAGGCATTTTTATCCCGAAGGAAAGGCAATGCTGCATAGGCCTAGAAAAAGATGGATAAGACGGTTGCGAACCAGAGAGACTGAGAAAGGGGGTTGGTTACAACCTGGGAAGGTATTAGCACCCAGATTGTCCGCCGTACTCGACGGGATCCACGCTTAAAAGATTTGTGTTTTAAAGGGGTAGTGTCAGTGCAATCTGTGTATAAAATAGCTGGAAGAGAAAGTACAGGTGTCAGTGCAAAGTGTATAAGTGATGTGGAGTGTATAAGAGAAGTGTCAGTGTAAATACAGAGTGAAATGCTCAAGATCATGAGGCTAAGGGAATAAAGCTGGGAAGAGAGGGGATATACAGAGACTTTTGTTCGATAACTGTTAAGTTATGCCTACGTATCCTCTCGTGCAATGAGGAAGTCAGAACACCGTAGTTCGACCCAAAGAGACTGAGAGATGAATTGACTTGTGAACTGCTTACTTGTCTATGCTCAAGTGTATGACCTGTCTGGCTCAGGTGCAAACTGTCTTGCATTAGACGGAAGAAGCAAGTTCTTGTTTGTGAGTGAATGAGATGAGAAAAGAATCTCGAAGGAGACGATTATTGTTTGTTTTTGAGTTTTCAGTCTTTTATTGCTTTTGAAAGTTTGTCATAAGTTAATGAGCTTAAGCCTAAATCAATGGATTTTAGTAAACTCATCACATCTTCCTTCTGATTAGGGGTAATGAGAATACCTTAAGTGTGAAGTCAGCTTCTCACACTTAATCACCATGGTGTAGGATTAAGATCATTAACCTACTTGTGATTATTTAGATGTTTTTGGTGTTTTTGTTTAGTGTTGAGTAATGAGATTAAGCCATAATCAGGGATTAAACAGACTCATTACACCATCCTAATAGAAGGATAATAGATGAGAATGTTTAAGCTGAGGAAAGCTCCTCAACTTAATCCATGATTAGGGATTAACCTCATGACAAAACAAACCTTTATTAAGTGGATTTTATTTAATGGTATGATGATGAAGTGGATTTTATGATTTGTAAGACAACTTGAGGGGGACTTGTCCATTAACACTAGGGTTAGTCCTTCTTAACCAATTAAGGAAGAATTAGAACCCTAATGCAAGGCCCAAGTTACAAGTGTGATGTCCTGATGATTATTAAGTGAATTGATTAAGGGAGTTAAACACATTAAGGGTTTAACACTTAGGATTAAAGTTATACACTCCATCCTAATAGAAGGATGCAGGCATAAGCTTAATCACAAAGCCTTAAAGCCTTTAGGGTTTAGTCCCTGATTATGAGATGAGAAGAGAAGACTCAAAAGAGACACAAAGGTAAAACTAAGAGGGGAGACTAATCAAAACCCTAATCATTATCATGCTTGGTTGTTCCTAAGGTTTGTGAGGTTTTCAAGAGAAGTCTTCAATGGAACCACCAGGAAGCAGATGAAAGGATCAGGAGAAGCAAAGTAACTTGCTTCATTGAAGAAGACAAGTCACTTGAGGAAAGAAAGTAAGAAGAAGAAGAATGAGCAAGCTCAATCTCAAACACATAACAAAATGCAGCAAGGATGCATAAAGGAGATGAAAAGAAAATGTGAGAAGTGAAGGCAAATTCACTTCTCAAAGTGACTTACCACCTGAAAAGTTAGTGAAAGAAATGCAATGCAATGCAAGATGTGATGAAATGACATGATGCAAATCAAAACCAGAAGCACATACATGATATTAATGATGTTATGAGATGATGAAAACATGAAACAAAGCATGGGGATGATCATACAAACTTATGGATGCAAATGAAGCAAGTTAAGAACCATGATCATATATGAAAAGTTATGAAGTGCACATGGCATACAACATGGAAAATGCAAGATGCAATGATCAAACATGCTTCTAATATGTCTTAAGATGCTCAATGAACCAAATGGATGCTTGAAATGTCATGGCAAGTCATGTTATGCAAGAGAATGCAAGATGAATGCATATGAAAGCCCAAATTAGGGTTTATGAACCAAACATCAAACAAAAAACAAAAACAGAAGCAAACCCTAGGATAAAAAATGGAAAATGCCACTCAAAGGGCCCCTAATCTTATGCTAAACCAATGCCCAAAGGGGAGGTCTCAACTCTTAACCAATCTCAAGTTATGATTTTTACAAGTTATTAGGGTTTTTAGGGTTCCTAAACAAAAGAAATGCCAAACAAATTGAAAATGAGGAATCAAATCATGACCATTTAATCCTAGAAACTACATGCTAGACACAATGCAATGCAAGAAGAATCAATGTCCAACTCTTCATAGATAGGCAGAAATGATTTTTTGAACTTAGGATCAAAATAATGCACAAAAATGATTTTTATTCAATGAAAAATTCTCAAAATGCATCAAGATCAAAAAAGAAATTTGGTTTGAAGGTTGGACAATGTCTCTAAATGTCTTAGAACATTTCATGAATTTTTTGGTGATTTTTAAATACCTAAAAGTATTTTTAATAAATTAATTTCCATTAATCAATTAAAAATAATCTTTTAAATATTTAAAAATGCTTTTTTAATGATAAAAATAAAAACAAAAATATTTTTGTGTCATAAAAATTATTAAAACTCATGAGAAAAAGTTTCATAATTTTTAAGCAATTTTTACTATTTTTAATAAATGGTACAAATAAAATGAAAAAAGAAAAGAAAATAAATTGAAATAAAGGAAAGTAAGCATAATGAAGCGTCCAGATTGAATCTGGGCTTGGGAAGTTTGACCTGGCGCGCATCTGGACGGCCCAGGTTCAAACTTCCCTAAACTCAATTAATCAAATAATTAACATTTAATTAAATGTGGATTAGGGCTAATGGTCAGATCTCAACCACTCAATGCACGCGGGAAAGGAAGATCGCACGGCCTAAATTCAAACTTGCCACAAAACCCTAATTAACTCATTAATGACCCTCAGGCGGCCGGAGAAGACTTCCGGTCGTCTTCTCCGGCCAGCATCTTCCCTGAAAAATGCCAACTCTCATCCTAGCTCACTAAAACCTAATTTTCTTGCCCAGAAACCATCCCCACACATCATAGAACAAGAATCCACAGCCAAAACAAATTTATTTTACACAACAAAGCTGAATCGAAGCAAAAGGGGTTTAGGTCAAAAATTTTCAGGAACATCATGCATGCTCAAAACTCAATGATTTTTGAAACCAAGCATACCATCATGATCAGTGGAACACAGAGAACCAATTAAGAACTTAAAATCAAGCTCCTGGGAAAAATGTTCATGAAGCTCACCTGAACTGAAGCTCTGGTCTCTGGCACTTTCTGGCTAGTTCTTTGGCTCAAACAGGTCCCAATGACCCCCCTCTGAAGCTTTGGATACTTGGTTGGAGTTTAAACAACCTCCTGAGTGATTTTGCAGAAGTTCTGACCAAGGGAGTGTGAAAATCGTGTTTGTGATATGGAGGGTCTCAGGCCAAAACAATGGTTGGTTTCTGGTCAATGAAGCAAGGTGAGTTGATGTGTGTAATTTGTTTGAGTGTTTATGGCTTGTGTAGACAGATTCGAAAGCTTTTGCTTTATGGAGTGAAAATGGAGAAGTGAAGCTATGGCTGGTTTCAGGCCTGGGTCTTGTTGGTTTGGGGTCTATGAGACATGGTGAATTGATTAGTGGAAGTTGTTCTTGTGTTTGTTAGCTGTGGAGAGTGATTCGAAGAGTTTTGCTTGAGAGGGTGATTTTGTGAATGGTGTCTTGTGGCTTGTTTCAGCTTGGCCTCTTGATGTGTTTGGCTTGCTACAAGATAGTATAAACAATCCCAATTGGCCAGATGATGTGACATGGCCTGTGGTGATTGGGATGTTTGCTTTTGCCAAAAGTCCACTTTTTGTGTAAGAGAGGTATGGCTTGGTTCTAGGCTAGTACAAAGCATGGGCTGGCGCAGCAAGGGTGAGGGGAAGGGCTAGCAAAGCTCAGCATCCAATGTGGCAAGTGGTAGGGAGTGTGATCATGAGTTTTGCAAGTTGGTGCAACTTTGGTTCACATGTGACTTTCTTATTCCACAAGCCATGAAACATGAGCATTCTTGGTTCAATTCTGACTTTTAGAGTTTATGTGATGTTTGTGCCATGGTTTGATGTCAACTAGAGGTTACAAAAAGCCTTGGTTCATGATTTTGCAAAATTCACATTTGAAGCATGTCTTGAAAATCAATGATTTTTGCCAACTTTGTCACACCATAACTTTTGATCCAAGAAGAATTTGATCATGTTCTTGTACTTTTTGAAAAGGGAAAAATGTATTCTACAACTTTCATGACCAAAGTTTTTCCATTTGAAGCATTTTTGGATCAAGAATCAAGGCTTGAAAAATGACCTAAAATGAAGCATTCTTGAAAAGTCAACTATGCCCAAAAAGTCAACATTTGCAAAAACTCCAAATTCTTGATTTTTGTGAGCCTAAACCTTCTTCCATGATCAAATAAAGACCATATACACTCAAAATGATGAAGATCACCCATTGGTTGGGTCATTGGGGGCCTCAGATGCCCTGATTTTGCACTGACTTGTCTGAAAAGTCAACTCTTGATCAGATGACTTCCCCATGGAATTTCTTCATGAAATTTGATATGCATACTCCCTATACCATATAGAGACCAATGGAAACAAGAATGACCAAAAAATTTGGAGTTATGGCCTCTGAAACCAAAACCCTAATTTTAGGTCAACTGTGCAGTCAAACTTGGCTCTGCATCCATACCAAACTCAGTTCTTGTGATTCTTTTGCATTCTTGACTTTGAGAGGATGTAATATGATACTTGAACACACATGGATCCCTTTGAAATGATTGGTGGCCTTTGGAGTGGCTCAAGAGGCCCTTTGATTGCTCAGATCACAGACCCTAGATGCAGATGACTTAGAAACTATGCAGTGGATCAAAAATGGGATATGAGATGATATGATTGTGTCTATGCATATGAAATGATCACAAGCCATGGTGTGAATGGGTGAGGGCAAATTTGGGGTGTTTACAGCTGCCCCTATTCAAACATGAGTTAGCTGTGCAGGTTGTAAGCAACGGCTTAACAGGCAAACAAGATAACTTGTGGTTGAATACCAAAGACAGTCCAAAATTTGCACTCACAGAATGAAGAAGAAAAGGGATATAGATTGTAAAGGAAAATAAAGTATATTGTAAGGTGTAGGCGACGGAGAACGACCGTCGAGCAGAGGACGACTGCTGGGTAAAGAGCAATGACGGGGACGGCCGACATGCTGGGAAAAGGTAAAGCCAGGACGGGCACGGTCGACTAGCTGGGAAAAAGTAAGAAATTATGATGGGGACGACCATCAAGATAAAGCTGTAAAAATTCTCTGGGGATTAATGAAACATGACGGGGACGGCCATCAAGTTCATAAAGTGAAGTAACCAACGATGGGGACGGCCATCGGGCTAAAAGAACAAGGGACCACGACGGGGACGGCCATCGGGCTAAAGAATAAATGAAATAAACAGATGATGGGGTACGGCCATCAAAGGTGAAGGACGATCACCTAGCAGGGGACGGCTGCTCTGTTGGGGATAAGACGAGGGACGGTCATCTAAGGTGAAGGACGACCACCTGGCAGGGTACGGCTGCCGAAAACATCGCGACATAGGACGAATGCCGGATAAAAGGTCAACGATGGGGACGGCCATCGGCTGAGCATGATGGAGGACGACCATCAAGAAGTGGAGGACGACCACTCAACAGGGTACGGCTGCTCTCAGGGTTTATCATGACATAGGACGAACGTCAGATAACCAAAATCGACAATGGGGACGGCCATTGGATAAAATGATGAAGGACGATCATCAAAAAGGTGGAGGACGACCACCTAGCAGGGGACGGCTGCTAAAGTATCAACGATGGGGACGGCCATCGGATGAGCATGATGGAGGACGACCATCAAGAAGTGGAGGACGACCACTCAGCAGGGTACGGCTGCTCTCGGGGTTTATCGTAACACAGGACGAGTGTTAAATAAAAGAAATTGCTTTGTTGGCGATCTACTGGGGATATAGTGAACACGGACGAGTGTTCGCAACCAAAAAAGTATAAGTGCTTAGATGTTGTGTATAGATTAAAGATGCGGACGAGCATCCTTATGATACGGACGAGTACCATGTAGAAACAAATACTGACACGCGTTCAGAGATGATGATACGGACGAGTACCAACTGGTTAACAAAGAACATGAACCAAAGTCGAATCTGTGGGGATGTAACTGGTATGTACAAGATACGGACGAGTATCTGTATAAGTATGATTAGTATGAGTAGTATGAGTAGTATGAGTGTTTATCTGCTGGGGAGGGTGACACGGACGAGTGTCAAAGTATAATAATATTAACAAGTACACGGGTTGTAAAAGTATAAGCGACTGCGCTGGGGAAATGACACGGACGGGTGTCAGGAAAGTGTATACAGGTATGTGTGAGTGCAAAGAGGACGTCTTTGGCCTTCTGCTGGGGTATGACACGGACGGGTGTCAGGAAGTATCTGTAATACGGGTGATATTGTTGTGAAGAGTGTTCAGGCGGCTTTACTGGGGAAAGATGGCACGGACGGGTGCCAAAAGGAGTATATACTGGTGTTTGTGATTTGTGAGGCAACTGCTTTTGCTGGGGACTTTGGGGGATTTTCCTGTACGTTGACGGACTGTCATTATTCACAAGTGTTTGATTCATAACATGGCTTATGATTATGCTATATGCTTGATTTTTGCCGTAATGCTCCGTGTTAAAACGGAATGCTACGCTTTGTGGGCGAATATGATGCGGATGCTATGATTGTGCAAAGATACCAAACCGGGATCCGGGTCCCGTTGCTGCGAAGATCTTCGATCGATCTGTATGAAGTGGACATCCCAGCTGGGGATAAGATCACTGGTAGACCCGGTGAGATGTATCTGCTTGGGGATACAGGTCACTGATTGACATATCCCTACAATGAGGGACCCAGCTGGGGGGGTGTAGAAGTCTTCTGTACTCTGTTGTGATCTTCATGCATTGCTCTTCTGAATAGAGGCTGAGACTCTGTGGGGAGATGGTTCCCTGACTTTGTACTCGGTTGGGGGCGAGACGGCAACTCGGCTGGGGAGAAAGAGAGATCCTTGACTCAGTCGGGGATGTAAGCGCCTTCCGTGATGCCTAGCAACTCTGATGAAGATAGGTAGTAAAAGGCAACTCCACTGGGGAAGTTATGAGAGGCAACTCAGCTGGGGAGAGAGCACTTTGGGTGCTAGAAACGAGTGTCGATTTGCCAGCTTGCCGGGATGAGGCCTCATGCCCCAAGTTGCGCTCTGGATACCTGCAATCCTGAAAAAGATAGAGAGACGCACAAGATAATCCCGAGGTATCCCTTACTGGGTCCCGTCATAGGAGTTTAAATATTTCTGAGTAAGCAAAATTTCCTGCAAGCATGTTTTTATTTGAAGATAAACATCTGTATTCTTATGCAATCAATGTTCCTTTAAGATATCAGACATTTTTGCAAAATAAAATAAAAAAATGTACAAAACGAGACATGACTGAAAATCTGATTTTATTAATTCGGGCGCCCTGAATTGGCAAGATACAGTCAAAGAAACGTATCTCCTGAAATGAGGAGATTGTTACAAATGGAGAAATAAAACGCCGGCAGTGTTGACGACGCTTTCAAGGAGCTTCCCCTTCTGCTATGACTCGTATGACAATGACGTTCTTCTCGTCCTGCTTTCTGAAGAAGGCTGATTCTGATTGAAGCTTGATCCTTTAGAGCTTACCGAGTTGTAGATAATACAGACGAATTCAGAATGCAGTTGTTCGCTTATTCCCTTATTTTGCATGGATCGCCCTTTCGGGTTTTCAATCCATCGGGATACCCATTTTTGCCTGAGCTGTCCAATGCGGCTTTTCAACTCAGCGGGTGTACGTTTTTTTTTCCCCCTTATTTTTGCCCGAGTCTTTTATTCTGTTTTTGACTCGCCAGGATGCCCTATTTTTGCCTGGACTTACATTCTGTTTTTATGTCCAGCGGGTCATTCTATGCGAAGTATTTTTTAACTGCATCTGAATTCACAGGGGATGGGAAATCTTCACCATCCATGGTGCTGAGCATCAGTGCTCCACCAGAGAAAACTTTCTTTACCACGAATGGTCCTTCATAGTTTGGAGTCCATTTGCCCCTGTGGTCTGTATGAGGAGGGAGGATTCTTTTCAGCACAAGATCTCCTACTTGATACTCTCGGTGCCTGACTTTCTGATCGAAGGCTTTCTTCATTCTCTTCTGATACAACTGCCCATGACAAATTGCAGCCAATCTCTTCTCTTCGATCAGACTCAATTGTTCGTATCGGGCCCGAACCCATTCTGCTTCACTCAGTTTAACATCCATTAGTACCCGGAGAGAGGGTAATTCAACTTCGACAGGTAGGACTGCTTCCATACCATATACAAGCTGATACGGTGTTGCCCCAGTGGATGTTCTGATTGACGTGCGGTACCCATGCAAGGCAAACGGTAGCATCTCATGCCAGTCCTTGTAAGTGACTACCATCTTCTGCACAATCTTCTTGATATTCTTATTAGCTGCCTCAACAGCGCCATTCATCTTTGGCCTGTAAGGAGAAGAATTGTGATGTTGGATCCTGAAGTCCCGGCATAGCTCCGCCATCATTTTGTTGTTTAGATTGGAACCATTATCAGTAATGATCCGCTCGGGAACTCCATATCGACAGATGATATCTCTTTTCAGAAATCTGGCTACCACTTGCCTTGTAACATTTGCATATGAGGCTGCTTCAACCCATTTGGTGAAATAGTCAATGGCGACCAGGATGAATCTATGGCCATTTGAAGCAGTTGGCTCGATCTTGCCGATCATGTCAATGCCCCACATAGCAAAGGGCCATGGTGAAGACATTATGTTCAAAGGATTTGGAGGCACATGCACTTTGTCCGCATAGATCTGGCATTTGTGGCATCTCCTGGCATAGGCACAACAGTCGGCATCCATTGTGATCCAATAATAGCCTGATCTTAACAACTTCTTAGCCATTGCATGTCCTCCAGCATGGGTACCAAAGGAGCCTTCGTGCACTTCATGCATCAATAAATCTGCTTCTGTCTTATCAACACATCTGAGGAGTACCATGTCAAAGTTCCTTTTGTATAAAGACCCATCAGCGTTCAGAAAGAAACTACCAGCAAGCCTTCTCAAAGTCTTCTTATCATTGGAAGATGCCCCAGGTGGGTATGTCTGATCCTCCAAGAAGCACTTAATGTCATGGAACCAAGGCTTATCATCTTTAACAATATCTGCTGCGAACACATATGCCGGTCTATCAAGTCTGGACACTGAAATCTGAGGTACAAAGTTGGCAGTCTGGACTTTGATCATGGACGAAATGGTGGCCAGAGCATCTGCAAACTGGTTCTCGTCCCGAGGGATATACTCAAGCTTGACTGTTGTGAAGAAAGTCAGTAACCTCCTTGTATAATCCCTGTAAGGTATCAGATGATCCTGATGGGTGTACCATTTGCCGTTGGTTTGATTGACTACCAAAGCTGAATCTCCGAATACGGTCAATGTCTTGATCCTGAGGTAAATGGCTTCCTCAAGACCCATAATGCAAGCTTCGTATTCAGCTTCGATGTTAGTGCAGTTGAAAGTGAGTTTGGCCGAGAAAGGCATGTGAACTCCCTTAGGTGTAATGAGTATTGCACCAACACCACGACCGTTCATGTTAACAGCCCCGTCAAACATCATAGTCCATTCTTCTTCCGGGTCAGGCCCTTCAGTGTGAATAGGCTCTTCATGATCCTTTGCTTTAATGAACATGATGTCTTCATCAGGGAAGTCAAATCTCATAGGCTGGTAGTCATCAATGGGTTGCTCAGCAAGATATTCAGATAGTACACTGCCCTTGATGGCTTTCTGAGAGGTGTACTGGATGTCATATTCTGTGAGAATCATTTGCCATCTTGCAACCCGTCCGGTAAGAGCTGGCTTCTCGAAAATATACTTAACTGGGTCCATTTTGGATATCAACAAAGTAGTGTGGGTCAACATATACTGTCTCAGTCGGCGAGCAGCCCACGCTAAAGCACAGCAAGTTTTCTCGAGCAGTGAATAACGTTGTTCACAGTCGGTAAACTTTTTGCTCAGGTAGTAAATTGCATACTCTTTTCGACCAGACTCGTCATGCTGGCCCAGCACACACCCCATTTACTCTTCTAATACCGTCAAGTACATTATCAGAGGTCTTCCTTCAACTGGAGGCATAAGGATTGGAGGTTCTTGCAGATATTCCTTGATCTTGTCAAATGCCTTCTGACAATCTTCATTCCACCTGACCGTTTGCTCTTTTCTCAACAGCTTGAACAAGGGTTCACAGGTTGCTGTAAGGTGAGATATGAACCTTGAGATGTAGTTCAATCGACCTAAGAACCCTCGAACTTCCTTTTCAGTTTTCGGTGCAGGCATCTCTTGAATAGCTTTGACTTTATCAGGGTCAACTTCAATCCCTTTCTCGCTTACAATAAATCCCAGCAGCTTACCAGATCGCACCCCGAATGTGCATTTGTTGGGGTTCAACTTCAGTTGGTACTTCCTCAGACGCTTGAACAATTTGAGCAGATTTACCAGATGGTCTTCTTCAGTGAGGGACTTGGCAATCATATCATCCACATAGCATTCTATTTCTTTATGAATCATATCGTGGAATAATGTTACCATAGCCCGTTGATATGTTGCACCAGCATTCTTGAGCCCAAATGGCATTACCTTGTAACAGAACGTGCCCCAGGGTGTGATGAAGGTTGTCTTCTCCATGTCTTCAGGTGACATCTTAATCTGATTGTATCCTGAAAATCCGTCCATGAAGGAGAATACCGAGAACTGAGCCGTGTTATCCACCAATACATCAATGTGAGGTAAAGGGAAATCGTCTTTCGGGCTGGCTCTGTTCAGATCCCGGTAATCAACACACATTCTTACTTTGCCGTCCTTTTTAGGCACAGGTACTATATTGGCCACCCACGGCGGATAGCTAGTCACGGCAAGGAACCCGGCGTCCCATTGCTTTTGTACCTCTTCTTTGATCTTCATAGCCATGTCTGGGCGGGTACGGCGCAGTTTCTGTTTGACTGGTGGGCATTCTTCCCTCAACGGCAGCTTGTGCATGACAATGTCAGTATCCAACCCTAGCATATCTTGGTAAGACCAAGCAAACACGTCCACATACTCTTGAAGCAGATCAATCAGTCGTCTCTTCACTGAGTCTTGCAGGCAGGCCCCGATTTTAACCTCTTTCACGTCTTCGTCTGTACCAAGATTAATCACTTCAACCTCCTCCTGGTGAGGAGTAATAACCTTTTCCTCTTGTCTTAACAACCTGGCTAGCTCTTCAGGAAGCTCATATTCTTCTTCAACCCCTTCATCAGCTTGATTGATTGGATTGTCAAAGTCATACGAAGTCATAGCCGTGCTGTTGTCAGTGCTGTCTGGAAGGCACACTCTGCAAGGGTTCAGTTGGTTCATTTTAGTGATTTGATTTTAATCTTGTTTTAAAAGTGAAAATAAAAATTGTCATTTTGAAAACACTGCCATTTATTTTTTTGTACAAAAAGAAAAATAGAAAAACAGTGAACGGAAAAGAAAAAAGACTCGTTTGCAAAAAGATGTCTGATATTTCATTAATTGATCTTGTTTGCACAAAAAGTACAGATGGCCCGATTACAAAATGAGTCTTGTCATCTTGGTCAAGATGCAAGACTTTGATGCATGCTTATAAAAATACAGGAAATAATAATTACTCTGCATGAGTAACTCTTATAATTTCCTGGGAAGACTAGTTCGAGACACTGCTCCCCGGGATCTTTGGACGAATCCAGCTTTCCAGGTTGCGTTCCTCTTCCAGCTCGTCTTCCAGACAGTTGATAGCATCAGGGGTAAGCATCCCCCCACTCACAAAATTGGGCTCTTTCGCAGCCGCTGCTTGATCTTGTTGAGTTGGTTTGTAACCCAACCCAAATCTGTCTTCTTTCTTCTCCACCGGTAGTAGCTTACCCCAGCCTTGGGCAGTTCCTTCCTCAACAACCTTCCGGGCTTGTTGGTATGATGATATTGAAGTACCAGGCACAGCAAATGTTTCGTTCACATTCAAAGCTTCAAACCCTTGGCTCATTGTTTCATGGATCTCTCCGTCCATTTCAATGTACTTATAGGTAGCCAGGTGGCTGACAAAAATATCCTCTTCTCCACAGATTGTAACGATTTGACCCTCCCACTCGTATTTTAACTTCTGGTGAAGGGTAGAGGTCACGGCGCCAGCAGTGTGAATCCATGGCCTACCCAACAAACAGCTGTAGGCAGGCTGAATGTCCATCACATAGAAGATAGTTTTAAAGGTCTGCGGGCCAATCGTTATGGGCAACTCAATCTCTCCCAGAACCGATCTCTTAGAACCATCAAAGGCTCTCACCACCAGGTTGCTGGGTCTCAATGCCAATCCATCATATTCTAGCTTCACCAGAGCCTTTTTAGGTAGGACATTAAGGGATGACCCCGTGTCCACCAGCACATGGGAAAGGACAGCACCTTTGCACTCCATGGTTATGTGCAAGGCTTTGTTATGGTTGCGGCCTTCCGTTGTCAAATCAGTATTGGTGAACCCTAGTCCATGACTAGCATTAACATTCCCCACTACAGCTTCCAGCTGATTGACAGTGATCTCTTCAGGCACGTAAGCTGCGTGCAAGACTTTGAGTAGTGCATTCCGATGGGCCTCGGAGCACATAAGCAATGATAGGATTGAGATCTTGGAAGGCGTCTGATGAAGCTGATCCACTATTTTATAATCACTCTTTTTGATGATTCGCATGAACTCATCAACCTCTTGATCGAATGGTGTCTTCAAAGCCTCCTTAACAGCTTGATCTTCCTGCACAGGGTTCTTCCCTTTTGCCTTGGCAGCAGCTTCTGCTTCGGTTGTGGGTCTCTGAATTTGTGGAGCGAAAAGACGTCCGCTTCGAGTGAAGCCTCCGCCTCCGCCCACATTGTCTATCTGTGGTGCAGGGGTTGATGATTCAAAAGTGATTCTTTGTCCCTCACAGTACAAGTCAGAGCCGTAATGCCAGGGGATGGCATTACTGCTTTCATAAGGTACGGGTCCAGGCACCGTAATAGTGACTGGACTGACTGCAGCTGCAGAAGGAATTGTGATAGTTTGTGGATCGTAATAAATTGTAACTGGTGCTCTAACGGGAGCAGCACTTTCTGAATTGTAGGCAGAGTTGCTTTCAGGATCGTAGAATATGGTGACAGTTGAGACATCTTCATGATTTGTTGTTGGTGTTGTAGGAGACATTGTCGGAAGAAAGGATGTTGTTGTTGTAGGAGTTTCAAAATGGAGTGAAGCTGAAGTTGTAGAAGAAAAATTTGCTAGTAACTGATCAGTTGAGACGATAGATGGAGTACTTGTGGATGAAATCGAAGAATTGTCAGGAACAATGGTTGCTGCAGTTGTAGGAGGTTCTGAAACCGTTGCTGATGAGATTGCTGGATTTGTTGGAAACGATGTGGTGATCTGAAGTTGGCCACTCTGAATAAGACCATCTATGCCATTCCTTAAATTATCGCACCCATTTACCGAGATGTTGCAGTAAGCACAGCCTAACTCACACCCCGGAAACATTTGACATTCCAAGAGCTGAGCCTTGATCTCCACCAACGGTGTCCTGATTTGACCCACACTGGTTATTAAATAAGACGGTTTTTCTTCTTCAATAGCGTTAATTCTGGGACCACCGTGGTTTGGCATTGGGTTTTTATTGACATTGGGTGGTGGTGCGAAATTCAGAGCTTTCGAGTCTACCAGGTCTTGTACCTTCATGTGCAAGGCTCTGCACTTTTCTGTACTGTGGCCAGGTGCGTTTGAATGGAAGGCACACCTAGCGTTGGAGTCATAATTCCTGGGTAGACTGTTGGGATCTGGAGGTGCCAACGTCCTTAGCTCAACTAGGTTGAGTTTCAGGAGTTGTGGCAGCAGAGTAGCATATGGCATAGGGATCGGATCGATCACCCTGTTAGCTTGAGATGGCCTCTGCTGAAATGGCCTCTGTTGAGTGTTGTTGTTGGTGTTGCTGTTGTTGTAATTCCTTGGAGGATACTGAGATTGCTGGTGGTACTGAGGTTGTGGCTGATAGTTTTGTTGTGGAGGTTGATAAACTGGCTGAGGATGAACTGGAGCAGGAATGGTGACTGCTGCCACTGATCTGTGAACATATTGGGGCCTGCCCCTGTTGGTGTGGATGGCATTGGTCTCGCCAGTTCTTCTCGGGCCTGCAAAAGGCTTTCTTGTACTACTGGACGAACTTGCACCGTTGTCTGAGATCTTACCCATCTTCAATAGGCTTTCAATTCTCTCTCCGGCTATGACAACATCTGCAAAGCTAGTGGAAGAGAAAGCAGCTAGCCTATCAATATAGGTTCCCTGAAGGGTATTCATGAACATATCAGCCATCTCTCTTTCAGACATAGGTGGCTGAACAGCAGCAGCCAATTGGCTCCATCTCTGGGCATATTCTCGGAAACTTTCCCTTGACGACTGTGACATTCCCATTAGGAGAGTCCTGTTGGGTGCCATATCTAAGTTGTACTGATACTGTCTGATGAAGGCCTCTGCCAGGTCCTTCCAGCATCTGATAGTTGCCCTTGTCAAGTGAGAGTACCATTCTCTTGACGCTCCAGTTAAGCTATCCTCGAAATAGAACATCCAGAGCTTTTCATCCATTGTATAGGCCTTCAGCCTTCCCAGAAATGATTGTAAATGAGTCCGGGGGCATGAAGTCCCGTTGTATTTTTCAAAACAATGAGGCTTAAACTTATGGGGGATCCTGACCCCGTCTACCAAGCCCATATCCATGACATCGAATCCCAAAGAGTTTTGAGATTCTAAGGACCTCAATTTCTCAGCTATCTCATCCAACCTTCTATCATAAGCTTCTTCCCCAGCACCCATTACTGTAAACTGATCCTCTTGGGGGTCTTCTTGAAGTACCCTGGCTGCAGTGGCGGTCCCTTGAACATTTGCAGGGATGTTGACCTCAGGATGGAGGTGTGGTCCAAATACAGGGGGATTTACATGAGGTTGGACCCTTTCATTGTTGCTGGTCCCGGCAGTCCCTATATGTGGATCTTCTTGGTTCTGCCTTTCCACCATGGCCCTCAATCTTTCCTGGCTCTGAGCCATGTTGTTCATCACTTCCATAAACTGAGTCATTTGATTCCTCATCTCTAGCCTTTCATTTGCCATTTGATTTCTGACCTCAGTAAGGTCCTGCTGCATCTGATCCATTTGAATGCCCGGAAGGTTGCTACGGGTCGGATAACGGTGCGGACGGTTGAGGGGAAAAACTCGGCGCCGAGCAATAGTTCCTGAACATCACAACAGAGTTAATGGCAATAAACAAAAACCTACAAAAAAAACAAAAGGGGTTAGCATGCAATGCAGTATGCTTATTTGTTTTCAAGGTATCCGGCTTGGTATTCAGTTTTGACCCTTCCAGACCCCTGAAGATGTGGTTGTTGTTGCTTGAAGAAAACTCGGATGAAGCAAACTAACACAAATATATTACAGAAGGTGAAATAATACAACTTGTTCATTTTACAACACAAGCCCTCTAAGGGGTCAAAATACATTACAAGAAAATAAAAGTACATGGAAAGAAAGCAACAACAAACAAATGATCAAACACCAAGACCAAACTCATCCTCACGAACTTCCTTGAGAAGGGCTTCGGTCACAGGATCAGCCGGACGTTCCGTGAGATTCCTGATGAGGAGATTCCGGGTGGTAACAGCTGCTGTTAGCTTCTTGTGCTGAGTTTGTTCTTTGGACCTCTTCACCCCTGCTTTGATCTTCAGCTCTGATATCTCCCTCTGGGCTGCTGCCAGGGCTTCTTGCTGTTCTTTTGCACTAGCTTCCAGTTGCTCCATCTTGTCTTGAACTCTCTTGTCTTCCAAAGTACGAGCCTCGGTGATCCTGACCCACCGAGCCTGACTCTCCTTCAGATACAAGTCTGTCCTTGCTCTCTGGAACTGGGCTTCTTTGCAAGCATTCTTCAGAATTTGTTCTCCAGCCTTAGACTTTTTGATATAATCCCCAGACTTCTCAATCTTAGTCAGATGCTCTATTCTCAACTTCTCCAACCTCTCAATCTCCCTCATACCCTCACTCCTCTCCCTGAGGGTCTTCTGCAAAGCCTGGGTTAACTTCTCATTTCTTTCCTTCAAACTCTCAAACTCCTCCAAACTGACAGTGGCAGGTGGTGCTGATGATGATTCAGGCATATCTTCTATAGTGAAGGGCATCCCAGAGAATTGGGCCCTGGCACGGGACCATTCATAATATTGTGCTGATGCCACATTGTTGCACTTTCCCAAAATGGTTATTCCCTTTGTTTGAACATTATCCCAGGCCCAGGCAGCCTGCCTAACAACAGTCAAATTAATCTTGTTCTCACAATAAAGAGTCTCCACCAAGTCATGTGCCTTAGGAGTATGGACCAGTGCATAGCCCAGTTGCCTTCTGAACAGCAGAGGGTTGTAATTAATACTACCCTTAACTCCTATTAGGGGCACATTGGGAAAATGCCCACAGCTGGTGATGATATCCCTGCCCTTGGTGCTCTGGGTGCACCATCTGATATCAGCTGAAGTTAGGGCAGTGAGTCTCTTAGCCCAGTTGCTTTGCTGACGAGGATTCAAAAATGCATCTGTCCTGGGTAGATGCCTGAGAAGCCAAGTGTGGAACAATGGAGCGCAACACCTCACTAACCTTCCCCTCTGCTTTTCATTCCTCTGATGCACTGAATAGTAAAGATCCCCTAATAAAGTGGGTGTTGGGTTCTTCAGGATGAAAAGATGGATTGCATTCTTGCTAATGAATCGAGGCTCATCTGCAAACAATACAATTCCATATATACTCAAGGCCAATAATGCACAAACAGCTTTCCACTCTCCTAAAGAAGCTTTCAGGGTAGCTTGAGAGATCAAGAAATCCAGATGGAAACCAGGGATCCCAGCTTTAGAAGTCATATGCTGCTCAATCAGGACAGGTTCCAAATGCAAAGCCTTTGCTACTTCTCCATTACCAGGAAAGACCATCTCAGGGTTGAAAGGAATTCCACCCCTGATAGGCATACCAACCAATGAGGAGTACTCTTCCAATAGAGGGCCCAGCTGAAAGTCTTGAAAAGTGAAACACCTCAGTGGGGGATCATAGAACTGAATGCAAGTGTGGATCAGACTTCTTTGTGAAGGGTTCAGATCCACAACCAAATCAAGTATATCTCCATAGTTTTCCCTGAACAAGGATATGTGATCTGGAGTGATCAGGGTCTGAATCCTCCTGATGTCAGGTAGCTCTGGCTGGAAGAAGTGATAGGTGATATTGCTCTTTTTAGGAGCCATGATGCTGAAGATGAGTAGAGACAGGTGCTGATGATAATACTGAAGAAAGGGGGGCACTGATTGGCTGGTGCAGGTGATAGCTGAAGCAGATAGCTAAACTGAAGTAGGTGCTGATGAAGATAGGTCAATACTGAAGATGGGGTCAAAACCAAAACTAAATGAAGATGGATACCCTGAAACACAAATAAGCAAATGTCAATATGATGCAATGGTTATGTATGCAAATGATATGCAAGGGTCCGTGACTGAGCCGAATCTGATCAAATGTCTTGATATAGGTCCAAGTATGTTCAAGAAATCCAGATGGAGGTCTATAAATCCAGTAACCAAGGTGGGGGGCTCAAATAAAGAGCCACATGTCCAGGGTTTTAGAATCACAAGAACTGTCCCAACATGAAGTACTCTTAAACAAAGTAACAGGGTATTTTGAGGTCAAGGTACCTGCAAACCTGTAAACAGCCCAACCCCCTCACAGGTGGTGTTCTAAAACAAGGATCCTCAGACTTGGATCAGTTATGAGAAGTGTAAACACTTCTAACCCGGAGGTACAGTGTTTACAATAACCATAAAAGTTCCTCCTCTAATTCACCTCAGTTTCTGAAGGTCAATACTAAAAGGTCATCCAGACTTAGCAGGCTTCCCAGATAGCCCTAGTACTGCAGGAAATCTGCAACACAGAGTTCTCAAGAAGAAACCCATATCTGAACCGTGTTTCATATTCCCGCACCAGACCGAGATGGAATGGGAAAGAATATGATTCACTCTAGCCTAGGTGTCACTCAGGTCCCAGGTATAGGACATTAACTCTCAATGGAACACCCACCCACCAGAGCAAAACCAGATCCAGCCAGACAGCATGACAGTATGATATATGAAAAGCAGTAAAGAAAGTAATAAAACAAACTGTACATAAAGAAAAAATAAAACAGATATACAAGCACAGATAGCACATAACACCCCAGTAAACACAAATCAATCAAGCGCTAGGAGGAACCCACAAAAAGAACCAGAAGCCCTGGTTGCAGTATAAGGGTCCCCAGCAGAGTCGCCAAGCTGTCGCTCCCGATAAATGAAACAGGGTCAGATAAGGGTACAGACGCGAACGGTCGGCGAAAGGGACAATGAGAACACACAGCCGTGAACTCACTGGGGATGAATATAGTCGCCAGCTAGGCATTTTTATCCCGAAGGAAAGGCAATGCTGCATAGGCCTAGAAAAAGATGGATAAGACGGTTGCGAACCAGAGAGACTGAGAAAGGGGGTTGGTTACAACCTGGGAAGGTATTAGCACCCAGATTGTCCGCCGTACTCGACGGGATCCACGCTTAAAAGATTTGTGTTTTAAAGGGGTAGTGTCAGTGCAATCTGTGTATAAAATAGCTGGAAGAGAAAGTACAGGTGTCAGTGCAAAGTGTATAAGTGATGTGGAGTGTATAAGAGAAGTGTCAGTGTAAATACAGAGTGAAATGCTCAAGATCATGAGGCTAAGGGAATAAAGCTGGGAAGAGAGGGGATATACAGAGACTTTTGTTCGATAACTGTTAAGTTATGCCTACGTATCCTCTCGTGCAATGAGGAAGTCAGAACACCGTAGTTCGACCCAAAGAGACTGAGAGATGAATTGACTTGTGAACTGCTTACTTGTCTATGCTCAAGTGTATGACCTGTCTGGCTCAGGTGCAAACTGTCTTGCATTAGACGGAAGAAGCAAGTTCTTGTTTGTGAGTGAATGAGATGAGAAAAGAATCCCGAAGGAGACGATTATTGTTTGTTTTTGAGTTTTCAGTCTTTTATTGCTTTTGAAAGTTTGTCATAAGTTAATGAGCTTAAGCCTAAATCAATGGATTTTAGTAAACTCATCACATCTTCCTTCTGATTAGGGGTAATGAGAATACCTTAAGTGTGAAGTCAGCTTCTCACACTTAATCACCATGGTGTAGGATTAAGATCATTAACCTACTTGTGATTATTTAGATGTTTTTGGTGTTTTTGTTTAGTGTTGAGTAATGAGATTAAGCCATAATCAGGGATTAAACAGACTCATTACACCATCCTAATAGAAGGATAATAGATGAGAATGTTTAAGCTGAGGAAAGATCCTCAACTTAATCCATGATTAGGGATTAACCTCATGACAAAACAAACCTTTATTAAGTGGATTTTATTTAATGGTATGATGATGAAGTGGATTTTATGATTTGTAAGACAACTTGAGGGGGACTTGTCCATTAACACTAGGGTTAGTCCTTCTTAACCAATTAAGGAAGAATTAGAACCCTAATGCAAGGCCCAAGTTACAAGTGTGATGTCCTGATGATTATTAAGTGAATTGATTAAGGGAGTTAAACACATTAAGGGTTTAACACTTAGGATTAAAGTTATACACTCCATCCTAATAGAAGGATGCAGGCATAAGCTTAATCACAAAGCCTTAAAGCCTTTAGGGTTTAGTCCCTGATTATGAGATGAGAAGAGAAGACTCAAAAGAGACACAAAGGTAAAACTAAGAGGGGAGACTAATCAAAACCCTAATCATTATCATGCTTGGTTGTTCCTAAGGTTTGTGAGGTTTTCAAGAGAAGTCTTCAATGGAACCACCAGGAAGCAGATGAAAGGATCAGGAGAAGCAAAGTAACTTGCTTCATTGAAGAAGACAAGTCACTTGAGGAAAGAAAGTAAGAAGAAGAAGAATGAGAAAGCTCAATCTCAAACACATAACAAAATGCAGCAAGGATGCATAAAGGAGATGAAAAGAAAATGTGAGAAGTGAAGGCAAATTCACTTCTCAAAGTGACTTACCACCTGAAAAGTTAGTGAAAGAAATGCAATGCAATGCAAGATGTGATGAAATGACATGATGCAAATCAAAACCAGAAGCACATACATGATATTAATGATGTTATGAGATGATGAAAACATGAAACAAAGCATGGGGATGATCATACAAACTTATGGATGCAAATGAAGCAAGTTAAGAACCATGATCATATATGAAAAGTTATGAAGTGCACATGGCATACAACATGGCAAATGCAAGATGCAATGATCAAACATGCTTCTAATATGTCTTAAGATGCTCAATGAACCAAATGGATGCTTGAAATGTCATGGAAAGTCATGTTATGCAAGAGAATGCAAGATGAATGCATATGAAAGCCCAAATTAGGGTTTATGAACCAAACATCAAACAAAAAACAAAAACAGAAGCAAACCCTAGGATAATAAATGGAAAATGCCACTCAAAGGGCCCCTAATCTTATGCTAAACCAATGCCCAAAGGGGAGGTCTCAACTCTTAACCAATCTCAAGTTATGATTTTTACAAGTTATTAGGGTTTTTAGGGTTCCTAAACAAAAGAAATGCTAAACAAATTGAAAATGAGGAATCAAATCATGATCATTTAATCCTAGAAACTACATGCTAGACACAATGCAATGCAAGAAGAATCAATGTCCAACTCTTCATAGATAGGCAGAAATGATTTTTTGAACTTAGGATCAAAATAATGCACAAAAATGATTTTTATTCAATGAAAAATTCTCAAAATGCATCAAGATCAAAAAAGAAATTTGGTTTGAAGGTTGGACAATGTCTCTAAATGTCTTAGAACATTTCATGAATTTTTTGGTGATTTTTAAATACCTAAAAGTATTTTTAATAAATTAATTTCCATTAATCAATTAAAAATAATCTTTTAAATATTTAAAAATGCTTTTTTAATGATAAAAATAAAAACAAAAATATTTTTGTATCATAAAAATTATTAAAACTCATGAGAAAAAGTTTCATAATTTTTAAGCAATTTTTACTATTTTTAATAAATGGTACAAATAAAATGAAAAAAGAAAAGAAAATAAATTGAAATAAAGGAAAGTAAGCATAATGAAGCGTCCAGATTGAATCTGGGCTTGGGAAGTTTGACCTGGCGCGCATCTGGACGGCCCAGGTTCAAACTTCCCTAAACTCAATTAATCAAATAATTAACATTTAATTAAATGCGGATTAGGGCTAATGGTCAGATCTCAACCACTCAATGCACGCGGGAAAGGAAGATCGCACGGCCTAAATTCAAACTTGCCACTAAACCCTAATTAACTCATTAATGACCCTCAGGCGGCCGGAGAAGACTTCCGGTCGTCTTCTCCGGCCAGCATCTTCCCTGAAAAATGCCAACTCTCATCCTAGCTCACTAAAACCTAATTTTCTTGCCCAGAAACCATCCCCACACATCATAGAACAAGAATCCACAGCCAAAACAAATTTATTTTACACAACAAAGCTGAATCGAAGCAAAAGGGGTTTAGGTCAAAAATTTTCAGGAACATCATGCATGCTCAAAACTCAATGATTTTCGAAACCAAGCATACCATCATGATCAGTGGAACACAGAGAACCAATTAAGAACTTAAAATCAAGCTCCTGGGAAAAATGTTCATGAAGCTCACCTGAACTGAAGCTCTGGTCTCTGGCACTTTCTGGCTAGTTCTTTGGCTCAAACAGGTCCCAATGACCCCCCTATGAAGCTTTGGATACTTGGTTGGAGTTTAAACAACCTCCTGAGTGATTTTGCAGAAGTTCTGACCAAGGGAGTGTGAAAATCGTGTTTGTGATATGGAGGGTCTCAGGCCAAAACAATGGTTGGTTTCTGGTCAATGAAGCAAGGTGAGTTGATGTGTGTAATTTGTTTGAGTGTTTATGGCTTGTGTAGACAGATTCGAAAGCTTTTGCTTTATGGAGTGAAAATGGAGAAGTGAAGCTATGGCTGGTTTCAGGCCTGGGTCTTGTTGGTTTGGGGTCTATGAGACATGGTGAATTGATTAGTGGAAGTTGTTCTTGTGTTTGTTAGCTGTGGAGAGTGATTCGAAGAGTTTTGCTTGAGAGGGTGATTTTGTGAATGGTGTCTTGTGGCTTGTTTCAGCTTGGCCTCTTGATGTGTTTGGCTTGCTACAAGATAGTATAAACAATCCCAATTGGCCAGATGATGTGACATGGCCTGTGGTGATTGGGATGTTTGCTTTTGCCAAAAGTCCACTTTTTGTGTAAGAGAGGTATGGCTTGGTTCTAGGCTAGTACAAAGCATGGGCTGGCGCAGCAAGGGTGAGGGGAAGGGCTAGCAAAGCTCAGCATCCAATGTGGCAAGTGGTAGGGAGTGTGATCATGAGTTTTGCAAGTTGGTGCAACTTTGGTTCACATGTGACTTTCTTATTCCACAAGCCATGAAACATGAGCATTCTTGGTTCAATTCTGACTTTTAGAGTTTATGTGATGTTTGTGCCATGGTTTGATGTCAACTAGAGGTTACAAAAAGCCTTGGTTCATGATTTTGCAAAATTCACATTTGAAGCATGTCTTGAAAATCAATGATTTTTGCCAACTTTGTCACACCATAACTTTTGATCCAAGAAGAATTTGATCATGTTCTTGTACTTTTTGAAAAGGGAAAAATGTATTCTACAACTTTCATGACCAAAGTTTTTCCATTTGAAGCATTTTTGGATCAAGAATCAAGGCTTGAAAAATGACCTAAAATGAAGCATTCTTGAAAAGTCAACTATGCCCAAAAAGTCAACATTTGCAAAAACTCCAAATTCTTGATTTTTGTGAGCCTAAACCTTCTTCCATGATCAAATAAAGACCATATACACTCAAAATGATGAAGATCACCCATTGGTTGGGTCATTGGGGGCCTCAGATGCCCTGATTTTGCACTGACTTGTCTGAAAAGTCAACTCTTGATCAGATGACTTCCCCATGGAATTTCTTCATGAAATTTGATATGCATACTCCCTATACCATATAGAGACCAATGGAAACAATAATGACCAAAAAATTTGGAGTTATGGCCTCTGAAACCAAAACCCTAATTTTAGGTCAACTGTGTAGTCAAACTTGGCTCTGCATCCATACCAAACTCAGTTCTTGTGATTCTTTTGCATTCTTGACTTTGAGAGGATGTAATATGATACTTGAACACACATGGATCCCTTTGAAATGATTGATGGCCTTTGGAGTGGCTCAAGAGGCCCTTTGATTGCTCAGATCACAGACCCTAGATGCAGATGACTTAGAAACTATGCAGTGGATCAAAAATGGGATATGAGATGATATGATTGTGTCTATGAATATGAAATGATCACAAGCCATGGTGTGAATGGGTGAGGGCAAATTTGGGGTGTTTACAACGACATAGGACGAATGCCGGATAAAAGGTCGACGATGGGGACGGCCATCGGATGAGCATGATGAAGGACGATCATCAGGAGGTGAAGGACGACCACCTAGCAGTGTACGGCTGCTCTCAGGGTTTATCATGACATAGGACGAATGTCAGATAGAAAAGAAACTTTGCTTTGCTGGCGACCTACTGGGGAATAGTAAACACGGACGAGTGTTTATATCCAAGAAATAAAAGGTATAAGTGTTTTGACGTTGTGTATAGATTAAAGATGCGGCCGAGCATCCCTAAGACTACGATACGGACGAGTATCGGGTAGAAACAAATACTGGCACGTGTTTAGAGATGATGATACAAACGAGTATCAACTGGTTAACAAGGAACACGAACGAGTGTTGATTCTGAGGGGACTCTTCTGGGGAAAAGTAGGCACAGACAAGTGTCTAAATTCAAGAAGACAAGAGTGTTTGACACAGTGTATGGATTAAAGACGCGGACGAGCATCCTTAAGACTACGATACGGACGAGTATCAGGTAGAAACAAACGCTTGACGCATGTTCTGAGATGATGGTATGGACGAGTACCAACTGGTTAACAAAGAACACGGACGAGTGTCGAATCTGACAAGATACGGACGTGTATCTGTATAAGTGAAAACAGGAGTAATAAGTATGAGTGGTGTAACGACAAGTGTTTAACTTGCTGGAGAGAGTGACACAGGCGAGTGTTAAGAGGTATATTATAAACAAGTATATGCTTTACAAAGTGTTCAGGTAATTATGTTGGGGAAAGTGACACGGACGGATGCCAAGGAGGTTATATATATATATATATAAGTATCTGTGAGTGCAAAGGGGACGCTTTGGCTTTCTACTGGGGATATGACACGGACGGGTGTCAGGAAAGATATGTATTTGTAAGAGAAGTGTCTGTTTGTAAGGAATGCCCGGGCGACTTTACTGGGGAATGATGATACGGACGGGTGCCACAAGGAGTATGTACTGGTGTTTGTGAGCGTAAGGCAGCTGCCTTAGCTTTAGCTCTCTGCTGGGGAATCTGGGGGGAATTCTGTATATTGTCGATGGATTGTCATTATTCACAAGTGTTTGATTCAGATCATGGCTTACGATTATGCAATATGTTTGATTTTTACCGTAATGCTCCGTATTAGACAGAATGCTACGCTCTGTGGGGAATATGATGCGAATGCTATGATTATGCAAGGATACCGATCCGGGATTCGGGTCTTGTTGCTGCAAAGATCCCTGGTTGATCTACTTGAAGTGGACATCCCAGCTGGGGATGAGATCGTTGGTAGATCTAGCATGTATGACTCTGCTTGGGGAAATAGGTCATTGATAAACCCATCCTGGTGATGAGGGGCCCAACTGGGGTTTGTAGAAGTTTTCCTCACTCTGTTGTGATTCCTTCGCGCATTGCTCCTTCTGGATAGAGGCTGAAACTCTGCGGGGAGATGGTTCCCTGGCTTTTGTACTTGGCTGGGGAGGAATAGAAAATGGAAACCTGGCTGGGGAAGAAGAAAGACCAAGGGAAGGTCCTCCTGGAAATTTCTTGTAAGGGGTCTGCTGAGGATGATACTTGACAACTCAGCTGGGGAGAAACCATCTCCGGTGCTAATTGGGAGATAGACTGGGTAGATGATGATTTGCCAGCTTGCTGGGGTGAAGCTTTCATGCCCCACGTTGTGCTTTGAGTACCTGCAATCCTGTAAAGACATGGAAACGCACAAGTAATCCCGAGGTACCCCTTACCGGATTCCGTCGTAGGAGTTTAGACACTCCCGGGAGTAAATATATTTCCTGCAAGCACGCATTCTTTAGAAGAGAAACATCTGTATTTATGCAATCAGTACCTTATAGACATCGGACATTTTGCAAATGAAAATAAAATATACGAGACGAGACATGACTGAAGATTTGATTTTATTAATTCACATGCCCTGAATTGGCAAGATACAGTCAAAGAAACATATCCCCTGAAATGAGGAGATTGTTACAAATTGAGAAACAAAATGTTGGCAATGTTGATGACGCTTCAAGGAGTTTCCCTTTGCTATGACTCGTATGACATTTGACGTTCTTCTCGTCTTGCCTTCTGAAGAAGGCTGATTCTGAAAGAGGCTTGATCCTTTCAAAGCTTACCAAGTTGTAAGTGATACAGACGAACTCAGAATGCAGTTGTTCGCTTATTCCCTTATTTTGCATGGATCGCCCTTTCGGGTTTTCGATCCATCGGGATACCCATTTTGCCTGAGTTGTCCAATGCGGCTTTTCAACTCAGCGGGTGTACATTTTTTTCGTTTATTTTCCCTTATTTTTGCCCGAGTCTTTTATTCTGTTTTTGACTCGCCGGGATGCCCTATTTTTGCCTGGACTTACATTCTGTTTTTATGTCCAGCGGGTCATTTTTATGCGAAGTATTTTTTAACTGCATCTGAATTCACAGGGGACGGGAAGTCTTCACCATCCATAGTGCTGAGCATGAGTGCTCCGCCAGAGAAAACTTTCTTTACTACGAATGGCCCTTCATAGTTCGGAGTCCACTTGCCCCGGTGGTCTGTATGAGGAGGGAGGAGTCTTTTCAGCACAAGATCTCCTACTTGGTACTCTCGGAGCCTGACTTTCTGATCGAAGGCTTTCTTCATTCTTTTCTGATACAACTGCCCATGACAGATTGCAGCCAATCTTTTCTCTTCAATCAGACTCAGTTATTCGTATCGGGATCGGACCCATTCTGCTTCGTTCAGCTTAACATCCATCAGTACCCGTAAGGAGGGTAGTTCAACTTCAACTGGTAGGACTGCTTCCATACCATACACAAGCTGATACGGTGTTGCCCCAGTGGATGTTCTGATTGACGTGCGGTACCCATGCAAGGCAAATGGTAGCATCTCATGCCAGTCTTTGTAGGTGATTACCATCTTCTGCACAATCTTCTTGATATTCTTATTAGCTGCCTCAACAGCACCGTTCATCTTTGGCCTGTAAGGAGAAGAATTGTGGTGTTGAATCTTGAAGTCCCGACATAGCTCTGCCATCATTTTGTTGTTTAAATTGGAACCATTATCAGTAATGATTCGCTCGGGAACTCCATATCGACAGATGATATCTCTCTTCAGAAATCTGGCTACCACTTGCCTTGTAACATTTGCATATGAAGCTGCTTTGACCCACTTGGTGAAATAGTCAATGGAAACCAGGATGAATCTGTGGCCATTTGAAGCAGTTGGCTCAATCTTGCCAATCATGGCAATGCCCCACATGGCAAAGGGCCAGGGAGAAGACATCACATTCAGAGGATTAGGAGGTACATGCACTTTATCCGCATAGATCTGGCATTTATGGCATTTTCTGGCATAGGCGCAACAGTCAGCATCCATTGTGATCCAGTAATAGCCTGATCTTAACAACTTTTTAGCCATGGCATGCCCTCCTGCATGGGTACCAAAGGATCCTTCGTGCACCTCGTGCATCAACACGTCTGCTTCTGTTCTATCAACGCATCTGAGGAGTACCATATCAAAGTTTCTCTTGTACAGGGAACCATCAGTGTTCAGAAAGAAACTACCAGCAAGCCTTCTTAAAGTCTTCTTATCATTGGAAGATGCCCCAGGTGGGTATTTTTGATCCTCCAAGAAGCACTTAATGTCATGGAACCAAGGCTTATCATCTTTGACAACGTCTGCTGCAAATACATATGCTGGTCTGTCAAGTCTGGACACTGAAATTCGAGGCACAAAGTTGGCAGCTTGAACTTTGATCATGGATGAAATAGTAGCCAGAGCATCTGCAAACTGATTTTCGTCCCGAGGGATATACTCAAGCTTGACCGTTGTAAAGAAAGTCAATAACCTCCTTGTATAATCCCTATAAGGTATCAGATGATCCTGGTGTGTGTACCATTTGCCGTTGGTTTGATTAACTACCAAAGCTGAATCTCCGAATACCGTCAAAGTCTTATCCTGAGGTCAATGGCTTCCTCAAGACCCATAATACAGGCTTCGTATTCAGCTTCGTTGTTAGTGCAGTTAAAGGTGAGCTTTGCCGAGAAAGGCATGTGAACTCCTTTGGGTGTAATGAGTACTGCGCCAACACCACGACCATTCATATAAACAGCCCCATCAAACATCATAGTCCATTCTTCTTCCGGGTCAGGCCCTTCAGTGTGAATAGGCTCTTCATGATCTATGCTTTTATGAACATGATGTCTTCATCAGGGAAGTCAAATCTCATGGGCTGGTAATCATCAAGGGGTTGCTCAGCAAGATAATCAGACAGTACACTGCCCTTGATGGCTTTCTGAGATGTGTACTGGATGTCATATTCTGTGAGGATCATTTGCCATCTTGCAACTCGTCCGGTAAGCGCTGGCTTCTCAAAAACGTACTTAACTGGGTCCATCTTTGATATCAATAAGGTAGTGTGGGTCAACATATACTGTCTCAGTCGGCGAGCAGCCCACGCTAAAGCACAGCAAGTTTTCTCGAGCAGTGAATAACGTTGTTCACAGTCGGTAAACTTTTTGCTTAGGTAGTAAATTGCATACTCTTTTCGACCAGACTCGTCATGCTGGCCCAGCACACACCCCATTGACTCTTCTAATACTGTTAAGTACATTATTAGAGGTCTTCCTTCAACTGGAGGCATAAGGATTGGAGGTTCTTGCAAGTACTCCTTGATCTTGTCAAAAGCCCTCTGGCAGTCTTCGTTCCACCTGACCGTTTGTTCTTTTCTTAACAGCTTGAACAAAGGCTCACAGGTTGCTGTAAGGTGAGATATGAACCTTGAAATGTAGTTCAATCTACCTAGAAACCCTCGAACTTCCTTTTCTGTCTTCGGTGCAGGCATTTCTTGAATGGCTTTGACTTTATCAGGGTCAACTTCAATCCCTTTCTCGCTTACAATAAAGCCCAGCAGCTTACCAGATCGCACCCCGAATGTGCACTTGTTGGGGTTCAATTTCAGTTGGTATTTCCTCAGGCGCTTGAATAACTTCAACAGATTTACCAGGTGGTCTTCTTCTGTGAGGGACTTGGCAATCATGTCATCCACATAACACTCGATTTCTTTATGGATCATATCGTGGAATAATGTTACCATAGCTCGTTGATATGTTGCACCAGCATTCTTCAATCTGAATGACATCACCTTGTAACAGAACGTGCCCCAGGGTGTGATGAAAGTTGTCTTCTCCATGTCTTCAGGTGACATCTTGATCTGATTGTATCCTGAAAATCCGTCCATGAAGGAGAATACCGAGAACTGAGCCGTATTGTCAACCAGTACATCAATGTGAGGTAATGGAAAATCATCTTTGGGGCTGGCTCTGTTCAGATCCCGGTAGTCAACACACATTCTCACTTTGCCGTCTTTCTTAGGCACAGGTACAATATTAGCAACCCACGGCGGATAGCTAGTTACAGCAAGGAACCCGGCGTCCCACTGCTTTTGCACCTCTTCTTTTATCTTCATTGCCATATCTGGGCGAGTACGGCGCAGCTTCTGTTTTACTGGCGGACAGTCTTCTTTTAATGGCAGCTTGTGCATGACAATATCGGTGTCCAACCCTGGCATATCCTGATAAGACCAAGCAAACACATCTACATACTCTCGAAGCATATCAATTAGTTGTCCTTTCACTGAGTCTTGTAGGCAGGCCCCGATCTTAACTTCTTTCACTTCTTCTTCTGTACCAAGATTAACCGTTTCAACCTCCTCCTGATGAGGAGTGATGACCTACTCCTCTTGTCTTAACAACCTGGCTAGCTCTTCAGGTAGCTCAAAATCTTCTTCAACCCCTTCATCAGCTTGATTGATTTGATTGTCAAAGTCATACGAAGCCATAGCTGTGTTGTTGTCGGTGCAGTCTGAAAGGCACTCTCTGCAAGGGTTTAGATTGTTCATTTTAGTGATTGATTTTAATCTTGTTTAGAAAAAGTGAAATGAAGTTGTCATTTTGGAAAACATTGCCATTTTATTTTGTACAAAAAGAAAAAAAAATGAAAAACAGTGAGCAGAAAAGAAAAAGACTCATTTGCAAAAGACGTCCGATATTCATTGATTGATCTGTTTGCACAAAATTACAAGATGGCCCGATTACAAAATGAGTCTTGTCATCTTGGGCAAGATGCAAGACTTGATGCATGCTTAAAAATACAGGAAATAATAATTACTCTGCAGGAGTAACCCTTATAATTTCCTGGGAAGACCAGCTTGAGATACGGCTCCCCGGGATCCTTGGACGTATCCAGCTCTCCAGGTTGCGCTCATCTTCCGACTCATTTTCCAAGTTGTTTACTGCATCTGGGGTGAGCATCCCCCCACTAACAAAACTGGGCTTCTTAGCAGCCTCTGATTGATCTTGTTGAGTTGGTTTGTAACCCAACCCAAATCTGTCCTCTTTTTTCTCCACAGGCAACAGCTTGCCCCAGCCTTGGGCATTCCCCTCTTCAACAACCTTCCTGGCTTGCTGATAAGATGTCATGGAAGTCCCAAGTACAGCAGATGCTTCATTAATGTTTAGGGCTTCAAATCCCTGGCTCATGGTTTCATGGATCTCTCCATCCATCTCAATATATTTGTATGTAGCCAGGTGGCTAACAAAAATATCTTCTTCACCACAGGTGGTGATGATCTGGCCCTCCCACTCGAATTTCAGCTTCTGGTGAAGGGTAGACGTAACTGCGCCAGCGGCATGGATCCAAGGTCTACCCAACAAACAGCTGTAGGCCGGCTGAATGTCCATCACATAGAAGGTAATTTTAAATGTTTGTGGGCCAATCATCATAGGCAGATCAATCTCTCCTAGCACTGATCTCTTAGAGCCATCAAATGCTCTCACCACTAAGTTACTTGGACGCAATGCCAAGCCATCATACTCCAGCTTCACCAAGGCTTTCTTTGGTAAAACATTGAGTGAAGACCCAGTGTCCACCAGTACATGTGATAGAACAGCACCCTTGCATTCAAGAGTGATGTGTAAAGCCTTGTTGTGATTACATCCCTCAGTTGTTAAATCAGCATTGGTAAAATCCAACCCATGGCTGGTATTGACATTTGCTACTAACGGTCTCCAGCTAATTAACGGTGATCTCCTCTGGCACATATGTTGCGTGCAAGACTTTTAGTAATGCATTCCGGTGAGCTTCGGAACACATCAGCAGGGATAGAATGGAGATTTTTGAGGGAGTTTGGTGAAGCTGATCCACCACCTTGTAATCACTCCTCTTTATGATTCTCATAAACTCGTCTACATCTTGTTCAAAAGATGTCTTCTGTGTTTCCTTGAGAATGGGTTCTTCAGATATTACACTCTTTCCCTTTGCTTTGGCAGCAGCTTCTGCTTCGGCATTAGGTCTTTGTGATTGCGAGGCAAAAAGGCGTCTGCTTCTGGTGAAGCCTCCGCCTCCCCCGACATTGTCAATCTGTGGAGAAGAGGTTGAAGAGTCAAGAGTGATTTTCTCCCCATTGCAGTAAAGGTCAGAGCCATAATGCCAAGGGATGGCATTACTGCTTTCGTATGGAACTGGTCCAGGTACCGTGATGGTAACCGGACTGACTGCAGCGGAGGAGGGTGTTGGAATAGTGTGTGGATCGTAGTAGATGGTAACTGGTGACCTGGCAGGAGACGCCACTGTTTGTTGTTGAAAATTGTTGTTCGGAGGAATACTTGACGGATCATAATAAATAGTGACTGCTGAAATATCTGCCGGTGTTGTAGAAGATCTTGCTGGATAAATGGATGTTGATGTTGTAGAAGATTCTGAACAAAGGGGTGCTGATGTTGTAGAAGGAATGTTTGTTGATGCATGATTTGTTGATATGATGGACGGAGCCATTGTTGATAGTGCCGATGAATTGCTTGGAATGACTATTGTTGCAGTTGTAGAAGACTCGGGGATTGTTGTCAAGGAGATTGCTGGATTTGAAGGTGTTGATGTTGTGATTTGAAGTAGGCCACTCTGGATAAGACCATCTATGCCGCTTCTCAAGTTATCACACCCGTTTACCAAAATGTTGCAATAACCACAACCGAGCTCACACCCGGGGAACATCTGGAATTCTAAGAGCTGAGCTTTAATTTCTACCAGGGGTGTCCGAATCTGCCCAACACTGGTTATTAAGAAAGACGACTTATCTTCCTCAATAGCATTAATTCTTGGTCCTCCATGGTTGGGCATGAGATTCTTGTTAACATTTGGCGGGGGTGCAAAGTTTAGAGCTTTAGAATCTACCAAGTCTTGTACCTTCATTTGTAGAGCCCTACATTTCTCTGTACTGTGGCCAGGTGCATTGGAGTGAAAAGCACATCTGGCGTTGGCGTCATAATTTCTTGGCAGACTGGAAGGATCTGGTGGTGCCAACGTTCTTAACTCAACCAAGTTGAGCTTCAGGAGCTGTGGCAATAAAGCGGCATAAGGCATAGGGATTGGATCAATCACCCTATTGGCCTGAGATGGTCTCTGCTGAAAAGGTCTTTGTTGATTGTTGTTGTTATTGTTGTAGTTTCTCTGAGGCGGATACTGAGTTTGTTGTTGGTATTGGGGTTGTTGTTGTGGTTGATATGCTGGTTGCTGAGGAATTGGAGCGGGAATAGTGAAAGCTGCCACTGTCCTATGAACATACTGTGGTCTGCCCCTGTTGGCCTGAATAGCATTAGTCTCACCGGTTCTTCTAGGCCCTACAAAAGGCTTTCTGGGGTTGCTGGACGAGCTCGCACCATTGTCAGAAATTTTGCCCATCTTTAATAGGCTTTCAATCCTTTCTCCAACTATGACTACGTCAGCGAAGCTGGTGGAAGAAAAGGCAGCTAACCTGTCAATATATGTCCCTTGAAGGGTGTTCATAAACATGTCGGACATTTCCCTTTCCGACATGGGTGGCTGGACAGCAGCAGCAAGCTGTCTCCACCTCTGGGCGTATTCCCGGAAGCTTTCCCTGGATGATTGAGACATTCCCATCAGGAGGGTCCTGTTAGGAGCCATATCCAAGTTGTACTGGTACTGTCTGATGAAGGCCTCAGCTAGGTCCTTCCAGCATCTGATGGTTGCTCTGGTCAAGTGAGAGTACCATTCCCTTGAAGCTCCAGTTAAACTGTCTTCGAAATAAAACATCCACAGTTTTTCATCCATGGTGTATGCCTTCAGCCTCCCCAGAAAGGATTGTAAGTGGGTTCGTGGACAGGAAGTTCCGTTGTACTTCTCGAAGCACGGGGGTTTAAACTTGTGGGGGATCCTTACCCCATCTACTAAACCCATGTCCATGACATCAAAGCCCAGGGAATTATGAGACTCCAGGGATCTCAATTTCTCAGCAATTTCATCTAGCCTTCTGTCATAGGCTTCATCCCTAGCTCCCATCACAGTGAATTGATCCTCTTGGGGGTCTTCTTGTAATACTCTGCCCGCAGTAGCATTCCCTTGCACATTAGGAGGGATGTTGATCTCTGGATGAAGGTGGGGCCCATACACAGGTGGATTAACATGAGGCTGAACCCTCTCATTGTTGCTCGTTCCTCCAGTCCCTAAATGGGGTTCTTCCTGGGTCTGCTTTTCTACCAATGCCCTTAATCTTTCTTGGCTTTGAGCCAAGCCATTCATCACTTCCATGAACTGGGTCATCTGGTTTCTCATTTCTAGCCTCTCATTGGCCATTTGAGTCCTGACTTCTATAAGATCCTGCTGTACTTGGTCCATTTGTATACCCGGAAGGTTATTGCGAGTGGGATATCTGTGCGGACGGTTGAGAGGGAACACTCGTCGTCGAGCAATAGTTCCTGAATCACAACAGAGTTAGTAACAAACAAACAAAAAAACCTACAAAACAAAACAAAAGTTAGTATGCAATGCAGTATGCTTATTTGTTTCCAAGGTATCCGGCTTGGCATTTGGTTTTGACCTTTCCAGACCCCTGAGGAAGGTGCTTTGATGTTGCTTGAGAGAAAAAGAACTCAGATGAAACAAACTAATGAATATATTACAAATGGTGAATCATACATAGTTTGTTTTTTACCATACATGCCCTCTGAGGGGTCAAAAAATACAACATAAAAGAAAAGTACATGAAATGAAAGCAACAACAAGCAAAAGTCAGACACCAAGACCAAACTCATCCTCCTTAACTTCCTTCAGAAGTGCTTCAGTTACGGGATCAGCTGGATGCTCTGTGAGGTTCCTGATAAGAAGATTCCTGGTGGCAATAGCAGTGGTTAGCTTCTTGTGTCTGCCCTGGTCCTTTGACCTCTTCACACCAGCCCTAAGCTTCAACTCTGAGATCTCCTTCTGGGCTGCTAGCAGGGCTTCCTGTTGCTCCTTTGCACTGACCTCCAACTGCTCAATCCTGTCCTGAGTTCTCTTATCTTCCTGAGTGCGAGCTTTAGTGATCCTGACCCACCTAGCTTGACTTTGTTTCAGATAGAGATCAGTCCTAGCCTTCTGAAACTGGGCCTCTTTACAGGCATTCTTCAAAATCTGCTCTCCAGCTCTTGACTTCTTGATGTAGTCCTCTACCTTTTCAATCTTGGCTAGATGCTCCACCTTAAGCTTTTCCAACCTTTCGATGTCCAGACGACCATCTGTAAACACCCCAAATTTGCCCTCACCCATTCACACCATGACTTGTGATCATTTCATATGCATAAACACAATCATATCATCTCATATCTCATTTTTGGTTCATTGCATAGTCTCCAAGTCATCTGCACCTAGGGTTTGTGATCTGAGCAATCCAAGGGCATCTTGAGCCACTCCAAAGGTCACCAATCACTTCAAAGGGATCCATAAGTGTTCAAGTATCATATTCCATCCTCTCAAAAGTCAAGATTTCAAAAGAATCACAAGGACTGAGGTTTGCATGGAAGCAGAGCCAGGATAGACTGCACAGTTGACCTAAAATTAGGGTTTTGGTTTCAGAGGCCATAACCTCAAAATTTTTGGTCATTCTTGTTTCCATTGGTCTCTATATGGTATAGGGAGTATGCATATCAAGTTTCATGAAGAAATTCCATGGGGAAGTCATCTGATCAAGAGTTGACTTTCTGGACAAGTCAGTGTAAAATCAGGGCATCTGAGGCCCCCAATGACCCAACCAATGGGTGATCTTCATCATTTTGAGTGTATATGATCTTTATTTGATCATGGAAGAAGGTTGAAGTCCACAAAAATCAAGAATTTGGAGTTTTTGCAAGTGTTGACTTTTTGGGCATAGTTGACTTTTCAAGAATGCTTCATTTTAGGTCATTTTTCAAGCCTTGATTCTTGGTCCAAAAATGCTCCAAATGGAAAAACTTTGGTCATGAAAGTTGTAGATTACATCTTTCCCTTTTCAAAAAGTACAAGAACATGATCAAATTCTTCTTGGATCAAAAGTTATGGTGTGACAAAGTTGGCAAAAATCATTGATTTTCAAGATGTGCACCAAATGAGAATTTTGCAAAATCATGAACCAATGCCATTTGTAACTTCTAATTCACTTCAAACCATGACATAAACATTCTATGTGACCTAAAAATAAGAATTGAACCAAAGATCACATGTGTATGGTTTGTGTAACAAGGCATTTCTCATGAAGTTTCAAAAGTAACAACTTGCAAAACCACTCATCACACTTCTTACAACTTGCAACATTGGATGCTGACTTTGGCTAGCCTTTCCCCTCACCCTTGCTGCGCAGCCCCATGCCTTGTACTAGCCTAGAACCAAGCCATACTTCTCTTACACAAAAGGTGGACTTTGAGCAAAAGCAAACTTACCAATCAATGTAGGCCATGTCAAATCATCTGACCTATAGGATTAAAATATACTATCCATTTGCAAGCCATTTCATAAAGGAAGCAAGGCTGAAACACTCTCAAGCATCACATACTCAAACACACTCCCTCTTGCAAACTTCTTCGAATCTCTCTGCCCAGACTTCAAACATCCAAACCATTTTCACCAATCATCTCACCATGTTCCATTGAGTAGAAAGCATCAAAGAACCAAGCCTGAAACAAGCCATAACACCACTTCACCATTTTCACTCCAACTTGCAGTTTCATTCGAAACTCTCTCCACAGCTCACAAACATCCAAACAAACTCCATAAACCTTCTCTACTCATCATCTGGACCACAAACAACCCTCCACCCTTGCCAGAAATAGCCTGAATCACCATTGCCATGTTCAACTGAGCTTGAGCAGAAGTTACTCAAACTCTTCATCCAGCCAATATAAATTTCTCTTGAGCATCCAAGCATCACCAGAGGGTCAAGTGGAGTGGATTTCACCAAGAAGGGAGGCCTGAAAGTTGCTGGAGTGAAAGCTTCGAATCTCAGGTAGCTCAAGAAATATTTTTCCAGAAATCATTTTTTATGTTCTAAACTTGTTCTCCATGCTTCACTGAGTATCCTGATGCTTTTAGTTTTTGGAATGGTGATGAAATGAGAGTTTAATTGATCTCTGAAACTCAGTTGACCTAATTTTTGTTTGCTTCGATTCAGCCTTTTCATGAAAAATAAATGTTGTTTATGATGGGGTTTTGATTCAGTGGATCATGGGAATCATTTCTGTATGTTTGGTTTTCATTTTTGTTACGTTTTGAGAGAGTTTGGAGATTTTCAGGTGGACTTCCCACCGGAGAAGACGACCGGAGGTCTTCTCCGGCCACCTGAAAATAATTAGGGCATAACCCCTGTAATTAGTGCCATTTGAATTTGGGCCGTAGGATTCGTTGACTCCCTTGACCTCCCGCGCGTGTGAATGGCTCAGATCAAGTCATTATGCCCTAATCCACTTAATTAGTTTTAATTAATTATAATTAAATTAATTCGTCCAGAGTGAATCTAGACCCTCCATTCACGCGCGCAGTCCACCCTTTTGAATCCAGATTCAATCCTAGCCATCCCTTCTGATTACTTTTCCATTTTCTTTATTTTTATTTCATTTCTTTTCCTTTTATTTGTTTAATTTATTAAAAATAATAAAAAATGTGTAAAAATTATGAAACTTTTTCTCATAAGTTTTATTAATTTTTATGACCCAAAAATATTTTTGTTTTTATTTTTATCATTTAAAAAGTATTTTTAAATATTTTAAAGATTATTTTTAATTGATTAATGGAAATTAATTTATTAAAAATACTTTTAGGTATTTAAAAATCACCAAAAAATTCATGAAATGTTCTAAGACATTTAGAAACATTGTCCAACCTTCAAACCAAATTTCTTTTTTGATCTTGATGCATTTTGAGAATTTTTCATTGAATTAAAATCATTTTTGTGCATTATTTTGATCCTAAGTTCAAAAAATCATTTCTGCCTATCTATGAAGAGTTGGACATTGATTCTTCTTGCATTGCATTGTGTTTAGCATGTAGTTTTTAGGATTAAATGGCCATGATTTGATTCCCCATTTTCAATTTGTTTGGCATTTCTTTTGTTTAGGAACCCTAAAAACCCTAATAACTTGTAAAAATCATAACTTGAGATTGGTTAAGAGTTGAGACCTCTCCTTTGGGCATTGGTTTAGTATAAGATTAGGGGTCCTTTGAGTGGCATTTTCAATTTTTCATCTTAGGTTGTGCTTCTGTTTTGGTTTTTGTTTGATGTTTGGTTCATAAACCCTAATTTGGGCTTCCATTTGCATACCTCTTGCATTCTCTTGTATAACATGACTTGCCATGACATTTCAAGCATCCATTTGATTCATTTGGCATCATAAGACATATTGAAAGCATGTTTGATCATTGCATCATGTGTTTTCCATATTGTATGCCATGTGCACTTCATAACTTTTCATGTATGTCCATGCTTCTAAACTTGTTTCATTTGCATTCATAAACTTGTATGATCATTTCCATGTGCTGCCTCATGTTTGTAGCATCTCATAGCATCATTAGCATCATGTAGATGCTTCTGGTTTTGTTTCTCATCATGTCATCTCATCCCATTTTGCATTGCATTGCATTTCTTTTCTAACCTTTTCAGGTGGTAAGTGATTTTGAGAAGTGAATTTGCCTTCACTTCTCATAACTTTTCTTTTCATCTCTCTTGCATACATTGCTGCATTTTTATGTGTGTTTTAGATTGAGCTTGCTCATTCCTTTTCTTCTTACTTTCTTTCTTCAAGTGACTTGACTTCTTGAATGAAGCAAGTTGCTTTGCTTCTCTTGATCCTTTCATCTGCTTCCTGGTGATTCCTTTGAAGATTGTTCTTGTAAACCTCACAAACTTTAGGAACAACCAAGCATGATAATGATTAGGGTTTTGATTAGTCTCCCCTCTTAGTTTTACCTTTGTGTCTCTCTTTGAGTCTTCTCTTCTCACCTCATAATCAGAGACTAAACCCTAAAGGCTTTAAGGCTTTGTGATTAAGCTTATGCCTGCATCCTTCTATTAGGATGGAGTGTATAACTTTAATCCTAAGTGTTAAACCCTTAATGTGTTTAAATCTCTTAATCAATTCACTTAATAACCATCAAGACATCACACTTGTAACTTGGGCCTTGCATTAGGGTTCTAATTCTTCCTTAATTGGTTAAGAAGGACTAACCCTAGTGTTAATGGACAAGTCCCCCTCAAGTTGTCTTATAAACCCTAAAAAAAAAACACTTCATCATCATACCATTAAATAAAATCCACTTAATCAAAGGCTTGTTTTGTCATGAGTTTAATCCCTAATCATGGATTAAGTTGAGGAGTCTTCCTCAGCTTAAACATTCTCATCTATTATCCTTCTATTAGGATGGTGTAATGAGTCTGTTTAATCCCTGATTATGGCTTAACCTCATTACTCAACACTAAACAAAAACACCCAAAAACATCTAAATAATCACAAGTAGGTTAATGATTGACCGGAAAATAGCAAGTGTACTATTTTTACCGATGTAGTAATAGAAAGGATTAACCCAAAATATCGATCACAAGGACTGCGTATTAAAAATAAGTTCTTCGTGATTAATTTCAATTAGACAAAACTCAAGGTTTAAGATTAAATTAAATAAATTGAACAGAATAAAACGTAAAAACAAATAATTTCACTTATATAAAAGTAATGCCAGGTAGGGTGTATGATTCGCAATGCAATGACTCATAGGTTCCTTAATTTTAGAGATGTGCTTTAGAACGCGTCTTTCCTAAGCCTACAATGTTTCTCCAAAATTCCTTTAAAGAAAAACCTTTGGTATTCTTCATAGACCATGATTCCTCAAAGGTCATAGAAGAATATCAAGCAATAATTCTGACATAAAAAGGTTCATATAAAAATATCCCAATTCCTCAGTAATATTTTTTACGATAAAATTATGCAACAAGGTTAGAATGGTTGGTCAGACCAAATCCTAACCACGATCAATTATCTTATTTTCCAATACCGATAAAGCATTAAGGACGTTGCGATAAAATAAAGAAACGAAACTAAAACATAATACCAAATTGAAGAATTCAACAAGTCATTACAAAATGCAAATCAGGGACACCCCCCTGGCATTGGGGGGTTTAGCCACTCATGTTCAAACTGGAAATAAAAACAGAGTAAGCAAATTTAGACATTACAATTAACGTTGGATTAGTCGGATCGTCAATTGCTTCCGCTCTTGATCAATCTTTCTTCTCCCGTCTTTGTTCTCTCCAAAAAGCCCCAATTCTAAAAGTCCCTCCTCACAGTCATCATGGGCAAATATAAATCAGTCTTCAAACAGCACCGCGAAATGTCCGGAATACCCTCGAAGCAGCAAAACACAAAATTGTCTCTGGTCTTCACAACACGGGCCGTGTTGTGCAACACGGGTGGCCGTGTTGTGACTCTGGATCACTACCAAAACATACTTTCCCAGCTGCCATGACACGGGCCGTGTTGTGCAACACGGGTGCCCGTGTCACACCCCTGACTTCTTATTTTCTGAACTGAATTTTGTGTTTCTTCTGGTCTCTACAACACGGGCCGTGTTGTGCAACACTGGCACCCGTGTTGTGTCTCTGAACTCTCATTTCCCATCAGTTTTTAAAAGCTTGGACCATCTTTCGGACACCTCGAACGACCGATTACATATTTACCTGAAACACCACAAAGAAACAACCACATAACCCATTCCACTGATAAAAACAAAGTAAAAACGATAAACACCGACTTGCACGCAATAATGAGAAAACTAAAACAAAATATGAACGAGACACAACAAACAAAATAAAACTAGACTCAAAAGACGCTGAAAACCGGCTTGAATATTACCACTAAATATCACTGATCAAACTCCCCCAAACTTGAATTCTTGCTTGCCCTCAAGCAAAAATCCTGCATTCACATCTTCAAAACTAGCAATATGAATTATGATACTCATACGTGGATCCTTCATTCCAATTCACCCAATGAGTTCTTTTTGTACTTTTCTCTCAGTATAGGTATCACACAAACACTGCACCGTGGAAAACCACGGATCCGAATCTCCCTTTTCGGTAACCTCTCTGACTATGCTTCGTGCTTAGGTCTTATTTTTTTTCGATTTTCAACCCTTTTCATTCGGACAATCACTTTTAAGGCTTTTAATGATTTTCACTATGTGTGCAAGATTGATTCCTCTTTTTATCGTTGGCACCGATTTTTCTGTCCCTTCGGGAAACATTCATGTTCAACCGCCGTTAGGTTGAATAACCTTGTGAGAGTTACCCAACTTAGAAGGATCGATCGTTCTAATGTTTTTATTCATTTTTTTTTTCGGTGCCTTGAAGCTTTTTTTTCTTTTGGATCATCTTTGCACACATAATTATTATAGATAAAGCCAGATATATCAATATAAACTACTTCGGGTTTACTTCTCAAATCAAAGCACCATGGCACGAATCTACATGTCGAACTCGTTCCTAATTCCGAAAACTCAGTGTGCTTATGCAGTACCTATACATCAAAATTTTCCATATTTTCTCATCGGGATTCTTTTTCACTCGCATCCTATATACTTTCTCATAATTCACATGTAACACACAGCAGGTTAACTTAGGGGTGTTTTTACAGATAACATAAAGCTATAATCTTCAAGCCGACACTATGATACTATTAAAATAAACAAAGATTAACATAAAATAAACGAAAACATAAAAACTAAACCCCCCCACACTTGAACTCAACAGTGTCCTCACTGTTTAAGAACCAATGTCGGAGGGGACTCACAATTATCACTGTTCGGGAGGAAATCCATGAAGCTTCATCTGCTGCATCCATACATGCAGCTCATCGATTAAGTCCCCTTGCCGGGTCTGCTCTCTAATCATTTCATCCCACTGGTCCTTGGAAACATTCCACTGACCAGTTGCTTGGTTAGAAGAACCACCAGCAGTTTGCACCGGGACCTCTTCAGGTTGGTTCCCTGCATCCTCCTCATCTGAAAAATACTCATCAAACTGATCGGAACCACCCAGCATGGGGTCCTCATACAGCCAGTTAGCTCTATTATCTATGGTAATCATGTTAGGTGCAGGCAACGAAATCAAATGCTTGTTACGAGACATCACAGCATAATAATTATGAGCAGTTTTAATCATACCTTGGTTGACCAATGTTTCAAGGTCAATTTTTGTCTTACCTGCCACTGCAGGCACTTCAAGCAACCTCTCGTTATACCCCAGATGCTGAGCAATCTGTGTAATCATCCCTCCAACGGAAATCTCACCCGAGGCAGCATTGGCTACCCGCTTCAGGTGGTCTGCTGCGAAGGCCGCAACATTAATCAGCTCATTGTTTGCCATTCCATATAGGAAGTATAACTCCCGCAGAGTTGTGACTCCTGTACTGTCGCCTCGGCAGAAAAGGGTATAAGCTAACCCTTTTTGAGCGTACCGGAATGACGGGTTATGAATGCATGAGGCCTTTGCAGCAGATGCGGCATACTCGGTGTTGCCGGTGATATCCTTCCAGAATGATCCTGCATCGAATGTACTTGGCGGTGCACCAGGCCCATAGACTGGGAGATCTAAAATCTTCCCCAGATCAGCCACCGACATCACATGATCATTGTCATAAAGGCGGAACTTCAGAGTACCGAAATACTCAGTGTCGGATCCGGTCCAGGTATGCTTGAGCTGAAACTGTAAAGAACTCAAAAATTCCAAGGTTATGCGCTCAAAAGTTGGCGCTTCATACTGCATGAAATTTAACATCCCGATACTGTGAAACATTCTATGGACTTCAAATTTGAGCCCTAGATTTTCAAGAGTTTCGTTGCACATGTACCGGGCCGGTATCAACTTACGTCTTACCAACTTTGCATACTTAGCTTGATGCTCCGGGTCCTCGAATAAGATGCCATGAGCATTCGGCATCCGGTGTGCTCTCTTGCGAGGACGAGAAGATTCAGCAACATTTTTACCGGTATCCCTTCTAGGAGGCATTTTTCAGGCCTGCACAAATGAAGCACAAAAATTTTTTTTAAAGATTAGAGGAAACGATCACCGTAGAAGTGACAAGCAAGTGATGGGGAACAAATTTCGTGAATGGAGAAGTAGGTTTCGGTGAGTGGGTGCTTGCGAAAATGGAGGTTTTGAGAGGAATAACAATGGTGTTAGGGTTTTTAGAGAGAAAAGGGTTGGAGAAGATGAAAGAAAAGTGATAAATGGTAGGTTAATGAGCCTTTAATTAAAAATTATGGAATTAAACACGTGGGGCCCACAGGACAAAATTGGGAAAATTTAAAAAATTTGAATTTTAGGATTCCCGCATGAGCAACACGGGCCGTGTTGCACAACACGGGCACCCGTGTTGCACCCCTGGTATCTCTTCTCAAAATGGCTGAAATCAAACAATCTCCAGACATTGCAACACGGGCCGTGTTGCACAACACGGGTGGCCGTGTTGCATCCCTGGAATCCATCAGAACTTCCCAAAAACAACCATCTGTCTGCATCATGCAACACGGGCCGTGTTGCCCAACACGGGCACCCGTGTTGCACCTCTGATTTTCCGTTTTCTGGCTTTATTGATCTTCCTATTATGACTTCAAACCTCATTCATTCCTTCTTAAAATTAGTGATAAACAAAACCTACAAAACAGAAACACACAAAAGTCAGACTGAAAAACTCGTGGGTTGCCTCCCACGAAGCGCTGCGTTTAACGTCGCATGGCTCGACGGTCCGTCATACTACTGGGTAAGACGAGTGACATGCACATCACCAGTGGGCTGGCCTTTGAAATAATGCTTTAATCTCTGCCCGTTCACTTTGAAAATATCTCCGTTGATCTGATTTTTAATCTCAACAGCTCCGTGAGGAAATACCTTGTGAACAACAAAAGGTCCCGACCATTTTGACCTTAATTTGCCTGGGAATAGCTTCAGCCTTGAATTGTACAGAAGGACCAGTTGTCCTTCCCAAAACTCTTTTCTTTGAATCCTTTTATCATGCCATTTTTTCGTTTGCTCTTTGTATACCTTGGCATTCTCATACGCCCGATTCCTGAATTCTTCTAACTCATGAAGTTGAAGAATCCTCGAACTTCCCGCTTTTGACAAATCCATATTAAGATACTTAGATGCCCAAAAGGCTTTATGCTCAAGTTCCAAAGGTAAGTGACATGCCTTTCCGTAAACCAGTTGATATGGTGACATACCGATAGGCGTTTTGAAAGCCGTCCGGTATGCCCATAAAGCGTCATCTAGCTTAAGAGACCAATCCTTCCTGGATGAATTCACTGTCTTTTCCAAGATTTGTTTCAATTGTCTATTGGATACCTCCACTTGACCGCTCGTTTGGGGGTGGTAAGGAGTAGCTATCCGGTGTTTCACATTGTACTTTTGCAGCAACTTCTCCATAAGGTGATTCAAGAAATGTGTCCCTTCGTCGCTTATCAACGCCCTCGGGACACCGAACCTTGCGAAGATGTTTTCTTTTAGGAATCTAACCACTACCTTAGCATCATTGGTGGGTAATGCCACAGCTTCTACCCATTTGGACACATAATCCACAGCCACTAAAATATAGTTTTTTCCGAATGATGGTGGAAATGGCCCCATGAAGTCTATCCCCCATACATCAAATAACTCAACCTCGAGCATAGAATTTTGCGGCATCTGATTTCTTTTTGATATATTCCCAGTCCTCTGACATCTGTCACACTCTTTCACTACCTCTTGCGCATCCTTAAATAAAGATGGCCAATAAAGTCCTGATTGTAGGACTTTAGCAGCTGTTCGATCACCACTGAAATGTCCCCCATACTCAGAGTCGTGACATGCTTTCAGCACATCTTTTTGTTCTTCTTCAGGTACACATCTTCTCACTAGGCCGTCCACCCCTCTTTTGTAGAGAAACGGATCATCCCATAAATAAAACCTGCAATCATGAACAAACTTTTTTTTCTTGTTAGAGTCAAAATCGTCGGGTATAATACCGCCAACGAGATAGTTTGCATAATCTGCAAACCAAGGCACCCCTATAACAGCTAGGATGTGTTCGTCAGTGAACTCATCCTTTATAGGGTGTTGCTCTTCCGTCTCCTCAATTGGTGATATTCGAGACAGATGATCTGCAACAGTGTTTTCACACCCTTTCTTGTCACGGATCTCCACATCAAATTCCTGTAGGAGTAAAATCCACCTCAACAACCTGGGCTTGGAATCCTGCTTAGCAAAAAGATATTTCAAAGCAGCATGGTCAGTATAAACAATCACTTTTGAACCCAACAGATATTGCCTGAATTTATCGAAGGCATACACAACTGCTAACAACTCCTTCTCGGTAGTTGCATAGTTTATCTGTGCAGGGTTCAGAACATGACTAGCATAGTAAATCACATGAAGCAATTTTCCTCTCCGCTGTCCAAGAACAGCCCCCACTGCAATGTCACTAGCATCGCACATAATCTCAAAGGGTAGGGACCAATCTGGGGCAATAACAATAGGAGCAGATACTAATTCTTTTTTTAGTGTTTCAAAAGCGTCGCTGCATTCCTTATTGAAAACGAAAGCCTTATCTTTAACCAACAGAGTAGTTAACGGTTTGGCTATCTTTGAGAAATCTCTTATGAACCTGCGGTAAAATCCCGCATGTCCCAAGAAGCTTCTTATGCCCTTTTCGTTGATTGGCGGAGGTAACTTAGAGATCACTTCCACTTTAGCTTGATCCACTTCGATCCCTTTTTGTGAGATCTTGTGACCAAGAACAATGCCTTCTTTCACCATGAAATGGCATTTTTCCCAGTTCAATATTAAGTTGCTTTCTTGACATCGCTGCAAAACAAGTGAAAGGTTAGATAAACAATGATTAAATGAGGATCCGAACACGGAAAAATCGTCCATGAACACCTCCATGTGTTTTTCCAGCATATCCGCAAAAATGGAAGTCATGCATCTTTGGAATGTAGCGGGGGCATTACATAGCCCAAATGGCATCCTTCTATAAGCAAAAATGCCATAGGGGCATGTAAACGCCGTTTTCTCTTGGTCTTCCGGTGCAACAGCGATTTGATTGTACCCGGAGTAGCCATCAAGAAAACAATAGTACTCATGTCCCGCTAGTCTTTCCAGCATTTGGTCAATGAATGGAAACGGAAAATGGTCCTTTCTCGTAGCCAAATTCAATCTTCTATAATCGATGCACACTCTCCACCCAGTAACGGTTCTTGTAGGAATCAACTCATTTTTTTCATTTGTTATAACAGTTGTTCCCCCCTTTTTGGGCACCACATGCACCGGACTCACCCAAGCACTATCGGATATGGGATAAATCAATCCCGCATCCAATAACTTAACAACTTCTTTTCGCACTACTTCCTTCATCACCGGATTCAATCTCCTTTGAGGTTGTACAACCGGTTTGTGATCTTCTTCCATCAGTATTTTATGCATACACACTGTGGGACTTATACCCTTTAGGTCTTCAATCTTCCACCCAATAGCTCCCTTGAATTTTTTAAGAACTTCAATTAACTTGCCTTCTTGCATGTCTTTTAAATTAGCGCTAATAATAGCGGGACATTTTTCTTCCGTGTCAAGAAAGACATATTTGAGATTCTCGGGAAGTTGCTTCAATTCGGCTGTTTTTGGTTTGTCTTTGCCTTCATCAACTGTTGTAGGCTGTCGCAACTCTTCCCACCGGTGCATTCTAATTCTTTTAAAGATAGGTTGATTTTCAAGCATCGCAACCACTTCCATATCCTTATCTCCAACTTCCTTATCACCTTCAAAAATGGACATACTCAACACCTTCTCTAGAGGTAACTTGGACACACTTTCTAAATGCTCACTAGCTTCCATTTGGTCTAACACTTGTATGTTGCTACTAGTGCCCACATCATCTTTGTACTTTAAAGTGTTCCTAACATCAATTTTTAACTCTTCATCATACACCTTCATCGTTAGTGTTCCACCTTCCATGTCTATCATTACTCTCCCGGTTTCTAGAAAAGGTCTTCCCAAAATCAAGGGAATTTCTTCATCTTCCGGCATTTCAAGGATCACAAAGTCAACCGGGAACACAAATTTGTCCACCCTAACCAATACATCATGGACAACTCCATAAGGTCGCTTCACAGAATGGTCCGCGAATTGGAGAGTCATCCTAGTGTCTTGCACAGCACCAATACCTAACTTTTTGTAGATAGATAAAGGCATTAAACTGATGCTCGCTCCCAAGTCGATGAGAGCTCTCTTAAACGATCGGTCACCAATAGTGCATGGAATGGTAACAGCTCCTCTATCTTTTCTCTTCACCGGAATCTTCAATCCCTGCAAAATAGCACTACAAGTTTCGGTTAGAATAATAGGTTCAGCTCCCATAGTCCTCTTTTTAGCAATTATATCTTTCATGAACTTGGCATACGTGGGCATTTGTTCAAGAGCTTCAAGCAATGGGATATTCAATTCCAGCTTTTTGAACAAGTCAAGAAATTTTTCAAAATTCTTCTCTTGCTGCCCTTTCTTCTTGTTTCTTGTAGGATACGGAAGTTTGACCACCGGTTTAGGTTCAACCGCTTTTTCTTTGATGACCGGTGTTTGGGTAACTTCTTTTTCATTGTCAACCTCTTCATTGTCTTTGATTTCAAGCTCAACCTCAATCAATTGATTTTCAACTTCAGAATTTTCTTGAACCTCTTCACTAACTTTACCTCTTCGCGTTGTGACTACATTTACTTTATGATTATCTCTAGGATTTGTTACCGTAGCACTAGGAAGAGTCCCAGGAGCGTTAGGGATAGCAAGGTGTTGAGCAATTTGGCTCATTTGCACTTCAAGATTCTTTATAGATGCTCCAGTGTTCTTGAAATTACTTCTGGTTTCTTCTTGAAATTGACAGTTGTGAGCTACCATCTTTTCAATGGCAATCTCCCAATCAGCTTTTCTTGACACAGGAGGCTGATAAGGTTGTTGTTGGGGCTGGTACTGTTGTTGGCCTTGAACCGGTTTCTGGATGTTCCCTTGATGATCTTTCCAAGAGAAATTTGGGTGATTTTTCCACCCCGGATTATATGTGTTGGCATAAGGATTGTTTTGCCTCAACATATTAATCTGTTCAACCTGCTCTTGAGTTGCCAAACAGTGCATGGCAAAGTGTGGACCACAACATATCTCGCAAATCACCGCTTGAACGGGTTCAACCTGAGCAACTGTGTGAGTTCCCAGATTCATCTTCTTTAACCTTCTTTCAACTTCTGCGGCAATTTGATCTTCCATTTTTACAACCTGTTCTGTTAGCTTAAGATCGATTTTCCCGTCTGGTTGACTCACGGTGCGATCATATAACTCAAGGTGTTCATTGGCAGCAATAGCTTCTATGATTCTTTTAATACCTGTGGCTGTTGAGAAGTTTGTTGAGCCACCTGCAGCAGTATCAATCAGTTGCTTTGTCTTGAGTCTCAACCCATTCACAAAGTTTTGCATTTGCTCTGTTGCGTCCATGTTATGGGTAGGACACGAAGTCAAACACCTTTTGAATCTTTTATAAGCATCTCCGAGTGATTCACCCTCTTTTTGTTTAAAATTGACTATATCATATCTTTTCCGGATGAACACTGAAGCAGGAAAGTATTCGTTAAGGAAGGCTGTTTCCATCTCTTGCCATGTTGTGATACTAGCTGCGGGAAGAGAATAGAACCACTCTTCAGCATCGTCAGTAAGAGTGAATGGAAACATCACCAGTCGTTTTGCCTCCTCTGAATGACCTTCGATCTTCAAAGAAGTGGTAGTAGTAAGAAATCTCTGAAGATGCTTATTTGCATCCTCATTAATTCTCCCGGAGAAAGGCTTGCTCTCTAACTGGCGGATAGTAGATGGATGTAACTGGAAGTGTGCTACATTCACCGGTTGATTAACAATCGTCATCCTGTTAGGTTGAGCATTTGCCCCTCCGTAATCACCTAAGAGCCTCTCTGGAGCAGGTTGATTTCCTGCCATGTCGTTGAATTCAGGGTCAGTTTCTCTGTTTGAATCAGAGTCACTGTGCTCCGAGTGAACTGAAATATAGTCCTCAGTTTCCTGATACGGGACACTTGAACAAGTCTTAGCCAGACTATCAATTCTTGCCTTGCGGCGTCTCTCGTGCAAGGCTCTTTCTGGTTCTGTGTCAAAAGAAAATTTAGCTGAGGCCTGACCTCGCATAAACAGTTAGACACGAGTTAGAAAACAAAATTTCAATAACAGTAAAATGATATACGGAGTAAAGTAAAATTTTAGTCGCAGAGCAACAAAATTCCAATTGATATAACACAAACAACTTAATTCTTTGGCAGTCCCCGGCAACGGCGCCAAAAACTTGACCGGAAAATAGCAAGTGTACTATTTTTACCGATGTAGTAATAGAAAGGATTAACCCAAAATATCGATCACAAGGACTGCGTATTAAAAATAAGTTCTTCGTGATTAATTTCAATTAGACAAAACTCAAGGTTTAAGATTAAATTAAATAAATTGAACAGAATAAAACGTAAAAACAAATAATTTCACTTATATAAAAGTAATGCCAGGTAGGGTGTATGATTCGCAATGCAATGACTCATAGGTTCCTTAATTTTAGAGATGTGCTTTAGAACGCGTCTTTCCTAAGCCTACAATGTTTCTCCAAAATTCCTTTAAAGAAAAACCTTTGGTATTCTTCATAGACCATGATTCCTCAAAGGTCATAGAAGAATATCAAGCAATAATTCTGACATAAAAAGGTTCATATAAAAATATCCCAATTCCTCAGTAATATTTTTTACGATAAAATTATGCAACAAGGTTAGAATGGTTGGTCAGACCAAATCCTAACCACGATCAATTATCTTATTTTCCAATACCGATAAAGCATTAAGGACGTTGCGATAAAATAAAGAAACGAAACTAAAACATAATACCAAATTGAAGAATTCAACAAGTCATTACAAAATGCAAATCAGGGACACCCCCCTGGCATTGGGGGGTTTAGCCACTCATGTTCAAACTGGAAATAAAAACAGAGTAAGCAAATTTAGACATTACAATTAACGTTGGATTAGTCGGATCGTCAATTGCTTCCGCTCTTGATCAATCTTTCTTCTCCCGTCTTTGTTCTCTCCAAAAAGCCCCAATTCTAAAAGTCCCTCCTCACAGTCATCATGGGCAAATATAAATCAGTCTTCAAACAGCACCGCGAAATGTCCGGAATACCCTCGAAGCAGCAAAACACAAAATTGTCTCTGGTCTTCACAACACGGGCCGTGTTGTGCAACACGGGTGGCCGTGTTGTGACTCTGGATCACTACCAAAACATACTTTCCCAGCTGCCATGACACGGGCCGTGTTGTGCAACACGGGTGCCCGTGTCACACCCCTGACTTCTTATTTTCTGAACTGAATTTTGTGTTTCTTCTGGTCTCTACAACACGGGCCGTGTTGTGCAACACTGGCACCCGTGTTGTGTCTCTGAACTCTCATTTCCCATCAGTTTTTAAAAGCTTGGACCATCTTTCGGACACCTCGAACGACCGATTACATATTTACCTGAAACACCACAAAGAAACAACCACATAACCCATTCCACTGATAAAAACAAAGTAAAAACGATAAACACCGACTTGCACGCAATAATGAGAAAACTAAAACAAAATATGAACGAGACACAACAAACAAAATAAAACTAGACTCAAAAGACGCTGAAAACCGGCTTGAATATTACCACTAAATATCACTGATCAATGATCTTAACCCTACACTAAAGGTAATTAAGTGTGAGAATCTGACTTCACACTTAAGGTAATTCTCATTACCCCTAATCAGAGGGAAGATGTGATGAGTTTGCTAGATCCACTGGTTTAGGCTTAAGCTCATTAACTTATGACAAAATCCAAAAACAATAAAAGACTGAAAACACAAAAACAAACAATAATCGTCTCCTTCGGGATTCTTTTCTCATCATCTTCGTTCACAAACGAGAACTTGCTTCTTCCGTCTAATGCAAGACAGTCAGCATCTGTGCCAGACAGATCATACACTTGAGCATAGTCAAGCAAGCAGTTCACAAGTCAATTTATATTTCAGTCTCTTTGGGTCGAACTACGGTGTTCTGACTTCCTCATTGCACGAGAGGATACGTAGGCATAACTTAACAGTTATCGAACAAAAGTCTCTGTATATTCCCCCTCTTTCCAGCTTCATTCTTTTAGCCTCATTATCTTGAGCATATTCTCATTCCTGCACTGACACTTTCATATTTCACTTCACTTTTCCCTTGCACTGACACCTGTACATTCTTTTCCAGCTACTTTATACACAGATGGCACTGACACTACCCCTTTAAAACACGAATCTTTCAAGCGTGGATCCCGTCGAGTACGGCGGACAATCTGGGTGCTAATACCTTCCCAGGTTGTAACCAACCCCCTTTCTCAGTCTCTCTGGTTCGCAACCGTCTTATCCATATCTTTCTAGGTCTATGCAGCATTACCTTTCCTCCGGGATAAAAATGCCTAGCTGGCGACTCTATTCATCTCCAGTGAGTTCACGGTTGTGTGTTCTCATTGTCCCTCTCGCCGACCGTTCGCGTCTGTACCTTTATCTGGGCATGTCCCATTTATCGGGAGCGACAGCTTGGCGACTCTGCTGGGGACCCTTATACTGTAACCAGGGCTTCTGGTTCTTTTTGTGGGTTCCTCCTAGCGCTTGATTGACTTGTGTTTACTGGGGTGTTATGTGCTTATTTGTGTTTGTATATTTGTGTTTATTTTTACTTTATGTACAGTTTTGTTTATTGCTTTCTTTATAGCTTTATGCATATATTATCATACTGTCATACTATTCTGGCTGGATCTGTTGTTTCTGTTTTGGTGGGTGGGGTTTCTATTGAGAGTTAAGGTCCTATACCTGGGACCTGAGTGACACCTAGGCTAGAGTGAATCATATTCTTTCCCATTCCATCTCGGTCTGGTGCGGGAATATGAAACACGGTTCAGATATGGGTTTCTTCTTGAGAACTCTGTGTTGCAGATTTCCTGCAATACTAGGGCTATCTGGGAAGCCTGCTAAGTCTGGATGACCTTTAGTATTGACCTTCAGAAACTGAGGTGAACTAGAGGAGGAACTTTTATGGTTATTGTAAACACTGTACCTCCGGGTTGGAAGTGTTTACACTTCCCATAACTGATCCAAGTCTGAGGATCTTTGTTTTAGAACACCACCTGTGAGGGGGTTGGGCTGTTTACAGGTTTGCAGGAACCTTTGACCTCAACATACCCTCATTACCAGTACAATTGTTGATCCAGTCACTATGATCATGAAGTTCTTGACCTTCGGTTCTCAGTTACTATTTTGGGTTATTATGCAGATCTTGTGGTTACAGACACTCGATTCTTGGTCCGGCATTCCAGATTCCAGGCAGTTTCCAGCTGTGATCCCATGTCTTTGCATCTTTTGCATCATCACATTGCATTTTGCATCTGCATTGCATTTTCCTCTTCCAGAGAGCTCATCCTTCCTCTTTTGTCCATGACCAGCCAGCTGATTTCCCGGTACTCAGTTTGAACAAGTGTTAACTGTTGGAAGACGACAAAGTGTGTGAAGCTAGACTGAACGGTGTCAAGAGTTAAGAAGGGTCAGTTTGAAAGCCATCAGTGGCTATGTCAAAGAATAACCGTCAGAATGTTGAGTTTCCACCTGGTTTCACTTCAATGACCAATCCGTTGTATGGTCTTTCTCCTGATGAGGATCTTCCACAAGTGAGCAATCTTGCTCAAGCTCAACCTGTACAGACCCCGATCGTGAATCAGAATGTACTTGAACCATCTGCTGTCCAAGGTGGACCTTCATCTTCTTCTGATTCTACGAATTATCAGAGTTTTGCCTTCCCTATGCCGAACTTCCAAGGGGAAATCCCCCTTGTGAAAACCAATGCTCAGAGCACCGTGTCAGAAACCCTGGGTTCCTCCTCGTCCAAATCTGCAATCTCATGGTCGAAGACCTCAGAATCAACTTCAGAGCCAGCCTAGGCCTCGTAACAATCTGGAAAGAAGGATTGCTCCTCTTCATCCAGTCCCCATGGCATACAGTGAACTCTTGCCGCATCTAGTTCAGAGATCTTTGGTGGTTCCTAAGCTTCTCAAGCCTTTGTCAGAGTCGTACCCTCCAGGGTACAATCCTCATGAGCAGTGCGGGTATCATGGCGGATCAATGGGGCATTCAACTGAAGATTGCAAAGCTTTTCAAGCCGAAGTACAACAATTGATCGACAAGGGCTACATCTCCTTTCCAGAAGGAAGCTTGGTTGTGCACGTCAACCTTTCACCTGATTGAGTTCAAAGACTTCGAAGGAGCGTATCCTGATTTCAGTGGCTCAGACAACAGTATGTCATCAGAGTTGGTGATCATTGTATCCTTTTATCATTTGCATTGTAGTTTCTTTCCTGTTAGCAGCTACTTGTCTTTTAAGCATTGTTATTTTAAATGGTAATGTTAATGTAGTGATCTTGCACTTTTTGAATCAATTATGTCGCATTCGCTCATTTTTTCTTTCCTTGCATCAAAAACGAAAAATAAAAAAATTTGCATCCATATACCTCCCATTTATTTCACTGTTGTTTAGCAGGTTTGAGGGAGGATGATGACAACTGAATACCCATAATTATTGAAGGTATGCTTTCAGGGTAGAACCTGCTGACGATGTACAGGCATTGCTTCAATTCCCAAACACCGGAGATATAAGGGAGATAGACCCTCGTCGACCTGTTTGAGCCTTGAAGTAGGAGTTTCTTTTCTAAACGAAAAAACCCTCACATTCAACCCGGGGCAGGGTAGTTATCAGTTAATTTGACCGAGCGTTCAAATTTCCAAAGGAGTGTGCATCCGAGGATCCATTACCTTTATTCATTACACCTCAAGAGGTCAAGGGACGTGAAACCACAATGGTTATCCCTCACCAACAAAGGAATGAGGCAGTCAACCCTTTCAGCAAGTCATGACAAGCCAGTGTCACACGATTTGTTCAACAAAAATATAAAAAAAGGAAATAAAGCCCGCTAAGTCGAAAAAATGTGTGAAAACATATGACTTAGGCAAAAGTTAGGGCATCCCGCTGGACTTCGAAATCGAAAAATTCAAAAAAAGAGAACCAGTCCAGGAAAAAGTTAGGGAGTAAAAAAAAATGAAAGAAAAAAGTTCCATAAGAACAAAATCGTGTGACCACAGACACAAAGACAAAGGGTTGATTGTTACTCCAAGAAACCTCATTGGTGCGTAAACCATCAACGTCATTGGTTCCTCAATCATTACAAAACCCTTGTGAGAAGCGAGCGCTTAAGTCGAATTAGCTGAACATAGGACTGGAGAACATCAAGGAGAATGGGTGGGCACAAATAAACTTTGAGCCATAAATCTTTCTTTCTAGAACCGTAAACCAAGCCACGTTATAACCCTTGAAAGTCCTAATTGAATCAGGGTCAATTCTGAAAGCATACTACGACAAGGTTGCGTAAACTGACTCCTAAAGGTTTGCTAATTCAGCACTACGTTTGGACTAATCGTCCATTCGTCACACGGTCACAACGTTTAAATAAATAAATTTTCAAAAACTTGCATGTGTACTGCATTAAAATTACCATTTGCAAATGAACAGTTTTAATTGCAAGTCAGTTTGTGATACCAGGGAAGTTCCTACAAAGAGCAATCATGAGGGAACTTGATCATTCAACAATGATGACCAGAATCAAGAGCATCTTGTCAGCCTATGAATCAGGGGCATATTATCCAGTGGTTTTGTCGACCAAAGAATCAATCAGGGTACAGTAAGCTCCATAGCATCAGTTGATCGAGGAACGTCATTCAAAGTCAGTTGATCAGAGCTGAATCTGCCAAACAGGGACAAGACACCCGGAGTTTCCGTTGACTAAGGGTCAATTCTTCCAATGCTCAGTCAGAATGAATCAAGTCGCTTACACGCTCATACCGGGGCAAAATAATTCCAGAGATCACTAGGTGCAACTCTCCTCGAGAGGACATCCAGGTCTGCCATTCCAGAAATTGGATATTCAGTGACAGTCTGTTCAGAGACTTACCCAACAAGGGCAATTTTAGCTACACAGAGCAAGTTATATCAGTGATCTCCGAGTTCAAGACAAGTGTCGGGAAATCATGCTACCCACCGTCGCCTTTGTCACCCTTCTCAACCAGAAGGCTTGTCACTATGACCTTTTCCCAATCCTCGGGATTTCTTATAGCCTTTCATAATCATTGCATAAATTATTTGCATACGTTATTCATATCGCATATAGAGCATATGCATCATAATTGCATTGAGCATATTCCCCGTAACATCAATCTCACACCCAGGGCCCCGTAACCCTAACTTATCAACCTTTCAAGGTCCAGTTCCCGTCTGGCAAGCCTTTTCAAAGTCCAGTTCCCGTCTGGCAAACTTTTCAGAGTCTAGTCCTCGTCCGGCAGACAAACCCAAAGTCCAGTTCTCGTCTGGCAAACCCATTTCAAATACCAGTTCTCGTCTGGTAGGCGAACCTTTTACCAGTTCTCGTCTGGTCACCTTTTCATTTAACCTTTCACCAGTTCCCGTCTGGTATTCATTCTTTTTCAGAGTCAATTCTCGTTTAACAATGAACCCCACGTAGTCAGTTCTCGTCTGACGACCTATTCTTTGCCCATCAGTTCTCGTCTGTTGGCCTAATTTCAATAAACCAGTTCTCGTCTGGTAATTCACCTTCAAAAGTCCAATTGCTTGGCAACCAAAAAAATATATATATCTATCAACCTAGCCCTAGCGCCCAACCATCCTTGTTTCATATCTTTGGTTATGAGCATACGTCTGCATTGTACATCATTTTCATTGCATCTTCATACCGCATGGTTTCTGTTTTAGCTCTGATGTGGGGCAAGAATCGTTTCAAGACGTAATCTGGGGCAGTTATCTCAAGACTTGTTGAATTTCTGCGAGAGTTTGAAGACATTGGGGCATTTCTGGATGCCAAGTCTTCTGTAAAATCCTCTGAAGACAATCTTTTTATGGGTGATGCAGTATGGCATAATTAAGATGTTAGGGGAATGATAGGTCACTCTGGATGATCAGTAATGCTTTTGTTGAGCTCAGAAGTTTGAAGCACTGTGTTAATTCTCAGGGAATGTCTGGTATTTATTTTACCAGCAGGGCATTGGAAGTTTATTTCTTCCCCGAGCATAAAGATCTTCTTTCAGCCGACAAGATTCCTTCATGAGGAGTTGGTTATTCGCATTCAGTCAAAGTCCAATTTTCATTGGCATATCTTCCCAACACAGCTGTTATGCTATACTTGGGGCATATTTTGATTCTCCAGCAAAGTCTCTCCTCAGCAGAGCATTGCCAAATCTTTTCTCAACCATGCCAGAGGGTTGACACATCCCCAGCTGAGTTGGAACAGATGATAACCCCAGCAGAACTTCAAGGCTAATTGAATCGTTCTCGTCCCCAAGCGGACTTATCTTTCCACAGCGAAGTTTTCCCAACAGGAAGCTGAAGTCCTTGCTTCCCCACAAAGTTAGAATTATCAGAATTCCCTCCTCAGCAGGATTGTGTGATCAAGCATCTTCCCTAGCCAAGTCTAAAGATGATCTTTCCCCATAGAGTCATCGGGATTCTCATTTCCAAGGGATTTCCCCAGCAGAGCAAGAAGAATTTCTCCCCAGTGGAGTCAGAGCAGGATGATCAGATCCTCAGCAGATGTTCAAAGCAGTTAAACGAATTATACCTCACGCAGAGTCGTCTTTCCTCCAGTGAAAACCTCTCCAACAAGCATCAGGTTGCCAACACTTCGTTCCCATCAGAGTTAAAAGCTTTCAACCCGTCAGCAGTATACATAATGCTCCCCGGATTCCCCAGCGGAGAGTTAAAGCTAAAACAGTTGCCTTGCATTCACAAACATCAGTATACTCCTTGTGGCACCCGTCCGTGTCATATCCCCAGCATAAAGCCAAAGCGTCCCCTTTGCACTCACAGATATGTATATAATTTTCTTGACATCCGTCCGTGTCACCTTCCCCAGCACAGTAACCTAAACACTTTGTATATCAGATACTTGTTCATACTATACTTTTCTCCTTTCGACACTTGTCCGTGTCACTCTCCCCAGCAAGTTAAACACTCATCTATACACCACTCATACTTATACAGATACTCGTCCGTATCTTATACGCCACTCAAATCCCCTCAGATTCAACATTGGTCCATGTTCTCTGTTAACCAGATGGTACTCGCCCGTATTCATCATCTCAGAATATGTGTCAAGCGTTTGTTTCTACATGATACTCGTCCGTATCATAGTCTTGAGGATGCTCGTCCGCATCTTTAATCCATACACTATGTCAAACACTCGTGTCTCCTTGAATATAGACACTCGTCCGTGTCTAATATTCCCCAGAAGAGTCCCTTCAGATACAACACTCGCCCGTGTTCTCTGTTAACCAGATGATACTCGTCCGTATCATCATCTTGGAACACGCGTCGGTATTTGTTTCTACATGATACTCGTCCGTATCATAGTCTTAAGGATGCTCGTCCGCATCTTTAATCTATACACGAATACCCAAACACTTATACCTTTGTTTCTTGGATATAAGCACTCGTCCGTGTTTACATTCCCCCAGTAGATTACCAACAAGCATTTTCTTTTTTTATCTGACACTCGTCCTGTGTTATGATAAACCCTGAGAGCAGTCGTACCCTGCTGAGTGGTCGTCCTCCACTTCTTGATGATCGTCCTCCATCGTGCTCGTCCGATGGCCGTCCCCATCGTTGATTTTTTAGCAGCCGTCCCCTGCTAGGTGGTCGTCCTCCACCTTCTGATGATCGTCCTTCATCATTTTATCCAATGGCCGTCCCCATTGTTGATTTTGGTTATCTGGCATTCGTCCTATGTCATGAGAAACCTCGAGAGCAGCCGTACCCTGCTGAGTGGTCGTCCTCCACTTCTTGATGGTCGTCCTCCATCATGCTCGTCCAATGGCCGTCCCCATCGTTGACCTTTTCTATCCGGCATTCGTCCTATGTCGCGATATTTTCGGCAGTCGTACCCCGCCAGGTGGTCGTCCTCCACCTTTGATGGCCGTCCCCATCATATTTCTTTTATTCCCAACAGAGCAGCCGTCCCCTGCTAGGTGATCGTCCTTCACCTTTGATGGCCGTACCCCATCATCTGTTTATTTCATTTATTCTTTAACCCGATGGCCGTCCCCGTCATGGTCCCTTTTCCTTTTTAGCCCGATGGCCGTCCCCATCGTTGGTTACTTTACCTTTGTGAACTTGACGGCCGTCCCCGTCATGTTTCATTAATCCCCAGAGAATTTTACAGCTTTATCCTGATGGCCGTCCCCATCATAATTTCATTTTCCTAGCTAGTCGTCCGTCCCCGTCTTAGCTTTACCTTTTATCCCCAGCATGTCGGCCGTCCCCGTCATTGCTTTATTTCCCGCACTTTTCCCAGCATGTCGGCCGTCTCCGTCATTGCTCTTTATCCAGCAGTCGTCCTCTGCTCGACGGTCGTCCTCCGTCGCCCACACTTTACAATATACTTTATTTTCCTTTACAATCTATATCCCTTTTCTTCTTCATTCTGTGAGTGCAAATTTTGGACTGTCTTTGGTATTCAACCACAAGTTATCTTGTTTGCCTGTTAAGCCGTTGCTTACATCCTGCACAGCTAACTCATGTTTGAATAGGGGCAGCTGTAAACACCCCAAATTTGCCCTCACCCATTCACACCATGACTTGTGATCATTTCATATGCATAAACACAATCATATCATCTCATATCTCATTTTTGGTTCATTGCATAGTCTCCAAGTCATCTGCACCTAGGGTTTGTGATCTGAGCAATCCAAGGGCATCTTGAGCCGCTCCAAAGGTCACCAATCACTTCAAAGGGATCCATAAGTGTTCAAGTATCATATTCCATCCTCTCAAAAGTCAAGATTTCAAAATAATCACAAGGACTGAGGTTTGCATGGAAGCAGAGCCAGGATAGACTGCACAGTTGACCTAAAATTAGGGTTTTGGTTTCAGAGGCCATAACCTCAAAATTTTTGGTAATTCTTGTTTCCATTGGTCTCTATATGGTATAGGGAGTATGCATATCAAGTTTCATGAAGAAATTCCATGGGGAAGTCATCTGATCAAGAGTTGACTTTCTGGACAAGTCAGTGTAAAATCAGGGCATCTGAGGCCCCCAATGACCCAACCAATGGGTGATCTTCATCATTTTGAGTGTATATGATCTTTATTTGATCATGGAAGAAGGTTGAAGTCCACAAAAATCAAGAATTTGGAGTTTTTGCAAGTGTTGACTTTTTGGGCATAGTTGACTTTTCAAGAATGCTTCATTTTAGGTCATTTTTCAAGCCTTGATTCTTGGTCCAAAAATGCTCCAAATGGAAAAACTTTGGTCATGAAAGTTGTAGATTACATCTTTCCCTTTTCAAAAAGTACAAGAACATGATCAAATTCTTCTTGGATCAAAAGTTATGGTGTGACAAAGTTGGCAAAAATCATTGATTTTCAAGATGTGCACCAAATGAGAATTTTGCAAAATCATGAACCAATGCCATTTGTAACTTCTAATTCACTTCAAACCATGACATAAACATTCTATGTGACCTAAAAATAAGAATTGAACCAAAGATCACATGTGTATGGTTTGTGTAACAAGGCATTTTTCATGAAGTTTCAAAAGTAACAACTTGCAAAACCACTCATCACACTTCTTACAACTTGCAACATTGGATGCTGACTTTGGCTAGCCTTTCCCCTCACCCTTGCTGCGCAGCCCCATGCCTTGTACTAGCCTAGAACCAAGCCATACTTCTCTTACACAAAAGGTGGACTTTGAGCAAAAGCAAACTTACCAATCAATGTAGGCCATGTCAAATCATCTGACCTATAGGATTAAAATATACTATCCATTTGCAAGCCATTTCATAAAGGAAGCAAGGCTGAAACACTCTCAAGCATCACATACTCAAACACACTCCCTCTTGCAAACTTCTTCGAATCTCTCTGCCCAGACTTCAAACATCCAAACCATTTTCACCAATCATCTCACCATGTTCCATTAAGTAGAAAGCATCAAAGAACCAAGCCTGAAACAAGCCATAACACCACTTCACCATTTTCACTCCAACTTGCAGTTTCATTCGAAACTCTCTCCACAGCTCACAAACATCCAAACAAACTCCATAAACCTTCTCTACTCATCATCTGGACCACAAACAACCCTCCACCCTTGCCAGAAATAGCCTGAATCACCATTGCCATGTTCAACTGAGCTTGAGCAGAAGTTACTCAAACTCTTCATCCAGCCAATATAAATTTCTCTTGAGCATCCAAGCATCACCAGAGGGTCAAGTGGAGTGGATTTCACCAAGAAGGGAGGCCTGAAAGTTGCTGGAGTGAAAGCTTCGAATCTCAGGTAGCTCAAGAAATATTTTTCCAGAAATCATTTTTTATGTTCTAAACTTGTTCTCCATGCTTCACTGAGTATCCTGATGCTTTTAGTTTTTGGAATGGTGATGAAATGAGAGTTTAATTGATCTCTGAAACTCAGTTGACCTAATTTTTGTTTGCTTCGATTCAGCCTTTTCATGAAAAATAAATGTTGTTTATGATGGGGTTTTGATTCAGTGGATCATGGGAATCATTTCTGTATGTTTGGTTTTCATTTTTGTTACGTTTTGAGAGAGTTTGGAGATTTTCAGGTGGACTTCCCACCGGAGAAGACGACCGGAGGTCTTCTCCGGCCACCTGAAAATAATTAGGGCATAACCCCTGTAATTAGTGCCATTTGAATTTGGGCCGTAGGATCCGTTGACTCCCTTGACCTCCCGCGCGTGTGAATGGCTCAGATCAAGTCATTATGCCCTAATCCACTTAATTAGTTTTAATTAATTATAATTAAATTAATTCGTCCAGAGTGAATCTAGACCCTCCATTCACGCGCGCAGTCCACCCTTTTGAATCCAGATTCAATCCTAGCCATCCCTTCTGATTACTTTTCCATTTTCTTTATTTTTATTTCATTTCTTTTCCTTTTATTTGTTTAATTTATTAAAAATAGTAAAAAATGTGTAAAAATTATGAAACTTTTTCTCATAAGTTTTATTAATTTTTATGACCCAAAAATATTTTTGTTTTTATTTTTATCATTTAAAAAGTATTTTTAAATATTTTAAAGATTATTTTTAATTGATTAATGGAAATTAATTTATTAAAAATACTTTTAGGTATTTAAAAATCACCAAAAAATTCATGAAATGTTCTAAGACATTTAGAAACATTGTCCAACCTTCAAACCAAATTTCTTTTTTGATCTTGATGCATTTTGAGAATTTTTCATTGAATTAAAATCATTTTTGTGCATTATTTTGATCCTAAGTTCAAAAAATCATTTCTGCCTATCTATGAAGAGTTGGACATTGATTCTTCTTGCATTGCATTGTGTTTAGCATGTAGTTTTTAGGATTAAATGGCCATGATTTGATTCCCCATTTTCAATTTGTTTGGCATTTCTTTTGTTTAGGAACCCTAAAAACCCTAATAACTTGTAAAAATCATAACTTGAGATTGGTTAAGAGTTGAGACCTCTCCTTTGGGCATTGGTTTAGTATAAGATTAGGGGTCCTTTGAGTGGCATTTTCCATTTTTCATCTTAGGTTGTGCTTCTGTTTTGGTTTTTGTTTGATGTTTGGTTCATAAACCCTAATTTGGGCTTCCATTTGCATACCTCTTGCATTCTCTTGTATAACATGACTTGCCATGACATTTCAAGCATCCATTTGATTCATTTGGCATCATAAGACATATTGAAAGCATGTTTGATCATTGCATCATGTGTTTGCCATATTGTATGCCATGTGCACTTCATAACTTTTCATGTATGTCCATGCTTCTAAACTTGTTTCATTTGCATTCATAAACTTGTATGATCATTTCCATGTGCTGCCTCATGTTTGTAGCATCTCATAGCATCATTAGCATCATGTAGATGCTTCTGGTTTTGTTTCTCATCATGTCATCTCATCCCATTTTGCATTGCATTGCATTTCTTTTCTAACCTTTTCAGGTGGTAAGTGATTTTGAGAAGTGAATTTGCCTTCACTTCTCATAACTTTTCTTTTCATCTCTCTTGCATCCATTGCTGCATTTTTATGTGTGTTTGAGATTGAGCTTGCTCATTCCTTTTCTTCTTACTTTCTTTCTTCAAGTGACTTGACTTCTTGAATGAAGCAAGTTGCTTTGCTTCTCTTGATCCTTTCATCTGCTTCCTGGTGATTCCTTTGAAGATTGTTCTTGTAAACCTCACAAACTTTAGGAACAACCAAGCATGATAATGATTAGGGTTTTGATTAGTCTCCCCTCTTAGTTTTACCTTTGTGTCTCTCTTTGAGTCTTCTCTTCTCACCTCATAATCAGAGACTAAACCCTAAAGGCTTTAAGGCTTTGTGATTAAGCTTATGCCTGCATCCTTCTATTAGGATGGAGTGTATAACTTTAATCCTAAGTGTTAAACCCTTAATGTGTTTAAATCTCTTAATCAATTCACTTAATAACCATCAAGACATCACACTTGTAACTTGGGCCTTGCATTAGGGTTCTAATTCTTCCTTAATTGGTTAAGAAGGACTAACCCTAGTGTTAATGGACAAGTCCCCCTCAAGTTGTCTTATAAACCCTAAAAAAAACACTTCATCATCATACCATTAAATAAAATCCACTTAATCAAAGGCTTGTTTTGTCATGAGTTTAATCCCTAATCATGGATTAAGTTGAGGAGTCTTCCTCAGCTTAAACATTCTCATCTATTATCCTTCTATTAGGATGGTGTAATGAGTCTGTTTAATCCCTGATTATGGCTTAACCTCATTACTCAACACTAAACAAAAACACCCAAAAACATCTAAATAATCACAAGTAGGTTAATGATTGACCGGAAAATAGCAAGTGTACTATTTTTACCGATGTAGTAATAGAAAGGATTAACCCAAAATATCGATCACAAGGACTGCGTATTAAAAATAAGTTCTTCGTGATTAATTTCAATTAGACAAAACTCAAGGTTTAAGATTAAATTAAATAAATTGAACAGAATAAAACGTAAAAACAAATAATTTCACTTATATAAAAGTAATGCCAGGTAGGGTGTATGATTCGCAATGCAATGACTCATAGGTTCCTTAATTTTAGAGATGTGCTTTAGAACGCGTCTTTCCTAAGCCTACAATGTTTCTCCAAAATTCCTTTAAAGAAAAACCTTTGGTATTCTTCATAGACCATGATTCCTCAAAGGTCATAGAATAATATCAAGCAATAATTCTGACATAAAAAGGTTCATATAAAAATATCCCAATTCCTCAGTAATATTTTTTACGATAAAATTATGCAACAAGGTTAGAATGGTTGGTCAGACCAAATCCTAACCACGATCAATTATCTTATTTTCCAATACCGATAAAGCATTAAGGACGTTGCGATAAAATAAAGAAACGAAACTAAAACATAATACCAAATTGAAGAATTCAACAAGTCATTACAAAATGCAAATCAGGGACACCCCCCTGGCATTGGGGGGTTTAGCCACTCATGTTCAAACTGGAAATAAAAACAGAGTAAGCAAATTTAGACATTACAATTAACGTTGGATTAGTCGGATCGTCAATTGCTTCCGCTCTTGATCAATCTTTCTTCTCCCGTCTTTGTTCTCTCTAAAAAGCCCCAATTCTAAAAGTCCCTCCTCACAGTCATCATGGGCAAATATAAATCAGTCTTCAAACAGCACCGCGAAATGTCCGGAATACCCTCGAAGCAGCAAAACACAAAATTGTCTCTGGTCTTCACAACACGGGCCGTGTTGTGCAACACGGGTGGCCGTGTTGTGACTCTGGATCACTACCAAAACATACTTTCCCAGCTGCCATGACACGGGCCGTGTTGTGCAACACGGGTGCCCGTGTCACACCCCTGACTTCTTATTTTCTGAACTGAATTTTGTGTTTCTTCTGGTCTCTACAACACGGGCCGTGTTGTGCAACACTGGCACCCGTGTTGTGTCTCTGAACTCTCATTTCCCATCAGTTTTTAAAAGCTTGGACCATCTTTCGGACACCTCGAACGACCGATTACATATTTACCTGAAACACCACAAAGAAACAACCACATAACCCATTCCACTGATAAAAACAAAGTAAAAACGATAAACACCGACTTGCACGCAATAATGAGAAAACTAAAACAAAATATGAACGAGACACAACAAACAAAATAAAACTAGACTCAAAAGACGCTGAAAACCGGCTTGAATATTACCACTAAATATCACTGATCAAACTCCCCCAAACTTGAATTCTTGCTTGCCCTCAAGCAAAAATCCTGCATTCACATCTTCAAAACTAGCAATATGAATTATGATACTCATACGTGGATCCTTCATTCCAATTCACCCAATGAGTTCTTTTTGTACTTTTCTCTCAGTATAGGTATCACACAAACACTGCACCGTGGAAAACCACGGATCCGAATCTCCCTTTTCGGTAACCTCTCCGACTATGCTTCGTGCTTAGGTCTTATTTTTTTTCGATTTTCAACCCTTTTCATTCGGACAATCACTTTTAAGGCTTTTAATGATTTTCACTATGTGTGCAAGATTGATTCCTCTTTTTATCGTTGGCACCGATTTTTCTGTCCCTTCGGGAAACATTCATGTTCAACCGCCGTTAGGTTGAATAACCTTGTGAGAGTTACCCAACTTAGAAGGATCGATCGTTCTAATGTTTTTATTCATTTTTTTTTCCGGTGCCTTGAAGCTTTTTTTTCTTTTGGATCATCTTTGCACACATAATTATTATAGATAAAGCCAGATATATCAATATAAACTACTTCGGGTTTACTTCTCAAATCAAAGCACCATGGCACGAATCTACATGTCGAACTCGTTCCTAATTCCGAAAACTCAGTGTGCTTATGCAGTACCTATACATCAAAATTTTCCATATTTTCTCATCGGGATTCTTTTTCACTCGCATCCTATATACTTTCTCATAATTCACATGTAACACACAGCAGGTTAACTTAGGGGTGTTTTTACAGATAACATAAAGCTATAATCTTCAAGCCGACACTATGATACTATTAAAATAAACAAAGATTAACATAAAATAAACGAAAACATAAAAACTAAACCCCCCCACACTTGAACTCAACAGTGTCCTCACTGTTTAAGAACCAATGTCGGAGGGGACTCACAATTATCACTGTTCGGGAGGAAATCCATGAAGCTTCATCTGCTGCATCCATGCATGCAGCTCATCGATTAAGTCCCCTTGCCGGGTCTGCTCTCTAATCATTTCATCCCACTGGTCCTTGGAAACATTCCACTGACCAGTTGCTTGGTTAGAAGAACCACCAGCAGTTTGCACCGGGACCTCTTCAGGTTGGTTCCCTGCATCCTCCTCATCTGAAAAATACTCATCAAACTGATCGGAACCACCCAGCATGGGGTCCTCATACAGCCAGTTAGCTCTATTATCTATGGTAATCATGTTAGGTGCAGGCAACGAAATCAAATGCTTGTTACGAGACATCACAGCATAATAATTATGAGCAGTTTTAATCATACCTTGGTTGACCAATGTTTCAAGGTCAATTTTTGTCTTACCTGCCACTGCAGGCACTTCAAGCAACCTCTCGTTATACCCCAGATGCTGAGCAATCTGTGTAATCATCCCTCCAACGGAAATCTCACCCGAGGCAGCATTGGCTACCCGCTTCAGGTGGTCTGCTGCGAAGGCCGCAACATTAATCAGCTCATTGTTTGCCATTCCATATAGGAAGTATAACTCCCGCAGAGTTGCGACTCCTGTACTGTCGCCTCGGCAGAAAAGGGTATAAGCTAACCCTTTTTGAGCGTACCGGAATGACGGGTTATGAATGCATGAGGCCTTTGCAGCAGATGCGGCATACTCGGTGTTGCCGGTGATATCCTTCCAGAATGATCCTGCATCGAATGTACTTGGCGGTGCACCAGGCCCATAGACTGGGAGATCTAAAATCTTCCCCAGATCAGCCACCGACATCACATGATCATTGTCATAAAGGCGGAACTTCAGAGTACCGAAATACTCAGTGTCGGATCCGGTCCAGGTATGCTTGAGCTGAAACTGTAAAGAACTCAAAAATTCCAAGGTTATGCGCTCAAAAGTTGGCGCTTCATACTGCATGAAATTTAACATCCCGATACTGTGAAACATTCTATGGACTTCAAATTTGAGCCCTAGATTTTCAAGAGTTTCGTTGCACATGTACCGGGCCGGTATCAACTTACGTCTTACCAACTTTGCATACTTAGCTTGATGCTCCGGGTCCTCGAATAAGATGCCATGAGCATTCGGCATCCGGTGTGCTCTCTTGCGAGGACGAGAAGATTCAGCAACATTTTTACCGGTATCCCTTCTAGGAGGCATTTTTCAGGCCTGCACAAATGAAGCACAAAAATTTTTTTTAAAGATTAGAGGAAACGATCACCGTAGAAGTGACAAGCAAGTGATGGGGAACAAATTTCGTGAATGGAGAAGTAGGTTTCGGTGAGTGGGTGCTTGCGAAAATGGAGGTTTTGAGAGGAATAACAATGGTGTTAGGGTTTTTAGAGAGAAAAGGGTTGGAGAAGATGAAAGAAAAGTGATAAATGGTAGGTTAATGAGCCTTTAATTAAAAATTATGGAATTAAACACGTGGGGCCCACAGGACAAAATTGGGAAAATTTAAAAAATTTGAATTTTAGGATTCCCGCATGAGCAACACGGGCCGTGTTGCACAACACGGGCACCCGTGTTGCACCCCTGGTATCTCTTCTCAAAATGGCTGAAATCAAACAATCTCCAGACATTGCAACACGGGCCGTGTTGCACAACACGGGTGGCCGTGTTGCATCCCTGGAATCCATCAGAACTTCCCAAAAACAACCATCTGTCTGCATCATGCAACACGGGCCGTGTTGCCCAACACGGGCACCCGTGTTGCACCTCTGATTTTCCGTTTTCTGGCTTTATTGATCTTCCTATTATGACTTCAAACCTCATTCATTCCTTCTTAAAATTAGTGATAAACAAAACCTACAAAACAGAAACACACAAAAGTCAGACTGAAAAACTCGTGGGTTGCCTCCCACGAAGCGCTGCGTTTAACGTCGCATGGCTCGACGGTCCGTCGTACTACTGGGTAAGACGAGTGACATGCACATCACCAGTGGGCTGGCCTTTGAAATAATGCTTTAATCTCTGCCCGTTCACTTTGAAAATATCTCCGTTGATCTGATTTTTAATCTCAACAGCTCCGTGAGGAAATACCTTGTGAACAACAAAAGGTCCCGACCATTTTGACCTTAATTTGCCTGGGAATAGCTTCAGCCTTGAATTGTACAGAAGGACCAGTTGTCCTTCCCAAAACTCTTTTCTTTGAATCCTTTTATCATGCCATTTTTTCGTTTGCTCTTTGTATACCTTGGCATTCTCATACGCCCGATTCCTGAATTCTTCTAACTCATGAAGTTGAAGAATCCTCGAACTTCCCGCTTTTGACAAATCCATATTAAGATACTTAGATGCCCAAAAGGCTTTATGCTCAAGTTCCAAAGGTAAGTGACATGCCTTTCCGTAAACCAGTTGATATGGTGACATACCGATAGGCGTTTTGAAAGCCATCCGGTATGCCCATAAAGCGTCATCTAGCTTAAGAGACCAATCCTTCCTGGATGAATTCACTGTCTTTTCCAAGATTTGTTTCAATTGTCTATTGGATACCTCCACTTGACCGCTCGTTTGGGGGTGGTAAGGAGTAGCTATCCGGTGTTTCACATTGTACTTTTGCAGCAACTTCTCCATAAGGTGATTCAAGAAATGTGTCCCTTCGTCGCTTATCAACGCCCTCGGGACACCGAACCTTGCGAAGATGTTTTCTTTTAGGAATCTAACCACTACCTTAGCATCATTGGTGGGTAATGCCACAGCTTCTACCCATTTGGACACATAATCCACAGCCACCAAAATATAGTTTTTTCCGAATGATGGTGGAAATGGCCCCATGAAGTCTATCCCCCATACATCAAATAACTCAACCTCGAGCATAGAATTTTGCGGCATCTGATTTCTTTTTGATATATTCCCAGTCCTCTGACATCTGTCACACTCTTTCACTACCTCTTGCGCATCCTTAAATAAAGATGGCCAATAAAGTCCTGATTGTAGGACTTTAGCAGCTGTTCGATCACCACTGAAATGTCCCCCATACTCAGAGTCGTGACATGCTTTCAGCACATCTTTTTGTTCTTCTTCAGGTACACATCTTCTCACTAGGCCGTCCACCCCTCTTTTGTAGAGAAACGGATCATCCCATAAATAAAACCTGCAATCATGAACAAACTTTTTTTTCTTGTTAGAGTCAAAATCGTCGGGTATAATACCGCCAACGAGATAGTTTGCATAATCTGCAAACCAAGGCACCCCTATAACAGCTAGGATGTGTTCGTCAGTGAACTCATCCTTTATAGGGTGTTGCTCTTCCGTCTCCTCAATTGGTGATATTCGAGACAGATGATCTGCAACAGTGTTTTCACACCCTTTCTTGTCACGGATCTCCACATCAAATTCCTGTAGGAGTAAAATCCACCTCAACAACCTGGGCTTGGAATCCTGCTTAGCAAAAAGATATTTCAAAGCAGCATGGTCAGTATAAACAATCACTTTTGAACCCAACAGATATTGCCTGAATTTATCGAAGGCATACACAACTGCTAACAACTCCTTCTCGGTAGTTGCATAGTTTATCTGTGCAGGGTTCAGAACATGACTAGCATAGTAAATCACATGAAGCAATTTTCCTCTCCGCTGTCCAAGAACAGCCCCCACTGCAATGTCACTAGCATCGCACATAATCTCAAAGGGTAGGGACCAATCTGGGGCAATAACAATAGGAGCAGATACTAATTCTTTTTTTAGTGTTTCAAAAGCGTCGCTGCATTCCTTATTGAAAACGAAAGCCTTATCTTTAACCAACAGAGTAGTTAACGGTTTGGCTATCTTTGAGAAATCTCTTATGAACCTGCGGTAAAATCCCGCATGTCCCAAGAAGCTTCTTATGCCCTTTTCGTTGATTGGCGGAGGTAACTTAGAGATCACTTCCACTTTAGCTTGATCCACTTCGATCCCTTTTTGTGAGATCTTGTGACCAAGAACAATGCCTTCTTTCACCATGAAATGGCATTTTTCCCAGTTCAATATTAAGTTGCTTTCTTGACATCGCTGCAAAACAAGTGAAAGGTTAGATAAACAATGATCAAATGAGGATCCGAACACGGAAAAATCGTCCATGAACACCTCCATGTGTTTTTCCAGCATATCCGCAAAAATGGAAGTCATGCATCTTTGGAATGTAGCGGGGGCATTACATAGCCCAAATGGCATCCTTCTATAAGCAAAAATGCCATAGGGGCATGTAAACGCCGTTTTCTCTTGGTCTTCCGGTGCAACAGCGATTTGATTGTACCCGGAGTAGCCATCAAGAAAACAATAGTACTCATGTCCCGCTAGTCTTTCCAGCATTTGGTCAATGAATGGCAACGGAAAATGGTCCTTTCTCGTAGCCAAATTCAATCTTCTATAATCGATGCACACTCTCCACCCAGTAACGGTTCTTGTAGGAATCAACTCATTTTTTTCATTTGTTATAACAGTTGTTCCCCCCTTTTTGGGCACCACATGCACCGGACTCACCCAAGCACTATCGGATATGGGATAAATCAATCCCGCATCCAATAACTTAACAACTTCTTTTCGCACTACTTCCTTCATCACCGGATTCAATCTCCTTTGAGGTTGTACAACCGGTTTGTGATCTTCTTCCATCAGTATTTTATGCATACACACTGTGGGACTTATACCCTTTAGGTCTTCAATCTTCCACCCAATAGCTCCCTTGAATTTTTTAAGAACTTCAATTAACTTGCCTTCTTGCATGTCTTTTAAATTAGCGCTAATAATAGCGGGACATTTTTCTTCCGTGTCAAGAAAGACATATTTGAGATTCTCGGGAAGTTGCTTCAATTCGGCTGTTTTTGGTTTGTCTTTGCCTTCATCAACTGTTGTAGGCTGTCACAACTCTTCCCACCGGTGCATTCTAATTCTTTTAAAGATAGGTTGATTTTCAAGCATCGCAACCACTTCCATATCCTTATCTCCAACTTCCTTATCACCTTCAAAAATGGACATACTCAACACCTTCTCTAGAGGTAACTTGGACACACTTTCTAAATGCTCACTAGCTTCCATTTGGTCTAACACTTGTATGTTGCTACTAGTGCCCACATCATCTTTGTACTTTAAAGTGTTCCTAACATCAATTTTTAACTCTTCATCATACACCTTCATCGTTAGTGTTCCACCTTCCATGTCTATCATTACTCTCCCGGTTTCTAGAAAAGGTCTTCCCAAAATCAAGGGAATTTCTTCATCTTCCGGCATTTCAAGGATCACAAAGTCAACCGGGAACACAAATTTGTCCACCCTAACCAATACATCATGGACAACTCCATAAGGTCGCTTCACAGAATGGTCCGCGAATTGGAGAGTCATCCTAGTGTCTTGCACAGCACCAATACCTAACTTTTTGTAGATAGATAAAGGCATTAAACTGATGCTCGCTCCCAAGTCGATGAGAGCTCTCTTAAACGATCGGTCACCAATAGTGCATGGAATGGTAACAGCTCCTCTATCTTTTCTCTTCACCGGAATCTTCAATCCCTGCAAAATAACACTACAAGTTTCGGTTAGAATAATAGGTTCAGCTCCCATAGTCCTCTTTTTAGCAATTATATCTTTCATGAACTTGGCATACGTGGGCATTTGTTCAAGAGCTTCAAGCAATGGGATATTCAATTCCAGCTTTTTGAACAAGTCAAGAAATTTTTCAAAATTCTTCTCTTGCTGCCCTTTCTTCTTGTTTCTTGTAGGATACGGAAGTTTGACCACCGGTTTAGGTTCAACCGCTTTTTCTTTGATGACCGGTGTTTGGGTAACTTCTTTTTCGTTGTCAACCTCTTCATTGTCTTTGATTTCAAGCTCAACCTCAATCAATTGATTTTCAACTTCAGAATTTTCTTGAACCTCTTCACTAACTTTACCTCTTCGCGTTGTGACTACATTTACTTTATGATTATCTCTAGGATTTGTTACCGTAGCACTAGGAAGAGTCCCAGGAGCGTTAGGGATAGCAAGGTGTTGAGCAATTTGGCTCATTTGCACTTCAAGATTCTTTATAGATGCTCCAGTGTTCTTGAAATTACTTCTGGTTTCTTCTTGAAATTGACAGTTGTGAGCTGCCATCTTTTCAATGGCAATCTCCCAATCAGCTTTTCTTGACACAAGAGGCTGATAAGGTTGTTGTTGGGGCTGGTACTGTTGTTGGCCTTGAACCGGTTTCTGGATGTTCCCTTGATGATCTTTCCAAGAGAAATTTGGGTGATTTTTCCACCCCGGATTATATGTGTTGGCATAAGGATTGTTTTGCCTCAACATATTAATCTGTTCAACCTGCTCTTGAGTTGCCAAACAGTGCATGGCAAAGTGTGGACCACAACATATCTCGCAAATCACCGCTTGAACGGGTTCAACCTGAGCAACTGTGTGAGTTCCCAGATTCATCTTCTTTAACCTTCTTTCAACTTCTGCGGCAATTTGATCTTCCATTTTTACAACCTGTTCTGTTAGCTTAAGATCGATTTTCCCGTCTGGTTGACTCACGGTGCGATCATATAACTCAAGGTGTTCATTGGCAGCAATAGCTTCTATGATTCTTTTAATACCTGTGGCTGTTGAGAAGTTTGTTGAGCCACCTGCAGCAGTATCAATCAGTTGCTTTGTCTTGAGTCTCAACCCATTCACAAAGTTTTGCATTTGCTCTGTTGCGTCCATGTTATGGGTAGGACACGAAGTCAAACACCTTTTGAATCTTTTATAAGCATCTCCGAGTGATTCACCCTCTTTTTGTTTAAAATTGACTATATCATATCTTTTCCGGATGAACACTGAAGCAGGAAAGTATTCGTTAAGGAAGGTTGTTTCCATCTCTTGCCATGTTGTGATACTAGCTGCGGGAAGAGAATAGAACCACTCTTCAGCATCGTCAGTAAGAGTGAATGGAAACATCACCAGTCGTTTTGCCTCCTCTGAATGACCTTCGATCTTCAAAGAAGTGGTAGTAGTAAGAAATCTCTGAAGATGCTTATTTGCATCCTCATTAATTCTCCCGGAGAAAGGCTTGCTCTCTAACTGGCGGATAGTAGATGGATGTAACTGGAAGTGTGCTACATTCACCGGTTGATTAACAATCGTCATCCTGTTAGGTTGAGCATTTGCCCCTCCGTAATCACCTAAGAGCCTCTCTGGAGCAGGTTGATTTCCTGCCATGTCGTTGAATTCAGGGTCAGTTTCTCTATTTGAATCAGAGTCACTGTGCTCCGAGTGAACTGAAATATAGTCCTCAGTTTCCTGATACGGGACACTTGAACAAGTCTTAGCCAGACTATCAATTCTTGCCTTGCGGCGTCTCTCGTGCAAGGCTCTTTCTGGTTCTGTGTCAAAAGAAAATTTAGCTGAGGCCTGACCTCGCATAAACAGTTAGACACGAGTTAGAAAACAAAATTTCAATAACAGTAAAATGATATACGGAGTAAAGTAAAATTTTAGTCGCAGAGCAACAAAATTCCAATTGATATAACACAAACAACTTAATTCTTTGGCAGTCCCCGGCAACGGCGCCAAAAACTTGACCGGAAAATAGCAAGTGTACTATTTTTACCGATGTAGTAATAGAAAGGATTAACCCAAAATATCGATCACAAGGACTGCGTATTAAAAATAAGTTCTTCGTGATTAATTTCAATTAGACAAAACTCAAGGTTTAAGATTAAATTAAATAAATTGAACAGAATAAAACGTAAAAACAAATAATTTCACTTATATAAAAGTAATGCCAGGTAGGGTGTATGATTCGCAATGCAATGACTCATAGGTTCCTTAATTTTAGAGATGTGCTTTAGAACGCGTCTTTCCTAAGCCTACAATGTTTCTCCAAAATTCCTTTAAAGAAAAACCTTTGGTATTCTTCATAGACCATGATTCCTCAAAGGTCATAGAAGAATATCAAGCAATAATTCTGACATAAAAAGGTTCATATAAAAATATCCCAATTCCTCAGTAATATTTTTTACGATAAAATTATGCAACAAGGTTAGAATGGTTGGTCAGACCAAATCCTAACCACGATCAATTATCTTATTTTCCAATACCGATAAAGCATTAAGGACGTTGCGATAAAATAAAGAAACGAAACTAAAACATAATACCAAATTGAAGAATTCAACAAGTCATTACAAAATGCAAATCAGGGACACCCCCCTGGCATTGGGGGGTTTAGCCACTCATGTTCAAACTGGAAATAAAAACAGAGTAAGCAAATTTAGACATTACAATTAACGTTGGATTAGTCGGATCGTCAATTGCTTCCGCTCTTGATCAATCTTTCTTCTCCCGTCTTTGTTCTCTCCAAAAAGCCCCAATTCTAAAAGTCCCTCCTCACAGTCATCATGGGCAAATATAAATCAGTCTTCAAACAGCACCGCGAAATGTCCGGAATACCCTCGAAGCAGCAAAACACAAAATTGTCTCTGGTCTTCACAACACGGGCCGTGTTGTGCAACACGGGTGGCCGTGTTGTGACTCTGGATCACTACCAAAACATACTTTCCCAGCTGCCATGACACGGGCCGTGTTGTGCAACACGGGTGCCCGTGTCACACCCCTGACTTCTTATTTTCTGAACTGAATTTTGTGTTTCTTCTGGTCTCTACAACACGGGCCGTGTTGTGCAACACTGGCACCCGTGTTGTGTCTCTGAACTCTCATTTCCCATCAGTTTTTAAAAGCTTGGACCATCTTTCGGACACCTCGAACGACCGATTACATATTTACCTGAAACACCACAAAGAAACAACCACATAACCCATTCCACTGATAAAAACAAAGTAAAAACGATAAACACCGACTTGCACGCAATAATGAGAAAACTAAAACAAAATATGAACGAGACACAACAAACAAAATAAAACTAGACTCAAAAGACGCTGAAAACCGGCTTGAATATTACCACTAAATATCACTGATCAATGATCTTAACCCTACACCAAAGGTAATTAAGTGTGAGAATATGACTTCACACTTAAGGTAATTCTCATTACCCCTAATCAGAGGGAAGATGTGATGAGTTTGCTAGATCCACTGGTTTAGGCTTAAGCTCATTAACTTATGACAAAATCCAAAAACAATAAAAGACTGAAAACACAAAAACAAACAATAATCGTCTCCTTCGGGATTCTTTTCTCATCATCTTCGTTCACAAACGAGAACTTGCTTCTTCCGTCTAATGCAAGACAGTCAGCATCTGTGCCAGACAGATCATACACTTGAGCATAGTCAAGCAAGCAGTTCACAAGTCAATTTATATTTCAGTCTCTTTGGGTCGAACTACGGTGTTCTGACTTCCTCATTGCACGAGAGGATACGTAGGCATAACTTAACAGTTATCGAACAAAAGTCTCTGTATATTCCCCCTCTTTCCAGCTTCATTCTTTTAGCCTCATTATCTTGAGCATATTCTCATTCCTGCACTGACACTTTCATATTTCACTTCACTTTTCCCTTGCACTGACACCTGTACATTCTTTTCCAGCTACTTTATACACAGATGGCACTGACACTACCCCTTTAAAACACGAATCTTTCAAGCGTGGATCCCGTCGAGTACGGCGGACAATCTGGGTGCTAATACCTTCCCAGGTTGTAACCAACCCCCTTTCTCAGTCTCTCTGGTTCGCAACCGTCTTATCCATATCTTTCTAGGTCTATGCAGCATTACCTTTCCTCCGGGATAAAAATGCCTAGCTGGCGACTCTATTCATCTCCAGTGAGTTCACGGTTGTGTGTTCTCATTGTCCCTCTCGCCGACCGTTCGCGTCTGTACCTTTATCTGGGCATGTCCCATTTATCGGGAGCGACAGCTTGGCGACTCTGCTGGGGACCCTTATACTGTAACCAGGGCTTCTGGTTCTTTTTGTGGGTTCCTCCTAGCGCTTGATTGACTTGTGTTTACTGGGGTGTTATGTGCTTATTTGTGTTTGTATATTTGTGTTTATTTTTACTTTATGTACAGTTTTGTTTATTGCTTTCTTTATAGCTTTATGCATATATTATCATACTGTCATACTATTCTGGCTGGATCTGTTGTTTCTGTTTTGGTGGGTGGGGTTTCTATTGAGAGTTAAGGTCCTATACCTGGGACCTGAGTGACACCTAGGCTAGAGTGAATCATATTCTTTCCCATTCCATCTCGGTCTGGTGCGGGAATATGAAACACGGTTCAGATATGGGTTTCTTCTTGAGAACTCTGTGTTGCAGATTTCCTGCAATACTAGGGCTATCTGGGAAGCCTGCTAAGTCTGGATGACCTTTAGTATTGACCTTCAGAAACTGAGGTGAACTAGAGGAGGAACTTTTATGGTTATTGTAAACACTGTACCTCCGGGTTGGAAGTGTTTACACTTCCCATAACTGATCCAAGTCTGAGGATCTTTGTTTTAGAACACCACCTGTGAGGGGGTTGGGCTGTTTACAGGTTTGCAGGAACCTTTGACCTCAACATACCCTCATTACCAGTACAATTGTTGATCCAGTCACTATGATCATGAAGTTCTTGACCTTCGGTTCTCAGTTACTATTTTGGGTTATTATGCAGATCTTGTGGTTACAGACACTCGATTCTTGGTCCGGCATTCCAGATTCCAGGCAGTTTCCAGCTGTGATCCCATGTCTTTGCATCTTTTGCATCATCACATTGCATTTTGCATCTGCATTGCATTTTCCTCTTCCAGAGAGCTCATCCTTCCTCTTTTGTCCATGACCAGCCAGCTGATTTCCCGGTACTCAGTTTGAACAAGTGTTAACTGTTGGAAGACGACAAAGTGTGTGAAGCTAGACTGAACGGTGTCAAGAGTTAAGAAGGGTCAGTTTGAAAGCCATCAGTGGCTATGTCAAAGAATAACCGTCAGAATGTTGAGTTTCCACCTGGTTTCACTTCAATGACCAATCCGTTGTATGGTCTTTCTCCTGATGAGGATCTTCCACAAGTGAGCAATCTTGCTCAAGCTCAACCTGTACAGACCCCGATCGTGAATCAGAATGTACTTGAACCATCTGCTGTCCAAGGTGGACCTTCATCTTCTTCTGATTCTACGAATTATCAGAGTTTTGCCTTCCCTATGCCGAACTTCCAAGGGGAAATCCCCCTTGTGAAAACCAATGCTCAGAGCACCGTGTCAGAAACCCTGGGTTCCTCCTCGTCCAAATCTGCAATCTCATGGTCGAAGACCTCAGAATCAACTTCAGAGCCAGCCTAGGCCTCGTAACAATCTGGAAAGAAGGATTGCTCCTCTTCATCCAGTCCCCATGGCATACAGTGAACTCTTGCCGCATCTAGTTCAGAGATCTTTGGTGGTTCCTAAGCTTCTCAAGCCTTTGTCAGAGTCGTACCCTCCAGGGTACAATCCTCATGAGCAGTGCGGGTATCATGGCGGATCAATGGGGCATTCAACTGAAGATTGCAAAGCTTTTCAAGCCGAAGTACAACAATTGATCGACAAGGGCTACATCTCCTTTCCAGAAGGAAGCTTGGTTGTGCACGTCAACCTTTCACCTGATTGAGTTCAAAGACTTCGAAGGAGCGTATCCTGATTTCAGTGGCTCAGACAACAGTATGTCATCAGAGTTGGTGATCATTGTATCCTTTTATCATTTGCATTGTAGTTTCTTTCCTGTTAGCAGCTACTTGTCTTTTAAGCATTGTTATTTTAAATGGTAATGTTAATGTAGTGATCTTGCACTTTTTGAATCAATTATGTCGCATTCGCTCATTTTTTCTTTCCTTGCATCAAAAACGAAAAATAAAAAAATTTGCATCCATATACCTCCCATTTATTTCACTGTTGTTTAGCAGGTTTGAGGGAGGATGATGACAACTGAATACCCATAATTATTGAAGGTATGCTTTCAGGGTAGAACCTGCTGACGATGTACAGGCATTGCTTCAATTCCCAAACACCGGAGATATAAGGGAGATAGACCCTCGTCGACCTGTTTGAGCCTTGAAGTAGGAGTTTCTTTTCTAAACGAAAAAACCCTCACATTCAACCCGGGGCAGGGTAGTTATCAGTTAATTTGACCGAGCGTTCAAATTTCCAAAGGAGTGTGCATCCGAGGATCCATTACCTTTATTCATTACACCTCAAGAGGTCAAGGGACGTGAAACCACAATGGTTATCCCTCACCAACAAAGGAATGAGGCAGTCAACCCTTTCAGCAAGTCATGACAAGCCAGTGTCACACGATTTGTTCAACAAAAATATAAAAAAAGGAAATAAAGCCCGCTAAGTCGAAAAAATGTGTGAAAACATATGACTTAGGCAAAAGTTAGGGCATCCCGCTGGACTTCGAAATCGAAAAATTCAAAAAAAGAGAACCAGTCCAGGAAAAAGTTAGGGAGTAAAAAAAAATGAAAGAAAAAAGTTCCATAAGAACAAAATCGTGTGACCACAGACACAAAGACAAAGGGTTGATTGTTACTCCAAGAAACCTCATTGGTGCGTAAACCATCAACGTCATTGGTTCCTCAATCATTACAAAACCCTTGTGAGAAGCGAGCGCTTAAGTCGAATTAGCTGAACATAGGACTGGAGAACATCAAGGAGAATGGGTGGGCACAAATAAACTTTGAGCCATAAATCTTTCTTTCTAGAACCGTAAACCAAGCCACGTTATAACCCTTGAAAGTCCTAATTGAATCAGGGTCAATTCTGAAAGCATACTACGACAAGGTTGCGTAAACTGACTCCTAAAGGTTTGCTAATTCAGCACTACGTTTGGACTAATCGTCCATTCGTCACACGGTCACAACGTTTAAATAAATAAATTTTCAAAAACTTGCATGTGTACTGCATTAAAATTACCATTTGCAAATGAACAGTTTTAATTGCAAGTCAGTTTGTGATACCAGGGAAGTTCCTACAAAGAGCAATCATGAGGGAACTTGATCATTCAACAATGATGACCAGAATCAAGAGCATCTTGTCAGCCTATGAATCAGGGGCATATTATCCAGTGGTTTTGTCGACCAAAGAATCAATCAGGGTACAGTAAGCTCCATAGCATCAGTTGATCGAGGAACGTCATTCAAAGTCAGTTGATCAGAGCTGAATCTGCCAAACAGGGACAAGACACCCGGAGTTTCCGTTGACTAAGGGTCAATTCTTCCAATGCTCAGTCAGAATGAATCAAGTCGCTTACACGCTCATACCGGGGCAAAATAATTCCAGAGATCACTAGGTGCAACTCTCCTCGAGAGGACATCCAGGTCTGCCATTCCAGAAATTGGATATTCAGTGACAGTCTGTTCAGAGACTTACCCAACAAGGGTAATTTTAGCTACACAGAGCAAGTTATATCAGTGATCTCCGAGTTCAAGACAAGTGTCGGGAAATCATGCTACCCACCGTCGCCTTTGTCACCCTTCTCAACCAGAAGGCTTGTCACTATGACCTTTTCCCAATCCTCGGGATTTCTTATAGCCTTTCATAATCATTGCATAAATTATTTGCATACGTTATTCATATCGCATATAGAGCATATGCATCATAATTGCATTGAGCATATTCCCCGTAACATCAATCTCACACCCAGGGCCCCGTAACCCTAACTTATCAACCTTTCAAGGTCCAGTTCCCGTCTGGCAAGCCTTTTCAAAGTCCAGTTCCCGTCTGGCAAACTTTTCAGAGTCTAGTCCTCGTCCGGCAGACAAACCCAAAGTCCAGTTCTCGTCTGGCAAACCCATTTCAAATACCAGTTCTCGTCTGGTAGGCGAACCTTTTACCAGTTCTCGTCTGGTCACCTTTTCATTTAACCTTTCACCAGTTCCCGTCTGGTATTCATTCTTTTTCAGAGTCAATTCTCGTTTAACAATGAACCCCACGTAGTCAGTTCTCGTCTGACGACCTATTCTTTGCCCATCAGTTCTCGTCTGTTGGCCTAATTTCAATAAACCAGTTCTCGTCTGGTAATTCACCTTCAAAAGTCCAATTGCTTGGCAACCAAAAAAATATATATATCTATCAACCTAGCCCTAGCGCCCAACCATCCTTGTTTCATATCTTTGGTTATGAGCATACGTCTGCATTGTACATCATTTTCATTGCATCTTCATACCGCGTGGTTTCTGTTTTAGCTCTGATGTGGGGCAAGAATCGTTTCAAGACGTAATCTGGGGCAGTTATCTCAAGACTTGTTGAATTTCTGCGAGAGTTTGAAGACATTGGGGCATTTCTGGATGCCAAGTCTTCTGTAAAATCCTCTGAAGACAATCTTTTTATGGGTGATGCAGTATGGCATAATTAAGATGTTAGGGGAATGATAGGTCACTCTGGATGATCAGTAATGCTTTTGTTGAGCTCAGAAGTTTGAAGCACTGTGTTAATTCTCAGGGAATGTCTGGTATTTATTTTACCAGCAGGGCATTGGAAGTTTATTTCTTCCCCGAGCATAAAGATCTTCTTTCAGCCGACAAGATTCCTTCATGAGGAGTTGGTTATTCGCATTCAGTCAAAGTCCAATTTTCATTGGCATATCTTCCCAACACAGCTGTTATGCTATACTTGGGGCATATTTTGATTCTCCAGCAAAGTCTCTCCTCAGCAGAGCATTGCCAAATCTTTTCTCAACCATGCCAGAGGGTTGACACATCCCCAGCTGAGTTGGAACAGATGATAACCCCAGCAGAACTTCAAGGCTAATTGAATCGTTCTCGTCCCCAAGCGGACTTATCTTTCCACAGCGAAGTTTTCCCAACAGGAAGCTGAAGTCCTTGCTTCCCCACAAAGTTAGAATTATCAGAATTCCCTCCTCAGCAGGATTGTGTGATCAAGCATCTTCCCTAGCCAAGTCTAAAGATGATCTTTCCCCATAGAGTCATCGGGATTCTCATTTCCAAGGGATTTCCCCAGCAGAGCAAGAAGAATTTCTCCCCAGTGGAGTCAGAGCAGGATGATCAGATCCTCAGCAGATGTTCAAAGCAGTTAAACGAATTATACCTCACGCAGAGTCGTCTTTCCTCCAGTGAAAACCTCTCCAACAAGCATCAGGTTGCCAACACTTCGTTCCCATCAGAGTTAAAAGCTTTCAACCCGTCAGCAGTATACATAATGCTCCCCGGATTCCCCAGCGGAGAGTTAAAGCTAAAACAGTTGCTTTGCATTCACAAACATCAGTATACTCCTTGTGGCACCCGTCCGTGTCATATCCCCAGCATAAAGCCAAAGCGTCCCTTTTGCACTCACAGATATGTATATAATTTTCTTGACATCCGTCCGTGTCACCTTCCCCAGCACAGTAACCTAAACACTTTGTATATCAGATACTTGTTCATACTATACTTTTCTCCTTTCGACACTTGTCCGTGTCACTCTCCCCAGCAAGTTAAACACTCATCTATACACCACTCATACTTATACAGATACTCGTCCGTATCTTATACGCCACTCAAATCCCCTCAGATTCAACATTGGTCCATGTTCTCTGTTAACCAGATGGTACTCGCCCGTATTCATCATCTCAGAATATGTGTCAAGCGTTTGTTTCTACATGATACTCGTCCGTATCATAGTCTTGAGGATGCTCGTCCGCATCTTTAATCCATACACTATGTCAAACACTCGTGTCTCCTTGAATATAGACACTCGTCCGTGTCTAATATTCCCCAGAAGAGTCCCTTCAGATACAACACTCGCCCGTGTTCTCTGTTAACCAGATGATACTCGTCCGTATCATCATCTTGGAACACGCGTCGGTATTTGTTTCTACATGATACTCGTCCGTATCATAGTCTTAAGGATGCTCGTCCGCATCTTTAATCTATACACGAATACCCAAACACTTATACCTTTGTTTCTTGGATATAAGCACTCGTCCGTGTTTACATTCCCCCAGTAGATTACCAACAAGCATTTTCTTTTTTTATCTGACACTCGTCCTGTGTTATGATAAACCCTGAGAGCAGTCGTACCCTGCTGAGTGGTCGTCCTCCACTTCTTGATGGTCGTCCTCCATCGTGCTCGTCCGATGGCCGTCCCCATCGTTGATTTTTTAGCAGCCGTCCCCTGCTAGGTGGTCGTCCTCCACCTTCTGATGATCGTCCTTCATCATTTTATCCAATGGCCGTCCCCATTGTTGATTTTGGTTATCTGGCATTCGTCCTATGTCATGAGAAACCTCGAGAGCAGCCGTACCCTGCTGAGTGGTCGTCCTCCACTTCTTGATGGTCGTCCTCCATCATGCTCGTCCAATGGCCGTCCCCATCGTTGACCTTTTCTATCCGGCATTCGTCCTATGTCGCGATATTTTCGGCAGTCGTACCCCGCCAGGTGGTCGTCCTCCACCTTTGATGGTCGTCCCCATCATATTTCTTTTATTCCCAACAGAGCAGCCGTCCCCTGCTAGGTGATCGTCCTTCACCTTTGATGGCCGTACCCCATCATCTGTTTATTTCATTTATTCTTTAACCCGATGGCCGTCCCCGTCGTGGTCCCTTTTCCTTTTTAGCCCGATGGCCGTCCCCATCGTTGGTTACTTTACCTTTGTGAACTTGACGGCCGTCCCCGTCATGTTTCATTAATCCCCAGAGAATTTTACAGCTTTATCCTGATGGTCGTCCCCATCATAATTTCATTTTCCCAGCTAGTCGTCCGTCCCCGTCTTAGCTTTACCTTTTATCCCCAGCATGTCGGCCGTCCCCGTCATTGCTTTATTTCCCGCACTTTTCCCAGCATGTCGGCCGTCTCCGTCATTGCTCTTTATCCAGCAGTCGTCCTCTGCTCGACGGTCGTCCTCCGTCGCCCACACTTTACAATATACTTTATTTTCCTTTACAATCTATATCCCTTTTCTTCTTCATTCTGTGAGTGCAAATTTTGGACTGTCTTTGGTATTCAACCACAAGTTATCTTGTTTGCCTGTTAAGCCGTTGCTTACATCCTGCACAGCTAACTCATGTTTGAATAGGGGCAGCTGTAAACACCCCAAATTTGCCCTCACCCATTCACACCATGACTTGTGATCATTTCATATGCATAAACACAATCATATCATCTCATATCTCATTTTTGGTTCATTGCATAGTCTCCAAGTCATCTGCACCTAGGGTTTGTGATCTGAGCAATCCAAGGGCATCTTGAGCCACTCCAAAGGTCACCAATCACTTCAAAGGGATCCATAAGTGTTCAAGTATCATATTCCATCCTCTCAAAAGTCAAGATTTCAAAATAATCACAAGGACTGAGGTTTGCATGGAAGCAGAGCCAGGATAGACTGCACAGTTGACCTAAAATTAGGGTTTTGGTTTCAGAGGCCATAACCTCAAAATTTTTGGTAATTCTTGTTTCCATTGGTCTCTATATGGTATAGGGAGTATGCATATCAAGTTTCATGAAGAAATTCCATGGGGAAGTCATCTGATCAAGAGTTGACTTTCTGGACAAGTCAGTGTAAAATCAGGGCATCTGAGGCCCCCAATGACCCAACCAATGGGTGATCTTCATCATTTTGAGTGTATATGATCTTTATTTGATCATGGAAGAAGGTTTAAGTCCACAAAAATCAAGAATTTGGAGTTTTTGCAAGTGTTGACTTTTTGGGCATAGTTGACTTTTCAAGAATGCTTCATTTTAGGTCATTTTTCAAGCCTTGATTCTTGGTCCAAAAATGCTCCAAATGGAAAAACTTTGGTCATGAAAGTTGTAGATTACATCTTTCCCTTTTCAAAAAGTACAAGAACATGATCAAATTCTTCTTGGATCAAAAGTTATGGTGTGACAAAGTTGGCAAAAATCATTGATTTTCAAGATGTGCACCAAATGAGAATTTTGCAAAATCATGAACCAATGCCATTTGTAACTTCTAATTCACTTCAAACCATGACATAAACATTCTATGTGACCTAAAAATAAGAATTGAACCAAAGATCACATGTGTATGGTTTGTGTAACAAGGCATTTTTCATGAAGTTTCAAAAGTAACAACTTGCAAAACCACTCATCACACTTCTTACAACTTGCAACATTGGATGCTGACTTTGGCTAGCCTTTCCCCTCACCCTTGCTGCGCAGCCCCATGCCTTGTACTAGCCTAGAACCAAGCCATACTTCTCTTACACAAAAGGTGGACTTTGAGCAAAAGCAAACTTACCAATCAATGTAGGCCATGTCAAATCATCTGACCTATAGGATTAAAATATACTATCCATTTGCAAGCCATTTCATAAAGGAAGCAAGGCTGAAACACTCTCAAGCATCACATACTCAAACACACTCCCTCTTGCAAACTTCTTCGAATCTCTCTGCCCAGACTTCAAACATCCAAACCATTTTCACCAATCATCTCACCATGTTCCATTGAGTAGAAAGCATCAAAGAACCAAGCCTGAAACAAGCCATAACACCACTTCACCATTTTCACTCCAACTTGCAGTTTCATTCGAAACTCTCTCCACAGCTCACAAACATCCAAACAAACTCCATAAACCTTCTCTACTCATCATCTGGACCACAAACAACCCTCCACCCTTGCCAGAAATAGCCTGAATCACCATTGCCATGTTCAATTGAGCTTGAGCAGAAGTTACTCAAACTCTTCATCCAGCCAATATAAATTTCTCTTGAGCATCCAAGCATCACCAGAGGGTCAAGTGGAGTGGATTTCACCAAGAAGGGAGGCCTGAAAGTTGCTGGAGTGAAAGCTTCGAATCTCAGGTAGCTCAAGAAATATTTTTCCAGAAATCATTTTTTATGTTCTAAACTTGTTCTCCATGCTTCACTGAGTATCCTGATGCTTTTAGTTTTTGGAATGGTGATGAAATGAGAGTTTAATTGATCTCTGAAACTCAGTTGACCTAATTTTTGTTTGCTTCGATTCAGCCTTTTCATGAAAAATAAATGTTGTTTATGATGGGGTTTTGATTCAGTGGATCATGGGAATCATTTCTGTATGTTTGGTTTTCATTTTTGTTACGTTTTGAGAGAGTTTGGAGATTTTCAGGTGGACTTCCCACCGGAGAAGACGACCGGAGGTCTTCTCCGGCCACCTGAAAATAATTAGGGCATAACCCCTGTAATTAGTGCCATTTGAATTTGGGCCGTAGGATCCGTTGACTCCCTTGACCTCCCGCGCGTATGAATGGCTCAGATCAAGTCATTATGCCCTAATCCACTTAATTAGTTTTAATTAATTATAATTAAATTAATTCGTCCAGAGTGAATCTAGACCCTCCATTCACGCGCGCAGTCCACCCTTTTGAATCCAGATTCAATCCTAGCCATCCCTTCTGATTACTTTTCCATTTTCTTTATTTTTATTTCATTTCTTTTCCTTTTATTTGTTTAATTTATTAAAAATAGTAAAAAATGTGTAAAAATTATGAAACTTTTTCTCATAAGTTTTATTAATTTTTATGACCCAAAAATATTTTTTTTTTATTTTTATCATTTAAAAAGTATTTTTAAATATTTTAAAGATTATTTTTAATTGATTAATGGAAATTAATTTATTAAAAATACTTTTAGGTATTTAAAAATCACCAAAAAATTCATGAAATGTTCTAAGACATTTAGAAACATTGTCCAACCTTCAAACCAAATTTCTTTTTTGATCTTGATGCATTTTGAGAATTTTTCATTGAATTAAAATCATTTTTGTGCATTATTTTGATCCTAAGTTCAAAAAATCATTTCTGCCTATCTATGAAGAGTTGGACATTGATTCTTCTTGCATTGCATTGTGTTTAGCATGTAGTTTTTAGGATTAAATGGCCATGATTTGATTCCCCATTTTCAATTTGTTTGGCATTTCTTTTGTTTAGGAACCCTAAAAACCCTAATAACTTGTAAAAATCATAACTTGAGATTGGTTAAGAGTTGAGACCTCTCCTTTGGGCATTGGTTTAGTATAAGATTAGGGGTCCTTTGAGTGGCATTTTCCATTTTTCATCTTAGGTTGTGCTTCTGTTTTGGTTTTTGTTTGATGTTTGGTTCATAAACCCTAATTTGGGCTTCCATTTGCATACCTCTTGCATTCTCTTGTATAACATGACTTGCCATGACATTTCAAGCATCCATTTGATTCATTTGGCATCATAAGACATATTGAAATCATGTTTGATCATTGCATCATGTGTTTGCCATATTGTATGCCATGTGCACTTCATAACTTTTCATGTATGTCCATGCTTCTAAACTTGTTTCATTTGCATTCATAAACTTGTATGATCATTTCCATGTGCTGCCTCATGTTTGTAGCATCTCATAGCATCATTAGCATCATGTAGATGCTTCTGGTTTTGTTTCTCATCATGTCATCTCATCCCATTTTGCATTGCATTGCATTTCTTTTCTAACCTTTTCAGGTGGTAAGTGATTTTGAGAAGTGAATTTGCCTTCACTTCTCATAACTTTTCTTTTCATCTCTCTTGCATCCATTGCTGCATTTTTATGTGTGTTTGAGATTGAGCTTGCTCATTCCTTTTCTTCTTACTTTCTTTCTTCAAGTGACTTGACTTCTTGAATGAAGCAAGTTGCTTTGCTTCTCTTGATCCTTTCATCTGCTTCTTGGTGATTCCTTTGAAGATTGTTCTTGTAAACCTCACAAACTTTAGGAACAACCAAGCATGATAATGATTAGGGTTTTGATTAGTCTCCCCTCTTAGTTTTACCTTTGTGTCTCTCTTTGAGTCTTCTCTTCTCACCTCATAATCAGAGACTAAACCCTAAAGGCTTTAAGGCTTTGTGATTAAGCTTATGCCTGCATCCTTCTATTAGGATGGAGTGTATAACTTTAATCCTAAGTGTTAAACCCTTAATGTGTTTAAATCTCTTAATCAATTCACTTAATAACCATCAAGACATCACACTTGTAACTTGGGCCTTGCATTAGGGTTCTAATTCTTCCTTAATTGGTTAAGAAGGACTAACCCTAGTGTTAATGGACAAGTCCCCCTCAAGTTGTCTTATAAACCCTAAAAAAAACACTTCATCATCATACCATTAAATAAAATCCACTTAATCAAAGGCTTGTTTTGTCATGAGTTTAATCCCTAATCATGGATTAAGTTGAGGAGTCTTCCTCAGCTTAAACATTCTCATCTATTATCCTTCTATTAGGATGGTGTAATGAGTCTGTTTAATCCCTGATTATGGCTTAACCTCATTACTCAACACTAAACAAAAACACCCAAAAACATCTAAATAATCACAAGTAGGTTAATGATCTTAACCCTACACCAAAGGTAATTAAGTGTGAGAATCTGACTTCACACTTAAGGTAATTCTCATTACCCCTAATCAGAGGGAAGATGTGATGAGTTTGCTAGATCCACTGGTTTAGGCTTAAGCTCATTAACTTATGACAAAATCCAAAAACAATAAAAGACTGAAAACACAAAAACAAACAATAATCGTCTCCTTCGGGATTCTTTTCTCATCATCTTCGTTCACAAACGAGAACTTGCTTCTTCCGTCTAATGCAAGACAGTCAGCATCTGTGCCAGACAGATCATACACTTGAGCATAGTCAAGCAAGCAGTTCACAAGTCAATTTATATTTCAGTCTCTTTGGGTCGAACTACGGTGTTCTGACTTCCTCATTGCACGAGAGGATACGTAGGCATAACTTAACAGTTATCGAACAAAAGTCTCTGTATATTCCCCCTCTTTCCAGCTTCATTCTTTTAGCCTCATTATCTTGAGCATATTCTCATTCCTGCACTGACACTTTCATATTTCACTTCACTTTTCCCTTGCACTGACACCTGTACATTCTTTTCCAGCTACTTTATACACAGATGGCACTGACACTACCCCTTTAAAACACGAATCTTTCAAGCGTGGATCCCGTCGAGTACGGCGGACAATCTGGGTGCTAATACCTTCCCAGGTTGTAACCAACCCCCTTTCTCAGTCTCTCTGGTTCGCAACCGTCTTATCCATATCTTTCTAGGTCTATGCAGCATTACCTTTCCTCCGGGATAAAAATGCCTAGCTGGCGACTCTATTCATCTCCAGTGAGTTCACGGCTGTGTGTTCTCATTGTCCCTCTCGCCGACCGTTCGCGTTTGTACCTTTATCTGGGCATGTCCCATTTATCGGGAGCGACACCATCACTCCTCTCCCAGAGGGTTCTCTTCAGGGCTTGAGACAGATTCTCATTCCTCTCTTTTAGCTTCTCAAACTCTTCCAGGCTAACCGTGGCTGGAGGTGGTGCTGTGGATGGTCCAGGTGCATCCTCAATGGTGAAGGGCATCCCAGAAATTTGAGTCCTGGCATGAGACCACTCATAATACTGAGCTGAGGCCACATTGTTGCATCTCCCAAGAATGGCCATCCCTTTGGTCTGGACATTGTCCCAAGCCCAGGATGCTTGCCTGACAATAGCCAGATTAGGCTTAATCTCACAATAAAGGGTCTCAGCTAGATCTTGCACTCTAGGAGGGTGGACCAATGCATAGCCCAATTGTCTTTTGAATAGCAGAGGGTTGTAGTTGATGCAACCCTTCACTCCTATCAGAGATACATTGGGGAACTGCCCACAACTAGTAATGATGTCCCGCCCTTGGTGCTCTGGGTGCACCACCTGATGTCATCTGAGGTCAAAGCAACAAGTCTCCTAGCCCAATTCTTCTGTTGGTGAGGATTCAAGAATGCATCAGTCTTGGGCAAGTGTTTGAGCAGGCAGGTATGGAACAGGGGAGCACAACATCTCACCAACCTCCCTCTTTGCTTCTCATTCCTTTGGTGAACGGAGTAGTAGAAAGCTCCCAGCAAGGTGGGCACTGGGTTCCTTAGAATGAAAAGATGAATGGCATTCTTGCTAATAAACTTGGGCTCATCTGCAAATAATATAACCCTATATATGCTGAGGGCTAACAATGCACAGACTGCCTTCCATTCTCCCAAGGAGGCCTTCAGGATAGCCTGAGAGGTCAAGAAATCCAAGTGTAGACCAGAGATTCCAGCCTTTGTTGTCATGTTCTGCTCGATCAGTATAGGTTCCAGATACAGTGCTTTTGCCACTTCTTCATTACTGGAAAAAGCCATCTCAGGGTTGAAGGGGACACCACCCCTGACAGGTACACCAATTAGTGATGAATACTCTTCCAACAAGGGTCCCAACTGAAAATTCTGGAAGGTGAAGCATCTCAAAGGAGGATCATAGAACTGTAGGCAAGTGTGGATCAAGCTCCTCTGAGAAGGGTCCAAATCCATAACCACATCAAGGATGCCTCCATAATGTTCTCTGAATAGTGGTATATGGTCTGGAGTAATAAGGGTCTGGACCTTCCTGATGCCAGTCAGCTCAGGCTCAAAGAAATGATATGAGATGTTGCTCTTCTTGGGTGCCATGTCTGCTGATGAAGAGCTGAGACAGATGCTGACGATGGAGACTAACACTGGAGATGGGCCACTGACAGGCTGATACTGGTGATGCAGGTGACTGAAGCGGGTAGCTGATGAAGATAGCTGAAGCAGATACTGATGAACAGGGATCTATGCAGATGAAGGGGTCAAAACCAAGCCAAATGTAATATGGATACCCTGAAAAAACAAATAAGCAAATGTTAAATGATGCAATGATGATGTATGCAAATGATATGCAAAGGGTTTGTGATCAAGCTGGATCTGACTACTGCCTTGATATAAGTCCATGTATGTCTAAGAAGTCCAGATGGAGGTTCATAAGTCCAGTAACCAAGGTGGGGGACTCAAATAAAGAGTCACATGTCCAGGGTTAAAATCACAAGAACTGTCCCAAAGTGGAGTACTCTTAAACACAATAAATATCAGGGTATGATATGGCCAATGGTTCCTGCAAACCTGTAAACAGCCCAACCCCCTCACAGGTGGTGTTCTAAAACAAGGATCCTCAGACTTGGATCAGTTATGAGAAGTGTAAACACTTCTAACCCGGAGGTACAGTGTTTACAATAACCATAAAAGATCCTCCTCTAATTCACCTCAGTTTCTGAAGGTCATAGTAAAGGTTATCCAGACTTAGCAGGCTTCCCAGATAGCCCTAGCACTACAGGAGATCTGTAGCACAGAGTTCTCAAGAAAGAAACCCATATCTGAACCGTGTTTCATATTCCCGCACCAGACCGAAATGGAATGGGAAAGAACATGAACCACTCTAGCCTAGGTGTCACTCAGGTCCCAGGTATAGGACCTAAAACTCTCAGTAGAACCCCACCCACCAAAACAAAAACCAGATCCAGCCAAATGACAATATGACAGTATGATATATAAAGTTGTAAAGAAAGCAATAAATAACTGTACATAAAGCAGTAAATAAAACAAATATACAAACACAAATAGCACATAACACCCCAGTAAACACAAATCAAACAAGCGCTAGGAGGAACCCACAAAAAGAACCAGAAGCCCTGGTTACAGTGTAAGGCTCCCCAGCAGAGTCGCCAAGCTGTCGCTCCCACCAAAATGACACCTGGTCAGAAGGGGTACAGACGCGAACGGTCGGTGAAAGGAGAAATGAAAACACACAGGGGTGAACTCAAGAGAAGGAAAAGAGTCGCCAGCTAGGCATTTTTATCCCAGAGGAAAGGTAATGCTGCATAGACCTAAGAAAGATATGGATAAGACGGTTGCGAACCAGAGAGATTGAGAAAGGGGGTTGGTTACAACCTAGGAAGGTATTAGCACCCAGATTGTCCGTCGTACTCGACGGGATCCACGCTTAAAAGATTTGTGTTTTAAAGGGGTAGTGTCAGTGCAATTTGTGTGCAATAGAGCTGGAAAAGAATGTACATGTGTCAGTGTAAAAGAAGTGTGAGGTGAAATATGTCAGTGTCAGTGTGAGAACAAGAATGAAGTGCCCAAGATAATGAGGCTAAAAGAATAATGCTGGAAATAGGGGGAATATACAGAGACTTATGTTCGATAACTGTTAAGTTATGCCTACGTATCCTCTCGTGCAATGAGGAAGTCAGAACACCGTAGTTCGACCCAAAGAGACTGAAAGGTAAATTGACTTGTGAACTGCTTACTTGTCTATGCTCAAGTGTATGACCTGTCTGGCTCAGGTGCAAACTGTCTTGCATTAGACGGAAGAAGCGAGTTCTCGTTTGTGAGTGAATGAGGTGAGAAAAAAATCCCGGAGGAGACGATTATTGTTTGTTTTTGAGTTTTCAGTCTTTTATTGCATTTCGAAGTTTGTCATAAGTTAATGAGCTTAAGCCTAAACCAATGGATTTAGTAAACTCATCACATCTTCCCTCTGATTAGGGGTAATGAGAGTACCTTAAGTGTGAAGTCAGCTTCTCACACTTAATCACCATGATGTAGGATTAAGATCATTAACCTACTTGATTATTTAGATGTTTTTGTTGTTTTTGTTTAGTGTTAAGTAATGAGTTTAAGCCATAATCAAGGATTTAATGGACTCATTACACCATCCTAATAGAAGGATAATAGATGAGAACATTTAAGCTGAGAAAGACTCCTAAACTTAATCCATGATTAGGGATTAACCTCATGACAAAACAAGACCTTTATTAAAGTGGGTTTTAGTTAATGATAAGATTAAGAAGTGGATTTTATGGTTTGTAAGACAACTTGAGGGGGACTTGTCCATTAACACTAGGGTTAGTCCTTCTTAACCAATTAAGGAAGAATTAGAACCCTAATGCAAGGCCCAAGTTACAAGCTTGATGTCTTGATGATTATTAGATGGATTGATTAAAGGATTTTAAACACATTAAGGGTTTAACACTTAGGATTAAAGTTATACACTCTATCCTAATAGAAGGATGCAGGTATAAGCTTAATCACAAAGCCTTAAAGCCTTTAGGGTTTAGTCCTTGATTATGAGATGAGAAGAGAGGACTCAATGAAACACAAAGGTAAAATCTAAATGGGGGACTAATCAAAACCCTAATTATTGTCATTCTTGGTTGTTCCTAAGGTTTGTGAGGTTTACAAGAAAGATCTTCAGAGAAACCACCAGGAAGCAGATGAAAGGAGCAAAGAGAAGCAAAGTAACTTGCTTCATTTAAGAAGACAAGTCACTTGAAGAAAGAAAGTAAGATGAAGGAGAAAGAGCAAGCTCAATCTCAAACACAAGATAAAATGCAGCAATGATGCATAAGAGGAATGAAAAGAGATTGTGAGAAGTGAAGGCAAATTCACTTCTCAAAGTAACTTACCACCTGAAAAGTTAGTGAAAGGAATGAAATGCAATGCAAATGAGATGCAATGACATGATACAAACCAAAACCAGAAGCATGAGTGTGATGATAAGGATGCTAAGAGGTGATGCAAACATGAGGCAATGCATGAGAATGATCATACAAACATATGGATGCAAATGAAGCATTCTTAGAACCATGAACATACATGAAAAGTTATGGAATGCAAATGACATACAACATGGCAAATGAAATATGCAATGATCAAAAATGATTCTAATATGTCCTAAGATGTATTATTAATCAAATGGATGCACAAAATGTCATGGCAAGTCATGGTATGCAAACAAATGGAAGATGGATGCAAATGAAAGCCCAAATTAGGGTTTATGATCAATACACAAAACAAAATTACAAACCAGAAGCAATCATCATGACAAGAATTTGAAAATGCATTCAAAGGAACCCTAAAACTATACAAACTCACTGCCCAAAGGAGGGGTTCTAACTCCTAACCTAATGAGGGTTATGAATTTCTTAAGATTGCTTGGGTTTTAAGGTACCCTGTCAAGAAAAATGCCAAACAAAAAGAAAATGCAAGATCAATTCATGCCAATTTAATCCTATAAACTACATGCTATACAAGATGCAATGCAAAAAGAATCATTGTCCAACTCTTAAAGGCTAGGCAGAAATGAATTTTTGAAGATTGAATCAAAACAATGCTTTGAAATGAAATTAATTCCATGGAAAATTGTCAAAAGACATCAAGATCAAAAAAGAAATTTGGTTTGAGAGTTGGACAATGTTTCTAAATGATTTTAAATGTTTCATGAATTTTTTTGTGATTTTTAAATACCTAAAAGTATTTTTAATTAATTAATTCTCATTAACTAATTAAAAATAAACTTTTAAATGATTTAAAAATAATTTTTAATGCAAAAAATAAAAATAAAAATGTTTTTGGTTTCTGAAAATTAATTGAACCTTTGACAAAAAATTTCAGAATTTTTAAAGATGTTTTACTATTTTTAAATAAATGAACAAAACAAATGAATTTAAATGAAAATAAAATTGAATTTAATGAGAAGTAATCAGAATCAAAGGCTGAGGTTTGAATGGAATGCGCGCGCATTGACTGGCGCCAGATCCAAGGGTTGTAATTCAAACTGGATGGATTTTAATTAATCCTGATTAATTAAATTAATAAAATAGGATTAGGGTTAAGTGAGAAATTTGGTCCACACGTTTGCGCGCTAGTCAGCCCTAGTCAACTCATCCTAAGTTCCAGATTCAAACTTACATTAATGACTCTGATTAGCCCTAAACAAATTCAGGTGGCCGGAGAAGACTTCCGGTCGTCTTCTCCGGCGAGACCTTCACCCAAACTCTCTCAAAACTTCACTAAATCATGCCAAACTCTCCAGATCAACTCAACTAAGCACCCTAAACAACAATCCAGCAACAAAATCCATTTCTTTCTACTCAAAATCCAAATACGAATCAAACATCAAAAACTGCAAGAATTTCAAAAACACGATACAAGCTCATTTCTCAATCTTTTTCAAAAGTAAAAGGCTCAGTGGACTCAGGGAAGCATGCTTTATCATTTAGAAACAAGAAATAAAGGTTCTGGAAAAATGAATTTCCATGGCTACCTGAATCGAAGCTTTGATTTCTGGAACTTTCTGGCTGGCCCTTTGATCCAAAACACCTCTAATGGACCTCCTGAGAAGCTTGCAACACTTGGTTGGAGTTTAAAATGGCTGGTTTGAAAGATTACTGAAGTTCTGTTCAAAGAGGGGCAGAAATCGTATTTTGATTTCAGTGAGTTTCAGGCTATGGTGATGGGTGGTTTGTGATCAGTGAGGCATGTTGAGATTGTTTGTGAAGTTTGTTTGTGTGTTTGAGGCTTGTGGAGAGTGTTTCGAAGAGTTTTGCAACTGAAGCATAAACTTTGAACTAGGGCTTGGGGTGTGTTTCAGCATGAAGTGTTATGTGCTTTGGCTTGCTTTTGATTTGTATAAACAAGTGTGATAGGTCAGAGAGTGGGTGCTGGCCTATTGTGATTGGTATGGGCAAGTTGCCAAAATGTCAACTTGACTTGTACTTGAGGTATGGGCAATGGTACAACTTGCTTTTTGGCTTGTCTTGGTTCAGCTTAGTTTAGGGAGAGCCATGGAAATGTTTATGAGAGAAATCAGCAAGTTGATCAAGGTTTGTGTAGTGTTTTGCAATTTTCACAAAGCTTGTCCCCTTTGGAAATTCTTGAGATTCAAGGCATCAAAATGCAAAGTTCTTTGGCCCATTCTGAATTTTAGAGGTCATGTGATCATGTTGTGAAGAATTGGTACACATTTGAGGCCTTTAGAACACTTGATCATAGCATTTTGCAAAATGCCTCTTTGGTAGAAAACTTCAAATTTTGTGATTTTGGCCAACTTTGACAAGCCATAACTTTTGATCCAAAATGAATTAGGTCAAGTTCTTGTACTTTTTGAAAAGGGAATGATCCATTCTATAACTTTCATGACCAAAGTTTTTCCATTTGAAGCATTTTTGAATCAAAAAGCAAGGGTTGAAAAAGTTTCCCAAAATGGCAATTTTCATTATAAGTCAACTTTCCCAAAAAGTCAACTTTGCAAATGACTTGAGATTTTCCAATTTTGTGAACTTCTAACATCTTCTATGATCAAATAAAGATCATACATAATCAAAATGATGAAGAACACCCTTTGGTTGGGTCATTGGGGGCCTCAGATGCCCTGATTTTGCACTGACTTGCTCAAGAAGTCAACTCTTAATCAGATGACTTCCCCATGGAATTTCTTCATGAAAATTGATATGCATGCTCCCTATACCATATAGAGACCAATAGAAACAAGAATGACCAAAAAATTTGGAGTTATGGCCTCTGAAACCAAAACCCTAATTTTAGGTCATCTGTGCAGTTAAACCTGGCTCTGCTTCCATGCCATTCTCAGTTCTTGTGATTCTTTGACATTCTTGACTTTGAGGGGATATAATATGATGCTTGAACATACATGGACCCCTTTGAAGTGATTGAAGACCTTTGGAGTGGCTCAAGAAGCTCTTGGATTGCTCATATCACAAACCCTAGATGCAGATGACTTTGAACCAATGCAGTGAATCAAAAATGTGGTATGAGATGCTATGATTGAATTTATGCATATGAAGAGGTCACAAGCCATGGTGTGAATGGGTGAGGGCAAATTTGGGGTGTTTACACCCACAACTCAATATATATTTATATATGAAAATAAAAAAATAATAGATACCTTTTAGGAAGAAATCAAATAAAAATGGAAATGATATATTCACTAATAGAGCTTGTTGAGTCTTGATCAACTTCTTGAGTCTTTGTCAATAAATAAAAGAAAATTAAGATAATAGAAAAATCAAAAGTAGAGCTTATTAAATAAATCAAAAGTAGAGTTTAGTTCAACCGATGAAACCTAAGTCGAACTGTTTATTAAATAAATTAATAATATGAAATTAAATTTCATAATATGTCACATATAATCATATATTCACGACTTAATAATATAAATACTTCAAAAATTCATTACAAACTTAATACAACAATATTGATAATACATAAAATAACATAACATAGTTGTACACTTAATTTCAACCTTCATTTAAGAATAATTTGAACAAATTAAAGAATTATAATAAAATAAGTTAAATTAATTCAAACTGGAATTAAAATTATAGAACATAATAACTAAAATAAAGATCAAATAATTAAGAACGCCTAAATAAAATAAGATAGAATACTGAAAATAAACAATACAATATACTTAATTAAACAACAAAAAGCAAATTCAAGTTGAACTATGATAAACAAGTCATAATTGACAACAAATAATATTGACTTGAACGACAATCAATATTAAGTTGGACAATATGATTATGTTTGAAAGAAATTGCATGATGACGATTGAGTGTGGTTGAAATAAAAACTATACCAGAATGAAAAAACTTAAAATTTTGTATGGTTGTAAAATAACACGTTTTTTTTGTGATTGAAGAATTTATGTTAAGTTTTGATATTGACATGTTAAAATAAAAAAAATGGCCAATTTGATGCATTTTTTTTAAATCTGGCAGTTTTACAAAATCGACTTCGTTTCTTTGATTCAAATGGTTTCGAATGATTCAATCCGGTTTTTCTAGTTTTACTCCGATTTTGACCCATTAGCGATTTTATAAGGTTGACCCATCCAAATTCATCTCTGGTTCCCGGTCCAACCGGTTGAACATGACAGTTCGATTCAGTTTCTAAGACATTAAATTTAACCGTTGAGGTTGCGACGTGAACTTTATGTCGCTATACTTGCCATAAAAAGTGTCAGAACAATAAAGTATTAGTGTCGTCGAAACAATGACACAACATTAAAAATGTCAGTTCAATCAATTCAACTAGTCAACTTTTCCCACTCAGTTTTTAAAATTTTTAAAATTATATTAGCTACATGATATGCACGTCACAACGATTTTTACTGGAAAATTTAAAATTCCCCCAGTGAAAACATGACATTTATAATTTTATTATTTTAAATATTTAGTGACGTGCTTTTTCACGTCGCAATGTTCTTATTTAGCCACATCAATTTCATGTCAATAAATCACGTCGTTAGACACTCCTCTTTTCTTGTAGTGAATCGTCGCTATCACATCTGCAAAATTGGAAAGGACCAACATAATTCCAAGAAAAATAAAATTGATGAACCAAAAAGAATTTTTTTTAAAACATAAAAAATATGAGGATAAAAAATGCATTCAAGTGTTTTTTAATATTCAATATGTTTTAATTAATTGTACATGTTCAAACTTACATAAAAGTTTCATTAATGGCTACCCCACTGAGTATTTTAAGCCTACACGTAGAATCCGACATGAAGACCGTATATCTCCATATCTCTTTTGTCATATGTGTTGATGTTTTTTCAAATCTTATCAATAATATTGTGAAAACTAATAATTTTATAGGAATCTCTATAGTTAGAAGGGCACATAAAAGCATTCACCTATTTTTTTTTTGCAGATGACGATCTTATTTTCTACAAAGTTGAGCAAAAAGAAGCTAATACCCTCAAGGTGCTAATAAAAAAGTACCAAGAGAGTTTAGGCCAAAAAATAAATCTTCAAAAGTACTAAATGATGTTTAGCCATAAGACCCACAATGATAAGAGAAACATGTTCACTAATATTTTCAAATCACTACTCATGACAAGATTAATAACTACTTAGGGCTCCTAACCACAGTTGGCAGATCAAAAGCCATAAGCTTTACTTACCTAATAGACAAGGTTAGAAATAGTCTCAATACTTTGAACAACAAGTATCTTTCTTATGCTGGCAAAGCTACCTTAATTAAAGTTATTTCCCAAGCCATACCCATGTATGTTATGAGGTATTTCCTCCTTCCCAATTGCTTCTTTGATAGAATGGAAAAGATGACAGTCAATTACTGGTGGGGGAACATAAACTTCATTGGAAGAAATGGAGAATGATGTGTAAAAACAAGAAAGAAGGTGGATTGGGAATCAGAAAACTAAAAGAATTTAATGAGACAATGTTGGCCAAATAGATATGGAGACTCTGCCTAAAATCTCAAACTCTAGTGGAAAAAGTGCTAAAATTTAAATACTACCCCAGACATGACATCCTGCAAGCTAAAGTGGGATATAACCCCAACTATCTTTGGAGAAACCTAGCTCATAGTATTGAGATAATAAGAAGTGGCAGTTGTTGGACCATTGGGAATGGTCACTAGGTCAACATATAGGAAGACAACAAGCTTCCTAATCAATGTAGGTCTAAAGTCCTAACACAAAGACCCTTAGAAACAAGGACCATTGGAGTCAGGGACCTCATTGATAGGGAAAATAGTTGTTGGAACCAAGAATTGATGAATAATACATTCCTTAGCATTGACAAACATACCATAAACCAAATCCCCTTGCACAATTTAAATGAGGAAGACTACCTAGGGTGGTATCACACAAAGAATGACATGTACAATGTTAGGTCAAGATACCACACTATAATGGAAAGTAAAAGTACAAAGGGTGAAAAAACTCTAATCAGGAGGTTGACAAAGAAATTTGGAAAAAACTCTGGTCAAGCAAGGTCCCTCCTAGAAAACTACATCTCATATAGAGAATATTCTCCAATATTCTCCCTATTAAAAGCAACCTAAGTAACATAAACATACCTACAAACTTCTTATGCACTACTTGTAAATAAACTCTTGAAACAATGGATCATTGTTTCATGGAGTGTGAGTGGGTCAAATATGTTTGGTTCAGCTCTCCCTTAAACTTCAACCTTAACAACCAAAAACATATGGGATTTGTGAATTGGAGCAAAAATCTTATGGCTATTATGACACAAGACCAACTAGATATGTTCATAAACATAATTGATAGAATATGGGTATCTAGAAATAAAACTCACCATGAAAAGATTGTCACATCCCATACTCAAGTAGTGCAGAATACACAAAGAAGCTACACTAAATACACAGACAACAAATCCAACGCCAAACATGATAACTATATAAAGGATAAAAATAACAATAAGGATAAAGAAAAGGAAATGCAACAACATCCTAATACTGGAACTGAATGTCAACAAACTCCCAATACTGAAAAGGAACCTAACATATATATATAATTTTTTTTATGATGATAGTTTTATATTTTATATTGATTTTAGTTAGTTTTATTTTTTTGAAATATTTTATTTAGTTGATATTATACAGAATCATTTGAAACCGTTAGATTAAAGTTGTCCATATCTTTATTATATAAAATCGAGTAACATATGCAGTTCCTTTACAAACCCTAATTCCCTCCATTTTCTCATGCATTTAATGAATAACTGATTTGGATTTAATTAATTTGTTCCTATACCTCAATAATAAAATAAATATCTCTCCGTCTTCATTCTATTTTTTATTTCTTACAATAGTTTCTTATAAAAAATTACTTTTGTATTCTTATATATAAAAGTAATTTTTTGAATATTTTGTCTAATTAAATTACTTAAAATAAATTTAGTCTAATTAATTTAATTCATATAAGAATTAAATCTTCAACAATTATATATATATATATATATATATATATATATATATATATATATATATATATATATATATATATATATATATATATATATATATATATATATATATATATATATATAAGCTTTTTTTATGACGATAATTTTATATTTTATATTGATTTTAGTCAGTTTAATTTTTTGAAATATTTTATTTACTTGAGATTATACATAATCATTTGAAACTGTTAGACTAAAATTGTTCATATATTTTAAAAATTAATACTAGAAATTAAAATAATAAATTAACATATATTTCTCGAGTGATATATGAACATTTTATATTTTTATATTAAACAGTACAATAATAGTGTTACTCCATTTTATTTAATAAAAATTTATTAATATTAATTTATTAATATTAATGTAAAAAAAATTGTAAAGCATATACTCCTGCATTAAATGAATTTATCACAATACCAAGACTTACTATAAAAAATCATATAAGTTAATGAAAATCTTCGTATATGTAAAGAGGAAATAAATCACGTTAAGCACTTAATTATCACACATGATTTTTTTTCTTTCTAATAATATGTTTGAAAATGACCGAAATCTTCCTTATTAATCTGCATGAGTATAAATGGACTAGCACGACACTAAATGCGTATGATAGTCTAATTAATAATATCTACTTTGTTTTTTTTATATATATAATTTTTCAATGAATTTGCATGATATGCGTCTCCTCTAATTTAATTGTTTTTCATTTTATAAGAATATAGATCTTGTATCGTTCTTTTATAGGTTATTTCTTTCTATGTTTACTAACTTCATCTTAATGTTCAAAATAAATAGATAGTTATAAGAAAATATATAGTTATGAATTAAAACTTAAATTTAAAATAATAAAGTGACATAACTCTTTATTTCTTGATTTTAACTTTCTTGATACAAAATATTAGAAATTTAATATTCCTAAGCAATATTTTTATGAACTCATTTAATGTAAATATCCAACCCCTAATTCTCTATTTTTCTTAATATACTATTATTATAAATAGGCGACGTTGTCAAACTAATGTATTGCGAATTTTGAAAAATAAATTGAAGCTAAGGTAAGGTTGCTATACTGAGTCGAGTTCAAGAATGTTTAAAAAGGGTGTCAATAGTATTTTTGTTTGAAGTTTATATATTTTTAGTACAAATATTTTTAATTTTAGTGTTACCTTTTAACTGGTTTTTTCTTATAAAAAATGTCGTTGCAGTTGTTGTACCACCCAACAACACTCTAGTTTCTGCAATTGTTCCTGACAAATAATGTTAGGTCAGACGTTAACATGTCAGATGATGTGCATACTCCTGAATTTCTAAATAGCATTGTGTAACGCCCCAAAAATCTAAATTTAATTATTTAATTATTTATTTAATTAATTTAGATAAAAAATTGGAGAGTTTGGATTAATTAGAGAATTTTGGAGAAAATGAGTATTTTTATATAATAAGGATAAATAGTGTTTTATTATACTATTTTATTATTTTATTAAAAATATATTAAAGAAAAGGGTAAGGTGGTCCTTTTGTGAAAATTATGAGGGTAAAGTGGGAAAAGACTTAGCTGGGATAATGTATCAAAAGAGGGGAATACGATTAGTTTTCTAACATTATCGTGTTTTGAGAAAAGAGGTGCTCTGAAGGAAAAGGGAGAGAAAGGAGAAGCTCAGAGTTAGGAGGTTGTGGAGAACCCCAGAGAAGAGTGTAAAGCGGCGAAATTCTCTAAGGTATGAGGAGTTTTTATAATCTATGGTAAATGTGTAGGAATTGGATTATGAATAGGTTAAGATTATATGAGTTTATGAGTTTTTGGGGTTTTGAGTTAGGTTGAGTTTATGAGAAAATCTTGATGAAATAGAGTTAGAAAAATGTGTTGAACCCTATAATTGATGGTATAAATGATTGTTCTGATGTTATGATGTTTTATTTGATGTATTGGAATGATTTTGAGGTGAAATAAGACGAACCCGTATTGGAAAAATTGGAATTTTGGGGGGTTTTGGAGTAGTCTGTACGAAGCAGCAAATTGCTGCTGAAAAACGTGCGTTAACCGGTTAACGCTTTGGTTAACCGGTTAACCATTGAAAATTTTGGGCATTTTCTGAAGTTGCGCAGGCGTTAACCGGTTAACGCTTTGGTTAACCGGTTAACAATGTTCGGATGGCAAATTATAATTCTTTAAAAATTCATAACTTTCAAACCGTAAGTCCGATTCGCATTCCGTTTGAAGCGTCAGATAGAGCATAAACTAAACTTTATTTTGATGAATAAAAAAAGGAGAAAAATACAATAGTTTTGATAAATGAATTTATGAAACAACCTTGTATTTACCTCATAATTTACCGGGTACAGGTCAATTCTTGATGTGTCAGAGTGGTTATAGAACCAGTGTTCTGGGTGTAATGTCATGATGATATATATGATTATTTGATGATTGAAATGAATGATGCGAATTATTTTGATGAATTTACGATGTAGCGCATCATTGCATTTCATAACATTCACGATGGGGCTTCGGCCTATTTATTCTACTTCAATCCCATTGTGTGGATTGAAGTGTCTCGATGATTTACGATGTGCTCCTTTGTGGAGGGTTGATGGTCATGTATCCATCTCACGATGAAAATGGTACCACATGCATATTGCATATCAGGATGTTAGAATTGCATATTCTGGATGAATTTCATGATTGCGTTGGTGTTGCTTAATTTCATGATCGTGTTGTTGTTGTTGCTGAATTTTATTGTTGATGATGTCATGATATGTTGTACTAATTTATTTATGATTCTATATTCTTGTACGTTTATGATATATTATGATTACTCACCCTGCCTGCTTGGAAATGTTGCCTCCTTCGTGGGTAACTTGCAGATGTCGAAGAATAGTCCTGCAGTGCAATATGAGTAATTCATGAGTTTCGGAGCGTGCTTAGTGTTCCTTAGAAGTGGTTCTGGTCTATGTGTCCTGCTTTGTGTCATGTAACACTGGGATGGGTTTCTTCTGTTAAACTGTTTGTAGTTATGTTGTTATTTGGATAATTGTTTTCCATTTTACGATGTTAAATTCAGGATGGTGAAAATTATGTTTAGAGATTTTGAATTATGAGGTTTGAATTCCGCTGCGAAATGATTTTTGATATTCTGTATGTTGATTAACCCGTGTTACGGGACATGACACTGTTTGTGTTGAATTATGATGAAATGTGATACCCTTTCTCGATGATTACTCTGATATTATTTAAATATTTTGTTTTGGGGTAGAAGGGTATTACATTAGTGGTATCAGAGCAGGTTGGTCTGTCCGGCCAAGTCTTGTTGTTGTCAGTCAGTTGTCACGTCGTTATTTACTTAACGATTATTCTTTTCTGATGTGGTAGTGTTGTGCAGAATGGCTGGAAACAACACGTGTGCTCTCGCTGATGCTATTGCAGCTCTTGCTCAGACTGCTGCTCGTAACAATGTGCATGATGAGTTTCGTGCATTGGAGAAATTCCAGAGGAATAATCCACCTGTGTTTGAAGGAACTCATGACCCGGTGAGCGCACATAAGTGGCTCAAGGCAATTGAGAAGATTTTCAGAGTAATGGCGTGTGCTGACGCGCAGAAAGTTCAATTCGGGACTCATATGTTGTCTGAGGAAGCTGAAGACTGGTGGGATAATACTCGTCAGTGTCTAGAGGATGAGGGTGTTGTAGTGACTTGGATTGTGTTTAAGGCGGAGTTCCTTAAGAAGTATTTTCCGGAAGATGCTCGTGGTAAGTTAGAGGTAGAATTCCTTGAGCTGAAGCAAGGAAACATGACAGTGGCAGAGTATGCTGCCAAATTTGAAAGGCTGGTGAAATTTTGTCCTCACTACAATAGGGCAGATGCTGAACTTTCCAAGTGCCTTAAGTTTGAGAATGGGCTGAGACCTGAAATTAAGCAGGGGATTGGATGCCAACAAATTCACAAGTATGCAGAGTTGGTCGATAAGAGCCGTATTTATGACGAGGACAGTCGAGCTCGATCAACTCACTATAAACAGCTGAGCGAGAAGAAAGACAAAAGTCAGTATAGAGGGAAACCTTATGTGACTACTGTTGATAGAGGGAAGCAGAAGGCATCTGATGAGAAGAAGCAAAGTAGGGGAGCTGCTAATGTACCTGTTAAGTGTTACAAGTGTGGAGAGGCAGGTCATAAGGCCGATGTGTGTACCACCAGAGTTATGAAATGTTACCGTTGTGGCAAGCTTGGGCATAAGATGCGTGATTGTCCTAATGAAGGCCCAACCTGTTACAATTGTGGTGAACAGGGACATATCAGCGCCCAATGCCAGAAACCAAAGAAGAATACTGCTACTGCTCAGAATGCTGGGAGAGTTTTTGCGTTAGCTGGTTCAGAAGCTCCAAAGAAGGACAACTTGATCAGAGGTACCTGTTTTATTAATAATACTGAATTGATTGCTATTATTGACACTGGAGCTACATATTCATTTATTTCTCTCGAGTGTGCTAATAGATTGGGTTTAAAGTTATCTAATATGAACGGTAATATGATAATAGAGACTCCTGCTAATGGTTCTGTGACTACCATGCTTGTTTGTTTGAAGTGTCCTTTGACAATTTTTTAAAAGAATTTTGTGATGGATTTGGTGTGCCTACCATTACACCAAATCGATGTTATCCTTGGTATGAACTGGTTGGAATTCAATTATGTTCATATTAACTGTTATAGTAAGACAATGAAGTTCCCTGAAGTGAGCGGGAATGGTGAATTGATGTTTTTATCTGCTAGACAAGTGGATGAACTTGTTTTAGATGAAGCTTTGATGTTCGCAGTGTCTGCCTCATTGCAAGTTGATGATAAGACTGTCAGTGCAGAGTTGCCTGTGGTTTGTGAATTTCGAGATGTGTTTCCTGGTGATATAAGTAATTTACCACCGGAACGTGAAATTGATTTTTCTGTGGACTTAGTACCGGGTACGAGTCCTGTCTCGATGGCTCCTTATAGAATGTCGGCTTCAGAGTTGAATGAGTTGAAGAAACAATTAGAAGAATTGTTAGAGAAGAAGTTCATTAGACCCAGTGTTTCTCCTTGGGGTGCTCCGGTGTTACTCGTTAAGAAGAAAGATGGTAGTATGAGATTGTGTGTCGATTACCGACAGTTGAATAAAGTGACTATCAAGATAAGTACCCACTTCTGAGGATCAATGATTTGATGGATCAACTAGTAGGTGCTTCTGTCTTTAGTAAAATTGATCTGAGGTCTGGTTATCATCAGATTCGAGTTAAGGCTGATGATATTCCGAAGACAGCTTTCAGGACGAGATATGGGCATTACGAGTATACGGTGATGCCGTTTGGGGTTTCTAATGCGCCTGGTGTGTTTATGGAATATATGAATAGGATCTTTCATGAGTACCTTGATAAATTCGTGGTGGTTTTCATAGATGATATCCTGGTATATTCTAAATCAGAAGAGGAACATGCTGAGCATTTGAGAGTTGTGTTGCAAGTGTTGAAAGAAAATAAATTGTTTGCTAAATTATCTAAGTGTGAGTTCTGGTTAAAGGAAATGAGTTTCCTCGGCCATGTAATTTCAAGTGGTGGAATTTTGGTGGATCCTTCAAAGATTGATGCGGTATTGCAGTGGGAGACTCCGAAGTCAGCTACAGAAATTCGTAGTTTTCTTGGGTTGGCTGGTTACTATCGTAAGTTCATTGAAGGTTTTTCTAAGATAGCTTTACCGTTGATGCAATTGACTAGGAAGGGTCAAGCGTATGTGTGGGATGTTGCTTGTGAAGAGAGTTTTATGGAACTGAAGAAAAGATTAACGACCGCGCCAATGTTGGTCTTACCGAATCCAGATGAGTCCTTTGTAGTTTATTGTGATGCTTCCAAGATGGGTCTTGGTGGAGTTTTGATGCAGGATAATGAGGTGGTTGCTTATGCTTCAAGACACTTAAAAGTTCATGAGAGGAACTATCCTACTCACGATTTAGAGTTAGCAGCTGTGGTGTTTGTGCTTAAGATTTGGAGGCACTATTTGTTTGGCTCGAAATTTGAAGTATTCAGTGATCACAAAAGTTTAAGGTACTTGTTTGATCAGAAAGATTTAAATATGAGACAGAGGCGGTGGCTTGAATTATTGAAAGATTTTGATTTTGATTTGAATTACCATCCAGGTAAGGCAAATGTTGTGGCTGATGCTTTGAGTAGGAAGTCGTTACATATTTCAATGCTTATGGTGAAAGAATTGGAAATGATCGAGCAATTCAGAGACATGAGCTTGTTGTGTGAAACTACTACTGATAGTGTGAAATTGGGAATGTTAAAGCTGACCAGTGAGATTTTGGAAGAGATTCGTAAGGGTCATAAATCTGATTTGAAATTAGTCGATCAACTGATGTTAGTTGATCAAGGTAATGCAGGTGACTTTCGAGTTGATGAAGATGGAGTTTTGAGATTTCGAGATAGAGTATGTGTTCCGGATATTATAGGAATTAAAAAGAGTATTTTAGAAGAGGGGCACAAGATTCGAATGAGTATCCATCCTAGTGCTACGAAGATGTATCAGGATTTACGCAGGTTGTTTTGGTGGTCGGGTATGAAAAGAGACATTGCTGAGTTTGTATATGCTTGTTTGACATGTCAGAAGTCAAAGATAGAACATCAGAGACCTTCAGGTATGATGCAACCATTGAATGTTCCTGAGTGGAAATGGGATAGTATTTCCATGGATTTCGTGACTGGGTTACCTAAGACTGCTAGAGGTAATGATTCGATTTGGGTAGTTGTTGACCGGTTAACTAAGTCGACACATTTCTTGCCGACGAGGATTAACCATCCCATGCAAAGGTTAGCTGAGATTTATATTGAGGAAATTGTGAAGTTGCATGGTGTACCTTCAAGTATTGTATCGGATAGAGACCCGCAGTTTACGTCGAGGTTTTGGAAGAGTTTGCAGGAGGCCTTGGGTACTAAGTTGAGGATGAGTTCTGCTTATCACCCGCAAACGGATGGCCAGACGGAAAGAACAATCCAATCTTTAGAAGATTTGCTGAGAGCTTGTGTATTAGATCAAGGAGGGTCTTGGGATAGTCATTTGCCGTTGGTCGAGTTTACGTACAATAACAGTTTTCATGCTAGTATCGGGATGGCTCCAAATGAGGCGTTGTATGGTAGACGTTGTCGTACTCCATTATGTTGGTATGAGTCAGGAGAGAATTTGGTGCTTGGACCGGAGATTGTCCAAGAAACAACTGAAAAGATAAAAATGATTCAGGAAAGGATGAAAACGTCGCAGAGTCTTCAAAAGAGTTATCACGATAAGAGAAGGAAAATACTTGAATTCCAAGAGGGAGATCACGTGTTCTTAAGGGTTACTCCTATGACTGGTCTGGGAAGAGCTTTGAAGTCTAGAAAACTCATTCCACGTTTTTTCGGTCCGTATCACATTATGCAGAAGATAGGGGAAGTGGCCTATCGAGTGGCTTTACCTCCCTCTCTTGCGAATTTACATGATGTATTCCATGTATCACAGTTGAGGAAGTACATTCCGGACCCGTCGCATGTAATTCAGATAGATGATGTTCAGGTGAGGGATAATCTGACGATTGAAGCCTTACCAATTAGGATTGATGGTAGGGAATTGAAGCAATTTCGAGACAAGGAAATTTCTTTAGTGAAGGTATTGTAGGGAGGACCAGCTGGAGAAAGTTGGACTTGGGAGTGCGAAGATCAGATGAGGAAGTCGTATCTGACTCTATTTACTTCAGGTAATTTTTGAGGATGAAAATTCTTTAAGTAGGGGAGAGTTGTAACGCCCCAAAAATCTAAATTTAATTATTTAATTATTTATTTAATTAATTTAGAAAAAAAAATTGGAGAGTTTGGATTAATTAGAGAATTTTGGAGAAAATGAGTATTTTTATATAATAAGGATAAATAGTGTTTTATTATACTATTTTATTATTATTATTAAAAATATATTAAAGAAAAGGATAAGGTGGTCCTTTTGTGAAAATTATGAGGGTAAAGTGGGAAAAGACTTAGCTGGGATAATGTATCAAAGGAGGGAAATACGATTAGTTTTCTAACATTATCATGTTTTGGGAAAAGAGGTGCTCTGAAGGAAAAGGGAGAGAAAGGAGAAGCTCAGAGTCAGGAGGCTGTGGAGAACCCCAGAGAAGAGTGTAAAGCGGAGAAATTCTCTAAGGTATGGAGAGTTTTTATAATCTATGGTAAATGTGTAGGAATTGGATTATGAATAGGTTAAGATTATATGAGTTTATGAGTTTTTGGGGTTTTGAGTTAGATTGAGTTTATGAGAAAATCTTGATGAAATAGAGTTAGAAAAATGTGTTGAATCCTATAATTGATGGTATAAATGATTGTTCTGATGTTATGATGTTTTATTTGATGTATTGGAATGATTTTGAGGTGAAATAAGACGAACCCGTATTGGAAAAATTGGAATTTTAGGGGGTTTTGGAGCAGTCTGTACGAAGCAGCAAATTGCTACTGAAAAACGTGCGTTAACCGGTTAACGCTTTGGTTAACCGGTTAACCATTGAAAATTTTGGGTATTTTCTGAAGTTGCGCAGGCGTTAACCGGTTAACGCTTTGGTTAACTGGTTAACACTGTTCGGATGACAAATTATAATTCTTTAAAAATTCATAACTTTCAAACCGTAAGTCCGATTCGCATTCCGTTTGAAGCGACGGATAAAGCATAAATTGAACTTTATTTTGATGAATAAAAAAGGAGAAAAATGCAATAGTTTTGATAAATGAATTTATGAAACAACCTTGTATTTACCTCATAATTTACCGGGTACAGGTCAATTCTTGATGTGTCAGAGTGGTTATAGAACCAGTGTTCTGGGTGTAATGTCATGATGATATATATGATTATTTGATGATTGTTTTGCTGATTGAAATGAATGATGCGAATTATTTTGATGAATTTACGATGTAGCGCATCATTGCATTTCATAACATTCACGATGGAGCTTCGACCTATTTATTCTACTTCAATCCCATTGTGTGGATTGAAGTGTCTCGATGATTTACGATGTGCTCCTTTGTGGAGGGTTGATGGTCATGTATCCATATCACGATGAAAATGGTACCACATGCATATTGCATATCAGGATGTTAGAATTGCATATTCTAGATGAATTTCATGATTGCGTTGGTGTTGCTTAATTTCATGATCGTGTTGTTGTTGTTGCTGAATTTTATTGTTGATGATGTCATGATATGTTGTACTAATTTATTTATGATTCTATATTCTTGTACGTTTATGATATACTATGATTACTCACCCTGCCTGCTTGGAAATGTTGCCTCCTTCGTGGGTAACTTGCAGATGTCGAAGAATAGTCCTGCAGTGCAATATGAGTAATTCATGAGTTTCGGAGCGTGCTTAGTGTTCCTTAGAAGTGGTTCTGGTCTATGTGTCCTGCTTTGTGTCATGTAACACTGGGATGAGTTTCTTCTGTTAAACTGTTTGTAGTTATGTTGTTATTTGGATAATTGTTTTCCATTTTACGATGTTAAATTCAGGATGGTGAAAATTATGTTTAGAGATTTTGAATTATGAGGTTTGAATTCCGCTGCGAAATGCTTTTTGATATTCTGTATGTTGATTAACCCGTGTTACGGGACATGACACTGTTTGTGTTGAATTATGATGAAATGTGATACGCTTTCTCGATGATTATTCTGATATTATTTAAATATTTTGTTTTGGGGTAGAAGGGTGTTACACATTGTATCTCCTGGACTACCAAATCACAAGTTGAGATTAACAGTTGGAGTTCTAGTAATGTTGTTGAGAAATATTGACCAATTGTTGGGATTGTGCAATGACACCTGATTGATAATTACAAAAAATGGGAAGATATGTCCTTGAAGGTAAGATTATATCAGGTAACAATGTTGGTCATAAGGTTTTTATTCCAAGGTTATCATTGACTCCAAACGATAAAAGAATCCCTTTCAAATTTCAACGTCGGCAGTTTCCATTGACTGTATCATTTGCTATGACAATCAACAAGAGTCAAAGTCAGTATATCTTCCCCAGTCAATTTTTTCTCATGGGCAATTATATGTTGCACTGTGAAAAGTTACTTCAAAGAAAAGTTTAAAGATACTGATAACCAACCACAAAGATGAAGATACAAATATAACTGAAAATCTCGTTTACAAAGAAGTCTTTCATAATGTTCAATAGTTAGTTGTTTACTTACTTCTCGATATGTATGTCAATTTATTTAATGATATTGAAAATTTTCTAATTTAAAAGTTATTCGATATTTATTTATGTTTCAAAATTTATTTAATTTTATTTTTGATATTGGAAGCTATTAATTTCATTATTTCAATAGTTATATTAAAACATTATTGAAATGTTATATATATATATATATATATATATATATATATATATATATATATATATATATATATATATATATATATATATATATAATCTTATTATGTGAAAAAAGAATAAAAAATTATATATAACATACTAAAAAAATCAGTGCATTGCACGGTCAGAGTCTAGTGTGTATGTGTGTATATATATATATATATATATATATATATATATATATATATATATATATATATATATATATATATATATATATATATATATATATATATATATATATATATATATATATATATATATATAATATAATGAGGGATATTTTTACTCCAGGATCCTCACCCTTAAATAATTTTTAATCAATGACCGAAAATAAATCGTATTTTTTCTGTAAATAATCAATAATTAAATATGGAGAGAGAAAAATTACGACTTATTTTTAACCATTTATTAAAAATTATTTAAGGGTGAATTAAAATAAGTTTTATAAATTATTTAAGGGTGAATTAAAATAAGTTTTATAGATTTACTTTTGAAATAAAAATATCTCTCTTTTGTATAGATTTTATAACCTTAAAAATATAATTTTACTTAATCAAATCATACTAATTAGGTCTATGTAGTTTTCTTTGATAGGTGAATGTACCTTTCACTTTTCTTTGTAAATTCAATTTATCATATTTTTCAAAAATTTCTCTTCATTTTTTCTATTAAAAAAAATTCAAATACAGACCACACAAGAGTCAAAAGAAGTCACTATCCTATTTTGGTAGATTTTTATTTTCCTTCCATAAATTTCAATTTCATTCATCAACCTCATATTTTTCTTTCTTTATTCACCCACCATTTTCTTTCTCACCCTCCCCCTCTGTAATTCTCTTCACTGTTACTCACACACTTGTGTTCTTTCTGTCTCTACTGTAAATATCATTTTCCACCCTTTTCAAAAATATCTCTCTTTCTCTCTCTGCTTAAACCTCAATTCTCTTATTCTCATTCTTCACTCTCCATTTCGATTCAACTTTCACTCTTCAAACTTCAAACCCCACTTCTTAAAATTCCCAAATTTTCAATCTTTTCTCTTTTCTTTTTCAGGATGTTTACTTTTCTAGCTAGTTTAGTTTGAAATTAGTGGTGGGGTTTTCGGTTTTCTCAATTTGTCGAAATAAAAATTGTTTTTTTAATCTTATTTTGTTTTTTCTTTGGGGGTTGCAGATTCAAGAAGGGGTGTGAGGTAATTTTTTTTCGTTTCCAGATCTTCATTTCCCTTTTTGTGTTTATGTATTCTGGTGGTTCTATGTTGTCTTGTAGCTTAAAAAGTTTGTTCCTTTGAAGGAAATTTTGAATTGGTCAATCAAGTTTTAGTTCCCATCTCTTCATTATCAAATTAGATCTGGTCTGTTTCAATTTTTGTTTTATCTACTTTCTTTATTTGTTTTTTTATAAAAAATTTCTATTTTTTTGCTTGAGATTCAAAAGGGTTGTTTTTGTTTATCTGATTTCAATGGAGGTACTTAGTATTCATTTTACATGCTTATTTAACTGCATAGGAAACTTCATTTTCTTTATTATAGGATAATTGTCTTATGTAGAGTGAAGAACATAATTTTTAATGATATGGAACATACTTATTGAATCGGAACGGTTTACGGTTCGCTCATTGTTTTTGTTGTTACAGATTCAATTTATTTATACATGCTGGTGTCTTAGAGATATATATCCAACCAATATTGAATTAAGAGGAAGTTCGTGATTACGCGAAATTCTCAAAAGACATGCTGTCAACCTTCTTTCTGCTGAAATGAAGAACTTGCAGGTTTTCCCGTCATTGATTCTGTTGTGTTTTCGATATTACAGAATGTTTCCTTACTTTCAACGCTTACGGTGATGCAAACTCTGATTATTTAGATCTGTTTCTCAACATTTTTGCGGATTACAAATTTTATAACTAATCTAGATACAACTTTTATCTATTTGTAGAGCACAGAAGAATTACAGTCATCAGCTCAAGCTTCTCATGAGCCCAAGATTGAACCACCTAACAATCACACAACCGATGCTCCTGTTGCAGACTCAGGCTCAGCATCTGCTTCAAGCAATGATGGCAAAAAGGTTTCGCGGCAGGATATTGAGCTTGTAAGAATATCGTAGTTATATGCTAAAACACTTGACTAGGTTTCTATAATTGTCGACTTTTTGTTTACTTCATTTGTCTTGTGGATTGATTGAATAACTTAATCTGTTTCTTTTCCCTTTGGTTTATTCGAAAAACTTTTGTAGGTCCAGAATTTAATAGAACGGTGTCTGCAATTATATATGAATAAAGATGAAGTGGTTAAAACACTACTGACTCGGGCAAAGATAGATCCCGGATTTACAACTCTCGGTAGGCATCTTTAGGTCTCTCTGTCATGTCATTTATATACTGCATTCCAATTAAAGATCAGTTATCTATTGCATATGTTTGGATATATAGTGAAGTCAAATGCTTATCATATAAGTGCGTATGTATAAGTTGTTTATATAACAATAGATAAATTAAAAAGTCAAACTATTTTTATATAATTATAAGCTATAAGCTGTTTTCTTAAGGTATACTGAAGAGCTTATGAAAATAAGCTTTAAACAGCTTATGGACGCGTCATGACTTGTTTCTGTAAGCTGTTCCGAATAATTTTACAAGTACTTATGCCAATAGGTAAGCTTAAATATCCAAACAGACCCTTATTTTTTATTTGTTGTGTCTTATTTAAATAACTTGATGGTTGTGGCATATTGCTTTTATTACAAGTTACAACAATGAGTATCTTTGCATTTTTATAATTACTTTATAAATGGATAAAAATTTGTGTTACATTGCTTTGTAATTGTTGCTTTTATTAATCCAGTGTGGCAGAAGTTGGAAGAAGAAAATGCTGATTTCTTCAGAGCCTATTATGTTAGACTAAAATTGAAAAAGCAGATACTTTTATTCAATCATTTACTTGAGCACCAGTATCATCTGATGAAGTGTCCCATGCCTCCAAAGGTTCCATTGGCTCCAATACAAAATGGAATCCATCCTATGCCTGGTAAATTCTTACCCCTCTCATCAAGTCATCATGTATAATGTATAGATTGAAGTTCATTAAAGCCATGAAGGCTTGATAACATTTAATATCATTGAAATATATTGAGTTGTTGCTATCAACTAGAGGTCAATAATTTTTAGGCCATATTTGAATAAACAACTTAACTAAATTAGCATAAATATTTATTATGTATAAGCTATTTCTTGGACAAAAGATAAAATAAAGTCAAATTAATTTTCATTGTTTTTGTAAATGGTACGAGTAAAGAAGTTAGTTCATGAGAGTAGGATTGGTTTTGAATCATAAAATATAGGTATGTTTTTGGGGAAATCTATGGAAATAGTGAACGCTATGGTTAGGAGGAAGATCAATTTTATGTGTCTACTAGAAACTAAATGGATAGGTGAAAAGACGAAAGAATTAGACAACTTAGGATTTAAGTTTTGGTACATTGGAAAAGTTAGATCGAGAAATGGGGTGAGGATTATTGTGGACAAGGAGTGGACAAAAGATGTTATGGATGTGGAAAAAGTAGGAGATTGATCATAGTCTTGAAATTTGTAGTGGAACAAGACACCTTTAATGTTTTAGTGCTTATGCACCTTAGGTTTGGTTAAGGTAACAATTTGTGTGGATTTAGAACACTTAAGGATATACTCCAAAGAGAGAAATTTTTTCTAGGAGGAGATCTAAATTGATATGTAGGGAGTGTAGTAAGAGGTTTTGAGGGCATGCATGAGGGGTATGATCTCAGGGAGGTAAATGCGCTAATACCTAGTTTAGGAAAAAAGATGAGTATCTTATCACATATAAGAGTGGAGTAACATGTTCTTAGATAAATTTTTTTCTTATTAGGAAGTCAAATAGGAAGTTTTGTTTGGACTGTAAAATTATTGCAGGAGAGAGATTGACTACCCAACATATAGTATTGGTTATGGATGTAAGAATTGAGAGTAGAGCAAAGAGAAGAAGTCACATGGGAGCGCCACATATCAAGTGGGGTGGCATTTGAAGGTTGAAAAACAAGGAAGTTTCCATCACAAGATCTTGGAGGGAGGGTTTGGACAACCACAAGAAAATACAAATGATATGTGGAATACAATAGCTCAAAAGATTAGAAAGAGCTAACGAAACGTTGGGAGAATCAAGAGGTTTTGGAGTGAGGAGTAATGAATTCGGGTGATATGAAAGTGTTAAGAGTAAAGTTAGAGTAAAAAATGATTGTTTAAACAATGGTCCTGGTGTGAAAAAGCCGAAATTTTGACAAAACTTAAGAATGCTATGAACGAGACTAAGAAGGAGGTGAGTGAAGTAAGAACCTTGGCCTTTGACGGATTATACTGATCTTTAGGAATCAAGAAGGGAGAAAAATCTATATATAGGCTTGCTAAGGGAAGAGAAGAAAAGATCAGAGATTTGGATCAAGTGAATATGTTAAAGATGAAGAAAGTAAAGTCTTCGTTCAGGAAAAGGATATAAAGGATAAGTGGAAGACATATTTCTACATTTTATTTAATGAAGGATATGATATCTCACCGAACTCTAGTATACTCATCATTAGAGAAAATGAATAAAACTATAATTACTACCGTAGGATTAAAAAATAAGAGATAAAAGAAGCGTTGAAAAAGATGAGTAACGATAAGGCGGCCGAGCCGTACAACATACCTATTGAAGTGTGGAAAATTCTTGAAGATAGAGATATTGAGTGACTCACCAAACTCTTTAACGAAATTATGATGTCAAAGCAAATGACAGATGAATAGAGAAGAAACACTCTAGTTCAAACCTATAAGAAAAAGGGGCATATACAAAATTGTGCAAATTATTGGGGGATTAAACTTATGATCTATGAAGCCCGGACTCGGACACGGACACAGACACGAGGATCCTGCTAATATAAAAATCATAGGACATGGACACGGCTATATAATAATAATAATAATAATAATAATAATAATAATAATAATAATAATAATAATGTAATTTATGAGCAAAATTTAGAGTTTAAAATGATAAGCAAAATTTATATTTATTTAAACTTAGTACTTTCAATCAACAAAAACAAGACATAGATCCACCAAAACCTTGTGGTATATATATATATATATATATATATATATATATATATATATATATATATATATATATATATATATATATATATATATAAACAAGACATAGATCCACCAAAACCTTGTGGTATATATATATATATATATATATATATATATATATATATATATATATATATATATATATATAATAATGTAATTTATGAGCAAAATTTATATTTATTTAAACTTAGTACTTTCAATCAACAAAAACAAGACAGAGATCCACCAAAACCTTGTGGAGACAGAAGCAGTGGAATATAAAAAAATAAGGAATCATAATTGTGTTGTTTTTATAATAAGGAAGTGAAATATGAAAGTTAAAAAACTCTTTTTTTTTGTTTTTAAACTTCGAAAATTTGAGTTGGGCTTTTTTTTTTTTAAATTTTGTTTTGAAATTTTTTGAGTTGGCCCGTGTCCTTTATTTAAAATAAAGTGTCGTATCCGTGTCCACTGTGATTTAATTTTTTTTAGTTGGACACTTCAGCATCGTGTCTGGTACGTGTCGTACGTGTATCTGTGTCAGACACGTGTCCGACACGGTGACACGCCGTGTGAATGGTGTGTCGGCCCGCTTCATAGCTTATGATCATACCTTGAAGTTATGGGAAATAGTGATTGAATGAAGATTAAGAAAAGAGACTAAAGTTAGTGAAAATCATTTTGGTTTCATGTCTAGGAGGTTGACCATGGAAGGGATCTATCTTCTACGACGTGTGATGATGTAGTATCAGATAGACCTACAAGACTTGCACTTAATTTTTATTGATTTGGAGAAGACGTATGATATAGTGTCTAGAGAGATTTTGTGGAAAGCCCTAGAGAAGAAAGAAGTTGGATTACATATATTCAAGCTATCCAAGATATGTATGAAGGGGTATCAACTAGTGTGCAGACACATGGTGGAGAGGTGGACGATTTTTCCATTACAATAGTTTGCATCATGGTTCAACCCTAAGTCCCTAGCTTTCTTAAATTCGGCCATACTCAGAACGCATCCAAGAGCTAGCACCGAGATGCATGTTTGTGCAAATTATATAATCCTACTTGGAGTGTTGAAAGAGGAGTTAAATGAGAGGTTGAGACTTTATAAACACATGACTTTTGCCTAACTGGAAATGAGATATAGTATATGAAATGTAAGTTCAGCAAAAGGAGAAACGTTTCTAACCTAGAGATGAAAGTTGGAGACCATATCATTCCACAAGTTACGCAGTCCAAATATCATGGGTTCGTAATACAAAATGATAGAGAAATAAAAGGGGATGTAAACCATTGAATTCGAGCTGATATGGAGGGGGGTTTCAGGGGTTTTATGTGACATAAAGACACCGTACCACCCAAGCTGAAGGGAAAATATATCGGATTTTTGTAAAACCCGCGATGTTGTAAGAGACAAAATATTGGACAATTTAGAATCAACACGAGAATAAACTTAGTTAGTAAAGATTAAGATGTTGCGTTGGATGTGTGGTGAGATTATACATGATAATATTAGAAATGACCAAGGTAGTTAGACTCGAGATCCTACGCAAGATCGGGTTGGGTTTCGGGGGTTTTATGTGACATAAAGGCACCGTACCACCCAAGCTGAAGGGAAAATATATCGGATTTTTGTAAAACCCGCGATGTTGTAAGAGACAAAATATTGGACAATTTAGAATCAACACGAGAATAAAGTTAGTTAGTAAAGGTTAAGATGTTGCGTTGGATGTGTGGTGAGATTAGACATGATAATATTAGAAATGAGTCAAATGACAATATTAGAGAGTGTTGGGGTATCACCTATAGTAAAAAGATGTTGAAAATAGACTTATGTGGTATGGGCATGTTGATTGAAGACCTGTAGATTCTGTGGTAAGGAGAGTAAATCAGATGGATAGAAGTCAAATAACTAGATATAGAGGAATACCTAGAAAAACTATAAGAGAAGTTATTAAAAAATATCTCAAGATTAACGATTTGAATCAAAGTATGGTTCTAGATAGAACATTATAACGAAAGTTAATTCATGTAGCTGGTCCTACTTAATAAGATAAGACTTGGTTGTTGTTATTGTTGTTGTATAAGCTGTTTCGTAAGTTGTCTTGGAGAGTTTATGGAACATGTCATAAGCTGTTTTTCATAAAGTCTCAAATAATGCTAGTAGAATAACTTGAATAATTCAATTTAAACAAGTTCTCCCTTATTATTTATTTACTTCCTCTCATATAAATTATAAATCACTTTGTCAAAAATACTTGTCCTAAATTATAAGTCACTTTACAATTCCAATATAATATTAATGATTTTTTTTTCCTGATATACCCTGTACTATTTATTACTCTTCCTTCTTCCAATTCTTTTAATTTCTCTTCCCTATGCAATTAATGAAGAATAATTTTGTAAAATAATATAATTTGTCTTTTCTATATAAAATTAATTGTACTTAATTCGTGTGAACATCCAAAATGTATTATAATTTGAGACGGAGATAGTACTATTTTCTGCTTGTCCAAGCATATGGGCCTCAAAAAGGGTCCAAAAGACAACTCTTACCATTTTTAGTAATTTGAATAAAATATTAAATCTATTATATTATTATTATTATTTAATTACTATGTATTGTCAATGTAAAAAGTTTTACACTGTTAATTCATTACCAGTTTGCATTACTTTATAATATTAATATAGGTAGTTGAAATAAAAGTCAAACTCTTTTTACTAAAATTTACTAAAATAGTAAGGGTCCACCTTTGGACTGTTTTTAGGAAGTCCATATTAGACAAACCCTTCCAAATATCTACTTAAATCCATAGATACATGATTCTTCCGTTTTGGACTATACATTTGTTATCACTTCTCGGTTTGATCTGGTATATTTTGGCTGTGTGATATTCCAAGAGGTTGGAATTACACTACACTTATAATCTCTTATGACTCATGGAGTCAAGGGCCATGCATGTCAATCTCCATCCACCTTTCACTATTTTGTAAAGAAGTGATTTTTTAAAACTTCTCCATTATTGTTTAACACCATATATTTGCAGTGCAGTCAACAATCTACCTATGGGATATCCAGTGCTACAACAGCATCCTATGCCAGCAGCAGGTCAACCTCATATAGACTCCATGGGTATATCAAGCTGTCATGTCGTTAACGGAGTCCCTGCACCGAGCAATTTTCACCCTATTCGAATGAACTCTGGGAACGAGTGAGTACTTAGCACAATTCATTCCAATTACATATGATTCTTTTATTTTATTCTTATTACATCAGACAGTAGTATTATTCGTTTATTTGGACTGCATTTGTTGTTGTTGAAGTATGGTGATGGACCACAGTGTGCCTGATATGGCTCCTATGATTCAACAAAACGGCACAATGTCGTCCGTCTCGGAAATGCCAGTGAGTCCGACATCAGTAGCATCAAGTGGTCATTTCCCCTTCACCGCATCCGAAATATCAGGAATGGGCACAGATGCATCAGCGCTTGATTCAGCATTTACATCCGATGTGGTAAGTTCAGTAGGATTACAGCTGGCACAAGACGGCGGAAACGGAATTTCTCGATCGTTGGATCAAATTCAATGGAATTTTAGCCTATCAGATTTAACCGCAGATTTGCCAAACTTGGGAGGTAATATCTTACCAAGACCTTCTTTTAGATACATAGTATAAATTAGCCCGATATGATCCTTGAGCGAAGTTGTTTGAGATTTACAACTTTGTTTGCAGATCTAGGAGCTTTGGGAAACTATCCGGGTTCGCCATTTTTGCCATCTGATTCAGACATGTTGCTTGAATCTCCAGATCAACAGGATATAGGTAGTTAGTTCTAAACCGCCATGTTTGGATAAACAACTTAATTTAAGCGTTTACGAAAAAAAATAATACTCACAATGTATCTTTTGTTGTTAATTTTCAGTGGATGACTTCTTTGTTAATTCGGAGCCTCCATGCTCTCAATCAGATGAGGAGAAATCTTAATCTTAAGGCAAGAGGAGACAAGTTGTTTGTTCTACATTAATTGATAGATTAGGGAGACAAATTAGGATTAATAAATGTCATTTAGGTTACTTGGCATACAAGTTTTACTGTCACCTAAGTGTAGACAGAGCCCTTATCTTAATTTACATAAATGTCAATTGTTACATGTAGTTGTAATCTTTTGCATTCTTATGGTAGGGAGAAAGGTGAGGACATTGTAATTCATTTCATGCATTTGGATATATATAGTTGTTTGGATCATTGTCACTCTGGTAAATTTCATGATAAATGCTTAAGGATAATGTTTTTACACTCCAATTTTGTGGTGATTATTACCCTCTTTACTAATATTATGATATATTTTTAAGCTAAGCCTTTAGATTTAGATATTGTACTAGTGCCTAAACTGATAACTAAGTGTTTAGTTAGTTATCCTATTGATTGACATCCATCATCTTGTAATAGGAAAATCTGGTATATTTCTACTGCAGTGATCGTTGAGATTGTTATTGATATTATGATATGTTAGTATTGACTCTTTCTTAAAGTACTCTACATGTTTCTTACTGATGACTCGAAAATCAAAAATGTTTTTAGTTTTTGAAGAGGTATCTTCAGACGAATCTCAATACATATATTTCATTCGTTATTTTATAAATAAATTTATTCTGAAAATGTATTTTCGAAAATATGTTTTAAAAAAAAACAAAAAAAAGTAATTACATTTTGTAGAAAAATATATGAGTGATAACATTATATTTTATTATGAAGAATAAAAGTTTCTTTTATAAGAGATAAAATACAATATTAACTCCTTTATTTTAGGAGTAATATAATGATACTTAAATAAGAACATAAATAGTATTAAATAAGAAATATTTCAACACCCCCCTCAAGTTGGTGCATAGGTGTCAATCATGTCCAACTTGCTGATAAGTATTCAAATATCGTTCTTCTCAAGCTTTTGGTCAATATATCAATGGTCTGTTGATTGGAAGGGATAAATGACAAGCAGAGAGTACCCGAATCTATCTTTTCTTTGATGAAATGACGATCGATCTCGATATGTTTTGTACGTTCATGTTGAACCGGATTATGAGCTATTCTTATAGCTGTCTTGTTGTCACAGTACAATTTCAATGAGATTTCTACCTTTATCTTCGGTTCTTTTAGGACTCTGAGAATTCACATACCTTCACAAATTCCTTGGGCCATTGCTCTAAACTCAGCTTCAACACTACTTCTTGCAACTACTCCTTGTTTTTTGCTTCTCCAAGTCACTAGGTTCTCCCACACATATATGCAATAATTTGAAGTTGATTTTCTATCAATATTGGACCTTGCCCAATCAACATCAGTGAATATTGCTATATTTTTATCATTGGTCTTTTTGAAGAGTACCCTTTTTCAGGACTTGCTTTTAAGTATCTCCAGATTCTGTTCACAGTCAAGGTGTCCTTCATATGGTGCATGCATGAATTGACTCACAACACTAACAGAGAAAACATTGTCAAGACGAGTATGAGCCAAATATATTAATTTTCCAACCAACCTCTGATATCTTCCAGTGTCAACTGGTGTGTCCCCTTTCTCCTAAAGTTTGGCACTTTGGTCCATCGGTGTGTCAGCAGACTTACAACCACTCATACATGTCTCTTGTAGGAGATCAAGAACATATTTTCTCTGAGAAACAACAATTCCTTTCTTTGACCTTGCTACTTCCATGCCAAGGAAATACTTGAGGGGATCCAAGTTTTTGATTTCAAAATCTTTTGCTAAGTTTCTTTTTAATCTCTCCATTTCTATCTCATCATTACCTGTAAGAATAATATCATCAACATAGATTATCAAAATAATTATCATTCCATTTTGACCCGACTTTGTAAATAAAGTATGATCTGCTTGCCCTTTAGTATATTCTTGATTCTTCACAGACTGAGTAAATTTTTCAAACCAAGCTCTCGGAGATTGTTTCAACCCGTTCAAGGACTTCTCTAATTTACACACCTGTGACCCAAAGGTTTCTTCAAAACCTGGAGGACAATCCATATATACTTCTTCTTCTAAATCACCATTGAGAAAGACATTTTTTACATCTAGCTGGTGGAAAGACCAGTCTAAGTTAGCAGCAAGGGATAAAACTATTCTAATGGTGTTAAGTTTTGTAACATGAGCAAAGGTCTCTGAGTAATCTATGCCATAATGTCATACCTCGAAAAATACGATCCTCGCGATGGACGCGGAAAAATAAACAACAGAGTCGCCACCTAATTCTATTTATTCTAACTAAAGAAAAGGGAGATATAGACATAATTTAAATAGGATAAGAAATGGTCAACGAAAACAAATTCTAAGTTCGGGAGTCGGTTACGCAAGAGAAAGGTATGAAACACCCCTTACGTCGTTGTAATCAACGAGAACCTCTTAGTCTAATATGCGATTGAATGTTAACTTATGTTTTGTCTTCTTCTAAAGGTAAAAGTTTGTTAAGATCGCTTGTTTAAAAGGAAAATACGTGTTTTTATTATTATTGTTTGTTATGGAAAAAGGTTAATTTTTTTACTATGGTGGTTTATGACGAAGAAATAGTTAATTTTTTTATTAGTGTGCTCGCCAAGGGTTAAAATTCTCGTGCCTACGTATTCCCTTGTGCAATAGAAAAGTCAGAGCTTCGTAGTTTGTGAAACTACGGTTTGTTGGTGTTTTTTAATGAACGATTGTTTAAACCGCTTTTTAACTGCTAAGCGTTGGCTTATCTGCTCGCGATAGGAGGCTGAAGCGCTAGCTTGTCTGCGAGATAGAAAGAGTTTAAACAATGTTCGTTTAGAGAAAATGTTTGATCTTGTTTAGGATTTTAAGAACGAAAGGGCGAATGAATCACGTCCCGTGGGGCGAGCCTCAAGAATGATTCATTCAAGAACACATGAAATGCTAGACTCCGAAATTCAGTTCTTTCGTTATTTGATATGTAATAATTAGGTGTCTTGAAAGATGAAAGAGAGAATGAACCACGTCACGTGGGGCGAGCCTCAGGAATGATTCATTCAAGAATCCATGAAATGCTAGATTCCAGAATTCAGTTCTTTCGTTATTTTGTTATGAAAATAATTTGAATGTTTGTAATGGAAAAACTTGATTAGCATTAGTTTAAGGTTAATTGTTGAGTGTGTTTTAGATACGAAAGAGCGAATGAATCACGTCCCATGGGGCGGGCCTCAGGAATGATTCATTCAAGAACTCGTGGAATGCTAGACTCCAGATTTCGGTTCTTTCGTTATTTTGTTATAAGAGATTTGATAAAATCATATATTTTTTGTATTGTGGCGCGTAAGGTCGTGTAGATGGCGATCATAAAAATGACCGACTTATGTGTGTGCATGAAGTGTAAAAGTGTTTACTTGGTGTTGGACCAAGATATTTAATTATCTCAAAATGATTAATCTTAGTGATCGCGTTTATATTTTACTTCTAAGATTACTAAATAAATTAAACAAAACTATATTTTGAAATGAAGAAACTAAAGTCAATCTAATAACTTAAACTAATAAGGAAATTTTTAAATAATTTAAATAGATAACAAACTAAAATAAATAAATAAAAAAACTAGTAAAATAAAAATGAAAGAGAAATAAATAAACATAGATATTTATCATAAGCTAACCTATACTAACACTATAACAACAATAAAATATGAACACATAAAAAAATATTACATTTTTACAACATAGTTTCACAAACTAAAATATAAATAAATAAAGGATGAATGATACTCACAAACTCCAAGCTAGTAAATGTTGAGCTTGTTGTGTAGAAGAAAGTGAAGATGTTTTGATGGAGGTTGTTGTTGTGGTGAAAATGGTGAATGTTTATGGGTATTGTGTAAGTAAAAAAAAGAATTTTGACTTTGAAAAATATGTAATGAATGTGCTAGATTTTGAGAATTTAAGTGTGATCTTGTTAGTCTCAAATGAGAGAAAGAGAGATCTTATTTATAGTGTGAATGAGGTAGGAGTGTTGATGTGGCAATCTATGTGACTTTATGAGAATGATTTTTGGTCATTGATAAGTCCAAGTTGGCAATCCATGTGAAGTGTGAGAATTTTTCTTGGTCATTGATAAGTTTCAAGTTGGCAATCCATGTGAAGTGTGAGAATAATTCTTGGTCATTGATAAGTCCAAGTTGACAATCCATGTGAAGTGTGAGAATAATTTTTGGCCATTGATAATTCCAAGTTGACAATCCATGTGAAGTGCTTGTACTACATTGTAGTGGACCTACATTGTAGTGGACCCCACTTGCCATTTTTCCTTTTTTGAACATGAAGAAAAACAAAAGAAAAGTAGTAATAATAATAATAAATAATAATAATAAATAAAAAATTGAAAATGGTTATTAAAAAAATAAAGGCAAAATATCCAAATTGGTCCCTTAACAAAAAGTTCCACGTTAGTCCTGTCCATTTTTAACTAACAACGTCAATTTTTGCTTGGTTGACATCTGACGTGGCACTGGTCATACGCGTGGGACTGAGTCATTGTGAAAAAAATCCAAAATTGTTGATTTAGTCTAGATTCAAACCCATGTCATCTTGCTTGCAAGCAATAAGAACTTACCACTACACCACTTCACAATTAATGTTTATTATTTCAAATCAGTTTATAATTAAGTAACATAATTAAAAAAATAGGTCACAAACAAAGCACATTAACTATATGGAAAAAGATTATGAGAGTGAAATGCTGAATGAAACAAGTTAAGAAAAATGAATCAAATGATATGCCAGCTCTACACCCTGTAAAGTGGCAACGAATCATACTAGATGAGGTTAATTTTGATTTAATGTCTATTTCTATATTTTAAAAATGAGTTTTCTTATTTCCATTTTACTGACAATTTTTTCTGCATATTTATTAAACATCAGGCACGCTATATAAAAGATAAACGTTCTAAAACCACTCAAGCAATTTTTGCTTTTGAATCTACTTACAAATGGACATTAAGTGGCACTCTATTTCAGAACCGTCCTCGTGAGTTGTATCCTCTGGTAAATTTGCAAAGTTTTTTCCGCTGTAGTTCTATAATGTACCAGGTTTATGTTTTAAAGATATTTTAATTGAAATTTCATGCATGCAGATAAGGTTCCTACAGATAAATCCTTATTCCTATTACTTTTGCAAACACTGTGATTGTAGAGTTCTTCATCACATGTATGGTGAATCTTTTTATATAATGAGTTGCTTGCATTAGCAAGTATTAGTCATACATGAAGCATATATGGAAAGATAGGGTCTAGCAGCATTCATTGTCGTTCTACATTTTGAAAATATATGCATGTTTCTCTTTAATTGTTAATTTTGAGTTTGTTTTCTTCTTGTCTTTATTTTAATATTGAATTATAAAGTAAGATCTGCATGTATGAATTATGAATTATTTTAATTTCTTCTATGTTTTTCTGCAGGTTTCAATAAGAAAGTTTAACCAATCAGTTTATAATTAATGAAACGGAACTGTGTTATGAGATGGATACTTGAGTAGAAACAGTACCTGTCTTCTACTAAAATTTGGTTTAAAATATATATTTTTTAATTATGTTACTTAATTATAAACTTATTTGAAATAATAAACATTAATTGTAAAGTAGTGTAGTGGTAAGTTCTTATTGCTTGTAAGCAAAATGGCATGAGTTTGAATCTTGACTAAATCAACAATTTTGGAATTTTTTCACAATGACCCAGTGCCACGCGTATGACCAGTGCCATGTCAGATGCCAACCAAGCAAATATTGACGTTGTTAGTTAAAAATGGACGGAAAGGACTAACGTGAAACGTTTTGAACAATTAAAGGACTACTTTGATACTTTTTAAAGATAAATGACCAAATTGGACCCTGAGGTAGAGTTAAGGGACCAATTTGGATATTTTGCCAAAAATAAATTATATTGAATTAAATAAATTGAAGTTAAACTAAATAAATTGAAATTGAAATTAAACTAAATTTAATATAAAATTTAATTAAAATATAAATTAAAACCAAAATTAAACTAAGATTAATTCTAAATAAACTAAAATACTTATCTAAATAGAAATCATAAAAATCAAGAAATGATAGGAATGATAAAAATCAGTTAAAAATGCATGATTAATGATCAATGAAATGTTTATGGAAAAATGACAGACTTATGATTAATTTTCAATACTGTGATAAAAATGTGTCAGATGAATGAAAAATGTTAAAACATATGGTCAAAATTTAGGGTATGACACATAGGTCTGAGTGAATTATTTTGCAACCAACAAAGCTTTGTACCTTCCGATTGATCCATCAGAATTGTACTTTATTGTGAACACCCACTTACATCCCACTGTTCTTTTACCTACTAGCAGAGTTGTGGCACTCCAAGTTTTATTCTTTTCAAGAGTTTTAATCTCCTCAAAAATAGCTTCCTTCCACTTTGGAATTTCTAGAGCCTCCTGTACATTCTTAAGAATTTTGACACTAGATAGATTAAAAGTAAATGCAGCAAAAGAGGGAGACAAGTTTGAATATTATACAAAGTTAGACAAGGGCTGCCTAGTACATGACCTACATGGCTTCCTAAAGGCTATGAGAACATTAAGATCAGTATATTGTTCCCTAAGTTCTATGGGGACATCAAGGTCAGTATATAGAGAATAAGGATAAAGGAGATATTTATCTGTCTGAGTCGATTGACTTTCACTCGGTTCAGATTCTTGGCTGAGCTGAGGAATATGGTCTTCTACTACTTGATCATTGTTTCTTTTGGCATAAATTTTTCCTTTCCAAATTGGATTTCCTTCCTCAAATCGTTTTCTTGTTTCATTATAAGGATCTTTATTTGTTGCATTTTGATTAATTTTAGAAAAAACATTTGTTTTATCTTTGTTTTGATTTGTTGCCTCAAATTCTTATTGATCCTTACTCATGGAAGGAGTACGTTCATCTAATTTTTCCAAGGCATTTTCATTAGGTGAAGATGTACATGGAACAAAGTTATGTGATATATACACATCTTCTGAGATAATTAAGTTTTTCAAACAATTCAGGAGAATCTTCATTTGTTTTCCCCCTGAAGATGATCATTACCTAAAAAAGGTTTGTTTTAAGAAAAAGTAACATCCATTGTTAAAAATATTTTCTTTGTATTAGGATCAAAACATTTATAACCTTTTTGAGAAGATGAATACACAATAAAAATATATTTGATTGCACGGGGTTCAAGTTTACCAAGATGCTTGTGTTTGTGAACAAAAGTTGTGCATCCAAATATTTTAAGTGGTAAATCAGATAGATCAGAAGCAATTGAAAAATATTTCAAGAAACTTTGCAAAGGAGTTTGAAATTTCAAAACACGGGATGACATACGATTTATTAAATGTGCAGTTGTCAAGACAACTTTACCCCATAAATATTGAGGGACATTGGTAGAGAAAAGTAGTGCTCGTGCAACTTCAAAAAGGTGTCGGTTTTCCTCTATCCAATCCCATTTTGTTAGGATGAGTTAACACATGAACTTTGATGCACAATTCCATTTTCAAGGAATTTTTTTCCAACAATTTAATTAAAAAATTTAGTACCATTGTCAGTTCTAAACACTTGTATTTGGGTGTTAAAATGTGCCTGCACCAATTTACAAAAGTTTTGAATTATATGACCAACCTCAGATTTTTCTTTCAATAAGTATACCCAACAAAGTCTAGTATGACCATATATTAAAGTGATAAACTATTTTTTGTTGGATAAAATACTTGTTCGATTAGGTCCCTAAACATCACTATGAATCATTGAAAAAGGTTTTGAAGGTTTATAAGATTGAATTGGAAAATAACTTCGATGATGTTTAACAAACTCACAAACCTCACATTGAAGTGAAGAAATGTCTTGTTCAATAAAAAGTTTAGGAAACAATGAACTTAAATACTTCAAACTAAGGTGTCCTAACCTTAAATGCCACAACATAATGTCATCCTTATTATTTGAAACAAAAAAGATTTAACAGAAGAACTTATTGGTCTAAATTGATGTCTGGTTTTGGGTTCATCTTCCAAGTATTAGAGTCCACCACTTTCCTCAGCAGTGCCAATCACCCTCCCCGAGATCAAATCCTGAAATACACAATGAGTATCAAACAAATGAGCTTGACAATTTTTATTTGTGGTTAGCTTACTGATAGATGATAAGTTGCAAGAAAAATTTGGGACATGTAACACATCTTAGATGGTTAGTAAGGGAGACAAAACAATAGATCTTTTCCTGCCACGACTGAAAGAGAGCCATCATCTATTTTAATTTTGGAATTTCCTGCACATGGTTTATATGAAGAAAATAAACTGGATTCACCGGTAATATAATTGGTGGCTCCAGAATCTACGATCCATGTACGATTAGGAATGACACTAAGATGGGATGATTTCGGGAAATTACCTTTATGTGCTATGGGACACGAAGGTGTTTGAGACTCAAGTAGTTTGTACATATGATCTAGTTGTTACTTAGTGAATGGAAATGTGTTTTGGGAGGACCATCACTCTTGATCAGAAGTTGCTTGAAGTGTGTGATAATAACGTTCACAGTAATAACACCAAAGTTTACCATCATTCTTACCATATTTCTTGCTGTCTTTATTGAAGTTGTTTGTGACAAGGGAAAAAACATCAATTGCTGAGTTTGACTTACCCATCATCACTCTTTGTCTAGCCTTCTCCCTTCTAATTTTTGAAAAGGTTTCTCGGATAGTTGGCAGCAGATTATTTCCAAGAATTCTACCTCTTACTTCATCGAGTTCCTTGTTGAGACCAACATGAAAAATAAAGACACGGTCATTCTCCCGCGTCTTAATAAACTGAATAATGTCTTCAGTACACCTCCAGTTATAATCATAACACTGATCCAACTCTTGCCAAAGGGCCATTAGTTCATTATAGTAGGTAGTGACATCCTTGTCATTCTGCTTTAAATTCCATAACTTTGATTTTAGATCATAAATTTGAGAGAAACTTTTAATATCAGAGTAAGACAGTTTTACAGCATCCAAACCATCTTTTGCTGTAGGCAGATACATGTATGTTTTTCTCATACCTACCTCCATAGTATTAATAAGCCACCCAATAATAGAAGAGTTTTCATATTCCCAGAACCTGTAATTAGGATGTGTTTTAGCAGGCACCAGAACATCACCTGTAAGAAAACCTAACTTCCCTTCTCCTTCTAGAATCATTCGAACAATTTGGGACCATTCAACATAGTTTGAGCCATCTAGTTTCTAAACATTAACCTGAAGAAAGTTATTTTAACCTCCACCTCCTGAATTATTGTAACCCCCATCAAATGGGTAACGATAACCGGACCCAAAAAGGTTGTTGTTAGGATCACCTCTGCCATAACCGAATCCAAAGTTAAAATTGTTGTTTTTCATGAAATTGGGTATTTCTGGCATGGTAAATCCACTTTCTCTGCCGAAATTGTTGTTGGTGTCGCCGCCGGAATTGTTGTTGGTGTCGCCGCCAGAATTATATTGGGTATTTCATGCATACTATTTTGTTTCACTTTTTACTGCCTTGATTCAGATTTGTCTGTAAGCAATGCCTTGGTTTGATTTAAATTTTTCTGTGAGCAATTCCTTGATTACTATGTACAGTAAATATGGTGAAATTGTCACCTCTGAGCTAGCCTTTAGACAAATTTCTCATTCAGACATTGTTTCATGAAGACCCAATATGAAGTGTTATAAAAGAATGTGCATGAAATAGGGACCCAATATATGTAATTGTATTTTTTAAAAACTTTTTTTAGGTTTCGGAAATATATTTCTAGAAATTTTTTGGAGATGCATTTCCGAATTTTTTATTCATTTAAAATTGAGATGTTATTTAAAAATGAATGAAATGTGTGTATTTGGGTGTCTGGAGACGCATCTACGAAAATTATGGACATTTTTAGATTTTTGTGTGGTGTCTAAGAAACATATATGATGCATTAAAAAATCCTTTTAATATTTCGGGTCTAATTTCTCATGCAAAGAACTTCTTTTTAATAGAAAAAATCCATGAAATATTTGGGTAGGACCTCTTAGGCACATATTAGTGAATTTCTTGACGCACCCTATATGGTTCTACTGCACCACGCGAATTTCCACAAAATGTCCCCAGTTTCTAGAGATACATCTCTCCTACTAACACATATCTTAAACACTCAACAAATGCCATTCTGAGAGATGTCCTATAAGTTGAGTTGTTTTTATTCGGGAGACGCATCTTCGGAATATTTTAAGAAATACCTTAATTATTTACCACTTAAGTAGAAATTTTGGAGTTACATCTCTGAAATCATGGGCGGGATTTTGAAATTTTTTGTCACCTTTGCATCACAAATATTTTCGGAGATGCATCTCTGGAATAAACTGATAAAAGAACAAACTGCATGATTACACAACCATTGTTGTCATAATTGGTTTTCAACCAAACCGTTCACAAAAAAACCCTTCATTCTCGATACATTTTTTCACTCAAAATCTTCATTCTTTTAGTTCATCACATCATAGGATGCAAAGGAAGATAGAATTATAGGTAAAAATCCATCATTTTTCTGTGCATTGCTCACATTAATCATCATTTTTCTGGAATAAGTAGCGTTGTGTCCGAAAATGTATCTCCGGAACGTGTATGAACTTTTCCGGAGATGCATTTTAGGAAGTTGTCTGTGTTCATTTTTCAAGTCATTTTGCAGCAGTAACACTTATGTACTGTTATAGTTTTAATTGTTTTCATTAGATATGGTGTACCCCGATGTTTTCCAAAACAGGTTGTTTCACCTTTTGTTCATATTTTGTCTTTATGCATTTTTTATCTTTCCCATAACAACATTTGTGTTTTTGTTAATGAAAAAATAAGTTATGTTTTAGGGTTTTGTTTTGGAACTGGTTCAAAACAAGTTCCGGAGATGCATCTTCGGATCAAGATAATAAGGTGTCGTTCTGAGATATATCTTCGAAATCAATATGCCAATTAATGAGTGATCCTCATTGATATATGCCTTTTATAAATTAAGGTGATCTAATGCTATATTTCACACAAATTGAAAATGTCTCAAATGTCACAAATAAACATCCATTGGTAAGTTGCAAATGTCTCCTTCTCTAGCTCTACACACGGGTGTACGTTTAAGCTCATCGATTTGACCTCCCTCAATGATAACAAAGATGAAATCCACCGCCTCCTACCTTACGGAGACAATCGAAGGATTGTGAAACTTGAGTACCGTTCACCGTCAATTGACAATAGATGGAAAATTAAGTTCAACACATTTGAGTTAAAGACGCAAACAAATGTAAGAACTATGTAGAATACATATTTTCATTTCGAAACAAAATTTCACTCGAGTTGGAAGCGATAATTTCAAGATCGGTCGAAGATATTACGAAGATGTTGAAGCGTCCACTTGGATATTGAAGTGTAATGTTGCATTTTATGTTGAAATCATCTATGCAATGCTTATTTTATGTAATGGATGTTAATTTCATTTTGGAAAATTACTTGGTGTTGAATATGCTACTGGTGTGTCTTTGGAAATGTAACTACGAATATATTATGGAGATGCATCTCCAGAATAAAGTAAACAAAAAAAAGGTGTAACTCAGAAATGACCTTACTTGAGTGTGTGTTGGGGTACGTCCGGAGACACATCTCTGAAAATAGAGGATATGTGTGGAAATTCATGTGGTGCGGTAGAAACATATATGGTGTGTTAATAAATTCTCACATATTAGTTCACAGTCTACTTAAATCGTTAACTATTTTTATAGATAGTGGATCTGGAAGTCTTTCAAAACCTAACAAATTTGAAAATTTTCTTATTGGGATTTTTTTTGAGGTTGTTAAACCAAAGTTGTTTTAAAAAGGAAAAATATCCTTTTTTGATCCCTTAACAATATCATTGGGTTCAAATTGGTCAATTAATTATTTTTCATGTCAGATTGATCTCTTAACTCTTAAAATGAGTCATATAGGTCATTTTTGTCTAATTAGCGACCGATTTTTGAATTTTTCCGTCGCTAATTAGACAAAAATGATCCACATGACACATTTAAAGCATTAAGGGACCAATCTAACGAAAAATAATTAAGGGACCAATCTGAACACAAGAGTATAGTTAAAGGACCAAAAAGAGTATTTTGCCTTTTAAAAAATAATATTCTTTGATTTTTATTTTGATGATAATGTGATATAAGGTAACAATTTTATTCTTTAGTGTGTGTTACATATGTAGAAAACTATTGAAAAGATTATAAGGAATTTATCTTTTAGAAAGAGTAAAATTTAAATTCTATTTAATGTTCATTTAAACTCAAGAAGAATATAGAAAATATCATCTAACACATTGATTATTAAGTATTTTGGTATATCGTGAAGAAAAGAAAAACACAAGAAAGGGGGTTTGAATTGAGGTTTTCAAAAATTAAAGCAAAGTGACATGTTTGATTATCCTAGTTCGTTTGAACTCAAACTACTTCAGTCCACCCACCAAGGTGATTTTTCCTCTCTCAAGAAATGTCTTAATCCACTAGTCAACGTTTTTACAACACAAAGACCTACTGCCAATGTCTTCTTGAGTCTACTGACTAACACTTTAATCACTCAAGGAAAATCAAGATTAATAACAAGATAAGGTGTATAAAAATACTTCTAGTAAGCTTTATCACTACTATGATGTTTTACACAAAATTATAACAACAAAAAAAATATCTTGAGCATTAAAATGATTGATATGCACGCAAGATAGAGTCTTCAAGCTTTCCTGGACTCATTCATATAGGTGAGGAGATTTTGATTCGTTGGAGACACAATATGCTATTTTTGGAGGTTGATAAAAGATGTTAATGCACTTTCCAAAATATAGATCTTGTCTGGTACTAGCTGTTTACTTGATTCTTATTAAATGAGATGTAACGTATCAACACATGCCTTGAAGTTCTGGATCAAAGTCTTCTAAACTTGCAGCTTTGATGCTTTAGGTGTGATATTTAATCAGATCTTCTATATCAGAACTTTGTTGTCTTGTAAATGTTTAGATTCTTCTAAGTGTTGATGTTATCCAGTATCAAAACTTCTTTATTTTGTATTAAAACTTCCTTGTACATAAGATATTTAATTAGGGAGCATATTTGTTCCTTATAATAATATAGTATTTGTTATCATCAAAACTCTTAGGGAATGTAGAATCAAATCTTGTTCTAACAATTCCACCCTTTTTGATGATGACAAAAACTTATATATTTTGGAGAAGCAAGTAAGAACATAAAGTATTAGAAACTCCCCCAGAGTTGAATACTAAAAACAATAATAAGTACTTCCTAGAAGATTTTTAATCAGAGCGTTGAATGGAAGTTCTGAACATTATCTGTTTGCTTTTCAACAAGTGAAACAAGGGTTACGAATGAGAAAATATTAAAATGTTTGAGACTTAGTCCCAGTGTAATATTATGATTCAAAATTTTTTACGTTCTCCCCCTTTTTGTCAGTAATCAAAAAGCTATAAAAGGCAAAAAAACATATATGGGAAACATATAAAGAGAACATGAACATTTAATTGAAGATAATCAGGAAAACAACATAAGCAACATAACAAAATCTAAGAAGACGTAAACATCATAAACAGAAACTAATGTTGTGAAGGAGGTGAAAGTCTTGTGAAAAATGCTTCCAGAAGGCTCTTAATCTGATTGTTGGGTTCCACTTGCTGGCCTATCATACCCTTTATTTCTGCATGAGATTCACTATGCTTTGGCTTTCGAAGACCAAGCTTATCATCAAATTTGACACAAATAGATTCTACCACAATTCGTGTTTTTGTGTTATATACTATGTAACCTTTTGAGCGTTTAGAGTATCCTAACATGAAACATTTTTGTACCTTAGAATCAAACTTGTTCAGAGGATCATTAGTATTTAAAATAAAACAGGTACATCCAAATGGATGGAAATAAGAAATGTTAGGCTTTGTGTCCTTCCACAATTCATACGGAGTCTTTTCCAAAATAGGTCTTATAGAGATTCTATTCTGAATATAGCATGCTATATTAACTGCTTCTGCCCAAACGTGTTTAGCCATGTTAGTCTCATTGATCATGGTTCTGGCCATTTCTTGTAAAGTTCTGCTCTTTCATTCTACAACTCTATTTTGTTATGGAGTTCTAGGACAATAGAAATCACGAGAGATGTCATTTTCATTAAAAAAATATTCCAGGTTTTTGTTTTCAAATTCCCCACCATGATCACTTCTGACTTTTACAATTCTAAACTCTTTTTCATTTTGAACTTGGTTGCAGAAGGTAGAGAATACATAGATTGAATCCTCCTTGTGTCTTAGAAACTTTAAATATGTCCATCTGCTATAGTCATCTACGATCACTAATCCATACTTCTTACCACTAATGGATGCAATTTTCACTGGTCCAAACAGATCTATGTGTAGAAGTTCTAATGGTCTAGAGGTAGAAACAACATTTTTTGATTTAAAAGAAGGTTTAGCAAACTTGCCTTTTTGACATACTTCACATAGAGTATCTGAGCTGAACTTCAGGTTAGAAAGTCCTCTGACTAGATTGAGTTTGTTAATCTGAGATATTCTTCTGATACTAACATGCCCCAATCTTCTGTGCTGAACCCATTGCTCTTCGTTAACAGACATAAGACATTTTACATTCTGACTTTTTAGTTCAAAAAGTTTTATTTTGTAAATGTTGTTCTTTCTCTTTTCATTGAATACGATTGTTCCATCTTTTTGACTAACTGCTTTACAAAACTTTAGATTAAAGATTATATCATAACTGTTATCACTTAATTGACTTACAAATAATAGATTATGAATTAATCCATTTACTAACAAAACATTAGAAATAGAGGGTAGAGTACCGTTACCAATGGTTCCAGATCCAATAATCTTTCCTTTCTGATTACTTCCGAAATCTACATAGCCTCTAGCTTTAAGTTCTAGACTTTGGAACATATGCTTTCTTCCCGTTATATGTCGCGAGCATCCAGAGTCCAGGTACCAAGATCGGTGTTTCAATTTTGTTGTTAATGACATCTGCAACATAGAAAATTGTATCCTTGGGTACCCATATCTTTATGGGTCCTTGTTTGTTAGAGTTTACATAATTCTGATTGAGTTTAGGTTTCTCAATAGAATTTGTAGAATAAGATGATTCACTGGTGTAATTTAAATCATGTTAGTGTCCATATGTGAAGTGAGAGTTTAAAGGTGTGTATTTTATGACCATATCATCTACTTGTTTTGATTGATGTGGTGCTTCTCCTTTTGGTTTGACATATCATATGCCTCTTCTTCCGTTTCTGCTAACTCCATAGATCATTGAATCCATTTTGCTTCTATCTATGTTTTTAGCTAGAATTTTTTGAAAACTATGATCATAATGTTTTATGATGCTATCAGAACTAGTTAGAACTTCCGAGTCGGGTTCTTTCTGAGCTTTATGTATTTCAAAGGAATTTTTAAGTTTTGAAATAATTTCTTTTAGCTTAGAATTTTCTGCTTTTAGTTTCCTAGTCTCTTCATACTCAGATACTAGACCATATTTCAGGTTTTTGTATTTGAGTTGAAGTTGTTGATATTTTTCAAGAATTTCTGATAGACTATCTTCTAATTGAGATCTAGAAAGTTTAGAAAATACCTCTTCTGTTTTTTAGTCCAATCCTGATTCTGATGATTAGTATCATCTGATATGTTGGCCATTAAAGCGATGTTGGCATGTTCATTTTCTAATTTGGATTCAGCTTCAGAAGATTCTGAGTCATCCCAAGCAGCCATACGACTTTTCTTCTTGTCTCTGTTAAATTTCTTCTTTGGCTTTTCTTTCTGTACTTTAGGACAGTCACTTTTGTAATGTTCAAGTTCCTTGCATTCATAACAAACCACTTATTTGCTTCTTGACTTTGTGTAGCCAGAGGATAATTCTGAATGACTGTTTGATCTTCTAGGGTTTCTAAATTTCTTTTGTCTATGCTTCCAAAGTTGTTGAAACCTTCTGGAAATGAGTGATAGTTCGTCTTCTTCTGATGATCCAGCAGAGCTTTGTTCTTATGCCTGAAAAGCTTTAGATTCATATTTATTAGATTTAAGAGTAACAAACTTACCTTTCTTCTGGGGTTCATCTTCTTGTAGTTCTATCTCATGACCAATCAATGGACAATTAACAAGTTTTTTCTTTGAAGAATAACGTTAATGATTTCCCTCTTAAATGCATTGAATTCAAATTTGAGAGACAACTAAAAGTCACACATGATATATAGGTACAAGTTATGCGCAACACACTCATTCAAGTAGTATAGTGTACGTCAATTTATGTTGTAATTATAAGGTTATGTGAAATTACTCTAATCTAATGTTGTATTTTGTTATTTATGGTTGAGAAATTAAAAGCTTATGCCAGTTGGATTAGATGGTACTTTAGTGAAATTGTAATCAGTTTGACTATGGTAAAAAATCTCTATTATGTCAGGGGACTAGACGTGACTCCACATTAGGGGGTGTTCCAAGATAAGTTCTATGTGTCTATCTCTCTTCTCTTATATTTGTATCTTATCTCTTTACCTTTAACATTCTTTTTTGCATTGATTTTTATCTTAAACATTCAAGAAACTTTTTGTAAGCTTCGTTGAATATGATATCATCTGAAGTGCCTTGATCAATAAAACTTAATTACTTAATTTCTTCTTGAAATTTTTCATTCCTATCGAGATGCTTATCAATTTATCATGTTGTCTGTCTATTTACATGTAATCATTTTATGAAAATGTGATTGTTAGTAGATTCTGAGTCAGAAAATGGTCTGGGCATCTAACATGCTACTGTCGTACTCTAAATTTTAACCCGAGATTTTTGTTTGTCTAAAAAGTCAAAGAGGGACTCTTTTGACCTTTTAGATTTATTTTTGATTTTTTATTGGATTTATTATTTAAAATCTAATAATTATTTATTTTAGAGGGTCAATTTTAGGGGTACCAAATTATAATTTTTTTATATAATTAATAATATTATCATTTATATGGGATTGATTTTTTTTTTTATATATAAATGAGATATACATTTTTATTATTTTGGGTTTATAAAGATCTCTTAAATTTCTTTATATAATAATGGAGTTATTTTTATTTTTAAAAAGAGATATATATTATTTAAACTAGTAACATTATTAATTAATATATGTTTTTTTATTATTATTAGTGGTTTTTTATTTTATTTTATATAATTGATAGATATTAACTTCTTGATTTTAAAGAGGATATATTGATTTTTACTAATAATATTATTACTAATATTATTATTAATTAAATATAAACTTTTATTAAAATTATTATTTTTAGTCTTAATATTCGGAGTTAATATTATAAAAGCGGGGGAGGGAGGGGGGATGTTTATTAGTTAAATATAAATTTTTATTAAAATTTTTATTTTTAGTCTTAATATTCGGAGTTAATATTATAAAAGGGGGGGGGGGTGTTTTATATATATATATATATATATATATATATATATATATATATATATATATATATATATATATATATATATATATATATATATATATATATATATATATATATTATTTTGGGGCAGATCTAAATTTCTAACCCTAATTATATTTATAAATAAGACCTCTGACTCTCTTATTTTTTCAACAACTATTCACTAAATCCTAGAAGTTGTTGTTAACAACAAATAAATCCTAAAAGTCTCAAACATTAAACTGATCAAGAAAGATTAAAAGGGAACAATAAAGGATTTTGCGAAAAGTCTCCAACATTAAACTGATCAAGAAAGATCAAAAGGGAACAATAAAAGATCTTGCGAATAACATAAAGGAAAATTTAATTGGATCACGACACTCTAGATTAGTATCGTTAAAACTTATAATTATCGATTCTATGTATGTATCTTTCAAATTCATTGTTTGTAAAAAGGATAATATATTGTTGTTGGATCAAATTGTTTTTGTATAGTCTAACATGGTTTCAATAATGGGGTTTTAATTAAGATACTTCTAAATAAAATAAATAAATATAATAATTTATAAATTTAAATTAATCCCTTTTTTTTAAACTTAGCACAATAAACATAAACACTTGTATGTTTTGAAACCATAACCATAACTTGTTCAGGATGGATATAGTGACATTTTGTTTTAGCATTAAAAAATCGATTTTTTCTTTGTATTTTCGAAAATAGATTATGTAAAAATGGGTTTTCAAAATATTATAAATCTTTTAATATTTATTTTTTCTAAATTGGAAGACTAATTTTGACATCGTAAAACATAAATATACATTATTTAAGATCAAAACATAGTCGAAATCACAATTTTTGTAAAAAATTGTATCTCGAAAATGATTTTTATGAAAATGCATTTGAAATAGCTTCAAAATTAAGTGATCTTTTGAAATTTTGATATCCAAATTTTTTTCCGATAAAATGATGAAATATCTAAAATAACATTTTAAGAATAACTATTCAAACAAAATTTCCATTTAATTTTTATTTTAAATTTTTTTTTTAAATAATTTTTTCACAGAATTATGTTATACTAAAAAAAAATCATTAAAAATAAAATAAAAAAATAGACTCATTACCAAATTAATTTTCAAGGCTACAAGTAATAATATGTTTTTTCAATAAAAAAAATTATACAACCCATTTCAATTTCATACCCAGAAAATAAATTCTAACCGGTATTAAAAAAAATACTAATCTACTCATAATCGTAACTTGCACAGTATACTTAGATTAAGGTTAATCAAATATTTGCACAGTAATTGTTAAATTAATTAGATTAATTCAGGGATTTAACATAATAAGGAATTAATTAAATTATAATTAAAAAATTAGGTTAATTTATATAATTAGGAATTTGATATTAAATGTGGGTTTTTATTTTATTCATTTTATATTTTTTGGTAATTAAATAATTGGGGATTAATGGATAATTAGGATTTTAATGTGTTTATTTATGAATAATGGAATAAAAAAAATATTATAATAAAAGTTGTGTTCATTTTAGTAAACAATACTTAAAAATAAAAATAAAAATAAGATAAAAATGCGATAGTTTTTATAATTTTTTTTTTGGGGATTTTGACATTGGAAAATTAATAATTGGAGTTACATTTTTTTTTAATATTATGGGGTCATCATTATTTCTAAAATTTAGGGTTTCTTTCAAAATTGGAAGTTCTTTTTTAAATTAGGGTTTTTAAAATGAAGATTTAAGGGGTTTTATTTTAGGGTTTAAGAATTTAGTTAAGGGATAGTAAATGATTAAGATTAGGGTTTAAGAATATAGAGAATTGAACTACGGTGCTCTGATCCTTCAATTTGAAGGTACGTAGGCATATGGTTTGTACAAACCCTAGCGAGTAAACTTAGGATTAAATTAGGATTTTGGAATTTTATTTTATTTATTTTTAAATTATTTCATATAAACAAACCAACCCTAAAAACCTAAAAAAGATCCTATTGAATACAATAAAAGTGAATGGTGACTAACACCTTCCTCCCACTTCATCTATGAAAGGAACTTGTATAACATCCACTTTTGTTTTCCTCCTCCTAGATACACCTCTGAAATATCCTTAACACCCTAACTCCAAACCATGATGTGGTTGAAACTATCTTTTTCTAGGATACATTTGTTTCTGTTGCTTCTATTTCTTTTTTATTATTGTTACTTTTTTCTTAAGCCTCTTGATCCGAGCTTTTAGTTTGTCCATAATATTTTCTTGTGAGTTATGAAGGTTTGAAAATCGTTGATTAAAAACAAAATTATTTTGGAAATCAATGTTTAAAAACATTTTATCAAAAACATTCAAATAAGTAGCAGAAATATGAAGTAAAGAAAATAAGTTAAAAGTAAAAGAGTTAAGAGAAGAGAAATAACACCAAAGATTTATAGAGGTTCGATATTAAAGATATGACATACTCCTCTTTCCAAGAATTGATCTTGAGAGTATCTAATAATGCTTAAGAGATTTTAGAAGGTTAATTTCATGAACCCCCTTATACAAAGAAATTAAGTTTCAAGCTGGCTTTTAACCAAACACTGAACTAAGACATGAAGTGGTTAGTCTTATAGTCAAACAACAAACAGAGCTTCAAGTAGTTAGTTTCTAAGCTCAACTGAGATTTTGCACATGCTGATATTGAACCAAGATAAAGTTTTGATTTTGCTATCCTTCAAACCAAGGTTTTACATGGGCTAATCACAAACCAAACCGAGATTATTATCTGGCTGATATCCTATTATTGAGCTTTCACATAGGCTGAACTTAGAAACCAAATGGGATTTTAAACTAGGTTGATCTCAAAGCGATAAAGCTTTAAATAGGATAAACTCAAGATATGTTGTGAATACTTTTCTCCGGTTATTCTTCACGAACCTAAAAGGAAAGCTTTTCTTCAAAGGATGAGTTCGCGAACCAAACAAAGACTTATTATAATCCCAAAAAACAAACAAATAACTTTTCACTAGTTTAACTCTAAATCAAAATGATCATTTCCCAAGAAAGAATGATTTACTAAAGAGAAAACTACTCTTGGTAAATATACATTTTAAACCTTTACCCATACCAAATTTCTCACGAATTTTAAGAATGATCTCAAAGCACTGTAGCTTAAATATGTGAGAAAATATCGAAATGATTTCAGGAAATTGTGAAAGATGAGAAGTGAGATGTTTCATGTTTTATAGATGATTTTAAATGGTAGAGAGGCTCTTTATTTATAGGTTGAAAGATAGTGTAAAAATGGAAATAATCCATGAATCTTTTAATTTTCCTAATTAATTAGTTAATCATTTAAACACTTGCAATAATCGATTATTGCTTTCCAAATTAGAAGGTTTTGATAGAGAGTAGCTTCCAATCATTAAGAGATTATCATAATCTATTATGGACTTAATCCAACCTCATCTAATTGATTAGGTATTTATTTTAATTGATTAGAAAATGTAATAACTTGTCCTAATCAATTTGACAATTTTCAATTCAACCGTCTGGCTCCAAAAACATTTTCAAGTTGTTTTAAGTGTGTGTATGTGTGTTTATGTGCATGGGTGAGTTCTTGCATGTGTGTGCGCGCGTGCGTGCATGCATGCGTGTGTGTGTGTGCGTGTGTGCGTGTGTGCGTGTGTGTGTGTGTGTGATTTATCCATAGTACTGAATAAAACACCCTTGTGTCTTTACGATGCACTATCCTCTCAGAAAGATACAATCAAACGAGCTTTCACACTTCCTTTTTTCACACTCTAAAGCTTCAAATCTTGGAATTATCAATTCGCACAAGAGATTTGAGTTTTATAAATGAGGCTTGGGATATATTTGTATTATTCACCATCATCTGTGATGATTTAACTCACCACTAATCATAAACCCTAATTATTCACTTGATATATATTTGGCTTGATTCAAAAGGATAACTTGAACAACCACCTTGTGCATCTTTATCGTTTATGCTAACTTTAGTAGTTGCTTGATTTCAAACGATGTTATCATCAAAACCACCTCAAGTATTCTTACTTTAGGTGTTGTAGTCATTGAAACCAAATTATCATCAAAGTTAAACAATTGCTTCTTGAATCTTTCTATTCGTGAGTTTTGTCATCTTGGACCACTTCATGATTGACTTGAAAGAACATAGTTCCATATTCTCCCCATTTTAGATGATGACAACACAACTCTCAAGGAAATGGTAAAATCAAACACAAGTAGATAAAACTTGGAGTGGTTCAACTCCTCCTCCTATGAGTAGAGAATATACTTCTTCCCCTTTGTCATAATAAAAAAGATGGGTAACGTTTCTAGACAAAAAGATATATGAAAGCACATTGTTCACATAAACACATTTGTTTAGAAAGAGAAAATGCTCAAAGGGTAATATTTTCATTAATTAAAAGCAAATGAAGTACATAATGAAAAATAACGTATAGGAATAAAACATAAAATAATGGCAAAATACCCAAATTGGTCCCTTAACTCCACCACTGGGTTCAATTTGGTCCTTAAGTTTAAAAAGTATCAAAAAGGTCCTTTAATTTTTTAAATGGTTCCACGTTTGTCCTTCCGTTACCTACCGTTAGTCAAAGTCAACTATTTTCCACATGTGATGCTGAAATTTGGTGACTCATCTGCCATGTAGGATGTGTTTACCTTAAGGAAGTGATTTTTGTAAGGGAAAAGTCATAAAACGAAAGACAGTAAAAGAAAAGGAACCCTAGCGCAGCGTAGCCATGGAAGCTTGAAGCAAAGGAACCCATTCATTCTGAAGCATAGTTTACCAGGTACGTTATTCGATTTTACAAATGGAAATGTTATTCGATTTCACTTAGTTTAATGATTTAGGGTTTTTGTGTTTTAGGGTTTTTAGGATAAGTTTTTGATTTAGGGTTATTTGGATTTCACAGTGTCGAATCAATTAGGGATTTTTGTTGGTAGAGATGACTGGATATCTGAATCTTACAATCCACCACAGTGATGAATTTGTCGATGACGAGATGATTGTATACGAAGGGGGGAGATCGCGGAATTGAAAATAGATGTTGATAGATGGAGCTATTTTGAACTGTTAGGTTGTTTTAAGGATTTAGGTTACAATTGTATTGGGAAAATTTACTATAAGGATCCACAACTTGGGATGAACACTTTGGTTAATGACAAAGGATCCCTAGAGATTGCTGATTTGTATAGGGTGCACCTTAGGGTTGACATATACTTCACACACATACTATCACAACCTGATTACTATGATGGTCCAATTGATGAAGTAGAAGCAGGAGTGATGGAAGAGGATGAGACTGGAAAAGTTCTTGCTGCAATGCTTGAGGAAGTTAATGCTGAGGTGAATAATAGTGAGCCTTTGAATGAGACAACTCCAAGGATGGAAGATGATGCTTTGAATGAGAATGAAGGGAATAATAGTGAGCCCGTGAATGAGAATGAGGGGAATAAATCTGAGCCTTTGAAGGAGACTGGTGGTGATGTTAATGATGGCCTTAGCTCTGATGATAGTGAGGATGAAAACTTCAATTATGACAGTGCAATGAAAGTGGGTTTTGATGATGAATCAGATGAGTATGATGATGATTTTGATGAGGAGGGTGATGTGATGGAATCTGTGAATGACCATGAGGGGGTGATAAAAAAAAGGTAAATAAAAGTGTGAGGACAAAGTTAGTGATAATGAAAGTGATGATTTACAAAGTGGGTGTGAAAGTGATGAAACTAGTGATGTTGTTAGGAAAAAGTATCCTATCATTAAATCACAAAAAGACATGTCAAATTTCAAATGGGAGCTTGGTATGTATTTCACAACCAAGGCTGATTTCAAAGAAGCAATAACATCATATGCAGTGCAATCTGGAAGGGGTCTTAGGTACATTAAGAATGACAAGGTAAGGGTGAGGGTTAGATGCAAGAAAAGATATGATTGGGAAGCCTATTGTGAAAAGTTACCTAATGAGGATTCTTGGCAACTAAGAAAGATCATAGACAACCATAGTTGTAGTAGAGAGTACAATGTCAAGCTGATGAGTACCAAATGGTTAAGTAAGATGCTACAAAATTCAGTGATATCCAATCCAATATTGAAGCTTAGGGACATAAAGGAAAAGGCACAAGAAAATGGAATGTAGGTGTCTGCAAGAAAAATGCCATAAGAGCAAGATTTGTTGCTAGAGATATGGTAGACGGTTCTTTCCTTGGAGACTATACAAGGATCTATGATTATTGCCATGAACTTTTGTGATCTAACCCAGGTTCTATTGTGAAAGTAAATGTGCATCCTGTACCAGAGGGTTCTGCAGATCAAAGAAATTTAGAGCAAGGTGAACTTGATGGATCAGACAAAAAGATGAGAAGGACTGGTTTTAATGTTAGGTGTAGCAGGTGCAAAAAATCAGGTCATAATAAATTGACTTGCAAGGACCACAACAGTCAGCAGGTATCACAAGAGCAACAAACTCAACAGCCATCAGAAGCATCTGTTCAAAAATCTCAACAGGCATCACATGTGCAATCTCAGCAAGCAGCACCAGTGCAATCTCAACAGGCTTCACAAGTGCAAGATCAGCAGGCTGCATAAGTGCAATCTCAGCAGGCATCACAAGTGCAAGATCAACAGGCTTCACAAGTGCAATCTCAGTAGGCTTCAAGGCAGAAATCTCAAGGAAAAGCCAAGCACGTTACTTTTGCATCAAGATCACAAGGAAGGCCAAGCAAGTTATCTTTCAGAAGACCAACTAAGCCTTTCATACCCCCAGGCCCAACCACTAGGATGAGTGCAACCAAGACTGCTGTAGGCCCAACAACAAGGAGAACAACACCAACCAAGAGATCAACCAAGACTTGGAAATTTAGGCATATGTATTTTGTTTAGACTGATGTATTTTGTTTAGACTAGTAATGTGTAATGTTGTATTAAGACATATAGTATTTTGTTTAGGCCTATGTTATGTGTTAAGACATATGGTTTTTTGATTAGGTCTATGCTATGGGTTAAGACATATGACTTGTGTTATTTGGATATCAAAAATTATGGTATTTTGTCAATTATGTTGAGCAATTCTGTCAATGGTATTTTGTCAATTATGTTGAACAATTATGTCAATGTTATTTTGTCAATTATGTTGAGCAATTATGTCAATGTTATTTTGTTAATTATGTTGAGCAATTATGTCAATGTTATTTTGTCAATTCTGTCAATGTTATGGTATTGTGTTAATATTATGGTACTGATAAACAACCGGTATTGTCAACATTGATAATAAGTCATAGCAAATGGTAATATTGATAACAAATTACTGTCAACATAACAAATGCTAATATTGATAACAAATTCTCCATTACAAATGTCAAAATGGTATTGTCAACTACAATGAGAACAAATTGATAAACAACATCCTAAAGCATTCTAAAAACAACTACAATGAGGCATATGAACAACATCAATTTCCAGAATTTTTTCAACTTCATGAGATTCTTCATTTCATTTCCCACATTGCGTATTTGTTTCCCATATTCTCCAATAGTCAATTGAGCTTCTGACACTGCCTTTGGAAGCTTCTCAATTCTATCCATCAAATATTGCTCCTTCTCATCTCCAACATCTTCAAAATACCATCCAAAGTACCCACAACCAGCATTGATTGATCCCTGCAAAATACTATCTTCAACATCAACTCTTTTTAAACACACATACATCAACTATTTTTAAACAAACATACATATAACATACCTTAAAATTAGGACATCCCCATAAATGTTTCCCATAGTTCTTGACTGTTGTGCCATACGAAGAACAACTAAATCCCCACAGTGACATATAGGTTTCCAAGTTATGATTGTGTTGACATTCAATCCTTCCTTCTAAGAACACCCATCATAATCGTGTTTTGCTTTCATCACCGGCGTCGACCCACTGGATTTCATGTTTGTGACCAGCTCGAATCCACAAACCCTGTGATTTTGCTTAAATCAAATTGGGGATGAAATGAATTTTTCCAGAAATCCTAGATTCGCATGAAACAAATTGTGGACGAACAAACTCATTATAAAGGAGGAAGAAGACTTCAAATGTCATGTCAGCTTCCACATATGACAAAGTAAACGTCCGTTTGAGGGTGGTTGACGAAAATGATCTATTTGGGATAAGGGACCAAATTGGACCCTGATGTAGAGTTAAGGGACCAATTTGAGTATTTTGCCTAAAATAATTGAAACAAGCAGAAAACTAAGAAAACAACCAATTCCCATCTTCATCATCCTCACTTGACATGATTGGGCTTTTGAGACAAAATTACCCCCAAGACCTTCAACTCTTCTTATTTTATTTTAATAATAATATTTAGATAATATTTAATTACTCTAATATCACTATTTAAATAAAACAATTTCACAACAACACCACAAAATACCACACAATACCAAATATTCATAAATAATTAAATTATGAAATCGGGGTGTTACATCTACTCCATAAAATCGTCAAAAGAATCTCATTTAACAGAAATAAGATCGAAATGAAAACACCAATTGATTAGAAACAAATACTAAACCCCGACAAAACTAAACATAGCTAAGAGAAATAATAAAACTATTTATAATTCCAAATCTCATAATGAGAGTACATATATAGACTAGTAAATAATACTAATATAAAAGACCTAAAAACTAAAGGACAAGGTAGTTTCTTGTAATACTAGCAAAGATGTATTGACTCCTATTCGTAAAGTGATACCTTCTACATTCATTATCTGCATGCATATATGTTAATTTCTTGTAATAAAGGACAAGGCAGTTTCTATGATGCCTCATCCTATTCAGTCGATGTGGACATATCATATATTATCTGTATTCAATAAAGGACAAGGTAGTTTCTTCTAATAAACAACATCTTTGCTTCTTTTATTTTGATATGATCAATTAATTATAGCTATAACATGATCGTTAATCCCTTTATAAAGCAGAAAAAGATATCACACATATCACGTGGGATCGCATTATTGTAAACTTTGCTATTTTTTCTTTCTTTCTTTTCTTTGTGACCCTCTTTTTCCTTACTTCTTTCCTTCATATAATTCTTTTTATTTCTTATCTACTTTTTCACGTCGATTCTCATAAAACAAACACCATAGGTCATACTGTATAGTAGACAATAAACAAGTCATTTAGAAATGTTGCAAAATAAAAGTTATAAAGTGGAGAAAATGACAAAACATGATGTGGAAGCCTTGATTCCTTTTAGATTCATAATCATTCATGGAGATGATTTTTTTTCTTTAATTGTAGAAATTATCCTATAAATTATTTGGTGAGAAAAGTCTCAAATTTTTGGACATAATTATATTTTGAATATTTGAAGCTTAGTTTGTATTTTACGGTTTAAATGTTTTAAAATACTAATAATGTGAAAATGAAGGTTGATATTATCTACAATTTTACCAACCAAAATAAATATCTACAATTATATCATTCAACATGTCTTAAAGATATATAATAGAATTTCCCTTTTTCTTTATCCTCTTTCTCTTCAACAAATTAAACTAAGACAAGAGTTCAGTCTATGCTTTTGTGATGTCATATCTTACACGACACATTGGTCATTGATGATGACACAAAAGATAAAAAGCAATATTAATCATGCATCTTGGTGGATGCTAGCTACATTGTTAGTACAATTTTTAAACCCTAAACAAACAGGTTCTCACTCTCGTATTTTTAACTAGTACAATTTTAAAATGTTAGTTAAAGATTGTATATTTTTTAAAATAATAAAAAATAATACTTTAATGTTTTTTTTTTCCTTAAAAAAATGCATATAATTATTCAGAGTATAGTATCTCTTTGTTAACTAGCATTTCACCCCTAATGCAATTTGATCATTTTAGTTGTAATAAGATATAATTAAAATTAAAATTTTAAACTCATATATATAGTGATATTATACCAAATATACATGTTCGGTTCAAGAATCATAAATATGCAATTGGATAACTGATGATACTGAACAATGACTCTGATTTCCTTTTACAGTAGGATCAGATAGACATGTATGATTATCACTCCAACGTCCTAGTCAGTTCAAGATTCAATATAAGTGTAATCAAATATGGAAAAATATGGAGAATAGAGAATGTACCTTGCTCTTTGTATGTGAACTGATTTTATATTTTAGATTAAGTGGAGTGAATTTGAGATGAATTGGGCCTTAGTCATTTGGTTCTTTGGTCGATCAAGAATAATTGCCCCCAAGGCTTTTTCGGGTTCTGAAAGAGTCAGTGAAGCCTTAAGTGATGTTTTTCGTCCTCATGGACGTGGTCCGATGTAAAATGGATATGAAACGTTTGGGATTAGCTGAAAAATTAGTGGAGAACAAATGCATTAAAAGTGGTTTCATCGTTGAAGTGTTTCTTCACCCTCATCTAACATGTGCACTGACGTGACCAACTAGGGCATGTCGTAGTTTACAAAGCACTTGAGTGCACTCGAGTTGACATGTATCCATGAATAGAAATATAGTCGTTAATCTTGTGATTTCTCTTTCTAGTTTGTCTGAAACCTTCAATTGTCGTTGCTTATAAATATGGAGAGTTGATTGTTTTAGAAATTTTCCCAACCTTTAGTATTAATTTTTTTATTACTTTCTCAAAAAAACGTCTTCATTCATTCTTCCTTAAGAGTATTACTAGGAGCAATTTTTGGTGTTTTGCTTAAAGCTTATGCCTTTCTTCATCTTCTCTTACTTTAGCAATCTCATCTAACCAGGTACCATCCTAACTCAAGCTTTTATCTTTAGCATTCAGTGTTTTCTAGTCAGGACGAATGATAATACAATTGACCTATTGTGCGATTCTAAAGTTGAAACTTCATCTGCCTCTCTAATGGGGACATCCCCTAATTCTCATTTCCCTCATCTTGAAAGTAATCATCTAGAACGAGAAATCATACCCTTGTTTGACAATTGTTGTGAATCAGATACCTTAAAAACAAAGTATAATTGGTTCCTTGATCAGTCAAGAAACCCACAAGGGTTAGAGTTTAAGGTAACCAAGGATAACAACAAGGATTGATTATAAATTGTTATTCTTTCTTTTCTCTTAAAACAAGATTACAAGTATACAAGAATAACAAATAACCTCTCTAACTTTTGAATTAGGGTTTTATCTTCCTATTTTCCCTTATACACAATATGAGAGACTAGTATGTTATTTATAAGAAAACTAACACACTAACTTAATGGACTTTTTAACACTTACTCATTACAAGCTAACTTAGGGTACAAGCTAACTTAAACAATTATATTCATAGCACAAGACCCAATTAAACAACAACATGTGAGCGGACTTCGATGGCATGCTAAACCTATATGCCCAAACACACATTCTTAAGAAGTTCAAACATAGCTAAGTCGAATACAACTTACATTCTAAACATTGAATTACAATTTCTAACAATAAGAAGGAATACTCTGACACATGTCATATAACGGTGACTTTGATGGCATGTTAAACCTAGAATTTGTTCTAATATCTCACAAATCTCCACCTTCGAACAAACTCTATAACAATAAGAAACAAACTAGCTTTCTTCTGCATACAGTGGAAAAACATGCAACTGGACAACGTCTTGGTGATCACATCAGCAACATTATGATATATTGAAACTTTCAGCTCTTGGACTTCTCCATGCTTGATTACTCCTCTGAAAAAATGCAGCCTCGTATCAATGTGATTGGTTCACTCATGATAGGCGATATATTCCGCTTCAGTGGTTGATAAGGCAACCACCTTTTGAAGTGTTTCTTTGCAACTAATTGTTGTGTCAAACATAGTGAAAACATATCCAGAAATAGATTTTCTAGAATCCATACAACCTGCATAATTAGAGTCGACATATCCTTCGATTAATGATTTACTATTTTCACCCGAGGCTCCACCATAAATTAGGAATCTGCTCAGAGCCCCATTTATGTACCTTAGAATCCACTTCAATGCTTGCAAGTGAACCTTTCCAGGATTCTCCATGTACATGCTTACAAGACTTACTGTATATGCTATGTCGGGTCTAGTACAAACCATAACATACATCAAAGAACCTATTATATTATCATATGGAATGCTATCCATATAAGTTCTTTCGACATCAATATTGGGACACTGGTCTATACCCAGCTTGAATTGAAGGTTTGTCGGAGTCACAACAGGCTTTGAATTCGACATATCAAACTTTTCGAGAATTTTCTTTAGGTATGCCTCTTGAGATAAGCATAATCTCGACTGCTTTCTATCTCTCCAGATGTCAATCCCAAGAATCCTGGACGCAACTCTCAGATCCTTCATATTGAACTCCTTATTGAGTTCAACCTTCACCCTCATTACATCTTTGACATTGTTGCTTGCTATTAGAATATCATCCACATAAAGCAACAAAATAATAAATGAATTACCAGGTCGAAGGCTGAAGTAAACATAGTGGTCGAACTGACTTCTGATGAAACTTATGTGTGCCATGAACTTATCGAATCTCTTATTCCACTATCGAGGATATTATTTCATCCCATATAAAGATCTCTTCAGTTTGCACACATACTCTTCTTTCCCCTTTTCGACATGCCATTCAAGTTGCCTCATCAGGATTGTTTCATCAAGATCACCATACAAGAACACAATTTTCACATCCATTTGTTCAAGTTCAAGGTCAAATTGTGTCACCATGGCAAGCAACATTCGAATAGACATGTGCTTCACAACAGGGGAGAACACATAATTGAAGTCAACACCTTATTTCTGAGTGAAACCCTTAACAACCAACCTTTCCTTGTATCTCTTTGACACCACTCCTTCGATTCATTCCTTAACTTTGAAAATCCATTTACAGCTGAATAACCTGGCTCCAGTAGGTTTTTCGATAAGTTCCCATGTGTTGTTATCATGAAGAGATTTCATCTCATCATCCATGGTCTTCAGTCATTCAGTCTTATTTCGAGTCCTCATAACTTCCTTATAGTCTTTAGGTTCTTCGTCTAGAACCTCACTTGCAGATATTAAAGCTATAAGATCTGCATAACCAAGTCTCTGAGGTGACTTGATGACTCTTCTCGACCTGTCTCTTGCCAACTGGTAGTCATTATCAGTCTCCTCATCTTCAACAACAGTTTCTGCTTTTTCTTCTTTGACTTCACATGGGTTATGCAATTCAACATCACTATGCTCCACCTCAACATAAATCTCTTTCAGCTCCAGCTCTTCTTCAACATCATCAGTTTTCTTGAAAGTCATCTCAACTTCATTGAAACCTACATCTCGACTGGTGATACTCCTCTTGTGACCTGTCTCTAGGCACCATAACCTATAAGCTTTGATTTCTTCAGAGTATCCCATGAACATGCATTTCAGAGCTCTAGGTTCGACCTTGTCTTACCTAATATGAGCATAGGTCACACAACCAAATACTCTAAGTTTGTCGAGATATGGTGGATGTCCTTACCAAACTTCTTCAGGTGTCTTCATATCTAATGCAGTCGAAGGACATATGTTTATCAAATATGTTATTGTCGAAACAGCCTCATCCCAAAACACCTTCTTCAATTCAACACTAACCAACATGCATCTAACCCTTTCAAGAATTGTTCGATTGAATCTCTCAGCTAGACCATTTTGCTGAGGAGTACCTACTACAATTTTATGCATTGCATTCCCAGACTCGACACAGTAACTTTCGAAAGCATTGTTGCAGAATTCAAGGCCATTATCAATTCTCAACCTCTTAACCTTTCTGCCAGTTTGAGTTTCGACCAGAACCTTCCAACTTTTGAAATTCTCAAAAGTTTCATCTTTAGTCTTCTGAATGAATGCCCATAACTTTCTAGAATAATCATCAACTATGGATAGAAAATACCTTGCACCTGAATGTGAAGGATACCTTGCAGGCCCCCAAAGATCAGCATGGATGTAATCAAGGGATCCCTGTGTTTTTTGTTTACCGTTGTTAAACTTCACCCTATAGGATTTACCAAATACACAAGGTTCACAAAACTCCAACTTCTTGACTTTGTCACCACATAGCAAATTATGTTTCCCCAGTTCGATCAGGTCTCTCTCGCTGACATGGCCCAATCTCATGTTCCATAATTTTGTCTTCGACAATTCTTTCGTGGATGCAAGATTTGTCAAACCACTTACAACTTCAACCTCAAGGGTATACAAGCCTTGTTTCTTCACGTCTCTCAAGACTTCCTTCGAACCCTTCATGACTCTTAGGATACTTTTCTCTCCTTGAAAAACATATCCCTTCTTGTCGAATTCACCAAGAGAAATCAAATTTCTCTTCAAGTTAGATACATACCTAACTTCATCAGACAATAGCCTTATTGAATCATCATGGAGCTTGAATCTCACAGATCCAATACCTGCAATTTTGCAAGCTTTGTTGTTTCCCAGCAGCACTAATCCACCATTTTGATCACATAATTCCTCGAACAAATATTTCTTTGGAGTCATGTGCCAAATACAACTTGAATCCATAATCCACTCTTTTCTTGAGTCACCACTTGAAACCACAAGAACATTAGATGATTCGAAATCATCTTGAATAATAGTAGTGTTGTCATTATCCTTACCTCCATGATCTTTCAGGCGTTCAGGGTACGCCTTTCAAATGTGACCCTCCTTCTCACAACGATAGCATCGAACATCAGATGCTTCACCACCATAAGACTTATGCTGACTTTTACCTTTCTTTTTGTCGAACTTACCATCCTTTTGCAAGAATTTCTCTTTAATGGCAAAACCTTCACCAACCGTCGAAAGTTTATGCTCATTTTGTTCGTTCAAGTCCTTAGAATACTAGGCAGATTGAACAACGTCAAAGGTAAGCGACTATCTTCCATACAAGAGGGTTTCTTTGAAGTGAGCATGTGTCCTAGAAAAAGTGCATAATAGCAACATCGCTCGATCTTCATTATCGATTTCACATCAATATTTTCAAGATCAAGAATCAGCTTGTTGAACATATTCGGTTGCTCAACGAACACTTTGTCTTCACTCATCTTGAATGAATACAAGACTTGCTTCAGGTAGAGTCGATTCACCAACGATTTGGTCATGTACAAACCTTCAAGTTTCAACCATAACCCTGACGTCGTCGTCTCCTTTGATACCTTTCGAAGAACATTATCCCCAAGGCTCAACAATATTGTGTTGTGTGTTTTCTCAATCACGGTCGTCTTTTCAGCTGCCATCAATGTAACATTCATGGTTGTCTCTCCCTTCAACGCTTTCAAACAACCCTGCTGATCAAATAGAGTTTTCATCTTCAAGCGCCACAGACCGAAATCGTTCACTCCGGTGAATTGTTCAATCTCATACTTTGTTGAAGGCATTTTCCCCATGCTCACTGCACCAATTTCTTGTGAATCAGATACCTTAAAAACGAAGTATAATTGGTTCCTTGATCAGTCAAGAAATCCACAAGGGTTAGGGTTTAGGGTAACCAAGGATAACAACAAGGAATGGTTATAAATTTTTATTCTTTCTTTTCTCTTAAAACAAGATTACAAGTATACAAGAATAACAAATAACCTCTCTCACTTTTGAATTGGGGTTTTATCTTCCTATTTTCCCTTATACAAAATATGAGAGACTAGTATGTTATTTATAAGAAAACTAACATACTAACCTAATGGACTTTTTAACAGTTACTCATTACAAGCTAACTTAGGGTACAAGCTAACTTAAAAAATTTGATCCATAACACAAGACTCAATTAAATAACAACACGTGAGTAGACTTCGATGACATGCTAAACCTATATGTCCAAACACACATTCTTAAAAAGCTCAAACATAGCTAAGTCGAATACAACTTGCATTCTAAACATTGAATTACAATTTCTAACCATAAGAAGGAATACTCAGACACCTGTCATATAAAGAAGATCTTGAATTCCTGAAAATCCTAAAATCCCCATATAAAAGAGGGACAAATGGACAAACATCAGATATAAAGACATATTGTCTAAAACCTAAAATATTCTTTTTTTCCCTTATTCAGTCGCAAACTTGGACATCAAAGTGTTTGCAAATACCACCTCCGACGTCGAACAAAACATCATTAAACAACTAATTATTGAAGTTCGGTGTCTCACCAAAAGAATCAAGTCTAATTCCAAGTTTCATTATTTCACTCCGAATGAGATATACGACGAAAACACTTATGACTTAATGTCATAGGATTGGTGACTCCAAAGTAAAGAATGTAAACCTCCTTAGGCATATATAGTATCAGAGAATCTAAGTTACATAGCTTAAGAACACTCTTATCCTTCATTTTTACATGAGTGACAACTGAGTAAATGCCACTAACTTCAGACATAAAAAAGATCAGTACAAGAACAAAAGATTTGTGGGCATCGTGAACAATGCCACAAGTATCCATGAATAGTAGTACCGTTGGTACTTCAACCTCTGACACTGGTAGGAATAAACATTAACTACAATTAAATGAGACTTTTTCGACAAAACATGTGTGTAAACGATTACAACGTGGAACAACAACCAAACAACAAAAAGGTACAAAATACATAAATTCAAGAGTTCGTGATATACGAAGAAAATAGTACTCATGTATTTTAGTTGTGTGCGCTACGAAGTTACTTAAAGCACATGCACTTCTCTCACTCAATTACTTTCTCTTCTTCTAATACTCTCTCATTCATGTTATGTGAACAAAGTAGCCATTGAAACTCTTGCATAAGAAAAGTTGAATCATGATGAGTCCAAAGGAAAAGAAATTTGTGAGGTTTGTTCTTTGTATTTTCAACCTTGTTTCAGTTTCTATTCATTTTCTTTTGAATCAGAAAAAAGTGATTCTATATGATATGATGAATGATGATTACTTAACTGACTTGATATTTTTGTTCAGATTTGAAGATTGGAAGTCAGAATCATCATCTTTTAATTTTTCACAATATGATTCTTCAATGGATGGATTTGAGAAAAGAAAATCTAAACCAATTAGTGTTAGTCCTGCAAAAAACAATGAACCGTCGAAAAAACCAGCTTCTAGGTTTACTGTTCTTGATCCACAAGGTCCACTGCTTCAAAAATGGAACAAGATCTTTGTAATAACATGTGTGATGGCAGTTTCGATGGATCCGCTGTTCTTTTACATCCCTATGATTGATGACAAGAAAAAATGCCTTGATTTGAGTGGAACATTGAAGATTACAGCGAGTGTTCTTCGCACGTTTTTCGATCTTTTCTATATTCTTCGAATAGTCTTTCAGTTTCGAACCGGGTTTATTGCTCCTTCTTCGCGCGTGTTAGGAAGGGGCGAGCCCGTTGATGATCCTTTGGCTATAGCAGTGAGATACTTAAGTTCTCATTTCATCATTGATATTCTGTCAATTCTTCCACTTCCTCAGGTATCAGAACTCAAAGTCCTTTTTTGATTTTTTTTTAAGCCTATTCTAAGGACTAATCAAAAGTGAAAAGTACTTTTTGAGAAATTCAGTTTCTTAAGTCATAAATGTACTAAAAAGTGATTTTTAAGGTGAAATGCTTAATACAATGTTGTTTTAACATTTGTAATAATGTGTTATTAGATGGTGATTTTGGCTATGATTCCAATTCCACAATGTTCAGTTCCATATATAGCAAAGGATTGGTTGAAGTACACAATAATAACACAATACGCGCCGAGACTTTTGCGAATCTATCCGTTGTTCAAAGAAGTAACAAGCACTTCTGGTATATTGACTGAGACAGCATGGGCTGGAGCTGCTTATAATCTTTTTCTTTATATGCTAGCAAGTCATGTAAGCTTATAAGTTTGTTACTTTTGTCACAAGCAACTAATTTATGTATATATGTTGCTTGTTATTAATGTTATGCTAAATTTAGGTGGTTGGAGCTTTTTGGTATTTGTTTTCGATAGAATCAGAGTTGCGGTGTTGGCGCAAACGATTGAAGAGAACTGGAATATTTGATGATTCATCCTACTTGAGCTGTGGACGGTTTAATTCGACTGTTTTTTCGCTTTTGAGCAACTCTACTACTTGTCCTTACAAAGAACCTGATGATATCGTTGATCCAACAGTTTTTGATTTTGGAATATTTATAGATGGTCTAAAGTCTCGGGTCGTCGGTTCGACTACAGACTTTCATCATAAATTCTTCTACTGTTTTTGGTGGGGTTTGCGCAATTTAAGGTTGGTGATTGATTTTCTCTGCTATTGGCTCCATATGTATAAGGCTCACATTTTAAAAGTTGAATTTTGTTGTTTTTTACAGTTCTGTTGGGCAGAATCTGAAGACAAGCACTTATATTGGGGAGATAATCTTTGCGATATTCATCGCGGTCTTTGGATTGGTTCTTTTCGCATTACTTATTGGAAACATGCAGGTAATCCTTAGTAAAGGACTCTGAGTCTATGACTTCGTGTCAAGTTGATGTCAAGTCAGACCTTTTTTAAAATAGACCAGACCGAAGTTTTTTTAAAGCTTATTTAACAGAAAATGTCAGGTGATAGGCCTAAAAAAATTCTATTTAGACCTATTAGGACGGCTTAGTCGCGGATATAATGTACTACTTCACGACTCGAATCTTTCTTCTTTTGAAAAGTGTATGATATTTTCTGATGAAGTAAAAGATTATAGGTTATGTTGTGTTGATTCTTGTCACAGAAATATCTACAATCTACAACTGTTAGAGTTGAAGAGATGAGAGTCAAAAGGAGGGATGCAGAACAATGGATGGGCCACCGTATGCTACCGGAGTTCATGAAGCAAAGAATTCGACGGTATGAGCAATACAAATGGCAAGAAAATCGAGGTGTCGAAGAGGAGACGTTGATTCGCAACCTCCCTAAAGATCTCAGAAGAGATGTAAAGAGACATCTTTGCTTAGATTTACTTAAAAAAGTTGGTATCATACATAATAATCTCATTTTTCACTTTTGCTTTTTCTTTCTCCATTTAGCTATACATGTTGTTACATTTGATAGGTGCCAATTTTTGGCAACATGGACAAACAGCTGCTGGATGCAATGTGTGATAAACTCAAACCAGTCCTTTATACCGAGAAAAGTTACGTTGTTCGCGAAGGTGATCCGGTGGACGAAATGCTCTTCATCATGCGCGGAAATCTTAAGACCGCGACAACAAATGGTGGAAGAACTGGTTTCTTTAACTCGTTGGAGCTAAAGGCTGGTGATTTTTGTGGAGAGGAGCTTCTAACATGGGCATTGGATCCTAACACTTCTTCTAACTTACCTATTTCAACTAGTACTGTGGAAACTATTTCAGAAGTTGAAGCTTTTGCTCTCATGCATGATGACTTGAAGATTGTTGCTTCTCAATTTCGCCGTCTTATTAACAGAAAACAACTTCAACACACTTTTAGGTAAGGTTTGAAAAAATGTTACACTATATTAGCATGAAAAAAGAAGACAAACCTCATTGAGGACAATGTTTGAGCAGGTTCTATTCATTGCAATGGAGGACATGGGGAGCGCGGTTCATACAAGTAATATGGCGTCGATACAGAGAAAAAAGGGCTCAGAAAGCATTGCGTAAAGCAGAAGAAAAACAACATAATGGTTCTGAAAATGAGGAAGAGTGTTCACCAAGCTTTGTTTCCACCATGTATGTACAAAAGTTTGCATCTAATGCATTAAGGCATGTAAGAAGTGGCAAAAGAGTGATGAAGACGCAGACACCGACACCGACAAAGAGATTGCTACCACTCTTGCCTAAGAAACCAGCTGAACCAGATTTCATTACTCAAAAGAACTAAGAGTGTGTTATAGTAGTTTTCTTTTCAAGTTTAGTATTTTAGTAAACCAAACTCAAGAAGTGTGCATACTTAAAACATTATCTATAGTAAATGATCTTGGTCTGTTTGAGAATTTGTAAAATCATGTAAGTGTGCATTTATGTAAATAGAGTAAGTGTGTAAGAATATGTAGTGATTATGGCTTGGTATGCATTTACTTGTAGAAGGTCAAGTTTTTGTACACTATTTGGTGACTTTGGAATCTTATGTTACAAATCACATTTTGAGAATTTCTTACCCCATCCATGGGCTTCTTACAAATCACATTTTGAGAATTTCTTACCCCATCCATGGGCTTCTTATGCATCATGTGAATTTCCAATTTTGTCCTTCTGTTACCGGAGATGTATCTCCAGACGTACCATTTTTTTTTCTCAACGTTGGTTTGTTCCGTAGATACATCTACGAAAGGTTTCCTGTTATGTATCTCCGGAACATAATTTGATATATTTCGTGTCAGACTCTTCTCCTCCCTCATTTTCACTTTTCATCTTCTTCTTCAAACACTCTTCATTTCTCTCAACTTCAAAAAAATCAATTCCACCAAAACATGTCACTTTCACTTGAGTTCGACACAGAGGATCATCTGCAACGATCAACACATTTCTAATCATCCATAACTCATTTCAATCGGTACGTTTTCGAGTTTCCGAGTTATTTTCGAGTTTTCTCCGTAATCGATTTAGAATAGATTTTTAGATGTAGAAATCATTAGATAAGTTTAGAAACAATCTAGATATTGCTTGTTGGATTAAACGGGCGATCAGGGTTTCGAAATGTCAATTTTTGGATGTTGGGGTCGTTAATGGCTTTGTTGTATTTTCTGAAGTTACAGAAGCTTCCGTAGATGCATCTACGGAACAAATTAACATTAGAATGTTTGGTAGATGCATTTGCGGAGCAACCCAGACTTTCTGAATTCTGGATGCTTCCATAAATGCATATGCGGAAACTTTATGTGGATGCATTTACAGAAACAAAAAAAAAGTGTTTTATTTTTCTTTTTTTTGTTGTACCTAATTCTAATTTATTGGTTATATGCAAACTATATGGCTGATTCAAATTCAGATTATGACCTCCAACAGATACATTGGCGACTTGCTCAGCATGCATCAGTCCGACCTGAACGTACTCAACCAGATACTGATTAGACGTTTTCATCATATCGGTTGTATGATTTAATTTATTTAAAAAATAGAAAATGATAGTATAGTTATAACATAGTCAAATTCAATAGAGCATATTTAAATCAAAGTAAAAAATTATTGTCTAGTGTGAATATGGAAATGCATTTTCGAATTATTTCTGGTGTGAATACAAAGATGCATCTCTTGATCGATTTATTGTAGAAATGGGAGTTTCAGTGAGGAATGCATGGAGTATACATTTTGAATAAATTTTGAAAAAAAATCTTGGATGTCACTCAGTTTTGGCACTTTGAATGAAATGATATGTCTAGAGATGCATTTTTAAAATTTATGAAGCATTTTCAAATTTTCATAGGATATTTTTCTACCATTTAAAATAAGATTAGATATCTTAAACATTAACACAAGTCTAATTCGATTCAATAACATCTTCTAAATTCATTTGTACTTCAAGTTTAGTCCCAAATTCAGTTGTTGTTGATCCTTAATTAATTGATTTCAACATTTTATGATGCAATTTATTAAAAAGTATCCAATATTTATTTTCTTCGTCTTATAATGAATGATTTATTTGACTTTTTTCACACAAATTTAAAAAATAAAATAAAAAGAATAAATGAATGAATGAAATAGAATTTACTTTTACTAAAATACCTCTTATAATATATTTAAAGTTTTTGTATAACTATCAGTTGATTTAACGAACTAATTTAATTTAAAAGAAATATAAATTATTCCCCTAAAATTATAATGATAAATTTGTTTAATCAGGTTGATTAAAAAAATGGCTTAATTACAATTTTAGTAGAATAATATGTAATATGAAAAATAAGTTCTTTTTCCTTTTTCTTCTTCTCGAAACGTATTTTACAATTAATCTGCTTATCACGACTCAAACGCAAACCTGCAAATTTCAACCACCGTAGATTACCAATGTCACCCATACAACTCATCATCTTCTTCTCACTCACACTCATCACTACCAAAATTCTCAAACTCTGTTTTTCCGCAATCAACGCTAGACAAAACAGGAAAACCGCGGTTGGATTCTTCCATCCATACACCAACGACGGCGGCGGCGGAGAAAGGGTTCTATGGTGCGCCGTCAAAGCTATCCAGGAAGAGAATCCTGACCTTCAGTGCCTTGTATATACAGGCGATCACGATGCTACACCTCAATCGTTGCTCAATCGTGCACTTGATCGATTTGGTGTTACGCTTCAGTCCCCTCCTAAGGTAGTTACCTTTTCTTCATTCTGTCATATGGGTTTTGTGTTCTTTTGCCTTGTTGTAATTGGGGTTTTGTAAAGTTTCCTCCTTTTTGTTTTTGTAACAATTTTGATTCATTTAGTGGTTATTGGGTTGGAACCATTTATAAGTTTTTTCATTTTTGATCTTAACATTTTGTGTGATGATGAAATGAGACACTATTAATTAGCTGAAGTGTATGTTTGGTTTCATGTTTGGAGGAGCACGTAGAACTGATTTTGAATGTGGAAAGTTGATTTTGACATATTTGGTCGTCCTCGAGTAGAATTGAATATGCTTTCCAAAATTGATTTTACTTGAAGTGTTTGAGTCTAAATGTGAAATTTACTGTTCAACTCACTTTTGCAAGAATTTATTCAAACATAAATAACTTCATCTTCAACTCACTTTTAGCCAAAATCAATTTTATAGAATCAATTCATTCACAATCAATTGTCTTCACTGCCGAACCATACATACGCCAAGTGGGTTTTGTTTGTATTTGTTGAGAGTCATATTGGATGGAGGGTTACAAATTGAAGTTGCAGTTACACTGTTAACCATGTTGGAAAATGCAGTTAATTGTGAAGACCTCCAACATCTTAATATTGTCTCATTTATAAGCCGATTAAGCCGATTTTGTGGGTTTAGTTAGGCTTTTGTTGTCATTGCTGATTATGGCTTTATCACCATTTGCCTAAATGGAAAGGTTGTTCTTCTGTAACTCTCATATTGTAGTAATGACCAGGGGATTCATAGAGGGAATGGAATATCTTAGAATACTTACTAATATAAGTGCTTATGTACTATAAGCCATTTCAATAGCAAAATACAACTTAACGTCAATCTGTTTACATATAAGCTATAAGCTGTTTTTATTAGCTATGATTGAGAGCTTATGGACCTGTTTTTGTAAGCTTTCTTAATTAGTCTCACAAGTGTTTATGTCAGTAGATTAGCTAAAATAAGTCAATCAAGTCAAACAGGTCTTATTGACATATTGAGAAGATGCTAGGGTAGGGTGTAAGTCAACCATGGTTATTGTTGAAGATGTTAATTAGTCATGGAAAAAAGATAAAATTGGGCTTTTTATTTGCTTGTATGATGAAGTAAATGGACATTCTTGAAATGGTAAATAGCTCTTGTTTAGGAACTTGTGCTGAAAAATCGTAATATCCTGTGTCTTTTTGTTATCCATGCAACACAATTCACAGGTGGTTCATTTGTACAAGAGGAAGTGGATTGAAGAAACGACATATCCACACTTTACTATGATCGGTCAAAGTCTAGGCTCTATGTATCTTGCATGGGAAGCTTTGTGCAAGTTTACCCCTTCCTATTATTTTGATACAAGTGGATATGCTTTTACATATCCACTTGCTAGGTTGTTTGGATGCAAAGTTATTTGCTATACGCACTACCCTACTATCAGTTCAGACATGCTATCTCGTGTTCGTCAACACAGCTCCATGTATAACAATGATGCCTTGGTTGCCAAAAGGTTTGATTTTCAATACTTGGATTTTTTTTCATGTTTTTTCTCTCATACAAATTGTTTGAATAATCCGACAGCTGTTTTCTGGCAGTGTTTGGCTTTCTCGGTGCAAGATAATCTATTACACAATCTTCAGCTGGTTGTATGGGATTGTTGGATCTTGCGCACATCTAGCTATGGTGAATTCATCTTGGACCAAAGCCCATATTGAAAAGCTTTGGGGTGTTCCAGATCGGATTAAGCGAGTTTATCCTCCTTGTGATACTTCCGGACTTCAGGTTTGTAAATTTGTTTTTTATTGTTCTGAAGTTATTGTTGGTGTATTGTCAAGATCCTCATATCTATTTCACTTAGAGCTCAAAGATAATATCGGTTATGGTTCACTTGGTCTCTATCATACACACACGCACACGCACGCTACATACACATGTGCATTACCTTGTACGGTAATTACCGATTGATTCAACAGATTAGTAATATGGGCAGGTGCTTCCTTTGGAAAGACCAGCTGAAATTCCTGTAATAATATCGGTTGCACAATTTCGACCAGAGAAGGTAGGCGTACTCCTATCAACCTTGTGAATGGAAGGTAAAACCATTCTGGTGGCTTATTTTGGCCTATGTCGATTACATTAACTTACATGATTCAGTTTATTGTAGGCTCACAGTCTCCAACTTGAGGCCTTTTCAGTTGCCATTAAGAGATTAGATTCTGACTTGCCGAAACCTAAGCTCCAGTTTGTCGGCAGCTGTAGAAATAAATCCGATGAAGATAGACTGCAAACCTTAAAAGAAAAAGCAATTGAGCTGAATGTGAATGAACAAGTGGAATTCCACAAGAATGTAACATACAGGTTAGTAACAGCTGCTTGCTTTCTTTGATTCACGAGTATGCTTTCTTACTTTCGCATTTGATCATTGCCTCAACCAACAGAGATTTGGTGGGACTTTTAGCTGGCGCTGTTGCTGGCATCCATTCCATGACAGATGAGCATTTTGGGATTAGTGTTGTAGAATATATGGCTGCCGGTGCCATCCCAGTTGGTAGGTGATAGAAATTAAACCATTACGTAAATACACTTTATTTCATCTATATTCTGCAATGCATTTACGTATATTGATTATTCTGGCATTGTTTGTTTGTTTGTCAGCTCATAATTCAGCCGGCCCAAAAATGGACATTGTATTGGAAGAAGATGGACAGCAAACAGGATTTCTCGCCAGCTCCATTGAAGAATATGCAGACGCAATTTTTAGAGTCATTAAGATGTCAGAGACGGAGAGACTTCAGATGGCTGCTGCTGCAAGGAAACGAGCAAGTAGGTTTTCTGAACAGAAGTTTTCCGATGATTTCAAAGCCGCAGTACGCCCTATTCTCAGTCCTGTTTCTAGATGATGATCTACATACATCGTAGTTTAAAATAGAGTTTTTCTTGTCTGCGAGCCTAGCCATCGGCAAATGTATAACCAAAGAGTTTTGTTACAGAAATAGTTAAACTTTTTCTTACACTCTCATTTCTTAGTTGATGTTATTTTCAAGCCCTTATACCAATTGGTAAATGATTCCAAATGTACAGAGGATTGATTGTTGGAAGTTGTATTGTAATATAAGAAGAAAATATTTAATCATCAAATCTGAATTATGTTTTCATGTAAACATGGTTTGTGCCATCTCATTCAAACATCATGAATGATTTATAAATATATACACAATTACACACACTATTAACTTCAAAATATATGATTTTCATGGTCCATAAACATGATCACTCAAAGATTACTAGAAGCAACATTAACATTAAGAGGAGAAGGAGCAGGAGAGTTTCGACAAACAGGGCACGTAATATTAATCCGAAGCCACTCATCGATGCAATCAGCATGGAAACAATGCTTGCATTCAGGAATGCATCTTACTGTCTCTTTACTATTATATTCCGACAAACATATCCAACAACATCCATCGTTCGGTCCAGGAACACGCAGACTCTCCCCAAGAACTACTTTCTCATACGATTCAATTGTCGATTCATCTAAACCTGTAGTCAATACGATTTCAGGTTGTGGTGCTATTGCAGCTGGTGCAGTCCGAGAAGCCGCGTTTCTGGTAATGTTTGCTATTCTGTCATTGTAGCATACACAACTTGCCATTAGTATAACAAAGATTAGAGCTGGTCCTGTAATACATAGTGCTATGATTCTGAAAACTTTAAGCCCTTGTCGCGATGTACCTTAAAAGTGAAGCCAGAAAATATCAGTTCATGTAAGTGTTTAATGTCTTGAATCTCGGCAATTAACGATACAACCACGCATTTGTGTTACAAAAATTCTTTATTCTGTATTTTTCTAAAATACAACAAGTTCACGAACTAATAGTTTGTTAAGCAAGTTGTCCCCAAGTTGGATTATTTTTTTTATGCTTCGTATATATACGCATGGTACCTGCCTAATTTTAATTTTGCATTTATTAATTGCCAATATGCAAATAAAATCATGAAGTCAAGAGGGATAAATTATAAACAAAAACGAAAGTTGCTAATCGCTGAGGTAAAACCATTGACCAATATTTTTCTAATCATTCCTTGTAATCTCAGCATGTGGAGCACGTAAGAAAGACAATCATCCCTAAGTTAGTTTATTTTTTCTTATAACTCTTAAAACATGTTTTTTTTTATCATCTAACAATTTTGGTCAACTAGTTTCTGGATACAGTAATTAGCATTATAGAATTGCATATTGAAGATCATAGAACATTTTTACCTGCTTGGTAATCATTGATACAGACAACTTGACTGTTGTAAATGCTTTCGAATCCGCACATTAGCTTATTCAATTCACAATAACTGCAGTCAGGTTTATCCCATGTTAATTGAAGATCTGCACTAAGATTATCTCTGAGATTTTCTTCGTACCGTTCTTGTCTTGCAACTGGAACTAAAAGCCTTTTCATAACAGAGCAAGAACCAGGAAGTGGATTGACCAAGTTCGCCGAAGGAATGGCGGATACAAAATATGTGGAATTACTAAGACAATCAATGGGAATGAATTGCGACCCTATATTCTGAGACGAGCAGCTTAAAAAGGTGTAATCGCGAGTAAAAGTAGAAATTAAAGGAGAATTTGAAAAATTGAGGCTTAGAAGACGTTTGGGAAGACAATTAGCGGGATCATAGAGTTGTATCTGTTGTGTGAGATAGTTTATGTTGCGAACATAGAATTCTCCGGAATAAGGAAGTTCTAGAACTGTTTTTCTATGGTTTGAACAAATTAAGTTGAAACCGGGATAGCCACAATAAGGAGATTGCTCACCTTCAAGATAAAAGGGGAAACGAATAGGTAAACTAAAGTTTCCGCATAAGGAAAATGGGCAATTGTTAACGGCGCCATGTATGACAGGAAAGATCAAGTAAAAAAGGAACTTCAAGATACCCATTACTTCTCAGATGTGCAAATCTGTTGTTGGAAGCATTTTTATAAGATGATGAGAGTTGAAAATGTATTTCAATTTTAAATACCATCCAATATTCAACTCAGAATAGAAAGTCAAATAATATTTTATACTGATATATGCGTTTACATATATTGATTACTTGTCATTAACAATGATCATAAGTAATATTTAACTTTCTTTAATTTGAATTTAATATAGGTCTGAACAAACTATGCAATTTTGGGAAGGTATATGTATCAAGTTCTACAGGGAAATTTTCTAACTTTCATACAGAAGAATGTGTTCCCTTTCCACTACTATTTTCCTACTCTTCATTTGGAAATAGTACTCGTTATGGCCTTTCAATGTTTAAACCATGAGCTACATATGAGAAATTAATGAATGGGTATACGATACTTATTTTCAGTTGTAAAATATAGTCCGGTATAAAAATGTCATAAAGCATTTTAAAGGCCAGGGATGAACTGCCCGACTCCGGCCCTTGTCGAAGGTAGGTTTGAGATGAATCACAAAAGCTGTTGAGAGATTCTAATGGAAACAACTTCTCCACCAGGTCCTGCCCTCATAGCTTGGTACTTCACATGAAGACCTGCTTGTATTGAAAATAAAATGGAATGTAAGGAAAAACCAAATAAGAAATTTGGGATTTTAAGCTTTTTGAGATTTATTTCAGTAATTAATTCAGAGAAAAGCTGTAAACAAAGTTTCTTACCTTCATTTTCTTGTAAATTAGTGTTCACAGCTACTGCATGGAAAGCAATCATGGCCTTGGGCTGCCAGTCATTATGTTTCCCTATCCATGACTTGTAATCAAATACTGCTGCAACTCAATTTCAAAATTAAATGATATCAGTGTGATGTGTCAATGCCAGGGTTAATTTAGAGCATTATGCCCCAAACCCAAAATAATTCTGCCGAGGCATATTAATATGATTGTAGATTATCTATGAGTTCATTTTTCATTGGAATTAAATCTGTTTAACAGTAACTAAAACTAGTTAAAAACATAATTTGTATATATTTATGTTTCTATTCTTCTAGAAAAAATGTGACCTCTTTATGCATTGGCATAACATTAGATGGATGATTTATCTTAGTTCTTTGAGAAAAATATTAACGAGACTAAGGACTTTTGGTAAGTCGGTTCAAAGTATAACTATTTACCAGATGTAGAAGAACTCTCCAGGTGTTTGACATCAATAATGGAGCCAGTTGCCCCATCTGCTCGCTTCTTGAGATCATGACATCCTACAAGGTCGTAGTCCCAGCTACCACTTTTGTAACCTTCGCAGAGGAATAGTTCTATATGCCTTGCATCTAATGTCTGCATTGTTCCTGTGTTTGTAGTATACTCATGTTAAATTGAGGAAGTACATTCTAGCCTTTTTCTAATGCAAACGCTTATAGAACAACACAGTTATCACTGATGATTTATTCATGGTAGTTAATGGATTTGCAGGACTCGTAGGACTATTTAAATTACCATCGCATGTATTGAGGTCACAGACCGGGCATCGCACAAGCTGTAGATCTGATATTTAAACAAACAAAATTTTATTTAATTGAATACTTAGATCATATGCTAAATTAATTGATTTCAATGATAATTCTATAGTCAAATAAAACTTGTGAGTACCAGCTATCCAGATTCCAGGTTTAATGTTGTCTAGAAAGCAGCAACCGTGAGTCCGCAACATCTTTTCCATACTCTCTTCTTTCTTTAACTCCCCCGGAAAAGTCAGTCTCTCTGTCAGGAGGGCTACTGAAGAATCAAAGTAAAAAGCACCTATGCGCATCCAATCTGGTAAAAAATATATTACAAAGAGTTACAGCATCAAAAAATTTACAAGTCTATTGCATTAAAGCTGCATAAAATGCCGGTAATACATTTTCACTTATGTAGACATTTCTCTAGTTCAACAATATGTTGTATAAACAATATATAAGAATGAATCAGTCAATTGTTGGATAAACTCTAGATGATGAATTTGCATTATAGTTTAGCAATCAAAAAGAACAAAATACACTCCTATTGAATTTTTCACTAAATAATACGGTTGGCTATGTACATATAATTATGGGACCGAGATTTAGGGCAATCAATAATTTCTATCAAAATCTCAATGGTGTGATATTCATCATTGATCAAGAGCATTAACTTGCGGCCACTTACTGCATCAAATTCATTTCCATAACTAGGGTCGAAGAATCTATAAAAATTTATTGTGAATCTCAAAAGATATTAGGTTATGTATACATTATGCAAAAAAGTAGTGTGATAACCAGTGAACCAACTCACCAATGTGCTTCTCCTGCTGACGGAATTTATAGGAATGGCTTCCATCTGAAGCATCAATTTCAAAACCAGTCTTAATCAAATACTGCCAATACCATTTATGAACATTGATGAACACATAGATGTTACTTACCAAAGGCAGAAGTGTAGAGCTTGCTCCACTTGAATGCCACACGTGGTGGAGATGGAACTTGAAGGTCACGCAGGCAAACAAACTTCCAAATACCGTCATCCATGATAGCACGGCGGAACCACCGGCTTGTAGCTGCAAGCATTATCAGAGATTTTCCATCCAAAAACTTTGCAATCTCCGTCCAAATATCCTCATCGAACCTTGTTAAACAATCATAATTTCACGTTGTTCAGACAAATTACGAAAATAATAAATTAACAATAATTAATCAAAATCAAATTAATATCACTACTATACAAGTGCACAAAATGAAGCGAACATAGATTCTATCATTAATGCTTAAACTGTTATTAAAGTCAAAACTAATTAATTACCGATTCAGACTAAACTTATATTGTAGATTTATATCATCACAATTTCACAAAACAAGTTTAGCTACTACACAGAAGAACTCATTTGATGCAGACTTTTCACGTAAAAAAAAAAAAAAAAAATCGTAAATCACAAACAGCGTGCAATTTAAATTGAACTCGTATTAATTCAATTTCAGAATCAGATCCATTGTTCATCGAGAAGCAGAAATCTATAAATCGCATTCAAATACTTCTAGTTGAAAAAGTAATCACACAAACTTAGATCGCACACGTAAGAGCAACAGAATACGCACAGATTCAGTTCAATTGAATCGTAAAATCTAAAATCAAAACCAGAGCGAAAAAGATAAATCAACTTAATATAACTAACAATTCAACAATCAGATCTAACTGAATTTTGATCTGAAGCTCAGAAATACTTAAGAACACACACGATCACGTTAATCCAAATCGAGTAAAGTGCTTAAAACTAAAATCGATTTTGCCAGAGAAAGTGAGAGGGAGAGTGAACCAAGAGAAAGCGGAATGAGCGGAGAGAAATGGAGGACGAGGAGAGTTGCAAGAGCAAATGGTTTTGGTTCTCCTGATTCGCTTCGCCGCCGCCGGCAACTCTCCGGCGGAGGAAGTAGCATTGTGGAGCTGCTTTCCCATGCTTCCTCCGAAATTCAAAAGCTGAAGCGGTGAAGCAACACACGCGTTCGCTCAACTCTAACAAATTATAACAAACGGCACACTCTTTGAGTTTCCCTCGTTATATAGCGGCGCCAAACTCTCACTTTTCAAATAAACTTTAAATATTACATTTTAATAATAAAATATTAATAAGAAATAAAAATTTATCTAGAATTTAAATGCACTTAAATTTGTTTATATTCTCTAATGAATTGTCAACTAAAAAATAAAAATTAATACTTTAGATTGAGGAGGATAGAGTGTTATGTTAATTTTTTTCTTCTATAAACTAAATATTCAGTGCATGCAACCAACTTTACATAAAAGTTATTTTATTTTTTATAATATTTAAAATATTTAAGTTTTATCTAGTAAAATAAGAATTAAAATAAAATTTAATAAATATATACCGCCAATGTTATATAATTTATTTATAATAAAAAGATATCAAAATATAGATTTATAGGAACTAAAATATATCTAAATAATTATTTCATACTATAAATTGAAAATGTGTAATAAATGAAGTGCTCTTACAAGTATTGTATTCATTACTTCAAATTTTTGTATCTTTGTTACAGATTGTAGTCGGTTTAATTTTTGAAGCATCAATTGATACTAGTTAATGCTCGTTGTGACTTGATTAATTTGTTTGATAATGTAGATTTATTTTTGCTTAGTTGAACTGTTAATGACGTTGTATTTTTGTGTCATTTTATTGTTAATTAAGTTACAATATATGGAAGAATGTCACCAAAATCGTGAGTGTTAGTTATTAGGGAGGGCAAATCCTAATAAGAGAAAATCCGTTTAATTTAGTCACGTTGGTTTTATAATTTAAATTTAGTATTTTTAGTAGTTTGTTGATTAAGAACTCTTAAGGCAATGTTGGTGCGATAATTTTTTTTATATGAAAATGAAAAGGAAAAGAAAAAAAAATCTAAAAAATAAAAGTCTATTTACATCAGCTAGTAGGAGAGTGGTGATATTTAGAAGAGACTCCGCAAAAGAATCATAACATAGTGATGTCAAATATTAGCAGACCCTTAGATAAGTTTGATAGCAAAATTGGAGTCAGAATAACACATCAAGTTTACAGGTCATACGCAAACCATGATATAGCACCATCATCTCAACATGAAGGATGTTGGAATAACCATTATTATTTGCAAAAACGTGAACTCAAGCACCATCATTATTTTGAATAAATACACCAAGACTCGACATGTCAGGATTACTGAGTATACTTCCATCAACATTCAAAATTATATTACTAACTTTGTGTGCATTTCATGTGCCCGTTCTCGTGGATGAGTCTAATTATGCTTGAGAAAATATTTAGCTAACAAATTAGAATAATTCATTGTGGTGAGTTTCAAAGTATAGAAAGATACAGCTTCATTCGCAAAACACAATTTGTTCCTAGCGCGTTACAACCACCAGCAAGTAAGCAAAAAATAGAGTCATCATCGATGTCATGTCTAATTCAATCATATACATTATCCCATTGGAAGAATAGTGGGTCCAATGAGTCAATAGATTTCTAAAAGCGAGTAGCAAATTCACAGTCTCTCAAGCAGTGTAGAGTCGTCTCAATGTTCTGATTGCATCTAGAACATAGATTCGTCTGATGTATACCACGATGACGCAACATCGATCTCGTAGGAGGGGACGTATGTAAATTTGACCAACAAGAGAGTTTCAACTTCTTAGGAGCAGGGATATACAACATTCACTTCCAAAAGTTATTGTTTGTTGTATTTTGAACAAATTCAAGTTTATTGAGAGAGTTATAACCATCATGAGCAGTTTAGATACCATCTTAATTGCCTTTCCAAGTTAATTGATCAGGCACTAAAGTATTCAAACAAATGGGAAGTACTTTTAGGTGGTCACGAACAACCGGAGGAATATTAGTATATAATTAATTGAAGTTCAAATTTCTATCTAAGTAAAGATCATTCACTCGCATATCTAGATCGTGGATATCCAAGTAGAGAACATGCTCCACTAATTTCCACACCACAAACTAATTGGAAAATCAGAAAGAGGAAGTTCCATCCCCAATCTAAATTCAAATTCATCTTTAAGAGCATAGAGAACTTTCATAAATACATTCCAAGTAATTGATTCCAGTTTCTTTTTCGTATTAAAAAATGTTTCCTCACTTATTTAGTTATGCTTTAAAACTTGATCCCATAGGAAATCACAATCTCGGTGAAGACCCCAAACGAGCTTATCCATCATAGAAGTATTAACCTCTCTTGCTTTTTTGGATCCCAAGATCACCCAACTTTTTGAATTACCTTTCCACGAAAAATTCTTAGTCATTTATCAATAAAATCATATGTTGGCTGAGGTAGCCAAGCCATTTTGCACATAACAATTTGGGATGGAGTTCAGGGAAAACCTAACCAGAATCAAACAACCATCCTTGTTTAACAATTTATGTTGTCAAGATGTCAACCTCTGGCTAATTTTCTCCTTTAGGAACTCAAACTCCTTACGTTGAAGACAACCATGAAACATATGGAAACCTAAGTATTTATCTAGAGTAAGAGTTCGCTTAATACATGTCTAGAGACAATTAAATCAGTTTTTACTCCTTTTAGTAGTAGAGGAGGAAAAACACCTTTGATTTCATGACATTCACTTTAAGGCTAGAAAATATGGGAAAATGATTCAAGATATCAGAAATGATCCTGCATGTGAGTTAGAAACCTTCACAAAAAAAGAACATCATCAACAAAAAACAAATGTAAAAAAAAAAGGGTTCCATTACGAGACAATATGACAGGTTTCTGATGGTATTCATCGACTACCCGGATGATTGTCTGCGACAAGAATTCAATGTAGATAATGAAGAGATAGGGTAAAAGGAGGTCACATAATCGTAATCTTCTAGTTGGAACAAATTTTGGTAGTCGTCTCTCATTCCAAAGAATTGACATAGAGGAGCTAGTTACATATTTCATGATCAACTTTATAGTATTGGAAGGACACCTGTTTCGCTTCAGACAAAATTCCAAAAATATCCCAACTAGCATGATCATAGGACTTTTCAAGACATATTTTGAACACCATGTCATCTTTTTTTCTTTTTAGATTTACACATAAAATGAGTTTCTTTTTTCGAGGATAATTTCATTATCAATTGTCCATTTATCTATAAAAAAATTAATCTAGGAGGGTCCAACTATATGATTTAGATAAGCAATATATTAACTATAATCTTTATAGTAAGCTTGGAAATAGTGTTGCATAAGCTATTGGGGTTGAATTACTTAAAATTTAGGGGGCAAAGAACCATAGGAGTTAGTGTAACTAGAGTCTTATTAAGAGGGGAGTGAAAGCTACCTATCATAAAATCATCTCATATAAGTTGGATAACATCATCTCCCAACATATGCCAAAATTGTTTAAAGAAAATACCCTGGAATCTATCAGGGTCATGAACCTTGAAAAGGCGCATTTGGTTCAATGCATAAGTAACTTATTCCCTCGTCACCTATTGAGTCAAATAGTGTTGGGCTTCTTCAATAAGGATCGGGGTCATAGTTAAGTCACCCATACTAACGAGGTTTATATGAGATGTATGGCAGAAAAAACCTTTAAAAAATTAAGTGTTTTTTCCCTGAGAATAATGTCATCATTGCACCAAACAAAGTCAACCAGGTACAAGGCCTCAAAATGGGGTTATGATTAGAATGAAATTTACACAACACCTCAAAATATGCATTAGGGAAATCCATGCGCCAAGCAAAGTCAACCAGGTACCAAGTGAATTTACCACATGTCATGTCTACTTCAACTAAATTACATTTATCAATGGCATTCAACAAAGAAGCTTCCTAGAATGATTAAAATTACCTCCTTTTTGTTCACTCGGATGAATGGTGTCGCTAAAGTCACCAATTAGCATCCAAGGACCATCAATAGTGTTCCTTCGGTCAATGAGGTAGAGTCGTCGGTCAAGTTGAGAAGTGTGCACAAGAATAACATAAATTCTAGTTACATATAAAAAGGAAGTTCCCAATTATAGCTTTATAGTAATTATATCCATAAAGACATCATGCACGACAATTACAATGTTACTACCATTCTGCTTTAACACTGAAATCCCCCCTGATTGACCATGCACATCCATGTAGTGAACACTCACATATCCAGCTCTATCCCATAAATATTTGGTCTTATGGAAACTAATGTGTGTTTCCATAATGATTAAAAGCTTTGGAGAGTGTTTTCTAATTAAATCCATCTTGTGTCTTTTAACTTCATTATTATAGGCTCCCCAGATATTCCTGGAGAGAGCGATGACTTCTTTTAAATCGAAAACAACTAGTTAAATTGATGGAGGCGACAAAGCAAGTCCAGAACACGAGACAACTTATGTAGCTGACTCACATTCAATGGGATTTTCACGAACAGCTCTTCTGGAGTAGCACCTCATGCATAGCACATTGGTTATTTCCATATGTCTGACTTGGTGTCGATTCAAATTGCAGAATGATGTATTGTATGATGGTCTCCAAATCCAAATTTATTATGGGAACGATAAAGGTGTATTTAGCACTGTTAGAACACCCTTTTATGTTGGGCAGAAATTAAAATTTGGCCCAGTTTTATGTGAAGCCCCACTACTAGCAAGATGTGGTTCCAAAATGGTATATTGAGCCTTAGCGCGGGGTCCCTTCTTCATGTTGGCTAACACACATCTGAGGTGAGTCTAATCTTATAAAATTGTTGTTTCTTGGAAGTTGTTTCATGTTGCTTGGGTATGACAGTTTTGTTGTCAGCGCTTATTCCTTTTAAGGAAACATCAGTCCCCTTGATTTTAGAACTCCCTGAATCTCTAGGTGCATTATTGGTTAAAGATTTCCCTTAATAATAATTGAATCAATTTTTGCATTTTTTGTCAATGCCAAATAATGGTAAAACAAAATCAACGGGCCTTCTGACACAATTTTCTCTGATTTGCGAGCAGTTCGCCCTTGACCATAAAGAACTCATTGTCAATTTCTATGGTCTCAAACCCTTTGGTAAGTTTCCACATCTTATTATACCTATCATTCATCAAATAATAGCCCACATTCTTCTCAAGGAGTTTGATGACTAGCACATCCTTCCAAATATTGCATTGTTCCTGAAAAAGCTTCTCATCCATTATGATCTTGGTAGTAATCTGTTTCCTCCTTTAAGAGAGACATTCATAAGTCTATTTTCAATCAGGTCCACTATCTTCTTTACAGTGGTGTCTCTTTGACTTTCAGTGAGAATATCCCGTAACAATGGTCTAAGAAGCTTAGATACACCTTTATTTGGTGGCTTGATTGATGGCGACGACATGGAAGCAATAAAAACAAAAGGCTTCACGCGAAAACTTCTTTGTTGTTCAAAAGTTGTTGCTATTAACATAACTTATACAATAGAGTGTTTGTTATTCATAATTTTTGGTTGCTTAAGATTAAATATGGTAATAGGAAAAAAAATAAGATAGTAGTTATCAAGTGTTTATGATAACAAATACGATATAATTATTTTAATGTTTTTAAGAGATTAATCACAATTAATCATGTTAATGAATATGTTTAATCATAATTGTTTGACTAATCTAATGGTTGTTATTTGTATCTCTCATCTCTCATTTTAAAATCGCTCTCACTTGAAATTATAAATTGATAAAAACATTAAAATTTTAAAAATAATAAAACAAGGTAAAATAACTATTAAAAATATATATTATATAAACCATATATAGAAATTATATATTATTGGTAAGTGAAAAAACTAATATTTTTATTTTAATAAACCGGTTATTAAATTTTAATTTTTTTATTTAAAGTTTAAAAGAATATATATATATATATATATATATATATATATATATATATATATATATATATATATATATATATATATATATATATATATATATATATATATATATATAACAATTAAATTTAGGGTTTGAATTTTCCAAAAATCGACATCAGACTCAAATATTAAAACGCATTTTTCTCCCGGTTCACAAATTTCCGGAAGACAAATATTATATGCAAACTAGGGAATTTCGTAAACTTTCCAAGAAGTTCATAATCGCTTCAATCAGAATCACGAGTAAAAAGTTATGCCTCTTTTACTGACAGTTGCTCCATAATTGCAAAAATCAGAATTGAGATTGATGAACATAAATTTCATCTCTCTCTTTCGCTTCCTAGATCCACCAACAATCCTTTCTTTTCATCCAACTCTAAATTTATTCGAATTTAATCCAACTATACTCAAGGCATAAAATCTACTGAATTAATCCATCGACTCATTATTTCCTTTGGAATAATTCCTTAATATCAATCATTTCTTTAATTCACCATCTGTGATTTGCGCACATCTCAAATTCGACCGATAAGAAACATGAGTCCATACTCTCGCTGGCTCGCAACAACATATCTCCAACAACATTTGCACTATTGCAATCAACATAACCTCGAACCAACTTCTACACACTATCAACATTTCCGGGAGCAAGCTTTTCCCCAACTTATTCCAAACCAATTCTTGCAGACAACAACTAGGATCTAACAAGCAAGCACCGACAGTGTTTCACACACATGTTGAGTACTAAGGAATAAACGACATTAGACAACATTGGTCGTACATACCGACCTGCTCTGATACCACTAATATAACACCCAATTTCTACCCGGTAATTATCGATAAAATCAGAGTAATAGAAATTCAACTAAATCAAACAAATAGGATGCCGCATTTCAACTTTAAAACATATTTATTAAATTTCATGAAACATGGATACATAACACTTTAACTCAGATGAAACCATAATAACAACTTTTATTCATTCTTTGAAACAAAATAATTTTCAAAACTAAGCAGCAGATTCACAATTATTCCACTAAATACAATTTATATCATCTTGTTCAACTTAGACAACTTAATTACAACATATTTTAATGGAAGTAACTTGAAACAACAACAACATAATAAGAATTCATCTACCTGAGTGTCACGTATCAAAGCATCGACACCGACTCGAACTAATGAAGATAAACAATCTTCCTTCAAGTTAACCTACACGTTACCAATATAGGGGTAACATTCAAACAGAAGGGGTGAGGTATCGAACAATATAAACAAGAGTATGATAATTAATACGTTAGATAGAATTATATAATTTCACTATTATCCAACAACAACTTAATAATCACCCACAATTTAACACTAACTTTATCAACTTATTACATACATCAACATTTACGACACAATCAACATAATCAACGTCAACTTCATCAACATAATCAACTTCATCAACATAATCAACTTCATCAACATAAGCAACATAATCAACTTCATCAACGTAATCAACATTAACGACAACAACTCAATCAACATAAGTAACATAATCAACTTCATCAATGTAATCAACATAAACAACTTCATCAACATAAATAATGCAACACAAGATGTGACTCAACTATGCATATGCATGTGGTATCATTGGAGTAAAACTACCAACTTAAAACATGTCAAGTTATCGAGGCATCTGCAAGGCATAAGCCTTCAACTTAATAATTTTACCAATCTAGGTCAACGTGGTGAGCATCAGTTCCAACTTAGAAATACAATGTATGCCATGATACAAACGACACAACACATAAAAACAACCTACTCAGAACAACATACAACAAACAACTCAGAACAACATAGCAACTTTTAATTCAGCACAGATTCAACCTTGGCATAGGCCTACAACTTATATATAGCAACGTTGGTAATTCGACCTACAACTTTAATATCAACATTGGTCATTTGACCTGCCACTTTAATATCAACATTGGTCTTTCTACCTACAACTTAATTATGCCCATAACGGGACAAAACAACATACTCAACGGTACTATAAAATCCATACATTCAACATGAATTCAACAAAATAAACCGAATGAAATCACCTACTAATTATTACGAACTACCTCGATAATTTTCAACAAAATACTGACTCTGACATCTTACACTGACACCATAAAACCTTATTATATCCTAGTTACTTTTAATTTCAATACTTGAAACCATTTTTAAAATAATGTACACATTATTAGCTTTCCAACGCTTCAAACGGCGTACGAATCGGACTCCCGAAACTCAAGTTATGAATTTTCGAAATTTCCAAAAATAAGCACTAACCTAGCTACGGGTTTGATCACTTTTTTGCCCAAAAACCCATCTGAAACTTCGATTTAATTCGCGAGACTCTTATTTTAACTTATTTTTACCTATTAGAACTCATTGGTAACATAAAAACTAATTTTCGTGATGATGAATTTCACACCAAAATTTCCCGTTTTCATTATTCCCAATCCAAAACAGGATTTCTTCACCGTATTTTCATAAAAACACTACATCATAATGATAATATTATAATTCAATCGACATAGATTAATCATTCTACAACTCAATCAATAACGGTAATCAATTTTGTTATTCAACCAAACAACACAACATACTGACAGCAACAACAACATAACAGATTTTCATAACTGATTCATACGAAGATCAACAGTAACATAGCACACGAAAACACATCAGTAAATCATACGAATCCCGATCCTACATACATTTTATCCTAATCTCGGTTATAGATTTTGAACCCCACCCTTACCATAGATTAAAGGCAGCTCGAATTATCTCTTAAAAATTCCTGCAAAAATCAGATCTTAGAGTACCCTAGCTCTCCCTTGTTCTTCCCTCTAAGACTTGTTCTTGCTCCAATTGTCATTAGGATTAATTCTCACCTAAAAACCCTCATTAATCCTTATTTTCTTCTTTTACTCTTTCTCACCCAATATTCATAATTTTAATTAGGGATAATTATACAAATCCCCCTGCCATTAGGGCGTGATTTGGTTTCCCCCTTTAAGTTTTTTTTAATAGAGACCCTCTTATAAAACCCAAAACCAAAATTTACCACCCCTTATTACCTCAATCCTGACTGGGTGATGGGTGACTGGGTGATTGGATGTTGACTGCGTAATCTCTAGGGTTTTCATCTTCGTATCCATAAAAACCCAATTTCTACAGTTTTCATGTTGCTTCCTCTCATCCATCGTTTTCTTCTTTTTCCCCTTTCTCTCACGTTTCTGTCTTCACCGTTCTTCATTATCGTTCAATTATTTTTTTCTGAAGCATACAATATGTCTATTGAAAGTAGTGATGCATCATTTTTTATTCCTGGTTTACTAGTTTGTGGTTGTGGTAGAGCAATGAAGATGTGGGTTTCAAGTACAAGCAAAAACCGTAATCGGAAGTTCTGAAAATGTCATAATAACACGAATGGTTGTGAGTTATTTTTATGGGATGATGAAATGGAAGACTCAATCAAAGGGATGGTGTTATTCAATTTGTTTGTAAGAAGTGTGTAATAGAAGAAGTGAATTTTGAAGCAATGACAATCAAATTAAAGAAGGTGAAGATGACACTTGAAGTTCAAAGAAGGGTTAATAGGAAGCTCAAGATAGGAATTATGTTGCTTTGTATTTTTATTGTGTTATTGTATAATCTGTTGTAATGTATTTTTGAGATAATGTTATGTATTTTTGAAGTTAAGTAAGTTCTGTTGTTATGTATAATATAAGTGTTATCAGTTGTAATGTATTTCTGATAAATTTCAATGGAAATAAGTTGTTTCTGGTTGTAATATAAGTGTTATGCATAATATATTGTTTCTGGTTGTAATGTATAATACCAAAACATAATATAGAAATTTCAATCTGGTTATAATGTATAATACCAAAACATAATATATTGTTTCTAGTTGTAATGTATAATACCAAAACATAATATCAAAACATAATATAACCAAAACACAACATAACAATACCAAAACATAATATATAACATCTGGTTATATTGGTACATATCAGTTGTACTGAAATTACAACTTAGCAGAAAACATAATATAAAGCATCTGGTAATATAGAAGAATACCAAAATAGCAGAATACCAAAATACATAATATAGCAGAATACCAAAATAGCACCAAAAGTTGTGGTGAAATTACAAATATGCAGAAAACAAAATATCAGTTAAAGATCATTGATGCATTTCTCTTTTGAACTAGTTGTTTTGTTATCTAAAACCCTAGCACATGTGTGGGTGTCCTTTATATTCTTTATTGTATAAGTGTGCTTGTGGCCCACTTTGGAACAAAGTATTAAAAAACCATATTTTTACCTTACATTCCACTCTCACTCTATACCCCTCATTTTTCACAAATCGTATTTTCCTCCCATTCAAAATAGTCCACTCACGAATTTCTCCCCTAAAGTCATCTAGGGAATTGAACTTCATATCCCATTTAAACTTGAAATTCTTATTCAGTTCTTCTTTTTTAAACTTCTCAAACCTTGGTTTTTTTCTCATCTTCTGAGGTATCAACATCAGAACTCAACAACTTTTCACTTACATAATCCTCATCATCCACACCTTTTTACTACAACCAGTTAAGAAACCACTTATTATTGGACCCTGACTAATTGGTATAGTGACATCAACGCCTTCAAAACCATCTGCAAGAGCAGTGGTCCTCTCATCCTCACTATCATCCAAACTTTCAACAATATTTTCATCACTAACTTCTAAATCAGACATATGATTGACACACTTAGGATTTATTCCACTCCCACTTGCATCTTGTTCAACAAAAAGTTCCCCATCTACTTCATTCTCATAATGGTAAGAAGCGACATCACATGCATCCTCGTCGTTCTTAATCTGAAAATGCTTTAGAGCAATTTCGGGGATCCTAGCCCACAATATGTACGACTCTACACGATAACCCCACCCACTGACTATGTTGTTAATGTGATTCATGATAAACCTATCTAAGTGTTCCCCAGAAACTACAGTAGACACACCACCCTTATATATCGTTTCTCTATCATTATGCTTCAGAACCCCCCCCCCCCCTCCATGTCTAAAAACAACGTTAAACTTTGAATTTTTCTGAAAATAGAAACATAAAATAAGCAACATTACGAAACAGATAACTAAGCAACATGTTCGAAATACCTGAAAATAGAAGTTCGCTTCCATTGCTTTGTCTTTAACATTGTGTTCTCCCATGGCTTCGTCTTCAACCTAACATTCTCCAAGATAACACTGAGCAAATGGGAACCCTAATTTCACGCGGGGGGTTCAAAATATATAAAAAGATAATTACATTACACAGTCAGCGGGGGTGGGGATTCAAAATATATAAAAAGGCAATTACATTACACAGTCAGCATCCAATCACCCAGTCAGCATTGAGGTAATAGGGGTGGTAAATTCTGGTTTTGGGTTTTATAAGGCGGTCTCTATTATAAAAAAAAAACTTCAAGGGGGGAAAACAAAATCACACCCTAATGGCAGGGGGTTTGTATAATTATCCCTTTTAATAATAATAATAATATTACTATTAAAATTATTAATTATCACTTAATAGAATAATTGGTCTACTAACATCTTAATGGGCCTACTACACAATACCACCAACTTTGTTATTTCTAACACAACAACCAAGCCCACTTAAGTAAATAGTCTTATAACTTCTAATTTTATTCTACGATTAAACCAACTTAATATCAACTTAGCAACTTAAATCACTGTAACACAATATCAACCAATAAATCACGAATAATTAATTTCTCTCCACTAACTCGATTAATTACCCGATTATCAACATATTAACTCAAACAAAAAATTCAACATATTCAAAAAATATTCTGAAAAGGCTCAATATTATTTTCCACAACTTAAATCAACTTATTTAATTCAACTGAAACCAACATAGTAACATTCCGATATTTCGGAAATCAACATAAATCTCGGAAATCAACACAAATCGACACAAATCAACACAACATAATACAAATATATTTAATTAAATAATTAATTAAATAAATGGGTGTTACACTCCTCATCTGTTTTAGGTAAAACAATGATTTTCGTCGATTAATACAAGACAACTCTCGCTAAAATCAACCAACACACCAAACATTTTCTACCTTGAACTACGAATGCTTTGACTTCCTTATAAGGATATGTGGCCACTGGATTGTGAGATCATGACGAGCTACCTTTTTTTCAACCTTTTTCTTCTTTCACCATAGTCCTCAGAACTATGTGTGCCTTGATTTATCTTTTGAGATACGTAGGAGCAGGATTGTGAAATCTTATTAGGCCCCCTAATAATAAAAATCTTTTTAGGTTTTTTCTCTTTAATAAAAATCCAAAACATTTCCCTTTTCTCTCTTTTCTATCCCAAATAAATAGAAGATTGGAAATTAACTTAAGTTAACTTTCTTTCTACCATAACTAAACAGTTCCCGTTGAGTACAATGGAAGTGATGGAGTGCTAATAACTCCCCTTGCGTAATCAACTCTTGAACCCAAATATTGGTTGCGATGACCATATCCTTATCCTTTCTTTTAGGGGTTTTATTCAATATTTTCCCTTTCCATCTGTGGGAATAACTTAAGATCGGTGACGACTCTGTAAGTCCATTTTGCGAGCGTGTGATTGCGCTTTGCGAGGTCGTTCTTATTTTTTGAGATATGACACCTATATATATAGAGGGGGAAATAATGAACTAACAATTTGTTAATTGTAATTTACGGAGAATCATCGGATGAATTTACAGTTGAGATCTCTTATAATGATAAAGATGATAATTTTCGTGCAATGGAAAGAAACTGAAAGAAATGAGACACACGTCGAATAGTTGGTCGAAACTGATGTGGTTGACCTAAAATAGTATGAGATCGATTTGGTCGGTCCAAAACAGATACCATGCTAATTATCATTTCATTCGTACATTGCTTTCTATTATTTAATTATCATTTCTTTTTAGCTAAACCAATCATTAATAAATTCTCACTTCATCTTTTAATAACCAATATTTAAATAGTTTGACTAGTCATTATTTACGCAGTTTGACTAACAAATATTACTCTTGCTTGCTAATAATAATTTTATTATGATTTATTATAAAATATAATTAAATATATTTGATTATTTAAATAATTATTTAAACAAAATTCATAAATTGGATTTACATATTTATGTTTTCAACCAATATTTTAGTTTTAATATTTTTCATCTTATTTATTTAATTATAAAACTTTTATTTTACTAAATATCAAATCATCTTATACATATAAAGACCTTACAATTTAATTCATTTTCCTTTTTATTTTTATTTCAAATTCATATCATTTTATGTAAATTATCCCTATTTCAAATTCATGTAATTCATTTTGATTTAATCATTTTATTTATACTCTTTTTAATATGATTAAAAATTCATGTCAATTATTAAAAGAGCATGCAATTATTTTTATTTAATAAAAGACCATACAAAGTATTTACATTTAAACTCCTTAATATTAATTGAGAAATCAATATAAACAATTTAAATTCTAATTCATCAATCTAAAATAAATTAATAATTTTATATTAATCTAATATCATCTTATTTTTAAAAAAAAACTATATTAAAAAAAAAGTACATAATTTAATAGAATTATACCATTATTTTATGTTACTTCATCCGGTTCATTTTATAAAAAATATTTCATCTTTCTAGATTCATTAAATAATTAATGTATCTGATTTATAATACAGGTACATTTATTATAAATCTAAAAAGATAAAATATTCCTTATAAAAAAGACCGGAGGTAGTACTAAACAAGATCTGCTCCTTGTGTAGGCACGGATTGCCTACTAGTTGTCCTACTAAAGTATTACTACTTTAAATAGTTGGACATTTAGATTTAAAAATAAAATAAAACAAAAATTTAATAAACAAAATAAAGAATGATGTTATATAAATAAAATTAGGAATGATGTTATACATAATCATATAATATTAAAATCACATTTTTAATTGATTCTCAAAAAATATTTATAATTCTTTGATTTAGAATGACATATATGTTTTCCCTCCAAAATAATTCAACTCCCAAACGCCTTAGGGCATCAATTATGTCTTCGTTCAATGTCATTGACCTTATTAGTATGATGTTAACTTGTGTTCTAAGGCACAAGTGAACATATGACCCATAGTATTATAGTAGTATAAATAAGCAAAATCTATACACCAATGATTAAAAAGAACTAACCACTATGTTTGATTTTGTTACACAGTTTTGCAAAGAACATTGATTGCTAGATAGTACGATACAAAGGCTGAGGTGTGTTAAAGGGATAAGTGCAACTTCCGGATTATACGGAATAAAAGAGGTGTTGGTATTTTAAGGATGGTTAATACTACTGCCACGTATGTTCGTGAATTTTCATTTCGTAATATAAAGCATTTCTCTTTTGCAAAAAACACTCAGTATAATTTCCGACCAGATAGTGATTTCATTTTTGAAAAATGCCGATTCAAATCTAAGAGATATGCCAACTGTTTATAACCAGGAAAAGAACCGAGTAATATCAGTGTTCTCCTACCTTGCTTTTGTCTTCAATGTAAATTTCTTCCAAATATCAACAGAATTCAGAGAATATAGAGGAACCATGTGTAGGTTACAAAAATGCCTCCAGCTCATTTGCTCAGAAGTTTCCTATTTTATTATATATAAAGATTATATACAATTTATACCAAACTGGTAAAAAAACTAATAAGCTCAATGGACAAATCTTTACCCTATGGTTAGAAGACTGCGATTGCAAAAAATGCTTAACCTAGTTCATAAATTTTCTACAATTGAGTGATTTGCAAAGGCAGGGAACTTTCAATTCTTCCTGCTCATCTGGATCGAACAAGTAATCATACCTGTTGCAACATCAGAGAAAAATAAGTTAATCATGTATACCGTATACCCCAATATGCATGCTTGGAGATGTGACAGCATAAAACGAAAAATGCGCAAACACTAGTACTGGGTGAAACTTACGTTAGTTCTTGACCAGCAGAAACATTGGTTTTGGCAATAAGAACAATCCGGCTCCCTTGATCACCCAAACTCAAAATCCTTGCATAGCAGTTCGGCATGCACTGAAGCAAATCAGGTTAAACATTAGTGTACTATTTTTCTTTTGCAATTGTAATATCTCTTGCATAAAATCACATGATGGGTATCACCAAATAAAACATTTACAGGACAATTAAGCTCAAGTCATAAAAGCCCACGCTGCAACAGTATAAACAAAAGGCATAAAGTTACAGTAGAGTCCAGTAAAAACATACAGAGTGGTTTATTAAACGAGCTATATTTCCCCTGTGTGTTGCATCGACCACTACTTCCTCACTGATCTTGAACAACTGCATAATTTATGTGCGTTAGTGCTATCAATAGCAGTGAATAAATTTTCAAATGTTATCAGCAATCATGAACCTCTCTATATAACACAGGCATTTTAACCAAATATAAGACTTATAAGAACACAAATGAAACACAATATTATTTTGAATGACTATAATAGGCTTTGTTATGTTAAGCAAAACAAAGAGAGGGTGAGTACAGACAGGTATTACAATCAATCTTAAGCAAGAGGCTCACATAGCAATCTTTGCCTTCCGAACGATATTTTGCTTCCCTCAGATCAGCAATACTACGCCTTACATGCTCACCACGATACTCCACAACCTGCAGACAAACATAACAAGTGTAAAGTTTGTGTTTAGAATAAATTGCAGAAACACATTAAAATAACACACAGTAAGTTACCATATCTCCTTCTTGTATATCCCTTCGAGCAAAGAGACCCCATCCATGAATACCCGATTTTCCGAAGCAAATTCTAAGTTTTTCAGTTTTCTGATACAAAATAATAAAAAATTACTTCAAATTAAGAAAGAAAGGACAAGATTTTAACTTTAGAAGTTGAGATAAGCAATTCAAGTAGTTAATTTATCAAATGGAAATATATGTAATACCTGCAGATGGTGAAGACGTTTCTTGAAAGAAGTAAATACTGTAGCATCCTATCACAAATCAATATTATAAGATACCAAATTAAAATTTTCTTTTCACATATTATAGTCACAACTTGGCACGACCAGGTTATTTATTGAAAAAGTAAGTCGAGCATATCATGTTGAGCATGAGGATTACCTTATAATTGTTCAATTGAGTTATTTCACTTATAGAATGAAGGCTGGGTCCCCTCGGCAAGTGAATTATTGGCACATCAGCTCTCTGGCAATATGGAAGAAAATGTGGTAAAGAGACCAAATTGAGAAGACAAAAAATAGATGATTTTGAACGAGCAGTGCCTATGTAAGTCATCATCGTACAACTCAAATAAACAAGAAATAAAATTCCCATTTACTCTCTAAAAATTACACGATATCGGAGCTTTTTGCCCTGATGTAGAAACTGTCCCACAAACATGAAACGGCCATGACAGAAGAAACCCTAAATCCCTAAATATCCTCTACCATCAGAGAGCAGCCAACAAAGTTCTTCCACATCTTTGATTGATGCCCTGTCTCAGTTTCAACTTGATACTCATTATTGAAAATTTAATGGGGAGAACTATCTTACAAGTAGCATTGCTGACAGCCTATAAATCTACCAAAGTTATGATGTGATAGTAAAATCTAGTTCATATACTTTATTTGTTTGTGGTTTATACTTTTTGTCGAATTATATAGTTATAAAAAGGATAATAGCACATATATCTACTTTTGAAATATATTGCACCTCCCTTTCTTACTTCTCACTTAAACAATAGGCGCATATATTTATATTGTAACTTCAATATATTAATATATTTCGAAACATAAAAGATATTTATCATAGTGGTCATTCCCAGATAGCAATGCAGAGCAAACAACATGAAATTGGTATAGCATGTTTAGGGATTGCCTCTACTTTGCACAAATAACAGCAGGGCCTGGTATAGTATGCACAGCAGGAAGTGGGGGTAGAAAGAGATTATGAAGTCGCACAAAGAACCATGACAGAGTAGAAATCGTTTGGTTCGGCAGTGTCTAGGTCGGTGGTGGTTGGCTTGGACGGAAGATTAGGGTTTTTAGTGTGCAAAATACCAAAAATGTCCCTGCAATGTCTCTACTTTAATTGTAGTTTTGGGTTTTCAAAACCCTTTCACAAACACGCCAAACTGCGGTGGAGCCAGCACACCTCATGCACCCTTATTGTTTGACACACCTAGCCTACTACTAGTGGTCGCTAGCCAATGTTCCACATTGCACCAGTGCAATTGACAACCTAAGAGCAAATGAATATTGCATCCTTGTATATCGACGAATGAATACGAAGTTAAAATATCATTTCTTCTCCAAAAATTACAAACATAAGAGCAAATGAATAGGGCAGTCAATACACTACAATGGCCATAATTATATGTTTAGAATCATCACCTTAATTGGAGACCTTTGGTGCACACGGCATCTGGCAGTAGAAAATGGCTCAACCCTATCATTTTCAGTGGTTGAACATCCATTGAACTCTATATTCTTTGATGAAACCAGCCTTGATCCCCGGAAGTATCCCTTGTGGTTTTCAATCGAAGTTCTAGGAGAGAAAATCCCCAGGGAAGAATGTGCAACCAGTACAGAATCTGGACTTGGGACTCTGATAATGAATTAGCATATTAAACATCATAAATAAAATGGAAATAGCAGTTTATCTAATCGGATCACTAAAGCACAAACCTATGAACTGAACAGTAAATTAACTTCTTTGTTATTTGAATCCCATTCTTCACCCTGGAATGCAACTGTATGTTTAAACAATATTAGCATATTTCCCTAGCTCTTGTAATCCGCACATAAATAAATTCAAATACATAGAAAGTAATTAATCAGAATGAAACCCAGAGGATGCACCTGTCCTTCAAAAGAAAGAGGGGATACTAGGGGAGGAGGACAAATCAAATAAAAGTAAATATATGTGATCAACCTAGTCAACTCAAAAGAAACGGGAAACTTACTTCCATGGTATACCCAGCTCTTGATGCGCACATTACATGAAAATAAGTAGCACACTTGCAACAACTTGTACAAGAACCATGACTTTGTTTACAAATTACACACGTCTGCAATCACAATGGACAAGAAACATTTACATGAGTTTCTAAGTACAACCGAGACTAATATAAAATATGAAAGAAGGGAAAGCCAAGTGTAATTTGCATAACAACCCAACCATTATCTTTCTGAATAAATGAAGAAAGAAATATAACTGAAGATGGAAGACTATATATAGTGAATTTAGTGCTTAATTACTTTAAGAACAGTCATCCAAAAATAAATAAGAAATAATACATTTTGTTTGAATATCATAAGTACAGTACAATTTGTGTAAATATACTGACTGACAGATATATAAAAAAAAATAAAAAAATTTAAAAAAAACAGAACGCTATGCCCAATATGCATTCTGGTATATTTTGGACTCGGCCAAATAAAAATCAAAACCATCCAGTGTGCATTTGGGATATAATTGATTGGCATTCTTAATCTTGTGTCCAGATTTTTTTAGTTTACTTTCCTACATAATATTTAGCTTCAAAGTTCACAATTATTATTATTAACCTATCAATTGTTTATTAGTAAAAGTGTGAAATAATTGAAAATATTACACAATCTAAAATTAATCTTGTGCACTGCACAGGTCAATGCATTTATAAATTTAGAATTATCCAGCATGCATTCTGGGCAATATTATAGCTTAAGCCAACTATTAACAAATGATAAGATCAACTAATAGCCTGCCATCTCACCTTCACAAAGGAATTAGGAGGAATTCTAAGAATTCCAAGGGCAGGTTCCATGACCAAAGGGTTTTTGAAAACAACTTCACGTTGAAACCAAGCGCATATAACATGAACCCACAACATCTCGACATCAGTTGGCTTCAGAGCACCACCTGCAAATCATGTTTCCATAAATAGCCATATCAAATTAGCAATTAATCATATAAATGATCATGGAAGCTAAAATACAAGAAGCACAAAACATAGAATGGGCAATAGAAAAATTAATTATGTCAAGACTTTTATATAACTTCAATTATTCACACCAGGCGTTTAAAGGATTTGTCTTAATTTCGTGAAAAAGAGAGAAAAAAATGGTTATAGTAGGTATTGATCATCCACCAAAGTAAAGCAAACTATTTGAATAACAGAAATTCAAGCCATTAAATGAATAAGAAGCCCTTCTTTCCCATCTCAGAATTGGAGTCCAGGATCCACCATTTGTTACTGTAATAAAAACTTAATATCATAGGATACAGACAGAAGAACAAAAAGAGTTCAGATTGCCCAAAATACTAGATTGACGTGCCTTTTACTGGACAAAGGCAACACTCTCTTTCAACGTCAGGAGTTTCACATACTCTACAAACCCAGGAAGTAAAATCCTGAACATGCTTTGCACCATAGCATTCTTGGTGAACGGCTATTTGGCACCTGCATAATAAACATGAAAACATATATAATTGACATCACCGCCTTTAAAACCTCAAAGTTTTAAAAACAAATCATACAAAATAATTCTACAGCTAAAGGGTAAAGATCATCAACAATAATTGAAACACCTGTTACAAATGATAAATTTGTTATCTTCCCAATCTTCAACCCATCTACAAACAGCACATCTTTCTGTCGTCCATTTTGCACGAATTGGCTCATACTTCTCTGCCACAATAAGTAAAAGCAAATAAATATACGCCTTCAGATATATTCAAGGGAAAACATGCAACAGCATGTTTCATAAGGCATGGTAAAAAAGATATCAAGGCTTTGGTATGTAAGAGTTAAATGAAATGAACACTTACCTTGCAAAAAAGCAAGCACCTGCTGCTGATTTAATTCATGGGGAACTCCATCTTCTGAAATGTGCTCCGTGATCTATAGTTAATGTTGAGTCAAAAATAAGAAAGAAGCACCCCGTAATAATAAAGAAGAAAGGCACAATAATAACCACATCCCTCATAAATAACTATATACTTTGTGACCATTAATTCAAAACCAGCACAAGCAAAAACCAACATATATGTGTCATGAGTCTGATATAGAAAGAAATAATACAAACCCATTTTTCAAGTGGTAGCATTGAGTTTTTCACTTTCACACTGTATTTCCATTTTTTGGCTCTGCTTCCAGTATGTCGTTCCCATTCACTGGGTGTCCGCTTCTTTGAATCACAAGAGACACACTTGCACATAATTCTGAAAAATGAAATCACAAGCAGCTCAATGGAAGTCTTCTAAAGAGAAATTATATGCATTCACAACAAACTTCCAAGATCATAGACAGATTTGTAGACAAATCCATATTGGTTTTAGTTTATCTCTCAAATAACTCTGGATATGTGCTAATGAAATAGATAAATGTGAAATCATAAAGAAAACAGATTCATATGCATTATAGAAAACAGAATATATATATATATATATATACACATAGACAACCTTAGGAAATTCCAGGGGACAAAAGAAAAGACAAAAATGATAAAATGAAATATGAGCACCTCAAGAAATATGGAATTAGATAGGATATAACATAAACAAACTTATTCAATTTTATACATTAAAATTGGATTATAAATCCCATAATATCCAAGAAGGGCTAATGGCTTACAAATGAAGCTTTGGGAAGTAGATTCCTTCCATTCCATTGCACACCACCGATAACTTCTCAGGAACCACACCATTTTGGCTATACTCCACTGATCTGTCTCAAAAGATATCAAATTGTAAGATTCAAAGTATAAAATAAAATGCCGAATACCCCGAATTAGAAGGGAAAAAACAGCAATGGATGATTAATAATATGTACTTGATTTTTGACTTGTATGCTGTTGATTCTGGTAGTTTACAATTGATACTTTTCTTGCAATCTGGACAATAATAATCGGTATTTTCCAGATCCTGCAACCAGAAGCCGGGTATTTATATTTAGTTTAAACCACTTTGTGAACCAACATAGTTTTTTAAAAGCAGTCATTGTGAAATCAATATATAGTGCCACATTAACCACAACACAGCACCTTGAAATGTTCGGTAGAAATTTTGTCACACTCAGCATGCACCCATACATTGCAACCATCACAACATACCTGATTCAAAGAGTTCCCAAAAGATATCAAAATTTTGAATTAATTGTATCAAAGTATATTTAAATAAATATTGGGAAAGAAACTAAATTTACAAAACAGACAATCTCACCCAATTCCCACCATCAGAATGGTGCCAAATCTTTTTGCAAATTCCACAATATTGTTTTGATTTTCGTAACTGTAAGAGCAGAATATAAATTTTTTTGTTTCAAATCATCTACCCATTTTGAAATTATTTAGTGAATTTTGAACTTTGAAGCACTAAAATAACTCATTCTGTATAACCTTGGAACAGTGTTTGCAATGAAATTGTGGTGCATAACTTGAACCCTTAACCTTCTTCATGGTTTTGCAAGGCAATATCAAACCACAGCTGTCACAACATCTAGTATCCTGCACAATATATTCAGTGGATAGAAACAAACAAATAACCAGCGTTGATGGAGATACAATTTTATACAGTTAACTCTAATCCAAATCTTCTTTTTAGCAAAATTACTGGACAAAGCAACATACAAACTAACAAGAACACAGCAAAAGACTTACAATCCACATTTCAGTATGGACTATTGGAATTTTGCATACAGATTTATAGAAAGATATTCACAAAGAGAATTGTTAGCATTTATTCTAGACAGGAGAAGAACAATTTGAAGTCAATGTCAATCTCATCCAAGATCATAAATATTTGTAAATAAAAAAATTTACAGGTCCGTAGCAACTGGAACAGTAGATTTGTTGCATCCCTGTTTCAACTAGTTTTATCAATAAACTCATATCCTTGTTAGAAATAGAATTTATAAACGCTCAGACAAATGGACCTGCCAGTTTGCAATTTTAATTTGGCTATAAACCTTATTTGTTTCAAGATTATGATACATGTTGGGACAGAAAAGACTTAGATCACACTGTCTTTTGTTCGGTTGGATACTCTGGAATTTGGAGTAATAGATACTAGATGTAGATGCATACACCTATTAGTCTTTTTAATTTTGCATTGTCCATTGGGTCCATAGTACAAAATGATGGAAAAATAGAAGTAAATCGTTGATTCAAGCTGAGTGGTTGAAATGGAGGAGGCCTCGTGTGTTTTATGTGACACGAAATTACGGCTCAAATTGAAGGGAAAATTTTATCGGAGAGTTTTAAGACCAGTGATTTTGTAGAGGACAAAATGCTTGGGGGTAAAGAACCAACACCAGAATAAACTAAGTGTAGCAAAGATGAAAATGTTGCAAAGATGAAAATGTTGCAGTGGACAAGTTGTAAGACTAGACAAGATAAGATTGAAAATGACAATATTAGAGAGTGTGTTGGGGTAGCACCTATAGTAAAAAAAATGGTGGAAAATAGGCTTAGGTGGTGGAAATGTAGAGAGAAGACATGTGGATTTTGTAGTAAGGAAAGTAGATCAGATGGAGAGTAGTCAAACAACTACAGGGAGAAGAAGACCTAGAAAAACTTTAAGATAAACTATTAAGGAAGATCTCGGGATTAGAGAGTTGAATTGAAACATGGTTTTTGATAGAACATTGAATTGAAACATGGTTTTTGATAGAACATTGAATTGAAACATGGTTTTTGATAGAACATTATGGTATTATTGTGTAGTTTGATCCATGTAGCTGATCCCACTTAGTGGGATAAGGCTTGGTTGTTGTTGTTGTATCATGGACATGAAAAACTAAAAAATCTTGTGAAAACAGAACACATGCAGGTTAATGGGGTCAAAATTTACCCAGTTCAAATTTTGTAACCCTAAAGCCGCTATCCTTCAACGCTTTGTACTAAATCGCAAATCTCATAACAAAAAGTGGTTCGCTCAAAATTTCACTATGTTATAGCCGCTATTTGCATGGTAGTTAAAATCCTGATTTGAATCATAAAATCCCACGATTTTACGATTCTGCACACAGAACCCTATTTTGGTGGAATCATCCGTGTTAATTGTTGAATTGTATAATCCACGATTTTTGAAATGTTTCTGCGATTATGCTTAAGAATAAATTTAAATTTCTATAAGTACTTGAAGTGTGATTTAGGGTTTTAATTATCTTACTTGTGAGTTATGCTTGTGAATTTAAATTTACACAAGTATTTCAAGTAATTTATGTGTTATGTAAGGTTTTAATCATCTTACTTGTGAGCTATGCTTTTGAGTTTAAATTTAAACAAGTATTTCAAGTGATTTGAAGTTTTTTTGTCTTACTAATGCTATTTTATATGCTTATACTACATGAATTCATATGCAAATATATGAGTTTTATGTATTTTGTATAGTCTTACTACTATTAGTGTTACAATTCCAAGTTTTACTATTTAACTTCCCCTTACCGATTTTGCATAAAATCTCACTTTTAACTACCTTCGATATATGGCAATACTACCCCAACAACAACAACAACAACAACAACGACAACGACAACGACAACAACAACGACAACAGCCCACTTATATCTAAGGGAATAGTTGTAGTTGTTGGTACTATTACAGTACTCACCTTGCCGCGTGATTGAAGTATTAAGCTTAAAATAAATAAAACGACAGCATACTCCTCCTGATCCCTATATGGTTGAACTTTATTATCCTAACACATAATCATATAATTAAACAGAATTTATATATTGTATTTAATCATCTTATGTTATCTTTGAATCAAGTTAAATAGTTCTATTTTCATGTTTTCTATATAATTAAAATTAGGGTAACTTTCAAATTGTTGTCTATTAATTAATGTTTTTCAATATTATCAATTGTTAAAATTAATACAACAATACATACATATATTTCATTAGTTTGTTACCAAAAAAAGATTTGAGTAAAAAATATTCAAGTGAACTAAAAATGTATAGACAAATAAATAGACATCCCGAAGTCCTTGCTTGACTAAAATAAAAACCTTAGGCAAAAAAGTTCATAAATGCTCTTATCTAATCAGCTGATGAAAAACACAAATATAAAAAATTAATTTCACCTGATCCTGGCAGTAGTATTCCTGATCAATATTTGAAATCATGACCTCTTCAACTCTATCAGGTTGAGCTTCTACATTAGTTACTTCCTCCACTTGCAAATGTGATTCCAGAATACCATCTTTTGCCAACTTTGCCTCTTCCAGGGCCATGCGAAAATCACTTGGTTTGCATTTGAACAATTGGGTCTGCCCCTGAAATCTGGATAAAGATTTAAAACAAATTACTGATTAAATCCCCAATATTCCAACAGAAAAAACTGCAGCTACTGCCATCTAACCATACACACCTGTTCATGAACTCCGAGAAGGGGTATATCATCCCCTGTTTCACCCATGCATAATCCTGCCAATTCATTATTCTTTTAGAGTTCAACACAAAAAACATAAATCAAAAACTCAAATTTACAACGATAAATAAACAAGACTCTCGTAAAAAGAATTACCCTTTGCGTTCCATTTTTAGAATAACCAAAAAACATTACACAAAGCGCATAAGGAACACAACAGTTCAAGACGGATTTAGGAGCCTCTAAGAGGGGATCAATCACCACAGCAGGCCAAGCCGGATATCTCTTCCCACATTTGGCCCAAACAATATCACCAAGAGCAAAATCTTCTGGCCTATAAATCTCTCTCCTCTTTCCATCATTCCCATTACTCTTTTGCTCTACATCCTCAAAACTAAGACCAGAACCAGAAGCATTACTATCCGTCTTCATTGTCTTTCTACCCACACTAGACAAATGACCACCCTCCCTATCCTCTACCTTCATTTCAGCACGTGGAAAACACATAGAATTTTTCAAAGAACTCGCCTCACTATACTTAACTTGATCATTCTCAACAAAACTCTTATCATCTTCAAAGCTGGAATCTCCATCTCCATCCTCCGTTTTCATTCCTCGATCCTTCCATGTATCAAGAACCACAGAGTCATTGAACCTCGACGGAAGGGTCTGAAGGCGGCCACGTGAGGACCGCAATAACGGAGGCCGAACCTCCCCAGAGCCCCGCTCGTTCACCTTTTTCCCATTCAGAGACATAGAATTCGAATTAAACTCAACCTCACCACCACCATCACATGCAGAATGCGAAACTTCACTATTCCAAGAAGCAGAACCACTGCTGAAATCTTCAGCGTCACCCAAAGAGTAAAACTCATTCATCTTACGCTTCTTCTCAATCCCAGAACACCCTCCATGACCCTCCGAATCAGGCTCCTCCAATTTACACCGTTTTAATTTCGGCATTTCAATTTTCGCAGTGCGCTTAATTAACATATTGTTGTAACCGTCAAAAATAATGATTCTGGTTCATCAGAAAACCCTAATTTCAAATATCAAAGCAATGTTATCAAGATTCTCGCAATTCGAGTCCCCTAAAACCTCCCTGTGCAAAAACAATCCACGAGTCACAAATCTGGAACCTCGATTCCGTAAACCTAATGCAAAAACCCTGAAATCGAACAATGAAGCAAACAAAATAATGAAAACCCAAAAACTGATCGGTTTTATATTATTCCTTCCGAAAAAGTCGGAGAAATACGAAAAGGCACAAGAGTTCACCGTTGGGTTCGATCTCCGAAGCGATTAGGGGAAAACGCAGAATGAGAAATACTGTGAAAACACAGATTTTGCAGAGAAACAATGAATTTGAATTTGTTGAGAAAACAACAAATAAAAACAAAGAAGCAGAAGAAGCTTGTGTTGTGGTCTGTGTGTGCCACAAGAAACGGGTTCGTTAGGAGTATATTGAATTTGTTCATTATATTTTTTTATTGGATTTTTTTTTTTAATCCAATCTAGTTTCTAACAAAAATAAAAATAAAATAATGGAGTCTATTATTATAGTTTATAAAAATAAATAAAAATATATAAGTTAATTGAAAAGAGAAAATCACATATACACCGTAAAATAAATTACACAATCAATCGATTACTGTCATGCATTTTGTGTCATTAGATTGTAAATTTTAAGTTAATGGTATGATATGACGGATTGATGAATTCCTATTAAACGATAGTGTAAAATTATTTTACACTTTTAAATCAAATAGGTTCTCACGACCATCAAGTTACAAAGATAGACATTTCCTTATCTGTAGGGGAGGAACGAGAGTTAATCGACCGACTCAGAAAGAACGTTGACCTGTTCGCCTAGGCTCTCTCATACATATCAGGTATAGACACAAAAATTGTAGGGCATAGCCTTGTTATCCATCCTTCACCAAACCAGTAACACAGAGGAAATAGAATGTAGGTGGGGAAAATAGGGTCGCCATTGAAGAAAATCTGGAAAAAAATATATCCAACATTGGATTCATCATTGAAACAAAATACCTCACTCGACTGGCCAACGTAGTCATGGTACGAAAGGGCAATAATATATGGTGCATGTTTGTAGACTTCACGGATATGAACATTAATTGTCCCAAGGATTCATATCAACTCCAGACATTGAACGTACTTTATTCGACAACTTCAGGACACGATCCTTGAGACTATGCATGGCAGCTGCAAAAAGAAAAACTTAAGTTAATTATCGAATAAAATGGTCGAATACAAAAGAATAGTGAACATAAACTACCTAAGAGACAGAGGGACTCCTCGCTCGTCCTACACCCGAGCACGACCTAAGTGTTGATTAGTCGAGTTTCAAAGAGAGGTTCCTTGTCGTCAGACAAGACAGGATTGTCCAGCCGATCCACGCAGAGGGAAGGGGTAAATCTCTGGACGTAAGCGACCAAATTCTTGTAGGTCGCCCTGTCCTCAGGCCCCAATTTTTTCGGCTTCACAAAAAATTGATTTGTGCTTCGATTGAAATGAGCTCGCTGCCACTCGAGCGGGATGGTCGAGACAAGACACTCTTCACCTCGGGCATCATGCTGCTCGACATGGATATTGTGCAAGGCCCGCGAGGTAACAGGCTTTACTTCATACTACGTGTCCTTGAAATTTCTGACCAAGTCAACATAAGTTTTAAACAGTCTCCTCGGCTGCTAAAACGAGACTCGACTGTGTCGCCCGTTCACACTCGATCACTGTAGATGGAAAACACGGAAGAAGTGGGGCAAAGTGCAACCGACTTCAAGGTACTGGCACACCAGTTCGAATGCCCGAACGAACGCGATGAGATTAGGGTGCAGCAGGGGCCCAAATCGAGCCATCTGAAGATGTCCGCCTGAAAACTAGTGAACGGAAGACGGAACCCAACCTCTCTAAAAATGAATTTGTACATAGGGAAGCGTGTTCCCCGAAAAATCGAGCAAATCCGCTGCTCGATGAGAGGGGTGTAACACTCCCAGTTCGGAGGGGCCCCCGGGGCCAAGTCCTCGACAATTGTATGGGCGGTAAGGTCAAAAATCACTTTCCAACTTCAAAATTTTACAAAAAAATACACATTTGGTTTCCTTGTTCTAGCTTGTTTCCAAGAGTTTTGAAGGTGGTAATCACTTCCTTGATACATTTTGAACACAAAGGCATCATCATCATCATCATCAAATCCAACTTAAAACGCATAAACCGGATTCTTATTTTCTCACTTTTATGTTTTTTTCAATTTCGTATATTCATGCATTATAAATAATATTTGACTAATGATTTGTGTTTGTGGTGTTGCAAGGATTTTTTCTGGGCGATTAATTCAAAGCTTCATGGCCAAACACGCAAATCACCATTGTTAGGGTTTTGGGATCAAAATTAGGAACTTTCGATTAAGGCGGCCTCAAGAACTTTTGATGATATATTTGAATTGTGCAGATCATGGAAGATCGATCGATGTAATTATTTTGGATTAATCTGTTGTATTTTGGGATATTGAAATTCGCAGGTCAATTAGCTACGAAAATTTCGTAGCTAATTTGAAGTCAAACCGCAACTAAACTTGGAAATTGGAGGAAGAAGATAACCAGTCATTCGCGCGCGTTTTCTGATTTTGAAATTTGGTTTTATTATATAATTTGTTATTTGCGTTATATTTCATAGAAATGCACGTGGCTTGGTGGCAAGCGCGTTGAGGCTGCAAGAGGGAGGTCCTGGGTTCGAATCCAGACCTCCCCATATTGTTTTTTTTGCGATTTTCTTTTTCTTTTATATTTTATTTCTTAATTATGATTATATTAACTATATTAATCAAATAATTAACCATTAACCCTAAAATTAATTTTTTTTCAATCTTTTTCTTAAAAAACAAAACCAATCATTATTTTCACCATTTTTTCCCAATTAATTATTTTTGTAAATTCATTAATTTAATCATTAGGATTTAATTAACTTTAAAAGAAAACCTTAATCTTTTTTTAACCCTAATTTTTTGTTAACCCTGATTTTCTATAATTTTTTAAAACCCTAATATTTTCATAAAAAAATATAATAATAATTAATTGTTTAACTTAATTTATTTTGATTGCCTTAAATTATTTATTTTTATTTATTAGAAAATTGTATAGGATGTCTTATTATGTAATTTATTTTTCCGCTCGATTATGTAATTGTTTTCCTTATGTAATAGCTTAGGTTTAAATTCCCGTCTTTTATTTTCCGCAATCCCCCTAAAACACAAATGTACCCCCTCCCCTAATGTAATAGCGTAGGATCTTTATTTCCGCCTTTTAATTTTTGCAAACTATAAATGTGTGGTTAGTAACTTAGGGAGTGCAAATATTGTATGGTTAATTAATTGAATCTAGCCCACTAATTTTTAAGATAAATATTTGAAATTAATATTCACACACGTAAGTCGATCGTTCTACGATCGCCATCTGCACCTCCTAGGGTTTTCCTCTTGGTTGCCTTACGAAAATATGGTCAAGTCCCTCGAAAGTGGGGGTGTCTTAAGCAAAGTCCCTTCAAACAGAAAAATCATTAAGTCCCTTCAGATTCAAAAGATCATAAGTCCCTTCGTGGTTGCCTACGGAATAAATGATCCCGTCCCTCCCTTGATGACCATACAGAAAAAATGATGATAGTCCCTACGAATTGCTAAGACACCTCTACCAGTTACCTACTATGACCATACGATGACCCTACGCCCGTCCCTTAATAAATCCAAGGTATGTGACTACTTACTTCTTAATAGTAAGGACAGTCTAACCCTTGAAAGGAAATAGAAAAATATGAAAGACCAACTTAGGGTAGGTAGCTCTTAATTACTTGCTCACACTTTCAAAAAACTCTTTTCACACCCCACTTTTAAAACATTTTCAAACTCAAGACTTTGTATACATCCATACGAGGATCATTACAAAGAACTTCTGAAAATCTTTTCTAAAACACACACTACACATTCTTTCAAACAAGTTAAAGTGAGCTAAGTAATTAAGAGCCCATGGATAACCATGGATACAAAGGGTGCTAATAGCCTCCCTTTGTATAACCTACCCCTAAACTCAAATCTTTTTTAAAAGGTCTTTCCTGTTCTTTTATAACCTTTCCTATTGGATAAAATAAAAGTCGGTGGCAACTCTTGCTATCCGCATATGTTTTTGTCAAACAAAAACACCAAGTCAGTTCTCCCACCGTGTTACACTCATTGTGCGGATTGAAGTGATATGTTGAACATGTTATGCTCCCATTAGTGGAGGATTGATGACTCAGTGTCCATCTTATGATGATGAAGTCGGTACTGCATGCATTTGTTGTATGACACATACTAAGTGACATTGCATTTTGTTTATGTATGTTGATGATGATGATGATTGAGTTGAATGTTGTATTGTTGTTATTATTGAAATGACGTGAAATTCCTTATTATTTTCTGTTTATTATACTATTATAATGATTGTAAATTTACTTACCCCGCCTGTTTGAATGTTACCCCTATGTTGGTAACGTGCAGATTCTCAAGGATAACTTCGGTGCATGGAGTCGTTTGAAGTGTTTTTCCTTTCCGTTTAGTTTGAAGTCTTAGGTGGTATCCTGCTATGACATGTAACATCGGGTTGGGAAAGAATGTGGACCACCGAGTCCTTTTGTTTATTTTCTACATTGTTAAACTATTTGTTGTTTTTATAATAATTAAATTATTTTATGAATGAAGCATGAAGTTTGATTCCACTCGTAGTAAACGTTAATATGTTGAAGCATGCTATTAACTCATGTTACGGGACATGACATCTATAAGATAAAACGATTATGAATGAAATGTGACACCATATGGTGTTTGTACTCTGATTTAATTGTTTGTTTCGTATATATTTTAATGTGGGGTAAAAGGGTGTTACAACATACACCCAACAACCAACTGAACATGATTACCAACCACATACACCCAAACTCGCGACCAATTAATGCCACACACCCAAACACAAAACCAAGAACATGACCCATACCACCAACATGCATATATAGCCACCACATCTTACCATAACACCAATGAGGCATATGATACAACCATATCCTACCATAGCACCCAACCAATGTACACCCAAGCATCACACCACCAAAGCACCCAAACATCACACTGTCAAAATACCCAACCACCACATGCCTATCAAACACCATAACATTCATTGCTTTGTTTCCAAAATGAATCAATGTTCCAATTTAACAAACCAACCTAAACACTTGTAACTCAACTAACACGACCCAACTACGACAACAAGGACATCGAACTCGATTACGTCAGTGCGTGACACTGTTAAGAGATGCTAGATATGATTGATAATAATAATGTTTTAGGAACCTCGCTCCAAACACCTTAGGTGAATCCATGAAAGCACTAAACACCCTAGATAAATCCTAGGAGACAACAATCACCTACGGGAAATCATGTGCAACCTCAACAATAAAGAGCACCGCTAGATTATAGAACCAGTGACCACTATGATCAAACACGTCGTTAAAATTTATCTACAAATTTTTTTCGCTTTGTAATTCTATTTAAATTTGATAATATTAGTTTTTTTTTACAATTGTTTTATTTTTAATTAATTATAACTTTGATTTAAAAAATAAATTAAAATACAATGCACTTATGTGATAACGAGAAAAAGTATCGTTTATATTGTTATGTTTCAATGCCGTTTTATCGCATATTTGTCGTTTTAACACCCGATTCCTCGAGTTTTCTCTGTCATTTTGCAGGTACATCATATACAGAGCTAAATCATGAGCCACAAGTGAAATGAACAAAAACAACCATGAAAAGATGAAGAAAAGAGGAATTCTGCATAACCTGCACTTTTTGTAACAGTCACGATCGTCACCTAGGAGTCACGACCGTGACACGCTAAAAGGAGCAGTCACGGTCGTCACAAGTCCCTCACGACCGTGACGCGCATAAGACACGGAAGACGAACGTGACACCCTTGTCACGAACGTGACAAGGGGAATTTAGGGTATTTTGATGAGACTTGGTCATGAACGTGTACGCTACGTGAATCCAACCTTCCTATTCTCCCGCAGACCCAGTATGTCAACCATTTCCTGGATTTTCTCAATTTCTACGAGGCCCATGCACCAACTCCAACTGCCAAGCCCAAAACATTGATCCTATAAATAGCTTAACTTCAAGAAACAATTTACAGAGTTTTGATTTAAATTTTCTTGCGGAAGCTCTGCCGTTTTTATTTGCACCCTTTATTTTTCCAGCATTTATTTTACTTGCTTTAATTTTCTGTATCTCAACCAACCATATAACAATTTCCAACATTAGGAAATTGTTATAATTAAATTTGTTTCAAAACCTTCAGAATTCTCCTAGTAATTTTTATTTCCGATTCCGGTCCGTACTCCGAGTTTCCAGGCTGTGGAAGAAGGAGTCTAACATTTTGATTGTATTCAGGTTTTTATTTAAATTGCATTTATATTTAATGTTAAGTATTTATTTTTCTGTTATGCATATTTTATTTTGTGTTTTTCTGCCTCTGTCTGGTTCAACAATAATGAGTAGCTAAACACCTTAGGGCGGTATGTAATTAAAAATCAACTAAATCGGTAAAATCAATTCTAGGCTTAAAATAATTAAGAGCTTAATATTATGGCTGAGACTTTTTATTATAAAATCAACCTTTTTGTTACGAGAGTAAGGAAAGTGTAATAGGTTAGGTCAAGACCACGAGAGTGTGAGATTTTAACCAGATAGCTAAAGTTAGGCATTTAATTTAAATACAGCGAGAGCGCTTTAAAATGAATTAGAATTACTAAGTTTCCAAAAATTATTTCTAAACACTTATGGGCTAGCGAGAGCAGGCATAGGGCTTTAGGGGTAAGATCTGAGATAAGACCACGAGAGTGTGAGTTAAAGATATTTAAACTAGTAACCTCTACGGAATAGATTAAGTGAACCATCTTTATAAGCCTAGGTTAGATTGACCCGTCTAAGTTATCATAATTACATACCGACCGCTTTAGTATTATTCCATTAAACTTAAATTTAATTCCCGCCTTTAATCTTTAAAAACAACCAAAAAAATCGTGACAACCATTCACCTTAGCTAAACTAGTAAATCCTCTAGCACTAAGTAATCATAAAGTCCTTGTGGATCGATAATCTTAAATATTACTTCGATAGGCTGTGCACTTGCAGTTAAGATACCGCCAGACGCATAATTAGACACGTCTTTAGCCCATCAAGTTTTTGGCGCCGTTGCCGGGGACCTTAATTTAGTTACTAGTGCACTTTAGGGTAGCATTGTCTAGACTAAGGTAACAACTATTTTCTTTTCTTAATTTAAATTCCCGAGTGTATGCCAAGTACTCGCTCTCAAGGCGAAGACTTGCAACCTCTAATCCCAGAATCGGAACGCTTCTTACACGTAAGAAGACGGATATTCGATTACGAACAAAATTACAATATTCCAGATCTTCAAATAGATCCACCTAAACCAGTCGTAACATCAAAGGACGCAGAGATGGCTGAAGAACAGAATCACCCACTCAAATATTATGCTAGTCCTTCGCAAGCTGAACCGCATTCCAGCATTGCCGCACCGGCTATCAACCGAAACGATTTCGAACTAAAACCTTCGCTGATATCGGCCGTGCAACAAAATCAATTCTCCGGAAATCCTACCGAGGATCCGAACCTTCATCTTTCAATCTTTGTGCAATACGCAAATACCGTAAAAGCCAATGGAGTTACCCAAGAAGCTATTAGACTACGTCTTTTTCCTTTTTCACTTCGAGACAGAGCGAGAGCCTGACTTCAATCTCTGCCTTCGAATTCAGTAACTACATGGGAGGAACTAAAGAGAGTTTTCTTGACCAGATATTTCCCACCTAGCAAGACAGTTATGCTAAGAGCTCAGATCAACGGATTTAAGCAAAGGGAAAACGAATCATTATTCGAAGCTTGAGAACGCTATAAGGATATGCTGAGACTTTGTCCACATCACGGATTAGTAGAATGGATGGTCATCCATACCTTCTATAATGGACTCTTGTACAATACAAGAATGACAATTGACGCTGCCGCAGGCGGTGCACTGATGGACAAAGAATATAACGATGCTAATGCACTTATCGAAAGTATGGCTCAAAACCATTACCAATGGGGAAGCGAGAGAGTCGCAACTGAGAAACCAACAAAAGGAGGTATGTACGAAGTGAGTAGTATGGACCAAGTCAATGCAAAGTTTGACCAATTAAACCAAAAGATCGACAACTTGGCCATAACACCAACAGCCACCGTGGTTGCAGTAACACCTAACTGTGAGTTATGTGGAGTTCCAGGACATGATGTTCCTGATTGTCAACTATTAACAGGAATTCCCACAGATCAAGTGAATTATGCTCAAGGAAACCCATACTCAAACACATACAACCCAGGTTGGAAGAATCATCTGAACTTCTCCTATAAGAATAACAATGCTTTATACGCACCAGGTCAAGCACCAGCTACACCACCAGGATATCAAAAGACTGCTCCTAATGTCCCTAGAAAATCGAACCTTGAATTGATGATGGAAAACTTCATAGCTAACCAATCTCAAACAAACAAGGACTTCTTAAACCAAAACATACACACTAGTGAGCAGATTAAGCAATTAGTGAGCAAAGTAGATGCATTAGCTACACATAACAAAATGCTTGAAACTCAGATTTCACAAGTAGCTCAACAACAAGCACCTACCGCTGCACCAGCTGGAGTATTTCCTGGACAACCTCAATCTAATCCGAAAGGACAGGCCAATGCTGTGATATTAAGAAGTGGCAAGGAACTTGACGGACCTACCGATCCAAGACTTGACAATCCAGCCATGTACCAAAAACCGGATAAACCGACTGAAATGGTGAATGATCCAGAAGAAAAGGAAGATGATAATCAAGAGGCAGTGGAGAAAGAAAAGCCTTATGTGCCTCCACCACCCTATAAACCACCAATTTCGTACCCTCAGAGATTAACCAATTCCAAGACGATGGGCCAGTTTAAGAAATTTGTCGAACTTCTGAAACAGTTGAATATTACTATTCCGTTTACAGAAGCTATCACTCAAATGCCCTCGTATGCTAAGTTTTTAAAAGAAATCTTATCTAATAAGAAAAAGATAGAGGATAACGGAATCGTTACACTTACTGCTGAGTGTAGCGCCATAATTCAGAATAATATGCCTCCTAAGCTAAAAGATCCTGGAAGTTTCTCTATACCCTGTGTAATAGGAAAATTCGTCATTGACAAAGCTCTATGCGATTTAGGAGCCAGTATCAGTGTTATGCCCTTAACGATTTGCAAAAGGCTAGACATGGGAGACCTAAGACCAACTAAAATGTCTGTTCAACTAGCCGATCGCTCTGTTAAATATCTTGTAGGCATACTAGAAAACGTTCCAGTACGTATAGGACAATTCTATATTCCTACTGATTTCATAATCATGGACATCTCTGAAGACTCCACTACACCTATCATACTAGGAAGACCATTCTTAGCTACCGCCGGAGCTATAATAGACGTAAAGAAAGGAAAGATAACCTTTGAAGTAGGTGAAGAGAAAGTTGAATTTATTTTAACACAATTCTTACAATCACCAGCTATAGAGGATACATGTTATCTATTGGACGTAATTGACGAATGTGTAAGAGAAATGGAAATGAAAGAAACTATCTATTCTAAAATTATGAAAATTCAAATCCCTCCGATTTTCGAAGATGATAATTGGCGTAAACCATATCAGGATGATAGTCTAAGCGAAAGTTTAGCACTTACACCGGATCCCATGCCAAGTAAGGATAAACCTACATTAGGGTTAAAAACTTTACCTAAGAACCTAAGATACGAATTCTTAGACATTGAATGTACAAGACCAGTTATAATAAATTCCAATTTAGGAACAATTGAAACAAAGAAACTTTTAGATATCTTAAAGAAATATCCTACTGCGTTAGGATATAACATATCTGATCTCAAAGGAATATGCCCTTCAATCTGTATGCATCGTATTCTGCTAGAAGAAGATTGCAAAACCTCCAGAGAATCTCAAAGAAGAATTAACCCAATCCTTAGCATTGTAGTAAAGGAAGAAGTTAAGAAACTACTAGATGCCGGAATAATATATCCAATCTCTGATAGTAAATGGGTTAGTCCAGTACATGTGGTACCAAAGAAAGGAGGTATCACTGTTGTGAAAAACGCTAAAGGCGAATCGATATCACAAAGAGTAGTGATGGGACATAGAGTGTGCATCGATTATCGTAAACTAAACAAAGCCACTCGAAAAGATCATTTCCCACTACCTTTTATAGATCAAATGTTAGAACGATTAGCCAAGCATTCATATTTCTGTTATCTTGATGGTTACTCAGGATTTTTCCAAATCCCTATCCACCCAGATGATCAAGAGAAGACTACATTCACATGCCCTTATGGAACGTTCGCTTATAGACGAATGCCCTTTGGATTATGCAACGCTCCTGCAACCTTTCAAAGATGTATGATGTCAATCTTCGCAGATTTTATAGACAACATCATGGAAGTGTTCATGGACGACTTCTCTGTATGCGGGCAAAGTTTTGAAGGATGTCTATCAAATTTAGAAATGGTGTTAGAAAGATGTGTAAAAGTAAACCTCGTGCTTAACTGGGAGAAATGTCATTTTATGGTCAGAGAAGGAATCGTACTAGGACACGTTATATCCGACAAGGGAATTGAAGTTGATAAAGCTAAGATAGAAGTCATAAAAGATCTTCAACCCCCTAAAACCGTTCGAGAAATATGAAGTTTTTTAGGACACGCCGGTTTCTACCGACGATTCATCAAAGATTTCTCGAAGATCACTAAACCTTTTACCGGTTTATTAATGAAAGACGCTGAGTTCATATTCAATGAAGATTGTCTTAAAGCATTCGAAACTCTAAAAACAGCCCTTATCACCGCACCAATAAGGCAACCCCCAGACTGGAGATTACCTTTCGAAATCATGTGCGATGCGAGTGACTATGTTGTAGGCGCAGTTCTAGGCCAGAGAAAGGAAAAGAAACTTCATGCGATTTACTATGCCAGTAGAACCTTAGATTCTGCTCAGATGAACTACGCCACTACTGAAAAAGAATTGTTAGCAGTTGTCTTTGCGCTTGACAAATTCCGTTCTTACCTAGTGGGAGTGAAAATAATCGTTTATACAGACCACACTGCTATCAGATATCTATTGACTAAGAAAGATGCTAAACCAAGACTCTTGAGATGGATTTGACTCTTACAAGAGTTTGATCTCGAAATAAAAGATAAGAAAGGTACTGAAAACGTCGTAGCGGACCATTTATCTAGAATAGAAGGTATTAAACCCGAACAAGTGCCGATTAACGATGATTTTCCATATGAACAGCTGATAGCACAAATAGGAAGCGACCCAGTTCAGTTAGACGTAGATGAACCAGAACCCGTGGAAACAATCCAAACAACTGTAGGACTGCCATGGTACGTTGACATTGTCAACTACCTAGCTGCAGAAGCTCTTCCACCTGATTTAACTTATCAGCAGAAAAAGAAATTCTTTCACAATCTCAAACATTACTATTAGGATGAACCATTATTGTTCAAAAGAGAACCCGATGGAATCTTTCGTCGATGTATTCCCGAAGAAGAAATAGAATATGTCATTGCTCATTGCCATTCATCTCCTTATGGTGGACATGCAAGCACTTCCAAGACTTGTGCAAAAATCTTGCAAGTCGGCCTATTCTGGCCTAATCTATGGAAAGATGTCCACATCGCTGTTATAAATTGCGATCGGTGTCAACGCACCGGTAATATTTCAAGAAGAGATGAAATGCCTCAAAAAGGAATATTAGAAGTAGAAGTCTTTGACGTCTGGGGAATAGATTTCATGGGACCATTTCCATCATCTTTCGGTAATAATTACATACTCGTAGCTGTCGATTACGTTTCAAAGTGGATTGAAGCTATAACTTCTCCTACAAATGACACACGAGTAGTAATAAAGCTTTTCAAAAATATAATCTTTCCCAGATTTGGTGTGCCAAGACTCGTCATAAGTGACGGTGGCTCGCACTTCATTTCAAAAATCTTTGACAAATTACTATCTAAGTATGGAGTAAGACACCGTGTGGCAACACCATATCATCCACAAACAAGTGGACAAGTCGAAGTCTCGAACAGAGAAATTAAACAAATCTTAGAAAAGACTGTCGCCATATCTCATAAAGATTGGTCATCTAAACTTAATGAAGCTTTATGGGCTTATAAGACAGCTTACAAGACACCCATAGGAACTACACCTTTCAAATTAGTATATGGAAAATCTTGTCATCTCCCGGTAGAACTAGAACACAAAGCATATTGGGCGATCAAAACTCTCAATATAAACTATAATGCTGCAGGAGAAAAGCGAATCCTAGATATTAACGAATTAGAAGAGTTAAGGCTAGATGCTTATGAGAATGCTAATATATATAAAGAAAGAACTAAGCGATGGCACGATAAACGCCTATCTAGGAAAGAATTTAGTGTGGGAGAGGTTGTACTCCTCTTTAATTCAAGACTTAGACTCTTTCCTGGAAAACTAAAATCTAGATGGTCAGGACCCTTTGAAATAACTAGAGTGTTCCCGAGCGGAGCAATAGAAATTAAGGGTAGGAATAGTGAACCGTTCACAGTAAACGGACAACGTTTAAAACATTACCATAAAGTTGAAAATAGAGATTATGCAAATAGTCTAAGCCTTTTAGAATTGTCCACTAATTTCCCTGATTAATCTACGCCTAAGCATTACGTCAGGCTTTTGACGATAAAAACATCGCTTAGTGGGAGGCAACCCATTTAACCATTTTGATCATTTTATTATTTTGTCATTTATCATTTTATTATTATTTTATTTGTTTTGTAATTTTATTATAGTTTTATTTCATTATTACTATTATTGCTTTTATTTATGCATCTATTTCCTTATTTTCCTTATTTTAATTTTTAAATCACTTTTACAGATTTTCTAAAGTCTTTTCCACTTTCCTTCTCCCCTTGATTTGTTTCCTCCGTATTTACACTAACTATGGCTAACCAACCGATAAACCTTATGGAAACCAAATTTAGAGGTAGGAACCAAAGAATGAAATTTGAAGAGTTATCACAGAGACCAATGAATTTGACTCTGTACCCGGATGATCTGACTATGGAAACCTTAGGTATACATGATAGCATCCTATACTTGTTTAACCGACTTGGATGGGAGAATGCATTGATTAAACAAAAGTTTGTGACTTACCGCGAGCTCACCCTTGAGTTCCTCAGCTCCTTAGTTTACTTACCCGAGCGCGGTTTTGGATTTAGGAAAGGATTTATCAGTTTCCGCCTTTTTGGAATAGAATATGACTTTAACCATAGAGAACTAGCTGACTTATTAGGATTCCCTAGTGGACCCTTTGCTTTTACTACCACACAGGTAGAATTGATGGACATTGAGCTGGATTTCTTTTGGGGAACCTTAACCGGAAACTACCATCCTGAACCAAATAACATGAACAATGATGAGATACATAACCCTGCTATCTGTTATTTCCATAAGATCCTAGCCCACACCTTCTTTGGAAAAGAAGAAAACCTTACTGGAGTATCTAAAGATGAGATATTCATTATGTCATGTGTAACTAATGGACAGCCAGTCAATGGTGTGCCTTTCATGATGCAAACCTTCACCCGAATCCAAGAAGAACCTGATTTACCCATATTAGTAGGAGGTCTTGTCACCATGATTGCTGATGCCTTAGGACTTAGATACCAATTACACAGGTGTAACCATTTAGGTACCATCCGTCCTATGAATCTGAACTTTTGCTTTAATCGACATATCATAAGGAATTTAGGACATCCACCTTTCGAGTACCTAATCAGGAATGAAGTAGTAACCCTGTTCACACTACCAAACCATGCTAGAGTCAGTGTTCACAATAAGGATAATTGGCTTTATGAGCTTACCCCTCCTGACTATCCATCTACTCCTGAAACACCTCAATCTTACAAGATAAAGGATGATATAATGACCGATGTAGAAAGTGACCCTGAGACACCTCCTGGTTACCATGACATTGACCACACTGACGAAGTGATTGAAACCCCTGAAGTGAATCAAGTAGAATATGCTGACAACTTAAAGAAAATCATGAACACTCTTGAAGCTTACCAAGCCGATATAAATACTGTTAAGGATGAGATTAAGAGCATGTGATTGGACATTATAGGTTTAACTGACATAACATGTGAGAAATTCTACCACCTGAACTCTGCAATCGAAGATTTGAAGAAGCACTTTTGAAAATGCTGTAGTGATCTAACTTATTTCATCTATTGTTTTCGTTTCTAGTTAGTTTAACATTTCGCAAACATTTTCGTACTTTATTTTTATTAATGTAATTTCCCTTCAATTATTAAAGCAAAGCACTTCTAGTTTACAAATTTTTCCAATTTAATCAATTTCTATGCTTTCAATCCATTTCCTGTTATATTTAAATTGATTAATGTTTTATATAATTTCTCATGTGATGAAGTTTACCAATTTATGTTGATATTATATATTGTTTGTGTTTAAAATAGAATGAGAAGTGATCATAAAAAAATATAAATTGTATTGAACGTGAGAGAGATAATGCATTCTGGAAAATATTCTAAGTTTTAATCCCTCACGGTCGTCATCACCTTCTAACGATCGTGACAAGCTAATTAGCGCGTCACGACCGTCATCCCCCCATCACGACCGTGACGACCCCAATTATAGGAATTCTGAGAAACATAACTGTTCTTCTTCGAAACCTCTTCCTTTTTCAACTTCCATAACATTCAAAAAACCCCATTATCTCTTCCAACTCCCGTAACCTCCCATTACCCAAATTAAACTCCATTAACCTCTCCATTTACTCCACACCTATCACATTCTCATCTTGCACTATAATCCGAACCAATTTCCTCACATTTTACACTTTTCTCACAAAACTCAAAAACCTCTCATCTCTCACTCTTGTTCTTGCATGCAATGGAAGAAATTCAGTTTAGAGATGGAGAGCATAGAGATAATCAAAGACAGAAGTTCATCAGATTCCAGAACCGTGGTGTTCAACCCACGCGATATGTCGACACTGAATGTTTGAGAGAGTTGGGAATGCTCAACAGTGTGAAGAACCTGCTTCAGAAGGTTGGTTTGTGGCATCTATGCAGTCAGCCCCAGCCTACATTCGAGCTTCTGACATTGGAATTTCAGAGCTCGTTTCATTACATCACTCCTACCGGTTCACAAAGTCAACTCACCGGCGTTGCTAAGTTCAGATTGCTCGGCCGGGAGTTCGAAGTTACACAAACAAGGATCGTCGAGCTGCTAGGCTTCGATCACGACGATGATGCTCACCTCCGCGTGCCGGACAACTTCAGTGAAACCGCTTTCACCTTATGGCACGACATCACCAACACCCGTGCCTCAGCCTTTCAGAGCCTGAATGCTACGCATATCCACAACCCGGCGATCAGATACTTTCATCGCATCATCTGCAACACCATTTTTGCAAGAGAGAGCAACCACAAGCTTAACTCCAAGGAGCTCTTGTTCTTGCACTGTGCCTTACATGACGAGCGCATCAATGCTGCCCCATTCATGCTGTCCCATATCTAGTCCATAGCGCAAAGAGGCGCAACCCCCTTCTACATAGGCGGCATAGTCACTACCCTCGCCATTCAGCTGGAGCTTGGTGACTTGGTCATCAATTTGCCTCGCAGAGCCGCAGAGTTCCTAACGAAGAATTATTGCAGGTCCGCCCACTTGATTGCTCAGAGAGAGGATGGCAGGTTTAACCCTGTTATCCAAGGCACTGTTTATCACCACATCATCTTGTCGTGCCGTGACCGCATTGATCCCTCCAACCGAGCCAACTGGCTATTTGTTTTACCGGATGCTGTCGGCCACGCCCCCATTATTGATGAGTAGGCCGATCCACCAGTGGACGAGATGCAAGACACCATGGATGCAGCTGAGCATGTCCAGGACATTCCTGAGTCATCCATCCGACAGCCTCCTGCACAGGAATTCACACTTGAGGACGTCCTCCGTGCGATTCATCAGCAGAACCAGATGAATGCCGCACTGGAGCGAAGGCAAAAAGAGCAACATGATGCATTACTCCTAGCTGTTGCCACCAACCAGAGGACGACTGATGAGAAGCTCGGAGAAATCTTTAGCGAGCTAGAGTCTTTGCGCATTGATATCACTGCTATCACAGGCACCGGTTCTGATCCTGAAGCGACTCCGACCAGACGCTCCCGCACCAGAAGCCGAGGCCGTGGTCATCAGCGGCCTTAGTTTTAGTTTTTGTTTATGTTTTCCCTTTTCCGTTGTTTGTATTGTACTTTAACCGCTATTATATCACAACATTGAGGACAATGTCTGATATAGTGTGGGAGAGGTACCTTTCATTTTCCGCATTTTTCCCTTTCCGCACTTTCCATTCTGTTGTATTTCCTTTTCGTATTTTAATAAAATAGAGTAATATTTGTGCTATTTTCTTTAGTTTCAAACTTTCCCCGTTTATTTAGCCATACCGAAAAAAAATCTTTAATTTATTCTTCGCATTACCCGACTTACCTACGAAATCATAGTTAGGAAGCTGAGAACAATTCAACAAGATCAATACAGTCTTGACACCTTAGACTTCCCACTTAAGCATTTCGTTCCGATAATTGTTACGACTACACCTTAAGTTTCAGTTCAAAAGTAACCCCTAGTAGTTTATACTAGCAGTCAGCACCGTCTGAACACAAACCACGTGGGGAGCCGATGAATATAAGTGTTTGATGCCTAATCTATAATGATCCTTCATATCTCGATGCAAATGAAAAGAAATTGCACCAAAGTACACGGTCGCATATAAGAAACGAGAAATATGAGAAGGAGTCCATTGCGGGTTGGTTCAGAGGTACTGGTTATGAACTCGGTAGGGCGTGCTATGGCTCGATCCCCCACAACCTCCAAATCGGATAATGTATATAGGGTTGCCACATTCGTGTACCAGACCCCGTGCTTATAAAGGATCAAAGTCACTAACCGGCTACTCCACTACGTACGTGCTAAGGCAAAAGGCTTAATGTGATTGCGCTAGAATGAAACCGGGCGAAATAAGATCGAAAGACTCTAGGTGGAATCGTAACGCAATTACCGAATGTTTCGTTTAACGGGAAGTCGACGACTTAGCTTGTTGCTTGTGTCATTAGTGTATCGTTAGTGTTTTATCAAAGTACCAGTTTTTATCTGACAAAACGATCCTTCGTACGGTTTGTTATGTGTGTGCGTCGATGAAAACTTGTCCGACAATTTTCAACTGACTATTTGCTTGAGGACAAGCAAAGGTTTAAGTTTGGGGAAGTTTGATAACGAGAAAAAGTATCGTTTATATTGCTATGTTTCAATGCCGTTTTATCGCATATTTGTCGTTTTAACACCCGATTCCTCGAGTTTTCTCTGTCATTTTGCAGGTACATCATATACAGAGCTAAATCATGAGCCACAAGTGAAATTAACAAAAACAACCATGAAAAGATGAAGAAAAGAGGAATTCTGCATAACCTGCACCTTTTGTAACAGTCACGATTGTCACCTAGGAGTCACGACCGTGACACGCTAAAAGGAGCAGTCACGGTCGTCACAAGTCCCTCACGACTGTGACGCGCATAAGACACGGAAGACGAACGTGACACCCTTGTCACGAACGTGACAAGGGGAATTTAGGGTATTTTGATGAGACTTGGTCATGAACGTGTACGCTACGTGAATCCAACCTTCCTATTCTCCCGCAGACCCAGTATGTCAACCATTTCCTGGATTTTCTCAATTTCTACGAGGCCCATGCACCAACTCCAACTGCCAAGCCCAAAACATTGATCCTATAAATAACTTAACTTCAAGAAACAATTTACAGAGTTTTGATTTAAATTTTCTTGCGGAAGCTCTGCCGTTTTTATTTGCACCCTTTATTTTTCCAGCATTTATTTTACTTGCTTTAATTTTCTGTATCCCAACCAACCATATAACAATTTCCAACATTAGGAAATTGTTATAATTAAATTTGTTTCAAAACCTTCAGAATTCTCTTAGTAATTTTTATTTCCGATTCCGGTCCGTACTCCGAGTTTTCAGGCTGTGGAAGAAGGAGTCTAACATTTTGATTGTATTCAGGTTTTTATTTAAATTGCATTTATATTTAATGTTAAGTATTTATTTTTCTGTTATGCATATTTTATTTTGTGTTTTTCTGCCTCTGTCTGGTTCAACAATAATGAGTAGCTAAACACCTTAGGGCGGTATGTAATTAAAAATCAACTAAATCGGTAAAATCAATTCTAGGCTTAAAATAATTAAGAGCTTAATATTTTGGCTGAGACTTTTTATTATAAAATCAACCTTTTTGTTACGAGAGTAAGGAAAGTGTAATAGGTTAGGTCAAGACCACGAGAGTGTGAGATTTTAACCAGATAGCTAAAGTTAGGCATTTAATTTAAACACAGCGAGAGCGCTTTAAAATGAATTAGAATTACTAAGTTTCCAAAAATTATTTATAAACACTTATGGGCTAGCGAGAGCAGGCATAAGGCTTTAGGGGTAAGATCTGAGATAAGACCACGAGAGTGTGAGTTAAAGATATTTAAACTAGTAACCTCTACGGAATAGATTAAGTGAACCATCTTTATAAGCCTAGGTTAGATTGACCCGCCTAAGTTATCATAATTACATACCGACCGCTTTAGTATTATTCCATTAAACTTAAATTTAATTACCGCCTTTAATCTTTAAAAACAACCAAAAAAATCGTGACAACCATTCACCTTAGCTAAACTAGTAAATCCTCTAGCACTAAGTAATCATAAAGTCCCTGTGGATCGATAATCTTAAATATTACTTCGATAGGCTGTGCACTTGCAGTTAAGATACCGCCAGACGCATAATTAGATACGTCTTTAGCCCATCATTATGCCCAAAGGGAATGGCGCATCATGTCAGGGCATCAATGCATGCACCATTGGAATTGGCATGTTCATAATACATGTGCCACTGAGCATGGACCTGAAGCCACTTTTGAGTGCATGCATTAGTAGTAGTGGTGCGTCCTCTTATGTGAACATTTTTAAAAAATTTGAAACATGGATATTATGGTAGATAATTTGAAATGTTTGTTATTTACTCGCTTAGTTTTCTCTAACATAAGACAACTTTTGCTTCAGAATTTCCAAAAGATATTTATAAAATTATAATAAGAATATAAATTTACCCTTTCATTTTTGTTTTAAAGACTACAATCAAAGTATCTTATCCAATAAGAATCTATATTATTTAAATTTGTTATTTAAATATCTTCGGAGATAAAAATTAAGTGATATTCAGGGGTGGCAAAACAGGTTGCCCGTCTCGCCCCGCCTTAACTTTGTCAATAAAGGATGGGGAGAGCATATCCTTTAAGTGAAATTGGATTTAAGATTCTAGCCCGTCCCACAAGGGTGACGAGTTGGCGGGCGACGGACTTATCCGCCTATTTATTTATTCCTTTTTTAAATAAATTAATTAATTTTTTTTACATTTTAATTAGATTAGTTACTTCTTTTTAAAAATATTTTCTTATAAAACATCTTTTTAATAAATTTTACTTAAAAAATATTGTATATATCTATAATATAGGAATTCCAGTTGTTCTGGAAATTCCCTATTTGCCCTTTCTGCTTCCAACAGCCATTACCTGCTGCATTTTGGACTGCCACGTGTATGCTTCCTTCATTTAGCAATGCATCAGTCTGTTCTTCAACTGAATCTGTAATTGGGTGTTACATGCCAACTGAATATTCCTCTGGTTGTACATTAAACCATTGCAGATAAATTACAGCTTCCAATGCATTGATGTACTGTTCATGGCACTTCAGCATTAATTGTATAGACCATGCTTTGTAAACATCACGCCATAATCACTTTACCTTGCCTCAAGAACACCACTTTCTCTCTCAAATGCTGCAACCTATTTGCGATTTCCAAATTCACACACTTCAACTTCAGATTCTCATCTCCATCTTCATAGATTCTCAACCTTAGTAGTTGTTAACTCAGATTTTTTTCTCTAACTTCCATTGTTTTTTCTTCAACAATAATTTCTTATGCAGAACAGAATCAGAAAACGGGGAATGACGGTGGATATGGCGTTTTCGACGGTATTACGGTGTTGTGTGGTTTCGTGATGGTAGATCTGTGGTGGTGGCAGGTAAATAATGAAAATTTGAAGTTGAAGTCAGAGGTGAAAAGTAAATATTGTAATAATGATTTTTTTGCCATTCATTAAAGACAGGATCTGAGGCGAGTCTGCAGTATACGCAACCGCCACTACGTTACATTGAAGCATCATTGGTAAATTATTTTGTGTCTTTTGTTATGCTTAAGGGAGTATTAATATTATATATCATGACTATGATTTCAGTTGGTTCTGCTATTTTGTTGTCCGTAGAATTTATGTATGATATTAGAATCCTAATAGGAGTTGTACATCCTTTGATCAATGTTATTGTTAGTTTTGAAAGTATTTGGTTTTTATATTTCTGGATATCATAATGTTTTGAGGCTATTCTGAATGATATGTAAGCCAATGAGATTTCATTTTATTGATTTGTAAATATTTAGTCTTAATTAACGAACAATAGAGTTCAGGTGGTGAACTATCAATATCGTCAAGTTGAGCTATTTTAGATTTGAGGAATTCGAGCCTGGTGGCCTTCCATTCTTGGCAGCAGGGTGGTTTATGTATGATATATTCCATAGAGAAAGATCTTTTATTGTAGCATTACAAAACAAACCTTTGTGGCATAGGTTTGTTGACATTCACTTTTCGATACCAAAGGTTTCTTACCTAAAAATAATTCTTGTCATTTATTCATTTAGTAGTTGAACATCCTGACATGCATATAATCTTGCCTATTTTTTCCTCTTTGACTTTGTAGGATAATCCATCAGACAAGGATATCAATCAAGGAACTTTGGTAGTTTTCAATTTGGATCCATCAGTTTCAAATGAAGACCTCCACCAAATATTTGGGGCTTACAGAGAGGTCAAATAGGTGATAATTTTATCATTTTTATAAACTTTTGCATTTGAGTATCTCAAGGAAACACACAATATGTATGTGTTTTATTGTTCAAGTTTGAAATGGGTAGAGCTCAATGGTTCCCTTGAGGATGGTAATAATCATACAATTGGTACCATGTATAATTCTTTGAAGTTTGGAGTTAATGCTTACAAACATGTATAATGCATTGAAGTTTTGCAATATCAGTTTAAATACCTTCATGATTGGTTTGATTCCTTCATTTTTTATTTATTCTCACAACTGATAGATGATGACAGCTGGACGTGATTGACATTGATGAAGCTCAATTCTTTGACGATGTTTAAGATTTCTGCCGTGAAGTTGTTGATCATGATGGAAAAATAGTAATAATTGCAGGACTTGATGGTAAATATTTGAGGCATTATTACATTTACATTTTATTTGATGTTGTAAGATATACCTTTGTTTTGGGAGGGCATCATCCCACTGTTGTCATGTCGCAGTAAATTTCTGTCTTCAATACCCGATGGTATTTCTGAATTTACCGTCAGGAAGATATTTGGTTTTGTACTTGATATAATTCCTCTTGCCGATTCTATAACTAAGTTAGCGAATCAATATGAAATATGTGGGAAGACTCTAGGTCTGAAGTATCTGATTCTTATTCAAATGATTTTCAAGAAAAATGGGTTGCAGACCAGGTGCCAATTGGTAGAGCTTTTGTTACACTGTTGCAGCAGATTTGGATAACACCTTTGTCCACACAGGTTAATTTGACCAAATGTGTTAATAAAATGAATGTGTTGTGTAATAATATAGAAACTTGATCAAATTAAAGTGTATGGAATTATCATCACTGGCTTGTCTTAACTTCCATATATCTTCCACCTTTGTATTCTGGTGTCCAAAATTGAAGCATTAACATTTAATTTATATTATTTTAGTTTGATGCTCCAACTTAATTAAGAGCTTGACCATGACGAATCTCGAAGTTTTCGATATCCAGTGGGTTCACCTCTAGCCAACTCTCCACCAGGTTGGTTCGTTGAGATACTAAATATTTTGTCCCATTGGCATCATGAAGTAGTATATACTTTAGTTACCAAGATCATAAAATATTGCATTTGTTTTCTATTTGATGGGATTGAAATTGATTTAATGAAACTTTTATAACAGGTAATTGGTTACAGCTCAACAGCCCTGTTGAAAAGAGTTCATTGCCAACTATCAATCATTCTCCCTCTTTATACGTTATTTAATCATAGTTGCTTCCCATGTAGCTTATTCAAGCAATCACGCATCAAGACAACAACTCTAATCTAGATTTTTTTATATTGGCAATAGTATTAAAAATATATATTTATAATGACATGGAGTCTCCCATGTCCAATCCATCATTTTGATTACTCACAAAAATTTGTAATGTCTACTTTTTTTTGTTGCCTTCCTATTGTGAATGATATGGTTAGCATTTTGATGTATTATGATGCATTTACAATTGATTCCATTTTTTAAAATTATAAACCGTGTGTGATATAAAATTAATATTTATATACGGGAACAACTTTACTATTGATTCAATTTTTTATTATAAATCGTGTCAAATAATTTTAATTTTTATATACGGCAACAACTTGACTATTGATTCAATTTTTTAATTATAAATCGTGTAAAATAAAATTAATATTTATATACTGAAATAAATTCATTGTTGATAAAAACTCTTTTTATATAATGGAGAAAACATTATTGTTATAAACGGAAACAACTTTAATTGTTTTAAATATTGAATAATAATAATTTATCAATTATATTATTGTTTCAAATATTAAATATATTAATTTAGCAATCATATTTTTCTTCCAAATATTGAATAATATTAATATAGATAAAATTTAATGTAATCTAATTTGTGTATTTACTTACGAGCAAAAATACATTGTTGATTCAAATATTTTGATACGGGAATAAATAAATTGTTGATTAATTTATTTATATATACGGGAAAAAAATATTATTCATATAAACGAAAACAATTTTAATTGTTCCAAATATTGAATAATATTTATTTATCAATTATATTATTGTTTCAAATATTGAATGATATTAATTTGTCAGTCATATTATTGTTCCAAATATTAAGTAATATTAGTATAGATAAAATTTGATTCAATTATATTATTGTGTATTTACTTACGACCAAAAATACATTGTTGATTCAAATATTTTTAAACGGGAACAAATACATTCTTGATTAATTTATTTATATATACGGGAAGAAATATTATTCTTATAAATGGATACAATTTTAAGTGTTGCAAATATTTAATAATATTAATTTATCAATCATGTTATTGTTCCAAATATTTAATGATATTAATTTATCAATCATATTATTGAATCAAATATTTAATTGTATTAATATATATAAAATTTGATGTAATATAATTTGTGTATTTACGGACAGAAATACATTGTTGATTCAAATATTATTATACGGTAAAATACAATGTTGATTACCTACCTATTCTAAGACTTTTGAATTGCTAATATTATTATTTTTAATGCCCATTCAATACTATATCTTTAATTTTATTCCCCAACAATCTCAATCGCTGTATTTTTTTTTCATTCTAATATTACTGAATAATTTTTTCTTCCGATAATTCGTGTTACCGACCAGTACCCGTGCGAAAGCACGGGTTTCCCACTGGTTCATAAGAAAATACAAGTTTTTTTCTGTCTAATCAATATTATCAAGCACTAGTAGATGTCAAAAAGCATTAATACACGTCAAATAGTAAAATATCCAATTAATAAGCACATGCTCTATGAGTAGAGCTAGTTCAAATAATACCTTGAAAAATTCAAGTCCACATTTTATTTTCAAAAGATTTCCATAATGGCTCCATTGTATTCTCACATAATTAGTTTGTACATTAAGAGTTTAGTGTGATATTTTGAATACTTGATAACTAGATTGATAAACCAATCTATCTTTCTTTTGATGAGCTTAAGGCGGAACAAATTGAACAAATAAAACAAATAAACGGACACAAAATTCTAATCTAATTCGTTACTTTTTAACGAATATAATATTTATATAATAAAGATGTTTTATTAAGCATACACTCTTTATATAGGCATCACTATTTAAAAAAAACAAAACATTGTTTTAATATTTAAATATCACGATGTAAGATTTCGTGAGATTTATTTAATAAAAAATTTACATTATCAATCTATTTATTTAAAAAAATAATTAAAATAAAAATTTAATAATTATACAATTAACATTGTAAAATATTTTATAATATTAATATATATATTAATTAAATTTATAAATATTTGAGATTTTTTTTTAATTATTAATTTATAAATATATAAATATATAAATATAAATAAAAGTTGTTCTATACGCATAAAATTTTGAAGTGCCAATTTAAAAAAATTTAAAATTTTAATCAATTAACTTAAATTTCTAAAACTAGGAACCACATATGAGTCATTTTATTTCTTAATCATTATTATTTAATTTAATGACTTAATAATCAAAATTAAATTCGAAACCAGTGGATAAAACAAAATTTTCTTAATTATTTTAACATACTTGAAATTGTATAAAAGTGATTGATTAATGGATATTTGATGCCTCATAATGTGATAATTTTATTTTGATAAAAACAAGTAACACAAAATTAGTAAGGTGCTAATAGCAATACCCATTGAATATATTTTGGGCTAAAACCCAATAACACCACCCGCCCTATCCAAACACAACCCTAATTTCTTCAACTAGCGGTGCTGTTCCTCATTTTTCCAGAATCCCTCACCACTCTCTTTCACCTCTTCATCAAATCACACCAATCTTCCATTTTTTTAATAATTTTTCTTTTTTCTTTTTCTGTTAGGTTCATGTCTATCATTTTTGTTGTAAATAGGTTGAAAAATGATAGATTTGAATCTAATCAGAAAAGAAAATTTTAAAATTATTAATTTACAACAGAGTATTAATTTTTCATCCAATTCTTGAAGATTTTATTTTTAATTTTCATCTGGGTTTGTCTTTCTATGCATATACTTAGATTTGAAACAACAAGGAAATGATGGGTTTATAGTAAAAGGTTTGAGTTGGAAGAATATAGAGTTGTGTATAGTAGTAGTGACAGTAATTGAAGTTTTTAAGAAAAAAAACAAAAATTGAAGATGGCCCTTGTCCTTTGTTTAGTTATTGCATTGTGACATTCGCAACATCTTCTATATCAAATTGAAAGGGGTTGTAATAAAAGGCGTGGGTTGCATTCTAGTATGGAATGATAATCTAGACTTCTCCCCACAGTTTTTAATTACTTCAATTATTGTCAACTACTACCGTCACTGTTCTGTTCTTCCTGCGTTGATTACAATCTTTCTTCTGATCCTTGTCATGATTTTTAGTGTTTTTTATGAGGCTATTAGTACTTTTACATTGTTTTGGTTTTTTGAGTTTTTTAATGTTCATAATGAATACAGTCAAATTATTTTCTGAACTTTTTTCTTTTTCAAAAATTTCTTCTATAACCTAACTGGAGTTGAGCTTTTAAAAACTAAAGCCTAATCATTTATGTATTAGGTTATGGAGTGAATTTGTCAAATAATCGATTATGAAAGCTTTCTAATTGATTATGCTCTTTACTTTAGGTATTTGTGTTACCAGCATGATCCATGAAAGGGTCATTAAGCCCAATGAGATCACATGAAGCATTAGGTCCAATGAGATCAGATGCATGTATATTGAACATGAGCATTATTATAATCTTTTTACAAAACAATAAATTACTCCAACCTCTCAAGATAATGAGAGTCTCCCTTGTAAGTAAGGGTGTCAAAACGGGTTTGGCCTGTTGGGTATGTCCGTTTTAAGTCTGTTGAGTATGTCTGTTTTATCTGCATTTTATTGCGGGGCAGGTCAATGATTTATGTCCTCATCCTTTAAAGTGTCTGTCTCGTCCCGTTCTGTTTTCTTCACGCGTTTTTGTGGACATTTACTTAAATTTTTGTATTTTTAGACTTAAAAAAGTAATGTCTGTGGTTTTTCTCCGCCCCGTCTTCACTCTTTTACCGGAAGGGTTTAAGTTTTAGGCCCGCATACTCAATTTTGACAGTCTTGTCTTATTATTTTGCGGGGCAGGTCTTAATGGGCCGAGCATGCCCGTTTGTCATCCATAGTTGTAAGTTGATCTACATAGTCAAAAAATATTTTATTGAATATAGAATAAGAAGACAATTTTATCACACGAAATCACACCTTGTAATTGTTAGATGCTGATAGTCTTTGAACGAACATCAGCTTTGTCAAAGAAATCTCATTGATGTTAATAGTCTCCATTCATTAAGATGAAAGTTTAATAGCACATAACTAATTGTCAGTATTATTCATGTCATAATATGAACAATCTATATTTCATAGTTCTATCAATATGATAATTTTTTTTTCTTATTACAATCTTTGAGTTTCTTACACACCGTGTGAATTTCAATTTTTGCCTTCAATTTTCGAATATGCATATTTGGACACACCATTCTTTAAAAAATGTTGATTTTTTTCGGATGTGCAAATTTGAAAAAAATTCCAAATATGCACATCTGTAAGGTGGCACTCACCACCATCCATGTGAAGGGGTTTCGTCCCCGATCTCCAATTCCGGCTTCACCGATTCACCCCTATTACATAACCTGTCATTCTTCGATCACTAATTATTTTGTTATACGATTACAGTTTCTAGACTCCATTTATTTTTCATCAAACCCATCACAATTTCTCTTATAATTATCACCGATCAAAACTCAGAATACCTACCAATATCCAATACCTAAATCAAATATAATAATCATAATTACAAACCCTTTAACTTTGATTATCGCCGACAATACGAATCATCTCCGTGTTCTTTCGGTTCCTCTTCTGATCTCCTCACGAAGCCATAACCTTTGTTCTTCTTTCTCTCCGTCTTTTCTCTAACTCCCACGTACAAAATGTATTTTTTAACTTCCCCCTTGTTTAAGTAACCCTCACCTATTAGTCATGCTTTCTTAATAATACACTTACTTATCTCTCACACATTACCACAATATCATTATATTCTCTATCTCATATATTATCATATTTTCATAAATAATATAATTCTCGAAAATAATTCAAATTACTAAAAAATATTCGATAATTCTATAAATCATAAATTCTTTAAAATCGTCACATAATCTTCATCAAATAATCACTAAACCCAAGTATTTCATATTGACTCATATAACTCATATACTCACGTCAAATTAATTAAATAAATAATTAATCTCGAAATCAGAGTGTTACAATCCCTCTCTTTCTGAATTCATTCATACACCATCTGAATTCCTAATGAATTCTCATGCATAAATATCCATGTTCCTTGAGATAAAATCCAATTGATTATGGAATGCTCCCCATAAATATCCATGTTCCTTGAGATAAAATTTGTTTTGCTTAACCCCGTTAAATAAGCGAGGTTATGACAGACGAAACGGGTTGACCTATTGAATTAAAATAATATAATAATAAAATCTTTTATGTTTTTTTTATTTATAAAGTCCCTTTTTTTAATTAAAATTTTCCTCCATAAAATAGAAAAATAAATTAATATAATCACTTTAGCCTAAACTTTTTTCATAATTTGTCAAATTATGAACCCATCAACTTTTTATTTTAAATTGTTCACTTATTATAGATTTTTAGATGATTAAATATTAATATATGAATGACCAACTTTCATATTTAGAAGAGTTATTAGTCACATATTTTGATGTTTTTAAAGTAAATTTATTTTTTACTAATTATTTGAATTAAAAGGAGAATCCTAAACTTTTACAATTTAAAAATATATAATTCCTTCAAATATAAAATATTTTAAATAATATTTTAAAATTTTAAATAATAAAAAATATTGAATATTAAATATAACCGTTATTATATTATATTTGACCGGTTTAATTATTTACAAATATTATGTTTGACGGTGTAATTATATTATAAGTATATAAAAAAATTCAATAATAAATCTTAAAAATTGATTATAAATATCTCTATTCTCTATAAATTATGTAATATCTTAGATGTATACTTCTCTTGTTTATTTCACCATGAATATTTCAGTGTTATTGAACTTCATCAAAGATAACCCTAATACTCGTGAAATGATAACAAATTCTCAAAATTCACATGGTGTTTCAAGTGTTTATCTTTTTTGCATTACTTTTGCAACGACGTTGATATTTATTGTATTGTGGACCAACTTGTGTTTCGATGCTTCATATGTAATGGTATAGTTGGGTGATTTTCATAATTTAACCAAATTGTGTGAAAATTAATAAAAATTTATTTTCGTAAATCATCGTATCTTTTCGTGTTTAAAAACATTGTTGTTGTTTATTGTATACATTTAACAAAAATATATGAAATATCAACATCTATATATATAACAAAATTTAAATAAATTTTAGACAATTTATGAATGATTTGTAACATTTGATGATAGATGTTTAATGTCTTAAAGAAAGAACAAAATTACTTAATAACATATTTTGCATTAATTTTATCTTTTCCTTGATTGAATAGTAAATGGAAGTAAATGAATTTTGTACAAAAATCATTCTTAGACAATGAAAATGTATAATAAGTAGGGTCAAATAAGTTGTTGGTATATATATATATATATATATATATATATATATATATATATATATATATATATATATATATATATATATATATATATATATATATATATATATATATATATATATATATATATATATATATATATATATATATATATATATATATATATATATATATTTATTTATTTATTTATTTATAAAACTTCTTCAACCAGGAGAATTCTCAATTCAGTGTGATTCAAATCAAGCATTCTTGCGATTGAAATCATAGTGTTGTGATTAAAATCAAACATTCCTGTAATTTGAATCATAAAAACTAGAAATGAATTCCTGAGCTCACCGTGTGTCTGATTCGAGTAAGACAAACTATGTGATTTGAATCACACAAGTAAAATATCTTTTTCACAAAATTTCAAAGTGTTTTGAGATTCTACTATAGTCATGACTTGAATCATCCTCAAACATAGTTCTTGATTCATAAAGCTCAATAGATTGATTTCAATCATATTTCTAAAGTTATAACCACACATTTTGATTTACGCATGCTAAAACACATATCTAACAGTCAATCAAGAAACACACAATTGATGAGGAGACTCAATGATAAAAATAGCAAAACAAAAGCTTAAAAGACAAGAGATCAAAACCATAACCCTTGAGGTATCAGAGACATGCAATGCAACTTCAGTCTCCCTATTTTTGATGCTTGGCAAATTTTCAATTGAAAATGAGTCGACCTAAGTAGAAGTAATGTGTGATCAATGTTTTCCTCTATTTGCCTAGGCTCCCCCTAAAACATTGCACAAAAGCACAAAAAACATAAAATACATAAATATAGGCTCACATTACAACTTCTCCCCTTTTAACAAGATCAAAAGGAGATAAATACTAATGAGCCTAAACACAAAATAACCATCAACACGAAAGATTATTCAGAGAAACACAAGAGTTATACATAGCTAAGAAGAATATAAATCTACAAAGGATATATTTCAGATATACAAAAATAGACATGCTAAGTGTAATAATATGCGCAAATAGACATGCAACTACATAACAACATAGCTACGTAATCAAAACATATATGAATGTAAGGTTTAATAATGCATGAACAAATTATAAAATAATCCTCAAATACACATACTTAAGATGATGCATTTAAAAATATTTTAAATTCAAAAGTGAACAGTCATTCAACAATTTAGAAATGAAGAATGTAAGAAATAAACAACTAAACACACACACACACACACACACACACACACATATATATATATATATATATATATATATATATATATATATATATATATATATATATATATATATATATATATATATATATATATATATATATATATATATATATATTGATATTACAAGAGATACGATTTGTAGAATCATACCAATAATGTCGCTTAAAATAAAACTTACTATGAGAAATTGTTAGTTTACAACATAACATAAATAGCAAATGAAATGTAATATGAGTCTAAATATATTTAAAACATGAAGAATCCAAGATTCTCAATTCCCTGTGTATCTTGTGAAAAGTTTTTGTGGTTAACAGTTTCGTAAAAATATCCGCCAACCGATTTTTCACATACACATATTCAAAAATAACATTGCCCTTTTCAACATGATCCATAAGGAAATGGTGTCAAATTTCTATATGTTTAGTACATGAATGAGGTACAAGACTCTTATTAAGGCTTATTGTGATAGTGTTATCACATTTGATTGGATTACAATTGATTTTAAATCGTCATCGAATAATTGTTGCTTTAGCCATAGGACTTGTGCAGAACAATTACTGATGACTACATATTCAGCTTTAATGGTAGAAAAAGCAACACTATGTTGATTCTTACTATGCCAAGAAACTAAACAATTTCCAAACAAATGATAAGTATAACTAGTTCTTTTTCTATCCAACTTACAACTAACAAAATAAAAATCCAAAAAACCTACTAGCTACCTTCACTACCTTTGGGAAACCAAATACTATGATGTAAGGTTTAGTTAAGATACCTCAAAACTATTTTTATGGTCTTAAAGTGGGATCCTTTTGGCGACGCCTGTAATCTATCACACACACACACACACACACAAAATATAATGTTTGTCATGCTAGTTGTTATTTGCAATCCTAATAAGTTGGTAAGCTCTCCCATTATAGACATTTCAATTTCCCTACATGATACTAGCAAACTCCTTGAAAATAGATCTATCATTGGCTCCAAATATAATGTCATCAATGTAAATTTGAACTAAAAGAATATGCAACTTCTTATGCTTAAAAATTTTAATGCTAGGAGAGATTAATGAAAAAGAATTTGATGCAACAAAAATATTATTTAGATGCAAATGAAAAATAATTTTGGTGAAAATGAATAATAACTGAATGAAAATGATGCAATCAAAACAATTAAGAGCAATTAGGATAAATTAAGTGTACCTAAACAAGATAGATAAGAATGGAACAATCATACCAATTACGATGATCTATGTCTTAACTAACTACACAATTAAAGTTAGCAAACAACACAACCAATATATAAAAAGAATAATACAATAAAAAAATATGATTGTATACATCTCCTTTCACCTGTCTTGAGAATTTTTTAAGATTCCCTGACACTCATACACTTAATATCAATATATAGATCTAGGTACCCGTTTGAAGTTGGGTCATTGGGGGTTAGTAACAGAGGACTTAGGTATCCAAACCAATGTACCATTAGGAACTTTGACATTTAAAATGTGGCAAAGAGACCTAATGTGACATTTGTCACCACAATAATGACATGTTGCTTTAAATGAAGTATTATTTCTATTTCTTCTAGCAAAGCGATGTTTTTTTTCTTCTCAAAAATGATCCCTATTTCACTTGAAGAAGTAAAACTAGTAGTATATAGAGAAATATCTTGTGATAATTGACCTTTAAGTTTTTAATTTTTCAAGTTTTAAAATTGGACAAGTAACGTAATAAATTTTTACTACCTTTTTAGCTAAAGTATATCAGAAAAAATAAACTTCTCACTAACGAGAGAAACATGCTCTTCCTTTAAGGACTCTAAGGCAATATTAAGATCAATAATATCCTTTTAGAGTTTTGAAATAAGTTTTATTTGGAGAGAAATTTTCTTAAAAGCACTGAATGTGTGTGCATGCATTTTACTAAACACTTTTGACAATTGTTTATAAGAAGGTTTAACTTCAGGATAAAAACTATATACATTTAAGTTTTCACTCTTTTTGTGTGCCATCAAGCAAAAATTAACACATTCATCATCCGAGCTTGAACTGGAAGATGAAAAGGATCTCTTATCTTCTTTTTCCTAAGTGATATAGGCCATACAACCTTTAGCATGTTTTTCCTTTGTCTTGTAGGAATCCTTATCCTTTTTCTTATGGCGCTTGTTGAGACTCAGATAAGTTGTTTGGTAATGACATGAATTTCCGTATTCAAAGCATGTGATTCCTTCTTCCTTTTTCTCTTGTTGCTTTTTGTGCAGCTGAAATTTCTTGAAATTGATCAAATTTTTGTAGGAATATTTGAGCTTATATTTCTTCATATCTTGATTGTAGCTTTTATGAATAATCCCGTCTTTTCTTCTATAGAAGAGTCTTAGTCATAACTATCACTTACATCTTTGACTTTATTTATCTTTGATAATTAAGCTTTCAAGGAAAGATCCCACTTCTCTTCTTTGATCCTCTCTTTCTTTTAAGAGCTTAATTCGCTTGTAGTGAGCCGTTTTAGTTCATTCTCTTGTTCGGTCAACTATCTAAACATTTTTGTGATATCCAAATTATTAAGATTATTTGATTATTTGATGGTTGTAACCTCTGGTTGTCATTCCCTACACATAGAGTTTAAAATTTTATTAGCACAATATTTGTTAGAAATGGAATTTCCCAAGTTGTCTAACAGATTAAATGGAGTACACGAGTTTTTATGGATTACACAGTTTCATCGGGTTCCATACAGAAAACTTCAAACTCCCTTGTCAATGTATTGATCCTAGAATCCTTAACATCTCCAATTCCCTTGTAAAGGAATTAAAGAGAGTTTTACATTATTTATTCACTCTTATGATGTGAGATAGAGTATTACACTTCAGCGCTTAACACATAGATAAATATATTTCTTGCCTTCAAATCATATGACGCCTTTTGGTTTCATCATCTATCCAATCTTTTGGGAGTTTAATAGAATTATCGACTTCATTTTTTTTGAATAAAAGGCTCGTGATAATTTCTACCAATAGATACCCGTCTACATACATTAAGTGTATGTACATGTTTTCCTTCCAATAAGCATACTTTTCACCTTTGAAAATTGGTGCTCTACTATACGCTCCCTTCGGATAATTGTCACCCATATTCTCAAACTTTTGAGTCGTTTAGATCTGATCAAAAGAATAACTCTGAGAATAGTTGTTGGCCGAGAATATAGAGTAAGCAACGATCTCAGGGGGGGGGGAATAGACATCTCAATTAAAAATCTTAGTTGAAAATTGTTTCGAAAAATATTTTATCAGAGTTTGAAAAACTAAATGATTTGCGCAGTGGAAGCAAATTATGCAAGTAAAGAGGTCATGCTTATCAATTGGAATTTACGCATAACGACTTAAACAATACACAAAGCAATCAAGATCGAATCACATAATTAACTAAAATATACAAATCAATTCAGTGTATGGAATATATATGAAAACTATACAAAATGTGTATTTGTACAATATGAATACGACATGGATTCTGTAATCACAATTATCATCCTGGAGAGAGAAGTACATCAAAATTTATAGTGGTTTAGCTATCATCCTTTCTAAGCTTAATCCACTCTCTAGTTGCTTTCCATCAAATTTTTTTGGTCTTCCAATATTATTTATGACAAATTACATGAGTGTCGATACAATCACAAAATCCAAATATCACTGAAAATATAAAAATCTTCTATATGGATCCCTTGATTTGTACACAGTATCCGAACTGAATTCTTGCAACATCTTTACACAAAATCTCCTTTAATCATCCAGCCCCAACAATCCTACTCCAAATTTTCCGTTCTATAATGATCTTTCCTCGATCCTACCGATATCTCGTGTGTTGAAATTTCTAAAGATTGAGAAGAACTCCCACCTTGTCTGTAGGCTTCCACACAATGTTACCATCATGATCATGGAGAGAAAAACCTCCTTCTTTTCCACTTAAATCTTCAAAAACAACCACAACACCACACACCTTGCGAACCTCTAAAATCTTAAACAAAAGTTCAAAGAAACAATAAATCCAATAATAGAATCTCCTCAACAATAAAAAAAAAACCAAAATGAGATTTAGATCCATGTGAATATTGAATTAGAATGAGGTAGAAGATGCAAGAAATAGTTTGCAAGTGTTCAAAAAAGATTCAAAACTCATTTTGAAAATGAGAGAAAAAGTGAGTTGTGAGTTTTCAAATCAATATTGGAAGTGCATTTTTTCTAACATTATGAAGGTTTTGAGAGAAAATAATATTTATATGTGTTGAAGTTCTAGCACAAAGATGAGTGAAAATGGTGTATGATTTGAGTCAAAAGCAAGAGGTGTGATTGAAATTATGAAACCAAGTGTATTGAATCAAGAATAAAAAACTATATGAAACCCATTTGTGTGATTCGAGTCACATGATTCAAATCAGACGAACTAGTGATTCGAATCAGAGTTCTAGAAGCAACCAGAAGAATTCTCAATTAAGTGTGATTAAAATCAACCATTCTTGTGATTCAAATCAGATTGTTATGTTTTGAATTAAACATTCTTGTGATTTAAATCATGAAAACTAGAAATACATTCATGAAGTCACTGTGTGTCTGATTCGAGTCAAACAAATTATGTGATTCGAATCACACATGTAGAATCTCTTTTTCACAAAATTTCAAAATATTTTGATATTCTACTATAGTCATGACTTAAATCATATCAAAAATAGCTCTTGATTCAATAACTCAATATATTTATTTCAATCATAGTGCTTAAGATATAACCACACACTTTGGTTTATGCATGCTAAAATACAGGTCTAAAAATCAATCCAGAAATACGCAATCGATGAGGAGACTCAACGATAGAAATAGAAAAACTAAAAGATAAGAAATAAAAACCATAACCTTTTAGGAATTATAGATATGCAATGCAACTTCATAATAGAGTTCAAATACCCTTTGCGGTTGACTAACGTTGTCTTGGTGAGGAAGGCATCAAACAAGCGACGTTTATGCATTGATTTCAATAACCTTAAATCTCTATGCCCCAAAGATATATATCCTCTCCCCAATATAGGTCTCATGATTGACAAAATTTTGGGTTACAAAACATTAATTTCATATATGCATACTCAGGGTACAACCATATTAAGATGAACCCCGTATATGCACCTAAGATAACATGCATGTCCAACCATGGTAACTATTATTACAATGACATGCCTTTTAGGCTTAAGAGCATTGGAGCCACCTATCAGAGGCTCATAGATGCAATGCTATTAAGTAAATATGGCATAATTTGGAGGCTTACATTGATGACATGATAATGAAGACGTCAAAAGTGGAAAGCCATGCAGCTCGGACTGACAATGAACCCAACCAACTCGAAAATAGTTTGGAATTTGATTCGACAATTAAATCGTTGAACTAGGTTCATGAATCAAATGAGCCGAATACTAGCTAAAAACTAAGTTCGTTAACTAAATGAGTCGAACTTGAACTATACATAGTTCGACTCGTTAGGTTCACGAGTCAACTCGATTATATATGAATGAATTATATTGTCTTTAAGAGTTAGTTTAAATATTTGCGCTAAATCTTAACCCTATTTTTCTTTAATCTAACGATTTTAATTGATAATTTATATTCTCAAGAGAGAAAATTATTTCTAAAAAAAATTCTACAAATAGAATCAACATCGTATAAATTTCAATCTTATAAAATTTATTTTATTTCTATATATTTTATTTTAAAAAATATTTCTTTAAAATATCAAATATATATATATATATATATATATATATATATATATATATATATATATATATATATATATATATATATATATATATATATATAAATGCGGATAAACTTACTCCATAATTGTAGCATTTAAATTAGATTCAATCAATGGTTAAATTAACATTTATACTTATAACCATTTGATTGAATCTAATTTAAAAGCTATAATTATGGAGTAAGTTAAAAAGACTTACTATTGGAGTAAGTTGATCCTAACTCATATATATATATATATATATAGCCTTTAAAAAAATTATATATAAGCTCGTGAAATAAGCGATTTGAACCTAACAAGATAGACCTAACGAGTTGAACCAAGATGTTTGTGAACTTCTAACAAGTCAAGTTTGAGCTGGAAAAAAGTTCGTGAGAAACTCAAACTCAGTAAATTCTTAACGAGTCGAGTTTGAGCTGAAAAAAAAGTTCGTGATGAACTCAAACTCAGCCAATTCTTAACGAGTTGAATTGAGCTGAGGCGAGTTTGACTCGACTAGACTCATTTCCAGCCCTACATTCAGCAAACATTGAAGATATCTTAGTACCGGTCAAGAACTACAACACACGTCTGAATTTGGCAAAGTGCTCATTTTGCTTACAAGCAGAAAAATTCTTGGGTTTTATGCTCACTAAAAGATGCATAGATGCGAATTCAAACAAATTTTAGCCATCATAGACATAAGCAGTCCCTCAGACATTAAGGAGGTTCAATAGCTAACCGGGTGTTAACTTCCCTCTCTTGCTTTCTTTCCCATGCAGGTGACAAGGCTTTCCACTTTTTTTGCCACGTTAGAGAAAAATGAGAGATTCAAGTGGAAGGGAGAATGCAAGGAGGCATTATCAAATTTGGAAGCGTTCCTAGCATCGTTTCACATCCTGACACGCTAGTTAGAAGGTTTGCGTTAATATCTCTACTTGTATTGTACATATCATGTGTTGAGCTCATTACTCGTCCAAGAAACAAATAGAATGGAATGACTTGTCTATTTTATAAGCAAAATGTTTAGGGTAGTTGAGGCTCCCAAAAGATAAAAATGCTTTCATTGGAAGTAGTAATGACCACACAAAAGCTCATTCCATATTTTCAAAGACATCAGATATTGGTAAAAAAAAACTACCTCATACGCCAAGTCTTTAAGCAGTCAGAGCTATGAGGAAGAATGATATCTTGGGGAGTCAAATTGTTTGAATATGACATCAAATACATTCCCAAATGAAGCGTCAAATAACTTGTATTAGATTTTTTTTACAGAGTTCAACATGCTGATTAGCGAGGAGATTTCCCTTGTCTGGATCCTTTTGGTGGACGTTGACTCTAACGTGAAAGGGAGTGGCGCTGAGATAATGATAGAAGGACAATTCAATATTTGAGTGTTATGTGTCAGCAAAGGAAGCAAATTAAATGATTACTAATCATGTTTTCCAATAACCAACACTAGTAAGACATGCCAACTATATTCATCATGCACCTCTAACTCATTTCAGAATCATAGCATCTTTATAGAATATCACATGCAATACTATTAACAAATTCACAAAGTTGGGTTGACATGTAACAAGCTTACCATATTCAAAGGGAAATCCACGCATTCATCCATATGCTCTACACCATTATTAACAAGTGATACCTATTTTATTTCTCTATTATATGATATTAATAATTATCAATGTTCATGAGTAGCTCTTATATAAAGAGAGTTTCAATCACATGGTAAGGTCACACAAACATTGAGTTTTATAATATCTTAGGGTAAAAAGTGAAGAAAAGAACAAATTAAAGAGAAATATGGCAAGCAAGTACCACGTTCATTCAAATAGTTTTCCTTCTCAATCTCATCCAAACACTACAAGAATAGAACAAGAACTCAACAAAATAAAGACATGGGAAGCCTAATTAACATCTACATTTGATTCAATCACCAATGGTCTTTTGATGCTTGAATATTTGTATATCTCTTTAGAAGATCTTCTCAATATTTCATCAATACAAAAGGTCATTTCTCATCAACGAGGTGAGAAATTCATGGAAGAGTTGTTGGATGGTTCAATTAAAATTTTGGATATTTATGGCATTTCAAGAGACACCTTGTTAGAAATTAAAGAAAATGTTCAATCATTTCACTCTTTTCTAAGAAGGAGAAAGGGAGATTCAAGCATTAAAGAAAGTGTATCCGAATATAAATTCTTCACAAAGAAGATGAAGAAAAATGTCATAAAGTTGATCACATCTCTAAAACAAATGGAAAGTAAATTTGGGGCTTCTACACTTTTAAACCAATATCAAGAAGTTGTTTCAGTGATCAGAGTTCTTAGAGAGGTTATAATATTAAACATGTGTCTCTTTCAATCCATTTTGTCTTTCTTGGCTTCCAAGTCAAAGGAAACCAAATGGTTGAAAGTGGAAAAGTTGGTGCATAAGAAGGAAGTTTGTGTGAAAAAAATTTAGTGAATTGCAGTGTGTAGAAACATCTTTAAGAACCCTTTTAAGAGAAGGTCCTGATGCTGCCAAGATGCAGGAAACACATGAAAGTTTGGAGGCTTTAGAGAATGCAGTTAAAAGGATAGAAAATGGTTTGGAAAATGTGTTTAGGCATTTAGTTAAAGCTATAGTTTCTCTTTTTAACATCACCACTCAATAGTTTGTTGGGTCTTTATTTTCTTTCCAAAGCATCCAAATTTTACGGATCTGCTGAGGAATTTTGTCTTATTAATTTGTACAAATACATACAATTCAATAATAAAAAATACATTACAATCAAATACAATGAAAAGTTTATACTAACTACTACCCTTTACTCGGTGGACGTTGACTCTAACGTGAAAAGGAGTGGTGCTGAGATAATGTTAGAAGGACCATATGACTTATTGATTGAGCAGTCACTAAGGTTTGAATTCAAGGCTAGCAATAATCAAGCCAAGTATGAAACTTTCATCGTCGACATATCCCTCACCCTAGAAGTTGATGCGCCAACTATAAAAGCCAAGAGAGACTCTCATATGGTGGCAAAACAAGTCTATAGTGAGTATCAGTCAAAGAAACCCCAGACTCATCAAATATATAAAGAAGGTACTTGAATTGTTAGAGCATTTAAAAACTTTTGAGATAATGCATGTACCCAGGGAACAAAATATTAGGGCAGACATGTTGTCAAAGCTTGCCAATTCAAAGAAAAAAGAGTTCAAATTCACTGTAATAAAATAAATGTTTGCCATTCCCAACATCAAAGAGGTGGAGGCAAATACGATAGACATTGCCTTGGCTGGTAGTGGTATAACGCCTATAATTCATTACCCGTAATCTGGAGAACTACCACAAGACGAGTTATAGGAGAAGAAAATCTGCAAGCGTGCAGAAAAGCACATTTTGATGTCAAAAAATCTATATAAATCGGGAAGAGCCTATCTTATGTTAAAGTGCCTAGATGAACACAAAATCGCCCTGGTTCTAGCTGAAGATCATCAAGGGGCTTGGGAAAGCCATATTTGCGGGCGTGCCTTGGTCTACAAGTTGTTAAAAGTAGGTTACTATTGGTCGTCACTAATAAAGGACATCATGGTTTTTGTTAAGAAATGCGACAAATGATAGAGGCATGTTAATCTACACCATGCACCAGTTGAACTCCTCCATTTTGTGACGACACCCTAGCCATTTTATCAATTGGCATGGACATTCTAGGAGTTTTTCCTATAACTCCCATCCAGGTAAAGTTCATGATCATTGGAGTACACTACTTCACAAAATGGATAGAGGAAAAAGTTGTACCCAAGATTATGGTAGAAAGGGTCCACCATTTTTATTGGAAGAAGATTATGTGTAGGTTCGGTTTACCAGGAATTATCAATTAAGACAACGAAACTAGATTTCCATTACTATCGTGGTCGGTTTTTGCAATGACTTGGCAATACAAACCAGGTTCATTTAAGTTGCTCATCCACATGCGAACGATCAAGTAGAATCAACAAATAATGTACTACTCAATGGGATCAAGAAGAAGTTGGAGGATGCCATGGGATTGTGGACCGAGTAGGTGCACAAAGTGATGTGGTCATATCACATTACCCATCCCTTCACACTTGTGTATGGGTGGATGACATGCTTCATATCGAAATTGACACGTATCATGGAGATGCTCTCAGATCAATAATGAGGAAAATGAGGCAGGGTTAAGATGTGTCACTGATCTAATTGATGAGACAAGAGACGTCGCCCACATTTGATAGTTCGTCGCTAAACAAATAGCAGCAATAAGATATAACTTCAAGGTGGTTCATAGAGAGATGCAAAAAGGCAATTCAGTTCTATGAAAAATCACCATGCTCGCCCAAAAAGGAAAGCTATAACCTAACTGGGTAGAACCATATCATATAAATCAGAAGTTTCCTTATAGAGCCTACAAGCTCGAAGAGTTTGATGGATGACTCATTCCTAGAACTCAGAATTCAGTCAATTTGAGATATTATTATAGTTGATTAGTATGAAGGCGAGTCACCTATTTATGAAAATTCTTGTAAAAGATTCTGATATTTGCAATAGGTTATTATGGTTTGGCTATTAAATTAAATTGTTGGACTTCCACAGAAAAACTCTTTTCGCCCTACGGGATAATTAAATTGATGGAGTTCCACGAGAAGATCCTTGCTACTATGCACGATAATTAAATTGTTGGACTTCCATATGAAGATCCTTGTCGTCATACAGAGTAATTAAATTATTGGACTTCCACTGGAAGATCCTTATTTCCCTACAAGGTGAATAAATTGCTGGACTTCCACGAGAAGATCTTTGCTGCATGCGAGTAAGTGTACTACAAATATATTTTCTATCCTCAAGGAGGGACTCAACTAAGTCTTGTAAAGAAGGCTTAACTAGTCTCGCTTGAGGGGCTCAACTAAGTCTTGTCAAGGAGACTCAACTAAGTATTACCTTATGGATTCAACTAAGTCTCGCCAGGAAGACTCAATTAATTCTCACTCGAGGGACTCAACTAGGTCTCGTTCATAAGGTTTTCCTAAGCCTCGAGAAGTGAGGGCATAAATAAAGTTTTGATAAGGCTCCTCTGAAAATCCCGAAGATGAGTAAGGGACTAAAACACTTCGGCATCTATGAGCTCTCATGCTTGAGGAATTATGTGGTGGTGTAATTGGAATGAGTTATCGGGGGTGTGATGAAGGCACACACTTCACTTATTGTTCTTTCCAGATTGCTCATTTGTTGGTTTGAGCGCCCCTCTTTTGGATAAGACGCCCTTTCTTCAGATATGTCGCCTGGATCCTTCATGTCTTCGTCCATAACACGTGATCATGCGAGTTACATATATTAGGTATGGATGACAACAGGTCGGGTGTGACTTTCACACTACCCAAACCCGCACCCGAAATTATCACCCGAACCCAAAAGCTATTCGGATGGCAAAATAATACCTACGCCTACACCCGCTGAGTTTGAGTTTTTTCATCCAAACCCAAACCTGTAGCAAAAACACAAAATTATATATATTTAGGGGCATTACAATTAAGGAATTAATGAATTAATATCTCTCAAATAATTAAGGAATTAAAATCCTCAACATATGTGGTGATTTAATGATTCCATTATGGTTCTTGCTTTGAGGAGTTAACCTGAAGTTTTCTAGTGAATTAATGTTCTAAATCAGTTCATGAATATATAATATTAATTAATAAAAAACAAAAATGTTAAATAGGCATAGAAAATTGATAAAGAAAAATGTAATTTTTCTTCAATTTTTATATATTTTTGTGGTTTGAATAACCGTTGATATGAACATTATTTAAAATTGTTTTGTTTTGTATGAAACATTTCGATCTCTATTAGTTTAATAAAAAATATAATATAATAATTATTCATCTTGTAGTATGTGGGTGTTAACATTTTAAATCTTAATAACTATTAATGGACTTTTCGTGAGTGTTTAATATATTATTTTGTAAAATTCATTTTTTTAAAGATTGACTTTAAATGATTTTATTTATTTATTTTAAAAGTAAGTTTAATATAAAATAAAATATTTATTATATTGGTTATGTAATAAATATAATAAATATTTCGGTCGCGAGTTTCATACTACTCAAACCTGCACCCAAACCTGAATTCGAATCCAGTCAACTCGGGTTTTTATCCGTTGACTCGAATTCGGGTGTGTATGAGTTTCGCGAATTTGAGTCTGTCTGTCATCCCTAATATTATATCAATATCAACAAATAGGATGTCGTGAAAATTAAATATGCTCGTTGAATTTCAGAGAATCAACTACTCATTCTTAGAGTGATTATTAAATCCCAAGAAACCTTGGATCCGGACCAGGATGGTTATAAAATACCCAAATCCAACATAAAAATGCGTCATACCGAATTTCTTATTACACGTGATTTAACTCTCAATCTCACAATAATCTTTAAATCTCTTACGACCCTTAATAATTAAGAGTTCTCATGCATTTGTATTTTTAACAAGTATAATATTTTTGTTTTTTGTTTTTTTAACCTTATAATCATGATGGAATATCGTCATTAACGTCTTTGATACCATAAATCCAATCTCAACTTCCATTATTTTGCTTGTGGACAACAAATATTTGGCAAATCGTCTAGACTATGAACAAAAACATAGGTTTGATTGGTTTGATTCAACCAATAACTAGTCTACATTTCTAAATATTTGATAACCAATAGCACAACATGGTTAATTACCTAAAGGCACGTGTACAACACTTGAAAAAGAACAATAGTTTTATTTTGTGTGTGATGGTTAACCATATTTTAATCTTGAAAGCTCTTTTATAGGTAAAATACAAGTATATCCCATAATCTTAATGCCGTCCCACATTTAACCTAGTGGGGTTTATAGGTCTTGGAATGTGGCCACTTTCCTTATAATTTGTTTTTCTTACGTTGCATCTATGTTGCTAAAAGGGCACTAAAATTAGTATTATTAATAACTATATAAGGTACAATACTGTCGGTTGTTGGTGTTGACATTCTTTTTTTTTTATAGGGTTATGAAATGAAAATCAAAATTATCCAATGAGTAGAGAGTGTTTCGATAATATTTAAAAACATTACTTTTTTTTAGGGACAAATTCTAATGACGTATTCAATGACTTAATTACTCTCCACATTGTTGATTGGCAGATATAATGATATGACATGTTTCTTATTTGGAAGTTTTTAACTATTTACAAAAAGAATAGGAAAAACACATGAATTTTGATGATGTGAATTTAAATGGTCATTATTACATATAATATATTATTATTATTTTTTATTTCGTCGAATAAAAAATTAAAGTATAATTTCAGAATGTGTTATTGTTTTTTAAATACTATATATTTTTCTCGGTTTTTTAAATAATTTAGGAGAAAATTATTTCAAGACATATTTTAAATCCTAGAAAATAATTTATATTAGTATTTTTTTAAAGTGGTGATTTTTTATTTTATTATTTATTTTTAAATTAAATGATTTTTTCCTTCGATTTCTTTAATGATCGAGGGGGGGTTAGATAATCAGGTTTTACTATAAAAGTACTCATAAATCCTAATTCTAACTCATTTATAGTCACTCCAAACTCGTACACATTATTTTTGTTTCCATCTCTTTCAAGGTCATTATTATATTTTGGAATAACCTTCATATATTGTCAATCATAGAAAAACACTCTATAATTTATTGTTTTCCTTGGCTGACAACATTGAAAAATTTATTCCTAAATATAGTGTAAATTGCAAGCAATGTTGTTATTTTACAATACAAGCCCTTTGTTTGAATATTGTAGCACACAAAGAAAGTGGTGAATGGTAAAAAAATTGAAAAAGAAAACAATACATATTACTTTTTGTTGTGAATCTTGTTGTGAATTACAACAAAATTCAATATCAATTTGTGGGGCAAAGAATAGTAGCAACCAAAATAAATGGTCTACAACAATAATAATTCGTACACGGATAATATGATAGAATAAGGCAAGAAACAAAACGAAGGTTTGTTTACCCAGTTCGATCAAACGATATACTCTGGAGGAGAGAACAACTTTCCAATTCATTATACTCAAAAAGTTGTTACAAGAGATTACAGATGAGTCACAAGAAAATAACTTTCGCCTTCAGGTTCCCAAGAACAATCCCGAATGCGCCCAAGAACAACCCTATTTTCTATCCAAGTGTTTCTCAACCTCTCCATCTCTCAATATATGAATCACTCAAACCCAAGGTGTAATCCAAGGTTTTCTTTGTGTTGAAACCTAATACCTTTAAATCATTGCTCTCCCTTGTTGGTGTAAATCCTAAGACTGTCACACACCAAACATATAAGTGATACATATTTATAATAGCAAATACCCAATAAATAAAGCCCAAAATCTGGATCATGGACCGAACCAAAAAAAAGCCCAGAAACTAAAAACACTATTCACTGCCCGTTTTTTTTTTCCGTCCGACTTTCTAAGACTTTCAATTTTCGCGGTAAATACAATCTCCAAAATGTGTTTTCCTTCTCTTAATCAACCAAGGTTTTAAGACACATTTACAACAATATCTACCTTGACTTTAAACCGTGTTGAAACCGATTTAACAATCAACAAAATTGCTGCTCTCTACCAAGTTGAAACTCTAATTAATAACCTTGATCAAATTCAAGCAACCCTTGAATCTTGATCTCGCCATTTGCATCCACTTGTTTCCAATTACCTTTTTTTGCATGTGTAATTTAACAAGCCTACAAGTATCAACGACCCTTGACTCCACCTATTTTCAAATGCCTCCCTGAAGGTTTTTCTTCTTTTATTTTACAGTCCTTCAGCCACATTAAAAACATAATATCCAAGGCTAGCATAACCGTCCATTTGAGATGTTACAATAATCCTCCTTACCTTATCATGAGTTAAATGATACTTAGAGATCTTTGTAACCGTTCTTTCACTACTTCTAGCATCCATAGTAGGAAACTCCACCTCAAATTGAGTTTTCTCCGTTATAGTTTCTACTGATTTTTCCCTTGGTTTTCACTATTCTTATTCTAAAGAAATTCTCTACCAACCAAGTAAGTTGTTTTAACCTCAACTCTTCCCCAAAAACTAAATAACAACTCAGCGATAACATGCATTTTTATCCATTGATTTCTGCAAAATTCATTATACTTATCTGAAACTTTCTCAAGGCATTCATAACGCCTTAAACTCAAATCCCATAGCTCTTCCTTGTCATGAAAGCCTCCATTAGTTAACAATGAATGAATAACAACATTTGAACCTTCTAAATTATATAAACCACATATTTTAGACCTTTTAGAAATAATCAATTCATCACGTGAAATCTTCAACACTCAACGTTCAACTCTAGTACAATAGACTAGATCATCAAACATACCTATAGATAAGAAATTTCACTTAAGTTCTGGAATATACCTCACATTGTGAATAGGAAGTTCACGATCATTAAACATTTTAAATCTGACCATACCAATACCATGAACCTTTCATGTCTTATTATTACCAAGGTGAATTTCTCCACCTTTCACCATCTTCAAAGTTTCAAAGTATTTTACTCTTGGACACATGTGATAAGAGCAACCTGAGTCAATGACCCAACTATCTTCAGTTTCCAAACTCGATACTGTAACACCCAAAATAATCCCCACGAAATTTCAATTTAAAAATCAGAGTAACTAAAATATAAGATAATTTCAAGTGTCACATTCACTTCAAAAACACAGCTTATCTGATACGTATTACAAAATATACTTGCAGCGGTAATCTCAAAAGAAACATAAAACACATATTCCTTAGTGTAACACCCCAAAATTTTCCCTCTCATTTTCATATCATATAACATAGCATATTGCATACATGTTTGAACATTTTGCATATAAAAATGAAGCATAACATCCATGGTTACTAGCATAAGGCATATGATCAGTCATCCAATGATTCGATCCACAAAATTAATAAAAACCAAGTGATTCTGCAAGGAGCTCAATGCCATCCACAAAGCCCTAGAAAGGATTAAAATCAAAATCAACTCAAAATGGACAGTACGAAAGCATTCCTGGAGTTTCACATGCAAAAAAGGAAAATTCAAGATTTTTGGTCCGTTAACCAGTTAACTTATAGAGTTAACCGGTTAACGCATGCGAAAATGGAATAAAAAGCTTCAAAAATTAGTTGTTTTCCCATTTTCCCTCCACTTTTCCCTTGGAATTTTCCACCACCTTCTAGAATCTTCTAGCATATTCCAAGGAATATTCTAGAACCCTAACTAACTATTAATTAACTCTAACCCTAACTCCAAGCCTCATTCTTCCAACCCTAGCTCCATGCCTATGCTTCAATCCAAGCATAACATCTATATAATCTCAACTCACTCCAAATCAAAGGTTTTAACTCTCATTTTTACAAATTTCACTTCATCTCTCTCATTTTCTCTCAAAATTTCTTCCATTACCAAATTCATCAAAGCTTCATCTTCATCATGATCCATCAAGTTTCACATTGAAAATCGATCGATCGGAAGCTTAGCCTCCATCTTCTTCACCAATTCAAGGGTTTATTGAAGATCCGACATGATTACGGTGTTTATTTCACCAATCGGAATCAATTCGGAGCATCGACATTTATTTTGCGTTCTTGTGGATTGAAGATCGAAGCTCACGAGTTTCTCTTCACTTTGCACATTGATATAATTGCAACACTCACTAAAGCAATCTCCCGCTTTGTAGGTTGGTGAATCCGATACTGTTTCTTCGCTTTTAACTTATTCTCTTCATCTCGCCGTATGGCATTCTTCAATTACTTGTTGCATGCTTGCGTTTTTTATTGTTTTATGTTTGATTACGATTTGATCGTGTTTTGCATATTTTGGTGGTTAGAAGCTAGAATAATAGCTTAATCTAGGTGCTAATAGGTGTTAGAATACCATCTTTAGGTTGAAAATTCGTGTTAACATGTTCATAGATGCTATAGGAGCTTTTAGAAGTAGGTTTGAGACCAAAAATGCTTATTTCTTACATTTTTTTAGCATTTTGCACAGTGTTAACCAGTTAACGCATTTGGTTAACCGGTTAACACATTGAAAATTTCCCTGGATTTGAAAATTTAAGGGCGTTAACCGGTTAATCTATAGCATTAACCGGTTAATGCTGTGTGATTTTTGAAAATTTTGTTTGTTTCATTGCATGTTTGCATGGCCTTGTCCCTTTGATGTTCATAGCTTGATAAATCATGATTTTAGGGAATTTCTAGGATCATTTTAGGTGTTCGATTCCATCATTTCGAGTCGTTTCGACACGCATATTCACCACTTTTGTATATTTTTGTGTTTACTTGTTAATTGTGCATAAAATGACTTGTGAGTGTTTATTGCCATGATCAAACTCTTTGCTAACATGCCTACATATGTTTTAGGTTCTGTTTTTGCTTCACTTTCATGATTGGAACGCATAACCGCATGTCGCATTGCATACTTGCATGTTGCATTTTGCTTGATAGCATGATCACATGTATGTATTTTCTTGCATTTTTGTTTGCATATTTGATCACAATCCTTTGATATCAATTCTGATTTTTGCATCAAGTTGCATGTTCATTTTGGTGATTTTGTCGATGCATATTCACATTTCATGCTCTTATGCTCATGTGCTCCAAACGCATACTTGTTGCATAGTTGTTTTTGTGCATTCTTTAACAAGCAAGCCATTGTAAATAATCATGTCCATCATACATGATATTCTTTCATGATTAATGTTGCATTTGATCATATTATGTGATGTTTGTGCATTTTGACCATTCACTTTGTGCATAAAATGAAAAAAAACCAAATCTGTCTCACTTTTCATAACTGCATTTTGAGATATAGGTTGTAAAAACACATTGCATTCATGATGTTTTACATCTGTTTTGCATGTTGTTTGGTAGCTGTAGAAAGCTGTGTGCATTGTGCATTGCATTTCATTATTGTTTGTGCATTTAGGAGTTGTAATAGGCAGCTGGATTTTTGCTTTTCATTTTTTTAGGTCCTTTAAACTTAGGATTGAGTCTAGTTTAGGTCCTAGATCCCTTAGGGTTTGATTGGTAATTGCTTACCTCATCTCTTATTCATGTTTATAATGCTAACCCTTGTTTTGTAGGGAGGTAAAGATAAGTCCCAAAACCTTAATCTTTTTTACATTCTTTACGCGTTCAAGGTGTATTTGTTTTAGCATTTTTGTGTTTAATCTTCAGAACTTCATGCTAATTCCCCTTTAGAATCGACTTAATTTCATTAGGAAGTAAGTTGTATTTTTTTCCCTTTTTATTTTCCGTTTCGTATTAGGATTAGAAACCACACTAACCTAGGTTCATCCATGCATGACAACACTAGGATTTTAGTCTTCCCCTTAGACTTTTTACCTTTGGTTCACTTTGCTTTCTCTTTCTCATCTCAAAAAGAAAAGTAAAAAACCCCTAATAAAGGTTGACTTTCTCGTACGACACGATACTTTTCCATGGGTTACTTATACACGTTCCATTTCGGGGCGAGGTGTAAGGCATCTACCACGATGAACAAGTCTTAGTATGATAAGATTCACAAACGAAAATCAAAACACTTCTCTAAAAGACAAAAAAACAAAGAAGAATCGTATTTTCCTGCGGGAATTCTTTTTTCACCTCACTCCCTCTCAACGCGAACTTGCGACGACTTGTCTCATTTGCAAGACGGTAACGCACTCGTACCAGACGAGCATGTAACGCCTGAGCATAGACATACGTAGTTCAGCTCTAAAAAACACAAATAGTTTCCGCCTTAGTTAGGCGAACTACGTCGACTCCGGTCATCATTTTCCCGATGAGGTACGTAGGCAGCAGGATAATGCCCATTCGAGCATATTCTTTATTTTCCCTACATTTCTCCCCTTTCTTTTCGATCTCTTTTTCCAATTCCCTTCCCCATCTCCATTCCAATTAGCAGTTTTATTCAACAACATTCTTATTTCCCACCCTTTGAAACAAACAAACAAACAAGCGTGGATCCCGTCGGGTACGGCAAACGATTTGGGGTGCTAATACCTTCCCAGGTCATAACCGACTCCCGAACCAAGATCTTTGGTTCGCAGGACCTCGTCCTTTCCTTCTCTCTCAGGTTTGTGCGACATTACCTTTCTCGTTCCTTCAGGATAAAAATGCATGGCTAGCTACTCTGACTTTTCTGCGCGACTTTCGCGTTTGTACTAGGATGAAAATCCCGGGAGCGACAGCTGGCGACTCTGCTGGGGACCGAACCCAGAATCTTTGGTTTCCCCTGAGAGTCTCTCTTAGCGCCTGTTTGCTTTTGTTTCTTTGGGTGTTTATCTGTATGTTGCTGTGTATTTATTTACTATTTTTATTTACAGTTTTATTTACATCTTTATTTACAATTTTCAATATTTATTTTCATGCATCATATATACTGGATTGTCTGAACTGTGTTGGTTTCCATTTTTTCTGTGGGATGGGAGTTACTGTGAGATAATCCAAATACCTGTCTTGAGTGCACCCTAGGACTAGTGTGGACACATAATACTCACATGTGGCATGATGAGTGGCGATGTGTTTCACACCCAGACTGCGACCGTCTTGGAAATATCTTGTGTGAGGATTTCCTCCACTTCGGGATAGGACCTTGATAGTTATGTGCATATGGGGACCAATCATTAGGGACCTTAGTGGAAACAACCATCCCAGTGATGACAGTGGCAGACCACATTTGTTGGCAAACCCACTCGCACCCGAGGGCCCACTAGGAACTCGCATAGGATGGTCTGGTTCTCTCGTAAGAATCCAGTCAAAGAAAACTGTTTGTATAACGATAGTATTGTATTCTACGGGCTGAATGTACTGTTGTTTCTCGATTCAGTGCTTGAAGCTGAGGACTTATAAGGGATGCTTATTTCCTTGGACTCATCTAAGACCTCCCTAAGAAGTACATAATGCTAAACCAATTCCCTGATTTGGTCACGAACCATTTCTCGGAGATGGTAAACGTATTATTACTGCTTGGCTTTGAGAGTCTGTAATGTTGACCCAAGTAGCACACACGTGAGTTTGGTAGGGGTTTACAGGTTTGCAAGAACCCTTGACCACATCATACCCTGACTACTAGCATAGTCTGCTGTTTTGATTCCGTTATTTTGATCTTGGAGTTCTGGAGTTTATTTGGTCTTTGATATGGGTTTATTTATGACTATCTGAGTTGTATGGATTGTTATCCAGTGGATCTTGGGTGTTTTTGATAACTTGGCTCTAATATCCAGTTTCCAGACAGTCTGGATTGATCATGTGTCCTTGTATTTGTATTTGCATTTGCATTGCATCATTCCATCATTGATCATGTTTTTCTTTCATTCTCATGTAGCTTACTTTCTCCGGTTTCGGTATACTGTTCAGAGATGGAAGACCCCCTCAAGCAGAACATTCACTTCAAATTTTTCGACACCAAGGCTGGCCTGTTAAAGAGGATGGTGGATTTTATTACGCCCAATCATGTGGGAAAGTTTAGGAAAACTTACGAGAATATTCTGGATGTGGTGGTAGAGTTAGATCCCTATGAGAGAAGTGTCATTCACAATCTACTCCAGTATTATGATCCGCAGCTTCGATGCTTCACATTTCCCGATTTTCATTTAGGTCCTTTGCTGGAGGAGTATGCTTCGATCTTGGGAGATCCTATTCAAGACCAGATCCCCTTCAATGCTGAAATGGTTAGACCTGCACCTGGGGAAATTTCCAAGGCTCTTTATTATGTAGTGGATTCTCTGACTATTAATAAAGGGGGTATGCCAGGTTTCTCTTTGGAAGTTTAAGTGAAGAAGGCTGAAGAGCTTACTGTTGAAGCACAATGGGATGATGTGTATGCTATTTTGGCCCTCTCTATTTACGGCATCATTCTGTTTGCAGATTTGGAGAAGTTCATAGACACGAATGCCATACATCTGTTCTTGCTGAAGAACCCTGTGCCCACACTGCTGGGAGACATGTATTACTCAGTTCCCTATAAGACTGAAAGGAAACAAGGAGGTTTAGTTCGATGTTGCGCTCCTTTATTCCATATGTGGTTCATAAGGCATTTTCCTAGCACCAGAGTGTTCAGTGGTCATACATTGGTTTGGACCCAGAAGCTGGAGAAGTTGTTTGCCAGAGAAGTCAGATAGTTTACTCAGAGACTTCAGGATGCACGTTTTGTCACCAGTTGTGGGAGTTACCTCAGTGTACCTTTTCTAGGGGTGGCTGGAGGTATCAACTACAATCCAATATTATTGGGGAGACAATTGGGGTATGCTTTAAGAGATGTCCCTGAAGATGTAAAACTGGCTCCTACATTTTACTTCCCGGTGAAGGACAACATGCCTTTAGTGAGAAAAGCTTATGGGGCTTGGAAAAGCATCAGAAGGGAAGGGATGGCTAGCTTTGGCAAATGTAACAATCAGACTTTCTCGGAATATGAGTCTTGGCTGAAGAATAGAGCTCGAGCAGTATTATTTCTATTCTCCCCTCCAGTTCTTCCAGTAACTGAGCTTAAGGACATTATTCCCTTAGAAGACTACAAGAAGTTGGAAGCCCAACTGCAAGAGTTAAGGGTGGAAAATGCAAAGATGATCGGCTTGTACCATCGTGCGATCTATTCCAAGGAGGAAGTAGAAGAAAAATTGCATAAAATGCAAGTCTCTAAGGAGATTAAGGAGAAGGAGTTGGCTAGTAGAGAAGCTTACTTCCAAAGAAGAGGTCTGATGGATGCTAAAAGAGAGGAAGAGTATAAGAAGACTAAGAAAAATCTTAAGGAGATTGGTTTGAGCTTGTTGTGGCTCAAACTCAAAACCCAACGGTGTTTGCTCAACATATTAAGTTATTTGTCTTTGAGAGTGAAAGAGAGAAAGCTCTGAATTGTGGAGCTTTGGAGTTATTTTTATGATCAATTGAGGTCTCTATATAGGTAGAAATGTTGAGATTACTTATCCTCCAAGTCTTAAAGAGATGGGATCAGAAATTGTTGATCATTGCTTACCAAAATATCTCTTACATTGTGAATGATGAAATTCTCAAATAGCCCAGCTATGCAAGAACTAAATTCACATTCTTCATATATTATAATTGTTCTTTATAAGCATATGTTTCTTGTTGATCAAGAGATTCTAGGATATGCCTTTTTGGAGGATCATGACCCTTGGATCAAGTGTTTAGGTGTTGAAATTCATGAATGACATAAATGAAAATTCCTTGAGTGCAATCATGAATTTGCAGGTTGATCAAGTTTGTGATAATTGATTTGATGCTCTTAATCACATGATCTTATCCCTTGACTCACCAAAATACAAATTTCAAGTTTTGTAACAACTTGTGTTTGAAAAAGAATTATGACATGGTGTGTTTGACAAAAGATTTCTTCATGCTCAAGAAAGATCTTTTCATGCCAATTGGTTCTTTGAATTGTTGGTAAAATTTGTGATAACATTGGTGTTTTCACAAGGATTCGAATCAGCTTGGAACTATGTGAAAAATGCCTCCAAGTTTTGATGTTTTGACTGATTTTGTCTAAGTGTTGGAATTTCCAACTTTTTCTTGATTTTGATCAGTCTTCAACTTAAAATCCATGATGAATTGGGGTTTGGTGTAGTTGAGTCTTTTGTAGTTTGAGGAAAATATTTCATTTGAGCTTTGTTTCACAAAAATTTGATGCTTGGATCACAAGTTATGATGCTTGAAAGTAGGGTACATGCACACTTTTTTCCATAATTTATAAAAATTTCCAAAATTTCGAAGTTAGCCCCTTTTACAAGTTATCTTCAAATTCCTGATTTTTTTGTGATAAAATGCATTCATGGACCATATATTATTGTAATATAGGTCATGGGGATCATTTTAGGTTAAAAAGTCAAAGTTTGACGTTTTGGTCCAGATGAAAATTACACTAGATACCCCTGATTTTTCATTTTTTGACTGAGCATCCTCTGAGGTATTTTGAACTTGAGAATGAATTTCCATGATGTACATGAGCTATTTGAACCATTACCTATGGTATTGTCTCATGTCCAGTTGAGAATTTCAACTTTGGGTTCCCCGATTAGTCAAAACCCTTATTGGGCACTATGAAACCCTAATTTTGGGATTCTTAATCTATGCATCCTTTGATTTCAAACTTGTAGATGGTCTATTCGGGGTATATTAAGCTCCTTGGATGAAATGTGGATGTATTGGCTTATTTTCCCATGAAAATATTCTTTTGGAGGGCACAATCGACTAAAAACCTTGATTTGTGATACTGAGGCCTTGGGGCTCAGTTCACTGAAAATTTGTGCAATATTTGCATGAATTCTCACCATTTGAGATCTCTTAATATTTTGAGGATGTTTTAAAGGTTTAAAATCTTAGGAATTTATGATTGATCATTTGCCTGAATCCTCTGAGGGACTTAGGAATCCTGATTTATTGCGGGGATGTGACCCGATAAATTTAAACACTGATCATTGAACTGATGGGCGTGCAGATATCCTAGGATCAAAATTTAGGGTATGACACCATGGACCCTCAAGTCCATAAATTGAAGACAAGGAGTTGAATCGACCATGACATAGTAAACAAAGGGGTTCCCATATTGTTTAATTGTACATAATCGTGTTGCATGATTGTCTTGAGATCTATGGTAGATCCATAGAGATGGTACTTGACTATTTTGAACATATTTACTTATCAACACAAAGAGAAAAAGTGAGTTAGAGGCAAAGATCTCGCCTACCCACTCATTTGTGTCCTATAAAAGGGTCAAAAAACATGTTATACGCATATTTTCAAACCTAGAGGACCAATTAGAAGAATGATTCCTAAATATTATGTATCATTACTTTCATCATCCCTAATAATGAGGGGGATGGTAGGTAATACCTGAGGTATTTCCATTTGTGAAGGTGGTGCCTCTACTTAGGTAAGAAACATTGTCACATATACAAACAAAAACATCTTTATAAAACAAACTAATAAATAAAATAAAATAAAGGCATCATATGCAAAATATAGTTTAAAACTCAATAGTTGAATGAATATAAATAGGTAGAAATCATTATGAGATAAAGTTGGAAGATATATAAGTAATGACATCTTAGCTTTAGCGAAACTCTTTGGGATATCAAGGAACAAAGGAATTGGAAAAGAAAGAAATGATATGTGAAAACAATTATTAGAAAAATTACACTCCCTTAAATATGAACTTAACTAGTCAAGAAAAAAGTTAGTGCATCCAACACTTAGAAACTAATGATCCATGAGACCGCAAATAGACCGATGAATAAATATCATATCATCTAGGAAACAAAAATCCTCATCTGAGTCATCATTGTAGTTGTGGTTCCCATACAAATTATTAGGTCATGCCTCAAACTAATACATCCTTCCCTAAAGTTAGGGTTACTATGGAAGTATGAGGGGTGATAGAGATTAGGGCAGATCTTTTTACACACTAACAACAATTAGAGTGAAGATTAACTAGATGTTCTAACCGGATGCCAAAAGCTCCCCAAAAAGTTTATACATAAATGGATGACTAACTATTGGAATCACCTTACTATATTCCATTGAAGACCGTAATTATAACCATCATCTAGAAAGAGTCTGCCTGATTTGAAAGGGGTATTGAGTGTGTTCTTAGTGTGGATTAGGTAATTTTGATGTTAAGAAACATTTGAACTACAAGAGAAAAAAGTGTGCATTTTGGTTTGATCCGGTTGGATTTTAGAAATAAAATCAAACTAAATCAAACTAAACCAATGCAGTTTGGTTTGTTTAGTTTAAAAAACAATATTGAGCCATATATACACGTATAGAGAACAACTTCTCATTTAATATGTAAACATTAGATTAAACAAAATTGGAATAATAAACATAAAAGAATAGTATAAAACTATATCAAAAACATTATAATAAACCAAAGAATAAAGGAGGTGAGAAATTCGTGAAGATGAAAAAGAAAGAACATAAGAGATGAGAGATTAGAGAAGAAGAGGTACAATAAAAACAAAATTGAAAGAGAGAACAATAACATAAGAATGAGAAGATGAAAAAGAAAGAATATACGAGAGTGGAAATTAAAGAAAATAGGTGAGATGTACCTGATGAAGAAGGCGCGATACTATTAGAAGAGATTTAAGAAGGCTGAATTTGATACCCAAAGTATGAGGAAGAGAAAATTATTTGTAATCGTAAGGCTAGGGCATAATAAGTTTGAGTTTGGGTTGGATATCAATTAAGTTAAGTTTGGTTTGTAACATAATATGATTGATTCATTTTGGTTCGGTTTGCAAAATAGAAACCACAAACTATACCGAACCGTGTGGTTTTGTTAAAAAATGGTTCAAACACATCCAAATCAAATATTGTTTCAAGCTGTTTCAATTTGGTTTGGTTCGGTTTGTGGTTTTCTATTGGACCGGTTCGGTTTTGAACACCCATAATCTTGAGACAAAGCCATAACCTGACTCCATCGCCCTAAACTCTGGGGCTAATGTTTTGTTACATATCAAGTGTCAACCCATAGAAAATTAGGTCACCCAAACTCTATGAGATAATGGAGAGTAACTAATGGACACACCTTAAAGGCATATAGGATCCTGACCAAGCGATAGGCCATTATCCATTGGATGGGAAAATCAATATGATCTCAAAACATATGTTTTGCAAGTCTTTCTCAACAAATGTTTTAGGGCCTCTAGACTATAAACCCTAACTTTAAAGCCTAATGAATGACTCAGACATTTGGATACATATTATCCTAAAATGATAAACCTCACCCTTAAAATAATCATTAACTTGATCATTGAAATGCTTGTAGCTATATTCTCTGGCGGGTGTATTACGAAAACCATTATATCAAAGTTGATCAACAAAAGTAATATTTGGAAAGAAAAAAATCTTACCAGATTAATCTTTTGTATTGGTTGTACTAGCTATTTTTCTTGCTTTGTCTTCTTCACTCTTTGCTCTCTATGAATCCTTATAGTGTATGAGCGGTTGGAATAATGACATTTGGGAATGGGGGGATTTTGGTATCCCCCTTGGGTCGGTTACAGGAAGCTTACTTGCAGATTCCGGTTGGTTTAGAGAGTTTATTGGAAGGTTCGTGTCGAGTCTGGTTGGTAAGGCTTGGTTAAAGTGGAAGTCGGATGGAAACTCTATTTTTCCGTTAGCTCTTTTTATCGTTTAACAGATTTCTACTATATTTTGTTTGGTCCGATGAATAATTGGGATGAAGCTTTTTCTTTTATTTGGAAAGTGGTGGCCCCGTTGAAAATCAAAGCTTTTACGTGGAGATGCTTTTGGAATAAATTACCGACTTTGGATAATCTTTCTCTTAGAGGTATTTTTTCCTCTTCGGTAAATTCTAATTGCGTGATTTGTAATTCTACTCCAAAATTTTTGGATCATCTTTTATTTACTTATCCGACGGTTAGGTTGATTTGGAAAGAAGTATCAAAATGGATTAATTTTTCCGGGTGTTTTCTTTTAAGTGCCAAAGAGAGTTTTTTTGGAGTGGTGTTCTTTTGGCATCGCGAAGAAGTTCAAACGTGGAAGAGAATATGTTATTTGGTTAGCAACTTGTTGGAATATTTGGATTCTTCGGAATGATATTATCTTCAAAAATGTTAGTTGGAATATAATAGATATTGTGTGGAAGGTGAAGTTAACGGTTTGGAGATGAAATTTTATCGGAGAAATTACTAAATCCAATTGTAATCTTTACGAATTCGACAAGTATCCTTTGTCGTATTTATCTTAAGTTTCAATAGGTTGATAATTTTTTCTTTCTCCATCGCTCGTTTTGGCCTCCTTATTATAATCAGGTTGAATACCCTTTATACTCCGATTATTATATATCTCTTGCTTATTAAAAAAAATCTCATGTTGCTTGTACATTATCATTTTGGACCTATTAACCATTATTTATTTATTTATTTTTTATGAACACCTCTTAACCATTATAATATGTGATATTATCTTCATTGTCTTCTATTAGCTACCTATAAAATTAAAGACTTATACCGAAATAAATGATGCCTCTTAAAAACCAACAATAACAAAATTAAAGGTCTTTAGAGTATTATTAGTTTTATAATATTAAATAAATTCCAAAAATAAATATTAAACACATAAGTGAAACCACTCTAACATTAATGAAAATAAATTAAAGACAAAAAAAAAAAGAAGCAAAATTCAAAGTATATATGTAACAATCTGCATCAAGTTATCCAGATATCATTCTCATGAGTGATAAGAATGGTGATTGTAAAGTGAGTACTTATCCACTCACATGCTACACGACTATATAGCTCAAACGTATGAGATTGAAATTAACCCTACATATAATATTCATTGACTTCAATAAATTACATTAGTATATGTGAAATAAGACTTTGCAACATATTTAAAATGCCGCAGAAAAAAAGCTTGTATTATAGGAATAATCTGAAATAAGACTTTGCAACATGATATTTTGCTCATTATTGCAATCACCTTTTTTGGTTGCTAGCTCCTATTTTATTTCCTAGGTTACATGTTCCAAGTTTCTTTTAGTGCTAGACAAATATTAATGTGAAAATTATGGGGGAACCAACTTCTGGTCGATTGTAACATTGTGTTCAAATGCTTCCTTGACCAAAAGAGAGAGAAACAATAATGTTTGAACGTGTTGCATATGTTTACTACACATAACTATTTGTAACATTGCTAAGGTTGGAGCTCCCAATACATGAAGAGACATGCACGCTCAATGGCGTTCAAGAGCTCAAACGTTCATACAATTGAATCATTTTTTATTTTCAATGGTTTGTTCTTTTTAAAATAATGTTTTAAAATCTGGATAGTTGAACAATCGAACAAGATACTGAATCATTTATTCATTGATTAGATTACATTATTTAAGTCTTTCAAGTAATTCAAATGTTGTAACCGGTTAGCACGAGTAACCGTTGTTACAACAATGTCTGAGGTTCATTCAAGTAGTAGAAATGTGGAGTTTTCACAGGTGTAACCAGTTAACCATTTTGGTGTAACTGGTTACAACTGAAGCTAACTTAATTTCAAATTAATTCAGTGTCAGGTGTAATCGGTTACCCACTTTGGTATAACCGGTTACAAGCACGATATTTCGTTTTTCTGTTAATTTATTTGATAAGTTCAGTTTCCAATGGTATTTTATCTCATATATAAGTGTTTAGGATGCACACCCTTCCTGAGTTAATGCAATCATAACTTCTCACCATCTCTTTCTCCCCCCCTCTCTCTCTCCTTATCTCTCTCTATGCACATCCAAAGTTTCTCCACCATTGTTTCACCAAACTTGTGGTTTCTTGTTCTAACATTTGGCATCAATAGACTGGTTCGATCCACAAACACCTAGTGTGCAACATGAATTTTGTCTCCAATGAAAGAATCCCCACAAATCTACATATCCTTGATGCGAAGAGTTACGACTAAAGGTACAAGCAAATGAATGTGTTTTTTGGCTACCAAGATGTTCTTGAAGTGATCTAGAATGATGTTACTCCTCTTCAAGGTAATGCAACAGAGGTGCAGCAAGCAACACATAAGGAAGAAAAGAAAAAATATTTCAAGGCTCTGTTTTTGATCCATTAATATGTTGATGGCGACAATTTTGAGAAAGTTGGTGATTATGAATCGTTGATTCAAGCGTGGGAGATCTTAGAGAAGGCCTATGCAATGGCTGATAAGGCGACGGTGGTGTGGTTACAAACTCACAAATGCTAACTCAAATTCATTCAAATGGAGGAAAAGGAGAAAACCAACGATTTCACAACAAGAATCACTCGATTGGTGAATCAAGTAAAGGCATGCAAAGAAATTGTTACAGAGTAGTGTGTTGTAGCTAAAATCTTGTGTTCTTTAATACCAAAATTTGACAATGTGGTCGTGACGATTCAAGAATCGAATAATCTTTCAACTGTGAGTAAAGAGGAGTTGCAAATCTCTCTTGAGGCTCATGAGCAATTGATGGAGGACATAAATAACGATAAGGCAAAGGCGGAGATCGCTTTGTAAGCTCTGTTCAATGAGAATGACAAGAGATCTAAAGGAAATTGACCCATGAAAAGCAAAGGGAATTCTTAGAATTTTGGTGGATGAGAGTCCCAAAATTCAAAGAATTCAACTTGTCAAAGGGGTGAGAGCAGCTGCAACAAAAATGGTGGTCAAGGAAACGTTAGAGGCGAGAAAAAAAAAGTTTGACAAGAGCAATGAGCAATGCTACAAGTGTAAAAGATTTGATCATTTTGCAAAAAAGTGAAGCTTGAATAAGAAGTCATCTCAAAGGGATGAAGCCAAGTTTACAAGACAATAATTTGATGAAGAAAATACACTCTTGGTCATGATCACGGAAGGGTATTGCAACAAAAAATAGTTGTATGACAACAACTATAGCAACTCCAAGAATTCTGAAAAATTGAGTTATGGTCGGTCTAATGATACGATTAACCGGTTGGATGAAGAGGAAGATGCCATGATGAGTGTGAAAGGAGTTCAATGCATTAAGGAGTGGTATTTGACATCATGTTTTGCAACTCATGATGCAAAGAGATAATTAGTTTGTCAAAATCAATCGTGCCATGAAGAACAAAGTAAAGTTCACGGATGACATCACTCTAATGGCCGATAGGATCGGTGATGTTTTGATCATGAGAAGGGATGACGGATATTCCTTGATTAAAGATGTATTGTATATTCCGAGAATCAAATATAACCTTCTAAGTATTGGTCAATTACTTGAGAAGGGTTACAAGATTCACATGGAAAACATGGGATTGCGGGTTATGAAGTTAAAGGCAATTTTGCTATGAAGAGGAGGTATGTATATGTAGTAGAAGGAGCTGAACCCGTTAATAAGTGAAATTCTGTGATCAGGTATGAGATGTCGAATGAGATGTTTAAACACTTGACAACTTAACCAAAACTTAAAGTGTAGGAAAATTAAACAACACAGTAATTTGTTAACCCAGTTCAGTGTATAACCACACTTACATCTGGAGGCTACCAATCCAGGAGGAAATCCACTATAAGTAATATTAATTCTAGACTTAAACCACCCAGTTTAATCTTTCACTTAATATCTACCCAATGCAATTTCTACCTAAGACACAACTTAGATATGAGTACCAACTCACTCCCCCTCAATCACACAGTGGTCTTGTTTACAAGTTTAATAAAATTGAAGTCATACTTCAAACAAAACAGCTTGATCTTACTTCACAGTTTCAATCAAGACACAAATACACTTTTGCTTAAAAGCTCATAAAGTGGTACAATAAAAACAACCTGCTATTAAAACACAAAACACCCTATTTTGTCTTCTTAAATTCGTACCCTATTCTGAGAGTTTCTGTTGATTAAATAGGTGTATGGATTTTGGGCTTTCTATAGGTTTATCCAATCCTGAAACGCATGCAGCTTCCACCTTGAATTAGGGTTTGTTACTTCCTAGATTCTAGGTGATTCAGTTCTTCTGATTATGCTGAAGTCTCATAACAACATTCCCTACAGATGCGCCTTATTCTGTTTTGTCCATCCATAATTAATTCCAGATAACTTTCCTTAATTTACTCAGTTCTGTTAGTCATTAATTAATTCTGGTAGCAGGTTTGAGATGTCACAACATCTGTTGGGACATCCAGAAAAACTGAACTTAAATCATTAACTGATACAATGTCACAACATCTGATGTGACATCCTGTAAACTGAACTTATATCATTAACTTATACAATGTCCCAACATCTGGTGTGACATCCTGAATTAAGTTCATTTACTTATACTCTGTTTGATAATGTCCCAACATCTGATAGGACATCCTGAACTGAATTCAACATTTCTTGTTGGTCAAAAATTCTGCCAATTCTAAACATCTACAAACTCCCCCTTTGGCTAATTTTTAGCTAACATTCTTTTCTGGTTATCAGAGTGCAACAGAAGTTCTTTTATCAGAGTATAGCAGTTCTTTTCTGTTGAGTCATGTGTGAGTTTACTCCCCCTCAAACATACATGTATTCAGTTTTGTTGCAACATAAATTTTCATTAAAACACAGCTTTAGTTCAGAAGCAAACAAAAGTTTTTCATTAATCAGTAATTTGGATCATACATTGTTGTTGTTGTTCAGTTCTCCCCCTTGTTAGACATAAATTGGGGCCAAAGTTACTCATTCAAAATTACAATGCAGCAGTCATTACATTTTCCTCACAAACAGTTTTTCACTCAGACTCCTCATAGTCAGTTTCTTCCTCTTCCTCAGTCTCCTCATCAGAAGCAGCAACTTTCTGAGCACTTTCTTCAATCTCCAGCCTTAAGATAATCTCCTCAAGCTTCCGCTTCCTTGCATCCAGTTCTTTGCATGTGATCTTCAGCTCAGCAATCAAGGCAGCTTTAGAGATTGGAGATTTTGCCTTTGAAGGACCAGCAGATGTCCCAGAGGGAGCTTCAACATCAGCTGCATGATGACTCAAGAACAACTTGTAGTGGAAGGCCAGAGGGCTTTCTCTTTTGCAAATTGTGTCCTTCTCAGTGAGGATACCAGGATACTGACTCAACACTATTCCACACAACAAGGAAGGGAAGGCAATTGGCAGCTTAGTTGCAGATGATCCAGCATGCTTCAATGTCTGATCAAATATATAAGCCCCATAATCCAGCTTTGTTTGGGTGCCCACAGCATATATGAACCTGCCCAATCCAGTTGATATTGAGGATGTATGGTTGGTAGGGACCCAGTTTGCAGTGCCAATCCTATTCAGCATGGCATACTTCCTTGTCAGCATGCTGACTGAGAGCTTCCCTTTAACTGGCCAAGCCTTAACCTGATTAGCAGTGATAACCTTGCAAACCTGGTTATCAGTCTTCCCTAACTCATTTGGACCATCAGATTCTCTTCCAAGGTAGTGGTTGATAACCCTAGGAGAGAATTCTACACACCTTCCTCTTACATATACTTTTCTAAAGTCAGCAGACTTACCATCAGCACAATCTTCTTGGAGGTTGACTATGAATTCCTTGACAAGCAGCTCATAGCAAGGAGAGAAGTTGGAGACAGTTTTGAAAAGGCCAGCAGAAGAAATGAGATCAATTAACTCTGTGCACTCAAGTGCATTACTGCTCAGCTCTCTTTCAAGTGCTACCCTTCTTTGATAAACAAACTTCCATCTATTCACACTTGAAACATGATGAAAGGAGATGTTGTCCAAAGGAGCTTCTGGAACAGCAGTTGATGACCTTGAGGGTGCTGGTTTCTTCTTTGGTGGAGATGTTGGGACATCTTCTTCAACATCTGAATCTGGAGGAGTGACAGCTTTCCTCTTTTGTGTTTGCACCTTGCTCCATTGTTTTGTAGGACCAAAGACAACTTTAGCTTTGTCCTTCTTTGGTGTAGCTTGCTTCTTCTCAGGAGTTGCATGTCCTGCATTCATCTTTTCTTTCCTAGTCCTAAGCCTTTTGGCTATGCTAGGGTTTACAGAAGCAATGATTTTTGTATCAGAATCATGCTCTATGTTCACAACAGGAGGAGGTTGAGCAGTCTCCTCTTCAGCTGGTGGATCAACAGAGGTTTGATCTTCAGTGGAGGCCTTGTGCTGGTCCTCAAATGTATCATCAGCAGTATCAAATGAGACCTTTTGCTGGTCTTCAGATGGTTCAACATCTATTGGGACATCCTGTTGAGCAGGAGTGTCCTTTTCAGCTTGAGTTTGTTGATCTTCTTGTGGAGCTGGCATGGTGTTCAGAGGGATAGATATGCCACTTACCACTCTTTGCTCAGATAAGATCCTGTTTACCAGCTCCTTTATGGAATCATCCACATATACAGAAGCTTTTGGAGTGGTGTTTGATGATGAAGGCATGCCTTTGGCCTTGCTGAAAACAGGGTCCTTTGCCTTTTTCACAGTAGGGGTTCTTGGCTTTTGAGCAAGAGGAACACTTCCTCTGATTTCGTCCATTGGATTTGAATCCATGGGTACCACAGAAATGGGGGTTGCATGCACCACATCTTCCTTGTTGAGGATTTCTTCAGAGATGTTAGGATTTTGGTGATGAGCCATTTTGAGAATGTGGTGAAGAAAAAGATTGAGATTGGTTGAGTTTGATGATCTCTGAGAGTTAGCTATAGCAAGCAAGTTGTTGTGAGAGAAAGATGAGAAGATGAATAGCTGAACGTGAGCTGATATTCTTATAAGAGCCATTACTTGGAGAATTTCTAGGAGTGGAATACACAAGGTGCTTGACCAGACTGGTGTTGCCATCAGGTGATCATGCCACACGATGTCATATGACATGTTGGCACATTTCCATAACTGCTAAATTTCACATAAGCAGATTCCCAATTTACCCCTTAGGTTTTCAAATTGGGTAGCATCCAAGGCTTTAGTAAATATATCAGCCAATTGCAGATTTGTAGCTACATGTTCCAATGAGATCACTTTTTCTTCTACAAGATCTTTGATGAAATGGTGCCTGATATCAATATGCTTGGTCCTGCTATGTTGGATAGGATTCTTTGATATGTTAATAGCACTTAAGTTGTCACAGTACAATGTCATGACATCTTGTGGGACATTGTACTCAGTGAGCATTTGCTTCATCCAAACCAACTGTGAAAAACTGCTTCCAGCTGCAATATATTCAGCTTCAACAGTAGATAAGGATACACAATTTTGTTTCTTACTGAACCAAGAAATCAAATTGTTTCCTAGAAAGAAGCATCCTCGTGAAGTGCTTTTTTTGTCATCAGCACTTCCAGCCCAATCAGCATCACAGAAGCCAGTGAGAATTGGTTTGCATCCATGAAAGTACATTATGCCATAGTCACAAGTACCATTAACATATTTCATAATTCTCTTGACTTGGTTAAGATGACTAACTTTTGGATCAGCTTGATATCTTGCACATACACCTACTGCAAATGCTATGTCTGGTCTGCTAGCAGTCAGATATAACAAGCTTCCAATCATGCTTCTGTATAGGCTTTGATCTACATTCTCACCCTTGTCATCTTTAGTCAGCTTTAAAAGTGTGGGGGCAGGAGTTCTCTTATGAGTAGCACTGTCCATCCCAAATTTCTTGACTATGTTCTTAGCATACTTGCTTTGGGAAATGAACATGGAATCCTCCATTTGCTTTATTTGCAGTCCAAGAAAGTAGGTTAATTCTCCTACTAGGCTCATTTCAAATTCAGATTCCATTTTATTGACAAAATGTTTAACCATCCTGTCTGACATCCCACCAAAAACAATGTCATCTACATATATTTGAGCAATCATGACATTTCCTTCTTCATCTTTAACAAACAAGGTTTTGTCAATTCCACCTTTCCTGTACCCTTGCTTGATAAGAAAAGTAGTCAGCCTTTCATACCATGCTCTTGGAGCTTGCTTCAGACCATAAAGAGCCTTCTTTAGTTTGTATACATGATTTGGACAGCTTGGATCAACAAATCCTTTAGGCTATTCTACATATACCTCTTCATTAAGATATCCATTTAAAAAGGCACTTTTCACATCCATTTGAAATAGCTTGAACTTTAAGATACAAGCAATTCCCAAAAGTAGTCTGATTGATTCAAGCCTTGCTACTGGTGCAAAGGTTTCATCAAAGTCTACTCCTTCAATTTGTGTGTATCCTTGAGCTACAAGTCTAGCTTTGTTCTTTGTAACAACTCCTTGCTCATTTGACTTGTTCTTATACACCCATTTAGTTCCAATCACATTTATGTCATCAGGTCTAGGAACAAGGTTCCACACTTCATTCCTTGTGAATTGACCTAATTCCTCTTGCATAGCACAAATCCAGTATTCATCAGTAAGAGCTTCCTTGATGTTTTTAGGTTCTATTTTTGAAACAAAACAGGAACCTGAAATCACTTCTCTTGATCTAGTGCTTACACCTCTGTTGGGATCCCCAATTATCAGATCCTTGGGATGATCCTTCTGGATTCTGATGGAGGGAGGTTTGCTGGATTGTTCTGTCCTTGTATCAGTTTGAGTGAAGTCAGAATGATCACTCTTTTCTTCAGCTTCAGTTTGGCTGTCAGCAGATGTTCCAACATCTTCTGTAACATCAGTATGAGCATCATCAATTATCACATTTATGGATTCCATGATAACCTTGGTTCTAGAGTTAAATACTCTATATGCTCTGCTGTTTATAGAGTATCCAAGGAAAATTCCTTCATCACTTTTAGGATCCATTTTTCTTCTTTGCTCTTTATCAGCCAGAATATAACAATTACTTCCAAACACATGGAAGTACTTAACTGTGGGTTTTCTGCCCTTCCAGACTTCATAGATTGTGGACAAAGTTCCTTTTCTTAGAGTGACTCTGTTATGGATGTAACAAGCTGTGTTCATAGCTTCAGCCCAGAAGTACAAAGGTAACTTTTTAGCATGGATCATAGCTCTTGCTGATTCTTGAATAGTTCTATTCTTCCTCTCAACAATCCCATTCTGTTGAGGAGTGATTGGTGAAGAGTATTCATGATTGATTCCTTCTGAAGAACAGAAATCTAAGAATTTTTGGTTCTCAAATTCTTTTCCATGATCACTTCTTATTCTGATCACACAGCTGGCTTTTTCCCTTTGTATTCTTTGGCATAAGTCTTTGAATACATCAAATACATCAGATTTTTCTTTGATGAAATTTATCCATGTATACCTTGAAAAGTCATCAACCACCACATAGGCATACCTCTTACCACCAAGGCTCTCAACCTGCATAGGTCCCATAAGATCCATATGCAATAATTCCAAAACTTTGGAAGTTGTCAGATGTTGGAGCTTTGGATGGGACATCTTGGTTTGCTTGCCTATTTGACATTCACCACATATTTTGCCATCATCAATCTTCAGTTTAGGAATACCTCTCACAGCTTCCATAGATATGATTTTCTTTATGCCTCTGAAATGAAGATGACCTAGTCTTTGGTGCCATAGTTTCACTTCTTCTTCTTTAGCTAAAGAGCAAGTTGAAGTGAGACTAAAGTCTTGAGGTTCCCACATGTAACAGTTGTCTTTAGATCTGGCTCCTCTCATGACAACCTTTTGTTCTTTGTTAGACACTATGCATTCAGTTTTGGTAAAGTTTACACTGTACCCTTGATCACATAATTGACTTATGCTGATCAGGTTAGCAGTTAAGCCTTTTACCAGCAGCACATCATCTAGTCTTGGTACATCTGGACAGTCCAAGGTCCCAACTCCCTTGATTTCTCCTTTAGCTCCATCTCCAAAGGTTACATATCTGGATGAATATGACTTTAAGTCTACTAGCAGATTCTTCAATCCAGTCATGTGTCTTGAACATCCACTGTTAAAGTACCAGTCTTCTTTAGCTGAAACTCTTAGTGATGTATGAGCTATATATGCAACACCTTTCTTTGACCATTTGTGTTGAGATTTCTTTTGGTACCTCTGCCCTGTGCATTGTTCATCAGTAGAGCTCCAAGGTTGTTTGTTGATCTTGTTCTTGGGAAGGTAGCTTTGATCAGCATGAAGACTAGCTTTTGGTACCCATACCTTCTTGATGACCTTTGTCTTCTGCTTAGGGGGTTGCTGATCTCTTTGATGTCTATGCAGCACTTTCTTGGTAACTTCTATCTTCTGCTTAGGAGGTTGCTGATACATCTGATTTAGATATCCATGCAACTTGTAGCAATGAGGTTTGATATGTCCAAATCTTCCACAATGATGACATCTCCATCTTTGATACTTCTTCTTCATTATGTTCTTTTCAGGATGTTGAGACATCTGTTGGAACATTATGTTTGACTTTGTGTTCTTTTCATGATGTTGAAGCATCTGTTGGGACATCTTGTTTGACTGTATGGACTTTGAAGTAGTTTTGCTAGAGCTAGCTTCAACCTTATGAACTTTGTTAAATCCCAGTCCACTTTTATCCCCTGAATGCTTATTGTTGTTGAGAATAACATCCAGTGTGCTTGAGCTACTGTTCAGCATTCTAACAGATTTGGACATATGTTCCAACTTGTAGTTGAGAAGACTTACTTCATTTTTCAAGGTGTCAATGATCTCTAGATCACTTGCTTTTTCATCCTTTAGTGCCTCAATCTGCTTCTTTAGCTTTATACTCTCCCTGCATATTTCAGTGCTTCTTTTGACTAGTTCTCTGTATGATTGCTCAAGTTCTTCAAAAGTAAGCTCCCCATCACTGGATTCACTTTCAGATTCACATAATCCAGCTAGAGCAGTGATATGCTTAGCTGATTCTTCTTCTGAATCACCTCCTGAGTCTTCATCAGACCAGGTTACAGAGAGACCTTTCTTTTGCCTTTTTAAATAGGTAGGACATTCATTCCTGATGTGTCCATATCCTTCACATCCATGGCATTTAATTCCTTTTTCTTGACTGGTCTTTTCATCATAATTTGACCTTCTATTATCATCATAAGGTATTTTGTTCTCAGAAGAGTTTGTGTATCTTCCACTTGGTCTGGACTTGTCTTCCATCCTTCTGAGAATCTTTTTGAATTGTCTTCCAAGCATAGCAATGTTTTCTGATAAGTTTTCATCAGTTTCTGATTCATCATTTTCTTCTTCTTTATCAGTATTTGTCACCAAGGCTATGCTTTTGTTCTTCTTTACAATTGTGTCATTCATTCCCATCTCAAATGTTTGAAGGGAACCAATGAGCTCTTCAACCTTCATTTTGCATATGTCCTGAGCTTCTTCTATTGCTGTGACCTTCATGTCAAATCTTTTTGGTAAAGATCTGAGAATCTTTCTTACAAGCTTTTCATCAGTCATTTTTTCTCCCAAAGCTCCAGAAGTATTGGCTATTTCTAAGATGTTCATGTAGAATTCATGAATTGTCTCATCTTCCTTCATTCTCAAGTTTTCAAACTTGGTGGTGAGAAGTTGAAGTCTTGACATCTTCACCTTTGATGTTCCTTCATGAGTTGTTTTGAGAGTGTCCCAAACATCTTTGGCCAGCTCACAGTGATGCACCAGTCTAAAGATGTTCCTATCAATGCCATTGAATAAAGCATTTAAGGCCTTGGAGTTGCCAAGTGCTGAATCTTCTTCCTCCTTACTCCATTCTTCTTCAGGTTTCAACACTTTTGCTCCATCTTTGGTGTCTTGGACAGGGTGTTCCCATCCATTGTTGACTGCTTTCCAGGCCCTATTGTCAAGTGATCTTAAGAATGCAATCATTCTTGGCTTCCAGTAGTCATAATTAGATCCATCCAGTATAGGTGGTCTATTTACTGATCCTACATCTCTGTCCATGTTTCCAGAATTTGTATTCCCTAGATCTCACCCAGAATAAACAGGCAGGGTGCCTGCTCTGATGCCAATTGAAATTCTGTAATCAGGTATGAGATGTCGAATGAGATGTTTAACACTTGACAACTTAACCAAAACATAAAGTGCAGGAAAATTAAACAACACAGTAATTTGTTAACCCAGTTCAGTGTATAACCACACTTACATCTGGAGGCTACCAAGCCAGGAGGAAATCCACTATAAGTAATATTAATTCTAGACTTAAACCACCCAGTTTAATCTTTCACTTAATATCTACCCAATGCAATTTCTACCTAAGACACAACTTAGATATGAGTACCAACTCACTCCCCCTCAATCACACAGTGACCTTGTTTACAAGTTTAATAAAATTGAAGTCATACTTCAAACAAAACAGCTTGATCTTACTTCACAGTTTCAATCAAGACACAAATACACTTTTGCTTAAAAGCTCATAAAGTGGTACAATAAAAACAACCTGCTATTAAAACACAAAACACCCTATTTTGTCTTCTTAAATTCGTACCCTATTCTGAGAGTTTCTGTTGATTAAATAGGTGTATGGATTTTGGGCTTTCTGTAGGCTTATCCAATCCTGAAACGCATGCAGCTTCCACCTTGAATTAGGGTTTGTTACTTCCTAGATTCTAGGTGATTCAGTTCTTCTGATTATGCTGAAGTCTCATAACAACACTCCCTACAGATGCGCCTTATTCTGTTTTGTCCATCCATAATTAATTCCAGATAACTTTCCTTAATTTACTCAGTTCTGTTAGTCATTAATTAATTCTGGTAGCAGGTTTGAGATGTCACAACATCTGTTGGGACATCCAGAAAAACTGAACTTAAATCATTAACTGATACAATGTCACAACATCTGATGTGACATCCTGTAAACTGAACTTATATCATTAACTTATACAATGTCCCAACATCTGGTGTGACATCCTGAATTAAGTTCATTTACTTATACTCTGTTTGATAATGTCCCAACATCTGATAGGACATCCTGAACTGAATTCAACATTTCTTGTTGGTCAAAAATTCTGCCAATTCTAAACATCTACAATAAGGAAGAGGCATTAAGTGATCCAAATTGTATTTCTGCTATGAAGGATGAGCTGAATCCATTGAGAAGAACAATATTTGGGATTTAGTTGATCTACTAAAAGAAAAGAAGTTGATTGGTGTGAAGTGGGTGTTCAAAGTAAAAGCAAATCCCAGGGTGAGAAAATCAAACATAAGGCTCGATTGATGGCTAAGGGATTTTTGCAAAGAGAAGGTATAGACTTTGAAGAGGTATTTGCATCGGTTGCTAAAATTGAAACCAATAAACTTGTTATTGGTATTGCAAATAACCACAATTGGCCTATCTACCAAATGGATGTCGAATCCGTGTTTTTGAATGGACCGCTTAAAGAGGAGGTATATGTAGAACAACCCAGTGTTTTTTTTGTGAAAGATAAAGAGCTGAAGTTCTACAAGTTGAAGGAAGCAATATATGGTTTGAAGTAAGCTTCAAGAGCTTAGAATAAGAGAATTGATGGTTTCCTAAAGGATATTGGCTTCAAGAAATGTGTATCCGAACATGGAGTGTATGTGAAGACGGATACGAGTGAATGAGTAATTATCCTTTTTCTATATGTATACGACTTATTGATCACTGGCAGCAACGAAAAGTGCATTTTAAAGTTCAAGAGTGATCTTATGGAAGAGTTTGATATGAACGACCTTGGTCTCTTAACATACTTCCTAGGTATTTAGTTCCACAAGTTCAAAAGGGGACTTCTCATGCACCAAAGAAGATATGCTCTTGAGATATTGAAAAAGTTTGAAATGGAGCATCGTAATGCTGTAATTTCTCCAGGTGAACCAAGGTTGCAATTATCTAAAAATGAGAGAGAGAGAGAGAGAGACAGAGACAGAGACAGAGAAACAGAGAAAGAGAGAGAGAGAGAGAGAGATTTTTACAAACTAAATTTTGTTAAGTGTAAATACTTCAGCACAAAAGCTCTATTATAGAACCGTTTGTGTAGGTTGCAAGCTGAACAAATCCCCTTAAATGTGTCGAATATTACAGTATTGCATTCTACTTAAGTGCAATGTATTTTGTATTGTTTCATATTCCACTTAAGTACACCGTACTTTATGGTGCTAAATAATTCACTTAAGTACATTGTATCTTAGGGTGTTCCATATATCATTTAAGTTCATTGTACCTTATAGTGTACCACATTTCTCTAATTAACGCTAGTACTTCACAAGACTGAACAATTAAATAAGTTTCATTTATTCATTTTATCCCTAATCAATATGTCCTCATGTGTATGACCTTATAGGTTTTCGCGAAATTATACTAAATCATATATTTAATATAAAAAATAGTGAACAATACCAAACAACAAATCATTATTATTCAAGTCTCAAAAATGTCATGTGATTTACCGAAACCTCTCAATAATAGTCTTTATACGTACAATTACAACCTAAACCTTATGTTTCATCGAAACTTGACACACCGACTCATATGGACTCGCCAATTTTAATAGCTTTCCACATCACTCAAAATATGCCACATAATTTTAATTCAAGAAATTTGAGAGACCAAAATTAGATGATTTTGGGGATCATTTCCAACGAGTATACTAAAATAGAAAGACAAATGGTATAATTAAACTAAATATTTTTTGGACTTAAATATAATTTAATTTTGACCTTTTAATATACCATATTTATACGTGTTATTATGTACTCGTACAAGAGAATTACTATAGTTGTTCTTATTATTGATTTTGTGATTGTTGTATGACTTGTATCCTTTTGACTTTTTATGTAGAAGTTGTATTATTGTTGAAAATAGCATGTGTTTGCTAATAGTAATACGCTGGTTAGAATGTAAGAAGGTACCTTATGTTGGGTTGTGACTAAAAGAGATTTAATTTGATATGATAATCATTGGAATACTCGTTCGAACGCGTTTGGACGCATAAGTATTGATCTGATATGCATATTTTTGTTTTTAAAATGTATTAAAAAAAGTTTTTTTTTGTAAGCAAGAGGTATATTGATAAGAAAAGATACTCGGCCTGATTACAACGGAAACGATACATCACTCGACAAAAATAAAATTACCTACCAATTGACATCTAAGCCAAATACAACAATGGATTTTTGTTGAACTCGTATAAATTACAATTGGAATTGGCAATTTCTCTAATGAGCGACCAACGCCACAAATAAAACTTAATTTTCCAAACTATATCCAACATATTCCACTCGTCGTTCTTGAAGATAATAACATTCCTTTGAATCCATAGACTCCGAGTAGTGGCCAACCAAATTAAACCTTCGCTGCCCACTTTCATATGCTTCGATCTACAATAATCATGCCAAAACAAAAAACTCTCCATACAATTGGTTCCTCCATCATGCTCTCCTCCAAATCACTTTGTTACCTCAGCCCACACCAAAATAGATACCGAACAACTCCTAAGAATGTGATCTGCAGATTCCAGATGAGATTTGCAAAAAACACATTGATAATCACTTGACGAGTTGATGATACCCCTATGAAGTAAGAGGTCTTTAGTTAGAAGCTTGTTCAAAAAGCTTCTCCATCCGAAAACTCTGATTTTTTGTCGGGGAAGCCACTTCCCATAACAAACGACATGTTGAATCATGTCTCGATGTTGGACCTCTAGGCAAGCGCAAATGAAAAAACTGCTTGCAACAAGAGCTTACTGAGAAGTTTTCGTTCCCCTCCATTGTCCAACAAACCTTGTCCTCCTTTTGATCAATCGGTGAGAAGTTGGATAAAATGTAAAAAAGGAGTTTATATTCTTCTTCAACACTGCCATTGACCAAAACGTCAACATCTGTACATGACTCCAAATTAATAGGCCCTCTGGAACCAAAAGTTGAATGAGTTTCACCATACAGAACAGAATTCACATGGAGACTGTTTGACGAAATATCAGTCCCCACAGGCCAGTGAAAGAGAGCAAAAATTGAGTCTGCAAAAAAAGGAGAGTGTAAAGCTGTGCGGATGCAGATCAACAGAAGGTCCTGCAGAACTTTGAATCCCGGCTGAGTATGACAGAGAATTAGGATAAGAGCAAGAACTTGAATCGCGACTGATGCTCCGATGAGATGCTGGAAGCTACGGGCTGACTGTTTCAAGCTCAGAAGCAGAAACCACAATGGCAGGAATTTCATCCGCCGATCTGGTCGAATTCAGCCCACTGTAATTGCTAATATTTGAGTCTAAAAACAACTCAATATTAGCAGTCCTCTCAAGAACCGTATTGTTATCTCTCGTACTTGCAAAATAGGAAAAAATGTGAGATAAACCAAGGTCAACCCATTCCCATCTCTCTTATCCATTCTCCCATAACCGCTAGAGTCACATATTTAAGTTTCGAACAAGTGAATAACGTCGGAAATAACTCCTTCAAGATTCCCTTCCCCGTCCAATCTCCGAGCCAAAAGGGCGTGTGATACCCGTTACCAAGAGTAAATTTACAACTCTCCATAAAAGGGTCTATAAAATGGTTCTTTGATAACGATAGAATATCCTTCCACCGAGAAGAGTAAAATTTCCCATTAAATCTTGTATAGCCACTCCTTGATATTATAAGTCTAATATCTTTGTATCTAGCTCTAAGAACTTGGAACCAAATATCCTCTAATCCCACAAGAATCCTCCATCTCCACTTGCTAAGTAAACTCAAATTGAAATCTTCTAGAACTTTAAGATTTAATCCTCCTTTATCCAATGGTAAAAAAAGGTTATCTCAATTAATCCAATGGATTTTCCTCTTCTCGCTCGTGCTACCCCAAAGGAAACTACTATAGAGTTTGGTGATCTCCCTCCTCACATTGACCAGAGCCTTGTAGAAAGATAAGTAAAAAATAGGGATACTTCCTAAAACCGATTTGATAAGAGTGATTTTACCTCCCAAACTTAAGAAACAATCATGCCAACAAGACAATATTTTCTCAATCTTGATTAAAAGAGGAGTCCAAGTTGCTATTCTTCTAGGATTTGAACCAACGGGAATGCCGAGAAAAGTGAATTCTTTCTTCTCCGTCCTACAAGACAAGAACAACACCATCGCTTCTAGATAAGAATCTAAAGTGTTAATACCGATCAACTTGCTTTTATGAAAATTGATACCTAAGCCCGAAACCAACTCAAAGCCTCTAAGCACCGCTTTAATGGCCCATAAATGATTCCAACTAACATCCCCTATCAAAATGGTATAATCCGCAAATTGAAGTATGTCAAGAAAGCACCTTTGATTAACCATGACTCCCACGAAATCTCCATTTTCCATTGATCTTTTAACCAACATATTCAAACCTTCCGCAACCAAAACAAAAAGAAAAGGAGATAAAGGGTCACCTTGTCTCAACCCCCTCTCCACCATAAATTCTTCGGTCCGACTACCATTCACCAAGACAGACATCTTACTAGTAAAAACCAACTCTTCCATCCAACACATCCACTTTGACCCGAAACCCATCTTCCTCATCATGAATCTAATAAAATTCCAACTTACGTTATCGTACGCTTTCTTGAAATCCACCTTGAATAGTGAAACAATTACTTTCTCTTTGCTAGCATAGTCTACCAACTTGTTGGCTACCACCACTCCATCTAACAATTGTCTACCAGGAACAAACACACTTTGACTTTTAGAGATTAAAGAATGGAGTACAATCTTTAATCTAGCCGCCAAAAGCTTAACGAGAATCTTGTAAATACTTCCAACAAGACAAATGGGTCTATACTCGTCAAGACCTATTGAAGACCCATTCTTTGGTATCAAAGAAAGAAAAGATGACGTTATGAACTTGGAGAGAATAACATCACTAGGGAAATCTCTAACGAGACGACAAAATTCCACCTTAATAAATTACCAACATTTTTTGAAGAAAAGGACAGTGTATCCATCCGAGCCCGAACTTTTGGATCTGTCGCAATCCCACACTGCTTCTTTGATTTCCTCCTCCAAAAAAGTTCTATCTAAAGATAACATCTCATCATGAGATAGAGACTTAAACACTAAGCCATCTAGTAAAGGTCTATTACAATTTGGTTCCAATAACTTGAATGCAAAGTGATTCTTCACCTCCTCCTTCACCTCATCTACCTTCTCCAAAACACCTCTATTATAGTTGATAAAGCCGATATGGTTCATTCTCATCCTTTATTTCATCACACTATGGAAGTATCTACTATTATTATTATGGAATATTGGAACAACCCCTAGTACAAATAACATGTCGTCGAAGTCTGCTCACATGCTATTTTTTAACTGGGCCTTGTGTTATGGATTCAATTGTTTAAGTTAGCTTGTACCCTAAGTTAGCTTGTAATGGATAATTGTTAAAAAGTCCATTAGGTTAGTATGTTAGTTTTATTATAAATAGCATACTAGTCTCTCATATTTTGAATAAGGGAAAATAGGAAGATAAAACCCTGATTCAAAACTGAGAGATGTTATTTGTTATTCTTGTACACTTGTAATCTTGTTTTAAAGAGAAAGGAAAGAATAATAGTTTATAACAAATCTTTGTTGTTATCTTTGGTAACCCTAAACCCTAACCCTTGTGGGTTTCTTGAGAAACCTATTATACTTTGTTTCTAAGGTATCTAATTCACAACAAATTGGTGCGGTGAGTGTGGAGAGATTCCTTCAACAAAGTATGAGATTGAAAACTTCACTGGAATGAACGATTTTGGTCTGTGGAGCTTGAAGATGAAAGCCCTACTTGTTCAGCAGGGTTGTTTAGAAGTGTTGAAGGGAGAGACGACCATGAATGCTACGTTGACAGCAGCTGAAAAAATGACCACGATTAAGAAAGCACACAACATAATATTGTTGAGCCTTGGTGATAAGGTTCTTCGACGGGTATCAAAGGAGATGACGGCGTCAGGGTTATGGTTGAAACTTGAAGGTTTATACATGACCAAATCGTTGGTGAATCGACTATACCTGAAGCAAGCCTTCTATTCATTCAAGACGAGTGTAGACAAAGTATTGGCTAAGCAATTGGATATGTTCAACAAGCTAATTCTTGATCTTGAAAATATTGATGTGAAGATCGATGACGAAGACCCAACGTTGTTGTTGTTATGTGCTTTACCCAGAACACATGCTCACTTCAAAGAAACCCTCTTGTATGGAAGAGAATCCCTTACCTTTGAAGATTTTCAATTTGCCTTGTACTATAAGGACTTGAACGAATGGAAGGAGCATAAACCTTCGACAGTTGGTGAAGATTTGGCCATTAAGGCAAAATTCTTGCGAAAGAATGGTAAGTTCGACAAGAAGAAGGGCGAAAGTCAGCATAAATCTTATAGTGGTGAAAAATCCGGTGTTCAGTGTTATCATTGTAAGAAGGGGGTCACATTCGAAAGGTGTGCCCTGAACGCCTGAAAGATCATGGAGGAAATGATAATGGTAATATTGCCATTGTTCAAGATGATTTTGACTCATATGATGTTCTTGTGGTTTCAAGCGGCGACTCAAGAAAAGAGTGGATTATGGATTCAGGTTGCACTTGGCACGTGACTGCAATACAGACTTGTTCAAGGAATTATGTGATCAAGATGGTGGATCAGTGCTGCTGGGAAACAACAAAGCTTGTAAAATTGCAGGTATTGGATCTATGAGATTCAAGCTCCATGATGAGTCAATAAGGTTATTGAATGAAGTTAGGTATGTACCTGACTTGAAGAGAAATTTGATTTTTCTTGGTGAATTCGAAAAGAAGGGATATGTCTTTCAAGGAGAGAAAAGTATCCTAAGAGTCATGAAGGGGTCGAAGGAAGTCTTGATAGGCGTGAAGAAACAAGGCTTGTATACCCTTGAGGCTGAAGTTGTAAGTGGTTCGACAATGTTGCATCCACGAAACTGTTGTCGAAGGAAAAATTATGGCACATGAGATTGGGCCATGTCAGCGAGAGAGACCTGGTCGAACTGGGGAAACAGAACCTGCTAGGTGGTGACAAAGTTGAGAAATTAGAGTTTTGTGAACCTTGTGTATTTAGTAAATCCTATAGGGTGAAGTTTAACAAAGGTAAACAGAGAAAACATGGATCCCTTGATTATATCCATGTTGATCTTTGGGGGCCTGCAAGGAATCCTTCATATTAAGGTGCAAGATATTTTCTATCCATAGTTGATGACTATTCCAGAAAGTTATGGATATTCATTCAGAATACGAAGGATGAAACTTTTTAAAATTTCAAGAATTAGAAGGTTCTGGTCGAAACCCAAACTAGCAGAAAGGTCAAGAGGTTGAGAACTGATAATGGCCTTGAATTCTGTAATGAAGCTTTCGACAGTTATTGTGTCGAGTCTGGGATTGCATGGCATAAGACTGTAGCAGGTACTCCTCAGCATAATGGTCTAGCTTAGAGATTCAATCGAACAATCTTATAAAGGGTTAGATGCATGTTGGTTAGTGCTGGATTGAAGAAGGTGTTTTGGGCTGAGGTTGTTTCGACAATAACATATTTGATAAACATATGTCCTTCGACTGTGTTAGATATGAAGACACCTGAAGAAGTTTGGTCGGGACATCCACCAGATCTCGATAAATTGAGAGTATTTGGCTGTGTAGCCTATGCTCATATTAGGCAAGACAAGGTCGAACCTAGAGCTTTGAAATGCATGTTCATGGGATATCCTGAAGGAGTCAAAGCTTATATGTTATGGTTCCTGGAGCCAGGTCACAAAAGGTGTATCACCAGTCGAGATGTAGTTTTCAATGAAGCTGAGATAGCTTTCAAGAAAACTGACGATATTGTCGAAGAGCTGGAACAGGGAGAAATTCCTATTGAGGTGGAGCATAGTGATGTTAAGTTGCATGACCCAGATGAAGTCGAAGAAGCAGAAACTGTTATCGAAGATGAGGAGACTGATAATGACTACCTGCTGGCAAGACACAGGTCGAGAAGAGTCATCAAGCCACCTCAAAGACTTGGGTATGCAGATCTTATAGCTTATTCCTTAATCTCTGCAAGTGAGGTTCTAGACGAAGAACCTTGAGACTATAAGGAAGTTATGAGAAGTCGAAATAAGACAGAATGGCTGAAGGCCATGGATGATGAGATGAAATCTCTTTATGATAACAATACTTGGGAATTAATCAAGAAACCTGCTGGAGCCAGGTTAGTCAACTGTAAATGGATTTTCAAAGTTAAGGAAGGAATCAAAGGAGTGACGTTGAAGAGATACAGGGAAAGGTTGGTTGCAAGGGGGTTCACTCAAAAAGAAGGTGTCGACTTCAATGATGTGTTCTCTCCTGTTGTGAAGCACAAGTCCATTCAAATGTTGCTTGCCATGGTGGCACAGTTCAACCTTGAACTCGAATAAATGGATTTGAAGACTGCGTTCTTGTATGGTGATCTTGATGAAACAATCGTGATGAGGCAATCTGAAGGGCATGTCGAAGAAGGGAAAGAAGAGTATGTTTGCAAACTGAAGAGATCTTTATATGGGCTGAAACAATCTCCTCGACAGTGGAATAGGAGATTCGACAAGTTCATGGCACACATAAGTTTCATCAGAAGTCAGTTCGACCACTGTGTTTACTTTAGATTTCGACCTGGTAATTCATTTGTTATTTTGGTGCTTTATGTGGATGATATTCTAATAGTAAGCAACAATGTCGAAGATGTAATGAGGGTGAAGGATGAACTCAATAAGGAGTTTGAAATGAAGGATCTGGGAGCTGCATCCAAGATTCTTGGGATTGACATCCGGAGAGATAGAAAGCAGTTGAAATTATGCTTATCTCAAGAGGCATACTTGAAGAAGATTCTTGATAAATTTGGTATGTCGAATTCAAAGCCTGTTGTGACTCCAACAAACCCTCAATTTAAGCTGAGCATATATCAGTGTCCCAGTACTGATGTCGAAAGAGCTTATATGAATAGCATCTCATATGCTAATATAGTAGGTTCTTTGATGTATGTTATGGTCTGTACTAAACTCGATATAGCATATGCAGTAATTCTTGTAAGAAGGTACATGTCGAATTCTGGAAAGGCTCACTGGAAAGCATTGAAATGGTTTTTAAGGTACATAAATGGGTCTCTGAATAGAGTCCAAATTTATGGTGGAGCCTTGGGTGAAGATAGTAAAGTAGAAATTGAAGGATATGTCGACTCTGATTATGCAGGTTATATGGATTCCAGAAAATCTATTTCTGGATATGTTTTCACTATGTTTGGCATAACAATTAGTTGGAAAGCAACACTTCAGAATGTTGTTTCCTTATCAACCACTGAAGTGGAACATATCTATCTAACTAAAGTTGTAAAGGAAACATTGTGGCTTGAAGGCTTTGTAAAGGAGTTGAAACTTCAAGGTCGAAGTATCACTGTTAAATGTGATATTCAAAGTGCAATACACTTGTTGAAGAACTCAACCTATCATGAGTGAACCAAGCACATTGATGTGAGGTTGCATTTCGTCAAAGGGGTAATCGAGCGTGGAGAAGTCCAAATGCTGAAGGTTTTGACAGATCATAATGTTGCTGATATGATCACCAAGACGTTGCCCAGTTGCAAGTTTTTCCACTGTATGCAGTTGATAAAGCTGCATGAAGAAAGTTAGTTTGTTTCTTGTTGGTATAGGGTGTGTTCCAAGGTGGAGATTTGTGGAATATTGGAACAAACCCTAGTATGAATAACATGTCATCAAAGTCTGCTCACATGTTATTGTTTAATTGGGCCTTGTGTTATGGATTCAATTGTTTAAGTTAGCTTGTACCCTAAGTTAGCTTGTAATGGGTAATTGTTAAAAAAGCCCATTAGGTTAGTATGTTAGTTTTATTATAAATAGCATAATAGTTTCTCATATTTTGAATAAGGGAAAATAGGAAGATAAAACCCTAATTCAAAATTGAGAGAGGTTATTTGTTATTCTTGTATACTTGTAATCTTATTTTAAACAGAAAGGAAAGAAGAGCAGTTTATAACCAATCTTTGTTGTTATCTTTGGTAACCTTAAACCCTAACCCTTGTGGGTTTCTTGAGAAACCTATTATACTTTGTTTCTAAGGTATCTAATTCACAACAATTATATCCATCATTCAACCATTTAATGCGAGCCTTTTGGATAATGTAACACGGTGGGAAAACTGACTTAGGCGTTTTTGTTTTCACAAAAAACTATGTTGCGGATAGCAAGAGTCACCACCGACTTTTATTTTATCCAATAAAGAAAGGCATAAAATAACAGGAAAGACCTTTGAAAAAGATTTGAGTTCGGGGGGTAAGTTATAAAAAGGGAAGGTGTTAGCACCCTTTGTATCCATGGTTATCCATGGGCTCTTAACTGCTTAGCTCACTTTACTTACTTTGTTTGAAAAGTGTAGTGTGTGTTTAGAAAAATATTTGGGAAGTTTAACTTTGTAATGATTCTCGTACGAATGTATACAAAGTGTTTACTGTTTGAAAATATTTGAAAATGTAAGGTGTGGAAAGTATTTTGAAATATGGTGAGCAAGCACTTAAGAACTACTTACCCTAAATTGTAAGATTTTTCTTGTTATTTTGTTTCTTTAGGGATAGAATTGTCCTTTCTATTAGTTAGTAAGTAGGGTCATCGAGGGACGGGATCATTTATTCGTAGGCAACTCAAAGGGACAATGAGGGACTATGATCTTTATATCGAAGTGACTTGATGGTTTTTATTTGTAGGCAACTTTGCTAAGACACCCTATATTCGAGGGACTTGACCATTTTCGTAAGGCAACAAGAGGAGAAACCTTAGGGGTTTATGTGTGAGAAGTGTGTTGTATTTAGTTATCTTAGAAATTAGGGTTATCTAAGTCCGTTTATTTTTATTCACATGCATTCTTTTCACACCCTACATTTACTAACCACGCAGTTTAATATTTTACGGAAATTAAAAGCGAAAAATAAACCTAAACTATTACATCATGGGGAGGGGCATACATGTTGAAATTAAGGGAGTGCGGAAAGTAAAAGTGCGGAAAGGTAAAACCCTAATTACGCTATTACAAACCAGGAGCAGATACATAATCGAAAAAGTGCGAGAAAATAAATTCACATGAGTCGTATATCCTATACAATTTTCTAAGAAATTTAAATAAAAATAAATAAAAGGCTATGAAAATATTTTTCTAATTAATTCAGATAAATTCGATTAAAAATCGATTAATTGAATTATATATAAAAAAAATAGGTTTTTTGTGATTTTATTGATCAATTTAAAAAATTTCTTTTGTTTATTATTCACAAGAAAAAATAATTGAATTTTAATTTGATAATTAGTTTTATTAAAAAAAAGTTTTAATTTTTAATTAAAAAAAAGTCATTAACCTAATTAACTAACTATTAATTAAAATAAAAGAAAATAATAGAAATTAAAAAAAAGCATAGAACAAAAGAAAATTCACTAAAACAGAAGGGGGGGTGGCTCGGATTTGACCCCCCCTCCAAAGGTGATAGATGAGTCTCCTGGCCAGCTGAGCTACCACCTGCGTGTATCAATAATCAGAGGAGAAAAATTTATATATTAAAAATAAATTTAAAAATTTTGAATGCAGAGACTTGCGCCAAGTGGTCTTCATCTTCTTCGTTGGAAACCAGACGTATACCTACGGTTTCAGTCTCGTCGCTACAACCTATAGTGACGGTTTTATCCGTCACTATAGCACCTGCACTTTTTAAAATTTCAAATAAACAATATAAATTATATCTAAGTATGCAGATTGATTGGAAATTGTCGTGTGAGTCCAATAAAGTCTTTAATTTAGTGTGAAATCGTCTTAAACCAGAGTTCCCAAATTCGAACTCGTAAACCCTAGCCATGGTGTTTCTTCATTCCTGCACTAAAAATCGAATTAACCCATCCATAGAGCTTTGAAACATCAACATAAACAACATTATACAATAAAATCATGTTTATAATGCATAAATAATGGAAATTGAAAAATCAAGAAAAGAGAGATAAAATGAATTTGGTTTGTGCGATTTATGGTATTTTTTATGATGGTGATGATGGGTATGCATTCAGAATATCCCAAGGAATGTAATGCAACCTCCAAAACTTCTTGAAAGTGGTTGAAAAGTTCAACCCAAATTTGACTTTGTTCTTGAATTTTTTCAATGTGACAAGGGTTCTTTGGCTCAGATTTTCCATCCTCTTTTTCTATGGTTTTGTTGTATACTTATAGGAGAGTGAATTAGGTTAAGAAAATTGGGATTTTTTGATGGATTTGGGATTACTTGGAAATGAAGAAAGAAGATTCCTATTTTGGTCAAAATTTGATATTAAGACATTCTCTTTTGGTTTGCACGAAATTTGGATCCTTATAACGATCATAAACACCAAATATTTGATCCTAAAATAATCCTAAGATCAAATATTTGATTTTTCAATATTTATCTTAATTAAAATTGAATTCAAATGAATTGAATCCAATATAATATAAAATAAATATAAAAAATCGGATATTATGATCTATGGGTCGTGGATTATCTTATGATTAAGTTTGAGTTAGAAAAATATGGGCCCATTTGGAAGAAACTTGAGTTTTGGTCATTGCTTGCTTCATACACCTCCTCAAAATTTCCCAACTTCAACAATGCATAACTCTCTCAATTTTTATCCCATGTATGTGTTCTTGGACTTTTTAGAAAGCTTAGAGTGTCCTATAATCACTCCTTTTAGTCACATGTCCATTTAATCTTCCATTTTAAAGTTATGAGCTTTTGAAAAAGTTTACTTTTTGTTGACTTTTTAAAGGACATGTAATGTCTTGGCTCATACCTCTCAAATGAAGCATTTTTTGCCTTGGCTTGTGAGACATAAAGTTATAGGGAATTGAATTTTATTCAAAATGAGATTTGTATGGGAATTTGTTTATGAAGAATGTGAAAGTTATGGCTGGTCAAAGTACATTTGACTTTTCCTGCACAAACCCTAAAATAGTAACTCCTGATTCTTGATGATTCTGAGGTTTCCTTGATGAATCATGATCAACTCTTGATAAAATGATGAATTTCACCTCATAATCTTGAAGTTTACAAAAAATCTTGAAGTTTGACTTTGTGTTGACCACATTTGACTTTTTGACCAACTTAACTGATTTTTGATATTCTGAGCATCTGACTGACCAAACAACTAGGGAAAGCCTTGAAAGTTGACATGAAGATTCTTTGAAGTATGTGGGATGTCATGAAGTCCACTTGAGGCTTTGGGAAATTCAAAATCTTAGTTTAAGATCCATTGCTTAGGAGGAGGCTTTGTCTGATGAAACCTTGAATCCCTTTGAGCAATTGAGAATCTTGTGACTATTAGGAGACCACTTGAGGTATACTGTCTTAAAGATGTGAGGAAATTTTTTGGAGTACAACAGCTTCCCCTGTTCAATTTTTTGAGACCTGAGGAGCTAGATTGGAAGGTACGCCATTCGTGACCTGAAGGTGGAAGAGGATTGAACACTTAAGCCCAAAAATTTACACTCGTCGGTGCGCAAAGTAACACTGTTGATTGATTGTATTGCTTGAATGGGCTTAAATATGCCATTTAGTGTTACTGGAGATGGGTTTATAGATGTCATCCAAAGTATCTGTTTATTGGAGTATCAGAATATATCTACGTTTTAATTTATCTGAATGTTGTTACTGAACTAAGTATCAAAACTAGATCTTCGTCTCGACCGTCTCTGAACTGTCTTTGTAACATATCCCGAACTAAGTATCAGAACTAGATCTTTGTTTCAATCGTCTCTATATTGTCTTTGGAGAATACCCTTAACTAAGTATCATAACTAGATCTTTGTTTTGATCGTCTATGTATTGTCTCTGGGAGGAAAGATACCCTGAACTAAGTATCAGAACTAGATCTTCGTCTCGATCGTCTCTAAACTGTCTCTAGGAGTTGATAATGTTTATCTGACTATGAAATATCCTGAAAAAGAAAGGTTAGTTTTATGCGAGGTCATTTGATGTATGCATGCATGGCATGACTTTCTTAATATAAATGAGAATGTCGTATGCGTCATGGATGCGTATGCTAGGATATGATGTAAATGATGTATGAATTATGTAGCCGAAGCACATAAATAGCTTCATATATCAATTTCTAGATGGGGAAAATAAATCTCGATTTGTTGCTGAGGAATATGAAGACATCGTTCCCGTCTCGTTTCAGAATATTGTACTTAGGATCTTTCGTTTTCCGTTCGTCGCACTTCTTATTGAAAGATTAAATTCCTAAATACCTTGAATGGGGATAAAAGAGACGGGAATTCCCCTGAGGGGTTTATCCGACCAAGTGTCAATTCTTTGGAGGATATTAAGCTTCGAGAGAAATCTTCCTGGGTCTTTGTAGAACTGGAAGTACAAGAGGCTACTTGGAATACTTCGCTGAAATAAATCCGTAAAGATTACTCGGTGGGGATGAACCTGCGAAGATCCGTTGGATGTGAACTTTGATGGGGATTCCTACCTCCGAGAATCCTTAGTAAATGCTATTATGGTAATTTTATATTATTTTATATGTATTTTTGGTAAACATCAATCATTTTCAAAAGCATATATACATTCAAACATAATCAATAGACGTTTACGCTTAAGTAAAACGGAAAGAGTAAAGCTGAATTTAAAAATAGAATTGTATTAATCTTGAGAGTGGCCTATAAACAGGCAAGTTTGAACAAAGAGACAGAAATCCTAGTAAGAGGAATTCGTCGTAGAAAATTTAAAAGAGTACAGAAAACAAGGAAAAACAACTATGTGTAAATGATCCCGTTAAGTTTCAACTCTGTTATTGCCATTATCTTCAAGTATCTCATCTTTTGCTGTCGGAAGAGAAATGACTGGACTGATTTGCAGCTATTTGAACTTGATATGGATAACATAGCTAGTTGAGGTTACATGGGTGATCCAACGAGACATAGTCGTATGCTTTAATCCTTAACTTTTGCCTGGACCGCCCTTTTAGATTTTCAGTCCACCAAGATACCCTTTTTTGTCCAAGCCGCCTTTTCAGGTTTTCGACTTACCGGGTGTACAATATATATATATATATATATCCCTAATTTTGTCCAAACCCTTTTGGTTCGCCGGGATGCCCTTATTTTTGCCCAGGCCAGTCAACCTAGCGAGTCTCTTTTTATGCGTAGTATTTTTTGACTATGTCTACATTCACAGGATGTGAGAAATCTTCACCATCCATAGTAGTAAGCATCATAGCGCCTCCAGAAAATACCCTTTTGACTACAAATGGTCCTTCATAAGTGGGAGTGCATTTTCCCTTGGGATCACCTTGTGGTAATACGATACGCTTGATTACCAAATTACCAGTCTGGTATACTTGATGTTTGACTTTCTTATTAAAGGCTTAATCATACGCTTCTGATACATCTGACCATGAAAAAAAGCCGCAAGCCTCTTTTCATCAATCAATTTTATCTGGTCAAGTCGAGTCTGAATCCATTCGTCTTCATCTAAGTCTGCATCTTTCATAATTCTCAAGGAAGAATCTGGACTTCAATGGGTAATATTGCTTCCATACCATAGACAAGAGAGAATAGGGTCTCCCCAGTTGAGGTACCTATTGTGGTGCGATAACCATAAAGAGCAAATGGTAACATCTTGTTCCAATCTTTGTATGTTACTGTCATCTTCTACAAGATCTTCTTAATATTCTTGTTGGCGGATTCCACTGCGACATTCATCTTTGATTGATATGGAGAAGAATTATGGTGCTTAATCTTGAACTGCGTGCAGAGTTCAGTAATCATAGTGTTGCTCATATTAGTACCATTGTCTATGATAATCCTTTCGGGATGCCATATCTACATATAAGAATATGCTATATGAATTGATCCGTAACAATCTTGCTAACAGAAGCAAACGAGGTTGCCTCTATCCACTTCGTAAAATAATCAATGGCAACAAGAATGAAATGATGTCTGTTGGAAGCGGTAGGTTTGATCTCACCAACCATATCAATGCTCCACATTGCAAAAGGTCAAGGAGCAGTCAGAACATTCAACGAAACTGGAGGCACATGTACTTTATTAGCATAGATATGGCACTTATGACAAGTTTTGGAGTGTTGATAGCAATCAGCTTCCATGGTAGACTAGTAGTAACCCACTCTCAAAATTTTCTTAGCCATCGTATGCCCACTAGAGCGAGTACCAAAGATCCCATCATACATGTCTTCCATAATCTCTCTTGCTTCCTTCTTATCCACACAGCGAAGCAAAGTCGAATCATGATTGTGCTTGTACAAAATTCCATTACTCAGGAAAAACTTGGCAGAAAATATCCTTAGAAACTTCTTATAATTGATAGATGCCCCTTTAGGATACTCATGAGCTTCGAGATATCTTTTTACTTCGTGGAACCAAGGTTTTTCTTCCACTCCCTCAGTATCAACCTCATAATAGTATGCCGGCTCATCTAATCGATCAATAGTAATTCTAGGAGCTTTATTGGCCCAACTGAATTCAAACATAGATGACATAGTAGCTAATGTGTCTGCCAATTGATTCTCTTCTCGTGGAATATGTTCAAAAGTGACTTCTTCAAAGTATGGGATCAAAGTCAACACATGTTCTCGGTAAGGAATGAGATTTGTATGCTTTGTATCCCATTCTCCTTTAATCTGACTAACTACCAGGGTTGAATCTCCATATACATTCAAGAATTGGATCATCACCTCAATGGCAGCCTTGATACCCATGATACATGCTTCATATTCAGCCATATTATTGGTACAATCAAAGCAAAGTCTAGCAGTAAACGGCGTATAACAATCCTCGGGAGAGATAATCACAACACCAATACCATTACCAAGCGCATTAGAAGCTCCATAAAAAACCATAGTCCATCGGGATCCCTATTCAGGTCCTTCGTACTGTCTAAGTTCTTTATGATCAGTAACAAGCATAATATCTTCATCTGGAAACTCAAAATTCATAGACTGATAGTCATCCACCGCTTGATGATCCAAATGATCAGCTACCACACTTCCCTTAATTGCTTTCTGAGTAGTGTACTGGATGTCATATTCTGTCAAAATCATTTGTCATCTCGATATTCGTCCGGAGAGAGTAGGTTTCTCAAATATGTACTTGATAGGATCCATCTTTGAAATCAATAAATTGGTATGAGTCAACATATACTGTCTTAGTCGGCGAGCAGCCCATGCCAAAGTGCAGCAAGTTTTCTCGAGTTGTGAGTATCTTGTTTCACACTTGGTAAACTTTTTACTAAGATAGTATATTGCCTGCTCTTTTTGACCAGACTCGTCATGTTGCCCCAACACACACCCATTGAATTGTCTAGCATTGTTAAGTACATAATCAAGGGTCTTCCCGCAACTGGTGATATAAGTATCCGAGGTTCTTGGAGATATTTCTTAATTTCATCAAAAGCTATCTGGCATTCATTGTTCCATTACATTACTTGATTTTTCTTCAGCAATTTGAATATTGGCTCACAAGTAGCGGTTAATTGGAAAATAAATCTTCCAATGTAGTTCAGACGTCCCAAGAAACCTCTAACTTCCTTCTCAGTTTGGGGAACAGGCATATCTTGTATAGCTTTTATCTTTGCAGGGTCAACTTCAATACATTTACCACTGACAACGAAACCCAAAAGTTTACCAGATCTAACTCCGAAGGTACATTTGTTTGGATTCAATCTTAGCTTGTATTTTTACAACCTCTCAAACTGCTTGTGTAGATGATCAAGATGTTCTTCTTTAGTCAGGGATCTGGCTATCATATTGTTGCACCCAAAAATTTGCCCTCACAATACAAGACTTTGTGTTCTAATAAGGTTCACAAGGTTCATAAGTCCCACAATGCTTTCAAAAACCTTTCATGAGGTTCATGAAGTCTACAAGTCACTTTATGAGGTTCACAAGGTTCACAAGATTCACAATGCTTACAAGACCTTTCATGAGGTTCATGAAGTCTACAAGTTACTTCTTGAAGGTTCACAAGGTTCACAAGTTTCTCAACATTTACAAGACCTTTCATGAGGTTCATGAAGTCTACAAGTTACTTCTTGAAGGTTCACAAGGTTCACAAGATTCACAATGTCTACATAACCTTTCATGAGGTTCATGAAGTCTACAAGTCACTTCTTGAAGGTTCACAAGGTTCACAAGTTTCTCAACATTTACAAGACCTTTCATGTGGTTCATGAAGTCTACAAGTTACTTCTTGAAGGTTCACAAGGTTCACAAGATTCACAATGTCTACATAACCTTTCATGAGGTTCATGAAGTCTACAAGTCACTTCACAAGGTTCACAAGTTTCACAATACCTCCCATGAGTATCACAAGACATTTTATGATGGTTCACAAGGCTCACAAAGTTCACAATTGGTCAGAAGAGTTGACAATCCCCTCAGACAATGCACCTCCTAAGCAGTGCATCCAAAACTAGGGTTTTGACTTTAATCAGGCTAAATGGACTTCCAAGATTTCAAGTGAGCTTCATAACATCTTATATGTATGTAACAACCCCCATGACAAGTTTCAAGACTTTTCTCAAAAGTTTGCTCAGTCAGATGATCAGATAAGTCAAAATCAGTCAAAGCAGTTAAAAAGTCAAACTGAGGTCAACTGTGGTCAAACCAAAGTCAAACTTCATGATTTTCTGCCAACATCAAGTATATGAAGTAAAATTCATCATTTGATCAAGGGTTGATCATGATTCATCAAGGAGATTTCAGATCATCAAGAATCAGGAGTTTCTAAATTAGGGTTTCCTCAGTAAAAGTCAACTGAACTTTGACCAGCCATAACTTTCACATGCTTCATCACCAAGTCTCCACTCAAATCTCATTTTGAAGGAAATTGAATTCTCTACAACTTTGATCTTGCAAGTTAAGCCCAAAAATGCTTCATTTGGAAGATATGAGCTAAGACATTATAGGTCATTTCAAAAGTCAACAAAAAGTCAACAACTTCAAAAGGGCATAACTTGATATTGGTAAATAATATGGACATGAAACCAATGGGGTTGTTTATAGGACTCTTCAAGCTTTCCAAAATGTCCAAGAACAACCTCATACCTTTAAAATTGAGGGAGATATGCCCTTGCAAAGTTGGGAAATTTTGTGATGGTTTATAATGAAAATGGAGGTCTAAAAACAATTCTTTCCAAATGGGCTGGCCAAATTATGACCCAACCCATACAACAACATCATGCACGAAATTTCCATGTTATTTTCATAATTTTTATTTTATTTAATTAATTTATTATGATTTTTTATACTTAAAATCATTTTAAATTTAAATAAAATGTTAAATATGAAGATTTAATTTTATTATTGATTCTAGAATATCATAAAGTCAGCATGGAACAAATTGATGCAAGAATGATATTGAATGGCTTGAAATAGAAAGCATTGGTACAAAAATATTGAAATTTTAAAGCTTATCATGATGAATCTTTTTGAATCAAATCTTGCACACAACCAATCAAGTTTTTGACCTAGATTCAATCACATATAAGTACTGATCATAACCCTATCACAAAAGGACGAATTGGCTGCCTCAAAGTGTAAGTTCCAAACCTCAAAAATTCATCCAAAATTCATATTCGGATTCTTCAATCCAGGGCATTTGAAGGTAAAGTATGAACATAGAGATGTTCTTTGGACATTGTTGAAGCTAAATCATCACTCATATGCATCCCATATGCACCATATTGTTCAACCCGAGCTCACTTTAACCTTGAATATAATTTTTTCGATTCCATTAATGTGTTGCTTTTCAATGAATTTTGCTTACATAATCTTGTTTGTTGATAGCTATAGATGGATTCTGGACCGTTTGGTGAAGTTCCATAGCCTGAATCGTGATTCACCATACTTAGGGTTTATGGCTTCAATTAGGGTTTTGTAATCCAGCCCATATAAATGGATTCTAAGAACGTGGGATGATTGGAAAACTTGTTAGAAACTTAATGGAATGATCAATTTTATGAAACCATGCTGTTTTGTCATTGTTCGAATTTTGTAGGTTTTGCTGCAATTCAAAAATCGCAGGTAAGTCTGTATAAGAAATCGCAGGAAAATTCGAAGGGCCTGAGGAAGGAGACGACTGGTTTTGGCGCGGAGTCCATATTCAAATTTTTGATTTAAAATATTATTTTAAGACTCTGTTTGTTTATCACCACAGCTGTGCTGGCCCAGTGGTAGGAGGCTTATGCGTGTAATCTATGGGACCTGAGTTCGAGTCTTGGTCTCATACATTATTTTGTCTATTTTTTTAGGTTAAAAGCAAACTTAATATATTATGATTTCTTGCCATTCAATTATCAGGTAGGCTCTTCCAGCCAGGCGGTCATGCGTGTTTGCTTGTGATTCAAAGGTCCTGGGTTCAACACCACCCCAGGCCTTTTTATTTCTATTATTTTCCTGATTTTCCAGACAAGGCACAAAACTACTTTCTCTCCCTATGATGACACGCGCGTGAGGGCAGCCCAGTGGTGTGTGTTGTTGGTTGCAAGCATAGGGGACTGGGTTCAAACCCCAGCCCCATCAGGTTTTTTGTTTTCTCATGTTTTTCTTTATTTTCTTTCTAATTAATTAATATTTCATATTAAAATAAATTAAAATTATATTATCCTATTATTTTCTATATTATAAAATATGTATATATTATGTGTTCTAATTCCTAATATTATTTTCTAAAAAATTTCTAAACTCTTGTTTTCTCAATTTAAATTTTTATTTGTGTAATTAAATTATATATATATATATATATATATTAGGTAAAATAATTTTGTATATTAAACTAAATCCTAAAAATATTTTCTAAAACAAGCCCCAATTTATTTTTTAAGTACTTATTAAAAAACCCTAGTTATTTATTTTCTAATTCTTAATATAAATTATCATGTATATATTTATTTAATCTAATCTTTAATATAATTAATTTATTGTAAATATAATTATGACTTATTTTTTTTATAATATGCAAATATATTTTATATACTATGCTTATAGCCTATTTTTCTTTATATAATGTGTAAAATACTTTTTAGAACTTTTTGTTTAGAAATAATCTAACTTATGATAATTAAATTTTGTAATTATAAAAATAATTTAATAATTTGTAAATTAAAATAATTATTGGTTCATATTTCTTTTTATTTCTAAATATAATTGTCTATATTAAAAATTGTTAATCTCTTATTCTTATAATATTTTGGCTAGTTTTATTTATTTTAATTATTGTTACTAATCATGTTATTATTTACTTTTGCTTCACTAATCTTATATATTTTATTATTATTATTATTTCACTAACTTTATTTATTTTTTAATATTTTTACTAACCTTATTTTTTAATTATATTTATTACTAACCCCTATTTATTTATTTATTGTTTATTTATTATCTTTGCTTATTTATTTATATTTTTTGCTTATTATTTATTTTTGCTATTTATTTTAATTTGCTTATTATAATTATTATGTAATTGCTTCTTGGTGTAATTTTGTAAATATTTAAATATTTAATTTTTATGCTATGGTTAGTAATTTAGGGAGTGCAAATATGTATTCTATTTAAAAATAAATTTAGATCATTTTAATTATAAGATAAATTTAAATTAAACACTCACACACGTAAGTCGATTTCTAATCGCCATCTCACATTCCTAAGGTTATCCCTCAAGTTGCCTAAATCATAAGGTCAAGTGGGGTGTATAAAGCAAGTCCCTTAAAAAGAAAAATCATCAAGTCCCTAATGGTTGCCTTTAAAGATCAAGTCCCTTCGAATAATGATGATAGTCCCTCCTAAATGCTTAATATACCCCACAGTTGCCTTCATAAAAACAGATGTCCCTCACATGTCCCTTACATCCAAGGTAATGACTACCTACTCCTTAATAGTAGGGATAGTCTTACCAATTAAAGGATAAAGAACAAGAAAGACTTAAACTTTAAGGTAGGTTCCTCTTATGTACTTGCTCACTTCATTCAAAACTTTTCAAACTTTCCACAATTTCAAACAAATTTTCAAAAACAAGTTTTTACGCATCCGTACATGGATCATTATTAACTATTATGAAAATGTTTCTATTCACACACTACACTTTCAAAAACAATTCAAAAGTGAGCTAAGTAACTAAGAGCCCATGGATAACCATGGATGTAAAGGGTGTTAACACCTTCCCTTTACATAACCTACCCCCCGGACCCAAAAATATCTCTTAAGGTCTTTCCTGTTCTTTTATATCCTTTCCTTTTGGATAAAATAAAAGTCGGTGGCGACTCTTGCTATCCGCAACATAACTAAAGTCAGTTCTCCCACCGTGTTACAGAACTGGAGACTCTGCTGGGGATTTTTATTTAAGAGGGGTACCCTTAGGAATTAAGATCACTTTAATATTGTTTGATTTGTTTGCTTTATTATTATATTGTTGGGGTGCTCTTATGTGTGAAAGGTCCTAACCCGGATCTGGTGTACCTTAGGTAAATGGCAATAGACCAAGGAAACTGTACGACGTATATCGATACGGTTGATCTGGTGGCCATAGTTAGTGCGACTTCTTGGTTGGTGCTTATGTTCCTTAAGTCAAGTTGAGGATAATATGAGGCTGCCATATGTTATCAATGCACTAACTAACTTTTAGAACCCTAGTTAACTCATCTTGGCCTTTAGAAAGTAGTGAGGTAACCGGCTTTGGTGCAGACTGAAGTTGGTTGACACTCGATACTACGCTCATTGAGATCTTAAACTTGGAGGGTTTTGGTTGGCAAGTAAGTGGCCTTCTGATCAATCACCCTTGTGAAAGATCAATGATATTGAGATCCCTTAGAACCTGGTTACTTTTGTAGGACAGGATGAACCATCTAACTTCAGGGGAGGGTACTTACCTTTGAACCTCATGCAAGCCTTTAAACCTAGGGCTATGGTGTGACTTGTTTGTGTGTGCCACATGTCTGTGATTGAGCATAACATCATAGCATCATCATGCATCATAAGCATAGCATTTTCACTAACCATTTCAAGGACCAAGGGATTTATCTTTGTTCTTTGTTGCAGGTCATGGCTTCTGCTCGTAGAAACACCATCAGGATCAACTTTGTGGGCATACCTGCCAAGCTTAAAGAGTTGGTTTCTCAGGTGTCTGATCATTCCCAGTTCATCAAGAGACATGGTCACCTATTGGATCTAGTCACTTCAGGGTTCAACGAAGACATGATGAGTGTCCTGTTTCAGTTCTTTGACCCTATGCACCATTGCTTTACATTCCCTGATTATCAGCTGGTTCCAACCATGGAGGAGTTCTCTAAACTTCTGGGTATACCTGTTCTTGATCAAAGACCCTTCACAGGCTTGGAGAAAGAGCTTAAACCAGAGGTCATTGCTGCAGCTCTGCATCTGAAGAAGTCTGATATTGTTCTAGAAACGAGAAGCGGAGTTAAGGGTATTCTTGCCAAGGTGTTGATAGAGAAAGCTCAGGTGTTCTTGAAGGCCATAAGCTATGATGCTTTTGAGGAGATTTTAGCCTTACTAATCTATGGCTTAGTATTGTTCCCCAATCCAGATCAGTTCATAGATGTTCATGCCATCAACATTTTCCTGAGTCACAATCCAGTGCCTACATTGCTTGGAGACATCCTGCATTCTCTTCACACCCGTACTACAAGGGCAAGAGGAACTTTGATGTGTTGCATACCTTTGCTTTCTAGGTGGTTTATTTCTCACCTTCCTCGCTCAGTAATGAAGAATGAGCAAGGGTTCAGATGGTCCAAGAGGATCATGTCACTTTCTCACTCAGATATCCATTGGTGCTCCAGATCTATGGAGAATGTCACCATCATTGACCGTTGTGGGGAGTTTCCTAATGTGCCACTACTAGGCATAAGAGGAGGCATCACCTACAACCCCTCTCTAGCTTTACGACAGTTTGGTTATGCTCGGAGCGATGGTCCACATGACATGTTGATTCAGGGCATTGTGTTTGACTACGACAACGATCTTCATGGTCACCGTCAGAGATTCATACGAGCTTGGGGAAAGGTAAACAGGGTTGACAGCAAGACACTGGAGCCTAAGTATACTATTCCTATGGAAGCTTATCTCAGATGGGTGCGATCTCGCGCTCAGACTCTCATGATGCCATATCCTGTTGTCCTACCAGTTACCATGGAACCTGTTGCTGAAGGAGACATAGCTTATACCATCCTTCACCCAGACATGCCTACTGATAAGGAAGACTTGCAGAGATCATGGATCCAACTGAAGGAGCAAAGGGATACTTTCGAGGCTCATTACAAAGCAAGCCAATCAAGAATCCTAGAGCTAACAAAGCAACTTCACGAGGAACGAAACCTCAACTCATACCTCAACACAAAGAGGAAACGTCCATGGGAGACTTAAAACCCCATCTTTTGTACTTATTTCATTTTCATTTTTGTAAGCCCAAGAGGCAAAACAAATTTGTTACTAATAAAAGTTTACTTTCTTGATTGTTTAAGCAAATTTAAATCCTGCGGTCCTTGAAAACATTGCATATGCATTCACATATCATTTCATTGCATCACAGGTTTATAATTGTGCACAGGTTTCTCATCTTCTCGCTGTTTATTTCAGCAATGGCTCTTGAACAATCAGTTAAGGATCTCCAGACACAAAATGCACAGTTCCAAGAGCTGATCTTGAACCTGTCCAAGGGGCAGGATGAATTGAAGACACTGCTGGCTAAGAAAAAGAATCCTGAGGACAACAAGGATGATCAGCTGAAACAACTACAAGCTGAGATGACAGAAATGAGGATCCAGATGAACGACCAGTTGGTCCTTATTCAAAGTTTAGCTCAGGGGCAAGAAGAGCTGAGAACCTTTGTCCAAAAACTTCAAAGTAATAGAGTCAGGGATCTGATTGTCAGCGAACCTCCGTTAAAACAAGCTGATTTGGTTGAAAGAAAGATGACGATACAAGAAGGTAAGAGACAGGTTGCCACTGATTGTTCTTTAGTTGAAGAAAAAAGACCTGATAAGGTTAATCCACCTCAACACAAGGAATGTAGAAGGCAGTTTATCAAGTTCAGCACTCCAATGTCACAAGTTCTGCAATGCTTGTTGGAGATGAAACTAGTTTCTTTGAAAAGCCCTCCTCAAAATCCTAAAACTGCCTCTCCTCACTATAATTCCAAGGCAAGGTGTGAGTATCACTCCAACAGTCCTGGACATGATACTAATAACTGCTGGATGTTGAAGAATAAGATTCAAGACCTAATTGACGAAGGAATACTCGAGGTTACTCTAGAAGGCCAGGTTGAGTTCTTCTATCTCCCATCAAGCATCAAAGTTTCCAGATAACTGGAGTGGCAAGTTTAGAAGAAGAGACTTTGAGAACATTTGAATTTTCATTTGTAATTTCTTTTATTTGTTTGAACACTTACTACTATGTTACACTTTTGTTTTCATTAATGCATTGCGTATGTTTGTCTTGAATTAATCCATTCGTTTCACTATATTTTAAAACTATGCTTCTTATTTGTATCTTGTGATATTTAACTCCTGATAAAGCTATAAGCCTGTAGAGGGAGGATGACGAAAACAATACCATAATATTATGCAGTATGCTTTTGAACAGACTATGTTGACGATGTACAGGCATTGTTTCAATTCCTAAACGGTGGAGATATAAGGAAGTTAATCCCTAGTCAACCCCTTTGAGCCTATGAAGTCGGAGTTTTTATTCTCGCACAAATTAAAACCCTTATTCATAACCCGGGGCAGGGTAGGTACTCGGTTAACTCAAATATGCCAATTATCTGTGTTGCACACAATTAATGATGGTTCTCTGTAATCATGAAACCTGACAGTCAATATCCAGCAAAAGAACAATTCACTAAGTCAAAACCTATGAGGGGGACTTAGTAAAACATTAAGACATCCCTCTGACTGTAATCTCGAAATAAGCAGTTCAGGCAAAAAGAAGGGATAATAAAGTCAAAAGAAAAAAAGAAAAAAAGAGGTCACTATGAATCCTCAACAAAGAAAGATGACTGAAGGTCCAAATAAATTTTGGGTTTCTGAACCATCACAAATGTCAGTGTTATAATTCCAAACTCATTTGAACTTCAATGCATAAGTTAACTGAGTATAGGACTGAAGAACATCATGAAGAATGGGTTGGGTACAAATAAATTTGAGCCTTTATCCTTTGTTTCTTAAACCATGAACCAGGCCACGTTATAACCCTTTAAGAGTCCTAACTGAAGCATGGTTAGTTCGAAAGCGTACTGCTACAAAAAGGTATCCTGACTCCTTTAGGGCTTGTTATAAAACTTGAGTTAATATCACCATTTTCAAAAAAAGAAAAATAGTTTTTCTAAAAAATAATAACTTGTTTCAAAACTTCAAGACAGACATAAGCATTGCATTTTTGAATATATTTGTTTGCATATACCTGAGTGTTTGACAAATGGAGAAGCTTACAGGATGAATGTTCAATGAACCAAAGTCTTTCCGATAAACAAAGTTGCTTCCTGGATCAAAGTCCATGTTTACAAAGAGGCATAATCGTTATCTCCCAATCAAGGGGGCAGACCATGATACTGCCTAATTCATTTGGGGCAATCAGGACAAGATTCAACTATGTTTAAGCAGCCAGAATCTATCTGAAGTGCCAAGGGTAACATTACAGAAGTCATAATGCCAGGGGCATGGTCATTGTTTCCTAATCAATGGGGCATACCAAGTTACTGTTCAAATCATTCGGGGCAATCAGTTCCAGATCCAACAGTGCTTAATAGCCAGGGGCAGCTCTTCTCATATATTTGAATTACCAAGGGTAACACTGCAAAGTTCATGATGTCAAGGGCATATTATTATGGGGCATTTTGCCTAGTTCTCCTGAGGTAACTACATTCAGATACTTCCCTTTTGGGACAATTCATCCTCAATCAAGGGGCAATACTTTCTTTTCAAATCTAGTAGCCGGAGCGTATATGGTCCATCACAATTTGAAAACACATTCCTCTCATTATGTTACCTTGATATTGGATTCTCAGCAGAAGCCATGGTGGAAATTGATTGTCTACGCCAGCAGTATCAGATGGTGTCAGTATCATGTCTTCAGATCCAGCTATAAAGATTTCTGGGAAGGTATTCAGGAAAGTTATGGATTTCAAGAGCTCCAAATACAATTGGTTATACACTCTTGAAGTTGAAATGGTTCTGTTTTCAAGTTCAGCTTTACTTTTCCCTCTGAATCTGGATTTACTTTTACCCTATTTTACATAGGCGAAACGTCAAGTGGTTGTGGCTGATTGATGTTTACTAGAAATGCATGGATGCTTAATATGATTGATGTTTACCAGAAATGCATGAAAAGGTAGTAATAGTATTTACTAAGGACGAACGAGGGAAGGATTTCAACGAAGCTTCGCCGGTTCATCTTTACAAGACAGTTACAAACCCTCAGTAGGACGAATTCATCTTCATAAAGTCTTATCTCCCCTGGAATTTATATCCATCTCTTTTATCCTCATACGGATATACGGGAAATTACTTTCCAATAAGGGTACAACGAACGAAGACGGGAAGTTATATCTGCCCTACTATTAAACGAAGACGAAGGTTATATGTACCTTGCTATCCCCAGCATACGGGAGGTGATATATACCTTATTATCCCCAGCAGACGGGAGGTGATATATACCTTATTATCCCCAGCATACTGAAGGTTATGTATATTATCAAACAAGATGGGAACAAGTTCCTCATATTCTTCAAGCAACGAATTGGGATTTATTTTCCCTGGCCAGCAGTTGTTATACAAAGATATCCAGACGCTTCAGGCAGTGTCATATCATACATACATCATTTACACCATACCATAACATACATATCCATAGATACATAGTACATTATCTAAGTGCATCATGACATCATCATGCATACATAAAGCATAAACTAATATCATTATGCGGAATGTTACATTGTTTTCAGGTTAATTATCCAACAAAGAAACTTATGATCATCAGGACTGCTCTATCCTCCTGAAGACATGCTGTTACATCAGGATTACTCCAGTCTCCTGAAAGCATATCATCAATCTCTCAGGACTGCTTCATCCTCCTGAAAGCTTATAATCTCATCAGGACTGCTCTATCCTCCTGAAGACATGTTGTTACATCAGGATTACTCCAGTCTCCTGAAAGCATATCATCAATCTCTCAAGACTGCTCTATCCTCTTGAAATCATATTATTACCTCAGGATTGCTCCATCCTCCTGACAACTTTTATTACATCAGGATTGCTTCATCCTCCTGAAATCATATCATTACCTCAGGATTGCTCCATCCTCCTGACAGTTTATTATTACCTCAGGGCTGCTTTATCCTCCTGACAGCTATCATCACTACATCAGGACTGCTTTATCCTCCTGAAAGCATATTATCAAATCTCTCAAGACTATTTCATCCTCTTGAAAGCATATTACTACATCAGGATTGCTTTATCCTCCTGAAAGCATACTATCACCTCAGGACCGCTCCATCCTCTTGACAGCTATCATCATTACTTCAGGACTGCTTTATCCTCCTGAAAGTTATCATTATACCTTCATACTTTGGACTGCTTTATCCTCCAAGATCTAACTCCGAAGGTACATTTGTTTGGATTCAATCTTAGCTTGTATTTTTACAACCTCTCAAACTGCTTGTGTAGATGATCAAGATGTTCTTCTTTAGTCAGGGATCTGGCTATCATATTGTTGCACCCCAAAATTTGCCCTCACAATACAAGACTTTGTGTTCTAAGAAGGTTCACAAGGTTCATAAGTCCCACAATGCTTTCAAAAACCTTTCATGAGGTTCATGAAGTCTACAAGTCACTTTATGAGGTTCACAAGGTTCACAAGATTCACAATGCTTACAAGACCTTTCATGAGGTTCATGAAGTCTACAAGTTACTTCTTGAAGGTTCACAAGGTTCACAAGTTTCTCAACATTTACAAGACCTTTCATGAGGTTCATGAAGTCTACAAGTTACTTCTTGAAGGTTCACAAGGTTCACAAGATTCACAATGTCTACATAACCTTTCATGAGGTTCATGAAGTCTACAAGTCACTTCTTGAAGGTTCACAAGGTTCACAAGTTTCTCAACATTTACAAGACCTTTCATGAGGTTCATGAAGTCTACAAGTTACTTCTTGAAGGTTCACAAGGTTCACAAGATTCACAATGTCTACATAACCTTTCATGAGGTTCATGAAGTCTACAAGTCACTTCATGAGGTTCACAAGTTTCACAATACCTCCCATGAGTATCACAAGACATTTTATGATGGTTCACAAGGCTCACAAAGTTCACAATTGGTCAGAAGAGTTGACAATCCCCTCAGACAATGCACCTCCTAAGCAGTGCATCCAAAACTAGGGTTTTGACTTTAATCAGGCTAAATGGACTTCCAAGATTTCAAGTGAGCTTCATAACATCTTATATGTATGTAACAACCCCCATGACAAGTTTCAAGACTTTTCTCAAAAGTTTGCTCAGTCAGATGATCAGATAAGTCAAAATCAGTCAAAGCAGTTAAAAAGTCAAACTGAGGTCAACTGTGGTCAAACCAAAGTCAAACTTCATGATTTTCTGCCAACATCAAGTATATGAAGTAAAATTCATCATTTGATCAAGGGTTGATCATGATTCATCAAGGAGATTTCAGATCATCAAGAATCAGGAGTTTCTAAATTAGGGTTTCCTCAGTAAAAGTCAACTGAACTTTGACCAGCCATAACTTTCACATGCTTCATCACCAAGTCTCCACTCAAATCTCATTTTGAAGGAAATTGAATTCTCTACAACTTTGATCTTGCAAGTTAAGCCCAAAAATGCTTCATTTGGAAGATATGAGCTAAGACATTATAGGTCATTTCAAAAGTCAACAAAAAGTCAACAACTTCAAAAGGGCATAACTTGATATTGGTAAATAATATGGACATGAAACCAATGGGGTTGTTTATAGGACTCTTCAAGCTTTCCAAAATGTCCAAGAACAACCTCATACCTTTAAAATTGAGGGAGATATGCCCTTGCAAAGTTGGGAAATTTTGTGATGGTTTATAATGAAAATGGAGGTCTAAAAACAATTCTTTCCAAATGGGCTGGCCAAATTATGACCCAACCCATACAACAACATCATGCACGAAATTTCCATGTTATTTTCATAATTTTTATTTTATTTAATTAATTTATTATGATTTTTTATACTTAAAATCATTTTAAATTTAAATAAAATGTTAAATATGAAGATTTAATTTTATTATTGATTCTAGAATATCATAAAGTCAGCATGGAACAAATTGATGCAAGAATGATATTGAATGGCTTGAAATAGAAAGCATTGGTACAAAAATATTGAAATTTTAAAGCTTATCATGATGAATCTTTTTGAATCAAATCTTGCACACAACCAATCAAGTTTTTGACCTAGATTCAATCACATATAAGTACTGATCATAACCCTATCACAAAAGGACGAATTGGCTGCCTCAAAGTGTAAGTTCCAAACCTCAAAAATTCATCCAAAATTCATATTCGGATTCTTCAATCCAGGGCATTTGAAGGTAAAGTATGAACATAGAGATGTTCTTTGGACATTGTTGAAGCTAAATCATCACTCATATGCATCCCATATGCACCATATTGTTCAACCCGAGCTCACTTTAACCTTGAATATAATTTTTTCGATTCCATTAATGTGTTGCTTTTCAATGAATTTTGCTTACATAATCTTGTTTGTTGATAGCTATAGATGGATTCTGGACCGTTTGGTGAAGTTCCATAGCCTGAATCGTGATTCACCATACTTAGGGTTTATGGCTTCAATTAGGGTTTTGTAATCCAGCCCATATAAATGGATTCTAAGAACGTGGGATGATTGGAAAACTTGTTAGAAACTTAATGGAATGATCAATTTTATGAAACCATGCTGTTTTGTCATTGTTCGAATTTTGTAGGTTTTGCTGCAATTCAAAAATCGCAGGTAAGTCTGTATAAGAAATCGCAGGAAAATTCGAAGGGCCTGAGGAAGGAGACGACTGGTTTTGGCGCGGAGTCCATATTCAAATTTTTGATTTAAAATATTATTTTAAGACTCTGTTTGTTTATCACCACAGCTGTGCTGGCCCAGTGGTAGGAGGCTTATGCGTGTAATCTATGGGACCTGAGTTCGAGTCTTGGTCTCATACATTATTTTGTCTATTTTTTTAGGTTAAAAGCAAACTTAATATATTATGATTTCTTGCCATTCAATTATCAGGTAGGCTCTTCCAGCCAGGCGGTCATGCGTGTTTGCTTGTGATTCAAAGGTCCTGGGTTCAACACCACCCCAGGCCTTTTTATTTCTATTATTTTCCTGATTTTCCAGACAAGGCACAAAACTACTTTCTCTCCCTATGATGACACGCGCGTGAGGGCAGCCCAGTGGTGTGTGTTGTTGGTTGCAAGCATAGGGGACTGGGTTCAAACCCCAGCCCCATCAGGTTTTTTGTTTTCTCATGTTTTTCTTTATTTTCTTTCTAATTAATTAATATTTCATATTAAAATAAATTAAAATTATATTATCCTATTATTTTCTATATTATAAAATATGTATATATTATGTGTTCTAATTCCTAATATTATTTTCTAAAAAATTTCTAAACTCTTGTTTTCTCAATTTAAATTTTTATTTGTGTAATTAAATTATATATATATATATATATATATATATATATATATATATATATATATATATATATATATATATATATTAGGTAAAATAATTTTGTATATTAAACTAAATCCTAAAAATATTTTCTAAAACAAGCCCCAATTTATTTTTTAAGTACTTATTAAAAAACCCTAGTTATTTATTTTCTAATTCTTAATATAAATTATCATGTATATATTTATTTAATCTAATCTTTAATATAATTAATTTATTGTAAATATAATTATGACTTATTTTTTTTATAATATGCAAATATATTTTATATACTATGCTTATAGCCTATTTTTCTTTATATAATGTGTAAAATACTTTTTAGAACTTTTTGTTTAGAAATAATCTAACTTATGATAATTAAATTTTGTAATTATAAAAATAATTTAATAATTTGTAAATTAAAATAATTATTGGTTCATATTTCTTTTTATTTCTAAATATAATTGTCTATATTAAAAATTGTTAATCTCTTATTCTTATAATATTTTGGCTAGTTTTATTTATTTTAATTATTGTTACTAATCATGTTATTATTTACTTTTGCTTCACTAATCTTATATATTTTATTATTATTATTATTTCACTAACTTTATTTATTTTTTAATATTTTTACTAACCTTATTTTTTAATTATATTTATTACTAACCCCTATTTATTTATTTATTGTTTATTTATTATCTTTGCTTATTTATTTATATTTTTTGCTTATTATTTATTTTTGCTATTTATTTTAATTTGCTTATTATAATTATTATGTAATTGCTTCTTGGTGTAATTTTGTAAATATTTAAATATTTAATTTTTATGCTATGGTTAGTAATTTAGGGAGTGCAAATATGTATTCTATTTAAAAATAAATTTAGATCATTTTAATTATAAGATAAATTTAAATTAAACACTCACACACGTAAGTCGATTTCTAATCGCCATCTCACATTCCTAAGGTTATCCCTCAAGTTGCCTAAATCATAAGGTCAAGTGGGGTGTATAAAGCAAGTCCCTTAAAAAGAAAAATCATCAAGTCCCTAATGGTTGCCTTTAAAGATCAAGTCCCTTCGAATAATGATGATAGTCCCTCCTAAATGCTTAATATACCCCACAGTTGCCTTCATAAAAACAGATGTCCCTCACATGTCCCTTACATCCAAGGTAATGACTACCTACTCCTTAATAGTAGGGATAGTCTTACCAATTAAAGGATAAAGAACAAGAAAGACTTAAACTTTAAGGTAGGTTCCTCTTATGTACTTGCTCACTTCATTCAAAACTTTTCAAACTTTCCACAATTTCAAACAAATTTTCAAAAACAAGTTTTTACGCATCCGTACATGGATCATTATTAACTATTATGAAAATGTTTCTATTCACACACTACACTTTCAAAAACAATTCAAAAGTGAGCTAAGTAACTAAGAGCCCATGGATAACCATGGATGTAAAGGGTGCTAACACCTTCCCTTTACATAACCTACCCCCCGGACCCAAAAATATCTCTTAAGGTCTTTCCTGTTCTTTTATATCCTTTCCTTTTGGATAAAATAAAAGTCGGTGGCGACTCTTGCTATCCGCAACATAACTAAAGTCAGTTCTCCCACCGTGTTACACATATCATCAACATATACCTCTATCTCATGATGAATCATATCATGGAACAATTCTACCATAGCACGTTGGTATGTTTCCCCGACGTTCTTCAAACCAAATGGCATTAATTTATAACAAAAGGTGCCCCACTGTGAGACAAACGTAGTCTTCTCCATGTCTTTGGGTGCCATCTTAATATGATTATAACCAGAGAAACCATCCATAAAATAAAATACCTTATGCTGAGCAGTGTTGTCTACCAGAACATCAATATGTGGAAGCAGAAAATCATCTTTAGGGTTGACCTTGTTCAAATCCCTGTAATCCACACACATGCGTACTTTACCATCCTTCTTAGGTACCGGTACCACATTTGCAACCCATTGAGGATAGGAAGTGATAGCTAAAAACCCTGCCTCAAATTGTTTCATTACTTCAGCTTTGATCTTTTCTGACATTTCAGGACGCATACGACAAATTTTCTGCTTTATCGGACGACAACCTTCCTTTGTCGGTAGACAGTGAACCACAATATCAGTATCAAGCCCTGGCATATCTTCATAAGACCAAGCAAATATTTCCACATAATCATATAGCATATGAATTAACATGTTCTTAACAATGTCTTCCAATTCAGCCCCTATCTTTACTTCTTTCTTATCTTTCTCAGTACCCAGATTCAAAACATCGGTTGGTTCTTCATGCGGTTGTATAACTTTATCTTTTTGTTGTAGAAACCTAGCAAGCTCTACAGACACTTCACAATATTCCTCATTTCCATCCTCGGCTTGATAGATTGGATTCTCGAAGCTATAATTGACAATAGCAGAACTGTTATCAATGGGATCCAGAGTGGATGAGGATCTGCATTTTAGTGACGTGGGTGTGTGTAAGAACACATAGCTTTTTTAATAAAGAAAAAATAAAAGAAAGATAAAGGGCGCAATATTTACGAAAGCAAAAACATCCACTGATTTTATTGAATGAAAATATGCAAATGAAATGATATCCCTAACAAGCATACCAGTGTGCCTCGTGCAAGGCACAAGGTTTAAAAGTTTTAATTGTTCAAATTACAAAACCAAAACAAGAAAAGCAAAAATAGCATTTACTCCTGACTAAAGGAGATATGAATAACATCTTAAGCCTTCCAATTGTTTATCCCACTGCCAGTGGTAGGAAAGATCCAACTGTCTATGTTTCAGACTTCATCAGAGTCTTCCACAGCATTGACTTGATTTTTCTGAATTCCCTTGTTGGTGATACGAATAACATGAGCACGACGAACAGCCTTCTGAGCTTTTGCAGTGAAACCCAAACCAAATTTATCAGACTTGTAAGGAATGTCAAGACGCTTACCCCAAATAGTACAACCACCTTCTTCAACCACATATTTAGCATCTTTCAGAGAGGCCATTGTAGGAGTTTCTCTAGAAACATCAAGGACTGCTTTAGTAGTAGAAATAGTATGAGGAACCACTTAAAATGTTTGACAAGGAGTCTCAATGAATTCATCATCCATCTCAACATACTTGAAAGTACTTGATAACATTAAATTTCACTGTATTTCTGACTCCGATTTCGCATGCATTCTTAGCTTTTATTGTTATTTTATTATGTTATTACTTTGTTTTTCTTTATTTTCAGGTTTTTTATGTAATCGGGGCCTAAATCAAGAAAAGGAGAGAAAAAGGAGTTGAAACGGACGAAAACCAAGAAATTCAGCTTTTTACACTTACGACATCCACCATGGCTGGCGCCATGGGGTCAGCCATGACGTGGCCACGTCTCAAGATCACTCCACAACTGCCAAAGCCCACGATCCCCACTTTCTCCACCTTTTTGTACTCATGGCGGGCGCCATGGCCTTGTGGCGGGCGCCACAAGGCAAAAATGTTTCCCTCCACTTTTTAGTGGAGGGGGGCATCCTGGTCTTTTCTCACTTAATGTTTGCCTATAAATAGGAATTTAGAATTTCATTTTTATCATCCAAAATTAGTATCTCTTAGGCATATATCAGTTTTAAAGTAGTAATAACTTCACATCGGGGTGTTACTACAATCGAGTGATCGAGTCTGTATACGTCTGTGTGATCGAGTTTCGGAGCACTCTGGGAGGAAGTCAATCCTGCCGTCATTTTAATTACAGTTCGTATTTTATTTTACCGCAATCGCTTTACTTTTATTTATTTCCCGCACTCGCTTTACTTTATTTATTTCTCGCACTCGCACTACTTTCGTTTATTTTCCGCACTCGCTTTACTTTCTTTATTATCCGCACTCGCACTACTTACTTTTACTTTCCGCACTCGCACTAATTACTTTTATGAAAAATAATAAAAAGAACTTTTACTTTACCATGTCTAACTAAATCCATAAAGGTTAGAATGTAAGGATCGTAATTGAACCGGTAATCCGTAACACTGTTCGTAGAAACACTTAAGGGCTATTTTAACTTTCAATATAAGTTTAATTATTTTTAACTATTTCAAAAACAGCCAAAAGCGCTTTGTCTAGTTCATTAGGAGTTTTTAGATTAAAAAGAAAAGGGATTTTAAAACGATTTTCGGACGCGTTAAGAAGTTTAGAGTCTGGTTCGTGAGAACCACTTTTTGCTAAGAAATCCAGGTTAAAGTATTTTTCAACTTAGTTAAGATACTATATTTCTTAAAAATAGGTTTACTACTCTAACGCAGTACGCACCTTTTTATCCGTGACAATAGGAGGGGTTGATTAGAGGGTACAACTCGGTTCTGAATACACGAAAGCGACAATTCCTGTTAAATTAGTTCTTTTCAAAGTGGAAAACATTGCCCATAAGTAGTTCTATTAACAAGTACCAGATTATCAATTGATTATGTGAATTACATTCGAGCCTCTCTTTATTAATTGTTTAAAATTACTATTTTATTTACCATTGCGCGCTCCTTAAAACCATTATATTCAATTGCCTTAGATACACACCATAACAACAGGTACGATAGATTGACACTTGGTCTCTGTGGATTCGACAATCTTTTATATTACTTTGACGTGTTCGTACACTTGCAAAAAACACGCATCAAGTTTTTGGCGCTGTTGCCAGGGACCAATTTCGTCAAATTTCATACCCTGTAGTTATACCGTTTAGACTAAGGTTGTTACCTACCGGTCAATGCGAAAGACTCGCAGTGCCGGAAGCTTAGTAGACCCTTTAGCTGAACCTGAACGTTACGCTCGTGCACGTTTGTTTTTCCATAGGAATAGGAGAGCTATGGCCGAAGATCAAAACCGAAGAGCTCTTAAGGACTTCTCCCAACCATCAAACGAGGAACCTAGTTCCAGTATACTAAACCTTGCTATCCCAGCCAATAATTTTGAACTTAAACCATCCCTGTTGCAATTAGTGCAACAGAGACAATTTGCAGGTCTTGCTACCGAGAACCCAAACCAACATTTAAAAAACTTTCCCCAGTTAGCAGACACCTTTAAAACCAATGGAGCTCCTCCTGAGGCGATACGCTTAAGATTATTTCCTTTTTCCCTCAGAGATAAAGCTCTATCATGGTTAGATTCCCTTCCACCCAATTCCATAACAACCTGGGAAGACCTTAGAAAAGTATTCCTTGCTAGATATTTTCCCCCAAGTAAGACCGCTCTTCTTCGAAACTTAATAACCAGATTTACCCAACACCAAGGAAAATCGTTGTTCGAAGCCTGCGAGAGATATAAATAGCTACTAAGAGCATGCCCACATCATGGCTTAGAGAATTGGCTAATCATTCAAACCTTCTATAATGGACTTCATTATAACACTAAGATGACCATCGTCGCTGCCGCTGGTGGCGCACTGATGAACAAACCTTACCCTGAAGCTAGTGCCCTTATCGAAGATATGGCCCAAAACCATCAATCATGGGGAGTAGAACGAGCAACAGTGGAAAAGAAGGAAACCCAAGGAGGAATACATGAGCTAAGCTCTGTGGACATGATGCAAACTAAAATGGACGCGTTGGCCCTTAGAGTCGAACATATGTGTACAACCCCGGATACTGTAGCTGCAGTTTCACCGAATTGTGAGATATGTGGGACGCAAGGACACCAATCCGCCGAATGCAATATGTTAAATGAGACTAACCCTGAGCAAGTGAACTACACCCAAGGGAACCCATTTTCAAACACATACAACCCTGGATGGAGGAATCACCCAAACTTCTCCTATAAAAATATTAATCCTATCCAAAATACCGCACCTCCGAGACAACAAGGTTACCAAGCTCCAGGAACAAATCAACCTATGCAACCTATACCACCAAATCCGAGCCTTGAGAAAATTGTGGAAAATTTTATCACCACTCAAACACAACAAAACAAAGAGTTCATGAACCAAAACGTCCATGTTAACGAACTAATTACCCAGTTAGGAACCAAGGTTGACCAAATTATTACTCATAATAAGATGCTTGAAACCCAGATCTCTCAGGTAGCTTAAAACCAAGCCCTTCAGACTACACCTGGAGGACAGTTCCCTGGACAACCTCAACAAAACCCGAAAGGGCAAGCAAATGCCATTACTCTACGAAGTGGGACTGCTTATAAGGAACCTTCTAACCCTAGATTAAGTGATCCCGAAACTTCTGAGAGAAATGAAGAGAAGGAACCAGAGGAATCTGAAAACCCGGAAAGTCAAGAAAAAGGAGAAGAACCTAAAAACAAAACCTATGTACCACCACCGCCATACAAACCACCAATACCATACCCTCAAAGACTAAAGAAAACGCAAATCGATAATCAGTATCAAAAATTCGTTAAGGTTATAGAAAAACTTCACGTAGAAATCCCTTTTATAGAAGCCATCACCCAAATACCTTCTTACGCTAAGTTTCTCAAAGACATACTTACAAATAAACGTAGACTTGAAGATCCGAAACCCGTGGAATGTAATTCTATTTCCAAAAATAGGTTAGCAAAGAAAGATAAAGATCCCATAAATTTTTCCATTCCTTGTATTTTGGGGAATCATGTCATCGAAAAAGCTTTTCTAGACTTAGTAGCTAGTGTGAGCTTAATGCCTTTAGCAGTTTGTGAAAGATTAAACTTAGGAGAATTACAACCTACTAAGATGTCACTTTAATTAGCCGATAGACCCGTTAAATACCCTATAGGCATACTTGAAGACGTCCTTGTTAGGATAGGTCAGTTGTTTATACCTACTGATTTTGTTGTCATGGACATTAAAGAAGATGACGACATACCAATCCTCCTAGGTAGACCGTTGTAAACACCCCAAATTTGCCCTCACCCATTCACACCATGGCTTGTGATCATTTCATATGCATAAACTCAATCATACCATCTCATATCACATTTTTGATCCACTGCATTGGTTCTAAGTCATCTGCATCTAGGGTTTGTGATCTGAGCAATCTAAGAGCTTCTTGAGCCACTCCAAAGGTCATCAATCAATTCAAAAAGGTCCATGTGTGTTCAAGTATCATATTATATCCTCTCAAAGTCAAAAATTCCAAAAAATCACAAGAACTGGGATTGGTATGGAAGCAGAGCCAGGCTTGACTGCACAGATGACCTAAAATTAGGGTTTTGGTTTCAGAGGCCATAACTTCAATTTTTTTGGTCATTCTTGTTTCTATTGGTCTCTATATGGTATAGGGAGTATGCATATCAATTTTCATGAAGAAATTCCATGGGGAAGTCATCTGATCAAGAGTTGACTTTTCAAGCAAGTCAGTGCAAAATCAGGGCATCTGAGGCTCCCAATGACCCAACCAAGGGGTGTTCTTCATCATTTTGATTGTATATGATCTTTATTTGATCATGGAAGAAGTTGGAAGTTCACAAAATTCAATAATTCCAAGTCTTTTGCAAAGTTGACTTTTTGGGCAAGTTTGACTTTTAATAAAAATGCCATTTTAGGCAACTTTTTCAACCCTTACTTTTTGATCCAAAAATGCTTCAAATGGAAAAACTTTGGTCATGAAAGTTGTGGAATAGATCTTTCCCTTTTCAAAAAGTACAAGAACATGACCTAATTCATTTTTGATCAAAAGTTATGGCTTGTCAAAGTTGGCTAAAATCACAAAATTTCAAAGTTTCTACCAAAGAGGTATTTTGCAAAATGACTTGATCAAGTGTTCTAGAGCTATCAAATGGACTTCTAATCCACACAACATGATCACACAACATCTAAAAATAAGAATGGGCTAAGGAATCACATGTTTCTTGGCTTGTGGAACAAGACTTTTTCATAAGGATCAAAGGCAAGCCAAGTTGCAAAACTCATGATAGTTTCTCATCCACTTGCTGGCTAGTGTGCTGAACCCTCCTAGGCCTTTTCCCTCATCATGCTGCGCAGCACACCCTCCTTGTACTAGGCTAGCAAGTTGCCCATGCTTCTCTTACACAAACTTGACCTTTTAGCAAAAGCACCCATACCAATCAATAAAGCACATGTCACTTCTTCTGACCAATCACATTTCTTTATACAAATCAAATGCAAGACAAACATAAGCACAAGCAAGCCTGAAACCAGCCACACCACAACATTCTCATTCTCACCCTCTTGAGCAAAAGCATTCGAAACACATCCCACAGGCCACAAACACACAAACAAACTTCATGAACCATCTCACCATGCTTCACTGAACACAAACCAACTCTCAAGACAGCCAGAAAGCCATAGAATCACAAACACGATCCTCACCTGACCTTGAACAGAACTGCTGCAAACTCTCAAACCATCCATCACAAACTCTTTCTAAGCATCAAGACTTCATCAGGGGCCTAAAAGGAGTGGATTGCACAAAGAGAAGAGGTCAGAAAGTTGCAAACTGAAAAGCTTCAAACTCAGGTAGCTTCATGAACTTTTTTTCCAGAAGCATGATTTTAAGTTCTAAATATCTTCTATACATTCCCCTGATCATGAATATGTGCTTACTTTTGAAAATGGTTGAGAAACCAGGATGTATGTTGTGTCTGAAATTTTTGCCCTAAAAATTGTTTGATTCGATTCTCTCTGTTTATGAATGATAAATGATGTTTGAGTGAGGGGTTTGATTCGTTTTTGAATGGGGATGAGTTCTGGATAGTTAGTTTTCATTTTCATTGCGTGTAAAGTGATTTGGCATTTTGGACTCGCCGGAGAAGATGACCGGAACCACTGTTCCGGTCATCTGAAAGTCATTAGGGCTGGATTAGGGCTTAATCATTAATTAGTGGAATTTGAATTTGGGCCGTAGGATATGGCGCCAGGTCAAACGCGCGCGTGTTCCATTTGAATCTGGACCATTAGATTTGATTACTTTTCTTTTTCAGCTTTAAATTCATTTTATTTTTCATATTATTTCATTTAATTTGTACATTTTATTAAAAATAGCAAAATCATTTTAAAAATTCTGAATTTTTCGTACAAACTTCTATTTAATTTCAGAAACTAAAAATATTTTTATTTTTATTTTTAGCATTTAAAAATATTTTTAAATCATTTAAAAGTTTATTTTTAATTAATTAATGAGAATTAATTAATTAAAAATACTTTTAAGTATTTAAAAATCACCAAAAAATTCATGAAACATTTAAAACCATTTAGAAACATTGTCCAACCCTAAAACCAAATTTATTTTTTGATCTTGATGTCTTTTGAGAATTTTTCATGGAATTAAAATCATTTTTGGGCATTATTTTGATCCAAACTTCCAAAAATCATTTCTGCCTAACCATTGAGAGTTGGACCTTGATTCTTTTTGCATTGCATTGTTTTTAGCATGTAGTTTGTGATATTAAATGGTCATGATTTGATTTTTCATTTTCCATTTGTTTGACATTTTTCTTGTTAAGGAACCCTAAAACCCTAGAAAACTTAGGAAAATCATAACTTGAATTAGGTTAAGAGTTGGAACTTTTCCTTTGGGCAGTGAGTTAGTATAGGTTTAGGGATCCTTTGAGTGCATTTTCAATTTTTTATATTGATGTTTGTTTCTGATTTTGGGTTATGTGTGATGCTTTGATCATAAACCCTAATTTGGGCTTCCATATGCATCCATCTTGCACTTGCTTGCATAACATGACTTGCCATAGCATTTTGTGCACCCATTTGGTTCATTTGACATCTTAAGACATATTGAAAGCATGTTTGATCATTGTATCTTGCATTTGCCATGTTGTATGCCATTTGCATCTCATAACTTTTCATGTATGTTCATGGTTCTTAACTTGTTTCATTTGCATCCATAAGATTGTATGATCATCCCCTTGTGTTGTTCATGTTTGTAGCATCTCATAGCATCATCATCATCTCATATATGCTTCTGGTTTTGTTTTGCATCATGCCATTTCATTCCTTTTTGCATTGCATTGCATTCCTTTATTAACTTTTCAGGTGGTAAGTAACTTTGAGAAGTGGATTTGCCTTCACTTCTCACATTTTCTTTTCATCTCTCTTACACCCATGCTGCATTTTGTTATGTGATTGAGTTTGGGCTTGCTCATTCTTCTTCTTCTTACTTTCTTTCCTCAAGTGACTTGCCTTCTTGAATGAAGCAAGTTACTTTGCTTCTCCTGATCCTTTCATTTGCTTCCTGGTGGTTCCATTGAAGACCTCTTTCTTGAACCTCACAAACCTTAGGAACAACCAATCATGAAAATGATTAGGGTTTTGATTAGTCCCCCACTTAGTTTTTACCTTTGTGTCTCATTGAGTCTTCTCTTCTCACCTCATAATCAGGGACTAAACCCTAAAGGCTTTAAGGCTTTGTGATTAAGCTTATGCTTGCATCCTTCTATTAGGATGGAGTGTATAACTTTAATCCTAAGTGTTAAACCCTTAATGTGTTTAAATCTCTTAATCAATCCACTTAATAATCATCAAGACATCACACTTGTAACTTGGGCCTTGCATTAGGGTTCTAATTCTTCCTCAATTTGGTTAAGAAGGACTAACCCTAGTGTTAATGAACAAGTCCCCCTCAAGTTGTCTTATAAATCATAAAAACCACTTCATCATCATATCATTAAATAAAATCCACTTAATAAGGGCTTGTTTTGTCATGAGTTTAATCCCTAATCATGGATTAAGTTGAGGAGCTTTCCTCAGCTTAAACATTCTCATCTATTATCCTTCTATTAGGATGGTGTAATGAGTCTGTTTAATCCCTGATTATGGCTTAATCTCATTACTTAACACTAAACAAAAAAAAACACCAAAAACATCTAAATAATCACAAGTAGGTTAATGATCTTAATCCTACATCATGGTGATTAAGTGTGAGAAGCTGACTTCACACTTTAGGTATTCTCATTACCCCTAATCAGAGGGAAGATGTGATGAGTTTGCTAAATCCATTGGTTTAGGCTTAAGCTCATTAACTTATGACAAACTTTCAAAAGCAGTAAAAGACTGAAAACACAAAAACAAACAATAATCGTCTCCTTCGGGATTCTTTTCTCATCACCTTCACTCATAAACGAGAACTCGCTTCTTCCGTCTAATGCAAGACAGTTAGCACCTGAGCCAGACAGGTCACACACTTGAGCATAGACAAGCAAGCAGTTCACAAGTCAATTTATCTTTCAGTCTCTTTGGGTCGAACTACGGTGTTCTGACTTCCTCATTGCACGAGAGGATACGTAGGCATAACTTAACAGTTATCAAACAAAAGTCTCTGTATATTCCCCCTCTTCCTAGCCTCATTCTTTAGCCTCATTATCATGGGTATTTCATCTTTGTTCTTACACTGACATGTATATATCACATTTCACACTTCCTTTACACTGACACCTGTACATCTTTCTTCCAGCTCTTTTATACACAAATTGCACTGACACTACCCCTTTAAAACACAAATCTTTTAAGCGTGGATCCCGTCGAGTACGACGGACAATTTGGGTGCTAATACCTTCCCAGGTTGTAACCAACCCCCTTTCTCAGTCTCTCTGGTTCGCAACCGTCTTATCCATATCTTTCTAGGTCTATGCAGCATTGCCTTTCCCCCGGGATAAAAATGCCTAGCTGGCGACTCTTTTCATTCCCTGTGAGTTCACTCCTGTGTGTTCTCACACCCTCCCTTCGCCGACCGTTCGCGTCCGTACCCCATTTGACCCGGCTTCATCTGGTGGGAGCGACAGCTTGGCGACTCTGCTGGGGACCCTTATATTGTAACCAGGGCTTCTGGTTCTTTTTGTGGGTTCCTCCTAACGCTGGATTGATTTGTGTTTACTGGGGTGTTATGTGCTATCTGTGCTTGTATATTTGTTTTTGTTTATTTGCTTTATGTACAGTTGCTTTTATTGACTTTCTTTATAGCTTTGTGCATATATCATACTGTCATACTGTGCTGGCTGGATTTGTTTGGTTGCTTTGGTGGGTGGGGTTCTATTGAGAGTTAAGGTCCTATACCTGGGACCTGAGTGACATCTAGGCTAGAGTGGTTCATGTTCTTTCCCATTCCATTTCGGTCTGGTGCGGGAATATGAAACACGGTTCAGATATGGGTTTCTTCTTGAGAACTCTGTGCTACAGATTTCCTGTAGTGCTAGGGCTATCTGGGAAGCCTGCTAAGTCTGGATGACTTTTAGTATTGACCTTCAGAAACTGAGGTGAACTAGAGGAGGAACTTTTATGGTTATTGTAAACACTGTACCTCCGGGTTAGAAGTGTTTACACTTCTCATAACTGATCCAAGTCTGAGGATCCTTGTTTTAGAACACCACCTGTGAGGGGGTTGGGCTGTTTACAGGTTTGCAGGTACCCTTGACCTCAGCATACCCTGTTACTTTGTTTTGATTAAGAGTACTCCATCTTGGAACAGTTCTTGTGATTCTAAACCCTGGACATGTGACTCTTTATTTGAGTCCCCCCACCTTGGTTACTGGACTTATAGACCTCCATCTGGATTTCTTGAACATACCTGGACTTATATCAGAGCACTTGATCAGATCCAGCTCAATCACAAACCCTTGCATATCATTTGCATACATCATCATTGCATCATTTTAACATTTGCTTATTTGTATTTCAGGGTATCCATACTTTATTTTTGGCTTGGTTTTGACCCCATCATCAGCATAGACCTGCTTTCATCAGTATCTACTTCAGCTATCTGCTACCTGTTTCAGCTACCTGCATCATCAGTCTCAGCCTGTCAGTGGCCCATCATCAGTATTTTCCTCCATCTGTCTCAGCCATTCTTCAGCAACATGGCACCAAAGAAAAGTAACATCTCCTATCATTTCTTTCAGCCAGAGCTAGCTGACATCAGGAAGATTCAGACCCTGATTACTCCAGACCATATACCACTGTTCAGGGAACACTATGGAGGCATACTTGATGTGGTTATGGATTTGGACCCTTCACAGAGGAGCTTGATTCATACTTGCCTGCAGTTCTATGATCCCCCTCTAAGGTGCTTTACCTTTCAATATTTTCAGCTAGGACCTTTATTGGAAGAGTATTCATCATTGGTTGGTGTACCTATCAGGGGTGGAGTCCCCTTCAACCCTGAGATGGCTTTCCCAAGTAATGAATAAGTGGCAAAGGCATTGCATCTGGAACCAGTTCTGATTGGACAGAATATGACCACCAAAGCTGGAGTCTCTGGTTTACATCTGGATTTCTTGATCTCTCAGGCTACCATGAAGGCTTCTTTAGGAGAGTGGAAGGCAGTCTGTGCTTTATTGGCCCTTAGCATATATGGGGTCATTTTATTTGCAGATGAGCCTAAGTTTGTTAGCAAGAATGCAATCCATCTTTTCATCCTGAGGAACCCAGTGCCCACCTTACTGGGAGATTTCTACTACTCAGTACACCAGAGGAATGAAAAGCAGAGGGGAAGATTAGTGAGGTGTTGTGCTCCTTTGTTCCATACTTGGCTGCTCAGACATTTGCCTAAGACTGATGCATTTCTAAATCCTCACCAACAGAGGAACTGGGCTAGAAGACTCACTGCTTTAACTTCAGCTGATATCAGGTGGTGCACTCAGAGCACCAAGGGCAGGGATATCATTACCAGTTGTGGGCAGTTTCCCAATGTACCCCTGATAGGAGTAAAGGGTTGCATCAACTACAACCCTCTGCTATTCAAAAGACAACTGGGTTATGCATTGGTCCACACTCCTAAGGCACAAGACTTGGCTGAGACTCTTTACTGTGAGAATAAGCCTAATCTGGCTATTGTCAGGCAAGCATCCTGGGCTTGGGACAATATCCAGACTAAAGGAGTAACCATTCTTGGGAAGTGCAACAATGTGGCCTCAACACAGTACTATGAGTGGTCCCATGCCAGGGCTCAATTTTCTGGGATGCCCTTTACCATGGAAGATATTCCTGGACCATCCTCAACACCACCTCCTGTCACTGTCAGTTTAGAGGAGTTTGAGAAACTAAAGGAGAGAAATGAGAAGCTGACTCAGGCTCTACAGAAGACCCTCTGGGAGAGGAGTGATGGTAGGTTGGATATTGAAAGGTTGGAAAAGTTGAAAGTGGAGCATCTAGCCAGAATTGAGAAGTCTGAGGATTACATCAAGAAGTCTAGGGCTGGAGAGCAGATCTTGAAGAATGCCTGCAAGGAGGCTCAATTCCAAAAAGCCAGGACTTATTTGTATCTGAAGGAGAGTCAAGCTAGGTGGGTCAGGATCACCGAAGCTCGTACCCTAGGAGATAAGAGGACTCAGGACAAGATTGAGCAGCTGGAAGCTAGTGCAAAAGAGCAACAGGAAGCCCTGGCAGCAGCCCAAAGAGAGATCTCAGAGTTAAAGATTAGAGCTGGAGTGAAGAGGTCAAAGGACCAGAATCAGCACAAGAAGCTAGCTGCAGCTGTTACTACCAGGAATCTCCTTATCAGGAACCTTACAGAGCGTCCGGCTGATCCTGTGACTGAAGCACTTCTCAAGGAAGTTCAGGAGGATGAGTTTGGTCTTGGTGTCTGACTTTTGCTTGTTGTTGCTTTCATTTCATTGTACTTTTATTTTTCTTATGTTGTATTTTTGACCCCTCAGAGGGCATGTATTGTAAAAAGAAACAAATTATGTATCGTTTACCTTTTGTAATATATGTATTAGTTTGTTTTATCTGAATTCTTCAAGCAACATCAACAGCATCTTCAAGGGTCTGGAAAGGTCAAAACCAAGTGCCAAGCCGGATACCTTGGAAACAAATAAGCATACTGCATTGCATGCTAACCTTTGTTTGTTTTGTAGGTTTGTTTTGTTTTTGTTACTAACTCTGTTGTGAACTCAGGAACTATTGCTCGACGTCGGGTGTTCCCACTCAACCGTCCACACAGATATCCAACCCGTAACAACCTTCCGGGTATACAGATGGACCAGGTACAACAGGACCTTACAGAGGTCAGGAACCAAATGGCCAATGAAAGATTGGAAATGAGGGCTCAGATGACACAATTTATGGAGGTGATGAATAATATGGCTCAGAGCCAAGAGAGGTTAAGAGCAATGGTAGAGAGGCAGAATCAGGAAGACCCCCATCTAGGGACTGCAGGGACAAGCAACAACGAGAGGGTTCAGCCTCATGTCAACCCCCCTGTATTTGGACCCCACATTCATCCAGAGATCAACATCCCTGCTAATGTGCAAGGGAATGCTACTACAGGTAGAGTGCTGCAAGAAGACCCCCAGGAAGATCAGTTCACAGTGATGGGAGCTGGGGATGAGGCTTATGACAGAAGGCTGGATGAAATTGCTGAAAAATTAAGATCCTTGGAGTCTCAAAACTCTTTGGGTTTTGATGTTATGGACATGAGCTTAGTGGACGGGGTCAGGATTCCCCATAAGTTTAAGCCTCCTTGTTTTGAAAAGTACAACGGGACTTCCTGCCCGCGGACCCACTTGCAATCCTTTATGGGGAGGTTGAAGGCATACACCATGGACGAAAAGCTATGGATGTTTTATTTTGAGGATAGCTTAACGGGAGCTTCAAGGGAATGGTACTCACATCTGACCAGAGCAACCATCAGGTGTTGGAAGGATTTGGCAGAAGCCTTCATTAGACAATACCAGTATAATTTGGATATGGCACCCAACCGGACCCTCCTAATGGGAATGTCACAAGCATCTAGAGAAAGCTTCCGGGAATACGCCCAGAGATGGAGACAACTGGCTGCTGCTGTCCAGCCACCCATGTCAAAGAGGGAGATGGCAGATATGTTTATGAACACCCTCCAAGGGACATACATTGATAGGCTAGCTGCTTTCTCTTCTACCAGCTTTGCAGATGTCGTTATAGCTGGAGAGAGAATTGAAAGCCTGTTAAAAATGGGCAAAATTTCCGACAACGGTGCCAGCTCATCCAGCAACACAAGGAAGCCTTTTGTGGGCCCAAGAAGAACTGGTGAGACCAATGCTATCCACGCCAGCAGGGGCAGACCCCAATATGTTCATAGGTCTGTGGCAGCAGTCACCATTCCCGCTCCAGTTCATCCACAACCAGCTTATCAACCACCGCAGCAAAATTATCAGCAACAAACTCAATATCCTCCTCAGAGAAACTACAACAACACCAGCAACAACAATCAGCAAATACCATATCAACAGAGACCATCTCAGGCCAATAGGGTGATTGATCCGATCCCTATGCCCTATGCCACATTACTGCCACAACTCCTGAAACTCAACCTGGTTGAGCTAAGGACGTTGGCACCTCCAGATCCCACCAGTCTACCCAGAAATTACGACTCCAACGCCAGATGTGCTTTCCATTCAAATGCACTTGGCCATAGTACAGAGAAGTGCAGAGTTTTGCACATGAAGGTACAAGACCTGGTAGACTCTAAGGCTCTAAACTTCGCACCACCACCAAATGTTAACAAGAACCCTATGCCAAACCACGGAGGTCCCAGAATCAATGCTATTGAAGAAGACAAGCCGTCTTACTTGATAACCAGTGTGGGTCAGATTCGGACACCGTTGGTAGAGATTAAAGCTCAATTCCTCGAATGTCAAATGTTCCCGGGATGTGAGCTAGGGTGTGCTTATTGCAACATTTCAGTGAATGTTTGTGATAACTTGAGAGATGGCATAGATGGTCTCATCCAGAGTGGCCTGCTTCAAATCACAACATCAATTCCTACCAATCCAGCAATCTCCTTAACGACAATTCCGGAGTCTTCTACAACTGCAACAACCATTGTTCCAAACAACTCTTCAATCTCATCAACAAATGCATCATCTGTCACTTCAGCTGACCAGATATCAACAAACCTCCCTTCTACAACTTCAGCACCCCTTCATTCAGAATCTCCTACAACAACAACACCCATCCATCCAACAATGTCTCCTACAACTTCAACAGCAAATGTCTCAACAGTCACAATTTATTATGATCCTGAAAATGATTCTGCCTACAACTCACAAAGTGCCACTCCTATCAGAGCACCAGTCACAATATACTACGATCCACAAACTATCATGGTCCCTTCTGCAGCTGCAATCGGTCCAGTCACCATCACAGTGCCTGGACCAGTACCTTATGAAAGCAGTAATGCCATCCCCTGGCATTACGGCTCCGATCTATACTGCGAAGGACAGAAAATCACTCTTGAATCATCAACCCCTGCACCACAAATAGATAATGTGGGAGGAGGCGGAGGCTTCACTCGAAGCGGACGTCTCTTTACTCCACAAATTCAAAGACCCACTGCTGAAGCAGAAGCTGCTGCCAAGGCAAAAGGGAAGAGCTTGGTGCAAGAAGAGCAGATTGTTAAAGAAGCTTTAAAAACACCTTTTGATCAAGAAGTTGATGAATTCATGAGAATCATCAAGAAAAGTGATTACAGGATAGTGGACCAGCTTCACCAGACGCCTTCCAAGATCTCTATTCTATCATTGCTTATGTGCTCCGAGGCTCATCGGAACGCACTACTAAAAGTCTTGCACGCAGCTTATGTGCCAGAAGAGATCACCGTCAATCAGTTGGAAGCTGTGGTTGGAAATGTTAATGCTAGTCATGGGCTAGGGTTTACCAACACTGATTTGACTACGGAAGGCCGCAATCATAACAAGGCTTTGCACATTACCATGGAGTGTAAGGGTGCAGTTCTTTCCCATGTGCTGGTAGACACAGGGTCATCCCTCAATGTCTTACCTAAAAAAGCCCTTGTGAAGCTAGAGTATGAAGGATTGGCATTACGTCCCAGTAACTTAGTAGTAAGAGTCTTTGACGGTTCTAAGAGATCAGTTCTGGGAGAGATTGAGTTGCCTATAACGATTGGCCCACAAACTTTCAAAACGACCTTCTACGTGATGGATATACAGCCTGCCTACAGTTGTCTATTGGGTAGGCCATGGATTCACGCCGCTGGCGCCGTGACCTCAACCCTTCACCAGAAGTTAAAATTCGAGTGGGAGGGCCAAGTCGTTACTATCTGTGGAGAGGAGGATATTTTTGTTAGCCACCTGGCTACCTACAAATATATTGAGATGGATGGGGAGATCCATGAAACGATGAGTCAAGGGTTTGAGGCCTTGAACATAAATGAAACATCTGCTGTACCTGGAACCTCAATGACATCATACCAACAAGCCCGGAAGGTTGTTGAAGAAGGAACTGCCCAAGGCTGGGGCAAATTGCTACCTGTGGAGAAGAAAGAGGATAGATTTGGGTTGGGTTACAAACCAACTCAACAAGATCCAGCAGAGGCTGCTAAGGAGCCCAACTTTGTTAGTGGGGGGATGCTCACCCCTGATGCTGTCAACAACTTGGAAGACGAGGATGAAAGCGACCGCAACCTGGAGAGTTGGATCCGTCCAAAGATCCCGGGGAGCAGTATCTCAAACTGGTCTTCCCAGGAAATTATAAAAGTTACTCATGCAGAAGAATGCCTTCCAGACAGCACCGACAACAGCACGGCTATGACTTCGTATGACTTTGACAATCCAATCAATCAAGCTGATGAAGGGGTTGAAGAAGAATACGAGCTTCCTGAAGAGCTAGCCAGGTTGTTGAGACAGGAGGAAAAGGTTATCACCCCTCACCAGGAGGAGGTTGAAACGATTAATCTTGGTACAAATGAAGACGTGAAAGAAGTTAAAATCGGGGCCTGCTTGCAAGACTCAGTGAAGAGACAACTGATTGATCTGCTTCAAGAATATGTGGACGTGTTTGCTTGGTCTTATCAAGATATGCCAAGGTTGGACACCAACATTGTTGTGCACAAGTTGCCTTTAAGAGAAGAATGCCCACCGGTTAAACAGAAATTGCGCCGCACTCGCCCAGACATGGCAATGAAAATCAAAGAAGAGGTACAAAAGCAGTGGGACGTCGGGTTCCTTGCCGTGACTAGCTATCCACCCTGGGTTGCTAATATTGTGCCTGTGCCTAAGAAAGATGGCAAAGTACGGATGTGTGTTAACTACCGGGATCTGAACAGAGCTAGCCCGAAAGATGACTTCCCATTACCTCACATTGATGTATTGGTGGATAATACAGCTCAGTTCTCGGTATTCTCCTTCATGGACGGATTTTCAGGATACAATCAGATTAAAATGTCACCTGAAGACATGGAGAAGACAACCTTCATCACACCCTGAGGCACGTTCTGTTACAAGGTGATGCCATTCGGATTGAAGAATGCTGGCGCAACGTATCAACGGGCTATGGTGACATTATTCCACAATATGATCCATAAAGAGATAGAATGTTATGTGGATGACATGATTGACAAGTCCCTTACTGAAGAAGATCACCTGGTAAATCTGCTAAAGTTGTCCAAGCGTCTGAGGAAGTACCAACTGAAGTTGAACCCCAACAAATGCACGTTCGGGGTGCGATCTGGTAAGCTACTGGGATTTATTGTAAGTGAGAAAGGGATTGAAGTTGACCCTGATAAAGTCAAAGCTATTCAAGAGATGCCTGCACCGAAGACAGAAAAAGAAGTTTGAGGGTTCTTAGGTCGATTGAACTACATTTCAAGGTTCATATCTCACCTTACAGCAACCTGTGAGCCCTTGTTCAAGTTGTTGAGAAAAGAACAAACGGTCAGGTGGAATGAAGACTGCCAGAAGGCTTTTGACAAGATCAAGGAGTACTTGCAAGAACCTCCAATCCTTATGCCTCCAGTTGAAGGAAGACCTCTAATCATGTACTTGACAGTATTAGAAGAGTCAATGGGGTGTGTGCTGGGCCAGCATGACGAGTCTGGTCGAAAAGAGTATGCAATATACTACCTAAGCAAAAAGTTTACCGACTGTGAACAACGTTATTCACTGCTCGAGAAAACTTGTTGTGCTTTAGCGTGGGCTGCTCGCCGACTAAGACAGTATATGTTGACCCACACAACCTTATTGATCTCAAAAATGGACCCAGTCAAGTATATTTTTGAGAAGCCAACACTTACTGGACGGGTTGCAAGATGGCAGATGATTCTTACAGAATATGACATTCAGTACACCTCTCAGAAGGCCATCAAGGGCAGTGTATTGTCTGAATATCTTGCTGAGCAACCTATTGATGATTACCAGCCTATGAGATTTGACTTCCCCGATGAAGACATCATGTTCATAAAAGCAAGAGATCATGAGGAGCCTATTCACACTGAAGGGCCCAACCCGGAAGAAGAATGGACTATGATGTTTGATGGGGCTGTTAATATGAATGGTCGTGGTGTTGGTGCAGTACTCATTACACCTAAGGGAGTTCACATGCCTTTCTCGGCAAAACTCACCTTTAACTGCACTAATAACGAAGCTGAATATGAAGCTTGCATTATGGGTCTTGAGGAGGCCATTGACCTCAGGATCAAGACTTTAACTGTATTCGGAGATTCAGCTCTGGTAGTTAATCAAACCAACGGCAAATGGTACACACACCAAGATCATCTGATACCTTACAGGGATTATACAAGGAGGTTATTGACTTTCTTTACAACAGTCAAGCTTGAGTATATCCCTCGGGACGAGAATCAGTTTGCAGATGCTCTTGCTACCATTTCGTCCATGATCAAAGTTCAAGCTGCCAACTTTGTACCTCAGATTTCAGTATCCAGACTTGACAGACCAACATATGTGTTCGCAGCAGATGTTGTCAAAGATGATAAACCTTGGTTCCATGACATTAAATGCTTCTTGGAGGATCAGACATACCCACCTGGGGCATCTTCCAATGATAAGAAGACATTAAGAAGGTTTGCTGGTAGTTTCTTCCTGAACACTGATGGTTCCCTATACAAGAGAAACTTTGATATGGTACTCCTCAGATGCGTTGACAAGGCAGAAGCAGATTCGTTAATGCATGAAGTGCATGAAGGATCTTTTGGTACCCATGCTGGAGGGCATGCAATGGCCAAGAAGTTGCTAAGATCAGGGTATTATTGGATCACAATGGATGCCGACTGTTGTGCCTATGCCAGAAAATGCCATAAATGCCAGATTTATGCGGATAAGGTGCATGTGCCTCCCAATCCTTTGAATATAATGTCTTCACCCTGGCCCTTTGCCATGTGGGGCATTGATATGATTGGCAAAATTGAACCGACTGCTTCAAATGGCCACAGATTTATCCTGGTTGCCATTGACTATTTCACCAAATGGGTCGAAGCAGCTTCATATGCAAATGTTACAAGACAAGTGGTAGCCCGATTCCTGAAGAGAGATATCATCTGTCGGTATGGAGTGCCCGAGCGAATCATTACTGATAATGGTTCCAACTTGAACAACAAAATGATGGCTGAACTGTGCCGGGACTTCAAGATCCAACATCATAATTCTTCTCCTTACAGGCCAAAGATGAATGGTGCTGTTGAGGCAGCAAATAAAAATATCAAGAAGATTGTGCAGAAGATGGTAGTCACTTACAAAGACTGGCATGAAATGCTACCATTTGCCTTGCATGGGTACCGCACGTCAATCAGGACATCCACTGGGGCAACACCGTATCAACTTGTGTATGGTATGGAAGCAGTCCTACCGGTTGAAGTTGAATTACCCTCTCTACGGGTACTGATGGATGTTAAATTGAGTGAAGCAGAATGGGTTCGGGCCCGATACGAACAACTGAGTCTGATTGAAGAGAAAAGATTGGCTGCAATCTGTCATGGGCAGTTATATCAGAAGAGAATGAAGAAAGCCTTCGATCAGAAAGTCAGGCACCGAGAGTACCAAGTAGGAGAGCTTGTGCTGAAAAGAATCCTCCCTCCTCATACAGACCACAGGGGCAAGTGGACCCCAAACTATGAAGGACCATTTGTAGTAAAGAAAGTTTTCTCTGGTGGAGCACTGATGCTCAGCACTATGGATGGTGAAGATTTCCCGTCCCCTGTGAATTCAGATGCAGTTAAAAAATACTTCGCATAAAAAAATGACCCGCTGGACACAAAAAACAGAATGTAAGTCCAGGCAAAAAAAGGGCATCCCGGCGAGTCAAAAACAGAATAAAAGACTCAGGCAAAAATGAGGGAAATAAACAAAAAATGTACACCCGCTGAGTTGAAAAGCCGCATTGGACAACTCAGGCAAAAATGGGTATCTCGATGGATTGAAAACCCGAAAGGGCGATCCATGCAAAACAAGGGAATAAGCGAACAACTGCACTCTGAATTCGTCTGCATCACTCACAACTTGGTAAGCTTCGGATGGATCAAGCTTCTTTCAGAATCAGCCTTCTTCAGAAAGCAAGACGAGAAGAACGTCAAATGTCATACGAGTCATAGCAAAGGGAAGCTCCTTAAAGTGTCGTCAACATTGCCAACACATTTTGTTTCTCAATTTGTAACAATCTCCTCATTTTAGGAGATATGTTTCTTTGACTGTACCTTGCCAATTCAGGGCACATGAATTAATAAAATCAGATTTTCAGTCACGTTTCGTCTCGTCCATTTTATTTTCATTTGCAAAATGTCTGATGTCTCCAAAGGTTTGATTGCATGAATACAGATGCTTATTTTCAAAAATAAAAACACGTGCTTGCAGGAAATATACTTACTCTCAGAAGTGTCTAACTCCTATGACGGAATCCAGTAAAGGATACCTCGGGATTACTTGTGCGTTTCTCTATCTTTTCAGGATTGCAGGTATCCAAAGCACAACAGGGGGCATGTAAGCTTTATCCCAGCAAGCTGGCAAATCAACACTCAATCTCAGCACCCGAAGTGTTTTCTCCCCAGCTGAGTTGCCACTTGTTACTATTCCCCAGCCGAGGTGCCAATCGTTCTTCCTCCTCAGCCGAGTACAAAAGCTAGGGAGCCATCTCCCCACAGAGCTTCAGCCTCTATCCAGAAGAGCAACGCATGAAGGAATCACAACAGAGTGACGAAAGCTTCTACAAACCCCAGCTGGGTCTCTCATTTATAAGGATAGATCTATTAGTGACCTATATCCCCAAGCAATAGCATCTCATCAGATCTATCAAATGACCTCATCCCCAGTTGAGATGTCCACTTCAAACAGATCGACCAAAGATCTTCACAGCAACGGGATCCGAGTCCCGGATTGGTATCCTCGCATAATCATAGCATTCGCATCATATTCACCCACAAAGCGTAGCATTCCGTCTAGTACGGAGCATTACGGCAAAAATCAAACATATAGCATAATCATAAGCCATGTTTTGAATCAAACACTTGTGAGTAATGTCAACTCATCAACAGTATACAGAATACTCCCCAGATTCCCCAGCAAAAGCAGTTGCCTCACATTCACAAACACCAGTATATACTCTCTTTGGCACCCGTCCGTGTCAATACTCCCCAGTAAAGTCGCCTGAACACTCTGTGCAAACAGTACCACTCGTATTACAGATACTTTTTGACACCCGTCTGTGTCATACCCCCAGCAGAAAGCCAAAGACATCCTCTTTGCACTCACATGTACTTATATAATTTCCTTGACATCCGTCCATGTCATTTTCCCCAGTACAGTAACATAAACACTTTGTATATCAAATACTCGTTTATACTATACTCTTCTCCTTTTGACACTCGCACGTGTCACTCTCCCCAGCAGATTAAACACTCATCTATACACCACTCACACTTATACAGGTACTCGTCCGTATCTTGTATACACCATGTATATCCCCAAAGATTCGACACTCGTCCGTGTTCTTTGTTAACCAGTTGGTACTCGTCCGTACCATCATCTCAGAACATGCGTCAAGCGTTTGTTTCTACCTGATACTCGTCCGTATCATAGTCTTAAGGATGCTCGTCCGCATCTTTAATCCATACACCGTGTCAAACACTTTTGTCTTCTTGAATTTAGACACTCGTCTGTGTCTATCATTCCCCAGAAGAATCCCTTCAGATTCAACACTCGTCCTTGTTCTATGTTAACCCGTTGATACTCGTCCGTATCATCATCTCTGAACACGTGTCAGTATTTCTTTCTACCTGATACTCGTCCGTATCGTAGTCTTAAGGATGCTCGTCCGCATCTTTAATCTATACACAAACATCTAAACACTTATACTTTTATTTCTTGGATATAAACACTCGTCCGTGTTTACTATTCCCCAGTAGATCGCTACCAAAGCAAATTTTCTTTTTTATCTGACATTCGTCCTGTGTCATGATAAACCCTGAGAGCAGTCGTACCCTGCTAGGTGGTCGTCCTCCACCTCTTGATGGTCGTCCTCCATCATGCTCATCCGATGGTCGTCCCCATCGTTGATTTTCTATCCGACATTCGTCCTATGTCGTGATATTTAGCAGCCGTCCCCTGCTAGGTGGTCGTCCTCCACCTCTTGATGATCGTCCTTCATCATTTTATCCAATGGCCGTCCCCATTATTGATTTTGGTTATCTGACATTCGTCCTATGTCATGATAAACCTCGAGAGCAGCCGTCCCCTGCTAGGTGGTCGTCCTCCACCTCTTGATGGTCGTCCTCCATCATGCTCGTCCGATGGCCGTCCCCATCGTTGATTTTTTTATCCGGCATTCGTCCTATGTCGCGATATTTTCGGCAGCCGTACCCTGCCAGGTGGTCGTCCTCCACCTTAGATGACCGTCCCTCATCTTAACCCAACAGAGCAGCCGTCCCCTGCTAGGTGATCGTCCTTCACCTTTGATGACCGTACCTCATCATCTGTTTATTTCATTTATTCTTTAACCCGATGGCCGTCCCCGTCGTGGTCCCTTTTCCTTTCAGTTTAGCCCGATGGTCGTCCCCATCGTTGGTTACTTTACTTTATGAACTTGATGGCCGTCCCCGTCATGTTTCATTAATCCCCAGAGAATCTTGCAGCTTTACTTGATGGCCGTCCCCATCATAATACCTTTTATCCCCAGCATGTCGGCCGTCCCCGTCATCGCTTTATTTCCCGCACCTTTCCAGCATGTCGGTCGTCCCCGTCATTGCTCTTTACCCAGCAGTCGTCCTCTGCTCGACGGTCGTCCTCCGTAGCCCGCACTTTATAATATACTTTATTCTCTTTTACAATCTATATCCCTTTTCTTCTTCATTCTGTGAGTGCAAATTTTGGACTGTCTTTGGTATTCAACCACAAGTTATCTTGTTCGCCTGATAAGCCGTTGCTTACAGCCTGCGCAACTAACCCATGTTTGAATAGGGGCAGCTGTAAACACCCCAAATTTTCCCTCACCCATTCACACCATGTCTTGTGATCATTTCATATGCATAAACTCAATCATACCATCTCATATCACATTTTTGATCCACTGCATTGGTTCTAAGTCATCTGCATCTAGGGTTTGTGATCTGAGCAATCTAAGAGCTTCTTGAGCCACTCCAAAGGTCATCAATCACTTCAAAGAGGTCCATGTGTGTTCAAGTATCATATTATATCCTCTCAAAGTCAAGAATGCCAAAAAATCACAAGAACTGGGATTGGTATGGAAGCAGAGCCAGGCTTGACTGCACAGATGACCTAAAATTAGGGTTTTGGTTTCAGAGGCCATAACTTCAATTTTTTTGGTCATTCTTGTTTCTATTGGTCTCTATATGGTATAGGGAGTATGCATATCAATTTTCATGAAGAAATTCCATGGGGAAGTCATCTGATCAAGAGTTGACTTTTCAAGCAAGTCAGTGCAAAATTAGGGCATCTGAGGCTCCCAATGACCCAACCAAGGGGTGTTCTTCATCATTTTGATTGTATATGATCTTTATTTGATCATGTAAGAAGTTGGAAGTTCACAAAATTCAATAATTCCAAGTCTTTTGCAAAGTTGACTTTTTGGGCAAGTTTGACTTTTAATAAAAATGCCATTTTAGGCAACTTTTTCAACCCTTACTTTTTGATCCAAAAATGCTTCAAATGGAAAAACTTTGGTCATGAAAGTTGTGGAATAGATCTTTCCCTTTTCAAAAAGTACAAGTACATGACCTAATTCATTTTTGATCAAAAGTTATGGCTTGTCAAAGTTGGCTAAAATCACAAAATTTCAAAGTTTCTACCAAAGAGGTATTTTGCAAAATGACTTGATCAAGTGTTCTAGAGCTATCAAATGGACTTCTAATCCACACAACATGATCACACAACATCTAAAAATCAGAATGGGCCAAGGAATCACATGTTTCATGGCTTGTGGAACAAGACTTTTTCATAAGGATCAAAGGCAAGCCAAGTTGCAAAACTCATGATAGCTTCTCATCCACTTGCTGGCTAGTGTGCTGAACCCTCCTAGGCCTTTTCCCTCATCATGCTGTGCAGCACATCCTCCTTGTACTAGGCTAGCAAGTTTCCCATGCTTCTCTTACACAAACTTGACCTTTTAGCAAAAGCACCCATACCAATCAATAAAGCACATGTCACTTCTTCTGACCAATCACATTTCTTTATACAAATCAAATGCAAGCCAAACATAAGCACAAGCAAGCCTGAAACCAGCCACACCACAACATTCTCATTCTCACCCTCTTGAGCAAAAGCATTTGAAACACATCCCACAGACCACAAACACACAAACAAACTTCATGAACCATCTCACCATGCTTCACTGAACACAAACCAACTCTCAAGACAGCCAGAAAGCCATAGAATCACAAACACGATCCTCACCTGACCTTGAACAGAACTGCTGCAAACTCTCAAACCAGCCATCACAAACTCTTTCTAAGCATCAAGACTTCATCAGGGGCCTAAAAGGAGTGGATTGCACAAAGAGAAGAGGTCAGAAAGTTGCAAACTGAAAAGCTTCAAACTCAGGTAGCTTCATGAACTTTTTTTCCAGAAGCATGATTTTAAGTTCTAAATAGCTTTTATACATTCCCCTGATCATGAATATGTGCTTACTTTTGAAAATGGTTGAGAAACCAGGATGTATGCTGTGTCTGAAATTTTTGCCCTAAAAATTGTTTGATTCGATTCTCTCTGTTTATGAATGATAAATGATGTTTGAGTGAGGGGTTTGATTCGTTTTTGAATGGGGATGAGTTCTGGATAGTTAGTTTTCATTTTCATTGCGTGTAAAGTGATTTGGCATTTTGGACTCGCCGGAGAAGATGACCGGAACCACTGTTCCGGTCATCTGAAAGTCATTAGGGCTGGATTAGGGCTTAATCATTAATTAGTGGAATTTGAATTTGGGCCGTAGGATATGGCGCCAGGTCAAACGCACGCGTGTTCCATTTGAATCTGGACCATTAGATTTGATTACTTTTCTTTTTCAGCTTTAAATTCATTTTATTTTTCATATTATTTCATTTAATTTGTACATTTTATTAAAAATAGCAAAATCATTTTAAAAATTCTGAATTTTTTGTACAAACTTCTATTTAATTTCAGAAACTAAAAATATTTTTATTTTTATTTTTAGCATTTAAAAATATTTTTAAATCATTTAAAAGTTTATTTTTAATTAATTAATGAGAATTAATTAATTAAAAATACTTTTAAGTATTTAAAAATCACCAAAAAATTCATGAAACATTTAAAACCATTTAGAAACATTGTCCAACCCTAAAACCAAATTTATTTTTTGATCTTGATGTCTTTTGAGAATTTTTCATGGAATTAAAATCATTTTTGGGCATTATTTTGATCCAAACTTCCAAAAATCATTTCTGCCTAACCATTGAGAGTTGGACCTTGATTCTTTTTGCATTGCATTGTGTTTAGCATGTAGTTTGTGAGATTAAATGGTCATGATTTGATTTTTCATTTTCCATTTGTTTGACATTTTTCTTGTTAAGGAACCCTAAAACCCTAGAAAACTTAGGAAAATCATAACTTGAATTAGGTTAAGAGTTGGAACTTTTCCTTTGGGCAGTGAGTTAGTATAGGTTTAGGGATCCTTTGAGTGCATTTTCAATTTTTTATATTGATGTTTGTTTCTGATTTTGGGTTATGTGTGATGCTTTGATCATAAACCCTAATTTGGGCTTCCATATGCATCCATCTTGCACTTGCTTGCATAACATGACTTGCCATAGCATTTTGTGCACCCATTTGGTTCATTTGACATCTTAAGACATATTGAAAGCATGTTTGATCATTGTATCTTGCATTTTCCATGTTGTATGCCATTTGCATCTCATAACTTTTCATGTATGTTCATGGTTCTTAACTTGTTTCATTTGCATCCATAAGATTGTATGATCATCCCCTTGTGTTGTTCATGTTTGTAGCATCTCATAGCATCATCATCATATCATATATGCTTCTGGTTTTGTTTTGCATCATGCCATTTCATTCCTTTTTGCATTGCATTGCATTCCTTTATTAACTTTTCAGGTGGTAAGTAACTTTGAGAAGTGGATTTGCCTTCACTTCTCACATTTTCTTTTCATCTCTCTTACACCCATGCTGCATTTTGTTATGTGATTGAGTTTGGGCTTGCTCATTCTTTTTCTTCTTACTTTCTTTCCTCAAGTGACTTGCCTTCTTGAATGAAGCAAGTTACTTTGCTTCTCCTGATCCTTTCATCTGCTTCCTGGTGGTTCCATTGAAGACCTCTTTCTTGAACCTCACAAACCTTAGGAACAACCAAGCATGACAATGATTAGGGTTTTGATTAGTCCCCCACTTAGTTTTTACCTCTGTGTCTCATTGAGTCTTCTCTTCTCACCTCATAATCAGGGACTAAACCCTAAAGGCTTTAAGGCTTTGTGATTAAGCTTATGCATGCATCCTTCTATTGGGATGGAGTGTATAACTTTAATCCTAAGTGTTAAACCCTTAATGTGTTTAAATCTCTTAATCAATCCACTTAATAATCATCAAGACATCACACTTGTAACTTGGGCCTTGCATTAGGGTTCTAATTCTTCCTCAATTTGGTTAAGAAGGACTAACCCTAGTGTTAATGGACAAGTCCCCCTCAAGTTGTCTTATAAATCATAAAAACCACTTCATCATCATATCATTAAATAAAATCCACTTAATAAGGGCTTGTTTTGTCATGAGTTTAATCCTTAATCATGGATTAAGTTGAGGAGCTTTCCTCAGCTTAAACATTCTCATCTATTATCCTTCTATTAGGATGGTGTAATGAGTCTGTTTAATCCCTGATTATGGCTTAATCTCATTACTTAACACTAAACAAAAAAAAACAAAAACATCTAAATAATCACAAGTAGGTTAATGATCTTAATCCTACATCATGGTGATTAAGTGTGAGAAGCTGACTTCACACTTGAGGTATTCTCATTACCCCTAATCAGAGGGAAGATGTGATGAGTTTGCTAAATCCATTGGTTTAGGCTTAAGCTCATTAACTTATGACAAACTTTCAAAAGCAGTAAAAGACTGAAAACACAAAAACAAACAATAATCGTCTCCTTCGGGATTCTTTTCTCATCACCTTCACTCATAAACGAGAACTCGCTTCTTCCGTCTAATGCAAGACAGTTAGCACCTGAGCCAGACAGGTCACACACTTGAGCATAGACAAGCAAGCAGTTCACAAGTCAATTTATCTTTCAGTCTCTTTGGGTCGAACTACGGTGTTCTGACTTCCTCATTGCACGAGAGGATACGTAGGCATAACTTAACAGTTATCGAACAAAAGTATCTGTATATTCCCCCTCTTCCTAGCCTCATTCTTTAGCCTCATTATCATGGGTATTTCATCTTTGTTCTTACACTAACACTGTATATATCACATTTCACACTTCCTTTACACTGACACCTGTACATCTTTCTTCCAGCTCTTTTATACACAAATTGCACTGACACTACCCCTTTAAAACACAAATCTTTTAAGCGTGGATCCCGTCGAGTACGACGGACAATCTGGGTGCTAATACCTTCCCAGGTTGTAACCAACCCCCTTTCTCAGTCTCTCTGGTTCGCAACCGTCTTATCCATATCTTTCTAGGTCTATGCAGCATTGCCTTTCCCCCAGGATAAAAATGCCTAGCTGGCGACTCTTTTCATTCCCTATGAGTTCACTCCTGTGTGTTCTCACACCCTCCCTTCGCCGACCGTTCGCGTCTGTACCCCATTTGACCCGGCTTCATCTGGTGGGAGCGACAACCGTTCTTATCAACCGATGGAGCCATAATAGATGTTAAAAAAGGGAAACTAACCTTCGAGGTAGGCAACGAGAAGATAGAATTTGTACTCTCGAAATTTCTTATGGCACCTGTAATTGGAGATGCTTGTTAAGCCTTAGATATCATTGATGAATGCATTAGGGAATTAGAACAAGAAGAAGAAACTGAATCCATAAAATGGCCATCAACCCTTATTTGGGAAGATGACAGTTATAAAAAACCCTACATTGATGATAACCTTCACGAATGTTTATCCCTTACCCCAGATCCTATGCCTTGCCCTATGAAACCAACTGTATTACTTAAGGAACTTCCTAAGAACCTAAGATATGAATTTCTTGATGAAGAAATGAATCGTCCAGTTATAGTCAGTGCTACCTTGGACCAAGAGGAAACAAACCAATTGTTAGATATTTTACGAAGGTACCCCTCATCCTTAGGATATAAGACCTCAGATCTAAAAGGAATAAGCCCATCCGTATGCATGCATCGGATTTTTCTTGAAGAAGATTCAAAACCCTCCAGAGAGCGCCAACAAATAATAACTCCTATGATGAGTGAAGTAGTTAAGACTGAAGTTCTTAAGTTACTAGAGGCAGGTATAATATATCAGATCTCGGACAGTGATGGAGGTTGGCGTATGTGCATAGACTATAGAAAATTAAATAAAGCAACTAGGAAGGACCATTTCCCATTACCATTCATAGACCAAATGTTGGAGCGCCTAGCCAGACACTCTTAATTTTGTTTCCTAGATGGATATTCAGGATTCTTCCAAATACCTATTCACCCCGAAGATCAAGAAAAAACTACCTTTACATGCCCTATTGGAACTTTTGCCTACAGAAGAATGCCTTTTGGACTTTGTAATGCCCCTGGCACTTTCCAACGCTGCATGATGTCTATCTTTGTAGACTATTTAGATGGAATCATGGAAGTATTTATGGATGATTTCTCAGTTTGTGGATCTGATTTCAAAAATTGTCTTATCAACCTTGAGAAAATCCTAGAAAGATGTGTAGAGGTAAACCTTGTGCTAAATTGGGAAAAATGTCATTTCATGGTCACCGAAGGGATTGTTTTAGGACATATAGTTTCCGAAAAAGGTATAAAGGTAGACAAAGCTGAAATAGAAGTCATAGAGAATCTAAAACCGCCGAAGACTATCAGGGAGATAAGAAGTTTTCTTGGACATGTCGGATTTTACCGACGTTTTATCAAGGACTTCTCCAAAATAACAAAGCCCTTAACTGGTGTTTTAATGAAAGATGCTTAATTCATCTTCGATGAAAAATGTACTGAAGCATTTAATCTATTGAAGCAAGCTCTGATTTCAGTACCTATAATGAAACCCCCTGATTGGTCAGAACCGTTTGAGATAATGTGTGACGCTAGTGACTATGCTGTAGGAGTCATTTTAGGTCAGAGAAAAGATAAAAAGTTACACGTAATTTATTATGCCAGTAGAACCCTAGACGCTGCACAGCTCAACTACGCAACAACCGAAAAGAGCTCCTAGTTGTAGTTTTTGCCATAGACAAATTTAGATCTTATCTAGTAGGAGCCAAAATTATAGTTTACACCGACCATGCTGTCATTCGTTACTTACTAAGTAAAAAGGATGCCAAACCTAGGTTACTTCGATGAATTCTGTTACTGCAAGAGTTTGATTTAGATATACGTGATAAGAAAGGCACAGATAATGTAGTAGCTGATCACCTTTCTAGGCTAGAATACCTAAAACCTGACTCAGTACCCATAAATGATGATTTTGCCTATGATAGACTGATAGCCTAACTAGAAACTACAAAGATGATAACCCAGGCCTACATGAGCATTCTCATAAATCCCTAGCCATGAGTAATGTACCTTGGTATGCTGACTTTGTTAATTACCTAGCCGCTGACATCATACCCCCCGATCTAAATTACCACCGGAAGAAGAAGTTCTATAGTGATATTAAACTAGAAATACAAGTACAAAAAGTTAATAGTAAACAATATGGTCCTCCTAAGTCATGGTGGGTAAAAACGTGTATGAAACGTAAATGGGATGAAACAATGGATCGGGTGGGTCGATTGCGTGGTGTTGAGACGCACGACTTATGGTGTGCAACATACAAGGCTTGCTTTTGGTGTAATGGAATGGAACGATGGTAATCGAGGCATCCTAAAGTCACATGAAACTTTATTTATTTGTTTGAAAATTTACTCGACGTTGGATCGAGTATTTCTTTATTTTATTTTTGAGATTTTAGTTTTCTATTGATTCGTTTTATCTTTTCTATCCTAGTTATAGAAACTACACAAGTGTTACATCACAAAGTGAAATCCACAAACATATAATCGAAGCATAATAAAACACAATCCAAGTACATAAGCAAATCCTCGAAAAATACCTTGCACAAAAAGGAAATTGTTAGTAAATGAAATGAAAATGCATGTGCAATAATATGATGGAAATGAATTAAGATGACAAAAATGTCAAAAGTCATGGAAAAATGTGAAATGAATTCCCTAAGGTATCAAACCTGACTATAACATTGTGTTAAAAAATCTCCTAAAAATTCAAAGTCTAACTATGTCAAATGGACACTTAAACTTATCTAAGGTTCTGTCATAATTTTACACAAATCACACTACCAAAACAGTGGAAAAACTGGCCTAAAAAATATGACAAAAATTATTCTAGATTCTATTATTTGTCCTCTAATCATAGAGAAAAGAATGGGCCAAAAATGTTGCAGGAAGTGGTAGAAACAAAATGTACAAAATTATGTGTCCATGTGAGAATTCAATCTAAAATCAATTAAATGAAAAAATAGAAATTAAATTAAAAAATGATTAAATTCAGAAAGTAAAAATGTATAAAAGTTCTAAATTGAGTTAAGATTCTACTAGAATTTTTGTTGAATTTTATCAAGCATTTTAATATTTTTAATGGATTTAAATTGACAAGGCATTAAACAGAAAAATAAAATAATAAGAAAATAGAAAAATAGAAATGGGGGTGCAGTAAGTAATATTTATTAGTTAGAGAAACTGTTTGGGCTCGTATTGGGGTGTGTCAATAGTATTTCGTTAGGCCCAATGCACAGATGGCCTGAGGGTCTATACTATGGGTCTCGGTCAACTCTTTGACCCTCTCTAGAGCGTTGGATCTACTGTTATTGGATCAGAAGGCCAGGGATGTGAGGGTGCATGGAAGGTGTCGTGGGGTGGCAGACGCATGCTTGAGGTGATTGGTCATACCGGACGGTGACACTTGTCACCGCCGGAATGGACCTACAAGGGAAAGCTTATCTACAACCACAAAAAAAGCGGTGAAGACTAATTGACCCCTTAATGATTCTTGGCAACTTTAAACGGTACCTTAATGGTTATTTATGGGATAAATTATCTTTTAAATCAAACCCAAACCAAACTTAATTATGATTAAAGGCCTATTAAAATAAAATAAAAAAAACCAAAATCAGAATCTCTCCATGCGTATTTTTCTTCTACCACTTCATCTTCTTCCCCCTAACGAAACCCTAGCGCCGACGTGGCGACTTCTCCACCCTCTCTATAATCCACCAATAACCTGAACAAACCTTCATCGTTTTTCTTATCTCATCTCAAATCCCTAACCAATTTCCACTAAAACTCCTCAAATCTACAAACCGAAGAACGTCAGAGATGAGGTAGAAATGGAATCACGATACCCTACCTTCAACCGACCGAAAACACGTTGAGATGTGAAGCTAGGAAACCATGATTGTTGTCTTCGTCGTCGACAACAAATACACAATCCCGGTAAGATTATTTTCGCTACGCTCTCCTTCTCGTTCTTTTGGTCATGTTTCTGAATCTGCGTTTAATGTTGAATCTTACAAGTGAAGTTGTTGTTGTTGTAGATTGATGTTGAAGGACGTTGATGATATGCAATGTTGAAAGTTTGACGAAGATGACGACGAAGGTGAAGACGCTCAATCGATGTGATTAGTTCTCGGATTCGAACCGTTGATTTGCGTGGCTGATGTTTAATGAAATTGGAAAATCAAATACGTAATCGGAGGTGATCCTGAGTTCTTCTCTCTCTCTCTCTTCTCTTTGCTATTTTCCTTTTTGATTTCTTGCAAATCAGAATGTGTATTCTTGCGTCGATCCTCTTCTTGAATTTGCGGATATGAATTTGTTGTTGTTGATTCCTTTGCATTCTTCTTCTTCTGATTTTCCTTGAATATGAATTATGCTGAACTTTGTGTGGAATGGTTAATTTCAGGGCTATTGAATCATTGAAGAAAAATTGAAGATGGAGATGGTTGATGATGTTGAACGTTCTTGATATGGAATATGCAGGGTTTCTTTTATGAGGGTTTGTTGTATTGTTCCTTTCAGGGTCCGTGGCGGTGACGATGAGGCTGCAAAAAAATGATGAAGGTGATGTGAAGAAGGTGATTAACTGTTGCAAATGAAGATTGTAGAAAGATGATGAAGGTTGAAGGGGGAGAGATGGAGGTCTATGGATCAATGGAAAAGGAGCATGGAGAATAGAGGATTTGAGGTTGGGATGAAGAGGGTGAATAGATGGTGAAGATGGATCATTGAAAAAATGGATGAAAATTGTGAAAGGCCCCCTGAAAAGAGCTTGTAGATGACTTTATAGAGGTGAGACCCCCTTTGATTTAATTACGTTTTAGTTATAAATCACTTGGGAATTCTGTTAGGTTGTTAGGTAGAGTTTTTCTAACTGATTTGTGATATGGTTCTATGCTTTTTTTTCTTTCACTTTCTCTGCTTATGTCTATTTTGTCCTAAAATCTTTGCGGTATTCGATGTTACGATTATAAACTGAATTTCTGTTATTGCGAGCCTGCAGGACCATTTTTGCGAATTGTTGAAAATATTCTGATGAGATTGATAAGGATGGATTCTCGGCGGTTGTCGATTGATGAATGTCGCAAATGATGAAGTGTGTAGATTGATGAGACGATATTTACGGACCTATAGTGACGTAGCTCTTGCTGGTTTTTGCGGGTGATTGATGGAAGGTTTTTGTTGAATCGATGCGGTGAAGAATGTTGAAGATTCAACCCCTCTTTTACGGAGAACATCGATGCAAATTATTGATGAAGTTTGGATGGTTCTCAGTCTGTCAAATTGTGGAAAGATCCTGAGTTTTTTTTATCAGTTTTCAATTTGTATGAACTTCGGATAAAAATCTTCTCCCCTTTCCTGTAACTTCTGTTGAAGTTTTGTAAATTATTTTTGTATGAATCTCCTCTTTTTTTTCTCAGATTTTTCTTGTCATGATCTTGTTATGGTTGTGTAATTGTACTTTTTTGGAAGAATTTTTTTTATGAATTTTTGAGTTTGATATGCCTTTCTAAGCGTTTCTTCTTTGTCTCCTGCTTTTGTTTTGACTTGTATGTACTTAATGATGCTTTCCATATGAAAGAACTAGATCCAAATCACATTTCTTCTGTAAGGTTTTCGAACTCCATTGTCTGGCTGCACATTTGATAACTTCAAACCCGAATAATTCAAACCGTCCTCAAGTTTGACTGATGTAATATGTTCTTTTCTTTTTTTTTTCTCTTGGCTGAAATGTACTTTTAGTTGCCACTTTCAAATTCACCCAAGTCCTCATGTAGCATTGGAACAAATAAATGACTATAAAGTTGTATTATTATTTGGACCAGAACAACAAATATATCATGTTGGTAACATAACTTGGATGACATAACTAACACTTGGATTTTGAATAACAATGGAATGCTCTTGCCATAATAGGCCAAAAATTTGAATTCAATGTTGAATGGATGACAACACCGACTATCACCTGGGATTTGTTTGAACGCTAAGACCTTGAACACTAAATAACATTGATACCTCACTTGAATCGAACTTAATGGCCACGCTTGAAACAAGTCTCCAGACATTCTCATTATCATTTAAATCGTGATGAACCACCCTAGTCCATAGCTCTTTTCCATCGAGAACGGTGATAAGGATCTAATTTCTTGAGGCCTTTAAGAAACAACCATGGGTGATAAAGTGCTCATAACAACGAGAGCTCAACCTTGCATTGAGTGTAATAACCAAATGAATCACTTTTGAACCGAAAAATTCCTATCACCAAAAAAAATCCTGATCCCATGTTTTAGTGATTCCATCCCAATGAACAAAGGCAAAGTTAAGGCCTACTGAATTATGCAGATGAATGCAAACACGAGCCATTTAGGTTAGTAATAAATAGGAGGGAAAATTTTAGGGTGTTACACCTATTCTGGCCTACCATGTGGCGTGATGTCCATGCTTTCATTGTCAAATGTGACAGATGCCAACGTACAGGAAATATTTCAAGACGTAATGAAATGCCTCTAAGAAATATCCAAGAAGTAGAACTTTTCGACGTATGGGGTATAGACTTTATGGGACCGTTCCCACCATCTTTAGGAAATCAATATATCTTAGTAGTTGTTGACTATGTGTCTAAATGGATTGAAGCTATCACTGCACCCACGAATGACACCAGAATAGTCATCAAATTATTCAAAAACTATATATTTCCCAGGTTTGGAACCCCCCGTTTAGTCATAAGTGATGGAGGATCACACTTCATATCGAGAATATTTGATAAACTTTTAAGCAAGTATGGAGTTAAGCATAGAGTAGCAACACCATACCACCCACAGACTAATGGACAAGTGGAAGTATCTAATAGGGAGATCAAACAAATTCTTGAGAAGACTGTCTCTATATCTAGAAAAGATTGGTCGCAGAAACTTCAAGAAGCATTATGGGCCTATAGAACCGCTTTCAAAACCCCTATAGGAACAACCCCTTATCAACTAGTTTATGGAAAATCATGTCACTTACCTTTTGAGTTAGAGCATAAGGCCTATTGGGCCGTCAAAACTTTGAATTTGGATTACCTAACTGCTGGTGAAAAACGTATCCTTGATATCCACAAATTAGAAGAGCTCAGACAATCCGCCTACGAAAATGCCATCATATACAAAGAAAGAACAAAATCTTGGCATGATAAAAGAATCATAAGAAAAGACTTAAAAATAGGCGATCCTGTTCTCCTGTTCGATTCTAGGTTACGACTTTTTCCAGGGAAGCTTCGTTCGAGATGGACTGGCCCTTTCGAAGTATCTAAGATTCTAAGATCTGGTGCTATTGAAATCAAGAACCAAACATGTAAATCGTTCATCTTCAATGGACAGAGGTTGAAGCCCTACGAAGGAGGTGACATCCCAACAACATACACCTGCCATACTCTAAGTGATCCACCATATCCTTCGAATGATGTGTAAAATCCGGTCGTCGAGCTAATGACGTTAAACAAGCGCTGCATGGGAGGCAACCCATGGTTTTCTTATCTTACTTACTTTTTATTTATTTTTACTTTATTTTAATTTGTTTACTTTATTATTGTGTCAGGACTAACGATTGAATGTTTTATGTGATTTCAGGACTTGTTTGTTAACCTTGTGCAGAATGCAGAACCCCGATGACATGCACGTGGTCTTTAGAGACGACACACAGAGAGAGCGTTACTATGTCCACATGAGACGCCCTATGGCACCTACCAGGTACCCAGACCAAGATTGCATGGATGCCTTGGGGATAGAGCCAAGTGTCATATTCTTATGCCACCAACTCTAGTGGGACCAGTTCGACGATATGAACAACACTTACAGGAACTTGACTCTAGAGTTCCTTAGCTCATTTGATTATGATCCTTGGGCTGGACCCGATGGACATGTTGTTTTCAGGTTGTTCGGGACTGACTACTCCTTCTCTCACAAAGAGTTTGGTGATTTACTAGGTTTTCAGAATACTCCTGATGCTATTCCAGAGACACCGATGGGGTATTTTATGAGCAGAGAAGTGGAAAAGTTTTGGTCTAACATCTCAGGTGGAGGGAGCCAAGATCCTTCCACTCAGTTTTCTCAGGTAATCCACAACCCTGCATTAAGGTACTTTCATATTATTCTAGCATACTCTTTCCTCGGTTTGCTAGATATAGAGACTCTGCTGAGTGAAGAGGAGATCTTCCTACTGTTTTGTGCGACTCAGTCACGCCCAGTTGCCTATGGCAACTTTCTGTTCAAGGGCCTTACCAGTGTCGTCAAGTCATCTGTAGGCATTATACATGTCAGTGGGATTGTTACATATATTGCTACTGCATTGGGTTTGTCTCACAAATTATTGTACCTCAGGACCTTCTGTTGCTACACCACCCTGGATGTTGACTTTTGTCTTGACAGAGGATTGATGAGGAGGGCCTCTTTTGAGCCCAACATGTTTAGATTATTGATTGACAGCGAAGTGATACATTACTTTACATTACTTGACCCGCTGATGACCAGTGTCCACGACCCTGCTAATTGGAGTTATGCTTTAGAAGGTTATGGAGAGACTGTCGAAGAGCCAAAATCACCTCCTGCCGCTGAGTACACTCCTACACCTCTTTCTCCCTGATTCACTATTATGTCTAACAATATGTCTTTGCAGCCGCCTGATCTACAGACCCATATTTACGAGCTCCGCAAGGAGACTGCCCTGCTCAAGCAGGAAGTAGCGGACTTGGCATTACAGATCGAGATATGTGATCTCACTCATGCCTCAAAGGCCGATGCTCTATATCAGGAGATTGGAGAGCTTCGGAGGGAGATAGCTGAGATTCGTGGATCGAACTAGGCAGAGAAGCCTACCACATGATCGTTTTACACTGATATTATTACTCTAGTATTTAATATTTAATGCCTTATTTTATTTCTCGCATCTCCAGACATATTTTATACTATTGCATATGCTACATTTTCCATGTACTTTGATTTTTATCTTATATATTATTTCGTGCACTAATACTCGTTTTTTTTTCTTTTCTTTCATTTTATATTATTTTATTTTATGTCTAACAATGGAAAAAAAGAAAAATATTTTTTATTTTTGCCTTCGTAAAAAGTATGCAAGCTTTGTGCCTTAGAAGGAAGAAGAAAATGCTATTCGGACCCGCGGAAGACAAAAGGTACGCAAAGCCCACATGAAGTAGCTATCCCATCTGTTGCTTTTCCTTGCAGTAGACGTACCGATGTACGTAATGAAAGGAACTGGACCTATAATCTGAATGCTCCACCTGTTTTTGGTCCACTTCCTCCTAATATTCCTGATGGGGAGGCACATGACACTGATGAAGAATATGATCGGAGAGAACATTCTCTCGTACCTCATGTGTCTGTAATACCTCCAAATTTGCCCTCATATTATTACCTTAACTGGCTTACCGCTTCACTTTCATCTGCATATTCCACTAGGTCATTAATATTCATAATCATGCATTTCATCGTTTCCTAAGGCACGTGATCGAGGCGTTTACTTGTGATATGGATTTTCCTATCCATAGGTGATATATTTGGTTATTGCACTCAAGTTGATACAAAGGTTGAATTCTTACTATCATGGGCGATCTTTTTAAGTTACAAGTTGTCAAGGTTATAACTGAGGTTTACCATGGACTAAGGTTTTGTTTCCCCTCAATGTCTCGAGTGTTCTTCTTACCCAAAAGACATTCTCCCTAACGCATATTATGGATATTAGAGCTTCATTAAAAGCCATGAGATTAGGGGATTTGTGACAGAGGTTTTCTTAGGCGTACTTGTTGCTATGGCTTCGTTACCATCTTCAAGGTTTCCTCGAGGAATTTGTTTGTTGAAGGATGGAAAATGCATAATTATGGTTTGTTTGATAGTGCTAGTCAAATAAAACCCATATCATTTTAAGCCCACCTTCGTGTCCATATCCAATGTTATTAATCAAGTTCATCCATGTTGAAATCCGTATTTTAATATCCAATGGCTCGCTTTGTCACAATATTGTCCACACTTTATTTAGTGCATTTCTAGCCCATTGTCTAAAGTCATGTTGTTATCCATATTCATATTTCTAACATTCCATTTTTTCATATCACTTGTCTCTAAATATCCATCGTTTCTTTCCAACATTAGGCCCATTTTCTTTTCTAAAATCAACCCATTATTCATTTCTAATTCCATTTCCATTTGACTATTTTAATCCATTCTCGATCCCGAATCCCTTTGTTTGACAAAGTTACTAAATCGTGTTCATTTGACCAAACTCAATAAACCAATATCATTTTATACCCTACTTTTAAATCCATTTCTCTTCTATACCAATTCATTGTTGAATTTTGAATGTTATTCTCAAGCTTTTTTTTATCTTTTTTTTTAGACTAAGGTCTTAAGTCCTTTCTTTTGTTCCTAAGTTTAATTATTATCCATTTTTAGCTAATTTTTTTCCCAATTTATTATATGTGGGTATTGTGTATTAAAGCTCCTGCTTGTATGTATCCGATTGGCTTGGAAAAGTTTCAGCCACATAATTCTAGCCTAATAACAGAAAAAACTGATGGAACTTTTTTGAGAACCAAAATCTGGGAAAAAAAACTCTAAGAGAAACTCAAAAAAGGAGAGGCTAGTTATGAGAATTCTACAACAGAAAAATGGATCAAGGAAAATTCGGTTACATTAGCTAGAACTCTGAAAATCGATGACTAAAAAAAAATAATAAAACTGAGCAGAATATACAAAGAACTCGGTAGCTGAAAGGAGGGATTTTTTATCAGAAAATTCATTTACAACTGTAAATAGAATCAATTATAGAACTTTCCATCCACATCACCATTCTTCATTTTTTCTTCATCAACTCTCACATCTTAAAACTCACACTGTTGCAACAACTTCATACACACCATTATCAGAATCTTCATCTTGATCACATCTTCATCTCTCATTTTTCACCTCTCAGAACTTCATCATCATCTCCTGCAAAATCAATTGAAAGTCTGCAACAAAGTTCAACATCTCATAATCATCCTGCATCATCAACAATCGTAGAACGCATTACAATTTTCTTCTGCAACAATATCAACATCAACGCTTCAATAATTTCTTCATCAATTCACCCTGCGGCTGATTCAAGAACCTGCAAATCGAATCCATAATAACAAAAATCAACAAAAATCACAGCGGTAGCGAGAACGCATCGATTCAGAAGAAGAAGTTCAGAAGAACACTAAATCGATACAAAGACTAGGAGATGTTCACACCTGAGTAACGTCATCAATCATCAAAAACACACTTCCACATTCGTCACAGAGTCTTCTTCAACCTCTCGTTGATCTTCATCTTCAATGTTCACCGTTTTCGATCGAAAACCTTCCGCATCCTTCAACTCTTCATTGATCCTCTACAATCTTCAATCCTCACATTTATCACCTTCAATATACAATCTGCAATATACAACAACACGTTCAAGAATACGTGTCGAAACAACCACAACGACAAAAGCAAGAGCGCTTTCGGAAAAGAATCGCAAGGAGGAAGATGAAGGGATCGCGACTCAGGGTTCACATCAATGAGAAGAGGGTAAAGATTTGTACCTTAATACCTCTATTACTCCTCGTCTTCGAAAGCGAATTTACGGTCTATTAATTCAAGGCATGGATCCACGACGTGGTGCGGTGGTTGTTGTAGTTTGGTCGTCGCCGTTGGAAGTTATGGTGTAACGGTGTCTTAGTTCTTCTTCGGTGAGGTGAAACAAGTCTAACCATCCGAACATCGATCGAAGATGGAGACTTAGGCGATGAGGATGACGTGGAGGCAAATGCGATGCCACCGTCGTGACGGGAGAGCGGCGAGGTTGAGACTAAGAAAAGCGAGAGTGAGAACCGGCACGGAGGATCCGTCGTCTGGTTTGATTTCACGAGCGAGAAAGAGAAGACGGAAATCGCATATTGAGAAATAAGAAGAAGGGGAGGCTGGTTGAACGTGATTTTGTGATCTTTAGGTTTCGAGCCACGTGTTTTAGGTTATCCACGAACTTGGACAGGGTTTGATCCTCCTTTCCCATGGACCATTGACTGCACCACCCGATTTTCATCTTCACACCTCTCGCTAATTGGTATTGGTCCTAGGGCCATGGAATTTTTTATCACACCATTCAGTTTCCACTTACCCCTCCCCTTGTTGTCCTTTTTATTTATTAATTCAATTTTGTTGTTATTGTGATTTAATTGCTTGAAGATTTGATGGTTAAGATTGGAAATGGTAATTAGTGTTTGTATTAAGATTGATTAGTTTGGTTTTAATAATTGTTCGTGAAATTCTGTGATCAGGTATGAGATGTCCTAAGAGATGTCCCAACACTTGATAGGATACTTGACAGATTTAACCAAAACTTAAATAGCAAGAAAAGTAAACAACACAGAAGTTTGTTAACCCAGTTCAGTGTATAACCACACCTACATCTGGAGGCTACCAAGCCAGGAGGAAATCCACTATAAGTAATATTAATTCTAGACTTAAACCACCCTGTTTAATCTATCACTTAATAACTACCCAATGCAATTTCTACCTAAGACACACCTTAGATAAGAGTACCCTACTCACTCCCCCTCAATCACACAGTGATCAAGTTTACAAGTTTACAAAAATTGAAGACATTCTTCAAACAATACAGCTTGATCTTACTTCACAGTTTCAATCAAGTCACAAATGCACTTTTGCTTAAAAGCTCATAAAGTGGTACATAAAAAAAACACCTGCTATTAAAAACACTAGACACCCTATTTGGTCTTCTGAAATTCATACTCAATTCTATGAGTTTCTATTGATTAAATAGGTATCTGAATTTTGGGCTTTCTGTAGAGTGATCCAGCCCTAATGCGCAGCAGCTTCCACCTTGAATTTAGGGTTTGTTACCTCCTAGATTCTAGGTGATTTAGGTCTTCTGTTTTAATCTGAATCTTCAATATAAAACTCCCTACAGATGCGCCTTGTTCTGTTTTTATCCATCATTAATTAATTCCAGATAATTCTCCTTAAATATCTCTGATCAGTTAATCAATAATTAATTCTGGTAGCAGGTCTGAGATGTCTCAACATCTGTTGGGACATCCTGAAAAACTGAACTTAAGTTATTTACACAATGTCCCAACATCTGATGAGACATCCTGAAATAAGTTCATATACTCTGTTTGATAATGTCCCAACATCTGATAGGACATTCTGAACTGAATTTAACATTTCTTGTTTGGTCAAAAATTCTGCCAATTCTTAAACATCTACAAACTCCCCCTTTGGCTAATTTTTGGCTAACATCTTTTTTGGTTATCAGAGTGCAGCAGAAGTACTTATTATCAGAGTATAGCATTACTTTTCTGTTGATTCATATTTGAGATTACTCCCCCTCAAACATATATGTGTCCAGTCTTGTTTCAACAGAAATATTCATCAAAACACACTGATTCAGTTCAGGCAGAAACAAACAGATTTTTCATTTATAATTAAACAGCAGTACAATTTGTTGTTGTTGTTCTCCCCCTTGTTAGTCACAAAATTTGGGGCCAAAGACACTATTATCCAGAAATACAAAGCAGTGCTGTCATTACAATTTCCTCACCTACAAAGATCACTCAGATTCATCACTCTCAGTTTCTTCCTCATCTTCTGTTTCAGCTTCACTTGCTTCATCAGAGGCAGCTGTCTGGTCTTCTTCACTCTCCAACCTTTGAATGATTTCCTCAAGCTTCTGCTTTCTAGCTTCAAGCTCTTTGCAGGTGCTTTTGAGTTCAGCAATTAAAGCCTTCTTGGATATTGGATTCTTAGCAGTTGAAGGACCTGCAGATGTCCCAGAAGGTGCTTCAACATCTGCTGCATGATGACTGAGGAATAACTTGTAGTGAAAAGCCAGGGGGCTTTCTCTTTTGCATGATGTATCCTTGTCAGTGAGAATTCCAGGGTATTGATTGAGCACTATACCACACAGCAATGATGGAAAAGCTATTGGAAGCTTTGTTGCAGAAGAGATGGCATGCTTCATAGTCTGATCAAAAATGTAAGCTCCCTAGTCCATCTTGGTTTGAGTTCCCACAGCATAGATGAACCTGGCCAGACCAGTTGAGATTGAAGAAGTGTGATTGGTAGGCACCCAGTTAGCAGTACCAATCCTGTTCAGCATGGCATACTTTCTGGTAAGCATGCTCACTGAGAGCTTTCCCTTCATAGGCCATGCCTTGACCTGGTTTGCAGTGATCACCTTACAGACTTGATTATCTGTCTTGCCTAGCTCATTTGGTCCATCTGTTTCTCTTCCTAGGTACTGATTTATGATTTGAGGAGAAAACTCTACACATTTACCTCTAACAAAAACTTTTTGAAACTCAGAGGACTTACCATTTGAACAATCCTCCTGAAGATTAACAATGAACTCTTTGACAAGAAGTTCATAGCAGGGAGAGAAATCTGAGACTGTCTTGAATAGTCCTGCAGCAGAGATGAGATCAATCAGTTCAGTGCACTCAAGTGCATTGCTGCTCAGTTCTCTTTCTAGGGCAACTCTTCTTTGGTACACAAACTTCCACTTGTTCACACTAGAGACATGGTGGAAAGATATGTTGTCTAATGGAGCTTCTGGAACAGCTGTTGAAGCCCTAGATGGGGCTGGTCTCTTCTTGGGAGGAGATGTTGGGACATCTGATTCAACATCTGAGTCAGATGGGGTGACAACTTTCCTTTTCTGAGTTTGGACTTTACTCCATTGTTTTGATGGCCCAAAAGTGGCTTTAGCTTTGCCTTTCTTTGGAGAGGCTTTCTTCTTCTCAGGAATTTATGCTTCAGCTTGCATCTTTCCTTTTCTGGACCTGAGCCTTTTGGCTATGCTGGGTTTAACAGATGCTATGATTTCTGCATCAGAGTCCTGCTCCTGGTTGACCACTGGAGGAGATTGAGCAGTCTCCTCTTCAGCTGTTTGATCAGCAGGGATTTGATCTTCAGAGACTTCTTTATCATTTTCATTTGAGGCCTTATTCTGGTCCTCAGTTTGTTCCACATCAGCTTCAGATGAGTTCTTTTTCTCATCCTCAGATGTTCCAACATCTATTGGGACATCTTGTTCTGCAGGAGTGTCCTCTGCAGCTTGAGCTTGTTCTTCTTGAGGTGCAGGCATGGTGTTCAAAGGAACAGAGATCCCACTCACCACTCTTTGTTCAAAGAGGATTTGGTTGACAATCTCCTTGATGGAATCATCCACATATTTTGAAGATTTAGGGGGCATGTTAGCAGGAGAGGGAATGCCTTTAGCTTTGCTTCTGACTTGATCTTTACCTCTCTTTGGAGTTCTTGCCTTTTTAGTGTGAGAAGCGTTTCCCCTGAGTTCGTCCAATGGGGTTGATTGCATTGGTACCACAGAGATGGGAGTGGCATGAACTACGTCTTCTTGATTGAGAACTTCTTCAGTTGTGTTAGGGTTTTGAGACATTGTTGAGGAAGATGGATGAACAGTTTTAGGATTTATGATTTCTGAAGGATAGCTAGTTAATGTGATTCGCTTGTGATAGTAAGATGAGAATCTTGATAGCTGCTTATAAACAGTTACTAAATAAGTAACCGTTACAGTGCAAATAATTAGGAATGGAATTCCCAAGGATCTTGTCCAGACTGGTTTTGCCATCTGGAACTTATGCCATACAATGTCATATGACATGTTGGCATATCTCATTAACTGCTAAATATCACATAAACAGATTCCAAGTTTGCCCCTTAAGTTCTCAAATTGTGTAGCATCCAAAGCTTTGGTAAAGATATCAGCTAACTGCAGATCTGTAGCTACATGCTCCAATGAAATCACCTTTTCTTCTACAAGATCTCTGATGAAATGATGTCTGATATCAATATGCTTGGTCCTGCAATGTTGGATAGGATTCTTTGATATGTTTATTGCACTTAAGTTGTCACAGTACAATGTCATGACATCCTGTGGGACATTGTACTCAGTGAGCATTTGCTTCATCCAAACCAACTGAGAACAACTGCTTCCAGTTGCTATATATTCAGCTTCAGCTGTAGATAAGGATACACAATTCTGTTTCTTACTGAACCAAGAAATCAAATTGTTTCCTAGAAAGAAGCATCCTCCTGAAGTGCTTTTTCTGTCATCAGCACTTCCAGCCCAATCAGCATCACAGAAGCCAGTGAGAATTGGTTTGCAGCCATGAAAGTACATTATGCCATAGTCACAAGTACCATTAACATATTTAAGAATTCTCTTGACTTGATTGAGATGACTGACTTTTGGATCAACTTGATATCTTGCACAAACTCCTACTGCAAATGCAATGTCTGGTCTGCTAGCAGTCAAGTATAACAAGCTTCCAATCATGCTTCTGTATAAGCTTTGATCTACATTCTCACCCTTTTCATCTTTAGTCAGCTTTAGATGTGTGGGGGCAGGAGTTCTCTTGTGAGTAGCATTCTCCATTCCAAATTTCTTGACTATGTTCTTGGAATACTTGCTTTGTGAGATGAACATTGAGTCTTCCATTTGCTTTATTTGCAGACCAAGAAAGTAGGTTAACTCTCCTACTAGGCTCATTTCAAATTCAGATTCCATCTGCTTGACAAAATGTTTGACCATCCTATCAGACATCCCACCAAACACAATGTCATCAACATATATTTGAGCAATCATGATATTTCCTTCTTCATCTTTAACAAATAGGGTTTTATCAATCCCACCTTTTCTGTATCCTTGCTTGATAAGGAATGTAGTCAATCTTTCATACCATGCTCTTGGAGCTTGCTTCAAACCATAAAGTGCCTTCTTTAGTTTGTATACATGATTTGGACAGCTTGGATCAACAAATCCTTTAGGCTGTTCTACATATACTTCTTCATTAAGATAGCCATTTAAAAAGGCACTTTTCACATCCATTTGAAATAGCTTGAACTTCAAGATACAAGCAATTCCCAAAAGTAGTCTAATTGATTCAAGCCTTGCTACTGGTGCAAAGCTTTCATCAAAGTCTACTCCTTCAATTTGAGTGTATCCTTGAGCTACAAGTCTAGCTTTGTTCTTTGTAACAACTCCTTGTTCATTTGACTTGTTCTTATACACCCATTTTGTACCAATTACATTTATGTCATCAGGTCTAGGAACAAGAATCCACACTTCATTCCTTGTGAATTGACCTAATTCCTCTTGCATAGCACAAATCCAGTATTCATCAGTAAGAGCTTCCTTGATGTTTTTAGGTTCTATTTTGGAAACAAAGCAAGAACCTGAAATCACTTCTCTTGATCTAGTGCTCACACCTCTGTTGGGATCACCAATTATCAGATCTTTGGGATGATCCTTCTGTATTCTGATGGAGGGAGGTTTGCTTGATTCTTCTGTTCTTGTATCAGTTTGAGTGAAGTTATAATGATCATTCTTTTCTTCAGCTTCAATCTTGATATCAGCAGATGTTCCAACATCTTCTGGGACATCTGTAGGAGCATCATCAATTATCACATTTATGGACTCCATGATAACCTTGGTTCTAGAATTAAATACTCTATATGCTCTGCTGTTTATGGAGTATCCAAGGAAAATCCCTTCATCACTTTTAGGATCCATTTTTCTTCTTTGCTCCCTATCTGCCAGAATATAACAGTTACTTCCAAATACATGGAAATACTTAACTGTGGGTTTTCTGCCTTTCCAGACTTCATATATTGTGGACAAAGTTCCTTTCCTTAAGGTAACTCTGTTATGAATGTAACAGGCAGTGTTCATAGCTTCAGCCCAGAAGTACAGAGGTAACTTTTTAGCATGGATCATAGCTCTTGCTGATTCTTGAATAGTTCTATTCTTCCTTTCAACAATCCCATTCTGTTGAGGAGTGATTGGTGAAGAATATTCATGATTGATTCCTTCTGAAGAGCAGAAATCTAAGAACTTTTGATTCTCAAATTCCTTTCCATGATCACTTCTTATTCTGATTACACAGCTGGATTTTTCTCTTTGTAATCTTTGGCATAATTCTTTGAATACATCAAATACATCAGACTTTTCTTTGATAAAATTTATCCATGTATATCTTGAAAAGTCATCAACCACCACATAAGCATACCTCTTACCACCAAGACTTTCAACCTGCATAGGTCCCATAAGATCCATATGCAAAAGTTCCAAAACTTTGGAAGTTGTCAGATGTTGGAGCTTTGGATGGGACATCTTGGTTTGCTTGCCTATTTTGACATTCACCACATATTTTGCCATCATCAATCTTCAGTTTAGGAATACCTCTTACAGCATCCATGGATATTATCTTCTTTATGCCTCTGAAATGAAGATGACCTAGTCTTTGGTGCCACAGTTTCACTTCTTCTTCTTTAGCTAGAGAGCAGGTTGAAGTGAGACTAAAGTCTTGTGGTTCCCACATGTAACAGTTGTCTTTAGATCTGGCTCCTTTCATGACAACCTCTTGTTCTTTGTTAGTCACTATGCATTCAGTTTTGGTAAAGTTTACACTGTACCCTTGATCACATAACTGACTTATGCTTATCAGGTTAGCAGTCAAACCTTTAACTAGCAGCACATCATCTAGTCTTGGAACATCTTGACAATCCAAGATTCCAACTCCCTTGATTTCTCCTTTAGCTCCATCTCCAAAGGTCACATACCTGGATGAATGTGATTTTAAGTTTACTAGCAAATTCTTCAATCCAGTCATGTGTCTTGAACATCCACTGTCAAAGTACCAGTCTTCTTTAGCTGATACTCTCAGTGATGTATGTGCTATGTATGCAGTACTTTTCTTTGACCAGATGAGTTGAGATTTCTTTTGATGCCTCTGCCCTGTGTGTTGTTTATCAGCTGATCTCCAAGCTTGATTGTTGATCTTGTTCTTGTAGCTTTGATCAACTTCAGTGCTAGCTTTTGGTTTCCATACCTTCTTAAAGTTTTCAGTCTTCTGCTTAGGAGGTTGCTGATTTCTATGATGTTTATGCAGCACTTTCTTGGTAACTTCTATTTTCTTCTTGGAAGGTTGCTGATACATCTGATTTGGATATCCATGCAACTTATAACAATTAGGTTTGATATGTCCAAATCTTCCACAGTGATGGCATCTCCATCTTTGATACTTCTTCTTCATTTTGTTCTTTCCAGAATGTTGAGACATCTGTTGGAACATTATGTTTGTCTTTGTGTTCTGATGTTGAAGCATCTGTTGGGACATCTTGTTTGACTGTGTAGTTTTTGCAGTAGCTTTGCTAGAGCTGGCTTCATCACTGTTATATCCCAGTCCACTTTTGTCCCCTGAATGTTTATTATTGCTGAGAATAACATCCAGTGTATTTGAGCTGCTGTTCAACATTTTAACAGATTTGGACATATGTTCCAACTTAGAGTTGAGAAGAGTTACTTCACTTTTCAAGGTATCAATGATTACTTGATCACTTGCTTTTTCATCTTCTAATACCTCATTCTGCTTCTTTAGCTTTATAACCTCACTGCATATTTCAGTGCTTCTCTTGTATAGATCTTTGAAAGCTTGCTCAAGACCTGCATAAGTAAGCTCCCCACAACTGGAATCACTATCATATTCACACAGTCCAGCTAAAGCAGTAATATGCTTAGCTGATTCTTCTTCTGAATCTCCTCCTGAGTCTTCATCAGACCAGGTTACAGATAGTCCCTTCTTTTGTCTTTTTAAGAAGGTAGGACATTCCTTCTTGATGTGTCCATATCCTTCACATCCATGGCACTTGATTCCTTCTTGACTGGTCTTTTCAGCATAATTTGACTTTTTATTAGCATCATAAGGTCTCCTGTTCTCAGAAGAGTTTGTGTATTTTCCACTGGATTTGGATTTCCCATCCATTCCTCTGAGAATCTGTTTGAATTGTCTTCCAAGCATAGCTAGGTTTTCTGATAAGCTTTTACCATTTTCTGATTCATCGTCTTCTTCTTCATCAGTATTTGACACCAATGCTATGATTTTGTTCTTTTTAACATTTGTCTCATTCATTCCCATCTCAAAAGTTTGAAGAGAGCCAATGAGTTCTTCAACTTTCATGGAGCATATGTCTTGAGCTTCTTCTATTGCTGTGACTTTCATGTCAAATCTTTTTGGCAAAGATCTGAGAATCTTTCTTACCAGCTTTTCATCAGTCATCTTTTCTCCCAAAGCTCCAGAAGTATTGGCTATATCCAAGATGTTCATGTAGAACTCATGAATTGATTCATCTTCCTTCATCCTCAAGTTTTCAAACTTGGTGGTGAGAAGTTGAAGTCTTGACATTTTTACTTTTGATGTTCCTTCATGAGTTGTTTTGAGAGTGTCCCAAACATCTTTGGCCAGCTCACAATGATGCACAAGTCTGAAAATATTCCTATCAATGCCATTGAATAAGGCATTTAAGGCTTTTGAGTTGCCTAGTGCTGAATCTTCTTCCTCCTTACTCCATTCTTCTTCAGGTTTCAGCACTTTTGATCCATCTTTGGTGTCTTGGACAGGATGATCCCATCCAACATTTACTGCTCTCCATGCCCTGTTGTCAAGTGATCTTAAGAATGCAATCATTCTTGGCTTCCAGTAGTCATAATTAGATCCATCCAGTATAGGTGGTCTATTTACTGACCCTATATCTCTGTCCATGTTACAGAATTTGTTTTCCCTAGATCTCACCCAGTATAAACAGGCAGGGTGCCTGCTCTGATACCAATTGAAATTCTGTGATCAGGTATGAGATGTCCTAAGAGATGTCCCAACACTTGATAGGACACTTGACAGATTTAACAAAAACTTAAATAGCAAGAAAAGTAAACAACACAGAAGTTTGTTAACCCAGTTCAGTGTATAACCACACCTACATCTGGAGGCTACCAAGCCAGGAGGAAATCCACTATAAGTAATATTAATTCTAGACTTAAACCACCCTGTTTAATCTATCACTTAATAACTACCCAATGCAATTTCTACCTAAGACACACCTTAGATAAGAGTACCCTACTCACTCCCCCTCAATCACACAGTGATCAAGTTTACAAGTTTACAAAAATTGAAGACATTCTTCAAACAATACAGCTTGATCTTACTTCACAGTTTCAATCAAGTCACAAATGCACTTTTGCTTAAAAGCTCATAAAGTGGTACATAAAAAAAACACCTGCTATTAAAAACACTAGACACCCTATTTGGTCTTCTGAAATTCATACTCAATTCTATGAGTTTCTGTTGATTAAATAGGTATCTGAATTTTGGGCTTTCTGTAGAGTGATCCAGCCCTAATGCGCAGCAGCTTCCACCTTGAATTTAGGGTTTGTTACCTCCTAGATTCTAGGTGATTTAGGTCTTCTGTTTTAATCTGAATCTTCAATATAAAACTCCCTACAGATGCGCCTTGTTCTGTTTTTATCCATCATTAATTAATTCCAGATAATTCTCCTTAAATATCTCTGATCAGTTAATCAATAATTAATTCTGGTAGCAGGTCTGAGATGTCTCAACATCTGTTGGGACATCCTGAAAAACTGAACTTAAGTTATTTACACAATGTCCCAACATCTGATGAGACATCCTGAAATAAGTTTATATACTCTGTTTGATAATGTCCCAACATCTGATAGGACATTCTGAACTGAATTTAACATTTCTTGTTTGGTCAAAAATTCTGCCAATTCTTAAACATCTACAGTTCGTTTTTTTAGGACTTTAATTTAATTCTTGAATAAATCTTAATTGTTAGGTGTATTATTAAATTGAAGTTTTTAGAATGTTAAGTGCTAACTAGATCGTGGATTAGAATTCGATCAATTCTTAATTAATTTCTTGACATTGGATGTTAGTTCTTCATTATTGATATTGGACTTTGTTGGTAACTTTAATTATTTGTTTAAGACTAATTTTGGATTAAATGGTTCATAAGTGTTTTTTGATCGGTGTTGAATCGATTTCGATTATGGTGGAGCTTCACAAAGCTATTATGGAAGATAAGCATTTATTTTGCGTATGGAGATTACAAAACATGGCTTGAAGTTTTTTGGATTTCTTTTGTGTGAAGAATCGGCACTTCGACCAAGTAAGTAATCTCGATTCTCCTCTCTAACTCACCCCCCTCCATTTTTCTTTTTAGACTTTAATATTTTTGTTTAATATAGCTTAGGAATAATTTAATTAAAAATAGGAAAATTCATAAGAAAATTCCATAAAAAAATCCAGTAGGTCTATATTTCCATTTAGAAATTTTTGACACTTTTATTTTCTGAATTTTGGTTATTTTCGATTAATTTTGATTTTTCTCTTAATTAGCATTCTATTGAATTTCTTTTAACTGTACATGACATTGTTCATTTTATTTTGTCTCCTTCCAGTAGCATTTTTAACCCATTCTTTTTTCCATGTTTAGAGGACTAATAAGAGAACCTAGAATAATTTTGGTAGAATTTTTAAGCCATTTTATCCCCTGTTTTGGTAGCTTAATCCATGAAAAATAGTAGTTAATCCTTAAGTAGATTTAAGTGATTTTTAGACATAGTTAACTTCTGAATTTTTAGGATATTTATTAGCACAATGTAATAGTTAGTTTTAGGACCCTATAGGATTAATTCCATAATTTTTACAGGAATTTTAATATTTTTAGTGTATTAATCATTAGGCCCTTTTACATGTAAAATTCATCTAGTTTAGTTTAGAATATTAGGATTCATTAAGAACTAGTTCAATTAGGGTTAATCTTAGGATTTAAAAATGACTTAGCATTGTTTAATTACTGATTTTTCGGGTGATAATATTAGATAGTTCCCTTAGTTTTAGGACTTAGGCTTAGCATTTCTAATAAATAGACTTAGAAGAAGTTTAGGGTTGTTTTAGCTTTATACCTTTAAATGCATTTGTCTTAGATTTTATTCTTTGTTCAATTGTAATGCCTTGCCTTATTATTTGAAGTTTTTCACTTGTATAGGCTTCCCCATTGTTTTTAGAATCAACTTAACTTTCTTAGGAAGTAAGTTGAATTCTAGTTGTTTCTAGTTCCTTTCTTCATTAGGTTTAGGAAACCACACAAACCATTAGGATCACCTTTGAATAAATAAACAAAAATAGGATTGAGTCTTAAGTCCCTTAGATTTTTCCTTTTGCGACTTGAGTCCTTCTTTCTCACCTCATAAAATAAAATAATAAACCACTTAACAAAAACCGAACGTTTTTGCACGACATGAGACTTTGTTGTGGAGTGCTTATACGCGTCCTGTTTCGGGGCGAGGTGTAAGTACTTGTCACGATGGAGGTCTTAGTATGAGAATGTTCACAAACAAATTCAAAATACTTCTCATAAAAGACAAAGACATACAATAAGCAACTTTCCTGCGGGAACTTCTTTCTCATCTCATTCACTCACAACGCGAACTTGCGACGACTTGTCTCGCATGCAAGACGGTAACTGCACTCGTAACAGACGAGCCTGCAACACCTGAGCCTAGGCATACGCAGTTCCAGCCATAAAAAACATAAACAAATAGTTCCCGCCTTGGTTAGGCGAACTACGTCGACTTTGATCCTCATTTTCCCGATGAGGTACATAGGCAACGGGGTCGGGCCCGTTCGGGCACATTCTTTATTTTCCCTACATTTCCCCCTTTTATTCTCATTCTCTTTTTTCCAGTTCCCTTTCTTATTTCAGTTCCTTTCTCATTTCTCATTCCCATTCCAGTTAGCAATCTTGTTCAACAACATCTTATTTCTCACCCTTTGAAACAAAACAAGCAAGCGTGGATCCCGTCGTAACCGACTCCCAGGTCGTAACCGACTCCCAAATCCAAATCTGGGGTGCTAATACCTTCCCAGGTCGTAACCGACTCCCAAATCCAAATCTTTGGTTCGCAGGACCTTGTCCTTTCCTTCTTCCTCAGGTTTTGGTAGCATTACCTTTCCCATTCATTCGGGATAAAAATGCATGGCTGGCGATTCTACCTTTTCCGCGCCACTTTCGCGTTTGTACTAGGATGAAAATCCCGGGAGCGACAGTGTCCCCCCATCATCCTTCACAGTCACACACTGCACCATCTTCCTCTAACCCTGTTGCAGGTGCTACTCCTGGATTCTATGTCACTGAGGAGATGTGGCGTGATATGACGGATAGAGAGGAAAGGAGAGACAGCTTACTCTCTACTATTTCACAACAACTGACGAACAACATGAGCTTCATGCAACAATCACGATTGGTTTCAGATCATGCATACAGTAACGTTTATCGTGCCTTGACCGACATCATATCAGAGCAGGCCCATCAGCGAGAAGTCAACCACCGGCTTATGGAGGCCACTCAGGGTTCCATCCTAGGTAACCTTCGAGAGGTCCGGGGTGCCCAGGCTGCCTTATCAGCACGACTTGACCGGAGGGACTAGCAGCGCAGTAGATCCCGTCGTTCCAGACCATCACAGCAGGACGGCGAGGGCACCAGTGCTCCTCCGCAGTAGTTTTCCAGGTTACTCTCCTCATCTTATTTCGAAACATTGGGGACAATGTTCGATTTAAGTGTGGGAGGGGATTTCATTGCTTTCTGTTATTTCCCTTCTTAGTTATTTATTTGATTTCTGTTATTTTTCTTTTCAGTTAGTTATTTAGTTTAAGTTTTCTTAGATAATGCATGAGTCTGACGAGTCACCAGTATAGTGTATCTTTAGTACATCCTCATTTTTCCCATTTCCTTAGCCTTACCAAAAAAATTTTAAGAGAAAACAATGTTGTTTCAGATGTTTTTTGGGCTTTGAGACAGGTTTGGATTAGGATGTGGTGACTTGGGTAAACTTTTTGAAACATCAGTACCATTTTAGCGCCATAGACCTCTTGAATGTAGGAATCACTCCTAAACCCCGCACACCATGGCCTTTATTATCATTCAAAAATTGTCCTAAGTAGTTTATTCTAGCAGTCAGCTCCGGCCTAAGCATGCTCTACGTAGGGGGCCGATGAACATAAGTGAATGATCCAGTGCTAATAAAAAAGAAAAAGGCAAACTCTGGGATAGGTGACCCTCACAAAGTCATTTAAACCGAAAAAAGAGAAGAACAAATTTTTTCCCACAAAAAGAAAAAAATTACAGTCACCTATTGTTAGTTGGTTCAGAGGTATCTGGCACTGAACTTGGTAGGGCGGATTACGATCCAATCCCCCGCAGCTACATTTAGGCAAAATAAAATGGGTTTACACATGCTTATGTGCCAAAAACCCTATGTTTTGGATCAGAATCACTAACCGGTCACTCTCCTATGAAGCATGTACGGATAACGGGCTTAATGTGATTGCGCCTGAATGAAAAGGACCCAAAAAGAGATGAGAAGATAGGCCTAGGTATTGTGGGATAACATGGGGTGGTTAATATAGGATTGAAGTTTGTGTCTGTGTTATTATGGTACCCTTCGTTCACTTAGTTAGTACCTGTCACTGCATCCTGACTTGAACTTAGAATCCCTCTTAGCCCAAATCACATGTTGACACCAGTTTTCTTCATTTTTGAGCTTTAAATGTTTGCTTGAGGACAAGCAAAGGTCTAAGTGTGGGAGGATTTGATAACACTAAATTTCACTGTATTTCTGACTCCGATTTCGTATGCATTATTAGCTTTTATTGTTATTTTGTTATGTTATTACTTTGTTTTTCTTTATTTCCAGTTTTTTATGTAATCGGGGCCTAAATCAAGAAAAGGAGCGAAAAAGGAGTTGAAACGGACGAAAACAAAGAAATTCAGCTTTTTACACTTACGGCATCCACCATGGCTGGCGCCATGGGGTCAGCCATGACGTGGCCACGTCTCAAGATCACTCCACAACTTCCAAAGCCCACGATCCCCACTTTCTCCACCTTTTTATACTCATGGCGGGCGCCATGGCCTTGTGGCGGGCGCCACAAGGAAAAAATGTTTCCCTCCACTTTTTAGTGGAGGGGGGCATCCTGGTCTTTTCTCACTTAATGTTAGCCTATAAATAGGACTTTAGAATTTCATTTTTATCATCCAAACTTAGTATCTCTTAGGCATATATCAATTTTAAAGTAGTAATCACTTCACATCGGGGTGTTACTACAATCGAGTGATCGAGTCTGTATACGTCTGTGTGATCGAGTTTCGGAGCACTCTGGGAGGAAGTTAATCCTGCCGCCATTTTAATTCCAGTTCGTATTTTATTTTTCTGCAATCGCTTTACTTTTATTTATTTCCCGCACTCGCTTTACTTTATTTATTTATCACACTCGCATTACTTTCGTTTATTTTCCGCACTCGCTTTACTTTCTTTATTATCCGCACTCGCACTACTTACTTTTACTTTCCTCACTCACACTAATTACTTTTATGAAAAATAATAAAAAGAAATTTTACTTTACCATGTCTAACTAAATCCATAATGGTTAGAATGTAAGAATCGTAATTGAATTGGTAATCCGTACAACTGTTCGTAGAAACACTTAAGGGCTATTTTAACTTTCAATATAAGTTTAATTGTTTTTAACTATTTCAAAAACAGCCAAAAGCGCTTTGTCTAGTTTATTAGGAGTTTTTAGATTAAAAAGAAAAGGGATTTTAAAACGATTTTCGGACGCCTTAAGAAGTTTAGAGTCTGGTGTAGCAGTAAAATCACGAGTGTAAGCTATTAGTTAACTTAACTCAAGGTAAACAGAGTCGCCACCGCGCTTTTATTTTATTCCAAAAGGAAAAGGGAAAAAGAGAGAATAAAACCTAATGAATCTAAAAGCAAGAAAGCTAAAGAAACACATCAGAGAAACATGTAAGGGGATAGGTTACACAATGGGAAGGTTTTACGCACCCAAAATGTCCGTAGTACTCCACGGGAGCCCTTCGAAAAATTTACCGCTTTTGGTTTGAAAATGGTTTGTTTGAAAGAGATTGGAGATATGAGAATAGGAACGTTTTTTTATATTTTTGTGTTTGAAGAGGTTTAACGCCTCATGCCTACGTACCCACAAAGTGCAATGCGAGATCAAAACCTTGTAGTTCGTGGTACAAAATTTAAAAAGAATCAATGAGTTAAATTGATTTTGAAATGTGGAGATAAGTCGTCATTCTTTAACGAATAATTCCGCTAGAAAGAATGAATCATATCTAAACATATGAAAAGAAAAAGGTGCACGAAGGCACAAAACAATTGAGCGAGTTTGGATTTTTTAAAGTCTTGAGAAGAAAATTTCGATATGCTTACATGGATTAACATTTATTAAGAAGATAAAATGAAAAGGGTAAAATCGCTTGACCTAAGTCAAGGTTTGATTATGACAACATTTGAAGTTTGAAAACAAAGAAGATTTGAAAATAGGGAGAAGATTTGAAAATTTAAGAAGTGGGAGGAGATGGAGTGACTATCCTAAGACTTGAATTTAAAAGTTAAGAGAAGAGCGATCAAACCGTATTATGAACATTCTTCAAAGCAAACGGGATTCCATCTTCATAGACAAATGAAACTAAATCAAGGCCAAGGTCTTCAATCGATAATAACTTGAGCCAAGGGAAAGATCCTAAAATCTAAGTCCAAACTCCAAATCCAATGCTAAGGATAGTGGCCATAGTCCAAGAATTAAAGTTACAAGTCTTTTTTTAGATGTTTGATCCATTATTAATGTTTTTGTGTCCAAATGGACAAAAGAAAAATCACAAGCATAACAATATAAACATAAACAATATGATAGATGATATAGTATAATAAGAGCATAATAAAAGAGATAGGGAGTGAGAGATTGAAATAAAGAGGATAAGGTGCGAGAATGAATTTAAATGGTTAGTATATTAATAGTATTATAATATTTACATAGAAATGGCATGATGAACTTAATCAAACACAACCACAAAAGATAACCAAAAATCGAGAGGCAACCGGATCAAAATAGATCTTATTCCGAATTCGGAACAAATTTAGGTCTATGTTAAGCAATCGCCGAGTAATTTATGAAGTAATTACCCTACAAATGAGGCCGGCCACCACCAATTAAGGTGGAAAATATTTGTGCTAATACATGTTAGAGAAATGATATTATGAATCATTCTCCGAAAACATGTCGCACGAAAAGAAAAAGTAACAGTCTAATCTTAATCGAGATTTCACATTGAATTATCGAATGCAACCTATCACGATCTCAAAGTATGGAGAATGATCCAAATGATCATTCATCCATAGATTTGAAATAATGAAGGTTAAACATCTTCGAAAACCAATAATCGCGAATCGGAGATCTCATCGACAAAAAAAAATAAAAATAAGAGATGAATAAAAAATATAGATCTAAAATAAAATTCTTAAATGAATTAGAATTTAAAAAAAAAAGCTTTTATAAAATGGAATCTAAACAATATATTAGAGAATATTATTTGTTAAAAAGAGAAAATAAAACTTGGTAAATAATTAAAAAAATTAGAATAGAAATTAAAGTAAAAGTTAAAAAACTAAGAAAAAAAAGGGGGAGGGCGCAAGCTTTTAGGGTGCTGGTTAGAAATTCTGGACTCAAATTTTAACTATAAGCCATCAACTCATTTAAACAAAAATAAAAAAAAACAAATTAATAAAAAAAGAAAACAAACAAAACAGAAGAACAAATGCTCTTCTTCTTCTTCAACGCGCTGCGGGACTGTTCACGACGGTGAGGAGGTTTTCGGAGCTCTGCCAAATCGGAGCGGCGGAGCTCCATTAAAGTATCAACGCGATCAGAACGCAAAGTAGGACCAAAATACGCTATCAATTTCGGAAAATATTCAATAACAAACTCAGATCGGAAAGCGAAGAATAAATGAAACTCGTCAAACTACCTTCGAAACGTATAATCAACCCTCAAATTCTTCTTCTATGGTTCGGAATCTTCTTGATGCTTTACGGTATACGGATTTTGTTTGTGAAAACTCAGCTTTGGAATGATTTGAGATTAACAAGTTTGAAGATAAACTCAGAATAATGTTTAGAGAGATTTTCACAGAGTTTTGAAGGCTATCAAAAAGCTTAAGGAATTAGTGAAGGAAAGCTTTGAATTTATAGAAGGGGAAGTATAAGAGAAGTTGTCGTTTTGTTCAAGTATGGATGCGTTTCGGTCATTGTTTATATTGCTGAGTTTTGTTTTCGTTGCCGTTTTTCCAGATTGTAGGGCGTTTTGAAGTCACGAATTTCTTGTGATTAGGCTACTGCGTTTTATGGCTTTCTGTATTGCGTTTTGATATGTACGGCGTGACTTTGGAGTATGCTGTTTTGTTCTCGTTTTGCAGTGTTTTGTTGGGCTTGATGTTGGCGTGAGGTAATTTGATTGTTGGCTGGCTGGATGTTGCTGCGGCTTGGCTGAAGGGTCTTGGCTTTTGTTGCTGTGACCGGCTTTGTGCTGCTTGCGTTTTATGCTATAGCCAACTGCATTTTGGATGCAGTGAGATTTGTGTGTTGTTCTTGTTTGTTGATCTCACGTGATGGCTAGCTGATAACGTATTGTAGCAAGTGGGCCATGTAATGGAAGAAAAATGGAATGCAATAGCTAGCGCTGACTTTTCCTTCCTCGACCTTTTTTTAATTTTGACAACTTTGTTGTAATGGGCTTATAATAATAATGGGCTTAGAATTGTAAAAAGAAAATAAATGGGTTTAAAAGATAAATGGAATGATCACAAATGTTGATAAAGATAAAAAAAATGGAATTAAAAAAATCAATTATGGATATGAATATGGATAAAAAAGAAATTAAAAAAAGGATTAAAGAAAACAATGGAAATTGAAATAGAAATAACCGGGAATGGTATTTATAAAAAATGAACAAAAGGAATTGAAAAAAAAATAGAAGAATAGATAATGATATGGATATTTAGTTTATGGATGAGAATGGATATGAAATTGATTTTAAGCCCACCACCAACTCTTGATTTTTCTCACAAGCCAACTGATAAAAACAGCCGTTACTGAACCAATGATCAACTTGCCAATTCAAACACAAACACTGAAATTGTCTGAAAATTGTCCTGATAATTTGAATCCGTGCTGGGAAAATAAATCCTCAAATGAATCACTGGTAACCTGATGAACAAACCGAACTTCACACGCAACATTGTTCGATAAAACCGATGACTTTCGCACACAACACAGCTTGAACTTTGAACATGCACTGCCTGAGGAATAAACCACTGGCACACATAACTTGTAGTCGAAACAATCTTCTGATAGTTTGACCAATATTGGGTCAAACGTCCATTTGAATCGAATCATAATTGAACAACCACATTTGAAATAAAATCATTGTCGGCCTCTGAAAACCCTGCAACTCCTGAAAGCACAAAGAAGAAGAAGCGAACTAAAACATATTTTTGAATTTTGGTTAGAAGTTAGCAAATATAAACAAATAAAGCAAGTAAAAACACGGTGATCCCCTGTGAGGCATAGACCTGCAACTGAGAAGGATAAATGAACCAATGCGTGATCTTGTTTGTAGGCAAGATGCATATGAGATGCGAAAAAACCTTAGGGCAAAAATTAGGGTATTACAGCTGCCCCTATTTAAGTTTCTTCAATTCGGAGATATGAAGATTGACATCTTCGTCTCTACAAGATGAGAGAGACTTAAATACAGAAAACCCAATTTTTGTCCTAAGAGAACATGATATGAGATGAATATGATATGCAAGCCCAAGATCTCTGTGGGGAAAAAAATGACCACCAGAGGAAAGTAAAAGACTTGGGGATACAGAAGAAAATCCCTCTGGGGAAAAACAACAGACAAGAAAAGAGTTTACCAGGAAAATAAATCACTGGATGGCTGGCTCAACTTGGGGAAAGATATAATATAATTAAGGTAAAAGATTCAACGAGGAAGAATAAATACTTTGTCAGGGAATATCAACCAAACAAAATATTCTAGTCCAAAAATGGAGGAATACCAAGTTGGAAACGAATTATCAACTACCGGTTTACTGGGTAGGAAAACAAAGGACTCGACTATCGATTTACTGGATAGGAGCAAAACAAAGAGGGATAACCTCCACTACCTTTTTACTGGGCAGAAAAATTCTCAACTACCTGATTTACTGGGTAGGAGCTCAAGCAAAGGGAAACAGTTTCTATTACCTTTTTACTGGATAAGAAGAAGAAATCTCGACTACCGGATTTACTGGGTAGGAGTACAGGCAAAAGAACTTGATCAATTTGGTAATATTACCCACTATCGATTAACTGATAGCTTAATTCCAAAGTAATATACTCAAGCTGGAGAAAATGTTGCCCACTATCAAACAATGATAGCTTAATTCCAAAGCAATATTACTCACAAAAAGGGGCCCAAAGTTCAATCCAAGAACAAGTTGGAGAGAAACGGTCAAACAAGACTCATCCCGAGGAGGAAATATCTCAATTGGGGGAAATTCCATCCAGATAATGAACTGGGAGGAAACTGAATCAAAATCATCCACGAGAAACAAACTCAGTGGGGAATTAGAAAGGATTAACACTTTCTGCTTAATGGTTGACACTCTAAACTTAAGAGGAAGACAACACACACACACTCTGTGGGGAAAATCCACACCAAAGAGTAGGGAACAATGATAAATGCAAGAATGCAAGCAAACGATGCTATGCTTATGCGTATGAATATGCATATGAATATGCTGAAAAAATAGACATAAAGATAAGAAATGGGTGACATGAACACCACAACAACCAGATACTCGGCTAATCCCAAGGCAACAATGCCGGGAATCATGCTGGAGATTCAATTTGGCATCCTGCAGGGGAATGTCAAAAGCCATCAAAGGAATAAAATCCTACTACAAGGCTTAACTCATGATGAGAAAACATCTGCTAGGGATCCAATCCACAAAGAAATCTTCAAGAAACACTAACAAAATCTTCCATTCTTTGGGGAAAGAGGGAAATGTCCCTGCTAACACTGATGGGAACAAATATCTTCATAACTCCGTTTGAGGAAACAAGGTAAAGATCTATCAGTGATGCAAATAAAGCATAATCCATTAGATCATCAAACATCCATTCTACATAGGGATATCACCCTACTGAGAAAAGGTAATAATCTATCGAGGATGGGGAAAAGCTTCCATAATCCTCTCTAGGGACAGAAGAATTCTTGATGAAATCAAACTTTGCGAGGAATAACTGTCATACCACTCCTGCTCCACTTAGGGATAGAGTGCAATACCTGCTGAAAATCACATAGGAACCTGCTGACTACTAACACATGCAGACCTACTGGAGATCTGCATGGGGATATCAGAAGTTATCATCATAGCCAAAACACAGTTACGAGGGATTTTAAATCAATACCCACCATCAGGTAAAAGAAAACCTCTAAACTGACTGCTATATCAATACTTCTATTCAAGGATGCAATCAACTCAAGCTGAGGAACAAGAACTCGACTGAGGATTTCCTATGCTTCTCAAGTTAAAGATAACTTGTTGAGGAAGAGATCAAAACTCAGCTGGGGATTCCTAAGAACATCCCTTCCAACAATTCTTCTGGGGGAGACATTGGAACTCAAATACAATCTCCGTTCATGCTTATTGTTGGGGAACAAAACATCATTAACATCAACCTGTCAAGACTATTCAGGAACTTCGCATGGACACAACCGAATCAAACCCTGCTTTGGGAGAGACAAGTTACACACATCTAGACTTTACCATCCATGGAATCACTATTGATATCCTTTCTTTGTTCACATATCAAAAGAAAAATGTTTTTATAATCTTCAAAGATTAAATTTATTAAATTTGTTTCAAAAATCATCATCAATAATAAATTGAAATTTTGTAAACAAAAACAAATATAAAGAGTTGCAAACAATTGGATAAAAGCTCAAATTCATTGATAGAATGGTAGTCAGCAAATGGCATGACTCCATGGATCATTACAAGTTTGAAAAATGGTAAATACATGGAAAAGGGCTACATTGAAATACAATGATCACTATTCTCCCTATCAACTTTGAACTCCGCTGTGTCTGAAACTTCAGTCAAGGATGAGTGAAAAAGAATCTTTGATGGGAAATTCTTCTGAGGAATAAAATATGAAATCCTCAGTTGTTACAAGTGATCCAGTCTGTCGACGCAGTTACTTGCCATGATCCCTAACTTTTGCCTAGATTTCCCTTTCGGGTTTTCAATCTACCGGGATAATTATTTCTGTTTATGTCTCTAATTTTTGCCTGGACCGCCCTTTCGGGTTTTCAATCCACTGAGACGCTCATTTTTGCCTAAGCCGCCCTTTCGGGTTTTCAACTTAGCGAGCTGTTCTTTTATATTTTTTTAGGCGAAGTATTTCTTGACTGCATCCGCATTCACAGGACGAGTGACCTACTCACCATCCATAGTTGCAAGAATTAATGAACCGCCAGAAAAGGCTTTCTTGACAACATATGGGCTATCATAGTTCGGAGTCCACTTGCCCCGAGAATCTTTAATGAAAGACTGAATCTTTTTGAGCACGAGGTCGCCTTCTCTGAATACACGAGGTTTGACCTTCTTGTCAAAAGCTTTCTTCATTCTTTACTGGTACAACCGACCATGACACAAAGCTGTTATTCTCTTTTCCTCAATCAAATTTAACTGATCAAATCTACTCTGACACCATTCAGCCTCGGTCAACTTGGCTTCCATCAGAACTCTCATTGATGGGATCTCAACCTCGACGGGGAGCACTGCTTCTGTACCATAAACAAGTGAGAAAGGGGTTGCCCATGTTGAAGTGCGGACAGATGTACGATACCCATGCAAAGCAAAAGGAAGCATCTCATGCCAGTCCTTGTATGTCACAACCATCTTCTGAATGATCTTCTTAATGTTCTTATTCGCAGCTTCAACAACCCCATTCATCTTCGGTCTATAAGGAGAAGAATTATGGTGCTGAATCCTAAATTCTTCACAAAGTTCTTTCATCATCTTATTATTCAAGTTCAAACCATTATCAGTAATGATTCTATTCGGAACACCATATCTGCAGATAATGTAATTCTTGATAAACCGAACCACAACTTGCTTGGTCACATTTACATACGATGCCGCTTCCACCCACTTGGTGAAGTAATAAATTTCCACAAGAATAAAACGATGTCCATTCGAATCCTTGGGTTCAATCATACCAATCATATCAATTCCCCACATAGAGAAAGGCCATGGGGGAAGAAATCACATTGAGATAAGCTGGTGGCACATGAATCTTATCAGCATACACTTGACACTTATGGCACTTTTTCACATACTTGCAACAATCAGATTCCATTGTCAGCCAATAGTAACATGCTCTCAACATCTTTTTAGCCATTGCATGCCCACTAGCATGAGTGCCAAAAGATCCTTCATGAATTTCTTTCATTAACATGTCTGCTTCGTGTCTATCCACGCATCTGAGCAAAACCATGTCAAAATTTCTCTTATAAAGCACATTTCCATTCAGGAAGAAATTGCCTGCCAATCTCCTCAAAGTCCTCTTATCTTTATCGGATGCCCCAAGTGGGTATTCCTGACTCTGGAGGAAACATTTAATATCATGATACCAAGGCTTGTCATCATGGACCTCTTCAATTGCGAACACATGAGCTGGTCTTTCAAGTCGCATCACTCTGATCATGGGAATATCATTCCACTGGTGCACCTTTATCATAGAAGCTATAGTTGCTAAAGCATCTGCCATCTGATTCTCATCACGAGGAACATAATGAAACTCAACTTTAGTGAAGAAAGTTGATATCTTCCTGGCATAACCTCTATAAGGGATCAAGTGGGGTTGATGAGTTACCCACGTGCCCTGGATCTGATTGATTACCAAGGCAGAATCTCCATATACATCAAGATGCTTAATCCTCAGATCAATATCTTCCTCAAGACCCATAATGCAGGCTTCATACTCAGCTTCATTATTGGTACAAGGAAACGTCAACCTCGCAGCAAAAGGAATATGTGAACCATGGGGAGTAATGATCATTGCCCCAATTCCTCTTCCGCATGCATTTACAGCACCATCAAAAACTAAACTCCATCGAGATCCAGGCTCCGGCCCTTCCTCAATCAAAGGTTCATCACAATCTTTCATTTTCAAGTACATCACATACTCATCTGGAAAATCAAACTTGATATGCTGATAATCATCAATCGGTTGATGTGCCAAATGGTCAGCCAAGATACTACCTTTAATAGCTTTCTGAGCTCGGTACTCGATATCATATTCTGATAATAACATTTGCCAACAAGCAATCCTCCCAGTCAAAGCAGGCTTTTCAAATATATACTTGATTGGATCCATTTTAGAGATCAACCAAGTTGTATGATTCAGCATATACTGGCGAAGACGCTTTGCAGCCCAAGCTAAGGCACAACAAGTTTTTTCAAGCATGGAGTATCGAGACTCACAATCAGTGAATTTCTTACTCAAGTAGTAAATTGCATATTCTTTTCTTCTAGATTCATCTTGCTGACCAAGCACACAACCCATGGAATCTTCCAACACAGTCAAGTACATGATCATCGGTCTACCTTCCACCGGAGGAGACAAGATAGGAGGTTCAAGCAGATATTCTTTGATACTTTCAAACGCCTTCTGACAATCATCCGTCCAGACACAACCTTTATCTTTTCGAAGCAACTTGAAAATTGGAGCACATGTGGCAGTCATGTGAGAGATAAACCTCGGAATATAATTCAAACGGCCCAAGAATCCTCTTACTTGCTTTTTCAGTTCTTGGAGTACGCATTTCCTGAATAGCTTTCACTTTATCAGGATCAACTTCAATGCCTCTTTGGCTGACAATAAAACCTAACAACTTTCCAGAATGTACACCAAATGTGCACTTGTTCGGATTCAAACGAAGCTTAAACTTCCTTAACCTCTGAAACAACTTCAGCAAATGTTCAACATGATCCTCTTCAGTCCTCGACTTAGCGATCATATCATCAACATATACCTCGATTTCTTTGTGCATCATATCATGGAAAAGTGTGGTCATAGCTCTTTGGTATGTCGCACCAGCATTCTTCAATCCAAAGGGCATCACTCTGTAGCAGAATGTTCCCCATGGTGTAATAAATGTGGTATTTTCCATGTCCTCGGGTGCCACCTTTATTTGATTATAACCGGAAAATCCATCCATAAAAGAGAACACATCAAACTTAGCCATATTATCTACCAACATATCAATGTGTGGCAATGGAAAATCATCTTTTGGACTAGCTTTGTTCAAATCTCTGTAATCAACGCACATTCAGACTTTTCCGTCTTTCTTTGGAATAGGCACAATATTGTCCACCCATTAAGGATAATTTGACGTCAGAAGAAAACCTGCATCAATATGCTTTTGAACCTCCTCTTTGATCTTTACTGCTATGTCAGGATGAGTTCTTCTCAACTTTTGCTTCACAGGTGGACATTCAGGCTTCAACGACAATCTATGCTCCACAATATCAGTATCAAGACCTGGCATATCTTGATAAGACCAAGCAAATACATCAACATACTCTCTGAGAAGCTCTACAATCCTCTTCTTAACATCAGGACCAAGCAATGCTCCAACTTTGACTTCTTTCTTATCATCTTCAGAACCCAAGTTGACCATCTCTATAGACTCTCCATGAGGCTGAATAACCTTCTCCTTGTGCTCAAGCAACCGGGAAATCTCGTCAGGAATCTCTTCAACATCCTCTTCTTCAGCTTCAAACACAGGGAATTCAAAGTTGGGAGAGGGCATATGATCATTGTTTTCAATGGGTTTATCAATCAATCTGCACAATGATTTTATTTTTATTTTAGAGTATGAACAAAAGTGAAAACATTATGCAGATAAACAATTATTATTCTTATTTAGGTTTTTTATGTTACCATTTTTCAGAATAAAGCAAAAAGGAAAAACACATATGGAAATCAAAATAGCATTTTATTGATGATGATAAAATTTGAAACAAAGCCCGACAAACATCACTTTCACCTTGGGCAGAGTGAAAGGATCTTTTGAAATAAAATAAAATAAATTACTTTGAAGCATGAACAATAAAAGGAACATCAACAGCAATCCAGTTCTGGCAAATCTTTCTGTGCGTAACAAAGTTAGGAATTTCTTCATCTTCATCATCTTCAATGATGGCAGCAGCGGAATGATCGTTGATAAACCCAACACTTCAGAAACCTTCCTGAATAGTCTTCGGGTCATTGAGAACCACGCCTAGTGCAAAGCCAATACCAAATCCTTCCTTGTTGTCGACAACATCAATAATTCGCCCCCAACCATCAGATCGACCAGTTTCAAGCATACGCAGAGCATCCTTGAGAGAAGACATAGGTATGACATTCTTCTTAGCAACATTATCCACAACAGAAAGAGCTTGAAATGAAGTTCCCACCTCTTCTTCAGCATCAATATAGGAGAAAGATGACAAATTACTCAAAAGCATCACACTTTCACCACCAATAGTCACTAATTTTCCCTCTTTCACAAACTTCAACTTCTGATGAAGAGTGGATGTCACAACTCCTGCCTCATGAATCCAGGGTCTTCCAAGGAGACAACTGTAAGCGGGACGTATATCCATTACTTGAAAAGTAATTTGGAATATAAACGGTCCAATAAGAATAGGAAGATCCACTTCACCAATCACTGTCTTCTTCGACCCATCAAACGCTTTCATAATAATCCCACTATGTCTCATGGGAGCACCTTGATACGCAAGCTTTGACAAAGTCGACTTCGGCATCACGTTCAGAGAAGATCTAGTATCAACTAGCACCTTAGACATAGCATCTTCCTGACAGTTTACTGAAATATGCAAAGCCAAGTTATGATTTCTTCTTTCTTCAGGCAAATCATCATCACAGAAACTTAAATTGTTGCACAATGTGATATTAGCCACAAAATTATCAAATTGATCAACAGTCACATCATGGTCAACATAAGCTTGATCAAGAATCTTCTACAAAGACTGCCTATGAGCCCCAGAGAACATCAAGAGTGATAAAACTGATATCTTCGACGGAGTATGCAACAACTGCTCAGTAACGTTGTACTCACTTTTCTTTTTCAATTTTAACACCTCATCTTCACTATCACCAAATTGACCTGATCGGGCAACAACATCCATAATCTGTTTACTTGCACTTGTATCTTCAACTCTCTTCGGAGGATCTGAGGCATAAACTCTACCACTTCGAGTAACTTTTGTCACATCAGCAATGCTAACCACAAACTTTGGAGAAGGAATAAGAACTTCCCTACCATTTTCTATCATCGTAGCATTATACCTCTACGGAACAACTTTATCAGACTCATATGGCATTGGACCAGGCAAATTGATCACCAATGGAGTAACAACATATTTGCGGCTATCAAAAGAAATAACCACCTTCTCAGGAATATTGAACTGAGGCATAATAACATTCACTTCATTCTCATACTCATCTCTTTTTGCTGTCACTTCAATCAACTTATCATCCATCATCTTTTGAAGATCCCTCTTAACAATCACGCAACCACGAGGGTTCACCGAGAAAATGCAACATCCAGCATAATCATGATCAATATCGTGATATTCACTTAAGAAAGCATGCATCTCAACCAAAGACCTTCGAATATGGCGGACCTCATAAATCTTGAACAAACCAGGACAACCATCAACCATATTCACAGACGTATTACCATGCTTCGGCAACAGACTTGTCTTCACATTTGGATTAACATCATTGAAAAACAGTCACATCATGGTCAACATAAGCTTATGAGTACAATTTAAGGCGGGAACTATTTGTTTGTGTTTTTTATGGTTGAAACTGCGTATGTCTATGCTCAGGTGTTGTAGGCTCATCTGGTACGAGTGCGTTTACCGTCTTGCATACGAGACAAGTCGTCGCAAGTTCGCGTTGAAAATGAATGAGGTGAGAGGAGAAGTTCCCGCAGGAAAGTCGCTTATTATTGTTTTTTTTGTCTTTTTTGAGAAATGTTTTGAATTTGTTTGTGAACATTCTCATACTAAGACCTATCCATTGTGGTAAATACCTACACCTCGCCCCGAAACAGGACGCGTATAAGTACTCCGCAACAAAGTCTCCTGGCGTATAAGAATGTTCGATTTTTATTAAGTATTTTTATTATTTTCTTTATGAGGAGAGGAAGAAGGACTCAAGTTGCAAAAGCAAAAATATAAGGGGACTAAGACTCAACCCTAATTTTAGTTATTATTCAAAAGTGAGATCCTAATGGTTAGTGTGGTTTTCTAAGCCTAATGAATAAAAGGAACTAAAAACTACTAGAATTCAACTTACTTCCTAAGGAAGTTAAGTTGGTTCTAAGAAATATGGGGAAACCTATACAAGTGGAAAATTCAAATATTAAGGCAAAAGCATTAAAATTGAAATAAGAAAATAATTCCCAAAATTGCATGTTAAAGCATAAAACTAAAAACAAGGCTAAACCTACTCTAAACATATTTATGAAAATTCTAAGCCTAATTCCTAAAACTAAGGGAATTTATTTGATATCACTATTCTAAAATCAGTAGATAAACTATACTAAATCATTCTAAAATCCTAAGATTAAACCTAATTAAGTTAATCCTTAATGAACCATAAGATCCTAAGCTAAACTAGGTTGATTTACAATGTAAAAATAGACTAAAAATTAATGCACTAAAAATAGTAAAAGTCCTGGAAAAATATGAAATTAATTCTCTAAGGTCCTTAACCTGACTATAGTATTGTACTAAAAAATATTCTAAAAATTCAGAACCTAACTATGCCTAAAAGTCACTTAAATCTACCTAAGGACTAATCACAATTTTACATGAACTAAGCTACCAAACAGTGGATAAAATGGCCTAAAAATCTACCAAAAAAATCCTAGGTTCTATTATTAGTCCTCTAATCATAGCAAAATGAATGAGCTAAAACTCCTACAGGAAGTGGGAGAAATAAAATGAACAAAATTATGTGTAACTAAAAGAATTCAATATAAAGCTAATTTAATGGAAAATCAAAATTAAATTGAAAAAAACCAAAATTCAGAAAGTAAAAAAGTCACAAGTTTCTAAATTAAATTAAAAACCTACTGGAATTTTTGTGAATTTTTATTATGAATTTTACTATTTTTAGGGATTTATTTAAAACTGATACTAAACAAAAATTAAAATGCTAAATAAAAAAAGAAAAGGGTGTATTTAGAAGTTTTTCTAGTTAATTATGCTAAATGGGCTTAACTTGGGGTGCGATTAGCAAAAGACATGGGCCCAATTGTGCAGAAATTTAAGGGTGCATGGTATGGATCTTAGTCAATTAGTTGACTTCACTAATGGCCGCTTGATCTTAAGGTCTTCTTAGGGTATTCACATCCTATGGATCTTAGGGCGCATACGTGATAACTATGGTGATCGACATCCACCTAATCCACCGCGAAGGGAGCCTACCGGACAGTGACACGTGTCACCTCCGGAATGGATGGGAATCCACAAATCCTCTTCAACCTTATCTTAACGGTACCTTGCCTTATGGGGATTGTGAGAAATTAACTCCAATTAATGACCATTATTCTCTTAATATTCCATTAACGGCTTTAATTGTCCTTTGAATTCTCTTAGTTATTTCTTAATTCCTATTAACTATATTAATTATTCAAGATTTATAATTATTATAATACAAAAACAAAACTGAAAGAACACATCAAAACGCAAAACAAACCCTAAGTTCTTCCTCTTCTCCCCTTCGTCGTCCTCTTCATCCTTTCCCTCTCCACTTCGCTCACGCCGCCACCGTCTGCTTCATCATCCCCTTCGTCCCTTTTCTCTTTCCCTCTCCACTATTCATCTCCTTCGCGAGAACAAACCCTAACCTCCAAGCCTTCCTACTCATACGACACAAATCCTCCACGCAACACCATCCTGCCACCAACCTCAATCTCCACCGGAGACAACGAGAAATAACAGTGGCGAAACCTCCATGACTTACCTCATAGTCTTAACCAAACTTCTCCTCTCTACTAGTCCTAAACCAAAGTCCATAAAAACTCAAGCAAAAGCACGACGAATCTCTACGATCTAAGCTATGTATGTAAAATTGGAGATCAGAAGGTGTGTACCTGCAATCAGTGAAGCGAATGATATAATCGACGTAATCAACGGAGATGTAGCTGGCTGGTGAATATCCGAAAAGGCCTTTGAAGTGCGAGGAAGAAGAAGCTCCAAGGCTTACGTCGTGACTGAAAACTCTTCTCCTCCGTGCGATATTTCCGTAACCGTGGTGTATGTTAGATGACGTTGCGTGTGCTTGCAGGCGAGGTCTCAAAGATGGCGAAGGTGCTTTAAAACGATGTTGCAGTGATGACGACGAGAACACTACATTCGCGGTAAGCTACTCTTTGATTCTGAAGTTGATATTAACTTGCGATTTATTGTTATCTTCATTTTCTTTTTTACTAACTCTTGAGACGAATTGATGGAGGTTTTGTGGAACATATTTTGATTGAAGAGGTATAGACAAAGGCTGAATGAAGATCGAAGAAAAAATAGAGAACAATTTGTTTGAAAAATGGTGGAGAAAGATTGGAGAAGAAGAAGTTGTGAGAGTGATGAAGAAAATAAAAAACGAAAATGAAGCTGTGACGAAGAAATTCGAGAAAAAGGTTGAAGAACCAAGTGAACCAAGTCTGTTTCAGATTTATAGAAGATGGATCAAGGCTTGAGCAGAATTTCTCAGGTGAAAATTCTAGAATCCTTATGTTAGAAGTTTGTTGGATTTCATTTAGTTTGTTTTGGTTCAGTTATCCTTGATTAGAAACTGGTAACTGAAATCTTATCCTTTCTGCAGATTTTGATTTTCTGGTTTGAATTCCTCCTCCTGTTAATTTTCTGCGTTTTTGATTACATCCCCTTATCCTGAGATTTTCCTCTACTAAATTCTGTTGGTTGAATTTTTTGGTTGAACCTTCCTTGATGATTTTTTGCAGATTGATAATAATGAAAATACAGTTCTGAGTTGTGTTATGCGAACTCTTGAGTTGATGTGAATCTTATTGAACCTCTTGATGTATTGTTGTGTAGGTTCTTGGAAATTCGGCGATGGCAGATCGATTCGTAGAAGCAGAGTATTGAAAAGTTTTTCCGTTCTGATTTTGTTATACTATTCCTTTTCTTTTACTGGTATCTATTCTTCTATGAATTTTCAATCATTGTCGCGATATGTTTCCATTGATTTTTTATATGCTCTATGAAACCTGTTTCTTGAATCCTACAGAATTTGTAATGCACAAAGCCATTGCAACTTGTGCGAGAGATTCGTAAATTAGTGACAGCGATGATGACGCGATACCGTGAAAAATGGTGATGGATGATGTGGATTGTTGAAGCTTGTTGAAGAGCTCGAGAGTGAAGATGGAAGATGTAACCGCGGTTTCGTTTGGAGAGCGACAAAGATTGATGAAAATTGATTTCTAAATTTCTATGTATTTTCTGTTATATCAGTAATTATTTACTTTTGATGAATGATTTTTCTGATGAAGTTTTGTCGCCTTGTATGCTTTCATTTCAATTTTTTGCTATACAACTTTTATTTGTTAAAGACTCTTCATTATTTAGCATGTAATCCATACACATAACACTTTGGAGCAACAAAAAACCAACTGCACCGATCATATAATGAGGGTAACCTCAATACTCTTAAAAGCAAATTATTTTCCCCAAAAATCATTTCACTGTCTAGGCCATATATAGTATGGATATGAGATGAAGGACCCCTTCATGAAATGACCCTTGCAAGAAAAATGGGCCTTATAGTAATGGGTTATGAACATGGTTGAGGTTTGGAATTGTGTCACCCAATCTTGGACATGAATATTAGGTTTATATAGAAATGGATATGTAAACATGGTTTAACAAACAAGGAGGGACACAAAAACATGTAAAGGGATTAGAATTTGATTAACACAAAAGTACGAACATGGATTATGGAAAAAACTTGGAATATAAAAGGATGACTTCGGTAATTGGTAAACATGGTTTTATAACATGACGAATAATATTTGAATTTGTGAATAAGCCAAAGAATGGATCCAGATGACATTGCATTGTGTTGGACATAATTTAGATAATGGATATGAATAGGTTCTGATGCACCAAACTTGTATCCCAGATTCAATTCCAACTTTAATCTCAAATCCGTATCACCAAGCAATAAACAACTAAGACGACCACTGATCCTTGCAACTTGAAACCCCGAGTCACTCATATGGATGAACAGTGAAGACTCTTGCACCAAAAAATTAATTCCCCACTTCACTGTCGAACTCTGATGAAAAGAGCACTCACCGATAATGAAAGGAGATAAACCTTTATTTCATACTGATAACATCTTGATCTCGCATTTTATATGGATCATTTGAATAAGATGGATCTTAGAACTTAGTGATCCTCTGAATAAGAATATTCTCCTGATGATATGGATTCAACCTTTATCTCAAACTTGAGTGCAACAACCAAATATATCACATATGAATAGGAAAATTCATATCACAAGGAGATGCTTTGATCACATGCTTTAGGAATCAATGAAATGCATGATTATGAATGTTATAGCCTAATGGGGATGCAGATGAATGTGAACCACAAGCCAATTAAGGTAATAAATATGAGGGCAAATTTTGAGGTATTACACATGAAACTCTCTTCACAATGAATATCCCAAATGAAAGCCTTTCCCTTACAAGTCAATTGCGTTAACGGAAGTGCCAACTTTGAAAATCCTTCAATAAACCTCCGATAATAACCCGTCAAGCCTAAAAAGCTTCGAATCTTCGTAACCCATCTAGGAACTTCCCATTGCATTACCGCATCAATCTTGGATGGATTAACACTAATACCACCATCGAAAATAACATGTCCAAGAAAACTTACCTTCGACTACCAAAACTCGCACTTTGACAACTTAGCATACAATTGCTTTTCTTTCAAAATCTGTAACACAATCCTTAAATTCACTTCATGCTCTTCTTGAGACTTAGATGAAATCAAAATGTCGTCAATGAAAACAACCATAAAACGATCAAATTGTTCATGAAAAATACGATTCATATATATTCCATAAACACAACATAAATGGGATTCTTCAACACAATATCATCAAGAACGGACGAACGAACAATGTACCTCAGCAACGAAAGGACGAACGAACAATGAGAAAACAATATCGTTTTAAGAACTTCACCAATGATCAGCGAACTTCAGCAACGAACTTCAGCAATGATCAATATAGTTTTAAGAACGAACAATGAGAAAGCAAGAAAAGGGTTTAAGAGCGAAAGATTCTGGTTTCTGAAAAAGAAAATGATTAGAAACGTTTTATATTTTAATAAATGATTGACATTAGAGAGTGCTTTTTATAAAGAGCGCTTTCTAAGGTCTTTTGATAGATTAACCTTATATGCGCTTTTTGTTAAAAGCGCTTTCTAAGGTCTTTGAAATAATGTAATATAAAATATTTTAATAAATAACCTTAGAGAGCGCTTTCACTGGAAAGCAATTTCTAAAGTTGAAAATATATATAAAAAAAGAGTCTGGGGCGAGGGGGATTCAAACCCCAGACCCAAAGCATTCACATAAACCTCCTTATTAATATATAATAATAAATGATTGACATTAAAGAGCGCTTTTTATAAAAAGCGCTTTCTAAACCCCAGACCCAAAGCATTCAAATAAACCTCCTTGACCAGCGGTACTACGCTCTCATCCTTTAATTAAAATCACATTAAATTTATATAATATAAGTTATAATATATATTTTAAATTATATATTAATATAATTTGTATATATTAATTAATATATTTTAAATTATATATTAATATAATTTGTATATATATTAATTAATATATTTTAAATTATATATTAATATAATTTGTATATATTAATTAATATATTTTAAATTATATATTAATGTAATTTGTATATATTAATTAATAAATTTTAAATTATATTTGAATATAATTTGTATATATTAATTAATATATTTTAAATTATATATTAATATAATTTATATATTTTAATTAATATATTTTATATATTTAAATATATTATTTGAATATATTACTTAATTATATTATTTGAATATATTATTTAATTATATTATTTGAATATATTATTTAAATATATTATTTGAATATATTATTTAAATATCTTATTAATTATATTATTTGAATATCTTATTTGAATATATTAATTTGTATATATTATTTAAATATCTTATTTGAATATATTAATTTGTATATATTAATTAAATATCTTATTTGAATATATTAATTTGTATATATTAATTAATATATTTTAAATATTTAAATATATTAATATAGTTTAATTAAATAAAATATATTTAAATATATTATTTGAATAAATATAAATATAATTTTTTTGTTGTAAAAATTAACAATATAAATATATTATTTAATATATTAATTATATTTTGATATATTAATATAATTTCAAATATATTTTAAATTAATATATTTTAAATTATATATTAACATAATTTTAATATATTAAATATAATTTTAATAAATTAAAATGTTTGAATTTAAAACATATAATTGAATAATTATAAATATAATTTAAAATAAATAAAAATTTAATTTAATATGATTTAAATATATTAAATATAATTTGATATATTAATAGAATTTAAAATTCCTTTCCCTACCTAAAGGGCGTGGGTTCGATTCCCATTTTGTCATATTTTGTAATTCTTTATATGGTCCAGTAAAATTGTGCCAAGGAAAAAAGACAGCGCTTTACAACTAAAGCGCTGTTATAGGTATTTTGTAAAATAATTTAAAATAAAGTGCTTTCTTAAATTATACCTTAGAAAACGCTTTAGATGAAAACGCTTTCTAAAGTGGTCACCTTAGAAAGCGCTTTCAATAAGCGCTGTCTAATGTGCCCTTCACTGAGCGCTTTTTTTAACGAATTTTCAAGTGACCTATAGCAGCGCTTTTAATTAAAAGCGCTGTCTTTTGTGTGTTGCGAAAAACCATTTTTGGCGTAGTGATCCGAGTATTCATTAATATGAAACATAAAAATTTAAACTATTGATTTAAGTATAAAAAGTTATTGATTATTTTTTAAAAGTATATGAACAAATGCGCGTAATACACCAGTACCCGGCGAATGCACGAGTATCCAGATCAGAATCCATGCGAACTCATCATGACTTATTTCATTTGTTTTTTAATAATTAAAGAAAATAAAAGTACATATATTTAAAATAATGAATGAATTCAAACACAGGAAATTGGTAAAATAAAAATAATTTGATCATCTTTTCTATTTTTATTTAAAAAATAAAAAATAAAAACGCTTCGGGTGACCACGAGCATATATATATATATATATATATATATATATATATATATATATATATATATATATATATATATATATATATATATATATATATATATATATATATATATATATATATATATATATATATATATATATATATATATATTTTATATTTATTAATTTTTATTAATTCTAATTTTTTTAAAATTTTAAATAGAAACAAATACGTATCACCGGATACCCGTACGAAAACCCGGATCCCGTAAAAGAATTTAGTCAAGATCTGTTACATCTAAAAGCATGAAACATCTATTATAAAAAAAAAACAACATGAAACATCTATTATAAAAAAAAAAAAAACATGAAACATCTTATATGCATGCATGACTAAAATTTCCATAAATTCCAACGATCTTGCTTCTACATCCCACCAATTCTCTTGCGTGCATTTACAAAGTTCGGAAAGAATTCACCGAAAATTAAGAACTTTGACAAGAACAAAAATGTGCAGCACATTTCCAATTCTCTCTTTTTATTTTGGGATAATGCTAAATTCTGTCCTAAAAACACATGTTAAAAATTTGTACTATAAAAATAAATAATAAAATTAATTCACAATTTACAAAATAATTTTTTATACAATAATTCTTACTAAAGGACATAAATCAGCATTGTCCAACTTTTTAAATATTATTATTTCAGTTCAAATTCATATTAGTGGTCAAGAACTTTAAAGACAATTTTATTCAAAATTAATATTTTGGACTTTTAAAATACATAGTCATTTATACATATTTATTTTATTTACTATATGTATGAATTAAATGTTCACAAATTCCAATAATTCCCCTGCTATATATCTAAACAATTTTAGGGAATGGTTTCATTTCTATGCATTTGTAGTTCACTAAAAATGAACACAATGAATAAATACGTGCAACACATTTCTAATTCACGCATCTAAACTTGGACTATAATGTGTTTTGTATTTAATTTTTATTCAAACCATTACATTAGTTTATTTTGACTAATTAAGGTTTGTAATAAGACCACTCTTTCTACATAAAATTCCAATTCACATTCCCATTATTTTATACACTATTTTTTATTCGATAAAGAATAGATGAATGCACTTAAAATTCATCCTCTTTATCATGAAGATTTAACTTTGATAATTCCAAAAATTGCATATTCTAAATTCTTATTACAGTAGTTTTTTTTATGGTGCTAATAAGACCATCCAGAGTGATAAAACAGATCAAACCTGATAAGCATATTCATTTTACTTGCATTTTAGTATGAGATGGATCAATAATTTAGACTCTCATTCTCTAATGTGTTTCTAATGTGCCAATACTATTCATTTTTATTTTTTCGTGAGTTTTTTCAGATACAAGTATGTATATAAGTTTTTGTGATTTTAGATTTAAAATATACATTGTCTGCAGATTTTCTCCGTCATACTCTCATTTTTTGTAAAACGGATCTAAATTTTAGTTACACATCCTCAATTATATCTGCCCCATCCCATAAAGAATTTTACGAGACGGGCCTAAGCGGAGTGACATGCCCGGTTTATCACCCCTTTCCTTAGTTAGACTATTTGCACCCTATCTATACCATATGGTCTCCTCTTCATCACCACTAAATCTTGTAGTTATTGTATTTGAAAAAAAAAGCTAAAATTTGAAAAAGAAAATAGAACCTGCACTACGTTGTAAATTAGTTACACAAAAATAAAAATCCAACATTATTTTCTATTATAATGAGACTTATGATTTTTCATTAAATATGTAAAATTAAAAATGAAAAGTATACGTATAGGTTTATGTATAGATACACACCCTGCAAATTGATAATTAACCCTATATAAGCAAACTGCCATAAAATGCCAATCTAGAATTCTGCCCATTAAATCTCAGCCCTTCCTTCCTTATCATACTACACTTCCATCTATATTATCTTTCTACTTCCTTCTCCTATTTTTCTTCCTCTATCAACTTTCCTCAATGTTCTTGCACTCTTCATTATCCTCAGTTCTCTGAAATTATCACTTTTTTTCTTCCAGTTTCAATAACCTCTTAAACAAAGACATTAAAAACTCTTTCTCTATATCATCTTCGATTTCCCAAGTTCATTAAAAGCACCTGCTTTTTATTCTCTGGTAAATTAACTTTTCTGCTGAACAATTATTATTTATATACCCATAAAGCTTCAATTTCATTTCCGTTTCTTTGTCGATAATAGAAGAATCGAAAATGGCACCAAGATACAGTCGCGGAAAGGCCAAGGGAGAAAAGAAGAAGAAGGAAGAAAAGGGTAACAGAATTTCTAATTCGGAGTTATTCTTATTCTTATTCAATTTAGTAACTTCAAATAACTTAAGCACTTAAATTCAGAGCTTATAGAATTAAGCACTTATTTTTGTTGTTGTTGTTTTGCAGTTCTTCCTGTTGTCATGGATATCACAGTGAACCTTCTAGATGAAACTAGTGTGGTTCTGAAGGTTTGTTTTAATTTTTTTAATTAATTTCGGAAGAGATTAAAGAAATACTGATATTAATGTCATTATATTATATCTATGGTGTAATCTTGTGTCATTCCTACTTGAGTTAGGCTTAAACAAGTATTTGAATTTTTTGAATTTCTAATTTCTGTAATACGTGTGTTTCACTTTATAATAATGTTTGGCTTTTTTTTTTTGTATATATAAATATATAAATATATTTCAGAGAAGCGTGTATATATGTTAATATTGATAGAAATAGAATACAAGTGTATGGATATAATATGTTGACAAAAAATAAATGACTTTTTCTTTAACTAAAATACAAAATATAATTTTGCAATTTTCTGTTAAGTAGATTGAATATTTGAAAACTTCCACTTACTATGAAGAATTTGGATTTTCCTCTCGTTTTCAATTCAATTTTCTTTAGCTTTAGCTTTCACGACTTTGTTACTATTTTTATTTATTTATATTATTATTATTGTTAATTTTATATTATTATTTTTATTTATATATTTTGAAGCAGGGAATATCAACGGATAGAATAATAGATGTTCGTCGGCTTTTATCGGTGAATACGGAGACTTGTTACATTACCAACTTTTCCCTATCACATGAGGTAAAAATTGTACAATTATAATTTTAATAATTTTTAAAGAAATAGAAAAATAGAAAATGAAAAATATTTTGTAAGTATGTCACATGTGTGTTGGTGTATTTATTAACAAATTATTTGACTTTTTTTTGACCTACCTATACTCTGCTGTGGTAGGCTGGTAGCCAACCCAAAGCACCCATCGTAATCTCAGGAAAACATAAAAAGAATAAATTTAAATTTTTATATTCTCTAGAAAACCACAAATAAATATCGACCTCATGAATATTTAGATAACGGTTTTTTTGTCAGATATATAAAAAATAAAATAAAAAAAATATTTATATATTTTTAAAATAATTATATATATATTTTGGGTTATTTAAGAGATAATTTGATTTATTCTGTAAAAAAAATCAGATAATATATATTCATATTTTGATAATGTAATATATTACAGATAAGAGGGACACGTTTGAAGGATACGGTGGACGTGTCCGCACTGAAGCCATGCCTCCTCACTTTAGTTGAAGGTTCTCTCTCTATCCAATTTTTATTTTTGGGTATAATTTTTATTTATTTAAAGAGAGAAAAATGAAAAAAAGCGTTACGACGTCGTTAAGCTGATTTTGTATTTGTTGAGCGCGCAGAGGATTACGATGAGGAAGGTGCGGTGGCTCACGTGCGAAGACTATTGGACATTGTGGCCTGCACCACCAGCTTCGGTCTGTCGTCTCCGCCGAAGAATGGTGCGAAGTCGAGCAAATCTCAACCGCCTCCGGCGAAGCAATCGCCGAAAGACGCTGTGGCGGTGGACGGAGATGGAGAGATAAGCCACTCGTGCCCTAAGCTGGATAGTTTTTACGAGTTTTTTTCTCTTTCAGATCTCACCGCGCCTCTTCAATGTACACAATTCTACTTCTCATTCTTCTTCTTTGCCAATTTTTTGTTCATATTCTCAGTGTGATTTTGATTTCGATGATGATGATAATGTGTGAATGGATGAATGCAGATGTGAAGAAAGCTTCGAGGAGAAACGTGGAGGAGATTTCGGAGGAGGATCATCTCTTCTCGCTCGATGTAAGTATTTTTGCCTTTCAATTTCTCATCGCGCGTTAATTAATTTTAAATTTAACGACACGCGCGTGTCTATGTTCGTTTGAATTTTTTTCTTTTTTTTTGGGCTACTTCAATGATTTTTTAAATATTAAACGTGTAAAATGTTATATTTATTTTAATTTCATACAACTTTATTGTTTTTTTAATTATTTATTTTAAAATTAAAAAAAACTTTTATATTTAAGTTATTCATCATTTTAAAATTTGATTTTTTGTTAATTTTATTCTAATTATAACAAAATGTGATAAAATTAATGAAATAATAATTTTTATATACTTTATTTTGAAGTAAAATATATACTCTACAAATATGGCAAGTGTAGACTTTGGGAAATAATTTGATAAGATAATGATAGATAAAATGTTTGAATCTACAGAAGAATAATGTTCAAACATTTTAAAAAGATAAAAGACTAAAACAAATAAAAAATATTAATGTCCGCCGCCATTGTTAAGTTTTATCTCTTCCAAACTTACTTTTTCCATTTTGCGCCAAACATGCTAATGGTGTGCTGTGTTCTCAGGTGAAGGTGTGTAACGGGAAAGTGGTGCACGTTGAGGCTTGCAGAAAGGGATTTTACAGTGTTGGGAAGCAGAGGATTCTGTGTCATAATCTCGTTGATTTGTTGAGACAAATTAGCAGAGCTTTTGACAATGTTAGTGCTCTTTCCACTATTTGTCTCTTTAATTTAACTTAGTTTAAGACAATTAATTATTACAGTAAAGTATATAATTTAGTATTAAAAATAAATGTTACCTTGTGTTGCTTTAATGTGTGAAATTTCCATTTTCAAATGTTCTAATGAAATAGTATAATTTGGTATTTTTAAATTGTTAGAGACATTGTATTGGATTTCAAAATTATGTATATACTCTTGTATAACTATTGAGAGAGATTTGAGCAAAATATTGTCCTGAAAATTAATTGAAATTTAAAACACAAGAACTTCTCCGTTACAACTTCGTAAAGTTATCAAATTTTGCTTCTCAATTTGCAGGCTTATGATGATCTCTTGAAGGCATTTTCAGAACGTAACAAGGTATGGAATAACTTCCCTTTTTATGTATTTCTTATTTATAATGCAAAATTTGCCAAAGCTAGTAAAAGAAGCATAGAACATGTTAGTGACTTTGATTGGCCCGTAAAAATCCTGCTTACCGTGACTTATGCTCTCTGCTTCATTTTCTTTTGTCCTCAGTTTGGAAATCTTCCCTATGGCTTCAGATCCAACACGTGGCTTGTTCCTCCTGTTGCAGCACAATCACCATCATCTTTTCCCCCTCTTCCCGTGGAAGATGAAAATTGGGGAGGAAATGGTGGTGGTCTTGGAAGAGATGGAGAGTACGATTTGATTCCTTGGGCCAATAAGTTTTCTTATATTGCATCTATGCCCTGCAAGACCGCCGAAGAAAGACAAGTTCGTGATAGAAAAGCATTTCTTCTGCACAGTCTGTTTGTTGATGTTGCCATTTTCAGAGCAATTAGGGCTGTTAAACATGTTTTGGAAGATCCCAGTTTTAGCTGCTCAGCAGCAGAAAATGATATTTACAGTGAGATAGCAGGTGACTTGAGGATTAGAGTCTTGAAAGATGGTTCTGTTGCAAGCTGTAAGATTGATTCCAAAATTGATGGAGTTGAAGCTACAGGAGTAAATCAAAAGGATCTAGTCGAACGGAATTTACTGAAAGGGATCACTGCAGATGAAAATACTGCCGCCCATGTATGATATTTTTATATAGATAAAGATTAAGATTGGTTAAATTAGTGCTTTGGCTGCTACTTTGCCTTTCATAGAATTGATATATATCTCACATTTAATGTGCAGGATATTACCACTCTAGGTGTTGTTTACGTAAGATATTGTGGTTATGTGGTTGTTGTGAAAGTTGAAGGTGAAGCTGATGAAAAAGTCAATTCTTCATCTCTTCAAAATAATGATTTGTTTGATCAGCCAGAGGGTGGGGCCAACGCACTGAATATTAACAGGTACCTGAACCCTTTTGCATTACACACTTTTTCTAGTTTTAGGCTTTACGTAATGTATATATTTTATGAAGTGTTAAGAGTCCCACATCGGACAATATATGACCTGAACATAATTTATAAGTGGGGGTAATCCTCACCCTTCCAACCGTTGGGCATTTATTTTGATGAATTTTTGAGCTTTCCTCACTTTTACATTAGAATTTATTGTCAGAGTGAACAGTACTCCTAGATATTTTGGATGACTTATAAATTACATTTTGGTTCTAGCTTTTGTGTTTCTCTTTTTTAAAATTTACATTATGACTCTCTTTGATACATCTTACTGATCTCATCTAGTGGGACAAGGCTTTTTGTTATTATTTTCTAGATTTGGTTCTATTTCTAATTTTTTTTCAGACATCATATCAGTTGTTTGAGCTTTGTTTTATTGCATACCTTCTCATTCATCGATTGACAATAGGGCCTGAAATTGTTTTGTTGTTCCTTGCAGCTTAAGATTTCTTCTTCACAGTACAGCCCTACCTGAGAACAATAAACAAATGACTGAGATACAAATGTTTGAAAGTAAAGAGCTTGGCGGTACTGATGCTTTTGTAGAAAAGCTGATTAAAAAAAGCCTTACTAAGCTTGAGGAAGAAGAACTGAGTTCGGATTATTTTGTAAGATGGGAACTAGGTGCTTGCTGGGTACAACATTTGCAAGACCAAAACAGTACAGAAAAAGATAAGAAACCATCTTTGGAGAAGACTAACAATGAAATGAAGGTTGAGGGTCTTGGGAAACCCCTGAAAGCCCTCAAGAATAATAAAAAGAAATCTGATTCAAGCAATCCAAATTTTGCATCTGAACATTCAAAATCTAATCTCGCGGCTGAAAATGCTGCATTATCCTCAAGTGAATCCCAGCATGAAACTGCAGCAGCTGAGAATGAGCTTGTGCTGAAACGGATGCTATCTGAGGAAGCTTTCACCAGATTGAAGGAATCAGGAACTGGACTTCACAGCAAGGTATATTCTTTATGTAACAATGTATTTTCTAGTTCTATAACAACCAAAACAATCTATTTCATCCGGTGTCTGAACCAAACTATTCTTTCTTATTGACAGTCTATACAAGATTTGGTCGACTTATCTCAGAAATATTACATGGATGTTGCTATCCCAAAACTGGTAACTATAGTGCTTTAGTTCATTGGTTGGCTGCAAGTCTTCTTTTTAATATAACCCTTGTGGTTTTATGATAGCGTTAATTATGCAATGCAGGTAGCAGATTTTGGCTCATTGGAACTTTCTCCAGTTGATGGTCGAACGCTAACTGATTTTATGCATACTAGGGGTCTGCGAATGCGATCTCTTGGACATGTTGTAAGTGCTCTGAGCAGTATTTACTTGTCCTCTTTGTTGTCAAATAGGGTGTTCCTTTTTCATGTTTCTTCTGCAGTCCACATTCATAACATGGCATTCATTAGTGTTTCATTGACATCTATATAATAGCACACTAGCTCTGAAAATATGTCTTTAGGGATTGTAATTGTAAACGTTGGCCTCTCAGTTCATGCCAAATTAAAATACTTTATATTTGCATAGAAGTTTCTATTTTTTCCCTTTTATTATCTGACACATCTTTTTAGAAGGTTTTGTGCAGGATTCTGTTATAGTTTTATGATAATGTATGTGAGCTTTTCCATGTTATATGATGTGTGAATGTTGCTTATCTTCACAGGTCAAGCTTTCTGAAAAACTTTCACATGTGCAATCACTTTGCATTCATGAGATGATAGTTCGAGCTTTCAAGCACATCCTGAGGGCAGTTATTTCTGCAGTTGTTGACAAGGAGAAAACGGCTTCATCAATAGCTGGTGCATTGAATTTGCTGCTTGGTGTTCCTGAAAATAGAGAAACAGATGAATCATGCGATGTCCACCCTCTTGTGTGGAAATGGCTAGAGAGATTTTTGAAGAAACGATTTGACTGGGATCTTAACAGGTTGAACTATAAAGATGTGAGGAAATTTGCAATTCTCCGTGGCTTGTGTCACAAGGTAATTGAGTCTGGAAGCCATTAGTAATAGTTATACTGTGGGTTCTGTTATAACTTCCTCTATCATTAAGATTACATTATTATTAAGTACTCCCTCTTTCCCAAATTATATGACGTTTTGGCCATTTTGCACAAATTAAAAAATGTAGTTAATTTTGTTTGGAAAAGTTAAATTATGAGATGCTTTATAAAATGATCCTTTGTTAAATGCATGCGAAAGAGAAATTTAAAGAATTGAAAGAAGAGAGAGTAACAATTAGTAGAGGATAGAAATAAAATCATTAATGTTTCACTGAAATTGTAGAATGACTTATAATTTGGTCCATTTTTTTGTACAAAGTGACTTATAATTTAGAACCTACTACGGTGGTAGTAATATATTGTCAACTTTTGCGATTCACTATGGCAAGTATTCGTTGGTTGTCAGTTTAGTTTGAGTTTCTACAAAAATTTATAGGGGCCTGTTGAGGTACATATAGATTAACATGAGACTGACTGAATCAGTCAATACTAATAGACTAGGCCTAAGATTATAATTGTCACTGAGTTATTGATCATTGACAGTTATTTCTTATCATCATTTTCTGTGATAGGTGGGAATTGAGCTCGTTCCAAGGGATTTCGACATGGATTCTCCATTTCCCTTTCAAAAGTCTGATATTGTCAGCTTGGTTGCAGTTCACAAGGTAGCAGACAATTTGAATATAGGTTCTCTCACATAATGTTTTGAAGATTATTTGATAGGCGCTAACTTATTTATCGTTTATGCTGATCTTTTTCAGCAAGCAGCATGCTCATCTGCAGATGGAAGGCAGCTCCTGGAGTCCTCCAAAACAGCTTTAGACAAGGGAAAACTTGAAGATGCTGTTACCTATGGGACAAAGGTATCTGTAGGCAGAGCCCTTTCATTGCAAATCTTCAAATTATTGAAAAGTTTTTCAACATTCAATATCTATCCTACTGAAATTGTCATATGTTATCTGCTTTAATTTATGGTAACAGGCTCTTGCGAAGCTTGTAGCAGTTTGTGGTCCCTACCATCGGATGACAGCGGGAGCATACAGCCTCCTTGCTGTAGTTTTATATCATACTGGAGACTTCAATCAGGTTTTTTAATCTCTTTTATGTTTTGGCATTGGTAGACATTATTTCATCAAGCCTTAGATACATTTCAGTTTTAGTTTTTATGCTTCTATACCAATCCCGAAAGTTGTCTAGCTGTATGAGTTGGGATACAGAAGAAGTATAATTATATAAGATGTCCAGGGCTCGAACCCTGCAAGGCTGTGACTAACAAATCCCCCCCCCCCCCCCCCCCAAACAAATATGCTAGTAACAATATGTCTATAAGAAAAATGCATCTATACCAAAATATCTAATTTACTTTTTTATGTTTGTCGAATCCCAAATTTGATTTCAGTTCATCAAGCTGCTTACTTTATTACAGGCTACAATTTATCAACAAAAAGCTTTGGATATCAATGAGAGAGAGTTAGGTTTGGATCATCCCGATACCATGAAGAGCTATGGGGATCTTGCTGTGTTCTATTACAGACTTCAGCACACTGAGCTGGCTCTTAAGTATGTTAACAGTTGTACAGTATTATGGTATATAGATTTAAGTGGGTTTTTAAAGTTCGGTTTGGTCTGGAGTTGATATATACTTGTAATGTTTTAACTCGAGGAAGAATAATTTATAGGAAATGCTAGCAAGTGCCCCGTTAAGAAGTCCAGAAAGGAAATTTTATCTAGGGAATGGTGCATTCAACACCTTGAAACTTTAGAAATTGACATTTTCTACATAAAACGTATCATTTATTTCCTTTTTTGACTTCTCAACAAGTGTGCTAAGGGCACTATTTAGTATGACCCTAATTTATTGAGTGAAAACATGTTTACAGATAAAGAGAAAGATTGAATAGCCTTACTTCTCGTGTCCTACCTTAACTGAACTATATTTGTATTAATTTTCACTAGTGTAAAGATTGGGTTCAAAGTTTTGTAATAATATTAATTGTTATATTTAATTTTTCTTCTGATTTATTGCTTTACTGCTTGTCTCTGCAATCAGATATGTGAAGCGTGCTTTATACCTTTTGCATCTGACATGTGGCCCGTCTCATCCAAATACTGCCGCAACCTACATTAATGTGGCTATGATGGAGGAAGGTCTAGGAAATGTACATGTTGCTCTCAGATATCTTCACAAAGCATTAAAGTGCAACCAGAAATTACTTGGTGCAGATCATATTCAGGTTTTATTTTGTTCATTTATTTCCTGTTATTTCCATAGTTTGAAGTTTCTATTCCCAAGCAATCCTACGTATTACTTAAATTCTACATTGAATGTTTATGCTAAGAGTCCCGCATTTGATGAGAAATGACATGACCATATGTTTATAAGTGAGGGAAATCCTCATCTTACAAGCTAGTTTTGTAAGGCTGGGTTAGGCTCAACCCAAATTTTAAGAGTTTCCTTACACATAATTTTCACAATATGCTTTATAGTAATGGGTGATACTAATAGGTTAAAATTGTTGATTTTGCTTTACTATAAATTGCTGATGATTTTACTATTTAAATACCAGTGGCAATTATATTGAAATGAACTCAAAATATATCAGTGCTTAAAGAAGTCAAAATAATAATTATAACCAATAGTCTTGTATTACTTATGTAATAAAGCTTCTCATTTGTGGATAACATTTGCATCTTTTTGACTGCTGATTCATTGCAGACAGCTGCAAGTTATCATGCAATAGCAATAGCACTCTCGTTGATGGAAGCATATCCATTGAGTGTGCAGCATGAGCAAACAACTTTGCAAATTTTGCGGGCAAAGCTTGGCCCTGATGACTTGCGAACACAGGTATATTGTCACATTTAAGCTTCTATGAGCTACAAACACTAGTTGGCTTAGAAGATATGGTACTATAAAAAATAATAAAACACAGCTTAGTGGTTAACTGTTCTATCGTCAGTATATTGAAGTCTTAAATGATGTCATAAAGAAGTGTTTGAATATAAAATTAGTAATCAACCATATTATAGCTGGTAGATTGAAGTCTTAAACGGTATCACTTAACAATGTTTGAATAGTCTGCATTATCATCATTATGAATATTTACATGACATCGTATGTTGCTAAAGGTGTCATTTCTGTTTCTTCTTAAAACAACATACAAACTATTATATTTCTTTTGCATAATATATTAATCTTTAGTTTCTTAATGAATTCTATAGGATGCTGCAGCTTGGCTTGAGTATTTTGAATCCAAGGCTTTTGAACAGCAAGAAGCTGCTCGAAATGGTACAAGAAAACCTGATGCATCAATAGCTAGCAAAGGCCATCTAAGGTATAGTAAAATAACCTCGGAATTTTGATTTCATACTTAATTTATTAATTTATGCATCAGGGTTCAGGAATTACTCATGTATGTAATAATGCATACTTCCCTTAGCGTTATTTGATGGAGTAACTTTTTTACATTTAATATAAATTTAAGATGAATGTTTGTTACGTTCTTTGAAGCTTTTTGTCAATGACTGTTGTTAATACAGTTCTCCTGGTGTTCTTATGGTTAGTGGAAGAATCTCAGTTTTGTTGACCAATGGTGAAATTATTTCTTGTATGTTGTATGCAATCATGAATACACTTGACATTTGAAAAGGACTTTGCGTCAATTCTAATACATTGGACACAGTGCAGACATAGACACTTCAACAAAACAAAACTTAATCTGCATTGGGCTCATAAGTGCTTGAAGTAGACATAACTCCTACTTTATGTGCTGTTCATAGAGGGCTATGATATACGTAATTTCAATAGAACTGATCTATTTATGTATGTCGTATATATCTGATATTTGTATGATACTTTTACATACCCCTTTTGTAATGATTTTTTATATTTCTGTGGAATTTGTCAGTGTGTCGGATCTTCTTGACTACATTAATCCTAATCACGATACCAAAGGGAGAGACGCAGCAGCAAAGAGAAGAAACCAGGTAACAACGTGTCCTCTAGATTTACTGGACTTAATAATTGTCAGTAGTTTGAGTCTTTAAGACCTAGGAAAATATATAGAAAAGTTGTCTAATTAACGGATACTATTTCCTACGCTCTGAACATACATTTTCTTACATTGCTCTAAATGTTTGTCTCGGCATTTTTAGGGTTTGATTAGTGTGGAACTATTGATTGCCTTTATTTAACTTGTCCAAAACCCATCAAATGGATTTTCTATTATGTATTGACTATTGAGAAAATATTTTAAAGCAGTAATATGTCGGGTAAACAAAAAAGCTTATTATCTGGCTCATATGATTTCTTTCTCTCTACTTTAAGGATTGCTTTAAAGCTGTATGATACAGACTGCAATAATAAAACCAATCTTAAATTTAAAGTTACCAATACTTCTTTTGCAAAATACTAATTCAAATAGGTAACTTAATTTCTGAGTGGAGAAAGATGAACAAAGGAAGTAGTAAAGATTCTCAAGAATTTATAAAATACATGCCTTGGTAATTTGGTACTGTATAGAGAGAAATCTGGCTAATGGTCTATCTTGTAGGACTAACTATTATTAAAATTGTTGTACTCATGATATCAATTATAAATGGTAACATTGAACATACAACTTATTCATCTTCTCCATTTCTGTATTTTCTTTATACTATAAAGAGATGTAAATAGCATGGAATGTGCTTCAAAATCAATTTAATAAACCTTTTGGATGGAATTTTTCTTGCCTTTGAAACTATTACTCATCTCATTAGAGTGAGAACTGAGACTTTCATATTTTTTTAATTGTGTCAGGTGAGAGCGATATCCTACCAGAACAATGTCTCAGTAAGTTCTGATGAATCTTCAAAAGAAATTCAAAAAGAGGCTTCAGATGAAGAGTTACATATACCTGAACTAGAAGGTAGTGCAGAATCTGAGAATGAGAGCAACTCGGCACCTGAACCAGAACAGCCAATTTTAGAAAAGATCCCAGATGAAAAGCCACAAACTTCTAATGAATTATTGTCTGAAGCACATCCTGACGGAGATGATGGATGGCAATCAGTTCAAAGACCAAGATCAGCTGGATCATATGGCCGGCGACTGAAACAAAGACGGGCAACACTTGGCAAAGTTCATAGTTACCAGAAAAATGTTGAAGTTGGCACTGAATATCCTTCGGTAAAGAGTGCTAATCAGAATAGTAGGCATTATTTCTTGAAGAAGCGGACAGCACACCACGGGGGCTATGCAGATAACCGCGCTGTAAACATAACTCAAGGCACTAAATTTGGAAGGAAAGCAGGCAAGACTGTTGTTGCATACAGGGTCAAGTCTACACCCTCTGCTCCTATAACTGTTGCAAATGAAACATTAGAGATTTGTGACAAGGAACCTGATTCAATTGATGTTAATCCAGTTAAGACTTCTATAGTCAGTCTTGGAAAAAGTCCTTCGTACAAGGAAGTAGCCTTGGCTCCTCCTGGGACAATCTCCAAGTTGCAGGTCTATAATCCTCAAAGTGAGACTTCTGTTTGTCACGAACATGATGTTGGAAAGCATGAAGAGGAAAATGTTGAAGTTCAGAGAAACATCAATCCAACTCCAAAAGAAGCAAAGAATGTGTTTAAAGAGAAGTCTGATGATTCTTTATCTGATTCTGTAGAAGATTCACAAGACGATACTGTAGTTTCTACTGAGAAGAAAGAAGAAACTCAGTTGAATAAAGTTGTGCAAGATAATTGTGTGGCAGCTGAGGGGCTTGAATCTGGGGACCTTGAAGCACAAGGAGCTGTTGATAACAGCGTAATGATTGATGCAGTTGAGGATGCTGTGGACTCTTACAAACAAGAACTTGTTGCAAATAATCCGCCTTGCAGTTTTGAACCTTCTGATAATACAAGTTCTAGCCAAATTGGTGGTGAGGATTTAGGGGTCAATTTATTATCACCTAGTCAGAGTCAAGCTGGAGGAATACCGTATAAGAAATTGTCTGCATCAGCAGCTCCATTCAACCCATCACCAGCCATTGCACGCGCTACACCTATTGCCATTAATATGACTCATCCTTCTGGTCCTGGTGCTGTTCCAGTTGGTCCCTGGCCAGTAAACATGAATGTTCACCCCGGACCTGTTAGCCCAATGTGTTCCTCTCCTCACCATGCATATCCATCACCTCCAACAACGCCAAACATGATACAACCATTGCCATTCATGTATCCTCCTTATTCTCAACCTCAGTCAGTACAAACCAGCAGTGCCTTTCATGCCAATCATTTTACATGGCAGTGTAATTTGAACCCCGTCATATCTAAGTTTGGTCCTGGTGCTATTTGGACCGGCTGTCATCCTGTGGAGTTTCCTCGTCCAGTACCTATTGTTGAATCAATCCCTGATATCATTTCCGAGCCACAGGTGCAGTTTCATACAGCTGAAAGTCCAAGTTTAGCTCCAGTTCTTGTTGAGGACGTTGATAAGGTTGGGGATCCTAATAAAGAGGTAAAAACTTTAGGTTTGGAGATAAGTGAAGATGAACTGGTGAGAGTTGGTTCAGAAAGTATTAAAGAAAATGGTAATCCAAATTTTCCTGGAACCAACAATGCTGGGAACGAGCCAAACCAAAATGTTGGCTCCAACAGCAACACTAGCTGTAGTGAAATGAACATGGATGATGAGAAAACATTCAGCATTTTGATTCGGGGAAGAAGAAACCGGAAGCAAACTCTGAGAATGCCAATAAGTTTACTTACTCGACCCCATGGCTCTCAATCATTTAAGGTTATCTATAACCGTGTCGTTAGAGGAAGTGATTCTCCGAGGTCCATAAATTTCTCTTCTAGTAAACATTGTACAGCCACTGCTTAACCTTACTGTACTTTGTTATTGCTAATGAGTTGTAGCACTAGCAGTTATTGTGGATATAAAAGGATTCTGCCTCAAAAGCTCTCATGAAGGATCGCGGTATTTCATCATTTGGGGATTCATTGCAAACTGCTCTGCCTTATGTGCTCAGTTTTATAGCTGCAGTATGCCACTATCTTTTGGGATGTTTTTGGTAGGTCTTTCAATACCATACCTTCGAATCAGCTGAAGCTAACTCAGTATATTTCCAGTTTGAAAAAACGGAATCAATGAATTCTTTTGTCCAGGCAAATCATATTTGACTGACAAAATCATTCAAATTCATGAAATGTTGCAGATGTCTCTGTTTTTGCTTAAATTATGTTGAAATTGCTCGTGGAACAGCATTCACTAATCATCTTGCTCAGTCTGCGGGTTCATTGTAGTCAGTTTTGGGGTTTCAGAGGCACCTTCAAGGTGATTTTTTTTATGTAGTTAGACAATTTTGAAATAATGAATTACGGAGCCAAGAGACAGTTAATTATTATTACTATTTTGTTAAACTATTTTCATTGATTTTGATAACTAATTTGGTTCAGTTGTATATACATTCGTAATATTTAATATTGTTAGGTGATAGTGGTTCTATTTTGTCTGTTGATTTGTCATTGAATTGTTACTATTGAAATAATGTGAAGGAGCATATTCATGAAGATCATTGATTGTACTTTGTTAGATGGTAATGGTTCCTTTTTATTGGTTTTCTATTCGTTGAAATCACAACTGACTTGCTACTGAATAGTAGTAGCTCGTTACAAATTGTCTTGAAGGAATGTTATGAATGTCATCTTTTGTCCAAAATAAGATTACAATATAGTATCTGGTTTTTGACTTCCAATACCCATTCTCCAGAAAAGCTACAAATTACAAAGTGCAACTCTAAACAGAAGCACTTCGGAATTGTGATTGCCATTTTTGACCAAACCCAAAGAAAAAAACTAGTAAACAAGTGCTCAATCCCCTTCTTAAGTTAGAAAAAATCCAAACACTCCAACTAGGAAAACTTTTGGTTGGTTGTCTGCATTTTACTCTATATGTACTTGGTCACAAGAAATACTCCTTCAGATATTGTCATTTTAACAAATAAAATTTGTTTTAAGATGAATGTCATTCTTATTTTTCAATTTAGAAATAATTGTTATTTTGCTAATTGTGTCCTTTAATCTCTACCGCTTCCAACACATGAATTAGTTTAATAAAAAATATAATGTCTTGTGACAATATTATTGTATTTCTTAATGTGTACAAAAACTTTAAACATATTTCTTTTTGATATGGATAGAATAGTTAAGATATGTGAAAAATAACTATCCATACACGAATTAGTGTATGACTTAATATGATTGTTTGTCGATACAATTGACAATGCGTGTGAAATGTGTTCACCTTGCGAATTTGATATCACATCTTTGAAAATTCAAAATTGTCCTTCTTGCATCTCCGAATGCACCCAAAATTATGTCAACCCTTTATTTTCCGAGTTTCACTCCAATTTTAAATATTATGGTCCGAAGATGTATCTATGTATACTATTTAGATGCATTCGTATATGTATATCTCAATAACCCCTGAATCATTTTAGGACATCACCATTGTCCTAATAGTTTTTTGAGGCCAACTTACAGTAAAGTAAGAGTCTTGCTAAGAGTGTTCTAAGAATACTATTTAAGGATTGCAAATAAAGAAAATACCCTATAAAAAGTTAGTCATTTCAATTTTCAATGCATTAAATAAACATATTTTCAAGAAAAAATTTCTGCTTTAAGATTTTAAAGAATGTCCATTGGGTACTCGTTAGCTTTTCCTTAAAGTAAAATCAAAGTAAAATGAAGTTGTATTAAAGTTAAATAAAAGCAAAAAGTCTTAAAATTAATATAAAAAAAATCAATATCATGCATAACATTTGTCCAAAAATACAAAAAATTTATACATCCTAAGGTAAACTAACTACTAGTTATGTCTAATCACCTACCTCCTCCTCCACCTGTATTGCATGACATGTCGTAACTCGGCAATCATGTGCTCTACGAGGGCCAACTAATGAATGTTATTTTCAAAGAGTCATGTCTCTATTGCTCCTTTATCCATCTTTGCAACACACGCACATAGACAATTGTCACGCTTTCTACATGCTTATCCTGAACCTCAAATACCTCCTGCTTAGTTGGCCTAAGTGGCCCTCAAGGTGCGTTTGGCGCCATGATAGGATGTAACATCCTATGGAACCATGTCATGTAGCCCTCAACAACAATCCAGTGTACAAGAGTTGGTCCCCTGCGATACTCCTCTGGTACCAGGTGGCTCCCAAAATCATCCAGTATCGCCCGTAAATCTATGTGGTAGACGCCGAGAGGAGCAGACTCATGGGGAGGTCTCGAAACACTACTACAAAATAGATCTTTCGTAACATCTATTTTACAATGGTTTTCCTGTTAACTGTGGTAATAATTTTTTTTTTGTATTTACTAAAAGACATTTCACAACGGTTATAGGTATCAATTGTGGTAAAAAGTGACACCTGATCATACGTTCGAATCCTAGCACCTACAATTTTGTTTTTTTATTAATTTTTAAGCCATTTTTCACCACAATTGAAACTTTCAACAATGGCGAAAGGTGGCGCCTGGTCACGAGTTCGAATCCTAGCACCTATAATTTTATATTAATTTATTTATTAAAAGACATACAATAATGGTTGCTTAAGGTTACGATTGTGATAGGTTGAGACATACATCAAAAGTTGTTTAAAGTAACTGTTGTGATAGGTACATTTTTTTTAATTTATTAAAGTGAGCGTGTTTATTGAGTTTCTTCGTTGTTCTTAAATAAATATTTATCGTCCATTTAGTGAGTATCAAGACTCAAGACACTAGCATTGGTGATTCGCGTGAAAACTAAATTCGAGATGATCTTCCAACTTATACGAACTTCATCTTCTACCTCTAAACATATTCTTTCATTTACGACTCTATTTCTCCATTAAACCAAGCTTGAAAATATCATTTCTTCCATAAACAAAACTTGAAAATATCATTTCTTTCATTACAAATTTAAGAACTCCACCACCTCTTCTCCAACTTGAACAAGACAAGGAAAACATAGATTCATGTTAGCAATGTTAGTTGTTTTTGTTCTTGTTTGTTGCTTTTGTTGTTGTTGTTGTTGTTGTTGTGTTATTGTTGTTGTTGTTATTGTTGTTGTTGTTGTTGTTATTCTTGTTGTTCTTCTTATTTTTCTTGTTGTTGTTATTGTTGCTTTTTTTGTTGTAGTTCTTGTTGTTCTCGTTTTTGTTCTTGTTGTTCAATTGTTGCATTTTTTATTTTATTAAAAGACATACTACAACAATTTTTTAAAGTAACCGTTGAGATAAGTTGAGACATACAACAACGGTTGTTTAAGGTAACCATTGTGGTAGGTAGCACACTATTTTACTTATAATCACGGTCGCAAGACCGTGGTGAAAAAATTCATACATATAATCCCATCTTATCTTACAATGGTTGGTCCAACGTAGTTGTATCTCTTTTCAAACCATTGTGATAGATTTTTTCCGTACTAGTGAAATAATCTGCAAGTAGGAAAGCTGGCACATCAGTCGCTCGGGAAGATAGGGATACATATGAGATGACCCAAATGTCAGTTATCCAAAGTGTAAATAAATGACTTCAAATTGATGTGTATGGTGGTGACCATCGTATGGGCAAAAGCAAACATCATCTGCTACCATACAGTCAAGAGAAAATTTGAATGGCTCAACCATACCATTCTCTATATACGAAACAAAAGCGGTTGCACGTGGCCAATTCTTGTTGTAGGGAGACACAACTTTTCACTCGATGATGTGAGAGAAGTGGGAGACGATGCATCCCTGTAAATTGTTTGTTCCAGACTGACCTAAGGACAAAGCATGACGTAATCCACTCCTGCATTTAGGACGGCCCAATAGTCCAAATCCAGTCCATTAAGGCCAATGGAACCATCTTTTCCTTTGCCCCTCAGTCGGGGAGAAATGGTCGACTAACCCCAAGGACAACTGCCCATCTCTGCCCTCTTTTGCACCTTTTCCATAAAATCATGGGGCATTCACCCAGAAACAACCCCGGAGTGCTCCTTCCCGGTATCACATCATGTCCGGTGTAACGGCTAGTCCAAGCAGGTATGCCCATTCCAACGGCTAGTTTTTGGAAGTTACCTATTTTTGGGGGATCCGCGATCCAGGCCCAAAATAAGAACCAATGGCCAAGTGTTGGGGGCATTATATAAACCCTCTCACATGAGAGGGCCAAGTATCAAATAATTCAACCTAAGAATACTCACTTTTGTACTTGTCCACTTCTCTCTCTATTACTTAATTTAGCATCAGAGTGCCTTGCATGTACATCCCTCATCTCATTGATAATCCAACATCGTCAACGTAGTTCGTGGCCCATTCATTGTTCTTGTTGTTCTTATTGTTGTTCTATTGTTACATTTTTATTTTATTGTATTAAAAGACATACAATAACAATTGTTTAAAGTAACCGTTGAGATAAGTTGAGACATACAACAACAGTTGTTTAAAGTAACCATTGTGGTATGTAGCACGTTATTTGACTTATAATCACAGTCGCACGACCGTGGTGGAAAACATCATACATATAATCCCATCTTATCTTACAATGGTTGGTCCAACATAGTGGTATCTCTTTTCCAACCATTGTGATAGGAGTTTTCCGTACTAATGAAATAATCTGCAAGTAGGCAAACTGACACATCACTCGTTCGTGTATATATGGATACATAAGAGATGACTCACATGTCAGTTATCCATAGTATAAAGAAATGATTTCAAATAGATGTGTATGGTGGTGACCATCCTATGGGCAAAAGAAAACATCATATGGTACCATACGGTAAAGAAAGACTTTGAATGGCTCAGCCAAACCATTCCTTCTATACAAAACAAAAGCAGCTGCACGTGGCCAGTTCTTATCATAGGCAGACACAAATTTTCACTCGTTGATGTAAGGGAAGTGGGAGATGATTCATCCCTGTAAATGGTTTGTTCCGGACTGTCCAAATGACTAAGCATGACCCAATTCACTCATGCATTTAGGATGTCCCAATAGTCCAAATTCAGCCATTAAGGCCAAGGGAACCATATTTTCCTCTGCCCCTCAGCCCGGGAGAGATGGTCGATTGACCCAAAGGATAATTGCCCATCTCTGCCCTCTTTTGCACCTATGCACGAAAATCACGGGGCATTCACCCAGAAACAACCTTGGAGTGCTCCTTCCCGGTATCACATCCTGTCTGATGTAACGGCTAGTCCGAGCAGGTATGTCCATTCCAATGGTTAGTTTCAGACAGTTACCTATTTTTAGGGGATCCGCGATCCAGACCCAAAATAGGGCCCAATGTCCAAGCGCTGAGGGCATTATATAAACCCTCTCACATGACAGGGCCAAGTATCAAATATTCAACATAGGAATACTCACTTTTGTACTTGCCCACTTCTCTCTCTATTACTTACTTTAGCATCAGAGTGCCTTGCAAGTACACTTCTTCTCTCCTTGATAATCCAACACCGTCAACGTAGTTTTAACGCCCAAATAATTATTTATTATTTTATTATTTAAGTATTTATTGTGGTTAGTCGGTATATTTAATGTTGTGGTTGATTTAATCGATAAGTCGGAAATTTAGTCGAAAGTCGTAGAAAATATTATAAGAAATAATAATATAGTTGTTGTGTTATTTGAGTAAGTGGGCTTGATATCGTGTGCGAATTAGTAAAATAGGGGGTGTTATGTTTAGGCCCATTAGAAATTATAATATTTAGTTAATTTAATAAAAAGAAATAAATATAAGTTATAGAAACAAAAAGAAAGAAACAGAAGTTGGAAAATAAGGAAGTAGAAGAGGAATTGGGAACTGTTATGCGAGCGTGAGAGAAAGTGAAGAGATTTCTGGAATCCGATCGTAAGAGCAACCTTCAATCAAATCTAAGGTAAGGGTGAGTTCGATTCTTATAATCGGGTATGAATTCAATATGATGATTGAGTTTGAAATTGGGTATTAGGTTATTAAATCTATACTGTTATGTAGAATTTGTATGTGGTTATTGTTCTGATTTTTAATGTGAAATTGGTGGTCTGATTGTTGATTTTGTGTTGGTATAAGTTATTCTGGTGTTGCTGGATTATTGCTGATAAAAACTATGTTGCGAAATTCTGGAAAAATTTCAATTCGGGGACGATGAGCAGAAGACTGGTGGGGATAATAGTCTGGTGGAAACAACATGGCGCATGCCATGTGGTATTATATATAATACAATATGTATTATATATAATATACATGGCGCAGGCCATGTGGTATTATATATAATACAATATGTATTATATATAATCCATGGCGCAGGCCATGGTGTATTATATATAATACAGGAGCATATATGGCGCAGGGGGGATAGGCCGTGAATGTGAGTGGGATATCATGGCCCAGGCCATGAATGTGAGTGGGAAAGGGTGGCGCAGGCCACCCTGTTGTGAGGGGAGGGACAAATTTCAATAAATCCCTAATTTTCTAATTAATTCAATTAATCTTTTATGGAATTAAATAAATTTTATGGTTTTATAAAATTATAGATTAATAGATTTATAAGGAGAAAGAAAATGGATAATGAAGATTAGCATTGTAAATACAGGTAGAATAATCAGTAAATAAACCTGTTCTAAAAATAATAATACTGTGTTATGCAGTTATCAGAGATGTTGCAGGTTTAGCCAATTTGACAGAAACAGTAGTAGCAGTCTATTTCCTAAGACAAATGAGTTTTAACGAAATTTAGAAAATTCCAGTTTTGTAATAAAGTCGTATTAATCGCAGAAAGTAGAAAACAATACTAGTTAGTCGGTTTAGCCGAATTAGGTGAAAAATGGAGTTGCTCGGAATTTAATGAAATTCGTCGGGGTAAGTCGGGTAATATGATAGTTGATTTTAATGAGTTGTTTTGCTGTAAATTATGTTGCCAAATGTTGCTACAAGTACAGCTGAGTTGATGTGTTGTTCCGGTTACGGAATTGTCTTAAGTTGATATGTTGTAGGCTTGTTAAGCCAAAGTTGAATATAAGTTGATTATGTTGAAAACATTGTCGTGTTGATCTTGTTATCATGTTGTCTGAGTTGTAGAGTTGTGTATGCATTTAAGTCATTTGCATTTGTCGGAGCCGTTGCTCACACCACGTTGGCCTGGATTGGCAATTTAAGTTGAAAGTTGAAGGCTTATGCCTTGATGCCTCGATAACCTGGCAATGATTTAAGTTGGGAGTTTTACTCCGATGGTACCATATGCATAATTAGTCGAGTCGCATTAAAGTTGCATTTTCCTTGAATTGTTTATGTTGATGCTTGATTGAAGTGGTGTTTTGTTTACGATCCTTATTCACTGTATTGTTTTCATATACTGCTTATAATTATCGTAACTCACCCCTTCTGTTGAATGTTGTCCTTATGTGACAACGTGCAGGTAATCCTGAGAAGTAGCCGGTTACCGTTGGTCGAGTCGGTGGTCAGTCGCTCTGATACGTAGCACTCGGGGGGTTTGTCGCGTGTCTGCTTTGTTGATCTTTTATTATTGTTGAATTTAATTAGTCGAAGAACTTAGAGTTGCTTAATTCTTATTTTAAAGTTGTTATTATGTTGTTTAAAGATGCTATGAATCAATTTATGAATCAGCTGCGTAATATTTTATGAAGTTGAACTATTGGAGTGAATGACGTTGTTTATATTGAATTTACGAAAAAGTATTATGTATTTAGTATGATTTCCTTAAATTGAAAACTGTTTAAAATTGAATATGTGATATCCCGTTTTGTAGAAAAAATTTGCGAACTCTAATTTTGTTTATATTTCGTGGGTAGTGTAACACCCTAATTTTTGCCCTAAGATTGTTTCGCATATCATCTGCATTTTGCATACCAAACAAGATCACACTGGTTCCGAGTTTCTCCTCAGATTGGGTCTATGCTTCGCAGGGGATCACCATTATTTTTACTGTTATATATTTGTTTATATTTACTGATTATTAACCAAAATACAAAAAAAATATGTTGCAGTGTTCTTCTTCTTCTCTGTGTTGCAGGTTTTTCAAAGACAGGGCAGTAATTTCATTCAGATGCGTTTGTTCAATCACAATGCGTTTTCAGATGGATGTTTGACCTAATCTGGTCAAACTACTAAAAGATTGTGTTGACTATCAGTTGTGTGTGCCAGTAATTCATTCATCAGGCAATGTGTTTCAAAGTACAAGTTAGGTTGCGTGACAGTTGTTTCTGTGCAAAATTTGGTTCGCTCATCAGGGCATAATCAGACGATTTTCAGATGACAGTTGGTCTGAGTTGACAATATCAGTGACTGTGGTGTTGGCAAGTGGTTCATTGGTTCTGTGTTGGCTGTGTACCAGTGGCTTGTGCAAGAAGAATCAGAATGTGTTGGGGCCTAAGACCAGTTTTCATATCCATTATTCAATAACCATTTCCATTGTTCCAAATTCATTTCTTTTTCCCAAATTTGATTCATTAACTTTGTTCTCGATTCCCGACTATTTTATCCCATTTTTACATTTTTTCAATTTCCATTATTGTTTTTATTTTGTCCATTTGGACATTAAAATACTTAATAAAGGATTAAACTCTTAAAAAATTTGTGACTTCTAACTTTGGACTTATGGTTACTATCCCGAACTTTTGGAGATTGGACTTAGATCTTCTAGGATTCCCTTTGCTCAAGTTGGAGTGGTTAAGAACCTTGGCCTCAAATGATGTCATTAACTTTTGAAGATGGAAGTCCGAATTTTGAAGATTTGTACATCGTGGTTTGGTAACTTCTTTCTTTATCTTTTAATTCAAGCATTAGGACTAGTCTCTTCATCTCCTCCCCATTCTTTAATTTTCAAAACTTCTTCCTATTTCAAAACCTTCTTGTTTTCTAAACTTAAAACATTTTCATAAACAAACCTTGATTTCGGTCAAGCGATTTTTAATCTTTTCCTTTTATTTTCTTAATCAAATATTAAGCCATGTAAATATATTAAAACCATTTTTGTACATACTTTAAAAAATACAAATCCATTCAATTGTTTTTGTGCCTTGTGCACCTTTCTTCTTTTCCATATGTTTAGATATGATTCATCCCTTTTAGCGGAATTATTCGCTAAGGGATGACGACTTATCTTTACATCTTAAAATCAATTCAACCCACTTATTCTTTTCAAACTTTGTACCACGAACTACGAGGTTTTGATCTCGCATTGCACTTTGTGGGTACGTAGGCATAAGGCTTTAAAACCTTATCAAACACAAAATCATTAAAAAAAATATTCTTCTCCTCATCTCTTCCATCATTTTAAACGAACCAATTTCAGACCAAAAGCAATAAGTATTTCAAAGGGCTCCCGTGGAGTACCACGGATGAGTCGGGTGCCTAAAACCTTCCCGGTTCATAACCAATCCCCTTACCCAATCTCTGTTTATTTCTTTTAGCCTTTGCTTTTAGAATCCTAGGTTTTATTCGTTCTTTTACCTTTTTCCATTCGGAAATAAAGAAAAGCGCGGTGGCGACTCTGTGTTAATCGAGTTAAGTTAATCAATAGCTTACACTCACGATTTTACCGCTACAGAAAAGTGGCGACTCTGCTGGGGAGTAATCTCTAAGCGGATTTAGCCTACTTTGATTTATTTATTGCTTTGGTTTGACTTGTTTGTTATTTGTTTGTTCCGTTTTGGTTTTGGTGATCCTCTGTGTGAGATAGATTCTAACCCGGATCTGAGTGACACTTATGATAGGACGGCGATATTCGAAGCGATATGTGATGGAGTAGTCCAAAGCAATATCAATTTGATAATCTCCACTCGGTTAGGCTCTCTTGGACTATCAATGTCATGACGAGTAATCGTACGTGGCATTATTTTCCGACCTTGAGCTGATCATACTGAGGACCTTAGAACCCTTAACCCATCCTAGCCAATTTAGGAACGTAGTGCGGAAGCTGTCTGGATGTAAATCTAAGGCGGTTGTCACGCGATACTACACTCGGACGAGGTCTATTTTAAGAATGTTATCGGTTGGGGAGTAATCCAACGTACCGATAAAATTCTAAAGATGACTGATAACTCCGGGCACCTCTGTTAGCACCCTTTTGGTTTCTTGCAGGTACAATGAAGACAAAACCTTAGTACATGCCTGTGTGGGTTGGTTCTTATCCCTTGACTCCATGCTCGTGACTCGGAACCTAAGCCCGTGTGCTTTGTGTGATCTTGTTTGTGGTTGTTGCATCTACATATTCATCATGATCATCATCACAACCATTTTTCAAAGAAGACAATTCTGATTATTGCAAATATTGGAAAGAATAAATATTCCTTTTTGCCAAGATTTTTTTATGATAATATTCTCGATGTTGACCATGTTGGCAATAATCGAGTTGTTTTTCTTAAAATGGAAGTGAATTTTGCATATCATTGCATCCTCGCATATTCTTGTGTTCATCTGAGTTGTGTGGGAACTCATCCCGGTTGTTTCTTTCCTCAGTTGTCTGTTGATCCGTCAAGCTAACTCCTCACCACAGATACGGTACTAGAGCTGCTAACAGATTGAGAGTTATTAGATTGAGAATGGAAAATCAAGCCCAACATAACAAGAAAGTTAGGGAAGACCTTGATGAGTTGAAAAGCAATGTGAGTCAGATCATGGAGATGCTACAGGCTTTGATCATCAGGGAAACTCAACCTCAGAGGATTGTCATGCCTCAAGTCAATGTTTCTGCTGGTGAAACAAGTGTTGTTGGGATGACTCGTCGCAGACAACAACACCATGAACAATCATACCCTACTGCAGTCGCTCTGATGATCAATGGTCCATCTATTCAAAGGAATGTTGGCCAGAACCAGAATCGTAATGCTAGGAGTAAGCCAAACTTTGATCCTATTCCTGTGCTGTATGCAGACTTGCTTCCATCTTTAATTGAAAAGAATCTTGTGCAGACTCGTCCACCACCTCCGGTTCCAGAGACTATTCCATGGTGGTATAAGCCAGAAGCTCGTTGTGCTTTTCATCAAGGTGCCCCGGGGCATGATGTTGAGAACTGTTACCCGCTGAAGTTTGAAGTACAGAAATTGATGAGGAACAATGTTCTGTATTTCAATGATGTTAATGTGCAGAAGAATCTGTTGCCAAAGCATGGTAATGTGTCTGTGAACATGGTTGATGGTTGTCCTGGTAATGTGTCTGATGAAGACGAAGAAATGTTTGATTTCGTTACGCATGGAAAGATTTGCCAGAACCAGAATCGTAATGCTAGGAGTAGGCCAAACTTTGATCCTATTCCGATGACTTATGCTGAGTTGTATCCTTACTTGGTCCAGAATGATTGGATTACTACTAGGCCTGCGCCTCCTGTTCCAAATCCTCTTCCGTTTGGTTATAGATCAGATCTTCGTTGTGAGCTTCATCAAGGTGGAAATGGTCATGACCTAGAACACTGTTTTGCATTGAAGGCTAAAGTAAGAGAGCTTGTTAGAAATGGGATGATCACTTTTGAGGACACTAACCCTTTTCCAAATCATGAGAAATGAATCTTCTAGAGGAATTCAACTGTCAGATTTTCTTCAAGGCCAGAATCTCAGACGGGACAGCTCATCCTTTGTTGCTGATGGATCATTAGGCCATTGTTTCTTTATGTTTGCAATTTTTTCTTCAATCATATTAAGTTGTTTGCTTTTAAGCTTGTTTGTACTTTCATGTTGGTTTTAATGAAATGAGCATTGCTTTGTTTTGATTTCATTTACTATTTGCATCTTTATGCTTTACATTTCAAGTTCATTTATCTTGTCTCAAGCTTTCATAATGATTGGAGGGAGGATGATGAAAACGAGATACCCATAACTGTTGTTGGTATGCTTTCAATTGAGACTTGGTTGATGATATACAGGCATTGTTTCAAATTCCAAACACTGGAGAAATAAGGAAGTTAATCCTTTGTCAACCCTTTTTGAGCCTTGAAGTTGGAGTTTCTTTCTATTCGAAAAAACCCTTAATTTTAACCTGGGGATGGGTAGTTCTCAATTAATTCGAATGTGCATTCAAGTACAAGAGAATCATTCAAGACACCTTTCAACAAAGGTTGCAATATCAAGTTTCCTTCACACATATCAAAGAGGTGTTGAAGATGTTTCTCATTTCAAAAGCCAATGATGATTCGTCGTAATCATTAAGCCATGCAGTCATTATCTTTCAAAAAAAATGATATTGAAAAATTATTGAAAAAAATTAAAGCCCGCTAAGTCAAAACCTATGAAGGAGACTTAGGCAAAAAAAACTGGGGCATCCCGCTGGCTGTAAGTTGAAATGACGCAGTTCAGGCAAAAAAAAAATTAGGGATAATAAAAAGAAAGATTTACCCAGAGGTCATCAAAATCCTCAGCAAAAATAAGTTGAGTTTACCAAAGTCCTCACTAGAAATAACAAAAGGAAAGATGTGACTGTTATCTCAAAATCCTTTGGCTTATGAACCATCTTCATCTGTGCAATCCTAAATGTCCGGGAACTTGAATGCATAGGCTGAATTAATTGAATGTAGGACTGGATTTCATCACGAAGAGGGGTTGGGTATAAATAAACTTTGAGCCTATATCCTTTGTTTCATAAACCGTGAACCAAACCACGTTACAACCTTCAAAAGTCCTAATTGAATCCAGGTTTCTTTTGAAAAGCATATTACAACGAGGTTGCGTAAACTGACTCCCAAGTTCTTTACCAATCATTTATTTTCTCACCTTTGCTTTATCTTCAATGTTGTTTCAACCACTGTGTTTTGACAATTTTTTTTTTAATTACTTTACATCAATAAATTCCATTCCAAAAATGATTCTTGATTTCAAACTTTGCATTGAACTTTGCATTAAAATCACCAGGTTTGTACAAACATTTTTTATTTGCAAATAAACTTTCCTCATCAAGGAATTTTCAAACAGTTGAGAAACTTGGTCGGTGATCTTATCAGGGGCAATTTCTCCTCAGGTCCTATGGTTCAAGAGTTGTTGATCAGTGCAAGTTATTCTCAGATATGGTTCTCTGCAAGATTCATCTCTGGTTTATTTTCTTAACAATCATTTCAAGAACTGAAGCCGTGATCAGTTTATTCTTTCAACAGTTATTCCAAAGATCTGAGTATTTTCTCCGGAAGAAATCAAGAATTGAATCCATTATCAGTTTACCTTTATCAGTCATTGAACTTGGGGCACTTTATTCCAGAATCTCCAAGCAGCTTTGCGTGATTTCTCTCAAAAGATTTTCAATTTGATGCAGTGGGACAGAGATTTGTTCAGCAGTAACATTTCTAATTTCCAAGGACTGGCATGAGATGCTCCCTTTTGCTTTGCATGGGTATCGTACATCTGTCCGCATTTCAACAAGGGCAACCCATTTCTCACTTGTTTATGGTATGGAAGCAGTGCTACCCGTCGAAGTTGAGATCCCATCAATGAGAGTTCTGATGGAAGCCAAGTTGACTGAGGCTGAATGGTGTCAAAGTAGGTTTGATCAGTTGAATTTGATTGAAGAAAAGAGAATTACAGCTTTGTGTCATGGTCGGTTGTACCAGCAAAGAATGAAGAAAGCTTTTGATAAGAAGGTCAAACCTCGTGTATTTAGAGAAGGCGACCTCGTGCTCAAAAAGATTCAGTCTTTCCTTAAAGATTCTCGGGGCAAGTGGACTCCGAACTATGATGGCCCATATGCTGTTAAGAAAGCCTTCTCTGGAGGTTCATTAATTCTTGCAACTATGGATGGTGAGGAGATCACTCGCCCTGTGAATGTGGATGCAGTCAAGAAATACTTCGCCTAAAATAATAAAAGAACAGCTCGCTAAGTTGAAAACCCGAAAGGGCGGCTTAGGCAAAAATGAGCGTCTCGGTGGATTGAAAACCCGAAAGGGCGGTCCAGGCAAAAATTAGAGACAAAAACAGAAATAATTATCCCGGTAGATTGAAAACCCGAAAGGGCAATCTAGGCAAAAGTTAGGGATCATGGCAAGTAACTGCATCGACAGACTGAATCACTTGTAGCAATCGAGGATTTCAGATTCTATCCATCAGAAGAATTTATTCATCAAAGATTCTTATTCACTCATCCTTGACTGAAGTTTCGGACACAGTGGAGTTCAAAGTTGATAGGGAGAATAGTGATCATTGTATCTCAATATAGCCCTTTCCATGTATTTACCATTTTTCAAACTTGTAATGATCCATGGAGTCACGCCATTTGCTGTAAATTTAATCTTTGAAGATTTCAAAAACATTTCTCTTTTGATATCTGAACAAATAAAGGATGTCAGTAGTGATTCCAGGAATGGTAAAGTCTGGATGTGTGTAGCTTGTCTCTCCCAAAGCAGGGTTTGATTCGGTTGTGTCCATGTGAAGTTCCTGGATAGTCTTGATCAGATTGATGTTAATGATTGTTTTGTTCCCCAACCATGATGTTGAATGGAGATTGTATGCATTTCCCAGAAGAATTGTTGGAAGGGAGGTTTCAAGAGAATCCCTAGCTGAGTTTTGATCTTTTCCTCAGCATGTTATCTTTGAATTGAGAAGTATTGGGAATCCCCAGCTGAGCTCATGTTCCTCAGCTTGATTTGTTTGCATCTTTGAATATAGAAGTATTGATATAGCAGTCAGTTTAGAGGTTTTCTTTTACCCTATGTTGGGTATTGATTTAAAATCCCTTGTAACTGTGTTGTGGCTATGATGTTAACTTCTGATATCCCCATATGGATCCCCAGTAGGTCTGCATGTGTTGATTTCCAGCAGTTTCCTATGTGATTTTTTTAGCAAGACTGGCACTCTATCCCCAGGTGGAGCAGAAGTTGGATGACAGTTATTCTTTGTGAAGTTTGATTTTTATCAAGATATTTCCATCCTCAGCAGATTATTACCTTTGCCTCAGCAGGATGATATTCCTAGCAGATGCTGTTTTATCATGATTTAAGCCTTGTAGTAGGATTGTATTCCTTTGATGGCTTGTGATTTTCCCCTGCAGATTTCAAGTTGAATCTCCAGCATGTTTCCCTGTATTGTTGCTTGGGATTAGCAGAGTATCTGGTTGCTGTGGTGTTCATGTCACCTGTTTCTTATCTTTATGTCTGTTTTGTCAACATATTCATAAGCATATTCATAAGCATATTCATATGCATAAGCATAGCATTGTTTGCTTGCATTCTTGCGTTTATCATTGTTATCTGCTCTTTGGTGTGGATTTTCCCCACAGATTGTGTGTGTCGTGTTCCTCTCAAGTTTAGAGTGTCGACCATTAAGCAGAAAGAGTTAATCCTTTCTAATTCCCCACTGAGTTTGTTTCTCGTGGATGATGTTGATTTAGTTTCCTCCCCAGTTTATTATCTGGATGGAATTGTCCCCAGTCGAGATATTTCCTCCTTGGGATGAGTCTTGTTTGACCGTTTCTTTCCAATTTGTTCTTGGACTGAACTTTGGTCCTCTGTATTTGCCTTGGAATTAAGCTATCATTGTTTGATAGTGGGCAACATTTTCTCCAGCTTGCGTATATTTGCTCTGGATTTAGCTATCAGTAATCGATAGTGGATAATATTACCAAATTGATCAAGTTCTTTCACTTGTGCTCCTACCCAGTAAATTCGGTAGTCGAGATATCTGCCTCTTACCCAGTAAAAAGGTAATAGAGTTTGTTATTCTTTGATTTAGCTCCTACCCAGTAAATTCGGTAGTTGAGATTTTGTCTACCCAGTAAATCCGGTAGTCGAGTTATTTTCCTTTTACCCAGTAAAAAGGTAATAGAATCAGATTTTTTTTTTTTACCCAGTAAAAAGGTAATAAAAGTTGTTTTCATTTGATTGAGTTCCTACCCAGTAAATCAGGTAGTTGATCATACTCCTATCCAGTAAATCGATAGTCGAGTTCATTTTTTTCCTTACCCAGTAAAAAGGTAATTGAGGATATTCCTCTGTATTTTACTCCTATCCAGTAAATTGATAGTCGAGTCCCTTATGCTCCTACCCAGTAAATCAGGTAGTCGAGAATTGTTCTACCCAGTAAATCCGGTAGTCAAGTTATTTTCCTCTTACCCAGTAAAAAGGTAATAGAAGTCGATATTTTCCTCTTACCCAGTAAAAAGGTAATCTGATTGAGTCCCTACCCAGTAAATCAGGTAGTGGATCATACTCCTATCCAGTAAATCGATAGTCGAGTCCTTTATTTTTCTTCTGCCCAGTAAATCAGGTAGTTGAGAGTTTCTTACCCAGTAAAAAGGTAATAGAAGTTGTTTCTCTTTGATTGAACTCCTACCCAGTAAATCAGGTAGTTGATCATACTCCTATCCAGTAAATCGATAGTCGAGTCCTTTTTATTTCCTACCCAGTAAATCAGGTAGTTGATCATACTCCTATCCAGTAAATCGATAGTCGAGTCCTTTTTATTTCCTACCCAGTAAATCAGGTAGTGGATCATACTCCTATCCAGTAAATCGATAGTCGAGTCCTTTATATTTCCTACCCAGTAAATCAGGTAGTCGAGAATTTTTTTTTCTTACCCAGTAAAAAGGTAATTGAGGTTATTCCTCCGTATTTTGCTCCTATCCAGTAAATTGATAGTCGAGTCCCTTATACTCCTGCCCAGTAAATTAGGTGGTTGAGAATTTGTTGCCCAGTAAAAGGTAATCGAGGTTATTCCTCTGTATTTTGCTCATATCCAGTAAACTGATAGTCGAGTCTGTTTTATTTCCTACCCAGTAAACAGGTAGTTGATGATTTCTTTTCCAACACAGTATTTCTCCATTCTTGGATTTGAATACTTTGTTTGATTGATATTCTTGGCAGGGTGTGTATTTTTCCCTGGTTGAATCTTGTTCTTGATTATATCATATCTTTTCCCAAGTGAGTCTGTTATCCAGTGATTTATTTTCCTGGTAACTTTTTGTTTGACTGTTGTTTCCCCAGCGGGATTTTCTTTTGTGTCCCCAAGTTTTTTCCGTTCTCTGGTGGTCATTGTTTTCCCCACAGAGATCTTGGGTTTGCATATCATATTCATATCATATCATTTGTTCTCTTAGGACAAAAATTGGGTATTCTGTATTTAAGTCTCTCCCATCTTGAGAGACGAAGATGTCAATCTTCATATCTCCGGATTGAAGAAACTTAAATAGGGGCAGCTGTAACACCCTAATTTTTGCCCTAAGATTGTTTCGCATATCATCTGCATTTTGCATACCAAACAAGATCACACTGGTTCCGAGTTTCTCCTCAGATCGGGTCTATGCTTCGCAGGGGATCACCATTATTTTTACTGTTATATATTTGTTTATATTTACTGATTATTAACCAAAATACAAAAAAAATATGTTGCAGTGTTCTTCTTCTTCTCTGTGTTGCAGGTTTTTCAAAGACAGGGCAGTAATTTCATTCAGATGCGTTTGTTCAATCACAATGCGTTTTCAGATGGATGTTTGACCTAATCTGGTCAAACTACTAAAAGATTGTGTTGACTATCAGTTGTGTGTGCCAGTAATTCATTCATCAGGCAATGTGTTTCAAAGTACAAGTTGGGTTGCGTGACAGTTGTTTCTGTGCAAAATTTGGTTCGCTCATCAGGGCATAATCAGACGATTTTCAGATGACAGTTGGTCTGAGTTGACAATATCAGTGACTGTGGTGTTGGCAAGTGGTTCATTGGTTCTGTGTTGGCTGTGTACCAGTGGCTTGTGCAAGAAGAATCAGAATGTGTTGGGGCCTAAGACCAGTTTTCATATCCATTATTCAATAACCATTTCCATTGTTCCAAATTCATTTCTTTTTCCCAAATTTGATTCATTAACTTTGTTCTCGATTCCCGACTATTTTATCCCATTTTTACATTTTTTCAATTTCCATTATTTTTTCTATCCATTTTCAAATTTCCTTTTTATTCACTTTTCTCCAACTAAATCCAAATATTTTTTCAATTCTCCATTACTTTTTTTTTATCCAATATCTAACTTTCATTCAAGACATTTTTTTATCAAATCTTTTTTCTTTTTCAATTTTGAAATTCCTATTAATACATCCACTTGTTTCCACCCAATATTTTCATCCATAATTCCAAAATTTCTATTCAAAAAAAACATTTGTTAATATAATTCTATTTTTATTTCATTCTCATATTTTTCTATACTATACAAATACAAAAAATAATAATAAACCCACATGACCCCACATATCAGCTAGCCCAATATAGTTTCCATTAGCCCATGTACAAACCACCTCATATCAAGTCTAAGCCAAGCCTCACATTACTCAAAGCTACAGCCAACATCACGTATACAAGCCATTCCGTACTAAGCCTATGCAGCAAGCAGCTCACAAACATCAGCATCCCTCAAGGCCTTTCACGCCCACAAGCTGCCCAAATCACCAAGCTGGCCCCACAAAACAAACTCAGCAACTTGCCAAGCCTCACGCAAGCCTCACGCAAGCCTACCGTACAACATAACACCCTTGCCAAGCCTTCATCCTTCCAAAACATTCCCCAAGCGCGAGCCGTACATACGAAAACCACTTCAGCCGACTGCTCAAGCCCTCACGCCGCAATCCTTCCAGCCGAAAATAACAAGACATCAGCCCACAACAAATGCCAAGCCTTACCGCAACATTTTCAACAAGCCGAAACCGTACCAGCTATCAGCTTCAAACTCCCAGCCGTATTCCTCGAAACAACACGCACGCTTTTCGTCACGCTTCTCGCACGAGCAACAATCACCTGAAAACGCAACTGTCAAATAAAATCAAAACGCATAGCAAATTGAAACAAAACGCAGAAATCAAAAATCAACGCAAGTGAACACGTCCTTCTCGTGACTTCTCCAAAACGATTCCAAATTTGACAAAACGGCACCACAATCTTCATCAATTTCTTCTATTTAAAGAGAGCCATTCTCTTCTCATAACGGAAGCTCTCCGAAGCCAAAGAATCGCTGCCAAAAAAGCTTCAAAAACCCAAATCCCTTTCCATCTTCATCAAACTTCTCAAATCCCTAATTCCTCTTTTTTAAATTGGAGAAAAATCCGAGAGATTGAGAAGAAGAGAGAAAGAGGAATCACGAAAGAGAAGGAGAAAGCTGTGGTTTGGAGTTTCGATTGTTCGTTGGTGTGATTAGGAGAAGAAATCGCGAGAAGAAAGAGAGAGTTGTTCCGTTTGTTTGATTAAGAAGGTGAGGGTTGAGTTTCGCCACCGCCTGTGTTATCTCTTCTTCTCCCCTGTTTGTTTGCGTGTTTGGCTATAGAAGAAGAAAACCTTGTTCTTCTTTCTTTTTCTTTTTTCTTTAATTTATTCTTTTTTTATATTTAATTTGTGATTTGTTCATTTATTTTTTTAATGAGAATGAGATAAGTTGGACCTGGATCTATGGAGATCCGTTTGCTACCACCACCCGCGGATTCTCCTTTCATACTCCCTTTCTTTTCATTTTTTTTATTCTTTTATTTTTCTTAAATTGATTCTTGGATTTTCTTTTTAAAATGATTTTGATAATAAGAATTTTGTTTAGAAACTATATTTTGAAAAATGTTTTAGAAAAAGATTTTAAAAATGTTTTAAAGGGATTTTGGAAAAATATTTAGAAAAAGAATTAGAGGAAATATTTTTTTAGGAAAAACAATTTAGAGAAAGTTTTTTTAAAAAGAGTTTAGAAAAATGATTTAAAAAATATTTTCTATTCTTTTATTGGATCTATTTTGGATCCATTATTTTTTCATCTCCTTTTAATTTTGGTCGATGACAATCTTCCGATTTGGGATTGTTGATTTCCGATTAAGTTTAACCTTCATTATTTCAAATCTATGGATGAATGATCATTTGGATCATTCTCCATACTTTGAGATCGTGATAGGTTGCTTTTCGAGAAAACTCAACGATAATCTCGATTAAGATTAGACCTTCCTTCTTCTTTTAGTGTGGCATGTTTTCGGAGAACGATCCATTATGTCGTTTCTCTAACATGTATTAACACGAATATTTTCCACTTTAATTAGTGGTGGCCGGCCTCATTTGTAGGGTAATTACTCCGTAAATTACTCGGCGATTGCTTAACATAGACCTATATTAGTCCCGATTCGATTAAAGATCCACTTGGATCCGGTTGCCTCAGTTTTATTATTCATTGTTGTGGTTGTGCTTGATTAAGTTCATCATACCACCTTATATTGTAAATATTATAATGTGAATATAATTGTTTAAATTTAATCTCTTGCACCTTATCCTTTTATTTTAAATCTCTCGCTCCCTTATCTCCTTATTATATTTTGCCATATTATATCATATATCATTGTTTATATTCATATTGTGCTTGTTTATATTCATATTGTGCTTGTTTTTATTTTGTCCATTTGGACATTAAAATACTTAATAAAGGATTAAACTCTTAAAAAATTTGTGACTTCTAACTTTGGACTTATGGTTACTATCCCGAACTTTTGGAGATTGGACTTAGATCTTCTAGGATTCCCTTTGCTCAAGTTGGAGTGGTTAAGAACCTTGGCCTCAAATGATGTCATTAACTTTTGAAGATGGAAGTCCGAATTTTGAAGATTTGTACATCGTGGTTTGGTAACTTCTTTCTTTATCTTTTAATTCAAGCATTAGGACTAGTCTCTTCATCTCCTCCCCATTCTTTAATTTTCAAAACTTCTTCCTATTTCAAAACCTTCTTGTTTTCTAAACTTAAAACATTTTCATAAACAAACCTTGATTTCGGTCAAGCGATTTTTAATCTTTTCCTTTTATTTTCTTAATCAAATATTAAGCCATGTAAATATATTAAAACCATTTTTGTACATACTTTAAAAAATACAAATCCATTCAATTGTTTTTGTGCCTTGTGCACCTTTCTTCTTTTCCACATGTTTAGATATGATTCATCCCTTTTAGCGGAATTATTCGCTAAGGGATGACGACTTATCTTTACATCTTAAAATCAATTCAACCCACTTATTCTTTTCAAACTTTGTACCACGAACTACGAGGTTTTGATCTCGCATTGCACTTTGTGGGTACGTAGGCATAAGGCTTTAAAACCTTATCAAACACAAAATCATTAAAAAAAATATTCTTCTCCTCATCTCTTCCATCATTTTAAACGAACCAATTTCAGACCAAAAGCAATAAGTATTTCAAAGGGCTCCCGTGGAGTACCACGGATGAGTCGGGTGCCTAAAACCTTCCCGGTTCATAACCAATCCCCTTACCCAATCTCTGTTTATTTCTTTTAGCCTTTGCTTTTAGAATCCTAGGTTTTATTCGTTCTTTTACCTTTTTCCATTCGGAAATAAAGAAAAGCGCGGTGGCGACTCTGTGTTAATCGAGTTAAGTTAATCAATAGCTTACACTCACGATTTTACCGCTACAGGTAGAAAATGGGGTGTTACATAGTTCGTGGCCCATTCATTGTTCTTGTTGTTCTTATTGTTTTTCTATTGTAGCGTTTTTATTATTTTATTAAAAGACATACAACAACAATTGTTTAAAGTAATCGTTTAGATAAGTTGAGACATACAACAACAATTTTTTAAAGTAACCATTGTGGTAGGTAGCACACTATTTGACTTATAATCACTCTCGCACGACCATGGTGGAAAACATAATACATATAATCCCATCTTATCTTACAATGGTTGGTCCAACATAATGTTCTCTTTTCCAACAAATGTGATAAGTGTTTTCCGTACTAATGAAATAATTTGCAAGTGGGAAAAATGGCACATCATTCGCTAGGAAAGATAGGGATACATAAGAGATGACCCACATGTCAGTTATCCAGAGTATAAAGAAATGAATTCAAATTGATGTGTATGGTGGTGACCATCGTATAGGAAAAATAAAACATAATCTGGCACCATACGGTCAAGAGAGACTTTGAAGAGCTCAACCACACCATTTCCTCTATACGAAACAAAAGCGGTTGCACGTAGCCAGTTCTTATCGTAGGAAGACAAAACTCTTCACTCGGTGATGTAAAGGAAGTGGGAGATGATTCATCATTGTAAATGATTTATTCCAGACTGATCAAATGAATAAGCATACCCAATATACTCCTGGATTTAGGACGATCCAATAGTCCAAATCCAGTCCATTAAGGCCAGGGGAACTATCTTTTCCTCTGCCCCTCAACCGGGGAGAGATGGTCGATTGATCCTAAGAACAACTGCCAATTTCTTCCCTCTTTTTACCCTTTGACCGAAAATCACAGGGCCTTCACCCAGAAACAACCCTGAAGTGCTCTTGCCCGATATCATATCCTGTCTGACGTAACAGCTAGTCCGAGCAGGTCTGCCCATTCCAACGACTAGTTTTTGGCAATTACCTAATTTTGGGGATCCGCGATCCAGGCCCAAAATAGGGACTAATGGCCAAGTGTTGGGGGCATTATATAAACCCTCTCACATGAGAAGGCCAAGTATCAAATATTCAACCTAAGAATACTCACTTTTGTAATTGCCCACATCTCTCTCTCTCTCTCTCTCTCTCTCTATTACTTACTTTAGCACCGGAGTGCCTTGCATGTACACCTATCATCTCCTTGATAATCCAACACTATCAACGTAGTTCGTGGCCCATTCATTATTCTTGTTGTTCTATTGTTGCATTTTTTTATTTTATTAAAAGACATACAATAACAATTGTTTAAAGTAACCATTGAGATAAGTTGAGACATACAACAACGGTTGTTTAAAGTAACCATTGTGGTAGGTAGCATGCAATTTGACTTATAATCACAGTCGCACGACCGTGGTGGAAAACATCATATATATAATCCAATCTTATCTTACAATGGTTGGTCCAACATAGTGGTATCTCTTTTCCAACCATTGTGATAGGTGTTTTCCGTACTAATGAAATAATCTGTAAGTAGGCAAACTGGCACATCACTCGCTCGAGAAGATAGGGATACATAAGATATGACCCACATGTCAGTTATTCAGAGTATAAAGAAATGAATTCAAATTGATGTGTATTGTGGTGATCATCATATAGGCAAAAGCAAACATCATTTGGTACCATACATTCAAGAGAGACTTTGAATGGCTCAACCACACCATTCCCTCTATACAAACAAAAGAGGTTGCACGTGGCCAGTTCTTATCGTAGGCAGACACAACGTTTCACTCGGTGATGTAAGGGAAGTGAGAGATGATTCATCATTGTAAATAGTTTGTTCCAGACTGACCCAATGACTAAGCATGGCCCAATCCACTCCTGAATTTAGGACGACCCAATAGTCCAAATCCAGTCCATTAAGGCCAAGGGAACCATATTTTCCTATACCCCTCAACCTGGGAGAGATGATCGACTGACCCCAAGGAAAACTGCCCATCTCTTCCCTCTTTTGCACCTTTGCCCGAAAATCACGGGGCATTCACCCAGAAACAACCCCAGACAGCTCTTGCCCGGTATCATATCCTATCTATCGTAACGGCTATTCCGAGCAGGTCTGCCCATTCCAACGGCTAGTTTTTGGCAGTTACCTATTTTTGGGGGATCCATGATCCAGGCCCAAAATAGGGACCAATGGCCAAGCATTCAGGGTATTATATAAACCCTCTCACATGAGAGGGCCAAGTATTGAATATTCAACCTAAGAATACTCACTTTTATAACTGCCCACTTCTCTCTCTCTATTACTTACTTTAGCATCAGAGTGTCTTGAATGTATACCCCTCATCTCCTTGATAATCCAACACCGTCAACGTAGTTCGTGGCCCATTAATTGTTCTTATTGTTTTATTGTTGCATTTTTTTATTTTATTAAAAAACATACAATAACAATTGTTTAAAGTAACCGTTGAGATAAGTTGAGACATACAATAACAGTTGTTTAAAGAACTATTGTGGTAGGTAGCACACTATTTAAATTATAATCACAGTCGCACGACCGTGGTGGAAAACATCATACATATAATTCCTTCTTATATTACAATGGTTGGTATAACATAGTGGTATCTCTTTTCCAACCATTGTGATAGGTGTTTTTCGTACTAATGAAATAATCTGCATGTAGGAAAACTGGCACATCACTCGCTCGGGAAGATATGGATACATAAGAGATGACCCACATGTCAGTTATCCAGAGTATAAATAAATGTCTTCAAATTGATGTGTATGGTGGGGACCATCGTATGGGAAAAAGAAAATATCATCTGGCACCATACGATCAAGAGAGACTTTGAATGGCTCAACCACACCATTCTCTCTATACGAAACAAAAGCGGTTGCATGTGGCCAGTTCTTATTGTAGGCAGACACAACTTTTCACTCGGTGATGTAAGGGAAGTGGGAGATGATTCATCCCTGTAAATGGTTTGTTCCGGACTGACCCAATGACTAAGCATGACCAAACTCACTCCTGCATTTAGGACGACACAATAGTCCAAATCCAATCCATTAATGTCGCTCCCACCAAAATGACACCTGGTAGGAAGGGGTACAGACGCGAACGGTCGGCGAAAGGTGAGGATAACACACAAGGGTGAACTCAGAAGAAAAGAGTCGCCAGCTAGGCATTTTTATCCCGAAGGAAAGGTAATGCTGCATAGACCTAGAAAGATATGGATAAGACGGTTGTGAACCAGAGAGACTGAGAAAGGGGGTTGGTTACAACCTGGGAAGGTATTAGCACCCAGATTGTCCGTCGCACTCGACGGGATCCACGCTTAAAAGATTTGTGTTTTAAAGGGGTAGTGTCAGTGCAATTTGTGTATCAAAGCTGGAAAGAATGCAAGTGTCAGTGTAAAAAGAAAGTGAAGTGAAATATGTGAAGTGTCAGTGCAAGAACAGGAATGAAATGCTCAAGACTATGAGGCTTAAAGAATGATGCTAGAAGGAGGGGGAATATATAGAGACTCTTGTTCGATAACTGTTAAGTTATGCCTACGTATCCTCTCGTGCAATGAGGAAGTCAGAACACCGTAGTTTGACCCAAAGAGACTGAAAGGTAAATTGACTTGTGAACTGCTTACTTGCCTATGCTCAAGTATATGACCTGTCTGGCTCAGGTGCAAACTGTCTTGCATTAGACGGAAGAAGCAAGTTCTCGTTTGTGAGTGAAGGTGATGAGAAAAGAATCCCGAAGGAGACGATTATTGTTTGTTTTTTGTGGTTTCAGTCTTTTATTGCTTTTTGGAGTTTGTCATAGGAAAATGAGCTTAAGACTAAACCAAGGGTTAGTAAACTCATCACATCCTCCCTCTGATTAGGGGTAATGAGAATACCTTAAGTATGAAGTAAGCACCTCACACTTAAACACCATGATGTAGGATTAAGATCATTAACCTACTTGTGATTATTTAGATGTTTTTGTTGTTTTTGTTTAGTGTTAAGTAATGAGTTTAAGCCATAATCAATGATTTAATGAACTCATTACACCATCCTAATAGAAGGATAATAGATGAGAACATTTAAGATGAGGAAGGCTCCTCAACTTAATCCATGATTAGGGATTAACCTCATGACAAAACAGTGCCTTTATTAGGTGGATTTTAGTTAATGGTAAGATGAAGAAATGATTTTTATGGTTTGTAAGACAACTTGAGGGGGACTTGTCCATTAACACTAGGGTTAGTCCTTCTTAACCAGTTAAGGAAGAATTAGAACCCTAATGCAAGGCCCAAGTTACAAGTTTGATGTCTTGATGATTATTAGATGGATTGATTAAAGGATTTAAACACATTAAGGGTTTAACACTTAGGATTAAGGTTATACACTCCATCCTAATAGAAGGATGCAGGCATAAGCTTAATCACAAAGCCTTAAAACCTTTAGGGATTAGTCCTTGATTATGAGATGAGAAGAGAAGACTCAAAGATGACACAAAGGCAAAACTAAATGGGGGACTAATCAAACCCTAATTGTTATCATTCTTGGTTGTTCCTAGGGTTTATGAAGCTTGCAGGAGGTCTTCAAGAGAAACCACCAGGAAGGAAGCAGATGAAAGGAGCAAGAGGCAGAGAGAAGCAAGACAACTTGCTTCACTTAAGAAGACAAGTTGCTTGGAGGAAGAAAGTAAGAGATGAACATGAATGAGCAAGCTCAATCTAATACAAAGATAAATGCAGCAAGGATGCAAGATAGATGAGAAGAGATTATGAGAAGTGAAGGTAAATTCACTTCTCAAAACAACTTACCACCTGACAAGTTAGCAAAAGAAATGAAATGCAATGCAAATTAGATGAAGTGTCATGATGCAAAACAAATTCAGAAGCATGTTCATGATGTTAATGATGCTAAGAGATGATGCAAACACATGACAAGAGATGAGAATGACCAAACAAACATAAGGATGCAAATGAGGCATGCTTTGAACCATGAAAGTTCAAGAAAAGTTTATGGAATGCAATGGACATACTACATGTCAAATGAAAGATGAAATGATCAAACATGATTCTAATATGTCCTAAGATGTATTATGAACCATGTGGATACACAAAATGTCATGGCAGGTCATTGGATGCAAGCAAATGAAAGATGGATGCAAAGGAAAGCACAAATTAGGGTTACATACAATATGCAAAGCAAAAACCCAAAACCAGAAGCAAATGACATGACAAAAAATTGAAAATGCAATCAAAGATACCCTAAACCTATACAAGTTCACTTCCCAAAGGAGGGGATCTAACTCTTAACCTAGTGAAAGTTATGAATTTCCTAAGATTACTAGGGTTTTAGGGTGCCTCACAAAGAAAAATACCAAACAAATTGAAAATTCAAGATCAAATCAAACCAATTTTATCCTATAAACTACATGCTATGGAGGATGCAATGCAAGAAGAACCATCATCAAACTCTCAAGGGTTAGGCAGAATGAATTTTTCAAAGTTTGAACCAAAATATTGCCTCAAAATGAATTTAATTCCAATGAAAATGATCAAAAGGCATCAAGAACCAAAAATAAATTTGTTTTGAGAGTTGGATAATGTTTCTAAATGTTTTAAAATGAAATGTGAATTTTTTTGTGATTTTTAAATACCTAAATGCATTTTTAATTAATTAATTTTCATTAACTAATTAAAAATAAACACTTAAATGATTTAAAAATAATTTTTAATTCAAAAAATAAAAATAAAAATATTTTTGGGTTCTGAAAATTAATGAAAAGCTTGACAAATATTTTCATAATTTTTAAACATGATTTGCTATTTTAAATAATTCGTACAAGATAAATCAAATAAAATGAAAATAAAAATGAATTAATGAGAAGTATGCACATCCACTGGCTGAGATTCAAACAAAATTGGGGGGGATTGACCCGCGCGCATCTTGACGGCCCACGTTTGAACTGGCTGGATTAAATTAAATCTGATTAATTAATTTAATTAAATGGGATTAGGGTTTAATGAAATGATCCAGGTCATTCATATGCGCGGGAGTCAACAAAAGTCAGCCAGATCTATGGTCCAAATTCAAACTTTTCCCTAAACGTGATTAACGCCCTAATGACATTCAGGTGGCCGAAAATGACCTCCGGTCATCTTCTCCGGCCACACCTCCCCTGAGAATTTCCCAAATCACTCCCCAGGCCATTTCTGGAGCTCTAAAGCTCCAGATCACTTCCTCTCACCTCCCTAAACTCATCCGTGACCTCAAAAACAATTTATTTCTAAGCATGAACCAGATTCGAAGCAAGATACAAAAATGGCAGAAATTTCAGACAAGCCATACACACTCATTTCTCAACCATTTTCGAAAATTTAAAGTTCATTGTGACCAGGAAAGCAAGCTTAATCATTTAGAAACTTAAAACAAGAGTTCTGGAAAAATGTTTTCACATGGCTACCTGAGATGGAGCTTTCAATCCAGGAGCTTTTTGACTGCTTCCTTGCTTCAAAATGAACCCAATGAACCTCCTGAGGAGTTTGCAAAGCTTGTATGGAGTTTATTTTGGCTGGTTTGTGAGATTGATGAAGTTCTGTTCAGTGAGGGATGAGAATCGTGTTTTGATATGTAGGGTTTCAGGGCAAAGTAATGGTTGGTAACTGGTCAGTGGATCATGGTGAGTGTTTCTGTGAAGTTTATTTTGATGTTTGAAGCTTGTGTGAGGAGATTCAAATGAAAATGCATAAGAGGTGAGTTTGGAGAATGCTGGCTTGTGGGAGAGATCAGGCTGAGTTGTGTTATGTGTTGGGTTGCTTTTGGTACACATATCAATCCTTGATAGGTCAGAGAGTTGTTGTGGAGCAGTGTGATTGGTATGGAGCAAAATGCATAAAGTCAACTTTTTGTGTAAGAGAGGTATGGGTCAATGGCAGGCCAAGGACAAAGGGGTGTCCTACGCAGCAAGGATTGAGGAGAACCATAGAATCAGTCTTGAGGCCAATTAGCAAGTGGATTAGGGTTTGTGAGAGGTTTTGCAACTTTGTGATCTTTTGGCCCTTTTGTGATTACTTGAAGCATAAGTCATGAAAATGGGAGGTTCTTTGGTGCAATCTGATTTTTAGGCATTGGTTTATGTTTGTGCAAAGGTTAGAAGTCACATTGAAGTCACATTTTGCCTTGGCAAGAGGTTTTGCAACTTTGCCTCTTTGGTGCAAAACTTGAAATTATGTGATTTTGTCCAACTTTGACAAGCCATAACTTTTGATCCATAATGAATTAGAATGAGTTCTTGTACTTTTTGAAAATGGGAGGATCCATTCTACAACTTTCATGACCAAAGTTTTCTCATTTGAAGCATTTTTGAATCAATTTGAGGAGGTTGAAAAACTTTCCCAAAATGGCAAGTTTTCATTACAAGTCACTTTCCCAAAAAGGCAACTTTGCAAATGGCTTGAAATCCTTCAATTTTGTGAACTTCTAACACCTTCTATGATCAAATAAAGATCATACACATTCAAAATGATGAAGAACACCCTTTGGTTGGGTCATTGGGGGCCTCAGATGCCCTGATTTTGCACTGACTTGCTCAAGAAGTCAACTCTTGATTAGATGCCTTCCCCATGGAATTTCTTCAAGAAAATTGATATGCATGATCCTTATAACATATAGAGACCAATAGAAACAAGAATGACCAAAAAAGTTTGGAGTTATGGCCTTTGAAACCAAAACCCTAATTTTAGGTCATCTGTGCAGTTAAACCTGGCTCTGCTTCCATGCCATTCTCAGTTCTTGTGGTTCTTTGACTTTATTGACTTTGTGAGGGTATAATATGATGCTTGAACATACATGGATCCCTTTGAAGTGATTGAAGACTTTTGAAGTGGCTCAACTGGCTCAGGGATGACCCAGATCACAAACCCTATGTGCAGATGACTTTTGAATCAATATAGTGAAGCAAATATGCAATATGAGATGCTATGATTGAATTTATGCATATGAAAAGATCACAAGCCATAGTGAAATGGGTGAGGGCAAATTTGGGGTGTTTACAGCTGCCCCTATTCAAGCATGAGTTAGCTGTGTAGGATGTAAGCAACGGCTTAACAGGCAAACAAGATAACTTGTGGTTGAATACCAAAGACAGTCCAAAATTTGCACTCACAGAATGAAGAAGAAAAGGGATATAGATTATAAAAGAAAATAAAGTATGATTATAAAGTGCGGGCGACGGAGGACGACCGTCGAGAAGAGGACGACTGCTGGGGAAAGAGCAATGACGGGGACGACCGACATGCTGGGGATATAAGAGATTATGATGGGGACGGCCATCAAGTAAAGCTATAAGACTCTCTGGGGATTATAGGTAAATGAAATGATGAGGTACGGTCATCAAAGGTGAAGGACGATCACCTAGCAAGGGACGGCTGCTCTGTTGGGGATAAGATGAGGTACGGTCATCTAAGGTGAAGGACGATCACCGGGCAGGGTACGGCTGCCGAAAGTACCACGACATAGGACGAATGTCGGGTAACAAGGTCGATGATGGGGACGACCATCGGATAAGCATGATGAAGGACGATCATCAAGAGGTGAAGAACGATCACCTAGCAGGGTACGGCTGCTCTCGGGGTTTATCATGACATAGGACGAATGTCAGATAACAAGATCAACGAGGGGGGAGGCCATCGGATAAAATGATGAAGGACGATCATCAGGAGGTGAAGGACGATCACCTAGCAGGGGACGGCTGCTGAAGATATCACGACATAGGACGAATGTCAGATTGAAAGGGGTTCTAATGAATAGAGACTCCACTGGGAGAAGGATGAGGGACGATCATCCAAAGGTGAAGGACGATCACCTGGCAGGGTACGGCTGCCGCAAAGGTATCATGACATAGGACGAATATCAGATATAAAGGAAATAGTTTAACAAGTTTTGTTGGAGACTTCGCTGGGGAAAAGTAAACACGGACGAGTGTCTACATCCAAGAAATGAAAGGTATAAGTGTTTGGCACTGTGTATAGACTAAAGATGTGGACGAGCATCCTTAAGACTATGATACGGACGGGTATCAGGTAGAAACAAACACTGACACATGTTCAGAGATGATGATACGGACGAGTATCAACTAGTTAACAAAGAACACGGACGAGTGTTGATTCTGAGGGGACTCTTCTGGGGAATAATAGACGCAGACGAGTGTCTAAATTCTAAAAAGAGGTAAAAGTATCTGACATTGTGTATGGATTAAAGATGCGAACGAGCATCCTTAAGACTATGATACGGACGAGTATCAGTAGAAACAAACGTTGACACATGTTCAGAGATGATGATACGGACGAGTATCAACTAGTTAACAAAGAACACGGACGAGTGTCGAATCTAAGAAAGATAAGTGGTGTATACAAGATACGGACGAGTATCTGTATGAGTAAAAAGTATGAGTAAGACACGAACGAGTGTCTATCTTGCTGGGGAGAGTGCGACACGGACGAGTGTCAGAAAAAGTGTATTATAAACAAATATATGATTTACAAAGTGTTTAGGTAACTATGTTGGGGAAGGTGATACGGACGGGTGTCAAGGAATTGTATGTATATGTATTTGTATGGTGAGTGCAAAGGGGACGCTTTGGCTTTCTGCCGGGGGTATGACACGGACGGGTGTCAAGGAGTATTTGTACTGTATCTGCGATAGAAATATCTTGGCTCTCTGCCGGGGAATTTTGGGGAGCATTCTGTATATCAATGATGGATTGTCAGTATTTACAAGTGTCTGATTCAGGACATGGCTTATGATTATGCAACATGTTTGATTTTTGCCGTAATGCTCCGTTTTAGACGGAATGCTACGCTCTGTGGGGAAAATATGATGCGAATGCTATGAGTGTGCAAAGATACCGATCCGGGACTCGGATCCCGTTGCTGTGAAGATCTTTGACTGATCTGCTTGAAGTGGACATCCCATCTGGGGATAAGATTATTGGTAGATCTGATAAGATGTATCTGCATGGGGAAACAAGTCACTGATAGAACTATCTCGGTAATGAGGGACCCAGCTGGGGTTTGTAGGAGCTTTCTTTACTCTGTCGTGAGATCTTCATGCGTTGCTCTTCTGGATAGAGGCTGAAACTCTGTGGGGAGATGGTTCCATGTCTAGCACTCGGCTGGGGAAGAAGAAAAGATCACTGAAAGATCTTCCTAGAGATTTCTGTGGGGATCCTGCTGAGGATGATACTTGACAACCCAGCTGGGGAGAAAACACCTCCGGTGCTAATCTGGAAGACGGACTGAGTAGATAATGATTTGACAACTTGCTGGGGAGAAGCTTTCATGCTCCATGTCGCGCTTTGAATGCCTACAATCCTGTAAAGACAAAGAAACGCACAAGTCCCCCGAGGTATCCCTTACTGGATTCCATCATAGGAGTTTAGACACTCCCAGGAGTAAGTATATTTCCTGTAAGCATGTAGTTCAGGAAAGACGCATCTGTATTTATGCGATCAACAAATTAATGACATCAGACATTTTTGCAAATAAAAGAGTACGAGACAGTGTGTGACTGAAAATCTGATTTTATTAATTCGAGTGCCCTGAATTGGCAAGATACAATCATATAAACAAATCCCCTGAAATGAGGAGATTGTTACAAATTGAGAAACAAAAAGATGCTGGCAATGTTGATGACGCTTCAAGGAGCTTCCCTTTTGCTATGACTCGTATGACATTTGACGTTCTTCTTGTCTTGCTTTCTGAAGAAGGATGATTCTGAAAGAAGCTTAATCCTTTCGGAGTTTAACACGTTATAAGTGATACAGACGAATTCAGAATGCAGTTGTTCGCTTATTCCCCTATTTTGCGTGGATCGCCCTTTCGGGTTTTCAATCCACCGGGATACCCATTTTTCCTGAGTTGTCCAATGCGGCTTTTCAACTCAGCGGGTGTACATTTTTTTTATTTATTTTCCCTTATTTTGCCCGAGTCTTTTATTCTGTTTTTGACTCGCCGGGATGCCCTATTTTTGCCTGGACTTACATTCTGTTTTTATGTCCAGCGGGTCATTTTATGCGAAGTATTTTTTAACTGCATCTGAATTCACAGGGGACAAGAAGTCTTCACCATCCATAGTGCTAAGCATCAATGCTCCACCAGAGAAAACTTTCTTTACTACGAATGGCCCTTCATAGTTTGGAGTCCACTTGCCCCTGTGGTCTGTATGAGGAGGGAGGAGTCTTTTTAGCACAATATCTCCTACTTGGTACTCTCGGAGCCTGACTTTCTGATCGAAGGCTTTCTTCATTCTTTTCTGATACAGCTGCCCATGACAAATTGCAGCCAATCTCTTTTCTTCAATCAGACTCAGTTGTTCGTATCGGGACCGGACCCATTCTGCCTCGTTCAACTTAACATCCATCAGTACCTGCAGGGAGGGTAGTTCAACTTCAACAGGTAGGACTGCCTCCATACCATACACAAGCTGATACGGTGTTGCCCCAGTGGATGTTATGATTGACGTGCGGTACCCATGCAAGGCAAATGGTAGCATTTCATGCCAGTCTTTATAGGTGACCACCATCTTCTGTACAATCTTCTTGATATTCTTGTTAGCTGCCTCTACAACACCATTCATCTTAGGTCTGTAAGGAGAAGAATTGTGGTGTTGGATCTTGAAGTCCCGACATAGTTCTGCCATCATTTTGTTGTTCAAGTTGGAACCATTATCGGTAATGATTCGCTCGGGCACTCCATACCGACAGATGATGTCTCTTTTCAGAAATCGGGCTACCACTTGCCTTGTAACACTTGCATAAGAAGCTGCTTCAACCCACTTGGTGAAGTAGTCAATGGCAACCAGGATAAATCTGTGGTCATTTGAAGCAGTAGGTTCAATCTTTCCAATCATATCAATGCCCCACATAGCAAAGGGCCAGGGTGAAGACATCACATTCAGAGGATTTGGAGGCACATGCACTTTATCTGCGTAAATCTGGCATTTATGGCATTTCCTGGCATAGGCACAACAGTCAGCATCCATTGTGATCCAGTAATAACCTGAACTTAGCAACTTCTTGGCCATGGCATGCCCTCCTGCATGGGTACCAAAGGATCCTTCGTGCACTTCGTGCATCAACAAGTCTGCTTCTGTTCTATCAACGCACCTGAAAAGTACCATATCAAAGTTTCTCTTGTACAGGGAACCGTCAGTATTCAGGAAGAAACTACCAGCTAGCCTTCTTAATGTCTTCTTATCATTGGAAGATGCCCCAGGTGGGTATGTTTGATCCTCCAAGAAGCACTTAATTTCATGGAACCAAGGCTTATCATCTTTGACAACATCTGCTGCAAATACATATGCGGGTCTGTCAAGTCTGGATACTGAAATCCGAGGCACAAAGTTGGCAGCTTGAACTTTGATCATGGATGAAATGGTAGCCAGAGCATCTGCAAACTGATTTTCGTCTCGGGGAATATACTCAAGCTTGACCATTGTGAAGAAAGTCAATAGCCTTCTTGTATAATCCCGGTAAGGTATCAGATGATCTTGGTGTGTGTACCATTTGCCGTTGGTTTGATTAATTACCAGAGCTGAATCTCCGAATACAGTCAAAGTCTTGATCCTGAGGTCAATGGCTTCCTCAAGACCCATAATACAAGCTTCGTATTCGGCTTCGTTGTTAGTGCAGTTAAAGGTGAGTTTTGCCGAGAAAGGCAGGTGAACCCCCTTAGGTGTAATGAGTACTGCACCAACACCACGACCATTCATGTTAATAGCCCCATCAAACATCATAGTCCATTCTTCTTCCGGGTTGGGCCCTTCAGTGTGAACAGGCTCTTCATGATCTTTTGCTTTTATGAACATGATGTCTTCATCAGGGAAGTCAAATCTCATAGGCTGGTAATCATTAATGGGTTGCTCAGCAAGATATTCAGACAACACACTGCCCTTGATGGCTTTCTGAGATGTGTACTGAATGTCATATTCGATGAGTATCATTTGCCATCTTGCAACCCGTCCGGTAAGTGCTGGCTTCTCAAAAATGTACTTAACTGGGTCCATCTTCGATATCAATAAGGTAGTGTGGGTCAACATATACTGCCTTAGTCGGTGAGCAGCCCACGCTAAAGCACAACAAGTTTTCTCGAGCAGTGAATAACGTTGTTCACAGTCGGTAAACTTTTTGCTTAGGTAGTATATTGCATACTCTTTTCGACCAGACTCGTCATGCTGGCCCAGCATACACCCCATTGACTCTTCTAATACTGTCAAGTACATTATCAGAGGTCTTCCTTCAACTAGAGGCATAAGGATCGGAGGTTCTTGTAAGTATTCCTTGATTTTGTCAAAAGCCCTCTGGCAGTCTTCGTTCCACCTGACCGTTTGTTCTTTTCTTAACAGCTTGAACAAGGGTTCACAGGTCGCAGTAAAGTGAGATATGAACCGTGAAATGTAGTTCAATCTACCTAAGAACCCCCGAACTTCTTTTTCTGTCTTCGGTGCAGGCATTTCTTGAATGGCTTTGACTTTATCAGGGTCAACTTCAATCCCTTTTTCACTTACAATAAATCCCAGCAGTTTACCGGATCGCACCCCGAATGTGCATTTGTTGGGGTTTAACTTCAATTGGTACTTCCTCAGACGCTTGAATAGCTTCAATAGGTTCACCAGGTGGTCTTCTTCTGTGAAGGACTTGGCAATCATGTCGTCTACATAACATTCAATTTCTTTGTGGATCATGTCGTGGAATAATGTTACCATAGCCCGTTGATAAGTTGCACCAGCATTCTTCAGTCCGAATGGCATCACCTTATAACAGAACGTGCCCCAGGGTGTGATGAAAGTTGTCTTCTCCATGTCTTCAGGTGACATCTTGATCTGATTATATCCTGAAAACCCATCCATGAAGGAGAACACCGAGAACTGAGCCGTATTATCCACCAATACATCAATGTGAGGTAAAGGGAAGTCGTCTTTTGGGCTGGCTCTATTCAGATCCCGGTAGTCTACACACATTCTCACCTTGCCATCTTTCTTAGGCACAGGTACAATATTAGCAACCCACGGCGGATAGCTAGTTACAGCAAGGAAACCGGCATCCCACTGCTTTTGCACCTCTTCTTTTATCTTCATTGCCATATCTGGGCGAGTACGGCGCAGCTTCTGTTTTACCGGCGGGCAGTATTCTTTCAAAGGCAGTTTGTGCGTGACAATATCGGTGTCCAACCCTGGCATATCCTGATAAGACCAAGCAAAAACATCCACGTACTCTCGAAGCATATCAATCAGTTGTTCTTTCACTGAGTCTTGTAGGCAGGCCCCGATCTTAACCTCTTTCACGTCTTCTTCCGTACCAAGATTAACCGTTTCAACCTCCTCCTGATGAGGAGTGATAACCTTCTCCTCTTGCCTTAACAACCTGGATAGCTCTTCAGGAAGCTCATAATCTTCTTCAACCCCTTCATCAGCTTGATTGATTGGATTGTCAAAGTCATACGAAGTCATAGCAGTGTTGTTGTCGGTGCAGTCTGAAAGGCACTCTCTGCAAGGGTTTAGATTGTTCATTTTAGTGATCAATTTTAATCTTGTTTAGAAAAAGTGAAATGAAGTTTTCATTTTGGAAAGCATTGCCATTTTATTTTTGTACAAAAAGAAAAAATGAAAAACAGTGAGCGGAAAGGAAAAAGACTCATTTGCAAAAGATGTCCGATATTCATTGATCAATCCATTTGCACAAAATTACAAGATGGACCGATTACAAAATGAGTCTTGACATCTTGGGCAAGATGCAAGACTTGATGCATGCTTAAAAATACAGGAAATAATAATTACTCTGCAGGAGTAACCCTTATAATTTCCTGGGAAGACCAGTTAAGGACTTAGCTCCCCGGGATCCTTGGACGTATCCAGCTCTCCAGGTTGCGGTCGCTTTCCTCCTCGTCTTCCAAGTTGTTCACGGCATCTGGGGTAAGCATTCCCCCACTGACAAAATTGGGCTTCTTGGCAGCCTCTGATTGATCTTGTTGAGTTGGTCTGTAACCCAACCCAAATCTGTCTTCTTTCTTCTCCACGAGCAACAGCTTGCCCCAGCCTTGGGCAGTACCCTCTTCAACAACCTTCCGGGCTTGCTGATAAGACGTCATGGAGGCTTCCAGTACAGCAGATGCTTCATTTATGTTCAAGGCCTCAAACCCCTGGCTCATAGTTTCATGGATCTCTCCATCCATCTCAATGTATTTATACGTAGCCAGATGGCTAACAAAGATGTCTTCTTCCCCACAGATGGTGATGATCTGGCCTTCCCACTCGAATTTCAGCTTCTGGTGAAGGGTAGACGTAACAGCGCCAGCGGCATGGATCCAGGGTCTACCCAACAAACAGCTGTAGGCCGGCTGAATGTCCATCACATAGAAGGTAGTTTTGAAGGTTTGCGGGCCAATCATCACAGGCAGATCAATCTCTCCAAGCACTGATCTTTTAGAGCCATCAAATGCTCTCACCACCAAATTACTTGGACGCAGTGCCAAGCCATCATACTCCAGCTTCACTAAGGCTTTCTTTGGTAGAACATTGAGTGAAGACCCAGTGTCCACCAGTACATGGGATAGAACAACACCCTTGCATTCTAGAGTGATGTGTAAAGCCTTGTTGTGGTTACATCCCTCAGTTGTTAAGTCATCATTGGTGAAGCCCAGTCCATGACTGGTATTGACATTTTCCACCATAGTTTCTAGCTAATTAACGGTGATCTCCTCTGGCACGTATGCTGCGTGCAGGACTTTCAATAATGCATTCCTGTGAGCTTCAGAACACATTAACAGTAATAATATGGAGATCTTCGAGGGAGTTTGGTGAAGCTGATCCACCACCTTGTAATCACTTCTCTTTATGATTCTCATAAACTCGTCTACATCTTGTTCAAAAGATGTCTTCTGGGTTTCTTTGACAGCCGGCTCTTCAAATACTACACTCTTTCCTTTTGCTTTGGCAGCAGCTTCTGCTTCAGCATTAGGTCTTTGCAATTGTGAGGCAAAAAGGCGTCCGCTTCGGGTGAAGCCTCCGCCTCCCCCAACATTATCAATTTGTGGAGAAGAGGTTGAAGAATCCAAAGTGATTTTCTCCCCGTTGCAGTAAAGATCAGAGCCATAATGCCAAGGTATGGCATTACTGCTTTCATATGGAACTGGTCCAGGCACCGTGATGGTAACTGGACTTACTGCTGCAGAGGAAGGTACTGTAATGGTGTGCGGATCGTAGTAAATTGTAACTGGTGATCTGGCAGGAAGTGCCACTGCTTGTTGCTGAAAATTGTTGTTTGGAGGAACATCTGATGGATCATAGTAAATGGTGACTGCGGAGACATCTTCATTAATTTCTGTTGGTGTTGTAGAAGATTTTGCCGATAAAAAGGATGCTGATGTTGTAGAAGAAATGGTTGTTGACATTTGATTTGTTGAAGTGATGGATGAAGCCATTGTTGATGATATTGATGAATCGGTAGGAATAATGGTTGCTGCTGTTGTAGAAGAATCAGGAATTATTGTCAAAGGAATTGTTGGATTTGTAGGCGCCGTTGTTGAGATATGAAGGATACCATCCTTGATAAGACTATCTATGCCGCTTCTCAAATTATCACACCCGTTGACTGCAATGTTGCAATACCCACAACCGAGCTCACACCCGGGAAACACCTGGCATTCTAGAAGCTGAGCTTTAATTTCGACCAGAGGTGTTCGAATTTGTGCAACACTAGTGATCAAAGTAGATGGTTTGTCTTCCTCGATAACATTAATCCTTGGGCCACCATGATTAGGCATAGGATTTCTGTTGACATTTGGAGGAGGTGCGAAGTTGAGGGCCTTAGAATCCACCAGATCTTGAACTTTCATTTGTAAAGCCCTGCATTTCTCTGTATTGTGGCCTGGTGCATTGGAATGGAAAGCACACCTGGCGTTGACATCGTAATTCTTAGGGAGATTGGAGGGATCTGGTGGTGCCAATGTCCTTAACTCAACCAAGTTAAGTTTCAGGAGTTGTGGCAATAAGGCAGCATAAGGCATAGGGATAGGGTCAATCACCCTATTTGCCTGTGATGGTCTTTGCTGGAAGGGTCTTTGTTGTTGATTGTTGTTATTATTGTTGTAGGTTCTTTGTGGCGGGTACTGAACTTGCTGCTGATAATGTGGTTGTGGTTGTTGTTGATATGCTGGTTGCTGAGGAATCGGAGCTGGAATAGTGACAGCTGCTACTGATCTGTGAACATACTGAGGTCTGCCCCTGTTGGTATGAATGGCATTTGTCTCACCGGTCCTTCGAGGTCCCACAAAAGGATTCCTGGTATTACTGGACGAACTTGCACCATTATTAGTAATTTTGCCCATCTTTCACCGGCTATAACTACGTCTGCGAAGCTGGTGGAAGAAAAGGCAGCCAATCTATCAATGTATGTTCCTTGCAGGGTATTCATGAACATGTCAGCCATTTCTCTTTCCGACATGGGTGGCTGGACAGCAGCAACAAGCTGTCTCCACCTTTGGGCATATTCCCTGAAGCTTTCTCTAGAGGATCGAGACATTCCCATTAACAGGGTCCTGTTAGGAGCCATGTCCAGATTTTATTGGTACTTCCTGATGAAAGCTTCAGCTAGGTCCTTCCAGCATCTGATAGTAGCTCTGGTCAAGTGTGAATACCACTCCTTTGAAGCCCCAGTCAAACTGTCTTCAAAATAGAACATCCACAGTTTTTCATCCATGGTATACGCTTTAAGTCTCCCCAGAAAGGACTGCAGGTGAGTTCGTGGATAGGAGGTTCCATTGTATTTCTCGAAGCACGGGGGTTTGAACTTGTGGGGAATTCTTACCCCGTCCACTAACCCCATATCCATTACATCAAAACCCAAGGAGTTTTGAGACTCCAAGGATCTCAACTTCTCAGCAATTTCATCAAACCTCCTATCATAGACTTCATCCCCAGCTCCCATGACAGTAAATTGCTCCTCTTGGGGGTCTTCTTGTAAGATTCTCCCCCCAGTAGTATTTCCTTGCACATTACCCGGGACATTGACTTCCGGATCTAGATGAGGTCCAAATACCGGTGGATTAACATGAGGCTGACCCCTCTCATTGTTGCTTGTTCCTCCGGTCCCAGGATGAGGTTCCTCGGGAGTTTGTCTTTCTACCAATGCTCTCAACCTTTCTTGGGTCTGAGCCAGACTAGTCATCACAGTCATGAATTGGGCCATTTGGTTCCTCATCTCCACCCTTTCATTAGCCATCTGGGTTCTGACCTCTGTCAAGTCTTGCTGTACTTGCTCCATTATGATACCCGGAAGGTTGTTGCGAGTAGGATACCGGTGTGCACGGTTGACGGGGAACACTCTTCTGCGAGCAATATTTCCTGAACCACAACAGAGTTAGAAACAAACAAAATAATAACAAAAACCTACAAAACAAAACAAAAGTTAGTATGCAATGCAGTATGCTTATTTATTTTCCAAGGTATCCGGCTTAGTGCTTGGTTTTGACCTTTCCATACCCCGAGGAAGATGCTTTGATGTTGCTTGAGAGAAGAAACTCAAATGGAATATATTACAAAAGATGAATAATACATAGCCTGATTTTACAACATATGCCCTTGAAGGGTCAAAATACAACACGAAAGAAAAGTACATCAAATGAAAACAACAACAATCAAAGAGTCAAACATCAAGTCCAAATTCATCCTCCTTAACCTCCTTCAGAAGTGCCTCAGTCACCGGACCAGCTGGATGCTCTGTAATAGTCCTGATGAGGAGGTTCCTAGTGGCAATAGCAGTGGTCAACCTCTTGTGCCTGTCCTGATCCTTTAACCTCTTCAAACCAGCCCTAAGCTTCAATTCTGAAATCTCCTTCTGGGCTGCCATCAAAGTTTCTTGTTGTTTCTTTTCATTGGCCTCCAACTGCTCAATTCTGGCTTGAGTTCTCTTATCTTCTTGAGTACGAGCTTCAGTGATCCTGACCCACCTAGCTTGACTTTCTTTCAGATAGAGTTCAGTCCTAGCCTTCTGAAGCTTGGCCTCCTTACAGGCATTCTTCAATATTTGCTCCCCGGCTCTTGATTTCTTGATGTAGTCCTCTGTTTTCTCAATCTTGGCCAGATGCTCCACCTTAAGCTTCTCCAACCTCTCAATGTCCAGACGACCATCACTCCTCTCCTAGAGGGTCTTATTCAGAGCTTGAGACAGATTCTCATTCCTTTCCTCCAGTTTCTCAAATTCCTCCAGGCTGACAGTTGCTGCTGGCTGCACTGTAGAAGGTTCAGGTGTGTCCTCAATGGTAAAGGGCATTCCAGTGATCTGAGCTCTAGCATAGGACCATTCATAGTACTGGGCTGAAGCAACATTATTGCACCTTCCAAGAATAGCCATCCCCTTTGTCTGGATGTTGTCCCAAGCCCAGGATGCTTGCCTGACAACAGCTAGATTAGGCTTTATCTCACAATACAGGGTCTCAGCTAAATCTTGCACTCTAGGAGGGTGGACCAAAGCATAGCCCAGTTGTCTCTTAAACAACAAAGGATTGTAGTTGATGCAACCCTTCACTCCTACTAGAGGTACATTGGGGTACTGCCCACAGCTAGTGATGATGTCCTTACCTTTGGTGCTCTGGGTGCACCATCTGAAGTCAAAGCAATAAGTCTCTTAGCCCAATTCTTCTGCTGGTGAGGATTCAGGAAGGCATCAGTCCTAGGTAAGTGTTTAAGCAGCCAAGTGTGAAATAGAGGAGCACAACATCTCACCAACTTTCCTCTTTGCTTCTCATTCCTCTGATGAATGGAATAATAGAAATCTCCCAGCAATGTGGGTACTGGGTTCCTCAGAACGAAAAGATGAATGGAATTCTTGATGATAAACTTGGGCTCATCTGCAAATAGTATAACCCCATATATACTGAGGGCTAACAATGCACAAACTGCCCTCCATTCTCCCAAGGAGGCCTTCAGGATAGCCTGAGAAATCAAAAAGTCTAAGTGCAAACCAGGGATCCCAGCCTTTGTTGTCATGTTTTGCTCAATCAAAATAGGCTTCAGGTACAGTGCTTTTGCCACTTCTCCATTGCTGGGAGAAGTCATCTCTGGATTGAAGGGGACCCCACCCCTGACAGGTACTCCAATCAATGATGAGAACTCCTCCAGCAGAGGTCCTAACTGAAAGTTTTGGAAAGTGAAGCATCTCAAAGGAGGGTCATAAAACTGTAGGCAGGTGTGGATCATACTTCTTTGGGAAGGGTCCTGGTCCATAACCATATCAAGGATGCCTCCATAATGCTCTCTGAATAATGAGATGTGGTCTGGAGTGATAAGTGCCTGGACCTGCCTGATACCAGTCAACACAGGCTCAAAGAAATGGTATGAAATGTTGCTCTTCCTGGGTGCAGACATGAGTGCTGATGAAGAGCTGAAGACAAGTGCTGATAGGGATCAAAACTGATGCTGGAGATGAGCCACTGATAGGCTGGTGCTGGTGATGGAAGTAGCTGAAGCAGATAACTGATGAAACAGAGGCCTATGCAGATGAAGGGGTCAAAACCAAGCCAGAAAATAAAATGGATACCCTGAAAAACAAATAAACAAATGTTAAATGATGCAATGATGATGTATGCAAATGATATGCAAGGGTTTGTGATCAAGTTGGATCTGATTATCTGTCTTGATATAAAGTCCATGTATGTTCAAGAAGGTCTAGATGAAGGTTCAGAAATCCAGTAACCAAGGTAGGGGACTCAAATAAAGAGTCACATGTCCAGGGTTAAATCACAAGAACTGTCCAAAGTGGGGTACTCTTAAACCAAACAAGTAGCAGGGTATGATGTGGCCAATGGTACCTGCAAACCTGTAAATAGCCCAACCCCCTCACAGGTGATGTTCTAAAACAAGGATCCTCAGACTTGGATCAGTTATGAGAAGTGTAAACACTTCTAACCCGGAGGTACAGTGTTTGCAATAACCATAAAAGATCCTCCTCTAATTCACCTCAGTTTCTGAAGGTCATAATAAAGGTCATCTAGACTTAGCAGGCTTCCCAGATAGCCCTAGCACTACAGGAAATCTGTAGCACAAAGTTCTCAAGAAGAAACCCACATCTGAACCGTGTTTCATATTCCCGCACCAGACCGAAATGGAATGGGAAAGAACATGAACCACTCTAGCCTAGGTGTCACTCAGGTCCCAGGTATAGGACCTTAAACTCTCAATAGAACCCCACCCATCAAAACAACAAACCAGATCCAACAAGATGACAGTATGACAGTATGATGTATAAAACTGTAAGGAAAGCAGTAAACAAGACTGTACATAAAGCAGAAATAAATACATAACACATATAGCACATAACACCCCAGTAAACACAAACCAAACAAGCGCTAGGAGGAACCCACAAAAAGAACCAGAAGCCCTGGTTACAGTATAAGGGTCCCCAACAGAGTCGACAAGCTGTCGCTCCCACCAAAATAACACCTGGTCAGAAGGGGTACAGACGCGAACTGTCGGCGAAAGGTGAGGAGAACACACAAGGGTAAACTCAGAAGAAAAGAGTCGCCAGCTAGGCATTTTTATCCCGAAGGAAAGGTAATGCTGCATAGACCTAGAAAGATATGGATAAGACGGTTGCGAACCAGAGAGACTAAGAAAGGGGGTTGGTTACAACCTGGGAAGGTATTAGCACCCAGATTGTCCGTCGCACTCGACGGGATCCACGCTTAAAAGATTTGTGTTTTAAAGGGGTAGTGTCAGTGCAATTTGTGTATCAAAGCTGGAAAGAATGCAAGTGTCAGTGTAAAAAGAAAGTGAAGTGAAATATGTGAAGTGTCAGTGCAAGAACAGGAATGAAATGCTCAAGACTATGAGGCTTAAAGAATGATGCTAGAAGGAGGGGGAATATACAGAGACTCTTGTTCGATAACTGTTAAGTTATGCCTACGTATCCTCTCGTGAAATGAGGAAGTCAGAACACCGTAGTTCGACAAAAGAGACTGAAAGGTAAATTGACTTGTGAACTGCTTACTTGCCTATGCTCAAGTGTATGACCTGTCTGGCTCAGGTGCAAACTGTCTTGCATTAGACGGAAGAAGCAAGTTCTCGTTTGTGAGTGAAGGTGATGAGAAAAGAATCCCGAAGGAGACGATTATTGTTTGTTTTTTGTGGTTTCAGTCTTTTATTGCTTTTTGGAGTTTGTCATAGGAAAATGAGCTTAAGACTAAACCAAGGGTTAGTAAACTCATCACATCCTCCCTCTGATTAGGGGTAATGAGAATACCTTAAGTATGAAGTAAGCACCTCACACTTAAACACCATGATGTAGGATTAAGATCATTAACCTACTTGTGATTATTTAGATGTTTTTGTTGTTTTTGTTTAGTGTTAAGTAATGAGTTTAAGCCATAATCAAGGATTTAATGAACTCATTACACCATCCTAATAGAAGGATAATAGATGAGAACATTTAAGATGAGGAAGGCTCCTCAAATTAATCCATGATTAGGGATTAACCTCATGACAAAACAGTGCCTTTATTAGGTGGATTTTAGTTAATGGTAAGATGAAGAAATGATTTTTATGGTTTGTAAGACAACTTGAGGGGGACTTGTCCATTAACACTAGGGTTAGTCCTTCTTAACCAGTTAAGGAAGAATTAGAACCCTAATGCAAGGCCCAAGTTACAAGTTTGATGTCTTGATGATTATTAGATGGATTGATTAAAGGATTTAAACACATTAAGGGTTTAACACTTAGGATTAAGGTTATACACTCCATCCTAATAGAAGGATGCAGGCATAAGCTTAATCACAAAGCCTTAAAACCTTTAGGGTTTAGTCCTTGATTATGAGATGAGAAGAGAAGACTCAAAGATGACAGAAAGGCAAAACTAAATGGGGGACTAATCAAACCCTAATTGTTATCATTCTTGGTTGTTCCTAGAGTTTATGAAGCTTGCAGGAGGTCTTCAAGAGAAACCACCAGGAAGGAAGCAGATGAAAGGAGCAAGAGGCAGAGAGAAGCAAGACAACTTGCTTCACTTAAGAAGACAAGTTGCTTGGAGGAAGAAAGTAAGAGATGAACATGAATGAGAAATCTCACTCTAATACAAAGATAAATGCAGCAAGGATGCAAGAGAGATTAGAAGAGATTGTGAGAAGTGAAGGCAAATTCACTTCTCAAAACAACTTACCACCTGACAAGTTAGCAAAAGAAATGAAATGCAATGCAAATGAGATGAAGTGTCATGATGCAAAACAAAGTCAGAAGCATGTTCATGATGTTAATGATGCTAAGAGATGATGCAAACACATGACAAGAGATGAGAATGACCAAACAAACATAAGGATGCAAATGAGGCATGCTTTGAACCATGAAAGTTCAAGAAACGTTTATGGAATGCAATGGATATACAACATGTCAAATGAAAGATGCAATGATCAAACATGATTCTAATATGTCCTAAGATGTATTATGAACCATGTGGATACACAAAATGTCATGGAAGGTCATTGGATGCAAGCAAATGAAAGATGGATGCAAAGGAAAGCACAAATTAGGGTTACATACAATATGCAAAGCAAAAACCCAAAACCAGAAGCAAATGACATGACAAAAAATTGAAAATGCAATCAAAGATACCCTAAACCTATACAAGTTCACTTCCCAAAGGAGGGGATCTAACTCTTAACCTAGTGAAAGTTATGAATTTCCTAAGATTACTAGGGTTTTGGGGTGCCTCACAAAGAAAAATACCAAACAAATTGAAAATGCAAGATTAAATCAAACCAATTTTATCCTATAAACTACATGCTATGGAGGATGCAATTCAAGAAGAACCATCATCAAACTCTCAAGGGTTAGGCAGAATGAATTTTTCAAAGTTTGAACCAAAATATTGCCTCAAAATGAATTTAATTCCAATGAAAATGATCAAAAGGCATTAAGAACCAAAAAGAATTTTGTTTTGAGAGTTGGATAATGTTTTTAAATGTTTTAAAATGCAATGTGAATTTTTTTGTGATTTTTAAATACCTAAATGCATTTTTAATTAATTAATTTTCATTAACTAATTAAAAATAAACACTTAAATGATTTAAAAATGATTTTTAATGCAAAAAATAAAAATAAAAATATTTTTGGGTTCTGAAAATTAATGAAAAGCTTGACAAAAATTTTCAGAATTTTTAAACATGATTTGCTATTTTAAATAATTCGTACAAGATAAATCAAATAAAATGAAAATAAAAATGAATTAATGAGAAGTATGCACATCCACTGGCTGAGATTGAAACAAATTTGGGGGGGATTGACCCGCGCGCATCTGGACGACCCACGTTTGAACTGGCTGGATTAAATTAAATCTGATTAATTAATTTAATTAAATGGGATTAGGGTTTAATGAAATGATCCAGACCATTCATATGCGCGGGAGTCAACAAAAGTCAGCCAGATCTATGGTCCAAATTCAAACTTTGCCCTAAACGTGATTAACGCCCTAATGACATTCAGGTGGCCGGAAATGACCTCCGGTTATCTTCTCCGGCCACACCTCCCCTGAGAATTTCCCAAATCACTCCCCAGGCCATTTCTGGAGCTCTAAAGCTCCAGATCACTTCCTCTCACCTCCCTAAACTCATCCCTGACCTCAAAAACAATTTATTTCTAAGCATGAACCAGATTCGAAGCAAGATACAAAAATGGCAGAAATTTCAGACAAGCCATACACACTCATTTCTCAACCATTTTCGAAAATTTAAAGTTCAGTGTGACCAGGAAAGCAAGCTTAATCATTTAGAAACTTAAAACAAGAGTTCTGGAAAAATGTTTTCACATGGCTACCTGAGATGGAGCTTTCAATCCAGGAGCTTTTTGACTGCTTCCTTGCTTCAAAATGAACCCAATGAACCTCCTGAGGAGTTTGCAAAGCTTGTATGGAGTTTATTTTGGCTGGTTTGTGAGATTGATGAAGTTCTGTTCAGTGAGGGATGAGAATCGTGTTTTTGATATGTAGGGTTTCAGGGCAAAGTAATGGTTGGTAACTGGTCAGTGGATCATGGTGAGTGTTTCTGTGAAGTTTATTTTGATGTTTGAAGCTTGTGTGAGGAGATTCGAATGAAAATGCATAAGAGGTGAGTTTGGAGAATGCTGGCTTGTGGGAGAGATCAGGCTGAGTTGTGTTATGTGTTGGGTTGCTTTTGGTACACATATCAATCCTTGATAGGTCAGAGAGTTGTTGTGGAGCAGTGTGATTGGTATGGAGCAAAATGCATAAAGTCAACTTTTTGTGTAAGAGAGGTATGGGTCAATGGCAGGCCAAGGACAAAGGGGTGTCCTGCGCAGCAAGGATTGAGGAGAGCCATAGAATCAGTCTTGAGGCCAATTAGCAAGTGGATTAGGGTTTGTGAGAGGTTTTGCAACTTTGTGATCTTTTGGCCCTTTTGTGATTACTTGAAGCATAAGTCATGAAAATGGGAGGTTCTTTGGTGCAATCTGATTTTTAGGCATTGGTTTATGTTTGTGCAAAGGTTATAAGTCACATTGAAGTCACATTTTGCCTTGGCAAGAGGTTTTGCAACTTTGCCTCTTTGGTGTAAAACTTGAAATTATGTGATTTTGTCCAACTTTGACAAGCCATAACTTTTGATCCATAATGAATTAGAATGAGTTCTTGTACTTTTTGAAAATGGGAGGATCCATTCTACAACTTTCATGACCAAAGTTTTCTCATTTGAAGCATTTTTGAATCAATTTGAGGAGGTTGAAAAACTTTCCCAAAATGGCAAGTTTTCATTACAAGTCACTTTCCCAAAAAGGCAACTTTGCAAATGGCTTGAAATCCTTCAATTTTGTGAACTTCTAACACCTTCTATGATCAAATAAAGATCATACACATTCAAAATGATGAAGAACACCCTTTGGTTGGGTCATTGGGGGCCTCAGATGCCGTGATTTTGCACTGACTTGCTCAAGAAGTCAACTCTTGATTAGATGCCTTCCCCATGGAATTTCTTCATGAAAATTGATATGCATGATCCTTATAACATATAGACACCAATAGAAACAAGAATGACCAAAAAATTTGGAGTTATGGCCTTTGAAACCAAAACCCTAATTTTAGGTCATCTGTGCAGTTAAACCTGGCTCTGCTTCCATGCCATTCTCAGTTCTTGTGGTTCTTTGACTTTCTTGACTTTGTGAGGGTATAATATGATGCTTGAACATACATGGATCCCTTTGAAGTTATTGAATACTTTTTAAGTGGCTCAACTGGCTCAGGGATGGCCCAGATCACAAACCCTAGGTGCAGATGACTTTCTAATCAATGTAGTGAAGCAAATATGCAATATGAGATGCTATGATTGAATTTATGCATATGAAAAGATCACAAGCCATAGTGAAATGGGTGAGGGAAAATTTGGGGTGTTTACAATTAAGGCCAAGGGAACCATATTTTCCTCTGCCCCTCAGTCGGGGAGAGATTGTCAACTGACCCCAAGGACAACTGCCCATCTCTGCCCTCTTTTGCAACTTTGCCCGAAAATCATGGGGCATTCACCCAGAAATAACCCCGGAGTGCTCTTGCCCGGTATCATATCTTGTCCGATGTAATAGCTAGTCCGAGCAAGTTTGCCCGTTCCAACGGCTAGTTTATGGCAGTTACCTATTTTTTGGGATTCACGATCCAGGCCCAAAATAGGTACAAATGGCCAAGCGCTGGGGGCATTATATAAACCCTTTCACATGAGTGGGCCAATTATCAAATATTCAACCTAAGAATACTCACTTTTGTACTTGCCCAGTTTTCTCTGTATTACTTACTTTAGCATTGGAGTGCCTTGTAAGTACACCCCTTATCTCCTTGATAATCCAGCACCTTCAACGTAGTTTGTGACCAATTCATTGTTCTTGTTAATCTTATTGTTGTTCTATTGTTGCACTTTTTATTTATTAAAAGACATACAACAACAATTGTTTAAAGTAATCGTTGAGATAAGTTGAGACATACAACAACAATTTTTTAAAGTAACCATTGTGGTAGATAACATGCTATTTGACTTATAATCACTGTCACACGACCATGGTGGAAACATCATACATATAATCCCATTTTATCTTACAATGGTTGGTCCAACATAGTGGTATCTCTTTTCCAACCATTGTGATAGGTTTTTTCCGTACTAATGAAATAATCTGCAAGTAGGTAAACTGACACATCACTCGTTCGGGAAGATAAGGATACATAAGAGATGACCCACATGTCAGTTATCTAGAGTATAAAGAAATGAATTCAAATTGATGTGTATGGTGGTGACCATTGTATGGGAAAAAGCAAACATCATCTGGTACCATACGGTCAAGAGAGACTTTGAATGGCTCAACCACACCATTCCCTCTATACAAAACAAAAGCGGCTGCACGTGGCCAGTTCTTATCGTAGTCAGACACAACTTTTCACTCGGTGATGTAAGGGAAGTGGGAGATGATTCATCATTGTAAATGGTTTGTTTTGGACTGATCCAATGACTAAGCATGACCCAATCCACTCCTGCATTTATGACGACCCAATAGTCCAAATCCAATCCATTAAGGCCAAGGGAACCATATTTTCCTCTGCCCCTCAACCGGGGAGAGATGGTCGACTGACCCCAAGGACAATTGCTTATCTCTTCCCTCTTTTGCACCTTTTCCCGAAAATCACGGGGCATTCATCCAGAAACAACCCCGGAGTCCTCTTGCTTGGTATCACATAATGTCTGACGTAACGGCTAGTCCGAACAGGTATGCCCATTCCAACGGCTAGAATCTGGCAGTTACCTATTTTTGGGCGGTCCATGATCCAGTCCTAAAATAGGGACTAATAGCCAAGCGTTGGGTGCATTATATAAACCCTCTCACATGAGAGGGCTAAGTATCAAATATTCAACCTAAGAATACTCACTTTGTACTTGCCCACTTCTATCTCTATTACTTTAGCATCAAAGTGCCTTGCAAGTACACCCTTCCTCTCCTTGATAATCCAACACCATCAACGTAGTTCGTGGCCTATTCATGGTTCTAATCAGCTGAAAAGATCAGTGGTGCCGTCTGTGGGAATATTTTATCCCCGTCTTTCTTTCCTCGGAACTTAAATACCAAAGCAGTGTTTCAAGATTTCTCTCATGGCGAACCGCGGCAACGTCCCGAATGCTCGAATTTTAACCTATATCCTTATCAATCAGATTGACAGTGACGAAACTAATCCCTTCCTTGGGGATAACAACCATCACCAACTAGACAGAGCTATTTACTCCTTGTCTCCTAATCCCATCATCAACACGAAGACCGCACCAGAAGATATCCAACTTATCCCAGTGCCGCCCAGCGCCGATTCGACCATGACTTCCCTGGTCGAGGCCCTTAATTAGACCAAACTCTTGATCCTTCGACAAAGAAAAAGGATCAGAGTCCTAGAGGATGCCCGACATACTAAATCTCCTCCACCAAGACGTGAGCACATAAGATATCGTTACGCTTCCCCTGGTAGAAGAAGAAACCATCAAAGATCAGAAGAATCAGGATCACAAGCAATTTGGAAGTATGATTGTACGCCTCCCTGAAGACAACTATTCCCAGGAGCCAAGAAGTCAAGAAAGGATCCCCAAGCGGAGATCCAGCGCTCTTCCCCTACAGACCTAGGGTTCATTTAAGAACTCCATTTCCTCGTCGTGGCCACAATCCCCGACGACAAAGAAATGTGCATTCTCGTTCTCGTTCATTCAGCTCCAGCGACGAGGACAAACCCCGAGGATTTATCTCCCAAGAAATCATGTCTACAAGGATTTCTAAAGGTCTGGAGAAGCATCCTCCCTTGGGAACATACGACGACACGACCGATCCGAATGAGCATGTAGAAAACATAGAAACTCTCTTCGACTATCGTGGCGTTTGTGGTGTGATAAAGTGCAGGCTATTCCCGATCACGCTCAGGAAGGGGGTGATGGCTTGGTACAATAGTCTTTCCCACGAGTCAATCACCTCCTAGACACATCTGGGGAGGGTATTCTCGAGGAACTTCACTGCCTCTCGTCGACATCCAAAGACTGAGGCTTCTCTAGAGGAAATCATATAAGGCAATGATGAATCTCTTTGAGCATACATCAAGATATTTAATAAAGAAGTTGTCTATGTCACTACGACCAATGGCCTGAAGAAGTACTTGCTCGAGCATGGGCTCCAACCCCGCAATGATTTTGCGAAAGTCATTGACATTGAAACCCCGACGATGCTCGACGCCTTTCTCCTCAAGGCTCAAGCGTATATACAAGGAGAAAGAAGCTGCCAACATAGATTGTGACTCTAGGCATTGGGAGGATGCCAAACCTTCACGATATGAAGATCCCTCGACATCTCATCATGAAGGAGATAAAAGAAAAGAGGAACGCCCTCGAGAATCTCGGGAGTACAAGTGACCCTCTGGTCGGTTCGACAAATACACCATGCTCTAAGTATCACGCGAGAAAATTTTGTCTGAGTGCGCGTACTCATAGTTCTGTCAGGCTGGAGTCTGGTTCCCAAAGCAAATTCCTACAAAGGCAAATACAAACAAGACAAAGTACTATAGGTTCCACAAGAGCCACAGTCACAACACTGACGACTGCATCCATCTGAAGGATGATATAAAGATACTAATTAGGGACGACCACCTGAAGTAGTTCACAAAGGGAAAATAGGCTCATCAACAAGAGGTTCAGGATTCCAAAAAGGTAGAGGAAGCAACACCCTCTTCTGAGGATGCCAATCTACAGGTCGCTCTGAGCATCACGTGACCCGAAGAATTTTATGTGCCCGAGGAGCTAAACAACCCCCTGTATTTTTCTACGCACAATCCTTGGGAGTATTTTCCTTCTTCCATGGTTATCTCTAGAGGAGGCTTCAATAAAATCACCATGGTCTCGGTGAAATGAAAGTTTTAGCATCTCATCAGCAAATACTCAAATCAAAATTCTACCCTAGACCAACCTCGAGGAAACTCAGTCCCCATCTTCTTCTACCGTGAAGAACTCCTCAGTAGGGCACCAAACTCCAACATCCCTCTGCTCGTCATAACACAAATGGCAAACTTCGAAGTACGTCGAATTTTGTTTGACTAGGGAAGCTCGGTCGACATAATATACTCCCAATTGTTCTCTACCCTACATCTAGATGAAACACACCTTACTCCTTATGCCGACTCTGAACTACAAGGGTTCAATGGTTTTATGATCAAACCATGGGGCTACGTGGATCTGATCGTGACGTTTGGAGCCGTTAAAACAACCAGATTTATCAAGGTCCAGTTCTTCGTGGTAGACTGCTCGTCGTTATACCAGTGCATCTTTGGACGATCGACCCTGGCCGAGCTGATAGTAGTACCCTCCACGGTGCACCTAAAGATGAAGTACTACACTTCCAAGGGACATGTAACTACTTTGAACGTAGACATAGAAGCTTCTAGGAGATGCTTTGAAGCAGCTTCAATGGGCCTCAACTGAAGGGATTTTAAGAGGGATTTTTCAAAATAAACGAGATGCCCAGAATAAACGTGGATTGGGCTTATTCTGGACTTATGTTGAAGCTTCTGATGCTAGGAGACCTTCTGACGACGTTCCACAACCTCCACCTGGTGTGAATGACCATCAAGTTCTGATGCTATGGAAAGCCTCAATGGTTTGGTAAACCCAAATGATAAGGCTTATACTTTGACATTGCATGCAAAACACATAGCTCGTGGAAGACCTATGTAGACATTATTATTATTATTATTATTATTATTATTATTATTATTATTATTATTATTATTATTATTCGTTTTGTATTATTTGTATATTATATGTATTATTACTTAGACATTTGCAACATACAATTTATTATAAAAAAATTTATCGCTTTCGTTATTGCAAGATGAACATTACTTAACACATTACAATTAACTTAACACCGAAAATTACACAACTTAACGATAATAAATAAGAAAAACATAGACACTACGGTACCAGATGAATCTGGACGTTTCAACATATTGATTATGTCATCGACAAATCTATAAAATGTCGCATCAAACTCGATATGTCTCTTTATTAGCCTATAATGATATGTTCTCTACATAACCTTCAAATCTTCACTAGTCTTCAACTCAATACAATCATATTTCACTCTTCCATCAATATCAATCCATGGTACATGAAACTCGATCTTACTCACCTTTCTAATCTTAGTAACAAACAACATATTATTCCATTTGGATATCAGAAAGCGAGACATGTGGTGTCCTTTGGGAGCCCAAAATCAACTAGATTTTTCACCTCGTTGAAGTACACACATGCCATAAACGAATAGTGAGGCATTTTAAGATGTTATTTTTAACAACACATGATCCCTATTTATACAAGTTTGGATTCATTTTGGACAACACACAACTGTCAATAGAATCACAATCATACAAATGTGTCGGCAAATCTCAACCGTTGAAATTACACTACCGAATATTTTGTAGTTCCTCTAAAAAAGATATGGTAAATGGATGATGTTTTAAGAAAAATAGGTGATTTTACACTATCAAATTTTTCAAGATTGTATAAAAAAATATGATACAGCATGATTTGTTTTACTAAACCGATACATTTTTTCACGTATCAATTTCATTTTTAAAAAACGATATAAATTCATCCGAGACTCTTAACATACACTTTTAGATTTTTTTAATTTATACAAGAAATTTTATATATTCTACCGAATTTCTCATAAACATTTTTTTATTAAAATTTTGCAAAAATAGTATGAATATTATCAAAATAGTAAAGTGTCATGTAAAAGTTGAGGATGGCAAGGAAAAATTCCTCAAAACTATCCAAATAAAAAATTATGTTAGGAATAATATGCTAGCCCCAAATGTAAAGCATTAAATCCTATTGTTTAGTTTTTTTTATAAAAAAAATCATAATAAAAAGAGCATAAATTTAAAATATAGAATTTTGGCAGCTTTGGAAAATTTAGAAAGGGAGGTGTTTTTTTTACGGAAGTAATTATTTTATCTTAAGGAGAGTGAATCTAAAACTTATGGAGAAAGTTAGAGTAACCTCGTGCAATTCTTTACTTAGAGTTTACTTACTGGACGAACCTTGATTGGTAAACATGTATTTAAGACCTAATAATCACAAATTAACATCAAGGGGGTGTAGCTCATATGGTAGAGCGCTCGCTTCGCATGCGAGAGGCACGGGGTTCGATTCCCCGCACCTCCAATTTTTCATATATTTTCAGTAGTTTTACTTATTTAACCAGTTCATACTTCGTACCCTTTTCGCCCATTTAATCAATTCGTAAAAGTCATTTTTCTTTTTGCTTTTTACTAAACAAAATTAACATAGATGAATGGTGCGTTATTAATTAATGAGATGGTAATAAGTTAGATACAATTGATCACATCTGCAAAAAAATAACCATCCCAACAAAAGCATAAACCTGTCATGGGGACAGTGAAAATGATTTCACCGATCTCTGTCAAAATATACCCACTCTAGAAAACATCAATAAACCAAATCCTCAGAACTAGAATTGGTGGCATTCTTCTACTTATCCCATGCAACTGCTTCTATTTCTGATTGTGCACTTCTGTATAACTCAAGCCTCTTTGCAAGCGAGGTTCGACGCTGCATCACTGCGGGATCCTCATTCAGCAATGAAGCTAGTTGTTTCCCCTGCAAAAACAATACATGTACATCATTCTTTTTATCGCGTATCCTGCATATAAATCTTAATCATCCAGTAAACAACACAAGTAAAGAAAAAAGTTTACCTCCTTTTTCCCTAAATCTGTAAAGAAATGATCAAGTAAGCTGCGCTTAGCTTCACGCACTTGACAATAAACTACGGACTTGGGAATAGTATGCCTCAGAGTGCTACATACCATGTTCACATATGACAAGACTGTGGTAGCTGTTATGTACAAAGGAGTCTCAGTAATGAAAATGGGGGAAAAATATGCCTCTAATACTTAGAGCAAATCATTAATTTAGTTCTCAAATTCCTGTTGTTTACCGATTCGACGAAGATAAGCATCGTTATATCTGTCAAAAAGGGAGTGAGTTGGATTTCCACCCTTCTCTGCGTCTTGGGGAAGTTTGCGAAAAAATTCAACTGTCAAATAACCATATTCCATGTCTACCAACAACAGTGTTGCTTTCTTACTTTCGTCTCTCATCCTCTCCAATGATTCAACAGCTGCGTTTCCGAGTTCTACTTTCAAGGTCGGGTACTGCTTTAATTCCTACAATCAACAGAAAACTGCTAGCATTAATACACTAGATAAAATAATCATGTGAAGGCACATGTATAGAATCGTGTAGACAAAAGATAAAATAATCAATATGCTCTACTTGCCATTGTCTCACTCATAGACTTGTGAATCAAATCCTTCAAAATTCCATGAACCTGAATCATTATAAAAGTAATGTATTAGGTGAATAACTGAATACAAGAACGAATTTCATTTCTATTTTCAAAGTTGAAATTGTCTTAAATAAAGTACTTCATACTATGTACCGCGTCAACAGCTGCTTCAGCAGGCCCTCTAATAGATACTAAGCAAGATTCAATAAGACGGCGATATCCTTGCTCAGGAGCGATAAGATGAGGTTGATACCCGTCCGCTTCAGTTATTAGTTTTCTTACGTTGTCCATTGATAGATGTTTGTCAAACTGTAGTCTCTTTAGAGCTGCTGGAAATTGATTATCAAAAACTTGATAGATTTTCTCACCACCAGACCGTCTGTGGATAAACAATAATTTCCAAAGTTAAATTAAAGATGCTACTATAAGAGAATAACACATTAATTAATTAATTATGTAGGACTAAATAACAGGGGAAAAGGAACATACATGCCATCCAGACGATCTTTAAAAGTCTGATCAAAATTCCGACATATTTCCATTATCATGTACAACTTCCCCTACAAATGGATAAAGAACATAAATTCTTCATTTACAAAATTATCATGTACAACTTCCCCTACAAATGGATAAAGAACATAAATTCTTCATTCATTTGTAAATGCAAAAGGGAGAAAGAGGAGGGGAGAGGAAGTGGCTTACTCCAGTATCAGCAGCAATAGGTTTTCCAATCCGGTTCATTTCTGTCTCCAATTCAATAATAGTCTTGTTAATTAGTGATTGAAGGCCTGGGATCCGAGATTTGATGACAGTTTCCAAATGCTGAAAATTTATACATATACATTATAAAATATACAAAAAAAAAGAAGGAAAATATACAGCAATTTTTTAAACCATAACCTGTTCCTCAAGAAATGTCAATCGAGTTTCAAGTATTACTTTATAACGCACATTACCATACCTTAGATAGAACCTTTCCTAGATGCACAGAGCCCATTCTAGGAGCTAGATGTTTATATTCCGGGGTAGTCGCAAAATACTCATTCTCTCTACGCCGAGCAGCAATCATATCAACATTTTTATTAATATCAGCTTGGGAGCGATTAACAACACCAATCCAAGGAAAATTTAGCTTATATGATTTCCCTTCAAGGATCTAGAAAATAAAACAAGCAGTAAGGAAGCAATAAGAGGAAGCCGGTTTATAGATTTCACAGATTTGACCCTGTGATTTGAGTTTAGATAAGTAAAATAAGCCAAATTAGGAAATCTGAATTCAAAGTTTGTGTGATTCTGAAGTTTCATCTGAGTTGTAGAGACTAGGGACATGTAAAGGCAAAAACATAACAGTGTCACAAGTGAAAGATATTTCATCCCTATATATTCCATGTTTCATATTCTATACCTCAATGTGTAAATATCAAAGTATCCAACATAAGGAAAAAAGTTTTTCATTCACCAAAACCATGTTGCCTATTTGAAAACTCTGCAATATAATTATAATCTACTTGGATACTGATATTTTAGTTTATACTTAATGCTTAATAGTTATACTTTATGAAGTATGAATAAGACATAGACATTGGATACGACACAAATAGACTCACACTACTAATTACATAAACATAGAAGGCTGAAACCAAATAAAACTAAATATGAGATATTTTATAATTACATAAAATTAGATATGAATATTATAAATAAGAGATCTAAATTAAGCATTAGGATGACCATCAAGCCTGAAAACAAAAACTTACTTCCGATGCATCAGTACCCTTATCCATAAGATCAATCTTTGTCAAAACTCCAAACGTCCTATCCCCTGAAAAAAAATCGAACAATTTTCAGAGTGATCTTCAGTCACATAGTAATCTTATTATCCAATTGATTGCTTGTAATAATACTTTAAGTTGTCAGCTTGTATTTTCTAGAAGCACCCACCCAAACCATGCCAAAAAATGTAAGCATGTACTTCTATACAATATATATTTTTGAACTATAACTACATAGAATCTTAGTCACATAATTTGGTGTCAACCAAGCTAAATTTACCTCTTCTAATGCCCAATAATTATACTATCAAGCAAATTTATACATAATGTTATTTTGTACGAATATGATCCAAGTTTCCCAACACAAGAGACATAATCAATTAACAATGTAATTTTCTTTGCAGTAGATGTTATGAACCTAAGTTTTAATTAAAACATCATTAATAGTATATCCGCTTTAGCTATTTTATGAAATTAATTAATACATCTAACTTCAAATAACACATTCCTCCAACAATTACTTCATCAACAAAATTATGTTCAATATCTTATCTTACCTTTAGGATCTACTTCGCGGGAAATCTTAATTGCATCTGAGGTAGCAAGATCTTGATTAGCAGGAGATATTGCCAAAATGATGCAATTCGGCTGCAATAATTGATAAATTATTGTATTATTACTTTCATTGACATGATCATGAATGACTAAAATTGAATATGAAGTTTCATCAGCATTAAACTGAACTTCTAATGAAATATTCAATCATTTCCTTAAACATTTTTCACATCATAATGAATAAATGTTTGTATATTCATCAGAAATCATTTAATTTTATATAGAATCATTACCTTTTCGATAAAGGCCCTGACCATATTTTCAATATCTTGCACAATGCTATCTGGTTGACCCTCTGTAATATCCAGGCAAAATCATGCCATTAATTCCTATATTTATAATGCAGTGGTGCTCGAAAACTTAACTGACAGAGAAAAATGACAATCTTAGAGTGAAAACTCACCAACTGCGACTTTAGTTAGTCCAGGAAGATCAACCAGTGTCAAATTGACAACTGCCAAAAAACAAATTCAATGCATGAAGTTGATACTCAAATAACAACACTTATTTCTTGATAGCACTTTGTATTCAACACTAGTTATAAAAAAGAGTGGTAATAATAGCACTCATTGATATTTAACTTATTTGATGGAAAAATAAAATTGATCAATAAATAAGGTCTAACAGTAACAAAGATAGATAGAAAGGATTTATATTCATGATGAAATGCTATGGTAGAACATAATTGTTATAGTATATTTTACATACTGCAAGAAAACAGTGATTGATAAACATATATAACAACACTAAAGGACCAATCAATTGAAGAGTTCGAACATAAAAATAATTCAATTATGCATGTTACGAGTTCTAACCAATTTAAAAATATTTAACTGCTAATGTATATAGCTCACCATGAGGGGAATAGATACTCAGATGGATGGGAACAGACGAAATACCCTTGGAGCGACCTGTTTCTCGATCAGTCTCATCAGCGATCTCCTGCCTAACAGCAGCTACAGAACAGGCAAACTTAGTAACTACTGGAAAAACAGCAGCAGTAAAGAATACAACAACAACCAAGTCTTATCCCACTAAGTGGACTCGGCTACATAGATCAACTTTCGCCATAATATTCTATACAGGAGCTTGTTTCTATCTTAATCGTTAATTGGCAACATTTGTTTTGACTAAATATGTATGAAGTTACTTGATATTGATAGTTGCGAGTGAAAGACAATCTTTTATGTTAGAGAATACCAAAATCAGTAAATCTCTTCCTTGGAGCATGCATAAATTCAGCATATTCTCTCCCTTCATCAATCTTGTGAAGCTGCAATACAAGAGGACGCCGAGTAACAATTCCTACATACAAAAAAAAAAAGGGTTTAAATCATCCGAAACTCATATCATCGTTGGAGAGAAAGATGAAAAGCAAATCACAAACGTGTACAATACAAGACCAAGTACACAACCACTTATTCATATACACATATATTAACATACTAAATTACCAGATCCACGAGGTAAAAAATCCTTTCCAACAATACTCTCCAACACTGAAGATTTTCCAGAACTCTGCAAAATTGAAATTGACGGATAAATCTATTTGAAAACCTAGAAGCATTACATTGTTATGATTTGTGAATAACTACAGTTTTAATCGAAGAATAATATAGAGAATTACATTGCATGCATTTTCAATTTCAATTCTTAAATAGAAACATTGAAAAATTGAAATCAAAACATTGCATTAAACTAACAATCACGTAAAAGCATTGATTCATTTAACAATATAACAACAATAATTCATCCTAGATCGTACCTGTCCTCCGACGACTGCGATGGAAGGAAGAGCATCCCAGAGAGTAGGCAACGCGCTCTCCTCGCCGTGATCGCCGAGTGCAGTGCAAGCTCTTTGTATTTTGTTCACCAACTGTATAAGATTCTCCATTGTCTTAATAGCACTGAGTCAACTCGCTCACACAGAGATTTTCAAATCTGAGAGAGAGAGAGAAGATATAACCACGAAAGGAAGAAGAGGAAGCTGTTAGAAGAAAGTTTCCAAATGTTCGTTACAAAATTTCCCGTGCTTTTTTCTGTTATATGTCTATTGACTATATTGCCCCGTACTACTCAACATGGATAACTTTCATGGTTTCTATAGCACTTTCTACTGCAACAATTTAAGCCGTTAGATTGATCTAATTATTGAAAAACAAATACCTTAATGTATTAAAAACTATGGATTATCTCTTCCAACCACACTCTAATAATTTTATTTTTATTTTTTTTTACTTTTTTTACGAGACTTCCGTTATTAAATATTATATTGATTTAAATAATTTGTTGGTCCTTCGCAAGTTTTTGATTTTGATATGTGTAATTTTTTTGTCTTGAATCTTTATATATCACTTTTTGCGTTCGTTTTAATCCCTGAAGGCAAAATCCGCCGGAAAATCCTCATGCAAATTTTGGCTTTAAAACTAAAATAAACGCAAAAGGTAAAATATGGTAATTCGGTTCGGACAAAATAATTGCATTCGATTAAACCTCAAGAAAACAATTACTTGTTACGAAATAGAATTAACTCTCCAAACCTTAGGTTCCGTAAATTCTTCGATAACTTCTCACAAAAACCTCAAGCCTACCACTCTAGTTCTTCTTCCTCAGAGCTCTTCTTCCTTTCTCTCAAAAGTTCGATCGTTCCGAATGATCGTACAAAACTCAACTACACTCTCTTAGTCACTATTTCCCTTAAGACCTCTTTAGTCTTTTCTCATCTTACCCTCACTAATCATCTACCAAAAGACCTCAATACCCTTGTCCTCTTATTCCTCTTATTTAATTTATTTTAATCTCTAATAATTAAATAAACCATCTATACTTAATATCCTAATATTATTAAAATATTAAGTCACACTCAATTCTCCACAAAACATCAAATCATCAATAAATCATCATAATTCACAACGAACACATCAATTAAATTAAAATCGACTTTGGGGAGTTACAACTCTCCCCCACTTAAGAATTTTCGTCCTCGGAAATGTACCTGAAGCAAACAGCATCGGATACGATTCCTTCATATGATCTTCACGTTCCCAAGTCCAACTATCACCAGCCGGTCCACCCCACAATACCTTCACTAAGGCGGTATTTTTACCTCTTAATCGCTTCATTTCTTTACCATCTACCCGCACAGGCGAAACTTTCACAGTCAAATTATCTCTTACTCGAACATCATCCATCTGAATCACATGAGACAGATCTGCAATGTACTTCCTCAGCTATGACACATGAAACACATCATGCAAATTCGCAAGTGACAGTGGTAACGCAATCCTGTATGCAACCTCTCCGACCCTTTGTGAAATCTGATACGGTCCAATGAAATGCAGAGTGATCTTTCTCGACTTCAGAGTTCGCCTGACACCAGTCACTGGAGTAACCCTTAAGAACACATGATCTCCCTCTTGAAATTCAAGTGCTTTCCTCCTCTTATCATGATAACTCTTCTGAAGACTTTGCGAAGTCTTCATTCTCTCTTGAATCGTCTTAATATTTTCAGTCGTCTCCTGCACAATCTCAGGTCTGAGTACAACACTCTCGCCTGAATCATACCAACACAATGGAGTTCTACACCGCCTCCCATACAATGCTTCATACGGAGCCATACCAATGCTCGCATGAAAACTATTGTTATAAGTAAACTCAACCAATGGAAAATGACTATCCCACACACCTTCATGATCCAACACACAAGCCCTTAGCAAGTCCTCTAAAGATTGGATAGTCTGTTCTGTTTGACCGTCCGTCCGCGATGATAAGCATAACTCATCCTCAACTTGGTTCCCAAAGCATTTTGTAAACTCTTCCAAAATCTCGATGTAAACTGCGGATCTCTATCATACACGACACTCAAAGGTATTCCATGCAACTTCACAATCTCATCAATATACATCTCGGCTAACTTCGACATGGAATGATTAATCTTCATTGGTAAGAAATGCGTTGACTTAGTTAATAGATCAACAATCACCCAAATGGAATCATTTCCCTTCACCGTCTTCGGCAAACCTGTCACAAAATCCATAAAAATGCTATCTCATTTTCATTCCGGAATACTCAATGGTTGCATCATACCTAAAGGCTTTTGATGTTCAACCTTCGATTTCTAGCAAACCAAACAAGCATACACAAACTCCGCAACATCTCTTTTCATACCCGGCCACCAAAACAATTATTGCAAGTCATGATACATCTTCGTAGCTCCAGGATGAATACTCAACCTACTCCAATGTCATTCTTCTAAAATACTCTTCAACTCTAGAATGTCAGGAACACACACGCGATCTCGAATCCTCATCATACCATTTTCATCAATACAAAACTCTCCTCCGTTATCTCGGTTAATCAAAGTCATTTGATCTACCAACTTCAAATCTGATTGTTGTCCTAAACGAATCTCTTCTACTATATCATTAGTCAATTTCAGCATACCCAACTTCACACTCTCATATGTAGTCTCACACAACAAACTCATGTCTCTAAACTGCTCAATCATCTCAAGTTCTCTCACCATCATCATCGACATATGCAAAGTCTTTCTACTTAAAGCATCAACAACCATGTTAGCCTTACCAGGGTGGTAACTCAAATACAAATCAAAGTCCTTCAACATCTCTAACCATCTTCTGTGCCTCATATTTAGTTCTTTCTGATCAAACAAGTATCTTAAACTTTTATGATTGTTGAACACCTCAAATCTCGATCCAAACAGATAGTGCTCATATAGGTTATAATATTTTTTATTTATAAAATCATTATAGTACTAATTTTACTTTTTATTTTTTATTTTTTAAAATATATATTTAATATTTAGTCATATATCGTAATTTGAATAGAATTTAATAATATCCATATTTTAATAAATGAAAAAATAATTAGTCATATATCGTAATTTGAATAGAATTTAATAATATCCATATGTTAATAAATAAAAAAATAACACTTTTATTCAATTGTATTTTGTTTGTGAGTTTTATTAAAAGTAATTTGATAAAGGGACACATCGATGAAAAATGCTTTAATATATGTATAGTTGTTGTACAAATAAATTTTCTGGCTCCTGCTTGGAAAGAGCTAGAAGACAAATTTATTGAGAGGTACTATTTAAATTAGGGATGGCAAACGAGCATGCCCGCCCCATTTAGGTCCGTTCCGTAAAAACCCGCAAAAAAATGGAGCAGGACGGGGTGGTCAAAGTTGAGAATGCGGACCTAAAACCTAAGCGCTCCCTGCAAAAAAGTGAGGGCGGAGCGGGGAAAGCCGCAGACATTGCACTTTTTAAGCTTAAAATTACAAAGATTTAAGTAAATATGCATGCCCGCAAAAAGTCCGCAAAGAAAACAGAGCGGAGCGGGACAGACACTTTAGAGGGTGAGGATCTATACCCTTGACTCGCCCCGCACTAAAGTGCGGATAAAACGAACATGCCCAACGGATCAGACCCGTTTTGCCACCCCTAATTCAAATGTTGATTTGTGGAGAGAAAATACATAATTTCTTCTAACTATTCATATTAATGAATTATACCAACATTTGTCACTAGTAAAATACCATATTATCCTTATGTATTATCTCATGACTCCTTTATTTTTTTATTGACTATGTGCTTCAACACCTTTGAGAGGCACACAATTATTAGGGAGGGAGCAGACAAACTTCAAATATTTGTATGACTTTGTTAGGGATGAATTTGATTGAAATTTTCTTATTTATAGGATTTGTAACAAAATATTCTACTACGTACTAGCTATCCCTCCAAACTACTTCAAATAAATTGACAAAATATGATAAACTGTATTTAGAAAATTAACTACTTTAACATTTGTATTTGATACTTTAAATAATGAATCTCACAAAATAAAATTTAAATAATCATTTATGAGGATGTTGTATCTCTTACATCTATAAATGTTATTTTTAAGGAGATTAATTTGTCATTCAAAAAACATTAGCATAGGTGGTTGTCCGTTTAACATGTAAACAATATTTATTAAATATTAAATAAAATATTTTTTTCTTTTAACTATATTTTTGGTTTAGATAATCTTTTGATTATTTTTCGTGTGAAATTGATTTCTTAACTCTTAAAATATACATTATCATATAGTTATTTTTTATAATTAGCGATAACAAAATTCAAAATTAATTAATATAATATGTTTTAAAAGTTAAGAGAATGACAGAAAAATAATTTAAAAATCAATCTAAACCAAAAATATAATTAAGAGATTAAAAAAAGTATTTTGTCAAAATATTATTCAGCGAATAAGAAAATTGTTTCATGTTGAGATAAATAAGGTACGTCATATTTAAAAATTGCATCAACCAGAAGAGAAAGATAGAGAATTGATCATCAATTAATTTAAAATTAGTAACTTTTATTATTATGCCTTCTACTTTCTCTGGAAAATCAAAATCTATATTTATACTAGTTTTTTTCTATTTGGCAGAACACAATGAATATTTTAAAAAAAAGGAACGTTAGTTGATAGAGTAAAAGTAGTACAGTTTCATTCAATTGTCACTGCTGACGCTAATGGTGAGAGTAACGTTAAAAGCGCATTATAATATTAAACCGTTGGTGAGATGATGACGATGAGAGATAAAGACAGTGGACACTGGAAAGGGAGCGTTCTCTTATTTTACTACTATTACTTTTTACAGTTCGTGCAGATTTTGAACTCTCCATATATTCTCACAAAAAGTTTTTGCAGGAAATTACCAAACAAATTCTAAAATAATTAAATTACTTATTAAATCTGTTAAATTACAAAGATGCTACGGATTTTAAAGAAGAAGACATTTAAATTATTTATTAAAATAAAAATTAATTAAAAATATATATTTTTTATCAAAAATAAATTTATATTTTGAATATGAAAAAAATAATATCCTACAAAAAATACAAGAGAAAACCATGTTTTAAATTCTATATTTTGAATATGAAAAAAATAATAGTCCTAACCTAGCCGATAACTATCATTAAAATTAGAGACCTAACCCTAAATAGGGTAGAAGAGGCATCTGCAAAATAACCCCGTCTATCAGTCACATACAAGCTCCGGACGAAGGCTAAATCTCCATTTGCCACGACAACATCAAATTCCTTCGGGGTGTTTGATACCTTAGAAGAAAGGATGACAGGAAACTGAAAGAAAGGAGTAAGAGCCTCCGACTCGGAACTTTCCGACAGGCGACCCTGTTTGAGAGAATCTCCTTAAATAGGAGTGAACGAGCTCTCACCATGATTCCTCTTGATGGGGGAGTATATGGTCTCACAAATAGAGAAGTTGGTCGCCGTAACAGTCAGTTGTTCCACTTCAGGAGTTATATCCTGGATGGTAGTCGTAACTACTGTTGGGTTAGTAAAGGCAGTCAGTGCCAGAACGTTTAGAGCATAAGTAACAACAACAGTATGATTGCCAATGTCCGACCAGGTGAACCGATTGTAAGACCCTAATCCTTGGAAAATGCGAGAGCATTTTGCAATTGATCCATGACATCGACAAGGCACAAGTTACACTTGTTAAAGAAAGCCCCCCCCCCCCCCAAAGCATTTTGCAATTGATCCATGACATAGGCAAGGCACAAGTTTTTGCTTTTTAATACATAAGGGCACCGATTATCGCACATGTATCAATTTGTTTCTTCTTTTGTTGAAAAAGGGGTACTTTGTCAAGATCAAATCCCTCATAATAGTCAAACTTTTGATACTAGGCACACATATCCTCTTTCATCTTCGTTTTGTCAGATGATAACGGCCGCAACCCGGAAAGGTGTAAAAAAGCTGATGGAAATTAGCTCTAGTCTAATACTTCAAAAAATTGCTCTTGCAAGAATGAGCACATCCCACTGGGTTCGAAGACAAACAAAAGGCAAAATGAGCCTCGATAGTAACATATTTCATTAACATGAAACATTCTAGGAAATTACCCTATTTAGTGGTGAAAGGGTTGAACCAAGACACCTAGAGGCGAAGAGAGATCAATCCCTGATCCCGTGTATCATCCTATGAGGTATGGGCCACAGAAAAAAGATTGAAAAAGAGCTCCAAAGATGAAGTTGCGAGGGGGAAACCCTCAAGTGTTCTATCACGACTACCTCAAAATCCGAGAAAGGAAAATGTAACCCCAACCCGGTGAAGAGACATTCTTACAGAGTAACTAAACAACCCTAGAAAAGATGCATATTCCCACCTATGGACCTACCAGGAGAAACAACATTTCCAAAGGGTTGTCGACTGTAATGACGGTGTTCGTTATAGCCTTAACAATATTTAAGATGAAAGGAGTCCCAACCACTTCAATAGCCATCCAATGGTATCTATTGGCATTAGTCAACTCAACTAGCCGAAGGCCATTACAGTATAATCTGTCAGCTTTATAATGATCACCGATATTGATCCAAGACACAACATTAGATTGTCATTGACATTCCAAATGACGCACGACTTCTGTGTCGCTAGGTTCACGACAAGTCTCTCACCGATATGCTTTTATAAAAATAGCAACACATTTCGTCATTTGCTGGACATCTTCTACTTCTTCCTGAGTCAAGACAAGAGAAAACATTGGTTTTTCGACAGGGTTCTCGCCCTCACCAGCAGTCCTTAACAAGAGAGCTCTTGAAGGACTGTCCGAAAAAGTTTTCTTTGAAGAGGAGTCCCCCAATACTTCTTCTATTTCAGAATCCACAATTAAATAAGAGATCATCGATTCAAAATTCGTATGTGCATAGGGAAAGGAATGCAACTCATATTTTATTCCTTATCTCGAAGAAAAAGAAACACTACCTTCAGAATCACTCTCTATGATAATAGGGTTATCGTTCATCGTAACCAAAATACAGTAAATGCTTGAATGAAAAGTTGAATGAAGAGAAGGTACCTTAAAATATAAGGTCGAAAGCAATAAAGCAAACCAGAAGGGTGAAAGTTAAAGCTTTGAATATACGATGTTGATTACTCCTACAAAACTGCTATCAGAGAAAATAGGAAGACTCAGAGGAAATAAGAGAAACTCAATCTACAAGATTATGATAAAGTTTCTCCACATTCCCACTATCCTTATACAGGCGAAGACAAACGAGCGGATCAAATTGAAAGTATGAAGCAACTGTGGATCAACAGTCAAATTTCATCTTAGAAACACAACCAAACTCAAGTTCACACAAGTTCACAGTAAGCTAAGTCATGTCACTCTATACCTTTTCAAGTCACACGTCAAAGAAAAACAACAAAGTGTTTCAATGATGGAACCACATTTAATGCTCATGTTCCCCATTACACTTTGGTAAAACCAAAGCAACGCTTGTCAGCTGACACCTAAACAACCATTCCCAACGAGTCATGGGGGCAATTATTCTGTGACAGTCAAAGGCCCAATGACACATTATCCTGCACTAGTCAAAGACCCAGTAACACGAGGCTCATTTATCCAATATGATTCATTAAGTCCAAGGTATAAATACTCATACAAAGAATTTTTAGGTACACAACCTCTAATATCAACTATCACTATGATTATATAAAACCCTAAACTGACTTGGACGTTGTAGTTCTAACCATACAGACACCCCATTTGAACCGTCATATCAGAGATTAGCAACACCGATTCAAGATCGTCATCGAGTAATGACGTTGGTTCGATATCAATGTCAATGGTTCAATAAACACTGTGATCACGACCTCCAGCCTAAAGCTTCATCCTGCCGTATCTTTCATTATCTCCTCCATTTCTAGTTCCTCAATATACATAAATATTTATATATAAACTATTTTTATAACATAATATAAAATAAAAGTAATATTTTTCCAATAAACTATAAAGTTTTAGATAAATATCTTTAAAAAGTTATAAAAATAAATAAATAAAAAAAGCCTGTAAACAACATCATAAATTATTCTCATAAATTTCTTAATTTAAAATTAATTATATGGCACGAGAGATTATTATTTTTTATTATACTTTAATGCTATGCACATGCATGACCATTAATATTTATTAGTAAAAAACATGAGTTTAAAATTAAAATAAGAAAAAAGAAGATTTAGTCGGATATTATAACAAATTTGATTTTTATTTTAAAAATTTATAAAATATACTAAACGGAACGGAAGACGGTAATGAATTAACGAAATATTTTACAGTAATGCATATCATTTTGTTGAATTTTCTTTTCAGTTTTCATAACCGTTTTGCATTTACCGGTCAAAAAAAAGTTTTGTATTTATCATTTTTTAGATTAGTCGTGAACGCCTATAAGCTTTTTTATTTATTTATTACAAGTAGCATCTTGATAAGCATTACGTGTCCACTACGCGCTTCTATCTTGTTCCACAATTCATTCTTCTCTCTCTATGTTTCTCATTTTTTGGTCATAGTCAAATGTAATAACAAACCCTTATTTTCCGAATCTTGAATTTGAACAACTCTTTCTCTCACTCAACCATAATCAAAAACCTCGTTACCTTCTTCTTCTTCTTCTTCTTCTTGGTAAAATCTTCTCTCTCTCTCTCTCTATCTCATCTCTCTGTTGAGTTTACATCATCAATTCATTCTGTTTCACCCTTTTCTGTTTTTATCCCAATTTCAAATTAGGGTTTTATTGTAGCTTCAGTAAGGGAAAAGATGAGGAATTAAGACGTTGGGTCTGTATTTTTTCATCTTTTCCGTTATAAAGTTTGTTCTTTTTGTTCATAGTTTGTTAAAATTTTCATTTTTAGTTTGTTTGGTCTTCTGGGTAGGTCTGGGTTGGTGTGTTTCATTTTCATTTTCATCGGCTCTAGATATAGATGAGCTTTAATTTCAGTAATTTGTACAAATTTATGGCTGTAAAACTGTAACCTTTGTAGGAATTAGGGTTCTGGCTTAGGTCAAAGCCTTAAATTTTTTCATTGAATTTTGATTTTGTTCATCAAAATAGTTTAAAATGTCTTCTGCTGGTGTAACTACTCTTAGTCCTGTTTCGAGGGAGACATTGTTGTCTCCGACAAATGGGTTCTGTAATCCACTGCACTTGTCTATGGATCATCATGAGTTTATCTTCGTGTATCTTTCGTATTCGGGGTCTATGTCTCCTATGCGTGTTCTACCCTCGGATACAATTGAGTCTGTGAAGCTCAAAATCCAAAGGAATGAGGGTGTGACAAACAAACAGAAGTTGGTTTGTAATGGGCGTGAGTTGTCGCGGAGCAATTCTCTGCTTAAAGACTATGGAGTTACGGAAGGAAATGTTTTGCATTTGGTGATTCGACTGACGGATCTTCAGACTATTAGTGTGAGAACTTGTTCTGGGAAGGAGTTTTCGTTTCAGGTTGAAAGATGCAAGGATGTTGGGTATGTTAAGCAACAGATTGCAAAAAGGGAGAAAGAGTTTGCTGATCCTGAACAGCAGGAGGTTGTGTGTAACGGGGAGCTTCTTGAGGATCAGAAGCTTATAGATGATATCTGTTGCAAATATAATGATGCTGTGATACATCTTTTTGTTAGAACAAAATATGCGGATGTTAGTACAGGACTTGATGAGTTGTCCATTGAAGCAAAGGAATTGAATGATGCTAATGAAAGTGACTATGAGAGAAAATATGAAGATGCAGCAAGGGAGTATGAAGCTATCGAGCGGATTATGTCAGGGAAAGCTCTTGATAGAGGTCTTCTTTTGGAGCCGGTCATTGTTAACCCTAAAGTTGAATTAGCTTCAGAGGTTTGGGATATGATAAACTCCACATATGATGGGCTAGATAGCGGAAATTCTCCAATCAGATCGGCAGAGGGCACAGGTGGGGCTTACTTTATGCTAGATTCAACAGGGCAAAAATATGTATCTGTTTTTAAGCCTATTGATGAAGAGCCAATGGCTATGAATAACCCTAGAGGCTTACCTTTGTCATTAGATGGTGAAGGTTTAAAAAAGGGTACAAGAGTTGGCCAAGGAGCTTTCAGGGAAGTTGCTGCTTATATTTTGGACCATCCAATAAGTGGCTGCCGATCATTATTTGGCGACGGGAAGGGCTTTGCCGGTGTTCCGCCGACTGTTATGGTGAAGTCCTTGCATAAAGCGTATAACCACCCAGAGGGTTTGACTGCTAAGTTTGGTTCCTTGCAAATGTTCATGGAGAATAATGGAAGTTGTGAGGATATGGGACCTGGTGCTTTTCCGGTGAAGGAAGTGCATAAAATTACTGTGCTGGACATGAGACTTGCTAATGCAGACAGGCATGCTGGGAATATTTTGATTGGCAGAGAGAAGGAAAATGACCAGGCTGTTTTGATTCCAATCGATCACGGATACTGCCTCCCTACTAGTGTAAGCACCTTATTTTTGTTCGACAAGTTTTATCTTATAATGCATGCGATGCTACTTTGTTGTTCTCTCGATGTGTAGTGTAAACTTTTGTTGTCTTGTTTGGAATGTTTATCTTATAATGCATGTGATACTGCTTTTTGTTCCCGAGATGTGAAATAATGCAATCTAGAGTTTGCTTCAGTAGTTATTTTCCCACTAATCTGACGATTTTTTTGCCATGTCCAACAGTTTGAAGACTGTACCTTTGAATGGCTTTATTGGCCTCAAGCTCGCCAACCATACTCTCCAGAGATCATCGACTACATAAAGTCCCTGGACGCTGAAGAAGATATTGCCCTTCTGAAATTTCACGGATGGGATCTGCCACTCGAATGCGCCCGCACTCTCCGAATCTCGACCATGCTTCTAAAAAAAGGAGTGGAAAAAGGGATGACCCCTTTCGCCATTGGAAGCCTAATGTGCCGAGAATCCTTGAACAACGAGTCTGTGATCGAAGGAGTTGTTAAAACAGCACTTGAATCTGTTCTTCCTGGTACCAGTGAAGCTACTTTCATGGACGCAGTTTCTGAAATTATAGACCAACACCTTGATGAAGTCACCAGCAATTATAAATCTTAATTGAAGTTGAAATCTGCAACAGAATTTGGTATGTGTATGATGTGTACATGTATTCTAGTACATAACTATAGTTAATGTCTGTCCTTGTTATTTTCATTGTTAATGGGTAATGACTCCCTTGGTCTTAACACATTCTTTCATCAAATTTACCTCAAATTATAGCTTAATGTTTATGCTTTGTAGAAGTGAAAATGAGGTAACAATGTTGGAAATAGACATATGTGATTTGATTGATAAATAAGAAATGGTGGAATGCAATTTAGCATCCCTAACAAAAATATTTGATTTATTTTTTTCTCGAAATAAAGAGGAAAATCTGTGATGGTGCTTATTCTTGGTGGTGTTTTGACCAAAAATAGAGGTAGCGGTGGCATTGTGGCAGTGACAATGCAACCAAGAAAATGTTTAAAGATTCAAAGTTGTTTGAGTAATTTGACTTTGTCTTCTGAAAATCATGCAAGTGGTGAAGACTTTGGTCTAAACGGAATCTTCAAAAACTAATTTTCTTTCCTAACTATACAAATCAAAAGTGAGGTAAACTACGCAGAAATTTCTATGCATACTTTTTTGTGTTATTTTTAAAAAAAAAGAAACTTGATTTTTTTTAAAGTTCAAAATAATATTTTTATTATTTCATAAAAAATGTCTTTAATTATTTATAGTAGATAAATTAATAGGTGGATTGAGGTGATAAATAATTTATTGTAGATATTTTTTTTATTAATTCAATTGATATTTGTAAACAATCAAATAAAAAAATAGAAATATTTTTAGTTGCCTGACCATGACATGAGTGGCTGCTTTAAAATTTTATAATTTAAATAAAATTAGTAAAAAAAGAAAAAGGGCCGGAAAATTCAAACCATCCTTTGCTACTATGACATGTTACACTCGCAGCCTAATAACTTTTGCAATTAAATTAGTCAATCGATTATTAATCTCTCTTATTTATCTCTCGTTCTAGTTATGAAATCGCACATTATCCAACTATAAGTATCATCATATGATATGAGAAAACATGATAGATTTCAAAACTAATAACTACCATCAATATAAACTGAGAATCTTCCGGGAATGAGGTTTTCAGTTTATTCAGAAAAAACACAGTAGATATTAGTGGTTTGATTTGGTTTTAAGAGAATTTGTTATTCAAATCGATAAAAAAAATTGGTTTTTTTCCGATGAAAACTAAATTGAATGAAATCAAGACTGATTTGAGTTGAATTGATCATATATATTAAAAATAAATATGCAAAAATATATTGGTTATATGGTTCTATAGTCATATAATTAAGAATATATGATATTGTATACGAGAGAATTTCTTATTATATCCTAAAGATTTTTTAGGTACCGCGCAAATTTTTATTTTTATCTTTAGTTTTCGAATATGCATATTCGGATGTATAAATTTTTTAAAAATGTTTTTATTTTGGATATGTATATCAGACATATTTCCGAATCTGCAAATCAAGAAAATTTGAATAGCTTTGTATATTAATTTTTTTTATATATGCATGCACGTGTATTATGAATAATATTATTTATTTCGGATGTGCATATTAAGAATATTTCTGAATCTGCATATTAAAAAAATTTGTTGCACGTGTATTATGATAATATGTTGAACCACTGCAATAGAAAAAATGTGGTAATTTTTTAATTGTAACAATTGTAAGAACAAAATGTTGGATTGGTGCTCTATATCCCAGTCATCTAAATCTCTACCATGTCACCCTAGCTTCTTATCTCATACACAATTTTAAGTTTTGTTGATTATATTTTAATGTGTTGGATAACAAACTTTTCTTGTCTAGATGTTGATGGGGATGTATTTGAATACATGAAAATATAATTAACAAAACTTAAAATTGTATCTGAGATAAGAAGTTAGGGTTACGGATAGAGTTTTAGATGAGAGGAAATATAGAGCACCAATCAAACATTGATATTACGATTGTTAATATTAAAAAATTACCACACTTTTTTTATAGCAGTGGTTCAACATATTATTCATAGTACACGTGCTATGCGCATATAAAAAAATTTAGTATACAAAGTTATTCAAATTTTTTTGATCTATAGATCCAGAAATATTTTTGATATGCATATCCGGAACAAATCAATATTTTTTTAAAAATTGTGCATCTGGATGTGCATATCTGAAAACTGGGGGCAAAAACAAAAATTTATGCAGTGCCTAAGAAACTTTTGGGGTGTAATAAAAAATTCTCATATATGATATTATTTGTTTTGTTAAGTTTGTTTGGTTCTATGTTTGACATTATCGATAATGATTTATAGAAACAAGAAGAGACAAAATTATGATTTTATCAATTTTGAATCACTTGGTGATGATTCTAATTGGATGTTGGAGGATTCACCACTATTCCTAACTATTGAGAAGATGAAAACACTACGCAAAGATCTTACTAGTATGACAATCCAACCTATTTTAAATGATATTGGTATGGTATTAGTTATTGTGAATTACAATTTTGTTATTTTAATTTATTACTATATGTCAGTTGTTAAACTTTTTAAATTGATGTTGTTATAGATCAATTAAATTTGGAAGAAAACTACCAAAGTAATTATATCATTGATGAAATCCTTGTATAAGTCGCGCTCATAGCAAAATGTTTAGAGAGAGAGAGAAAAGCTTTCCCCTCTCTCTAAACTTAGGGTTTCATTTGGGTTTTGAGTGTCGTTGTCCCTCCGTTTTCGGAGCTGCTCTCCTCCTTCATGGAAGTTCCCTCCTCCCCAGTGGAGGTTTCTTCCACTTTGTGGGTTTTTCTTCTCTCATTTCCCATCTTCTGAACCACCCATCTCCATTGGATTCTAGCCATATCCTACCTTCAACCTTCACCATGTTTTCTCTCCTCTCCGCCAACAATCATCAAGTGTTCACACTCGCAATTCTGAATCCATCTTCACCAACCAATGGACCGAAGCTTCAGAACAACCAACGTGAAAAAAGACCTCCACCAGAACCTCCACCATCAGAAGCTTCAAAACTGCTAAGATATTGTGTTTGGGTACCTGTTAGTAGCATTATGTTTATCTTCTTTCTGTTTGTTTGTTTGTTTCAGATGTGGGTGCTACCCTTTTGTTTTGTCCATTTTAAGAAGGTCTTCAAGGTGCTTGATGAAAGATTCCAAAGAGATTTGGATGATGTTATTTTGTTTTTGAGTAAAAATCTAAGTAGGGGATTTGCAAACCAGATTCTCTATTCCTTTCAACAAATGCTTCTTTTAGAGATAATGAGTTTATACATTTTTGTGAACCGTTCTAATCAAACTGTGCGTGATAAAGCCAAAGAATTGATCTGTAACTGGATAGATTCAAAGATTGTGATTTCCAATCTCATTTATCTTTTGTGGAAGAATGTTGTTTGGTTGATTGAATTTAGGAATTTGATTTGTATTACTTCATTGGGTTCTAAGTTCTCAAAGTTTAGTGTTGTCCAAATCTTGATACATAACTATTGTTATTGTTTTAAGTTTGTGGATGGGAAATGCCCTTACACATCATTCATCACTTTACTTGTATTCCTTCGATTTTATCTAATGAATGTTGATGTTTGCTGTAAAAAAAATGATATCATTGATAGAGAAGATGTTGCGGATGCAGTTGATTTTATTGTAAATGATTTTAATGTTGAAGAAAGAGATCTCAACATTGAAATTTTTTACCTCTTTGGAACTAAATTTAGTAGACATTGGAGTTATTTTGTTATAAACTATTCAATTAGATTATGATGCAATTAGACTTTGTTTGCAAGTAAACTTTGTAATTTTGTACTATTTTGTTATGAGTGATACTTATGTTTAAAATTTGAATTTAAATTATGAACTTGTGAATTTATGATATGATATTTTCAAAAAAAAAAATTAATTGCTAATTATATTTTTTAAAGACTGAATCATTTGTTTTGACTGGTTTTATACCTATATAGTTTTGTTATAATGACATGTCTATTCAACCGAGTTACAGATTTAATCTGGTTTGGGCATGTGATTCGACAAGTGATCCAGTGGTTCGACGAATAAACCATTGATCAAGTACCCTCACCGATTTGATGACCGTTCCGTTTTTTAAAACATTAATTTAATACACATGTTCCTAATGTTATCGATGTCCCATTAAAGCTCTTCCATTTTCTCTTATCAAAAGTCGAATTGAAGATATGCACAACAAACCCTTATTCCACAAGAATGAACAGGCGCTTAGGGGAATTGTTCGAGACAACTCACAAGACCCACGACGAAAGGCTCAATAGCAAGCATTGCAAGGAAACACACGTGGAACAGGCGAGGTCTCACCCTAGCTGATGACATGTGATTTCAACCTCTAACACACTTTTCACCGTTGGATCTGATCGAATAGTCATCCACACGAGGCGTCGAATCTCATTGAGAAAGTTTTAACCGCTCATATAAAGCACAATACACATCGTTTCAAGTATTCTCTTAGTGATACACTCTTATTATTTCTTAGTCATTTAATGATTTGGACATTGGAGTGACAAAATTGTAGGTTCACACGCTCTTATCATTTCTCAGTCATTTAATGATTTGGACATTGGAGTGACAAAATTGCACGTTCACGCTAGCATCAGAAGCTCACTACACCACACCAACTCAAGTCCATTCGATCTTTACTTATCTGATTCTAGTACGAACATTAATGACTCTCTCTTTCGTATAACAAATCTCAAAATAAGTAACTTATTAGTTATTTTATCTTAATTATATTATCAAATTAATGTTATGTATATTTCCATCAATTTTATTGTCCTCCTCCACTATACATCTATAATACTAATTAACATCAAATAGTTAAATATTAATAATTTTATATTATTACTCTCTTTCATTTTCAAATTTTAAGGAAATTGTTACACTCTTTCATTTACAACTTTTCTTAATCATTTAAAGTGACACTCAATAAAGTTGAAAGAATAACTCATTCTCATTACTAATTGTTACACCCTTCTACTAAACTAAACAACATTCTTGATGAAAACATAAACTCTCACTATACCATCAAGTTATCATCAGCAACTATTATAATTTGTCTATATTTTTCTCAATCATATACAAGCAACCCTAATCTGTGTAAAGAAAAGACTACAAAAAAAATAACTTATTCTACAATGCATGCATGCCTTAATTTTCTTCAACCATTTTCATCTGTGAAAATAGTTTGAACCAACACTTCCACATTACTTCAACTTCCGCTTTATCCTTTTTATCAAGAAAAAAATGAAATCAATAATTAACATTACAGAAAACAAAACAATGAAACTATTGAGTAAATGATTAATTAATTACCTCTTGTCGGAGACATTAACACCAAACACACCCTTCATTATCGAGTTTATATCCACGGCTCGATCTTTCATCATCTTATCATGATACATTTTGCTTCCAATCTCTGTAATTTGTTCCTCCACTTCTTCTAGTGGTTGGTCTATATTAAGCTCAATTTCACCTTTCTTGATGACAGTAACACCAAAACCGCTTTCTTTAGCGTCTCGAAAAGCATCCTGTCATATGTAACAAAATTAGAGGCATGTTGGTGAAAACATAATTAATGTAGTCGAAAATTTGAAAGGGATCCTACAAAAATGGTCATGAAATTTTTTCAAGAAAGTCTTATATTTAGGGACAGAGGTAAAGTACGATTAACTACCTTAGGAAGTCGTGCAACAACAAAGGCACTGCCACTTCCAAGCATTTCCATATGTGTCTGAATTATGTAACAAAGGTTTTTGCAGTCACCGGGATCTTGGAAAGCAATCACATGACATGGTTTAGGCTCCAATTCAAGATCGGGAGCCATCTCCAATGAATAAAATCCGATTCTTTGTTCTTCATCTTCAACTGTGTAGACCTCAATGCACTGACAGAAAATAAACAAATTGATTCAGCATCAGTGGTTAGAAATAAGTTGAAAACAACTTATTGACATGTGATAAGTTGTTTCTATAAATTTAATCGAACAGTCTTACAAGTGTTTATGTCAAAAGATAAACCTTAAATAAGAAAATCCAAACAGACCTTAAATTTCATGTTTGCCAGTGAAATGGTGGAAACAAAAAAACATACATACATACCAGTACATATGGAAGATCTAACCACCATAAGTAATCTTCTTCTTTGTCGTCTGTATATTCTCGATATTTGCTAACCACTGCTTGCGGTCCGAATAACTCCATCTCTCTTTTAAGTTTGTTGACTTTCTTTTCAACGAAACTCCTATTCTTATCAGGCAATCTTTTCATCAGATCAGCTGCATCCTCGACTTCTTTTTCAGTGATCCAACGATCCAAATCCTTCCCGATATCCTTCATTACGGACTTAACTTTGGGGTCTGTCTCAGCATTGTAACAGTCCAAAAATTCCTGTGACCATTTCTTCGTGTGCTGCCAATATTCCTTCCCTGATTTTTTGCCAGCTTTAACAGAACCATCACTCCCTTCAACAATAGTCTTTGGTGTTTTTGACTTCTTGATCCGTGCTATAGAACCATCAACTTTTACTTTTGAAGATGAATCGGCTGAGTTTTTAGTAGAGTCCTTCTCATCCTTCTTCACTGGGTTCAAGTTTTTGGAGGAAGTTTTCTTTATTTTTTTCTCGAGGAATTCATTTAGGAACTCGGGAATTTTCTCCGCGGAAGATCCTTTCCAACGTGGTATGATTTTTTCTGGTGAATCATATATACTAATGCCATCTAGAGGAATACAAGATCACTATTAGCATGATATTTAAAATTATTCAAAAGAAAATGCATGCTAATAAGATATTTAAAGAATTTAATCCAATAAAGTAGCCTTTTAATATTTTGAAAAAAAAAAACAGCTTCTTAAAATTAGAAGTCATCACATTATGTGTATCATAATTTTAGAAATATGCAAACTACCTGCTCCGTAATCAAGATTTTCGATATTTGAATGGAGCCATTCATGGAGGTGAGAAAGTTTTTTGTTTTCTTTCACTACTTGTTTTTCAAGACCTTCGAAGAAAGCATCTTTATCTTCGTCGCTCATCAAATGAAATGGTTCTCGTCCACACAACTCATTATCACGGACTCTAAACACAATGTCCCTAAGATGTTCATTCTGCATCCAGTCAATTTCGCCGCCATCTTCCCCAATTCCAAGTGACTCCATCTCAGATGGTATATCCAAAGATTGATCAACTTTTTCTTTTGCCATCGCATAGTTATCTCGAAATCCAGCTCTAATTTGCTTAATTATAGGCTCAACTTCATGGAAATTTGTCTCCAGCCAATTTTCTGTCTTTCCAGAAATTTTTTTCTCGCGTCTATCACCATTAACTTCATAGTTCGAATTAGTCTCGGAATTTTGAGGATTTCCCACTCCAGGTTTAACATCAGAGTCTTTGATGTTGTCAATCTCTGTTTGGCTGAATTTATTATCCTTCTCATCGGAATCTTCATTCAGATTTAGGTCAGGCCTAGAATCTGATATCAGATTTAAAGTATCAATTGTTGGCTCAAATTCATGGAAGTTTTTCTCTGCCGATAGACTTGCCTCTGTACCAATTCCGTTAATTTCACAGTCTAAATCAGTCTCAAACTTTTGAAGGTCTTCCAATACAGGTTCAATACCAGAATCTTTTGAGCCATTGTTCTCTGTCGGACTCTTTTCCTTTTCCTTCTGATTAGAATCTTCACTGGCATTTATGTAAGGCTTAGAATACGGAAATCTTTCCCTGTCGGGCTCTTTTCCCTTTCCTTCTGTACCAATGCCATTAATTTCATGGTCTAAAGTGGTCTCAGACTTTTGAAGGTCTTCCAATCCAGGTTCAATAATAGAATCTTCCGAGCACTCATTCTTTGTCGGGCTCTTTTCCCTTTTAGAATCTTCACTGGCATTTATGTCCGGCTTGGAATACGGAAATCCATTTAATGTGTCACTTCTGGACCCAATTGTATTATTCATCTCCAAATTTTGCGACTTCGAGTCGTTAAAATCAACATATTTGGAAGGCTTTGAATCAGTAATATTTTCATTCTCGATTTTAATTGGAGATTTTGTATAAGCATTTTGTTTGTCATGTTTCTTTGAAAGATAATCCTTAGCTTCCTTAACAGACCGTATGATTCTCGGTGCCTTGTTCGCTGAACTTTTATTAGTTACAAATGAGCCATTAATCGGAGTACGCAAGGATTTATTATCTTTGCTGTCCTCGAGGTTCATAGCTTTTCCATTGATTTCTATCTCCCCTTCATTAATTTCTCTATCGTCACGATCTACCTCATGCAGGATTGAATTTTCACCGTTCTCCGTGACATCATCAGAAGTTGTATCCAGAACTCCATTACTCTCTGTTGTTTTCCTGGCAACTTCATTTTGATGATTACTTAAACTGTTATCCTGTTTGTTATTCTTTTTAACATCTTCACTCTCATCGGAGGACTTCACACTGACATGATCATCCGTTTCCACATCCTTACTAATAAGAGAACGATCTCTTCCTTCAATTTCTCGTGCCCGGTTAGCCATTTCTCTGATCTCTCGAACTTTATAGTCCATATCAACCGATCCAGTTCTCACTTCATCAGACGAATTCTGAACTACAAGTTTATCAGAAGAAGCCTTAGCTTTAAGAATATTATTCTTAAGCTGTTCCTTATCCAACTTCGGCTTTTTAACACCTACCACCGGTGTCTCCGTAGCTTCATGAATAACTTCAACAGCACCCTTCATCAGCATCTCTTTCTCCTTTCTAGCCTTTACCTTCCTCATCATAATTTTCTTCTCCGCTTCTGTATACCGAACCTCTTTATCTCCAAAACTAAACAATTTCTTCACCGCAAACATTACAACCAAAACAATCAATACTTTGCCACCAACCCCAGAAAGCTTTGAAGGCAACCGAGGTTGAGTGACAAAGCCACGGACAGCCTTAACAAAACCACCCTCCTCCTCCTTCTCCTCCTTACCTTGAACAACAAACTTAGCCACAGAACTATTCCTCGCAATCACATTATCACCATTCTCCATATCCCTCGCTAGCTTCTTAGCCTCCGAAATCTTACACTTTACTTCAGATAAATCCTCAATTCCATTTCCACCTTTCTGAACCCTAACTCTTTTCAAAATCTCTTCTTCATCAACTAAAACCCTTTTAACACCTCCTAATGAATCTTCATAAACAGTAAATATAGGAGCAGACCCAATACCCCAAAACTCAATATCTTTACTATACTGATCAACCCAATTCTCCAATTTATTCAACAAAACAGATTCACCCAAAAGCTTAGATTTTTCTTTTTCCAATTCAACAATACTTTCATCACTAACTACCCTTTGAAAACTTACATCACTCTCTGCAACATCATTACTAGAAACAGAAGATGGGTCATTGGGAATGTGATTGAGGCGTACCTGGTTATCATGAAGAAGCTTATTCCTCAGAGAATTGCGGCGGTTGGAGGGTCGTCCAAAATGGGCCCAAGTTTGAAACTTTCTTGAAGTGGAAGTTGTTAGATAGAAAGAGAAATGGTTTCTGTGAAACGGTTTGTTACAGTTTGATGAGAATTTTGGGTATAGAGTTTTGGGGTTGCAGAAAAATGGGAAGGAAATGGTTTTGGAGGTTGAAGAGATGAGAATTTCCATGGATTGAAGGGATTCAAAAGCTACACTATTGAAGCATTGTTGAATTGAATTGAAGCTTTTTGATTAGTGGAGAAATTCGTAGGAACGTCGAGGAGATAACTTTTTGCGGCGACCAAATACGTCGTCGTTTCTGTTGTCGACTATCAAGTGATTCTGAGTTGTTCAGTGTTACTGTTGAGCAATTGCAGAAAAAACGACAGTGTTTTTTTTTTTTAATATATACTTTAGTTTAAAGAGTATATTCAAATTATTTTCAATAATTTGAACCAAATAATTATCAACATGTCATATTTAATAAATTTTCTTCAATAATTATACAAGTATCTATATCATAAAATAAGTTTGATATAAAGCAAGTTAAGTTCAATCTAGAGGTGGAGGCTTCTTAACTCCTCTTAAGGTTTAGGTTCGAATAATGCAATCAATGCTTGTGTGAATCAGTCCATACGGAGCTGTAATCAATTCTTGTGTGGGTCAGTCCATACAGAGTTTTGCTATGACTTTAAACGGGACTCCCGCTAATGGACGGTGGGATTGGTCTTCTTGGATTAATCATTAGTCGGTCGAAATGCCAGATACCAAGATTTCAAAAAAGAAGTTAAGTTCACTTATTTAAAGATCTTTTTGTTTGTTCTACTTCTAGTCATGTTGACAACTACACGATAAAAACATGGCACTTGCGATTTTTAAGAGTCTAAGAGGATGCTATCATTACCATTTTTTATTAAGCATTGTATTTATTCTGATTGAGTTTGCCTCGTAGGTAATGTTAAGTGGGCAAGACACAAATTCAATAAAATGAAATTATAGTTATATAAATATATGCAATTTTGTCGAACTGCATGAACAAAGTCTTTGTGTATTGCTCTCAATATTCGTGCAATTGATCCAATAACTCTCTTTATCAATGGTGTTTTCATTGAGTTACCACCCCCTTTATGGCTCGTCTTACCTCTTTACCTTAGTATTTTGATGAGCTTTCGCAATAAATTGTCACTTTATCTACCCACCTGGATGAACTCAACATTTTCTTGGATGAGAAAAATTGAGTCAAACCAACCACTATGCTTTTAGGTCATCGCCTTAAGTTTGATTTTACTCATTTTGATTATACTAATGCTCATGGGTGGATCTTCAAGATCTTTCAGTTTTGAACTTACCACAACACATTGAATGAAGAGTGTATCACCATTACTTTGCCTTATCCCTATGACAACCTGCTCTGATTGTATCCACGGATGTACTGTAATAGCAAAATTGTTCCATGGACTCAATTTAGCAAGCACTCGAGAAGTGCGAAACTTCCACCCCTTACAAAGATCCTCGTGACAATCTTTTTAAATTTACTCTAACCAACATCTTCAATGCTTACTTAGTTGAGTTTGAATATCTTGACAATCGTCTGGTGGGTCTATTCACGTTGGATTTATTGATTTGTTGGAGACTTGTCGCAAATTTATAGCTTACTAACCAACGTCACTAACTGAGGTGCATATTAAAATTGTGATGTCAGTACAATGTTATCCTCGTTTTTTTCATCAATATTTTAATAATTTGTAACATTTTCCGATTTGTAGTAATTTGATTTATTGCTTTGAATAGTTTGGTTGTAAGTTGATCATTCATTGTAGATTGTATTTTGCATCACTCCTTACATTCAATAATATATATTTGATCCATCTCAATGTGTTTTTATCATGAACAAGTTAGTTGAAAGTCAACACATGTGTGTCTTGAATCACAAGTTAGAAAACTTAAAGGAAGGTGTTTTTTATACTTGATTCGCATCAAACATATAACTAATTCAAATAAAAAGTTCAATTAGAAATAACGATTTTGGATATGTATTTCTAATTCAAATCAAGGTATTCTCTGATTCAAATCAGAAGCACCATGACTCGAATCATGATTATCTTTGACTCTAATCATGACTAAACATGCTTTTAAAAATTAACCATTATTTGAATCAAGTAATTGTTTGACTCGAATCATATGTATCACATCATGATTCAAATCAAAGTCTTCAACTTCTAAATTTTAGTACCTTGATTCAAGTTATTATTTCCTCTAATTTAATTCATAACCATATGATTTGTTTCAACCCAATGTTATTTTTCTCTCAGTTTTTGTGTCTAATCTCTAGCACCTATATAAATTATTTTATCATTTTCTCCGAAGTATAACAGATGAAAATCATGTAATGATATGAATAATAATTCTTACACATTCATAACAACTTATTTAGTGAGTTTTTCATTAGAAAAACTAGTATGGACCCTAGATGTAGAGTCAAGTACTTTATTGCTGATCAAACATTGTTTGTAACTGGATGATCATAAAGACAATTGATGGGTACTTCACAAAGCATGCTGAGGGACATGAGTAGCCTAGATGGAATTTTCTCATCCTGCATAACAAGATAAATGTCTAAGGGCTCAATATTGAACTAGACAAGGATGACACGGTATATGCCTTGTGTTCTATATAGAAATAAGGGTAAAAGGGTAATTGTATACACAAGTACTATCACAAAAGGTTTTGTCAGATCACATGACAATTTTGTGACTTGGGTAGCAGTAATGTGTTGCTAGATACCACTCACTGTTTATTATATTAAACACATGATTTAATATAATTGTCAACGTCACGAAATCCTACAGGATCACAGACAAGGACAGTTAGAGAACGAATAAAATAAATAAGGTACAACGTAAGGTACAATGCACTAGAATGGAATACAAAATATGGTAAGATACCATGTGCTTAATTAACATATGATATAATAATAGTTATTATTAATTTTATAATAGTTATAAAATATAATAATAATAAAATTATGTTTATTACAATAATAGTTATTATAATAATATAATAATAATATTATTGAGTTGAGCTTTTAGCTTGAAGCCCACACAAGTAGTTCTATAAATAGAACCCTTGTGCAGAAGCTCAAAAGTTATTGTTTTGAAACCCTGGTCGTATTATATTTTTCCTCTCCATCACTCTAAGCCTTCAATCTGATCAGCTAGCATTATGACTGAAGAAAGTTGTTCGTGTGGACTGAGTAGAGGCGTTGTTCATCGTACAACACTCGTGATCATCCATCGATTCAGATTCAAAGGTTTCATCGCCACAAGAGGTAACTTTTCTATCACGGATCATGACTTTTTGTAAGGATCTCTAAAGGGAAATTTTTTATTTCCCGCTGCGTTTATATCGCTAACTTCCCTTCAGTGGTATCAGAGCCACTTACGAAACCATGAGTCTGGTAATTGTTTATTTTCTGTTATTTTGTTTTAATTGGATTAAAACACGTAAACAAAATTAAATCAAATCCAGATATTGAATTTTTGGCATCATACTGTGTATGGTTTGAATGGTTGATATTGACTATGCTCCGGAATCCGACAATAGTATGGTGAAGCAGCGATATGTCAATTGTCCATAAGTTACACATATATGACCGATCTAATTCATATGTGATATGATTAACTTTGATGAAAAAATGGTATATTGGATATACTATTTTATTTCGTCAGTTCAAATCACGTAATGATTATCATTCGTTTGAGCGATATGTGGTCATCTGCTTCGGAATCCGACTTTAGTATGGTGAAGTGATGGCATACGGATCAATCATACTGAATTATTAATCATGGTGTTTTGATGGTATGAAATTGTTGCATTAGGGATGACGACACAAGGGTTGCATCGTCAATGAGGTCTGCCGTAAAAGTCACGTATTCTGTAAGTGAGACGGTCTCAATAAGGAAAACGTGACGGCATGACGATCGTCATAGACTTAAGTGTGATGGTCTTCACAAGGTCTTGATAGGTGATGGTCAACATATAATTTGTGACGATCGTAGGCAGTAAGAAGGCGCAAATGTTGCGTCAATAAAGTTTGCGCTTTAGGTTATGCATTTGCCAAAAATTCAATTTGATTTATTTAATTAACAGGATTTAAATTAATAACAATAAAATTTGTTTATTATTTTACTTGTGGTGATCAGTTGTGACCTTAGCTTATTTTTTTGTTTTGGATTTTATAAATACGACATGCGTGTTGTGCCTCTCTTTTTTTCTCATCATGTAACTTCTTTTCCCATCTCACTCCCTTGTATGTAAAACGAGTTTCCTTTATGTAATATGTTATTATGAAGAAAGAGAAGAGTACAAAACAAAGAAGGACAACCTTGGAGATCTTGCTTGGAGAAGTGAAGATCATTATTAGGTTTAGCTTAAGTTCTCTCATTTTCTTGGGATAACAATTGCGCTAAGGGCCATAACTATATCATTAGTATGTATGTTGATATATATTGTATGTATGTTGATGCATGTGTGAGGAACAATTTATATGATAAATAAGTCGTGATATCAAACTAATTAAAATTCCCTCAAAGCTAATATTAAGTTTTTGCTTTCCAAAGTTTAGAACTCGTCAAGACTAGTATCGAATATTGTAGGTTTCGCCTAACGCGAGGTGCATGTTCTATATTAGGAAGATGCAATGGGATAAAAGTAATATCCAATTTTTAAAACAATGGGTCAAAACTAACTGAACAAAATATAATAAGATTATATACGTTTAGAAGCAAAAGTTGGGAATGATCCATATGATGGATTGGAACAAGGAGTTATTCACCCAAATGAAATATTCGAGAATTGTATTGGATGCAATTGGAAGGAGTTCCTACCTAAATAGTCGTGCTTTGTGTAATCAGCCTAACATTGACTTAAAACAGCGAAATATGGATCTTGATCCACAAGAAAATCTTCCAACGGGATTTTCTGAATCAAATGATGAGGGTCATTTTTTTTGAGTAAAATAGTGGGAGAATATTTAATTAAAGGCCTAATTGAATATGTTTAATGATACTAATATCTCTGCCATGACAACGAACACCTCTAATAACATTTTGCAATCAATCATTGATAAGGAAAAATCGTCTGGGACACATTTTATGGATTGACACCGAAATCTGAGATTGTCCTAAAACATGACAGAAATCTGTATGTCTTAGAGACACTTATTCCTGATAAGGAACCTCCTAGTTCTGCTCATAAGGCTGAAAGACATGCTTATAAGAAGCATGTCGATGATGTCAATTCCATTTTGATGGTCAGTAATGAAAAGAAACAGAACAAAAGGCCCACCAAGCAAGGTGGTAAATGGAAAGGTAAGGAAGTTGCCAAACCCAAACATATTGCACATGCTTTGAAGCCTAGTGAAGGCATAGCTAAGTGTAACACCCCAAATTTTCCCTCTTCTGTTTAGCATCATCATCATATCATAATCATCATTAGCATGTCGTGTCCTTAGCATTTTGCATAGAAAGATGAAGCATAGCATTCACATGTTCTAGCATAAGGCATATGATCAGTTATCCGAGAAATTTGAAGTGCTACAAGGCAAAATCAAAAGCATGGTGACCTGGCAAGAAGCTCACATGATCTTTTATGCAAGCTCTGTATCATGTTCAAAGCCCTAAAAAAGATTGAGGATATTGAATATTCATCATGTAAGCTTCTCTACTATCAAACACTTAGTTATATGCAAACAATGATATTCAAAATGCAACGCTTTGGTCTGTCTTGAAGTTTTGAAAAAAAAATTATTTTAGCAAAACAATGTTTGTAAAAACTGTGATATTAACTCAAGATTTATAATAAGCCCTAAAGGAGTCAGAATATCTTTTTGTAGCAGTACGCTTTCGAACTAACCATGCTTCAGTTAGGACTTTTAAAGGGTTGTAACGTGGCATGGTTCACGGTTTAAGAAACAAAGGATAAAGGCTCAAATTTCCTTTGTACCCAACCGATCCTTCGTGATGTTCTTCAGTCCTATGTCCGGTTAACTTATGCATTGAGGCTCCAAAGGAGTTTGGAATTGTAACACTGACATTTGTGATGGTTCAAAAACTAGAACTTTATTTGAAAAGTCAGTCATCTCTTTTTTATTGAGGATTTGTAGTGACCTCTTTTTCTTTTGACTTTTTTATCCCTTCCTTTTGCCTGAGTTGTTTGTTTCAAGATTACAGTTAGCGGGATGTCTCAATTTTTTTTACTAAGTCTCCTTCATAGGTTTTGACTTAGTGAGCTTTTCTTTTATTAGATGTTGATTGTCGGGCTTAATGATTACAGGGAACCATCGTTATTTGTTTACAAAAATGACAACTGGCATAATTGAGTTAACCGAGGAACTACCCTGCCTCAGGTTATGATTAAGGGTTTTTAATTTGTATGAGAATGAAAACTCCTACTTCATAGACTCAAAAGGGTTGACTAGAGATTAACTTCCTTATATTTCCACTGTTTAGGAATCGAAACAATGCCTGCACATCGTCAGCATAGTCTGTTCAAAAGTATACTATATGAAATTATGGTATTGTCTTCGTCATCCTCCCTCTAAAGGCTTACAGTTTTAACAAGAGTTAAATATCATAAACGAGAAGTAAGAAGCATAGTTTAAATATAGTGAAGAGAATGAATTAATTCAAGACAAACATATGCAATGCATTATCGTGAAAACAAAAGTCTAACATAATAGTAAGTGTTTAAGTCGACAAAAGAAATTACAAATGAAAATTCAAATGTTCTCAAGGCCTCCTTCTCTAAACTTGTCACTCCAAATGTCTGACAGCTTTGATGTTAGATGGACTATAGAAGAATTCAATTTATTCTTCTGGCGTAACCTCGAGGACTCCTTCGTCAATCATGTCTTGAATCTTATTCTTCAATGCCCAACAGTTATTAGTGTCATGTCCAGGACAGTTGAAGTGATATTCACACCTTGCATTGGGATTCTGAGGAGGGTCTTTCAAGGTAATCAACTCCCCTTTCAATATGTGTTGCAGTGCCTGAGCCAACGACATATTGATCTTTGTAAATTGTTTTCTAGGTGCGTCCTGCTTACGATGATTATTTTGTTGTTGATTTTGTGGCGCAGGTGTAGGATTAAAGATCAAAACTGCTCCCACAGATTGGTTACGATTGTTCTTATTACGACCTTGTTGGTCGTATACAACATTGGATTCCGTTTTCTCATTAGATGGCTTCTTGGTGGTACTTGAAGAGGTAGCCACTTGTATTTTACCACTTCGTATTCCACTTTCCACATGTTCTCCAGTCATTATCAGCTCAGTGAAACCAGATGACGAGTTACGCAAAGCTAACAAAATTTTAAAAAATCAAATTCGTATTTTTCTTAATAATTAAGTCCTCTAAATTAATATTATATAACTTTTTAATATTTTTTTATCACTTTTTATTAATTTCAAATTCAAAGCATTTATATGACACACAAACAGGTTATATTATATTATTTTGGTTAAAAAATTAATATATATTTTATATTTGAAAATATGATGCATGATACATTAAAAATATATTTTCTTATGACTTGAAAAATTATTTGTAACCAAAAAATGTTGGTGTTGTGACTTGAACTCATGACCAAACGCTACCTATAATCACAGTTGAAATTCTAACCGTGATTAAAAATATTTTAATAAAATGCACGTGCCTAAATATCACATATTACTACGACGAATAAGAAATTGTTGCTACTTTGTCGTTGTTATTTGCGTGTTTTGTAGTAGTGTATATAAAACTCTTATGAAATTTCCATAAGATCATAAGCACAATATAATTCAATAAAATTTTATATAAGTTTAAATTGACATTCCGTTATAATATGCAAAACATTATTTATTATTGATATAATGATAATTTTACATCAAAATGATGCTGTGAGACCTTAGAATCAGGAATATTTAATCATTTAACCTTGAAGAGGGACAAAAGAAGTGAGGTTCCTAAATTGTTTCTTCTCCAACACAACAACATTATATTTGTTAGAAACTGTATTGTCACTAGCTGAAATATTTAGACAGTATGTCGTCCCAACCTCAACCTTTGTCTCACCACTAATGACTTTATCTAACTTCAAATTCAATTTGGCTCTCTTGTCTTGCTCTGTAACAGCGTATTTGGCAATGTCGATTACATGGGGATCATTTACATCCTTGATTGGGTTCCAAACACTCGCAATAACTTGATTTTTTACACCTATAGAAGAATTCATTAGAGCAACAAAGAGAAGAAAGACATATTGAAATTTCATGATGCTCGAAATGTAATTGTTCTATTTCTAAGCTTTTCAAATTGTGTTGGTGTGAATTATCCTTTGTAGAATTGGATCGTATTTATATTGCACATTAATTACTCAAATGTGATGTCATATAGTAATATCATAAATAAAAATTAGCTTTTCTTAATAATTAAGTTTTCTAAATAAATATCATTTAATTTTTTTACATATTTTTTATCTCTTATTATTAATTTCCAATTCCAAACATTTATATATATAAAAAAAAAACAAAAGAGTCATATTTTACTATATAATACTGGTTTTAATTTTAATTTTTTAATATAGTCAAATAAAAATCATAAAACTTTAATAATTAAGTTTCCATACTTTTTGTGTTAGTGTGGCTTATCCTTATCACATTAGATTTTTATTTAAATTATACACATGTTGTGCGAAGCAAACAACATTTTAAAAAATTAAATTAGTATTTGTGTTAATAATTAAGTCCTCTAAATTAATATTATATAACTTTTTAATATTTTTTTTATCACATTTTATTAATTTCAAATTCAAAGCATTTATATGACAAACAAACGGGTTATTTTGAAAACCGATGGATAGACACTACTAGAAATATACATATTATTTGCGGATTTTTCTACGAAAAATTATCCGCAGGTATACTTACGATTTTAACTGCGAAATTTGTATTTTGAAAATACTCGAAATGTTAAATAGCAGTAAATTCCGTAGGAATTCCTGAGAATTTAACTGCGATTTTTTATTTTAAAATAATATATCAATTATCCTGCAGATTTAACTACGATTTTGTTCTTAGGAAACATTTATTTACTGAAACCTCAAAAGTCTTTGGAAATTCCGCAGGAATTGCTGCGGATTTTTCTTGACCTTTAATGCAATTTTTGCTGCGGATGTTTTAGTACACTAATTTTTTTTTTTAAAATTAATTATATTTGAATTAAACTGAAAAATTTAATTGACATATTGATTTCAAGGGTGTGTGTTTTTGAGACATTTTTTAATTTTATATTAAATCTTATATTTTTTTATATAAATTTACTAAATTAATCGGGTTTGTTAATTATTTCTTAAAGATAATTTGTTTATTTAATATTTTTTTTAAATTAGAAGAATAAAAAATATAAGTATATGGTATAATTGGTGTGTAATCTTTCAACTTGTAATTTTATAAAAAGTATAAAATTTAGATAAGAAATTATACACTAATAAAAATAATCTTTCGACTTAAGTAAATTTATTTTATGATTTTCCTAATTTTGGTCGTTATATTTGTCATTCTTCACTTGTTAAACATGATCCAGTCCGTAACAGATACCCTGACTTATTTCTATCACTAGTTGCAATTCAAATGTTAATAAAAATATTAATCTTATTTCTTTGTGATCAAACTCATATATATTATATTAGTTAATCAATAATCTTAATCATAACAATTCTAATAAATTTTTTCAAAACACAAAAATAAAAATATAACAAATCAATTTAAAGAAGATAACTCTATAAATATAATAGAAATTACATCAGACTTATTTTTTATAATAGAAATTACATCAGACTTATTTTTTATAAGTTACAAATCAATTTTGACAGTCATAAATTTAAATATTAAAATTAAAAATAATTAAAAATAAATTTTATTTAAATATATTAATTTTATTTATAAAATGTATTAATATAGTCACTACACTTAAATAAACAATAAATGTTACATTATATATTATAATTGTGAAAAGAAAAAAAACCAAAAGATGTCAAAAATATCATGAACAATCAACCTGATTCACTGTAACCCTAATTTCTCGGACCCAAGCTCAACACATCTTCTCTGTGAGTAAAAGCACTTCGTAGAATCGCTTCTCTGCAACTGCGCTTTTTTCACTTCTCAGAATCAAGAAAGTTGTTGGGTATCAGAAGATTCGTGTCTTTTCTGAGTTGGTTGATAGTTGCAGAATATATGAAGAAGGAAATAATGCTCATTACAAGATTGTCAGTGACAGGAGAGGCAAGCAACAACAGAACCGTGACAAGCCTTACGATGCTCCAGTTGGAAAGGTTAAACAAAAAGTTTCTCCAGCTCAGAGAACTAGTGGGGGAGGTGCTTCTGCTGGTATATTTTGCTTTAAGTCTGGTCAGGCTGGTCATAAGAGTAATGTATGCACTGCTGAGGTAAAAAGGTGTTTTCAATGTGGTAAGACTAGGCATGCAATAGCTGATTGCAAGCACAAGGAAATGATTTGTTTTAATTGTGGCGAAGAAATCTCAGACTGGAAAAGTGTTCGTGTTGGCAGGAACTCAGACAGCTAACGAGGACAAACTTATCAGAGGTACATGCTTCATTAACAATACTCTTTAATTACTATTATTGATATTGGTGCTACACATTGTTTTATTGTTGTTGATTGTGTTCAAAGACTGGGTCTTGAATTGACTACTATGAATAGTGAATTGATTGTCGAGATTCCGGCTAAGGGATCAGTATCTACTTCTCTTGTGTGTTTAAAGTGTCCTTTATTGATCTTCTATAAAGACTTTTATGTTGATTTGTTGTGCTTACCGTTGACTGGGATGGATGTAATTCTTGGTATGAACTGGTTAGAGTATAACTATGTTCACATAAACTATTATCGCAAGTCGATGAGGTTTTCTACTCCGGAAGAGGAAGAAGTTGAATTGTTATCTTTCAGAGAGCTACAACAATTGATGAAAGAGGAATCTCAGATGTTTTCATTGATGGCAATGTTGTCTGTTGAGAGTAAAGCTAGGATTGAGGAATTATTGGTAGTGAAGGAATTTCCTGAAGTTTTCCCTGATGAAATTCCTTATGTACCGCCAGAAAGAGAGAGAGGTTGAATTTGCAATTGATCTGGTACCTGGTACTAGGCCTGTTTTGATGGCACCGTACAAAATGCCGACTTCCGATTTGTCTGAACTAAAGAAGTAGTTGGAAGATTTACTTGAGAAGAAATTTATAAGACCAAGTGTATCGTCGTGGGGAGCTCCAGTGTTGCTAGTGAAGAAAAAAGATGGTAGTATGCGACTTTGTGTTGATTATAGACAGCTGAATAAAGTGACGATCAAGAATAAGTATCCACTTCCGAGAATAGATGATTTGATGGACCAGTTGGTGGATGCTTATGTGTTCAGTAAGATCGATTTGAGATCGGGTTAACATCAGATCAAAATGAAAGATGAAGATATTCAGAAGATGGCGTTCAGAACAAGGTATGGACATTATGAGTATTCTGTGATGCCTTTCGGTGTGACTAATGTTTCGGGAGTATTTATGGAATAAATGAACCATATTTTTCATACTTATTTGGACCGTTTTGTAGTTGTATTCATTGATGATATTCTGATTTATTCTAAGTCAGAAGAAGAGCATCAGGAACATTTGAGAACAGTGCTGGAAGTTTTGAAAGATAAGAAATTGTATGTGAAGTTGTCCAAGTGTGAATTTTGGTTGAAAGAAGTCAGTTTTCTTGACCATGTAATTTCAGGTAGTGGTATTTATGTGGATCCTTCGAAGGTAGATGTTGTGTTGCAATGGGAAACTCCAAGGTCGGATACTGAGATTAGAAGATTTTTGGGGTTAGCTGGTTATTATAGAAGGTTTATTGAAGGATTTTCTAAGTTGGCACTTCCGTTAACTAGATTAACTTGTAAAAGTAAAACTTTTGTGTGGGATGTTCAGTACAAAGAAAGTTTTATCGAATTGAAGAAGAGGTTGACATCGGCTCCGGTTTTGACTTTACAAAATCCAGAAGAACCGTTCGTAGTCTATTGTGATGCTTCGTTGATGGGTTTAAGAGGTGTGCTTATGCAGAACAATAAGGTAATTGCTTATGTGTCGCGACAGTTGAGAACTCATGAGAAGAACTATCCTATGCATGATTTAGAACTTGCTGCAGTTGTTTTTGTGCTGAAGATTTGGAGGCATTATCTTTATGGTTCCAGATTTGAAGTTTATAGCGATCATAAGAGCCTTAAGTATTTGTTTGACCAGAAAGAGTTGAATATGAAACAACATAGATGGTTGGAATTGCTGAAAGATTATGATTTTGGTTTGAATTATCATCCAAGCAAGGCTAATGTTGTGGAAGATGCTTTAAGCCGAAAGACCTTGCATATTTCAACAATGATGATTAAAGAACTGGAATTGATTGAGCAGTTTCGAATATGAGTTTGGTTTTCAAAGTGACACTGTAGAGTGTTATGTTGGGCATGTTAAAGATTAATAATGATTTTTTGGATAGTATTTGAGAGGCTCAGAAGGTAGATGTGAAACTAGTGGACATCAGGAATAGTTGTGGTCAATAAGAGAATAGTGACTTTAAGATTGATGCAAGAGGTGTGTTGAAACTGCATATGATCGAATTTGTCTTCCTGATGATGTAGGTATGAAAAAGAAGATTCTTGAAGTGGATCATAAGAGTAATCTGAGTATTCATCCGGGAGCTACTAAAATGTATCAAGACTTAAAGAAAATATTTTGGTAGTCCGGAATCAAAGAAGATGTGGCATGATTTGTGTATGCATATTTAACTTGTCAGAAGTCGAAGATTGAGCATCTGAAGCCTGATGGGTTGATGCAACTGCTGGAAGTTCCGAATGGAAATGAGATAACATTTCTATGGATTTTGTAACAGGGTTTCCTGTTACTTTATGAGGGCATGATTCAATTTGGGTGATTGTTGATAGGCTCACAAAGTCGGCTCATTTCATACCTATTAACATCACATATCTAATTGTGAAGCTAGCAGAGATTTATATTCGAGTAATTGTGAAGTTGTATGGTGTTCCTTTGTGTATTGTGTCAGATAGAGATCCGAGGTTTACATCGGATTTTTGGAAAAGTCTGCAATAGGTGTTGGGTTCTAAGTTGAGGTTGAGTTTGGCATATCATCCTCAGACAGTTGGTCAAACTGAGAGAATTTTTCATTCGTTGAAGGACTTGTTGAGAGCTTGTGTTCTCGAGCAGGGATTTTCGTGGGATACTTATCTTCTGTTGATCGAGTTCACTTATAATAATAGTTACCATTCTAGTATCAGAATGGCACCTTTTGAAGTGTTGTATGGTCGGAGGTGTAAAACTCTGTTGTGTTGGCATGAATCCGGTGAAAGTGTATTGCTTGAACCAGAGTTAGTTCGAGAGACTACCGAGAAAGTAAAGTTATTCTGAGAGAAGATGAAGGCTTCTCAAAGTAGGCAGAAGAGTTACCATGATAAGCGAAATAAGGATTTAGAATTCCAAGCTGGTGATCATGTGTTTTTGAGAGTCACGTCGTAATTGGTGTTGGGAGAGCTTTGAAGTCTAATAAGCTCACTCCTTGTTTTATCGGTCCGTATCAGATTTTGGACAGGGTTGGGAAAGTTGCTTATAGGATGGCGTTACCGCCAAATCTTTGGAATTTGCACAATGTGTTCCATGTGTCGCAACTTCGGAAGTACATCTCAGATCCGTCTCATGTGGGTAGTATGGACGATGTGCAGGTGTGGGATAATATCACTGTGGAGACAAAGCCTGTGTGAATTAAGGATCGTGAAACAAAGACTCTTCGAGGGAAAGAGATCGTGTTGGTGAAAGTTTTTTGGTTGGAAGCTGCTGGAGAAAGCATGATCTGGAAATTGGAGAGCAAGATGCGAGACTCCTATCCCTAGTTATGTGAATCAGGTAAATTTTCGAGGATGAAAATATTCTAAGTGGGGGAGAGTTGTAACACCCAAATATTTAATTATTTATTTTATTTAATATAATTATTTATTTGTGTTTATTCGGTCTATTTTATGTTGTGGTTGATTAATTCATTAATTCGGAAGTTTAAGTCGGAAAGTCGTGGAAATAATATTAGTAGTAATATTATGGTTGTTGAAGTGGGTTGGTTAGTGGGCTAGAAATTGTGTCTGAATTAGTAAATAGAGGGGTGCAATTGTTAGGCCCATTAGTTAATTATTATAATTTTATTATTTTGATAAAAATAAAATAAAAATAATAGAATTTAGGTTTTGCCAGAGGTGAAAATTAGAAGAGATCGTGAGAGAAGATGCTGTAGGGAGAAAAGTGCAGTCGGAAGCGATTTCCAGAATTCAATCGTGTAGGGATACCTTCAATCCAATCCAAGGTAAGGGTGGGTTCGATCTTTATAACCGGGTATGATAATCGATACTAGGATTGGGTAGTTGTAGGTTGTTGTGTTTTGTTGATGATGATGTTAGTTATGAAAATTTGTTATCGTGTTATTGTGATGATATTCTTGTGTGAAATTGTGGATTGGGTGTTGTTAATAAGTTGTTTCTATAAAGTGTTGATTTTACTATGTTGATGCGATATCGTAATTTTCTGAAAAATTTGGATTTGGGGACGATGACTTAGTACCCGAAGTTGAGAGAAAGCATGTGACGAGAGCCACATTACGTGAATTAGAAGCCACCTAGTGAGGTGGCGGAAGCCATGCTCCCTTAAGCACCCATGGTGTAAGCCATGTTAGTATGTGGTGACCGCCACCTAATTTGTGGCCACCAAATAAGGAAAAGTGGCGTTGGCCACATATCCACATGCATCATGGGTGGCGCAAGCCACCCTGTAACTAGGAAGGACCACTAAGTTTACTTTATGTATAATTTAATTAACTAATCCACCTAACTTGTTTTATAATTTAGTGATTCTAATTTATAAACATACTAATTTAATGAATTAAATTTTGTTAAAGATCATAATTAGTATTAAAATTTGTAGAATCGGGAGCAAGCATAATTATCAGTAGCGAACAAAAATAACTTTGGTATTAGCACTGTGTTGGTTTTTGACAGAAAAATAGTTTTAGAAATTTGACAGAAAACATACTTGTAAGCTTATGTTTTTATGACAATAGAGATTTACCAGAACATCGTTTTTTCCAGAATTTCAGAAAGAGTTGTATTAACCGTAAAAAACTAAAATAGTAATGGTTTAGTCGGTTTAGCCGAATTAGGCGAAAAACTTAGTTGTCCGGAATTTAACGAAAATCACCGGGGTAAGTCGAGTAGTGTGATAGTTGATTATTGTTGTGTTATTTTATTGAAATGATGTTGGAAAGTCGAGTTGTAGGTATAGGAAGAATTGGTAAGTATTTTCGGTTTACGGAAAGTTTCTAAGTTGTTTATGCCCGAAACATTTGCATATTAGAACATTTGCATATTATGCCGGAGTCGTTTCTCACACCACGTTGGTATGGATTGGCACTAAGTTGAAAGTTGAAGGCTTATGCCTTGATGCCTCAATAACCTGGAAATAATTTTAAGTTGGGAGTTTTACTCTGAATGGTACCACATGCATAATATAGTCGTGTCACATTCAAGTTGCATCTTTCGAGTTGTTGTTGATTGTTGTTATGGTGGATGTTGTGAAATGGGGATTTGTTTATGATATATGTCTAAGTATTATTTATCATATATCGTTTATAACTATCGATATCTCACCCCTTATGTTTGAATGTTGTCCCTATGTTGGCAACTTGCAGGTAATCAAGAGGAGTAGTCGATTATCTTTAGTCGAGTCGGTGGTTGTCGCTCTGATACGTAGCAGTCGGGGGGATGACGTGTGTCTGTTTTGTTGAATTGTTTGCATGCTGAATTTTGTTTTGGTTGAAGTAATTTACACTACTTGTTGCTTATTTTGAAGTTGTTTTATGTAGGATTAAGATACTACTTTTTGTTTATGAATCCGTTGCGTAGTATTTTATAAAGTTGAATTATTTTTTAGGATTATATGTTGGTTTATGATTTTTCCTGGAATGTGCTATGTATGAAACATGATTATCTTATAAGTTGAGATTTTTGGAAAATTGAAAATGTGATATCCCGTTTATGTTGAAAATTTTATAACTCTGATTTTATTATAATTATCGGGTAGAAAATGGGGTGTTACACTCATCGCATATATGAACAATGGAAGGCTTTCTCATGAAAAGGGTGGGAACTAAAATAATTCACAAAATGAACAAGTATACAAAATAATGAATGACATGGAAGTTGTAAGAAGTCTAAGTATCATGAATATGCTAAAGTCTAGAAAGCGATAAACACATACCTTGGACGTGAACCAAACTTTAAACACTATCATTACCACGCATTCACAAGTTGAAACGATAAAAAATGGACAAACACCTCATGCAACTTCAAATAGCCGAACCAAAATTGGAGTCCAAACACACACATAAAAAAACATTAGAAAAACCGGGTGAAAATGGATTAAACAAGTTGTAAAGTGAAGATTTGATAATTTTACGAACAATCTGAGTATAACTTGTTTAATGAATGTTCACCACTGTAACACGGTGGGAGAACTGACTTTGTCATTTTTGTATTCACAAAAACTATGTTACGGATAGCAAGAGTCGCCACCGGCTTTTCTTTTATCCAAGTAGGAAACGTAGAAAAAAAACAGGAAATGCCTTGGTTTAAATTTTGAGTTCGGGGGGTAGGTTATACTAAGGGAAGGTGTTAATACCCTTTGTATCTATGGTTATCCATGGGCTCTTAACTTCTTAACTCACTTTACTTTTGTTTGAAAAATAGTGGTGGTGTATTTAGAAAAAATGCCATCTTTGTAATGATTCTCGTATGAATGTATACAAAGTGTTTTTTTGGAAAGTTTTTGAAAATGTGAGGTGTAAAGAGTAAGTTTGCTTTTAAAATGGTGAGCAAGCAGTTAGGGGCTTCCTACTTACTCAAGGTCGTTCATGTTATTTTATTTCCTTAGGAATAGAATTGTCCTTACTATTACTTATTAAGTAGTCTTATCCTTGGATGTAAGGGACGGGTGTAGGGTCATCGTATGGTCATAGAAGGCAACCTTGTAAAGGTATCTTAGCAATTCAAAAGGACTATCATCATTTTCGTAGGGACATGATCATTTGTTCGAAGGCAACTTTGAAGGGACAACGAGGGACTATAATCTTTTTCGTTGGGTCATCGAGGGACTAGATCACTTATTCGTAGGCAACTCGAAGGGTCATCGAGGGACTGTGATCTTTATATCGAATGGACTTGATGATTTTTATTTAGGCAACATTGCTAAGATACCCCTACGTTCGAGGGACTTGATCATTTTTTGTAAGGCAATAAGAGGGGATACCTTAGGGGTACATGTGTGAGAAGTGTGTTGTATTCATTTATTTTGTCTTTTGGATTAATGGGCTAAGTCCATTTTTATTTATTTTGCATACAATCTTTTCACACCCTATTTTTACTAACCACACAGTTTAATATTTGCGGAAATTAAAAGCGAAAATAAAATCCTAAACTATTACATCATGGGGAGGGGGATACATATTTTAAATCGGGGAGTGTAAAAAATAAAAGTGCGAAAAATTAAATATTACAATGTAATTAATAAACCTATACACTTGCTCTAAATAAACGATAAAAATAAAATCAGGACGAATAATAGTGAAGTAAGGAGAAATATGAGAGAATTTGATTAAAATCGATTAGTTGAATTTTTATACAAAAAAAGGTTTTTTATGATTTTTTAAAGTATAAATCAATTATTAATTTAATTATGAAAAAAATATTTTTTTTATGTATTTATTTTATTTACAAAAGAAAAAGAAAAAAAGTTATTGATTTTTATAAATTGTTATTGGTTAGAAAATATTTAATTATTAATTAGTTTAATTAATTAAAATAAAAAATAAATGAAAAAGGTTTAAGAAAATAGAAAAGTAAGAGAAAAAAAAAGGCATAATAATGGGCTATAAACACATAATATCTAATAAATGAATGTTTTTTTGGATATGTACATTTTGACTGGATGTTGATGTTGGGTTTGGGTTCTCTTCCTATATGTGAAGAAAAACCCAAATGATGTTGCAGTAAATCTAATGCTCCATTTTCTACTGAAAAAAATTGGAAATTTTGATACATATTTATGCCTTTATAACATGGTATTGTCCAATTATGAAGGGAAAACAAGTCACATATTGTGAGCAATCAAAGTGGACATCTCAATAGGCATAATAATGAGACCAACCTTATTTATGGTTATACCTTCCGAAGTAAGGTACAACTTGTTATTAGAAAGGAAATAGATACATGGAGTAGGAGCATGTTGATGATTGATTTTATTTGGTTATCCCATTGACTGATTATATATGTGCATGCAAAAACCTACTGCTTGGAGCCTGGTTCTCCTTCTGGATGCTCGAATACTTTTCACAAGTATTCGACCCAGAGCCATTTCCTAACATGATCCAGATCGTACGCTTAAAAGAAGGAAACATGTCTCGAAGAGGAACTGTATCTAAAAGTTAGTTGGTAGCTTTTAGCAAAGAGATTAATTGTGTAGATGGTGTTTCTAGACAATTGTCATATAAATGCATACATACTCAATGTTAATGGGTGCTACATCGAAGGGGAGACGAAAATAATCTTTGGACAATGGAGCTAGAGTATCATATTCTTTGTTCTTCTTTCCTCCAGCACCTCTTGATATTTAACTCTTTTATTGTGTAGATGTGATGAAAAATGAAGATGAAATATGACGACTAAGGAAGGAAATTCGAGCGCCAACGATCTTGGTCGGGATTATGAATACTCCTTCTATTGGGGTAGGTTCCTCATGGGTACACCTAATGAAACGCTTGTTGTCAGGGTAGCTTCCCAAACAGACACTTGAGGTTTCTCCATGTGACCATGTGTTGAAATATTGGCTTCTACCCTAGGAGTGGAGGAAATTAGTGTGGTGAGGTCTATTCCCAAACATCCTCGGTCTGGTTCCACATAAGGGCGAGTTTCCACCTATGGGGAGTGACGTCCTTCACTGTTGCCTCGTGCAGGTCCGAGATAGGTAGGGATTTCAGTTCCTTAGTTTATCATGAAGATTAATCCTATTTCTCGAGTCTCTTTGAGGGAGTTAGGCGGAAGGAAATGGTCGAATTGGCCTTTCATACCCGACGTGCATAACCAATCTTGGCGTTTGGGGTGCTGGCTGATGGGAATCTTTCCAACCTAACTACTTTCAATGTGAGAAGGAAAGATTGAAGGGGCTAGTTGATGATATTATCCTTGAGAGGGATTGATTTAGGACAGACAATGGCACCTCCATTAAGTTCATTTCCATTGAGATTTTTGTGGAACCTTTTAAATATCATGTTAAACGAAAGGTACGACGACTCTCCTGAGACGTGGTCGCGAAGGGTGAAGTCTCATCCTCTGTCTCAGAGTCTTCTTCTGAGGCAATGGATCAATATCATGCTCATATGAGGATGAAATAATCGGAATAGTCTGTGACGGGGTCTCAAGACTACCAAAAGAAGGTTGATGAAGGTTTTCGTTCAAAGCGCCAAAAACCTCGACCTTTCTAAGGAGATGGCTAAATCATTTCCAAAGGGATATTTTTTCGAGGGTGCTTTTGAGAGTGCTTTAAACCAAGTGTAGTGTACTTCTACCTCAATGTCCGTATCTCACAGTATCGAGTTTGTATTAACTAAGCAATTGAAAATTGGAAAGTGGTTTCTTTGGAGGATTGACTCCTGTTTTTGCCAGTGAGCATGCTCCCGATATTTATAAATTTGACAAGTGAATGATATTTTCTATTTTTTCCTACAATGAATATTTATTTTTGTTACTTACTGTAACACGGTGAGAGAACTGACTTGGGTGTTTTTGTTTCCAAAAATTATGTTGCGGATAGCAAGAGTCGCCACCGACTTTTATTTTATCCAATAAGGAAAAGGAATAAAAGAACATGAAAGACCTTTTAAAAAGATTTGAGTTCGGGGGGTAGGTTATACAAAGGGAAGATGTTAGCACCCTTTGTATCCATGGTTATCCATGGGCTCTTAATTACTTAGTTCACTTTACTTTTGTTTGAAAATAGTGGAGGTGTATTTAGAAAAATATTTCAAAAGTCTTTAACTTTGTAATGATCCTCGTATGGATGTATACAAAGCATTTAGTTTGAAAATGTTTTGAAAAGTGGGGTGTGAAAAGAATTTTGAAAGACTGAGCAAGTAATTAAGTGCTACCTCCCATAAGTTTGTAAGGTCTTTCTTGTTATTTATTTCCTTTAAGGGTAAGATTGTCCTTACTATTAGTGAGTAAGTAATCTTTACCTTGGATGTTTAAAGGGACGTGCGTATGGTCATCGTATGGTCATAGAAGGCAACTTGTAGGGGTGTCTTAGTAATTTAAAGGGACTATCACCATTTTCATAGGGTCATCGAGGGACACGCTCATTTATTTGTAGGCAACTTTGAAGGGACTATGATCTTTTATCTTGAAGGGACTATGATGATTTTTAATCTGTAGGGACATTTATTAAAACACCTCCACGTTCGAGGGACTTGACCATGTTTTGAAGGCAACCAAGAGGAGAAACCCTGAGAGGTGCAGATGGCGATCGTAAAATGATCGACTTACGTGTGTGAATATCAGTTTTAATTATTTATCTTATAATTAATGGGCTAGGTCCAATTTATTTAAGCATACAATCTTTGCACTCCCTAGTTTACTAACCACACAATAATATTTGCAGAAATTAAAAAACAAAAATTAAAGTCTTACGTTATTACATCGAGGAAGGGGTACATTAGTCTTTTAGGGGGTGCGGAAAATAAAAGTGCGGAAATTAAAAGTCCTACGCTATTACATCTCATGAATAGATACATAATCGTGCGAGAAAAGTAAATCTAGCTATTACAAGGCTTTGTGCATCCTATACAATTGTTCTAGGAATTATAAATGACAAAGAAAGTAAAATCGGGGAAAAAAATTGGAGAGAGGAAAATATTTAATATTTGTTTAGTGAAACTAATTAATTGGTTTTTTATTATGAATAATTTATTTTATAAAAAAGAAAGAAATTTAAATATAATATTAATTTAAAAAAATATATTTTTTATTTATTTTACGATTTTAAAAAAAGATTATTATTTTTATTATTTTTAATTTTTTAATTAATTAGTTCCTAATGACGTTGGATCGTTGAAAATTAGCAAAAATTAAAGTAATATACAAGTTGCTACCGCATAGACGGTCATCACAAGTTAAATAAAAAAATGCAATATAATAAAATCGAAATAAAATACAAAGTTGCAAATCGAAACACGAATTGGTCGACATACAAGAAGCGGATTTCCGCTAGGCTAAACCATCAGACGTGTGTAAAATCGAAGAGCAACAATAATTTGTTAAAAACATCACACATGAAACTACGAAATAAAATACTAACTTGCTACACTTAACATGATTATCGCAATATGAATCAAACCGTACAGATCTAAATTTATCAAAGATAGAAATAAAATAAAAGGAATTAATTAAAAAATAATGCTGCTAACGCAAAATTGCGATCATCGCAACCGGATCGGATCAACAAAAAGTGTCACGCCTCATACACACAGATGCGCAAACGGCGTATCGACACGATCCAATCCGAACAAAATCATCAAATTTTAAAATAAAATAAAACTTATTTAACAAAAGAGTTATATATATATATATATATATATATATATATATATATATATATATATATGTATATATATATATATATATATATATATATATATATATATATATATATATATATATATATATATATATATATATATATATATATATATATATAAGTGATGAAGCAAAGTGATAACCTGTGTATTATAAAGTATGGAGATAGTAATCCGCCACAATACATTATTTTCTGTCTTTTGTTTTTTTTTTCCTTGAGGCAAGAATTTTCGTCCTTGAGGTTGGTGAAGGTCATGAGTTTATATAGGAGAAGAAAATAGGTTTAAGAAGTTGGGCCTTGTTGATGGATTTGAGGTTGCTTAAGGATGAAGTTAGGAAGTTTCCATTTTGGTCAAAATTTGGTATTAAGACATACTCTTTTGGTTTTGAAAGAAATTGGATCCTTATAATGATCATAAACATCAAATATTTGATCCTAAAATAGTCCTAAGATCAAATATTTGATTTTTCAATATTTATCTTAATTAAAATTGAATTTAAATGAATTAAATCCAATATAATATAAAATAAATATAAAAAATCAGATATTATGATCTATGGGTCGTGCATTATCTTATAATTGAGTTTGGGTTAGTAAAATATGGGCCCATTTGGAAGAAACTTGAGTTTAGACCCTTTTTGCTTCATAAACCTCTTGAAAATTTCTCAACTTTGACAATGCATAACTTCTTCAATTTTGACCCCATGAAGGTGTTCTTATACTTTTTAGAAAGCTTAGAGTGTTCTCTAATCAACCCTTTTGGTCCCATGTTCATATAATTTACCATTTTCAAATTATGAGTTTTGGAAAAAAATTGACTTTTTGTTGACTTTCAAAAAGACCTATAATGTCTTGGCTTATATCTTTCAAATGAAGCATTTTTGGACTTGGCTTGTGAGATACAAAGTTGTAGAGAATTAAATTTGCTTCAAAATGACTTTTGGATGGGAAATTTCTGATGAAGTATGTGAAAGTTATAATTGGTCAAAGTTTAGTTGACTTTTCTTACACAAAACCCTAATTTAGTAACTCCTGATTCTTGATGATTATGATGTTTCCTTGATGAATCATGATCAACCCTTGATCAAATGATGAATTTTACCTCATAATCTTGATTTTGACCAAAAATCTTGAAGTTTTACTTCATGTTGACCACATTTGACTTTTTGACCAAGTTAACTGATTTTTGGGTATCTGAGCATCTGACTGGCCAAACTTGTGAGGAAAGCTTTGAAACTTGACATGAGGATTCTTTGAGGTATGTGGGATGTTATGAAGTCTACTTGTGGCTTTTGAAATCCACTTTGCTTGGGGAAACTCAAAACCCTAGTTTTAAGATCCATTGTTCAAGAGGAGGCTTTGTCTGATGAAACCTTCAATCTCTTTGACCAATTGAGAATCTTGTGACTATTAGGAGACCTCTTGAGACACATTGTCTTGAATATGGGAGAGAAATTTTTGGGGTAAAAAACTTACCAACATTACCTTTTTACGTGGTCTTGCTTAGGGTCCTGATTTTGTTAATGTGGGACTTGGCTTTTCCTTCGAATTTTGCCCAAAGTTTATTGGATGTCTATGGGGAGCATACCTGACCAAGGGTCAGTACCATTTTCCATGCACCTAGTTGAAGATTTGGTTTGAGATTGACACACAGACATGCCCATCATGGCCTCAAGAGTGTCTAGTTACTAAGACAGGGTGAGTCGATTATTTTCCATTTTAAGGCTTGTTTTCCTTGTATGTGTTGGTATCGTAGGCCTTTGATTGCTTTAGCCATTCACCCAAGTCTTTGTGGCACGCCTTCGATCTCTCTATATGTACCCCAAACTCATCATTAGATTTCATAATCCCAAAATAAGAAGAGAACTTGGTGAAAGTACTCTTCCGGTTTAATCAACATGGTTATACTATAATGTGATAGTTTAATTTTACAGAACGAAAAAGAACTTGAAAACAACATAACCAAGTGGCATGGCCATTGCTTGTTAGTCATCTTGTAAATTTTTCCAGAGTTAGTTACTTTAGTTTTCTTGGCCTAGACGACTCGCCCTCCTTTCCTTTGCTTCCAAATATAACCTCAACAACCTTTTTAAAGAATTGTTTCCTCTTTAGGGACACCTACCAACTCCATTTTTCATCCTTGGTGTATTCACAAAAGTTTCCTTTTCTTAATCATCCCCTTGATCTGGATCCAATCGTTGGTGTTGTGGTCGTAACTTTTATAGAAACAACATTATTTAATCTGTCTGACCATGTGGATTCCCTAACCGGGTAAAGATTCTTTATCTTGGCCTCCTTGAACTCTGTGTTTTCCCACTCCTTCAGAATATTCTCTCGTAATGTGTTCAACAGAGTGTACAAATCAAACCTTGGATGAGACTTACGCTCACTTTCCTCTTTCGAACCCCTGTAATCTTTGTTCCATGCTCTGCTAGAACCAAGGTTTCTGGGTACCCAACAACTCCCATCTTCTAGGAATATCTCCATAATTGATGTAAGTTTGTATTTTAATCAGCAAGTCCTTCCGGTTGTGGGCTTATTTTTCCCCTGATTTCTCCTAGAAAGCACGATATAGTCTAAGACCTTTCTCAAAGACCTGACACTTTAGGCTCTCACCCCAGCTTCTAATAGCCAGTTCTACCTTGGTAAATCGGCCAATGTATGCACACATGGTCGCCTTCTTACCTTACGTGACTCCACATAGGAAAATAGTGGTAGTCGATTGTTTTTTCTAACAATGAAGTGAGATGTGAAAGCCTCACATAGGTCAGGACGTTAGTCTATACTTTTGTCTGGGAAAGACTTGTGCCAGGCTTGAGCAACCTCACTTAAGATTGGAGCAAAGAGTTTGCACTTCACATGTCCATTGGTGTGGTAGTAGTCTAGTCAATCATACATATACTCGACATGCTCATCTGGGTTTCCATTTCCAATGTCACTATAATGCTTAGGATAATTTTATAGAGACATTGAGATCTCGTCCAATATGCAAACAGACATAGGGTTCCTCTTCCATGGTTGAATTGTCCTTCTTCTTCATTCCTCTCTCTTCTCCTTGGACGGAGGACTTAGGGAGATGTGTGTATACCTCTTTCTTCTTTGAGATATGAGGAAGTATAATGGTGTTGATTTCCTCGTAGGCTTAGGGATCTTTAGACTTATCCCAAATCCTTTATTGGGCCAACATTTTAATGTGAGGCCGCCTCTGACACGATGTTGCCTTTTGGAATGGCATTATGTAGTCTCTCTGCGATCAAATTTAGTATTTCTACAAAGGCCTCGGAATTTTGATGTTGAACCATCTAGTACATAATGTTCAATAATTCATTGGCTTCTTGTTAGCCAAGATTAGTATATAGGTGCTAGAAAACGGAGTGTGCTTTGTGTTCGTCATAATATGTTGTAACGTAGACCTGAAGGAAGGCTTACCTATATAAAATAATGGGGCGGTTCCTATGAATGGAGGAGGTTGAGACACTTTTAGGTCTTATATAGGTTAGATAAGGCTTGGCAATGAAGAAGCAGTGGGAGTCATCATCGAGACCTAATCGTCCGTCCCTCGAGGAGGAGCCGAAGGATTCTTGACTACTTATGTAGCTGTACATGGAATCTGTTGAAAGGTAGAACGAATGTCTTTGGAAGCCGCAATCGTCTAGTGCGTCAAATGAAAAGAGTTCGGTTCCAAACACGAAGGAATTGGTTTGGAGATAGAGATTTGTGCTTCGATCGAATGACATATGGATTTAGTTCGATTGAATCGAGAAGCGATAAGTCATGTAAATTGTAGGAATCAAATATTGTTTCTTACAGACCGCGGTAATGGAAATTGTAGAACTGTATCATAATCAGTGAAGTTGGGTCCACAGTGAGTAACCATGGCTCAGGACTTCCAATGCGATGAAATAGGTGCTGACCTACAAGACTAGCACTCCAACTCTCGTGTCAGTAATAAAGTAAAAATTAGTCTAAATAAAAAAATGAATCATTCTTTTAAATAGTATAGATAGTTACAATTGCATTATGAGGGGTGGGAATAGGCCAGACCAACTAACAGGGGCCTAAGGCCTAGCCTACATAGACCAAGGTCAGGCCAGACTTTTTTTTTAAATAGAAAAGGCCTAGGATTTTTTATAAGCATACTTAGTTAAATAGGTTAGGCCGCATGCCATAGAAAAAACCTTATAAGCCTATCAGGTCGTCCTATTCATTAAATATGAATGAATTTATTGTTTTTATATTGTATTTTATTATTTATATTAAAATACAAGAGTAAAACTTAGTTATATTTAAGAACTTATGAAAATAAGTTGAAAGAAATCATATTATTTATGTTATAAGGTGTTTTCATAAGTCCTCTCAAATAAATCATCTCACAAAATTTATGTTACTAGGTAAGTTCAGATAAGTCAATGGAAACAAACATTTAGTCTCATTATACTTTTGATTCTATAATCTATTTAAACATTTGTTAAATTTCTTATTTACACATATTTAAATAATATAGACTTTTTAAGTAGGCTAACAGGCCAATCAGACCTTCGAAAAAGTTAGGCTAAGGCCAAAACATAAGCCTTTGATAAACTACAGGTCTGACTTAGGCTTCGAATTTTTTAGCAAGCCAGACTCAAGGCTTAGCAAAGCCTAGCTCGGTGCAGCCTATTCCCACCCCTAATTATGAGAAAATGCGGCTAACCGTAAGATCACTTCCGAAAGATGCAACATGGTGATTTTGTGAGGGGAATTTATGTATCATGGAGGGAAAAAGGGGATTGCATATTCTTTCCTTGACAACCATTTATCTCCATTATCGAGCCTTACGACCAATCCAAAACAAATATTAAATTGATTTTCATTGTTTTTGTTTCTTTTTTCTGGTTGTTTCATCCGTATCATATACAACTGTTGTGAATAAGATACCTTAGAAACAAAGTATAATAGGTTTCTCAAGAAACCCACAAGGGTTAGGGTTTAGGGTTACCAAAGATAACAACAAAGATTGGTTATAAACTGTTATTCTTTCTTTTCTCTTAAAACAAGATTACAAGCATACAAGAATAACAAATAACCTCTCTCACTTTTAAATTAGGGTTTTATCTTCCTATTTTCCCTTATACAAAATATGAGAGACTAGTATGTTATTTATAATAAAACTAACATACTAATCTAATGGGATTTTTAACAATTACCCATTACAAGTTAACTTAGGGTACAAGCTAACTTAAACAATTGGATCCATAACACAAGGCCCAATTAAACAATAACATGTGAGCAGACTTCGATGGCATGCTATTCGTACTAGAGTTTGTTCCAATATTCCACAAATCTCCACCTTGGAACACACCCTATACTAACAAGAAACAAACTAGCTTTCTTCATGCAGCTTTATCAACTGCATATAGTGGAAAAACTTGCAACTGGGCAAGGTCTTGGTGATCATATCAGCAGCGTTATAATTTGTCGAAACCTTTAGCACTTGGACTTCTCCATGATCGATTACCCCTCTGACAAAATTCAACCTTACATCAATGTGCTTGGTTAGCTCATGATAGGCTGAGTTCTTCGACGGGTGTATTGCACTTTGACTATCACATTTAACAGTGATACTTCGACCTTGAAGTTTCAGCTCCTTTGCAAACCCTTCAAGCCACAATGCTTCCTTTACAACTTCAGTTAGAGAGATATATTCCGCTTCAGTGGTTGATAAGGCAACAACCTTCTGAAGTATTTCTTTCAAACTAATTGGTGTGCCAAACATAGTGAAAACATATCCAGAAATAGATTTTCTAGAATCCATACAACCTGCATAATCAGAGTCGACATATCCTTCGATTGCTGCTTTACTATCTTCACCCAAGGCTCCACCATAAATTAGGACTCTATTCAGAGTTCCATTTATGTACCTTAAAATCCACTTCAATGCTTGTCAGTGAGCCTTTCCAGGATTCGACATGTACCTGCTTACAAGATTTACTGCATACGTTATGTCGGGTCTAGTACAAACCATAACATACATCAAAGAACCTACTATATTAACATATGGAATGTTATTCATATAAGCTCTTTCGACATCAGTACTGGGACACTGATCTGTACTCAACTTGAATTGAGGGTTTGTCAGAGTCACAATAAGATTTGAATTCGACATACCAAACTTATCGAGAATCTTCTTCAAGTATGCCTCTTGATATAAGCATAATCTCGATTTCTTTCTATCTCTCTGGATGTCAATCCCAAGAATCCTGGACGCAGCTCCCAGATCCTTCATATCGAACTCCTTATTGAGTTCAGCCTTCACCCTCATTACATCTTTGACATTATTTCTTCCTATTAGAATATCATCCACATAAAGAAACAAAATAACAAATGAATTACCAGGTCAAAATCTGAAGTAAATACAGTGGTCGAATCTCCTATTCCACTGTCGAGGAGATTGTTTCAGCCTATATAAAGATCTCTTCAGTTTGCACACATACTTTTCTTTCCCCTCTTAGACATACCCTTCAAGTTGCCTCATCAGGATTGTTTCATCAAGATCACCATACAAGAACGCAGTCTTCAAATCCATCTGTTCCAGTTCAAGGTCGAACTGTGTCACCATGGCAAGCAACATTCGAATGGACTTGTGCTTCACAATAGGAGAGAACACATCATTAAAGTCGACACCTTCTTTCTGAGTGAACCCCTTTGCAACCAACCTTGCCTTGTATCTCTTCGACGTCACTCCTTCTATTCCTTCCTTAACTTTGAAAATCCATTTACAACTGACTAACCCGGCTCCAACAGGTTTCTTGATCAGTTCCCAAGTATTGTTATCATGAAGAGATTTCATCTCATCATCCATGGCCTTCAACCATTCAGTCTTATTTCGACTCCTCATAACTCCCTTATAATCTCTAGGTTCTTCGTCTAGAACCTCACTTGCAGAGATTAAGGCATAAGCTATAAGATCTGCATACCCAAGTCTCTGAGGTGGCTTGATGACTCTTATTGACCTGTCTCTTTCCAGCAGGTATTCATTATCAGTCTCCTCATCTTCGACAATAGCTTATACTTCTTCTTCGACTTCATCTGGGTCATGCAATTCAGCATCACTATGCTCCACCTCAACAGTAATTTCTTCCTGTTCCAGCTCTTCGACAACATCGTCATTTTTCTTGAAAGTCATCTCAGCTTCATCGAAAACTACATCTCGACTGGTGATATACCTCATGTGACCTGTCTCTAGGCACCATAACCTATAAGCTTTGACTCCTTTAGGATATCCCATGAACATGCATTTCAGAGCTATAGGTTCGACCTTGTCTTGCCTAATGTGAGCATAGGCTACACAACCAAATACTCTCAGTTTGTCAAGATCTGGTGGATGTCCAGACCAAACTTCTTCATGTGTCTTCATATCTAACACAGTCAAAAGACATCTGTTTATTAGATATGTTGATGTGGAAACAACCTCAGCCCAAAACACCTTCTTCAATCCAGCATTAATCAACATGCATCTAACCCTTTTGAGGATTGTTCGATTGAATCTCTCAACTAGACCATTTTGCTGAGGAGTACCTGCTATAGTCTTATGCCTTGCAATCCCAGACTCGACACAGTAACTGTCGAAAGTTTCATTGCAGAATTCAATGTCATTATCAGTTCTCAATCTCTTGACCTTTCTGCCAGTTTGAGTTTCGACCAGAACCTTCCAACTCTTGAAATTCTCAAAATTTTCATCCTTCGTCTTCTGAATGAATACCCATAACTTTCTGGAATAGTCATCAACTATAGATAGAAACTATCTTGCACCTGAAGGTGAAGGATTCCTTGCAGTCCCCCAAAGATCAACATGGATGTAATCAAGGGATCCATGTGTTCTTTGATTACCTTTGTTAAACTTCACCCTACAGGATTTACATAATACACAAGGTTCACAAAACTCCAACTTCTCGACTTTGTCACCACCTAGCAGGTTTTGTTTCCCCAGTTCGACCAGGTCTCTTTTGTAACGCCCATTTAATTAATTAATTAATTAATTAAATATAAGTGTATTGTGTTGTGTTGATATTGCGGTGATTCGTGTATTTGAGTTGATTTAAGTTGATTTCCAAATTATCGGAATATTTCGTTGATGTTTATAAGTTGATTCAAGTTGAATTGATTAAACAAGTTGATTTAAGTTGTGGAAAATAATATAGGATATTTTGCATTTTTAGTTGAATATGTTGATTTGGTGGTTTGGACGATTTATTTGATAGTCGGTAATTAGTCGATTTAGTCGGGAGAAATAATACTAGAATTAATATTATGGAGTTATAAGAGTATTTATTTAAGTGGACTTAGTTGTAGCGTTGATGGTAGAATTCGTGGGGGTGCTGATTAGAAAACCCAATTAAGATTGAATTATAATAATAATAATAATTATTATTATTATAATAAAAATAAAAATAAAAATAAAAAGGAGAATTAGTCAAGAGGAGAAGTTGAATCAGTAGAAGTTGGGAATAGTGTAACGTAGAAAAGTAGAACGGGTAAAATTGGAGAACGAGGAAAAGTGGAGAAAACGGTTACGAGAAGTCGTCGTCGGAAACCAAATCGGAAAGTCGATCGGAGATTCGAAGCGGCCACCGATTAAGGTAAGGGTGGGGTTCGAACTTTATACTCGGGATTATGATAATTATTATGCAGGATTGGGATTACGTGATTTTTATGCTGTTGGATGTTGAATTGATGTTGATTGGGTACTGATTTTGTTGTTTTAATTATTGTGAAGAATCTGTTTCTGTGTGACAATCGGTAATCGATTTTGTGGATTTGCTAATAGTTGAATCGAAATTTTTGTGGAAAATACGAAACTGGAGAAAACCTCTTTTTACGTTGAACGGGTGGGCGGCACAGGCCACCGATTGTATTAAAGGGTGGCGCAGGCCACCCAAAGAAAATAATGGAGGTGTGGCGCAGGCCACAAACACCATTCTAGATGTGTGGCGCAGGCCACACCTAGTGGGTGGATAAATTCATGGCGCACGCCATATTTGGTGAGGGGGATGTTGAGTGGCCACATAACAGGCCTATGGCACAGGCCGCACATCATGGCCCTTGCCATGATTTATTAATTAGTATATATTAAGTTTCTTTTTTTAGCTTAAAGGAATAAATATATATAATAAATGTCTTACTAATTTTAAAATAAGAATATAATTAAAGGAATATTATTATTAATAATATTATACTAAGTATTAATTATAGTGTGACATGTGTATAAACATGTTTAGTATAATTAAATAACAATGCTAATTGGGTTGTAAGAGGTGGAGTATAGCAGTAGCATATTTTAGAAAATTATTAGGAGAAACAAAAGTAAGAAATCAGTAACATGAGGTTTAGCAGGTAATGGTATTGCAGCAGAATTTAAAGTCAATAAAAGTTAAAGGATAATAGCAGAGAAATGCATATATTGGTAAATTGAAATTAAGCAGAATAAGTGGAGTTTATGAGTAGTTTTGGCAGAAAATTAAGTAGTTATGATTTAGCTGGTTTAGCCGATTTAAGCGGAAAAATTAGTTGTCCGGAATTTAACGAAAATCGACGAGTTAGTTCAGAATAATAAATAGGTGATTTTAGTCAGTGTACTTTGTTAATTAGTGTTGAATGTGTGTATTTTCTAGTATAGTTTCTTATGTTGTTTTGTCTCGGTTTGGGAGCATTTTTAAGTTAAAGGTCGAAGGACCCATGTTGATTATTTGAGTTGTAGGTCGTAAGACCAATGTTGATGTTCAAGTTGTAGGTCGCATGACCAACGTTGAAAGTTGTAGGCCTATGACCAAAGTTGAATCGGTGTTGAATTAAAGTTGCGATGTTGTTTGTTGTATGTTGTTGGAGTTGATTGTTGGGATGTGTTGAGTTGTTGTATCATGGCATACACTGTATTTCTCAGTTGGAGCAGATGCTCACCATGTTGGCTTGGATTGACAAATTTATTAAGTTGAAGGCTTATGCCTTGCAGATACCTCGATAACCTGGTATATTTTAAGTTGGGAGTTTTACTCCAATGGTACCACATGCATATGCACAGTCGAGTCGTATCACGTGTCGCATTGATTATGTTGTTTGCGTTGTTTATGTTGCTCTAGTTGAATAAGTGGTTTATGTATATTTAAGTGGATTAAGTGGTTTAAGTCGATTATGTTGAATAAGTAGTTCATGTTGGATAAGTTGATTATGTTGCTAAGTTGATTATATTATTATGTTGGATAAGTTGATTATGTTGCTAAGTTGATTATATTATTATGATGGATGAGTTGATTATAGGATTATGTTGCCTGAGTTGTTTATATATTTATGTTTGTAATGTCGATTATGCTGATATTGAAGAAGTTGAATATGTTGTATATGTTCGTCGAAGTTGATGAAGGTGTCTATGCTGATCTTGTAGTTGAAATTGGTTATGTTGATATAATAATTAAGTTGATAAAACATGTTGATAGTTTGGGGTGATTGGTAAGATGTTGTTGTGGGATAGTATGAAAATTGTATGATTCTATCTAGCATATTAATTATCATACTCTTGTTTATATGGTTCGATATCTCACCCCTTTCTGTTGTTGAATGTTACCTTGATTAGTAACGTGCAGGTATTCCAGTTTAGAGTTGCTTACTTTCGTAATCAAGTCGGTGTCATCGCTCTGATACGTAACACTTGGGGGGATGAACGCTTAATTGTTTTGTTGTTATATTTAGTTGTTGTTGTTTTAAGTTGTTTCAATGAACAACATGTTATTACTAAGTTGTTAGGTTGAACAAGTTGTTAACTGATGCAAAGTTGAATATTTGTGGATCTGCTGCCTATTTGTAAAAGTTGTTTTATTTCAAGGAATTGAATAAGAGTTGACATTATAGTTTCATCCTATTTGAAAGTGTTATGTATCGATGTTCATGAATTAAATGAACTTGTTAAAGTTGAAAAATGTAGCATCCTGTTTTGTTGTTGAATTTTGAAACTCTGATTTATGATTTTTTGCCAGGTAGATTTGAGGTGTTACATTAGTGGTATCAGAGTTGGTCGGTCCGTCCGGCCAATGTTGTCTAGTGTTGTTAATCCCTTACTACGTGGCATGTGTGTGAAATACTGTCGGTACTTGTCTTTAGTTTTTAGTCGATGATTGCAGGTGTTGGTTGGAATTAAGTGGGGAAGAAGCTTGACTCCCGGACTGTTGTTGGAAAGTCGAAGTTGGTTCAAAGTTGATGTTGATTGCAAGAGTTCAAGGTTGTTGAAGAGACGTTGTTGTGGGCCGACGAGAGCATGGATTCATGGATTCGTATCGGTCGGGTTGAGAAGTGCGTGTATTTTGGATGGAGATTGTTTGAGAAAGAGGATTTATTCCAAATGAAAAGACGAGTTGATGAATTAAGTTGAAGGATCAAGTCGGTAGATTGCTATGCCTTGATGTAGTTAGATTAAAGTCGAGTAAATTTTGAAGCTGGATGTAGAGCGAGATTTTGGTAGAACTTGGAAGTAGGATGGAGAGAGGTGGAATTTATATTCATCAATCTCAAAATTCATGCTCATCTCTCCCTTCAACACTTCCAAAAAACCCTGCTAAACAAGCAGGGCTTTCATCTTCAAGCGCCACAGACCGAAATCGTTCACTCCGGTGAACTTTTCAATCTCATACTTTGTTGAAGGCATCTTCTCCACGCTCACCGCACCAATTTGTTGTGAATAGGATACCTTAGAAACAAAGTATAATAGATTTCTCAAGAAACCTACAAGGGTTAGGGTTTAGGGTTACCAAAGATAACAACAAATATTGGTTATAAACTGTTATTTTTTCCTTTCTCTTAAAACAAGATTACAAGTATACAAGAATAACAAGTAACCTCTCTCACTTTTGAATTAGGGTTTTATCTTCCTATTTTTCCTTATACAAAATATGAGAGACTAGTGTGCTATTTATAATAAAACTAACATACTAACCTAATGAGCTTTTTAACAATTACCCATTACAAGATAACTTAGGGTACACGCTAACTTAAACAATTGGATCCATAACACAAGGCCCAATTAAATAATAACATGTGAGCAGACTTCGCCGACATGTTATTCGTACTAGGGTTTGTTCCAATATTCCACAACAACAAACACAAATATTTGTATTTGTAGAGAAAAAAGTTGTTAATTTTTTTTTGGGAAGAGAGTTTAAATAACATATATTTATCTTGGCAAATTCATTTTCAAAATAAATTAATAAAAAAAGTATAATATTAAATAATTGAATTATAGATATACATATTCAAGGATATCATGATGTTCACCCATAAACAAAATAAAAACATATGCAAAGAAATAAACATTCAAAACATATTTCAATAATTACACACTCAAAAGAAATATTAATCCAAACCATACTAAAAATATAAATTGAAAAATAACTTTTAAATTAGAGTATCCAAATATACACTAAATATATCTGTCTTTTGTAAAGTCACAGCCATGAACTTAGAAGAATCTCTTATTCTGGTTGAACTTTTTAAAAATGCAAATGGCCAATGATATTGAAAAGGAGTAACATGAGTGTTTGTTTAATCAAGCACTATCAATAGCCTAAGAAATGAGCTTATAATCAAATTCAAAACTAACAGTTATAGTTTCAACAGTTCAGCAAGATCATAAGTAATGAGGGAAAATTATATAGTAATGACCTAAGCAAATTCATCAGTGTTTCCCAAATCAAAAGACACATAAATACTTGTTTTTCAGATAAGATAAATACAAATATGCTAAGCCAAGAAACATAACTATGCAGGAGTAGGTGGCAGAGAGACTAGACTGTTAGTGTGAAGCCATACTACAAATTCTCCCAACTCAATGTCCTCAATCTTTCTCAATTGTTTGGTCTTCACATTGTAACCAAAATGAATGTTTTTGCGTGAATGATTTTGATCTAGACTTACTCGAAAGATAATTTGATCATTGATCCACAAACGAAAAGACACGATTGTATTTTCAAGATCATGACCACAAACAGCCATATAATCAAAAGGTCCCATCTCATGATAAAGAGTCCATATTCCTGAATCATGATCCAAACTGTAGATTTCGTATGGTATATGAGAAGCTTCAGACACAATGCAAGAAAGGAAATCTCCCATCCATATATATTTTGAAGTCGAACCAAAAAACATGGCTCTGGCAGGAAATGGATATTCTCGTACAATGATTTCCTTTTCAACATCCATCACAATAACTTCCCTTTCTGCTATCCAGTAAAGAGCATTGCCTCCGTTACATACTGGTTTCCGTAATGTATAGGAATGAAAGAGATCTTGTTTTCTAGCTATCTCTTTCCATGAGTTATCTATTCCAACTCTGAGCACATAGAAAACATACCAAAAAATGCCTGAATCCACAAGGACATCTACATAGAACACCTTGAATTTGGCAGTATGGGGAACACATGCTATAGTGCAGTGATGGCTAACATGATATTTAACATATGGAAATTGATTAGGAATAGATAGTCGAGAAACAGGAAAACAAGGAATTGTAAGCCAACACTTAAGGATAGGGTTCACAACAAAAAGTTGTTTAGCTGTACTCAAAAGAAGCAATATGCCATCGCAAGTACCGATTACATGTCCCATTTTTTTCGGTGTTGCCAAATCAATCCTTTCAAATTGGCCATTCACATCATCTTTAAATTCCAAGAAATAAGATCTTCTTTTCGACTTGCGATTTTGAACGTAAAGTCCAGATTTACGTACACGGAAGTGTTCGCAATCTTCAATAAAACAGGAGCTGGCAATAGCAGCAGCCCAAGGTTTGCATACATACCTCGCAGAGTTAATCAGACAGTTATGAGGAACGAAAGTAAAAATATAAAACATCAATTCTTCTGGGAGAAGCAGCCAAAGGTTTGCATTCTTGTTGGCATGATCATCTGACATAGACTCTGAATCAGAGGAACTACACTTAGGGTTTATAAGTATATCCATTTGAATATCTGCATATAATATAATATAAGCTCCAATAATCACCTTAATTAAACCATCAATATAAATAAATTACATAAACAAGGTCCAAAAAGGATAGAAACTATGCAGTTTGTAAATTGAAGGGTAAGAAGAAAATGGTTGTGTAACTAAAATCAAAATTAGAGATAATTACAAGAAGTTACGTGCGTGTTCGTGTCAGTATTAGGATCGTGTTTGAGCTTCCATTAAAAAGAAGTAAAAGAGATTTGAAAACACAAGTAGGGATAAAAATTGAAAATCATGTATATATAAAATTAGAGAGAATGAGTTTATGATACCTCCTCCTCTCCTACCGTCGGCTCTATCTCTCTGTTTCTGTTAGCGTAAGTGCAATCCCTTAATTTGTTTATATATATAATTCTTTGGATTCAAACCATTGTTTCATTTTGTTTTTTAGATTTTGTCCTACCACGTCTCTTTTTTTTTGTTTGACCAGCATTCCTCTCGACGATGTACAATTTTATTAAAATATTTTTAGAATTTAATTGAAATATTAAAAAACAAAATCATAAACAATATTAAAAAGAGTTTGACTTTTATTTTAACTATCCATAAAATAATGTAAATTGATGATAGTGATGAATTGATAGCGTAAACATTATATAATAATTAATTTTAATATTTTTAAAAAAAAATTCAAAATTTAAAAAATAATTGTGATCTTTCGGATTTTTTAATTAATATATTGATTTTTTTTAAAAACTCTTGATTGTTGGATTTTTTTGGAGATATTTTGAATATTTATTGAATTTTTGAAAAACGGGTATAAAAACATATACTTTACATCCGTTTTTTTAAAATAGGTATAAAATCATAATTTGTTTAAAAACTATGATTTTATATCGGTTTTTAAAAAATCGGGTATAAGTTCATATTTTTTATATCGAATTTTCAAATATCCTACGTAAATTTATGAATTTTCAAATATCCTATGTAAATTTATAAATTTTCAAAGCATAAATTATTATTTTATACCGATTTTTCAAATATTTGAAAAAAATCAATGTTGTTAACTTTATTTTTTATTGGTCTATCGAATATGAACTATCAAATATTTGAAAATTTCAAAAAAATTATAAAGCATATCGGATTTATAAAAAAATCTAATATTGTTAACTTTGTTTTTATATAGGCCTACCTAATATGAACTATTTAATTTTTTAAAAATGGAAATTAACATAGTTCTATCTGATAGTATTTCATGCATATAAATATAATCAAGATGTGAAGTCTCTTGTGGCGCTTAAGAAGGAGCTAGTAAAGATAAAAGAAGGTTTTGACTAGAATGAAACCTTGTTGGATTCAGCCAATAAGAAGGTCGCCTCTTTGGAAAAAGATCATCAAAATGCTTAGTGCTTGTTGGAAAAGTTGGAGACATACAAGAAAGAGAAGGATGATATATACCAGAAGCATGATAAAAGGTGGAGAAAATCTAAAGTTGTACTGCTAGCACGAAAGGAAAAGAACGAGGGAGGACGTGACGGAAGATGACTCACAAGGATCTTGCATCTCATGCCTACGTATCTCATCAGGAATGAGAATTAGAGTCAACGCAATTCTGACAACTACGGGAAATTAGGGGGAAGTGTGTTCGCCAAGACATTGGTCATGTGCCTACGTATCTCATCGGGAATGAGAATCAGAATAGCTGTAGTTCGGCTAACTACGGGTTGCTAAAGGAAAGTTGACTACTACCTGTCGGGAAGGGTAAAAAAGAAAGAGGGTGAAAAAGAAGGAATGTCGGCCGAAGGCAAACTTACAACAAAGATAAATGCATTCCTACTACCTGCCGGGAACGATAAAAAATGGAAGAAAGGTGAAAAAGAAATAAGGTTGGAAAAGAAAAAAAAGTTTGCTCGCAAAGATCTCGCGGGATCTCATGTGTATGTATCTCATTAGGAATGAGAATCAGAGCGTCGTAGTTTGACTCACTACGGGTTACCAACAGTTTTTTTTTATGTTTTTTAGATGTACAATGTTAAAGTGCACGTTCTAGCAGTTCGGTGTTTGTCGCTCGCTGCATCGAGACTTATGTGTATACCTGTTTGTAGTAGAACGGACTTAGAATGCCCTTACGCCTGAAGAGAAATGAGATGAGAAGAGAAGACAATTGAAACTTGGTTCAAGTCTTTTAAAATAAGTGTTTTTTGTTTTTGTGTTTGTTGTATGTATAACACTAAAGACTATGACATAGCAGCGAATACTTTACAAGTCTCCCCAAGACGGGACATATGTAAAGCACTTTAGAAGTAGGGAGAAGCCATCATCCTTCATTTCACATGTGCTAAAGGCTCGTGGCGCAATATACACAAATTATTTATTATATGTTTTTGTTTAAGAGAGATAAGAGAGACTCAAAGGTTAAAAATAAAACACTAAGGGGAACTCAATCCTGAGAGTTATCATGCAAAGTTGATCCTATAGTTAAGGATGAAGAAAATGGAACATATATCCTAATATTAGCATGCATGGATTGAGAACCTAATGTTTATCCTACTTTGAACTTAATCAAAAATTAAGTTCAAACTAGGATCCCTAAGGGAACATGTGAATAAACACAAGTAAACATTAGATAAACCAATCACAAATGAAAGCAAACTTAAGACTTAACCAAGTCTCAAGACTTAAAAGGAAAAAAGAAAAGGAGATGAAGAAGAAGTCTCAAAATAAAGCTTAAGTATCAAAACATGTCAGAGATGCATGAGGAAAACATCAAGAATGAGCATCAAGATTAACGCTTAACCAAGTATCAGGCAAGCATGCATCAAACAACAATTCAAAGCTCATAGGTAGAAAACCAAATATCATGTTGAATCACAACAATGAAGTACCATATATGATGCGCAAACAAAGCCTACTTCGAGGTAGGACTTCAAATTTACCCAATATGCTTCTAACATGGAATTAATACCTAGAATGAGGCATTAAAGAGATAAAATTGATTTTCAAGTGGTACCTAACGGAAAAAGGTTTGTTTCCTCTTCACTGCATGCAAAAACTCATGAACTTGCAGAACCTTCAAATGATAAATCTGATTAATACTCAAACGAATCAACATCATGAATCCACATGGTTAGTTCAACTAAACCAAAATAAAAAAGTGCTAACAAAAGAATAAAAAAAGTTAGCAAGAACTTAATAAAAGAAAGTCGATTAAAATTCTAAAAGAGCAATCCTAAAATAATAAAACTTCAATTAGAAAATCAACTAATATTCAATCAAATGACTTTCTAATCAAGATTAAATAAACAAATTCAATTAAAATTTAATCATAAGATTCAATTAAAATCCTAATCTACTCTAATCACATTATTAACAAAGTCTAAGCAACAATTTAAAGAAACTTTAAGCAACAATTAGCAAAAATCTTAAGCAAATTTAATCAACAATTTAACAAATTCTAATCAAAATTCCATTAAAGAATCAACAAGATAAATATTAAGTTCTAAAACAACATTACCATTAATCAAGAAATTAACACAAATTAAACACAAGAAAAATTAATAGAATAATAAAAAATAAAAAAATAAAAAAAAAGACAGAGGGTGATAATATTGATGGATCGGTGTGGAAAGAAAAATTCGTTGGACTGAGCCCACCATCAACTATAACAAGATCTGTCAAAAAGAAAAAGAAGGTTTCCGCATCCCCAAATCAAACGCGTTCCTCGTCTCCTTCATTTTCCTCATCGGTATTGTTCATAATTGTGAATGAGGTTGTGTATGTGGAAAATTATGTGTGTGCGATGCGCTGATGGAGAAATTTGTTGCAGATCATGTGCATATGGATGTGTAGTGCTGCGGAATCGAGAATCGTGTGGGGTTGTACGGACGTATCTTCGTTGTGTGTGAGCTGAAGGAAATGTTGAAGTGGGATCTGCGTAAAGGTTGTTTTGGTGTGGCTTGGCTCATGCGTGGCTTCATATGTTGAAGGATGTGGAATGCTTGTGTAGTGAGGCTGTGTAATTACGTTGTAGTTGTACGTGGAAAGTTGAAGGCTTGTGCAACTTTTTGCTGCAGCTGGTTATTGTGAATTGCGTGGGATCAAATAATTGGAAATGAGCTTATTGGTGAGAATGAATGTTATGGGCTTATTGTTTTTGAAAATATAATGTGGAATGGATGAAAGTGGAATTGATATCTAGAAATAAACATGGATTTAGCCTCTGTTTGGATTGACGTTTGGATTGACGTTTGGATTTAGCCTCTGTTTGGAATTGATATCTATAATGTGGAATGGATTGACGTTTGCAACCGGAAAATCACGTCCAAAAGAGCTCCCACCGTAGAAATATAAAAGCTACAAAGGGTAGCTTCAGTTAGACGTGCGTTTTTAACATGTTCCTAACGTGAAAACAAACACACACTTAAAATGGTTGGTAACTTGAAATTAAATCATTTTTGGTTTAATTGGACATGAGTTTGGATTATGAATGAGTTTTGAGAATGGACTAAAAATATAATTAAAATGAACATAAAATGTGGACTTTTTGGTTAAAATAAAATGGATATGAGGAATGAAAATTGGATTATTTGTTTATTGAATGGACATGGGAAAGGTGGATAATAGAATGGATGATAAGAAATGAATTTGCAACTTCCCATTATACGAACAACCACAAACTCTCGATCTTTAATTTGAGACCAACTTATATTGTTTTCCACACGCCTCTAATAAAATGAGCATAACTGGCACTGGACAACTCGTAATTGAAACCACAACCATATGAATTAATTATCATCTGAATCTCTGACGAAATGAATCTTGAATTACTTTGAATCTGTCTGAATCAACCTCTGAGAAAATAAATCCACAAAGGAGCACAATCAGAATTGATGGATCATAATGAAAATGATTTTGAAATAAACTTCTCATGATTCACTGCTTGATAACCTGATGAAGTCCATGCTAAATAACCAGACTTTGGACACCTACTACATGAGAGATAAACCATTGAAGTGGATAACTTGCAATTGAACTCATATCTTGATGGTTTGATCAAGAATATGTCAAACTTACATCTGAACGAAATATTAAGAAAACAACCACACTTGAAGTGGAAGTTCTTGCCTTTGAGTGCACACCGATACTCTTGAAAAATCTTGAAATGCTGAGAAGAAGAGAATAAACTGAGATGTTGAGAAGAAGGAAATATTCTTGATAACCATGAATCAAAACCTTGATTCTCCTGGAGACCGATGAAGAGAACAACCTAATCCATATTTCACTGTTGATGATGAGCTAGATGCACCAATGAATAATCTTTTCAAGTGAAATCCTTGAAGACCTCTTAATTAGGGAAATAAACTCTAATCAACTGGCAAGAGCATAAGAAGATGATATTATCGATAATTGTGTAGCCAAAACCTTGAACTCATCTGATCATGACAAACCAAGAGAAAAAACCTAATTCTTCAAATGGCATTGATCCTATGTATTTTACGAGCTCAATGAAATGCATGATGCAAGTTATGACCTAATGAAGATACATATGAATACAAAGCAAAAAGTCGGTTAAAGTTAGAAAATAAGAGGGCAAATTTTGGGGTGCAACACCCTCCCATAGAGGACAGTCGAGAACGACGCACCATTCCAACTACAAAGCATGCAAATGATACACTTACGATGGAAATTATTTATCCCAAAAATACTTGTGTTTTCAATATAATTTTTTTTAAGTAAGTGATATATTAAAAGATGAGTAAGGACTTGTCAAAACGAAACAGAGATTACAAATTAAATCGCGCTTATGACAAGAAAATTAGAGGATCCTTGTCGAAATCATATAAACTACAATTGGGGTGAATAATATCTCTCATTCGAGATCACTTCCAAATACTTAATTTAACCTTCCAAACAATGCCGAGAATGTTCCACGATGAGTTACCAAAAATGATGTCGTTTCTATCATTCCAAAGGTTCCAACATACCATCAACCATATAATACCTTCTCCACCTTTGAAATTTTTTCCTTGATTTACAAAACACAAGCCAACCCAAAAAACTACCTTTAAGATCCAAAGCTATTCCATCTCGGGAAACCAATCCAATCGAAAATATCCTTCCAAACATGCTTAGCTACTAAAAAATTTAACAAAAGATGTGCTAAAGATTTCGCTCCCGAAGAACAAAAAGAACAAGAAGTGTCATCCCGATCAAGAGAGATACCTTTGCTCAGTAAAGAAACCTTAGTAGACAATCTATCCAGAAAACAACGTCAACCAAACGCTTTGATCTTGAAAGGAACCGACAATCCCCATACCAATTCCAAAGCTGAGTCATCGCAATGATGAGGATCAAAATGAGTGTGGTACACAAACGCTAAGGAGTAATAGGAAGAGACCGAGAACATACCGGTAGGCTCACCATTCCACTTGACTGCATCCTTGAAGCTACGATTTGGCCGAAATTGTTCCAAGAATAATCGAAAAATTGTCATACAAGAATTCACACCAGCAGTTATTCCTGCTGCATCAGTGTTAACAAATTGATGATCGAGGGGTTGCTGAAGTGTTACCGCAATGTCCTAATTCGAAACAAAACTGATGGTCGGAACAAAACTAGAAGTCAGGACATGACCTAAAACCTCAGCAGTAAATTCTGGAAAAATAGAACAGACAACCGCATAGCAGAACCAATAGTTTATGTTATGTTATTAGGCCTGTTAGCTACAGACCAAGAAGAGCTCGCGATCGAAGACCAAAAACCTGCATGAACAAACGAGTGATAAAACAGATGGCATGGACTTCATATCGGGCATAATATCCTCCAAACATTAAACTCAAAAATCCCCCCACCTCCATTGACCATCCACCCAACCCCCATCGCGGCCACCACAACGTTTTGTAAACAAGATTGCGAAAAAAGAGTCGGAAACAAACTCTTTATAGAACCGCCTCCAGTCCAATTAGCCCCCAAAAGGAAGTATCGAATCCACTTCCCAAATCCACACTGCAATTGTCAGCCAAAACATCATCTCTACAAGATTTAGCAATGGAAAGAAGGTCTGAAAACAAAGTAGAATAAGTTCGGCCATGGTTTAAAACAGAGCCACCATCCTACATCATCATACGAATATCTTCGTATTTAGCCTTAAGCACCCAAAACCATAGATCTTTCGAACCGGCTATAATCTTCCACCTCCATTTTTGGAGAAAAGAATCGTTGAAAACGTCCAATCTCTTCAACTTTAAACCACCCTTTTTGTACGACAAACAAAGTGATTTCCAATTAATCCAATGAACCTTCCTCTTCGCCTCCGTACTACCCCAAATAAAATTACATTGAATCCTCATCATCTCCTTCCAAATTTTCACCGGAGCTTTGTAGAAGGAAAGGTAGAAAATAGACAAACTACTAAGAATCAATTTGATGAGAGTGATTCTTCCACCGAAAGACAAGAACGGATCTTTCCAAGTCGACAATCTTTTACCAGTCTTAGTTATCAAAGTCTTCCAAGTGGCAATCCTTCTTGGAATAAATCCAATCAGAATACCTAAAAAAGAGAATTTGTGTGATTTCGTTCTACAAGATAGAAAAGAAGCCGCAACCTCAACAAATCGTTCACTAATGTTTATGCTGATAAGTTTACTCTTGTGGAAATTAATTCCAAGCCTGGAGTCAAATTCAAAAGCCCTAAGCACCACTTTGATAGCCCACATATGTCTCCACCCGCCATCTCCTACTAAAAGGGTATCATTTGCGTATTGAAGGATGTCAATAAAGCATCTCCGATTGATATTTATACCCGCAAAATCCCCTACCCTAACGGAGTTCCGAATCAGCCCCGATAAACCTTCCACCACAAAAACAAAAAGAAACGAAGATAATGGATCTCCTTGTCGTAACCCTCTTTCCACCAAAAATTCTTTGGTCGGACTTCCGTTAACCAAAACCGACATCTTACTAGAGAACACCAAGTCTTCCATCCAACTCAACCAAGCATCATTGAATCCCAACCTCGTCATCATATATCTAAGGAAACTCCAAGATACTTTGTCATAGGATTTTTCAAAGTCAACTTTGAAAATTTGTATTCTTGCTTCTCCTTGATGACGTAGTCTACCAACTGATTAGCTACCAAAACTCCATCAAATAATTGTCTCCCGGAATAAAGGTCGTTTGGCAAGGCGAGATAATCGAATTTAAAACCGCTTTAAGCCTAGAAGCAAAAAGCTTATACAAGACCTTGTATAAGCAACCTACAAGGCAAATAGGTCTATAATCATCAAGGCCTAAAGGATTATTTCACTTTGGAACCAACATCAAAAAATATGAGACAACAAACTTAGACAAAACAACCCCACAGTGGAAATCCGAGAAAAAACGAATAAAGTCGTCTTTCAAGAAGTACCAACATTTCTTGATGAAAGTGAAGGTATAACCGTCTGGTCCCGGGCTCTTGGAACCGTCTAGTCCCGGGCTCTTGGAACCACCACAACTCCAAATAGTATTCTTGATTTCCTCTCCCGTAAAAGGACCTTCAAGAGTAGCCTTCTCCAACGAAGAAATCAAATTAAAAGGGACTCCATCAAGCGTGGGTCCATTCAAATCGGGTTCAATGAATTTTCTCACAAAATGACCGAACACCTCCTTCTTTACCCCTTCCACCGAATTCACCACTCCCTCCTCCATAATAAAGGAACCTAAGAAACTACATCTTCTTCTCTCTTTCATAACACCATGGAAAAACCTATTATTGTTATCATCATCATTAAGCCACTTCAATCTAGCCTTTTGAATAAGCATGTTCTCCTTAATTCTCAAATTAGTCCAAAACCGACTAGAAGCTTATTTACGAAAAGTATTGATAAAATCCACCTGAGACTCAATACAAGAAGCTAGGTCTTCATTCCCATCATTAATACCCTTCATCCCCTTATTTGCTTTCAAATCATACCTACCAAACACCTTTGTATTCCACCATTGAAGACTAGATTTAAGTAACCGAAGTTTTTCTTTAAGAATAAAATTGCTCCTCCCTTGAACATGAATATTTTTCCATTCCTTGTCGACAAAAGGAATAAAAGTTATATCCCCAAACCATTCATTATTAACCCTAAACGGTTTAGGGCCCCAATCAGAGGAGTCAATCACCAACCAAACCGGACAATGATCTGAAACATCCCTCAAACCAATCAATTGCACCATAACTCCCCATCTAAAAATGGCACCTTCCGATATAAGAAAATGATCGATTCTACTCATCGAATAACCGTTGCCACTATACCACGAGAACTTTTTACCATTACAAGGAACATCGATCAAATCACAGTTAGAGAAAATCCGAGAACTCTCTCATCTCGACCGACCTACTATCCACCGCCCTACCCTTCCTCTCCCCCGAATTAACAATAACATTAAAGTCTCCACCGAAACACCACTCTCCATCCACAAAACTATTTTTCAAAGAAGTTAAATCTCTCCCCAACTTCCTTTTTAACCCCAAATCACACGATGAATAAATGTTTCTCCCCTACCATAGAACTCATATCCAAGATTGGGAGATGCACTCTAGGATTCATGAGCTGGATCCCGACAATAAAATTTTCAAAACATTTAGTGCCGAATTCAAGAATATGTGTTTTGGTCTCAACATAAAACTTTCTTAGTGTGATGTTTTCTGCACTAAGAGGTTTGATCCTTTCTACGACTCATCACTTGAGCTTCAACAATTCTCTTATCTTCCAATATAATAGTCACTTAGGAGTCAGTAACATGCTTCTCCTTAATCTTTTACTCTCCTTTACCTCCCACATACAAGCCTCGAATACATTCACCTTCCCTTAAATATGTGTGAATAGCACAAACATTCTCCATAGTTTTAAAAGAAAGAAAAAAAAAACCTTCCATAAGCTTTATGGTGTTAAAATTTGTTTAACACGACATTGCTTTTTCATATGTTTGTTAGGTGCTTGTTTCATTCCCTAAAATACCTAGTTCACATAATATGTTTGTCACTCATTATTTCTTAATATGTGTTAAGAAAACACAATTATTTAGTTTAAACAAAAACTAGCAGTCAAAGATACTTTTACAAACTTCTTTAGATTACGATTTCCAATTCACACACTATTCTTTCTCACATCACATATAAGGAATTGTGTGCAGTTGAATACCAATGGCGTAAAACGAATATTAAGAATTATACCATCAGAAATATTGTATATCATCATCTAATAACACCAAGCAAACATGTTTAAGCCCTTTATTTGCTACACTTAATTAAGCATTTAAACTAAACAAAACTACAGTAATGAAAAATGAAAATCAAAATCAAAACATGAATACTTGTTTTTCAGCTAAGAGAAACATAAATAAGATAAAATATAAATATAGTAGGAAATTTAGCTTATGCTGGAGGAGTTGGAAAAGAATCAAGACTGTTAGTGTAAAGAAACTAGACTGTTAGTGTGAAGCCATACTTCAAAATCTCCCACATCAATGTCCTCAATCTTTGTCAATTGTTTGGTCTTCACATTGTAACCAAAATGCATGTTGTCTATAATAGTTGAATTATGACATAGACCTACTCGAAAGATAATTTGATCTTTGATCCACAAAGAAAATATCACGTGTTTAGTATTAAAATTACGACCACAAACAGCCGTATAATCAAAAGGTCCCATCTTATGATAAAGCGACCATTTTCCTGAATCAAAATCCAAACCGTAGATTTTAAATGTTCTATAAGAATCATTAGACATAATACAAGAAAGCCGATTTTCCGTCCATAAATATTTTAGACGTGGACCATGAAACATCGACAGATGGGAAAGTGAATATTCTCGTACAATAATTTCCTTGTCAACATCCATCACAATAATTTTCTCAACTGTTATCCAATACAAATTGCCTCCACTATAAAGTGGTTTCCATTTTAAAGCACAACAAAGGGGGGATTGTTTTCTAGCTATCACTTTCCATGAGTTGTCTATTCCAACTCTTAGCACATAGAAAACATACCAATAAATGTGTGAAACTTTAAGAACATCTACATAGAACACCTTGAATTTGGCAGTATGGGGAACACATGCTATAGTATAGCGATAGCAAACAAGTGCATGTTTTCGATAAATAGGAAAAGACGGAATTGTAAGCCAAGATTTGAGGATGGGGTTGGCAACAAAAAGTTGTCTAGCTGGATTCAAAAGAAGCAATATGCCATCACAAGTAGCGATTACATGTCCCATTTTTTTCGGTGTTGCCAAATTAATCCTGTCAAATTGGCCATTCACATCATCTTTAAATTCCAAGAAATAAGATCTTCTTTCTGACTTGCGATTTTGAACGTAAAGACCAGGTTTAGAACGTACATGGAAGCGTTGGCACGCTTCAACAAAATAGGAGCTGGCAATAGCAGCAGCCCAAGATTTGCATACATACCTTACAGATTTAATCAGAGAGTTAACAGGAACATAAGTAAAAATATGAAACATCAATTCTTCCGGGAGAAGCAGCCAAGGGTTTGGATTCTTGTTGGCATGATCATCTGACTTAGAGTCTGAATCAGAGAAACTACACTTGGGATTTATAACTATATCCATTTGAATCACTGCATATAATATAAGCTCCAATAATCACCTTAATTATGCAGTTTGTGTAACTAAAATAAAAATTAGAGAAAATTAAATGAAGTAAAAGGAATCGAAATAGGGTTTCAGATAAAGTAAATTGCTTATATTGGATTAATGATACAACACAAACACAAGTAAGGATAAAAAGTTGAAAATCTTTTATATATGAAATTAGAAAGAATGAGATTGTGATACCTAAATAAGAAGAAATTGAATCTCCTTCCGTGCCGCTCTTTCTTAGTTGTTTCTATTTGCTTCGGTGCAATCTTTTTTTTCTTTTATAACTTTTCCTTTGGGTTGGACTCAAAGCCCATTGTTTAATTTTTTTCTTTTTAATTTCTATTATTTATTTCAAAATAAATGTTATATTTTTAAAAAATAAAATATTTATCTCAAAATACTATCATTTTAATTTATCAGTTCAATTTTATTTTTTAATATTTCAATTGTTACCCTTTAACTAATACTTTCTCCGTCTCACAATAGATGTCTTTTATGAGATTTTTACTTTTTTTTTGAGATAATGATTAACTGTGTTGATTCCAATAATAAAACGAGTATCATTTACTAAAATAGTTCTATTAATATTCAATAGTGGAATAGTTATATAAATTAATATACAATAAATAAGGGTAAGTTACTAGGAAAAAATAATAAATATTACATTGGTAATCTAAATGGACAAATAATTTGGGATAAATAAAAATAGAAAAACGAACATTTATTGTAAGACGGAGGGAGTATTTCTTTTTATTTGCATAAATATTAATTTAATATTCTCACTTTTATTTATTATATTTTCTTAATCTATGTGAAAGTATCATGTGTGACAAAATTTTTGAAACGGATGAAGTATTATATTTGTGAATTTCTTAATACACTGTATATATTACTATCACATTAATTAAGCCCCCAGATTTTGAGTGACACTCTAGGAGTCTGCATTATTATATTTTGGAGAAGTATTTCTAGTTTTTTCTTAAAACTGTGGTGGCTCGCATTTGGTGCATTATAAAATAGTACAAAGATACATCCAAAGATATATATTTAAAAATTGAAGGACATTTTTTATTTTCTATAGGACGATTTTCCAACACATAGGATGGGATAAGAAATTCCCCAATATTTTAGAATTCTCACTTTTTAGTGGCCAAAGGTTTGCATTGTTGTTGGCATGATCATAATCAGAGAAACTACACTTGGGATTTATAAGTATATCCATTTGAATCACTGCATATAATATAAGCTCCAATAAACATTTTAATTAAACCAACAATATAAATAAGAGTTTGTAAATCGCATAATCAAAGTCCAAAAAGACAGTAAGTATGAAATTAGAAAAAATTAAATGAAGTAAAAAGGAATTGAAATAGGGTTTCAGATAAAGCAAATTGCTTATATTGGATTAATGGTACAACACAAACACAAGTAAGGATAAAAAGTTGAAAATCTTGTATATATGAAATTAGAAAGAATGAGATTGTGATACCTAAATAAGAAGAAATTGAATCTCTTCTGCTCCTTCTGTGCCGCTCTCTCTTTCTGTTACTCGTGTCACTGTTTCTATTAGCTTCGGTGCAATCTTTTTTTTCTTTTATAATTTTTCCTTTGTGGTTGGACTCAAAGCCCATTGTTTAATTTATTCTTTTTAATTTCTATTATTTATTTCAAAATAAATATTATATTTTAAAAAAATAAAATATTTATCTCAAAATACTATCATTTTAATTTATCAGTTCAATTTTAATTTTTTATATTTCAATTGTTACCCTTTAACTAATAATTCCTCTGTCTCACAATAGATGTCTTTTATGAGATTTTTACTTTCTTTTTTAGATAATGATTAACTGTGTTGATTCCAATAATAAAACGAGTATCATTTACTAAAATAGTTCTATTAATAATAAATTGTGGGGTAGTTATATAAATTAAAATACAATAAATAAGGGTAAGTTACTGGGAAAAAATAATAAATATTACATTGATAATCTAAATGGACAAATAATTTGGGGTAAATAAAAATAGAAAAACGAACATTTATTGTAAGACGGAGGGAGTATTTCTTTTTATTTACATCAATATTAATTTAATATTCTCACTTTTATTTATTATATTTTCTTAATCTATGTGAATGTATCATGTGTGACAAAATTTTTGAAATGGATGAAGTATTATATTTGTGAATTTTTTAATACACCGTATATATTACTATCACATTAGTTAAGCCCCCAGATTTTGAGTGACACTCTAGGAGTGTGCATTATTATATTTTGGAGAAGTATTTCTAGTTTTTTCTTAAAACTGTGGTGCCTCGCATTTGGTGCATTATAAGATAGTACAAAGATGCATCCAAAGATATATCTTTAAAAATTGAAGGACATTTACCACAAACGATAGGTTAAAAATGACATATATTTTTGAGATCTATATCGATATTTGTAATTACTTTTAATTTATTTATTTTCTTAAATTATTACTAATGTCTCTGTATAAGCAGGGCCGGCCCTGTGCAAGAGCAACAAGCTCTACCGCACAGGGCCCCAAATAATAGAGGGCCCAAATTTTTTAAAAGATGCAACTTTTTTTCATTAATATTATATAAAAATTCAATAAAATAAAAAATATTATGAAACTTAGTACATAAAAAAATGAGATGTGTCAAATGTTAACATAATTATAATTAAATTTATTTTTAATTAATATATAATTATATTTTTCTATCATTTTTAATTATTTAATTTTTTTTTATTTTTAAATTAGGCATATTTTTAAAAATAAAACGGGGCCTCTGGATTTATTGGGCCGGTCCTGTGTATAAGTGTCGGGTTATCTTTGAGATCATCTTAATATTTGTTAAGAAAACACAATTGTTTAGTTTAAGCAAAAACTAGCAGTCAAATATAAGTTTACAAACTTCTTTAGATTATGATTTCCAATTCATTCACTTATCTAGAAATGCACATAGTGAATCATTCTTTCTCACATCACATATAAGAAATTGTGTGTGTGGTTGAATAACTTTCATACATGAAATATGGACAAATCATGATGATTCATCAAAACAAAATTTGACAAAAAATAAACAAACGCAAAACTAATTCTTAGTACAAAACTCAGCTCAAATACAAATCTTTATAAATAGGATTCTTGAAATACTTGTATTAATATACCATCAAAAAATTGTATATTATAATCTAATAATATTTGCTACACTTAATTAAGAAACTTGTAAATTGCAGTAATCATAAAAATGCAGGAATGTTAAATAACATGAAAATTTATTAAACTGAATAAAAATGGTGTTTCACACGTATATTTTTTCAAAAATCAAACTCTTTTATCTCACACAGTTACTTTGAGTAATTTTAAACAGGAATTTGTACACAAAATCACACACCCACAAATCTAACAAGACTTGCTCTATTTATACACAACTAAATAACTGTCCCTAACGGACAAATCCTACAATTGTAACACTTGGCCTTCGGCATGTCTTTTTCTATCAAATGATTCCACGTATCTCTTCTGCAAAACGTCTTTCATCTTTGAATTTCAAATTTCAGCACCTGCGTCGAAACAACACGTCTTCTCATAGCTGTCGAACCTGCTGAAGACCAGTCTTCGCCACTTTTAACTAACCCTCATTGAAGTTGTCAAAACATCCTCACTTCCTATCTTTGTCGAAGACGTCGAAAATGTCCTTCACATTTCTTTAGTCGAACTTAATCCTTGAACACATTTTATTCCCTGATCGAAATGTTGTTTTGGATTCTGATTTCATGGCGTCGAAAATTCTTTTCTACAATAAGGTTGTGTGTCGATTACCGACAGTTGAATAAAGTAACTATCAAGAATAAATACCCACTTCCAAGGATTGATGATTTGATGGATCAGTTGGTAGGTGTTTGTGTGTTCAGTAAGATTGACCTGAGGTCTGGTTATCATCATATTCGAGTTAAAGCTGATGATATTCCTAACAGCTTTCAGGAAGAGATATGGTCATTACGAGTATATTGTGATTCCGTTTAGAGTTTCTAATGCGCCTAGTGTGTTTATGGAATATATGAACAAGATCTTTCATGAGTATCTTGATAAATTCGTGGTGGTTTTCATAGATGATATCTTGGTATATTCTAAATCAGAAGAGGAGCATGTTGAGCATTTTAAGATTGTGTTGCAAGTATTGAGAGAAAAGAAAGTGTATGCTAAGTTGTCCAAGTGTGAGTTCTGGTTGAAGGAAGTGAGTTTTCTCGGCCATGTAATTTCAAGTGGTGGAATTTATGTGGATCCTTCAAAGATCGATGCGGTATTATAGTGGGAGACTGTGAAGTCTGCTACAGAGATTCGTAGTTTTCTTGGATTAGTTGGTTACTATCATAAGTTCATTTATGGTTTTTCTAAGTTAGCTTTACCGTTGACGCAATTGACTAGAAAGAGTCAAGCGTATGTGTGGTATATTGCTTGCGAAGAAAGTTTTGTGGAACTTAAGAAGAAGTTGACAACTGCACTGGTGTTGGTTTTACCGAATCCAGATGAGTCCTTCGTGGTTTATTGTGATGCTTCCAAGATGGGTCTTGATGGAGTTTCGATGCAAAATAATAAAGTGGTTGCTTATGTTTCTAGACAGTTAAGAGTTCATCAGAGGAACTACCCTACTCTCGACTTAGAGTTGGGGGTTGTGGTATTTGTACTTAAGATTTGGAGGCACTATTTGTTCGGTTTGAAATTTGAAGTATTCAGTGATCACAAAAGTTTAAAGTACTTGTTTGATCAAAAAGAGCTAAATATGAGGCAGAGGAGGTGGCTTGAATCATTAAAATATTTTTATTTTGATTTGAATTACCATCCTGGTAAGGCAAATGTAGTGGCTGATGCTTTGAGTAGGAAATTGTTGCATGTTTCGATGCTTATGGTGAGAGAACTTGAGATGATTGAGCAATTCAGAGACATGAGCTTGTTGTGTGAGACTACTACAGATAGTGTGAAATTGGGTATGTTAAAGCTGACTAGTGGGATTTTGGAAGAAATTCGTGAGGGTCCGAAATCTGATTTGAAATTAGTTGATCAATTAATGTTGGTCGATCAAGGTAATGCAGGTGACTTCTGAATTGATGAAGAGGGAGTTTTGAGATTTCGGGATAGAGTATGTGTTCTGGATATTCCAGAAATTAAGAAGAGTATTTTATAAGAGGACATAAGAGTCGACTGAGTATCCATCCTGGCGCTACGAAGATGTATCATGATTTGCGTAGGTTGTTTTGGTGGCCGGGTATGAAAAGAGATATTGTTGAATTTGTATATGCTTGTTTGACATGTCAGAAGTCAAAGATTGAACATCAGAAGCCTTCAAGTATGATGCAACCATTGAATGTTCCTAAGTGGAAATGAGATAGTATTTTCATGGATTTTGTGACTGGGTTAACTAAGACTGCAAGAGGTAATGATTCGATTTGGGTGATTATTGATCGGTTAACTAAGTCGGCGCACTTCCTGCCGATGAGGATTAATCATTCCATGCAAAGGCTAGCTGAGATTTATATTGATGAAATTGTGAAGTTGCACGGTGTACCTTCGAGTATTGTGTCAGATAGAGATCCGCGATTTACATCGAGGTTTTGAAAGAGTTTGCGGGATGCTTTGGGTACTAAGTTGAGGATGAGTTCTGCTTATCATCCGCAAACGGATGATCAGACGGAAAGAACAATTCAATCTTTAGAAGATTTGTTGAGAGCTTGTGTATTAGACCAAGGAGGATCTTGGGATAGTCATTTTCCGTTGGTTGAGTTTACATATAACAACAGTTTTCATGCTAGTATTGGAATGGCTCTGTATGAAGCGTTGTATGGTAGACGTTGTCGCACTCCGTTATGTTGGTATGAGTCAGGAGAGAGTTTGGTACTTGGACCTGAAATTGTCCAAGAAACAACTGAGAAGATAAAGATGATTCAGGAAAGGATGAAGACGTCGCAGAGTCGTCAGAAGAGTTATCATGATAAGAGAAGAAAAACACTTGAGTTCCAAGAGGGAGATCACGTGTTCTTAAGGGTTACTCCTATGACTGGTGTGGGACGAGCTTTGATGTCCAGAAAGCTCACTCCACGTTTTGTCGGTACGTATAAGATTATGCAGAGGATAAGAGAAATTGCATATCGGGTGGCCTTACCGCCGTCACTTGCGAATTTACATGATGTGTTCCATGTGTCGCAGCTGAGGAAGTATATTCCGGATTTGTCGCATGTAATCCAGGTAGATGATGTTCAGGTGATGTATAATCTGACAATTGAAGCTTTACCCGTAAGGATTGATAGCAGAGAATTGAAGCAACTGCGAGGTAAATAAATTGCCTTAGTGAAGGTATTGTTGGGTGGACTAGCTAGAGAAAGTTGGACCTGGGAGTGGGAAGATCAGATGAAGGAGTCGTATCTGACTCTGTTTACTTTAGGTAATTTTCGAGGATGAAAATTCTTAAAGTAGGGGAGAGTTGTAACACCCCGAAAATATAAATTTAATTATTTATTTATTTGATTTAGAAAGAATTTGAGGTTTTGGGTCAATGTGGTGAATTTTGGGAGAAAAAGAGTATTTTCATATAATAAAGATAACTAGTGTATTATTATACTATTATTGTTATTATTAATAAAAATATTTTTAAGAAAAGGGCAAAGTGGTCTTTATGAGAAAAGATTGAGGTTAAGTTGGGAAAACATTAACTAGACTAGTTTTATCAAAAAGAGGAATACGATCAAAACTCTGATTTTATCGTGTTTTTGGTAAAGAGCTCTGAAGAACGAAGGAGAGGAAGCTTCGAGTCAGGAAATTGCGAAGAACCTTTGAGAAGAGTACCAATCGTCAAAATTCTCTAAGGTATGAGGAGTTTTCATAATCTATTATAATTGTTTAGGTATTGGTCTATGAGTAGATTAGGTTTGTATGAATTTTGGTGAATTTTAGGATTGTTGACTTAGATTAAGTGTAAGAGTATAAATTGATGAATTAGGATGGATTAGATGAGTTAGAATTGTATGTTTGATGTGTGTATTGTTGCATTGTTGATGTATGTGTTTGATGACTAGATTGAAGGGTTTTTGGGGTACTATGAGATGAAACCCGTATAAAAAAATTGGGATTTTTGGTGCTGATTTTCGTAAACAGCAGGAATTGCTAATATGTGTGCATTAACCGGTTAACCTCTGGTGTTAACCGGTTAACCAGTGAAAAATTCACGTGTTTTTGGAGAAACAGAGGCGTTAACCGGTTAACGCTATGGGTTAACATTGTATCAGTGGCAGATTTTATTTTTGAAAAACTCATAACTTTTAATCCGTAAACCCGATTTGAGTTCCGTTTGAAGCGTTTAAAAGATAATAAAATGACCTTTATTTTGATGAAGGAAAATGATTGATGTGAGGTATTTTTCAGAACTGAATTTTCAGAAAACGATTAACATTGCCTTATATTTTTACCGTAAATAGTTTATAATTTGATGGATTGAAGTTGTTGATGAATGGGGATTATAGATGTGTTGTTGTAATGAAAACCTGATTATCTGATTATTGATTTGTTGAATATGAAATGAATGATGCATTATTGACTTTTCGGTGATTTTTACGGAGTAACGCATCATTGCATTTCATGATATTTTTGGGGGCTTCGGCCTATTTGGTAGCTTCAATCTCATTGTGCGGATTGAAGTGATTCGGTGATTATTGGTGTGCTCCCTGTTGGAGGGTTGATGGCCACGTGTCCATCTCACGGAGAAAATTGGTACCACATGCATATTATGCATATCATGATAGTTGACATTGCATTTTAAGGAATGTGTTTATGATTGTATTGTTGCTGAATTTTGTTGTTAACGATGTTATGATATGGTTATACTTGATTTATTTATATTCCATATCCTTGTATTATTATAATGAATTATGATTACTCACCCTGCCTGCTTGAAAATGTTGCCTCTTATGTGGATAATTTGCAGATGATAAATAATAGCTTTGCAGTGCGAGAGGATTTTCAGAGTCTTGAAGCGTGTCTTTTATTACTTTAGGAGTGGTTTTTGAGTTTTGTGTCCTGCTCTGTGTCATGTAACACCGGGTTGAGGATTTAGCTATTAAACTTGTTTTCCTATTATGTTTTATTGAGGATAATTTTTCTTTTACTCTATGATGTTAATTCTGGATGGATGAAGTTTAATTTTTTAAGGAGAAATGATGATTTGAATTATTTAAGTTTGATTCCGCTGCGAAATAAAAATATATTTTGTAACCCGTGTTACGAGACATGACATTGAATAAATGATGTTTTCGATTAATATGTGATGCCCTTCTTGTGTTGTACTCTGATAATATTTTAACTAAATTGTATTTGGGGTAGAAAGGTGGTATACAACACAGCCACCAACAAATGTCAAGACATCATGTTGGGACATCTCAATCAAGGACACAATACAAAAAACTGTAAATAGAAGAATGTAAAGTACATAAATATGTTGGCCCAGTTCGATGTTGACAAACCTACACTGGGGGATACCAATCTAGGATGAAGACTTCACTATCTTGTAGTATTACCCTAAAGTTAAATTCTCTCGTTTATAATTTTATCCTAATCACTACCTTCAATGAACAACTTTATCTAAGGCTAAACTCCAATCATTTACAACCTTTGATATGAGACTCCTTCTCACATTCTTCATCACCACCATGATGACTCTGTCTTCTGCTAATCTCCAGAACCTGTCACGGTTTCTTGGCCTACAAGTTATCCTGGAGTTGCTTCAAAGCTTCGTCCCATAACAATACACAACCATTACCTAAAGGCTTCTGGTCGTGCACCTTGTACCTATGTTTTCCATCTTGCATCACATACTGTAGAGTGGAGACTTCTAACTCCTAAGAGAGCCAACGACTCTCAAACCCTAAACCCTTATTTTACAAAGTATTTAAGTTACAAAGTTACAAGTGATACAAAAGTTACAAAGGTTATTTTAACCCTAGGTCTAAGTCTCCTTATATAGTCTTCTGTTGTTGGGCTTTCTATCTTTGCTCCTTGATCCAAACTTTTAATCCTCAACAAAACTCAGACAAATTTATTTCTAATTTAAATCCTGCGATACAGTCTAGGATGTCTCATCTTGCTGTTAGGACATCTTCTTCAGTATCTTTATTCTGCACAAATTCTTTATCTTCAGTCTTCTTGTGTTTAGCCAAAATTCCGTCAAAACTCAGGTGCTTTCAAATTTGTTGCATGAGTCGATCTATGTAAATCATGAGCTGACTTGTAAAGGTCATGTGCCGACCTGAATAGGTCATGTGTCGACCTGTACAGAATATGTGTCAGCCTATATAGGCAGCACATCTAACAAAGCCTACATGCTTTAAAAATATAATACATGTGTCGACCTAAAAAATGGATGCGTTGACACATAGAGAAAATTTTCATCTGTGTGCCGACTTGAAACACGAGTGTGTCGACACATAGAAACATTATTCTTCTATGTGTCAACCTGAAACATATATGTATCTGACACATAGGTTATTTTTTCATAAAACTTATTTTTTTATGCATTTTTTATGCATGAAACTTTTCTAAAATGTTTTAAAGTTTTCTAATGCTAAAATGCACCTTGAGAATCAAAGGATATAGTCCAATATACATCAATGCTAAAGCATCCTAGTTTTAACATCATGCAAAATAAAGACAAAAGAGAAAGGGTGAGAGAGGATCACCCTGTTTGAACTCATTGTGACAACTAAAATAGCCTTTTTGGATACCATTGATGGATACATAAATGGTGGCAGACCTGTAATAACAATGATCTAGGGACAAAACTCACTCATTGAAACCAAAGGCCCAAAGCACACCCTGATAATAAAACTCTAGCTCAGTGTGTCAAAAGCCTTAGCATTATATATCTTTATAGATAAGTTAACAACATGATATTTGTTTTAAAGAAGATTGATTGTCGCTTAAGTAATACAAAATGCAGTATTTAATAGATCTTCCATGAATGAAGGCTTTTTGCTCCTGAGAGATCATATAAGGGAGCATCTGAGATAACCTGTCAGCAATGATCTTTGTAACATTTTATGCGGCAATGGGCCTGTAGTGCTCAATTGCATCAGCATAAGGAGTTTTGGAAATCATAAACAGCAGTGATACCACAAATGGTGTTTGTCTTTAATCAAAAAAGAAACATGTTTGTCATCAACTGAGATCACCTCAGGATTTAAACTAGCAAGACAACAACACCACAAATTAGGCTCTAAGTCAATCCTAGTATTACCAAGGACATGTTGGTAGGACCAGCTCTAAATCTTGCTCCATATTGGGGTCTAGAGTTTGATTTATGACTTTTGGACTTCTTCTTTGACTTGACTATTTGGAAGTCATTCAAATTATATTGGTTAGCCATCATCCCCAAATCTTTAATGTTTGCACATGAGTTTTGTAGGAAAAGCATGTCATGTTGCACATCCTGGTGAACTAGGTCTAAAGCAGTTTCTTCAACAATCTCCAAAGAATTGTCTTCATGAATCATTTGGGTAGCATCTACAAAGTCAGTATCCAAAGATCTAACAGAGTCCTTGTCACAGGATTTGTTATCTACATTCCCAAAATCTTGTATACTATTCTTTTCAGAGTTGACAACATGTAATCTGTTATTATCTGCCTGGACATGTAATGTGTTGTTACTTGCCAAAGATAATTGTATGATTAGAATTTTCCTGATTTGAGGGTCTCCCCCATTGGTACTTTGACAGTATATCGCAAATGTTGTTGTATCATATCTCTCTTGACACAAGGCTTAGGAAGCTGACTCATCAATATACCACAAACGTTGATGACAACTTCGGTAAAGGATTTCTGTTGTTTCGGTGGGTTAGGACTCGAGGGTGAGAGATTGGGTGAAGCATCGGTCTCATTGAGAAAAAAGCCACAGGATGAAAGGGTCTGCCATGAAATAGGAAGGAAAGCGGCGGAGGAGGAGATTCACGGCAGAACAGCCATCTCCGATGTGTGGTTCGGCTATAAAACGGGTGAGTTTCAACAATAGTTCAGAGGGCTTTCTACAAATGAGTTATATCGTTGACATTTAAAATACTAGAGTAGACACTCTTTGATACTCTTATAAAGTAGCACTATCATGCAAGGGTCGTAAAACACAACCTCGCGTAAAACTTTTCACTAGAATATTCACAAAACAATGTAGAGCATCTAATAAGAATAAAAGAAACTGTTGGAAGAATTAAGCCTATGATACATTTGTGAACAAAGATATGACAAGTATCTTGGTTAGAAAAGGGAAAGAAACTTTGCTATTTTGTAAGTTGAAACTTGAAACCAACATCACCATTCATTAAGCTGTAATGTGACAACTTTCCAAAATTATCAACAACTTGCAACAACATTAATCACCCCTACACTTATATCTAGAGGGAAAACATGCAAACAATCTAATTACACAAGTTGGGTATGCAGACTCCACCTTCAGGGTTTTGCTGTTCTTTCCATATCCTTCCGGTTACTCGTAACTTCAACTCTTTCCTATCGCCGCCGGAGAAGAAAAGTGCCATGTTTCGGTATACAATGAGGCCATCGTGACTGTCTCTAACTTTCTTGTGGCTATCTCTAATGCTCCTTGGACTGCCCTCGTAGATTAGTTTGCGGCCGTTTCCGCCTACCTCGAGACTGTAGCTGTAGCTTCTGGCGTCTCTTTCGTCGCCCATGAAACGGAGGAATGCCATGTAAACTGGAGCCATTCCGAGTTGAAAGGCTTCGAAATGGAGACAGAAGTATTGTCCAAAACAGTGGAAGACCTGACGGAAACAACAAAACAGTAAGTTGAAAACAAGTTGTTGATATATCCTTTGTTCATCCCTATTTGGATAAACAGCTTAATTAAGTGATTATCCTAGAGAGCTTACGAAAATAAGTTGAAAACAACTTATGGACATGTCATAAACCATTTCCACAAGCTCTCCCAAACAGCCTCACAAGGGAACAATCCAAACAGATCCTAAATCAAGGAAACTATGCTGCAAATGCCAGGTAATGAATATGATATCAAGGTACCACCAGTGTTATCTATCTCCGACCATGGCGGAGAGCCAAAAATCCTACGTATGACACCGCTATATCTGCATATAGATATGGAGCAGTGGTGCTGCCATCCTTCACGAATTTGGCCATGGCAGAGGCAAAAAACCGTCTCTGATATCCGCCATGGCCAATATTTGACAACATTCCACGATCATTTTGTTATCTTTTCTTATTCAAAGGATTATATAGAAAACATCATATACTTACTGTTAACATCCATGTAGCATTTTCCACTTCCATGGGATTCGACTTAACATAACGATGATTAAAAGTGCATCCAGAATGCATATCAACTCTATGATCATCCCTTAAATGAGCAACAAGTTGCGAAATATCCCCGACATTAGAACAGTCTGATCCGGCATAAGGACAGTTGTAAGGTCTGAAGTTACAGACAGACTCATGTTTGAGTTTGCTGTAATACGGAAATATCTCCGGACACCCAACAGAGGTGTATCTGCAAGGAAGCTCAAGTGATTCTGCTATCTTCTCCAACGCTAAACACCGAATATCGCCAAGCTCCTGTCTGCAAGTCGGGCACCTGTTGTGTACCCTCGTCTTGCAAGTCGAACATAGGGTATGCCCATTGTGACACTACAAAAATAAAAGTTAAAATTGTTTAAGAAATTAGCATGATCATGAAAATTTTATCTGATCAAGAGTAAGACAAAGTTTCAATATAGGTTACTATACCAAAGAAAAATGCTCAACAAGAACCCAAAAACTCTAGATTGTTACTTGTGGCATATATTCTAGAGTTTTGAACTCATCTAACAAATTCAATATCTCATTCATCCTTAATCATAAAACTTTACCTTAATTTTACTACTTTTTATTTAAATACAAAGAAGCAAAACTTTACCTTAAATAAACAAGCAAAAACATAAGATCCAGAGAACAAAATCCAACCCAAAAAAACCTAAACAAAATTGTACACTTTAAACTGCAATCAAACCTTAATAAAACAAAAAACAAAGAAAAACAAACAAACATACACCTAGATCAGAATAATCCAATTCCAACCCATGAAGCAAAAAAGAACAAAAGAACAAACCTGATGAATTGGAGGGTACATTGAATTGGTACAAACAGGACATTCAAGAAGCTCATGAACACTAGTAGAAGTAGGAGTACCATTGGTATGTAGCTTAGAAGTTGAAGAAGAGAATTGATGTGGATGCAAATCTTCATCCATCATGATCAAAGAAGACACAGTACTATCTGAATCCATTTTTTGTTTCACCTAAAACCACAAAGAACCAATCCAAAAAAAAATCAAAATCAAAATTTTAGCTACTTTTCAATGATGGGTTTGTGATAAAGGGAAGATTTTTAACTTGGTTGATCAGAGAAAACCAAACCCCAATTAAGAATCTAGGATGTTTTATTTTTCATACCTTGTTGTTCACAAGAACTATTGACCGTTTGATTAGAATCCAACGGTTCTCAGAAGTTGTCCAAAAACCAGAGAGAGAGAGAGAGAGAGAGAGAGAGAGAGAGAGAGAGAGAGAGAGATTCAGATAGAATGAAAATGAAGAAAAAGCTGAAGTGTATTTAGGGTCAATTATGTGGGCCAGGGTAAGTAGAGAGTTTTCTTTGCGATAATAAAAAAATTAATGATCATTAAGTTAAGAGTATTAATGAATTAAAGTGTTTAATTTAGAGTTTAATAAATATAAATAATTAATTAGGGGTGTTGGACAAATTCAAAACAAACCTGAATTCAAATAGTTTGGATAGGATATTCTTTTAATTTGGATAAAAACCAAATCATATAAATGAAATTCAATAATAATTGCTTTGGCTTAAATTCATGGAATTTTCGCGAATTTGTTTATCTAAATCAATCATATTAATTCATATAATTTATATCATTATAGAAATTAATATAAGATATTACATATGCTTCTTTTTATAAGAGATAATTCATTTTTTAAGTTCATTGAATAATAAATGTATTTAATGTATAAATTGATCAAATACATTGATTATTCAATGAATTTAAGAATAAATTATCTCTTATATAAAGGATCTGAATAATATTAAACTTTAGAAAGAAAAAAAATGAAACATCGTTTGTGACATGAATTTTATATTAATATGAAAAATTAGTTCATACAAATTAAATATTTTTTAAAAATATTTTTGTCCATTTATTTTTAATGTATCCGATAAATCTAACTTTTTTTTTTGGTTTGATTTCTTTTGGATTTTATCGAAAAAAATATAAAAATTCAATTTAAACCAATTCATATATTTTATTTATTTATTTAGACATTAGATTCTCTCAAAATCCGACCCACAAACACCCTTGTAATTAAACATGTATGTTTAATTGTATTTTACCATTATGGTTAATAGTCATTTACCTTCTGGTATATAGGCGTTTTTTAAAAAAATCCATAATTTTTTTTATGAATTTCCCTAATATTTAAAAATTCTCATATTTTTTATCTTGTAAAATTGGTTTTTTTAAACTAACCTTGTAAAACTAACCTGTATGAAAATGGTAAGGTTAGTTTTACAAAAATAAATAATTTTATAAGGTCTAAAACATCATAATCTTCATATAAAAAAGGTTAATTTTATATAAAAATAATAATTTTATAGGATAAAAAATATGAAAAATTTCAAATATTAAAATAATTCATACAAAAAGAAATTATGGGAGATTTTTCAAAAAAAGTATATATAACCGAGGATAAATGTCTATTAACTATTTACCATTATGCTTATTTTTGACAAATATGAGAATGTTATTTTCTAAATCTATGCATATGTATAAATGGTAAAACATAAATAAATAAAGAAACAAAATCCAATAATAAAAGTATTAGCTTAAAAAGTATTACTTTACTTTACACTCAATTATAAACAAAAATGAATAAATATGATGGACTTAAATATAAAAAGAAGTTTTTTATTATTTTAAATATTTTTATAATAATATCTTAGTATTGTGAGGATATAAGATGGAATAAAACCAAGAATATTGTGAGGACATAAAAATAAATAAAATATTTTTTTATATTTTACTTTTTGAAAATGTCAAAATGAGACAAATACTAGTTATCAAAACTTAAACATGTCAATTTATCAAAAGATGCATTGAAAAGAATAAGAAATGATCCAAAATTCCAATCCAAAACTCTGAAAAACAATAACAAACAGTGTACAAAATTGATAAGCAAGTTAAAGGATTTGACCTCCACAGTTAATAATCGTAATTGAAAGTAACAAAATTTGATATGAAAACATAAATAACCTCCCCTCTATCTTTTCAAGAATCACATACCTCCCCTCTCGTTATATTCTATTTGCTATAATATAAACATTAAAATTAAAGTCCTATTAGTATAAATCTTTTCATATTCCATCTGAGTATAAACACACATTTGAGTATAAATAAATGTCTTGTTTTATTAAGAAATGTTGTTTGACCTAACTCAGCTATACAAAACCGGCTTATAGGATGAAGATTACCTCATATATAAGCACATGTTCAAGTCATATATTTTCTGATGTGGGATTCTTAACATGTTCCTCATTCGTTCATAGTCTTCCTCTTTCTCTTTCAGTCACCCCCTACTATGATTTTTTTTCCTTTATCACTCATCATTATTCTTGTTGGTTCTTACACCATCATTAGTCTACGTGTCACTGATGTTGTTGTTCTTAGTGTACGTGCCATCGTTCTTGTTGTATGTATCATCGATATTGGCGTACAATTTATAGTTATTATTGTGTGTCTTTGTTCTTGCCATACACATTGTTGTGTTACCGTTGTTAGGGAGTCCGAGAGAGTCAGGAGCACCAATAAGACTAATGCTCTAGGACCACAATTAATAGAGGAGGTTTTGGGTTGACATATGATGTCTCCCTCTCTTGTGGCCCTAGAGCATTAGTCTCATTGGTGCTCCCGGCTCTCTCGGACTCCCTAACAGTGGTATCAGAGTCGTAGTTTGACTTTGTAGGGGAGCGGGAGCTGGATTCAGTGTCAGATCCTGTTATACAATGTGGGGGGACTCACACTTATGAGGGAGAATATTGGGTGCAAGTGTGAGTGATTAAGTTTCATATTTCCTATGAATGGGTGGAATGTTGGATTTATAAGAGAGAGATGACTCATTTACCTGACACCTTAAGGTTTTGGGTTGACATGTGGCATCTCCCTCTCTTACGGTCCTGGATCATTAGTCTCATTGGTGCTCCCGACTCTCCCAGACTCTCCAACAGTCGTATTATCATCGCAACTCTTGTGGTACGTGTCGTTGTCTCGTTGTTTTTTTGTACGCGTCGTCGTTATTACATTATGCATCGTAGTTACCGCTATTCTCGTCGTTGCAAGTGTTATAATCAGGTGTGTGTGTGTGTGTGTTTATATTAATTTTTCATATTTTATTTTGATTCAAAATGTTTATGAACTTATATATATATATATATATATATATATATATATATATATATATATATATATATATGATTGTGTTATTATAGAAGAGAGTTGACAAATGGAGAATAATTGCTACGATACCTGCAACATTGGAAGTGTGCATGTGTTGGTACATTTTGGTGAAAATAGATTATTTTATTGTTGAACATTGATTCGTATCATTGGTGAAGAACATAATATGTATAATGAATTGGGTAAACATTCATCCATTAGATATATGAGAAAGGGGAAAAAATATATTGAATAATAAAGTAGATTATTATAAATCTCCAATTTGACTCTTATATTATCCAAAAGATACAATATAGACAATATATATAGTAGTATATAGTGTAAATAAACTCATCTTAAATAATATCTAACCAGTTACTAAATAACCAAGTCAAGTAAAAGTATACTTAGAATAAAAGGAATAAACATTCAATATGCTTAACACCCCCCTTAAAACTAGAGTGTTTGTCATGTAAGCTCAATTTTTCAATAAGTTTAAAAAAAGGACCAAGTTGCGGAGGTTTCATGAAAATGTCGACAACCTATTGTGTTGAAATGAGTTGACAAAAGATGAATTGTTGTGTCGAGTACTTTGTCACGAACAATGTGACAGATAATTTCTACATTCTTTGTGCTTTCATGAAACAATTGATTGTCGGCAATGTGAATTGCAGATTGATTGTCACAAAAGATATTCATAGGTTGGGAGTGTGAAATTCTTAAGTCCTTAAGAATGTACAATAACCATTGGGTCTTACAAGTAGCACTGGCCAACGCGCGATATTCCGCCTCTAATGATGAGCATGAAATAAGTCCATGTTTCTTGCTTTTCCAATAGATGAGAGATTTTTCCATCTAAAAATAAAAGCCATTATTTGATTTACGTGTATCACTATAAGATTTCTAGTCAGAGCTAGTAAAAACATATAACATGGTGAAGGAGTCATTCTTGAACAATAGTCATTGGCCAAGAGCAGATTTGATGTATAGTAGAATCTGTATTGTTTCTTAAAAGTAAGATTTAGTTTGATTAGATAAGAATTGATTGGGCATCCAAACTGAAAAGATGATGTTAGGGAAAATATGAGATAAATATAACAACCCACTAATAAGACTTCGAAAAGAAGTATGGTTAGTGAAATGTGGATTGATTTTAGAGTTATTTTTATAATGAAGATCAATATGTGTGTTGACACGTTTTGTACCAAGAAGCTTTGTAGTTTGGAAAAGGTCAAAATTGTACTTTTGTTGGAAAACGGAAATGCCTTTTGTGGAGCGAGAAATTTCAAAGCCTAGAAAATACTTGATATTTCTAAAGTCTTTAATACTAAATTTTGTATCCATGATAATTTTGATGTGATTGATTTTATCAATGTTATTACCTACAATCATAAGATCATCAACATAGACCCATATGACCGTAAAACAATTGTTATGATTCTCTATGAAAAGAGAATAATTTGTCTTAGATTTTTGATATCTTAAGTTATTGAGAGTATTGGTAAGTTTATAATTCCATTGATGAATAACGTGTATTAAACCATAAATGGTTTTTTTAATCTACGGACAAGGTTAGTATTGATGACTTTTAAGTCAGAAGGAAGTTTTATGTAAACTTCCTCATCTAGTTCCCATGAAGGAAAGTGGTATTTATGTCTAACTGATGAATAAACCAATTATTGGAGACAACCAAGGATAAAATGATCCTAATAGTTTTCATCTTAATAACATGGAGGAATGTTTCAAAATAATCTAGGCATTCATTTTTAGTGAAGCATTTAGCCACTAAGCAAGCCTTATATCTTTCAATAGTCCCATTGGCATGAAATTTGATCTTAAATATCCATTTACAACCAATGGATCTTTTGTTAGGGGGTATGGAACTAAATACCAAGTGTTAGTGTCGACTAAGGATTTTAATTTAAGGTTAATGGATCAACCTCTCAATTTCCTTTTTGAGCTGATAGAAATATTCAATGTGGTGTCCTTTGACCCTATGGAACTTGCACCGTCTTCCCTATTCACCAAAGCTCATTTCCTTCTTTTGAAAGTTATCAAGAACTCACATTGAATTCTTGATTAACTTTGAGCTAAACCTTCATCCTTTTCATTTTTATTCATCAATTTCAGTAGATCAAGCTTGCTAGTGGAGTAGTTTGAAGTTTGTTCTTGGTAATTCATCTTCCTCCATTGTTACACCTTCATCATCATCATTCAATATGTAGATCTTTGGTGCATTTTGTTGTTGATCCTTTGGATCATAAATTTTTGTTTGATTGCAGGAATTCCACTGATTTTTCACTTTAAAATCCGTGTCAATTCAGTTCGTGATCATAAGGTGTTTGAAAGTTGTTTTAAAAGAGGATCATGCTGAATTTTAGCCAATTTGTTGCTATTGTACAGACGTTAACCGATTAACTATTTTCAGTACAAAATGGTTAACCGATTAACTAGTGTAAATTTGTGCAGAAATTCAAAATTTAGCCGTGTTAATCGATTAACCAATTGGTTAACCGATTATCACAGAGTCAGTAGCAATTTTTGGTTTGTTTTTGACTTGTTTTGGTTCCTTTTGCTTCTTCTTATTTTTACCTTAAGAGACATTTTTGGGACTGATTTCTCTTTAAATTCAATGGACTTTAGGTGTATATTAGATTGGTTAATATTCATTAGTTCAAATCTACCTCTAAGTGAATTATTTAATTCACTTTAGGTACTTTGCATTAGTGAGATATTTTCATACTTGAATCCACCAAAATGAGTGATTAAACTTAAAGATGAAAGAATACCATAAGTGTAACTCAATTTGGTATTCATCTTTATTTTCATGCGACATTGTGTTCGGATGACGATTTGCATATCATTTATCTCGCTTGTATTAGAACTAATATAGTTAACCTTAATTGGTTTTGGCCGGCCTCATTTGTAGGGTAATTACTCCGTAAATTACTCGGCGATTTCTTAACATAGACTTAAATGTGCCCTTACTTCGGAATAAAAATCCAATTGGATACTTGCACTTTCATGGACCAAACCTCATGTTGGTCGCGTAATCCCAAGGTGGTTAATCACTTGCGTTAGATCCACGACTTTTGAAGCTTGATACGTAGTTGATTTGGGTATCCTAATCTTCTTTCAAGTTTCATCGAATTTGGGTCTAATCGTATCGGTTAATCACTGTAGTGTAAGATACTAAGCGGAACCGGTTGCCTTTTCGGTTTTGGCATTAAATGTCTTGTTACTCTTTTGGTTGTGGATGATTAAGTTCATCATACCATTATTTTTTGTACATGTTATTACTACTATTATTATACTAACATTTTAATTTCCCCTTGCACCTTATTCTCTTTATTTTTATCTCTTGTTCCCTTATCTCCTTTATTTTTATTATGCTTTATCATCCATTATCATATATGTTTATGTTTATATCCTTGTGTTTTTTTTCTTTTGTCCACTTGGACACAAAAACATTAATAAAGGATTAAACATCTAAAAATCTTATGATATTGATCTTGGACTATGGCTACTATCCTTAGAATTGGAAATGGAGTTTTGGACTTAGATTCTAGGACACATTCCCATTGCTTTGATCATCATGGAGTTGGTACTTTAGCTTTTATTTGGCCATTTTCTAGCTTATGCTTTTAAGGATGGAACTCTTATGATTATTCTTGGAAGTCATCAAGTTGGTTTGATTTTTTCTCCTTTATCTCTTTTATTTTCTTTTTAGGATAGCGTATTCATCTCCTCCCCTTCTTCAATTTTCAAAAATTTATTATTTTTACCGCTACAGAAAGGCGGCGACCCTGCTGGGGAGTAATCTCTAAGTGCATTCGGCCTACTTTGATTTATTTATTGCTTTGGTTTGATTTGTTTGTTATTGTTTGTTCAGTTTCGGTTTGGCGATCATCTGTGAGTGAGATAGATCTTGTACTCGGATCTGAGTGAACTTATGATAGGACGACGATATTCTAAGAGATACGCGGCGGAGTAGTCCAATGTGATATCAATTCGATAATATCCACTCAGTTAGGCTCTCTCGGATTACGGATGTCTTGGCGAGTAATCGTATCATGGCATTGCTTTTCCGACCTGAAGCTGATCATGTTGAGGACCGTAGAACCATTAACCCATCCAAGCCATTTTAGGAACGTAGTGCGGAAGCTATCCAGGTGTAAAGCTAGGTTGGTTGTCACGCGATACTACACTCGTACGAGGTCTTCTTGAGGAAATTATCGATTGGGGAGTAGTCCAACGTACCGATGATATTCGAAGGATGTCTGCTAATTCCGGGAACATCTGTTAGAACCCTTTTGGTTTTCTATAGGTACAATGAAGACAAAACCTTAGTACATACCTTTGTGAGTTGGTGTTCTTATCCCTTGACTTTATGCTCTTGACTCGGAACCTTGACCCGTGTGTTTGATGTGATCTTGTTTATGTTTGTTGCATACATGCACTTATGCATTTATGTGCATTGTTCTCAAGATTTCAAGGGACTTATAGGTACTTTTGCAAATATTCCAGATGTTTATGGCTTTGAATGTCTAAAGGAGGAATACTTGGAAGTACAATTTAAAAAGTCCTAATTTAGGAGAGTTGAGAAAGCTTGAAGCTTTGGTGGTTGATACCGATGATTTCCAAAAATGCTATGGTAAACTTTTGTTCATTCTGAAGACCGATGTACCGGATGGGATTCTTCATACCTTGGTTCAGTTCTATGATCCCTTGCATCATTGTTTCACTTTTCCTTATTATCAGCTTGTATCGATCTTAGATGAGTATTCCTATTGGATGGTTTTGCCGATTTTGGACAAGGATTTTCTTTTCATCGGTTTAGAAAAGGAGCTTACGATCAAAGTTATTGCCAAAGCCCTTTATCTTAAGGAATCTGATCTTAATGGAATTTTTTCTCCTAAAGGGGATGTTTGTGGAATCAATTATAAGTTCTTAATGGGTAAAGCTTCTAATTCTCTTACTTTGGGTAATAGGGATGCATTTGAGGCCATTCTTGCTTTGCTCATCTATGGTATTGTGTTATTTTCCAACCTAGATGGTATTGTTGACGAGCATGATATTCATATTTTCTTAAAGAGAAACTCGATGCATAATTTGCTTAGAGATATGTATCATTATATTCACCATAGGACTTCCAAAGGTGATGGAGAGATTGTCTGTTGTACGCCTCTTCTGTATAGGTGGTTTATTTCTCACCTAGCAAAGTTTGATGTCTTCCCTGAGAATAGAGAGAAGCGAAGATGGTCTCAAAGGCTTATATCTCTTACTCATATGGATATGAATTGATATTGCTCATATTATGATACTGGAGTGCTTATTGATGGTTGTGGATAGTTTCCCAATGTACCTCTTCTTGGTACACATGGGAGAATTAGTTACAACCCTATTCTTGCTAGACGATAGTTTGGATATTGCTTGAAGGAAGTACCAAGAAATCTTTCACTATTGAGTTTCTTCTTTCTTAATGGTGCAGATCATTTAGAGATGAAGAAAATGATTGCTCATTTTTAGCATATTGTTCATCGAAAAGAGAAGGGTCAGTTGGGAAGACAACACCTTGCTCCTTCCGAGTGTTATATTCAGTCGGTTCGATCTAGGGCTTGCAAGCTCAAGATGCCTTATCCACATGAGGAACCTTTGTTTCCTATATTGCCTTTATCAGCTTTTCTACCTCCTATTAATGAGAAGGTTTCTCTTCAAGAAGAGTTGGACAAGATGAAGCGAGAGAAAGAAGCATGGTTACTTGAGAAGTCAACTATGCAAGACATTAGCCTTATCGGGGTGATAATTCAAGCCAAAATCATAATCTTTCAAAAATTCCAACCAACGTCTCTGCCTCATATTCAGTACCTTTTGGTCAAACAGATACCTCAAGCTCTTATGATCGTTAAACACCTCAAATCTAGAACCGTAAAGGTAATTTCTCTAGATCTTTAGTACAAACACACCGCGGCCAACTCCAAATCGTGAGTAGGGTAATTCCTCTCATGAATCCTCAACTGACGTGAAGCATAAGCCACCACTTGGTTATTCTGCATCATTACTCCTCCTAAACCCATCAGAGAAGCATCACAATACACCACAAACGACTCATCTGGTTTAGGAAAAATCAAAACTAGAGTTGTAGTAAGATGCTTATTCAACTCAACGAAACTTCGCTCACTATGAATATCCCACACAAACACCTTACCTTTACAGGTTAACTGAGTCAACAGAAGAGCTAACTTCGAAAACCCCTCAATGAATCTTCAATAATAACCAGCTAATCCCAAAAAACTTCAGACTCGGTAACCGACTTCATAGCTTCCCATTGTAGAACTGCATCTACCTTGGATGGATCCGCTGCAATATCATTACTCCAAATGACATGACCAAGAAAACTCACCTCTTCCAACTAGAACTCACACTTAGATAACTTCATATAAATCTTCTTATCCTTCAACACTTGCAATACAATTCGTAGATGTTCCACATGTTCTTCTTCTGACATAGAGTAAATCAAAATATCATCTATGAAAACAACCACAAACTGATCCAAGTACTCATGAAAAATCTGATTTATATACTCCATAAATACTCCAGGAGCATTAGTAACTCCAAACGACATCACCACATATTCATAACATTTATACCAAGTCCTGAAAGTTATCTTCTGAATATCCTCATCCTTTACACATATCTGATTATAACCCGACCTCAAGTCAATCTTGCTAAATACCCGAGCACCCACCAAATGATCTATCAAGTCATCTATTCTCGTAAGTGGATACTTGTTCTTGATTGTCACTTTATTCAACTACTGTAATCAATGCACAACCTCATACTGCCATCTTTCTTCTTCACCAGTAACACTGAAGCTCCCCAAGGTGACACACTTGGTCTCACGAATTTATTCTCTAACAACTCTTCCAACTGTTTCTTCAACTCTGATAGCTCTGACACTGACATGCGATACAGAGCCATAGAAATAGGTATAGTACCAGGTACAAGATCAATACTAAAATCTACTTCCCATTTCGTAGGTACATCAACAATATCATCCGGAAATACTTCTGGAAATTCTCTCACCACTTGCAACTCATTCACTACATAATAGTTTTCAACCACCAAGGATACGAATAAAGCCAACACTTGATTTTCTTCATCAAAAAGCTCTTTAAACTCTTTAGCAAATAAATAACCCTCTTCCATCTCTTATTCCGGAGCAAGGAATCGCACAGTCTTATTATGCCAATTGATATGAACATGATTGAACTCCAACCACCATTCCCAAAATCACATAAAGACCCTCCAATGGCAAAGAAACAAAGTCAACACTAAATTATTTACCATAAATCAATAAAGTACACTGCAAACAAAACAGAGAAGAGGTCATTAATCCATTCGCAGGAGTTTCGATAACCATTTCTCCTTTCATCGAAGAAACAACAAAACCTAATCTTTTCACACAAACAACAACAATAAAACAGTGGGTTGCACCCGTATCAATCATAGCAATCAAAGACGTATCATTAATGTAGAAAATACCTATGATTAGTCGATCCTCACTGGAAGTATGGGTTCTCGTTAAAGCAAACATTTTCCCTCCAGTTGAAGTTTTCTTCGGTATCATGCAATGAGTAATGATATGGCCTTGCTCTCCATATTTGTAACAAGTCACCATGTTAGTCTTGCAATCTATGATCAAATGCCCATGTTGTCCACATTTGAAGCACTTCTTCACATTACTCGTGCACTCACTGACACGATGACCAAACTCACCACACCGATAACACTTCAGAGGAATAGAAGCTCTTCCCCCACTTGGCTTCTTACCATCAATAATTCTCTGTTTACCTTTATCCGCCTGAGCTACATAAGGCTTTTCATTGTGCATTTGTTGTTTGCCTCTCCTCTCAGCCAAACCCTTGAAATGCTCTGATTGAGCCTTGCTATCTTCCTCAAAGATCCTATAACAGTCAACCAAATCTGAAAATCTTCTGATCCTTTGATAACCAATCTCCTGTTTGATCTCAGGTCTCAAACTACTCTCGAATTTCACACACTTCGAGAACTAGCAGTCGCCTCACTTCAATGCGGATAAAACTTGTCCAAATTTGAAAACTTAGCAGCATACTTCACCACTAACATGCTACCCTATTTCCATTCCAGAAACTCTATCTCTTTCTTCCCTCGAACATCTTCAGGAAAATATTTCCTCAAAAACTTCCTCTTAAACACAACCCAAGTGATCGCCTCACCTGACACTTCCAATTGCTATTGAGTACCGACCCACCATTCATCAGCTTCTACTACCAGCTTGTAGGAACCCAACCGCACCTTCCATGCTTCAGAACATTCCATTACCCGAAAGATTCTCTCGATCTGGTTGATCCACTATTGAGCCCCATCTGGGTCATGCTTTCCCTTGAAAGTAGGAAGATTGTTCTTCTGGAACTCATCATTCTCGTTGTTCCCAGCATTCAATGGATTCTGCACAGCTTGAGCCATAGCCTGCATAACGACAAGAAGTGCAACGTCGTTCCTTCAAGCCATTCTCAACTACTAAGCAACAACAATAAGAAAAAGCGATCAAAACACCTATACAGACAACGAGCGACTATCACGGGCCTCAACTACGACAACAACAACAACTCAACGACTCGACGAATTGGTCGGATGGACCGACATGCTCTGATACCAATTGTAGCACCCTGAATATTCCCCGTCATTTTTAATAAATAAAATTCAACAACCAGAGTAATATTTCTTTCTCAATTCGAGATGTTACTTTCAACCACTTTCAAAACATGCTCTTAAAAGATGATACATAACATAAAAGAGAAAATTTGTTTGAATTAAGCTGCGGAAAGTTAAATAGTAATGTCATCATCAAAATAAAGACATTTTAAAAACTTACAAGGTAACGCCAACATGGTCTAAACATCATAGTTTAACTAAATAACAAAACAACGCTCCTGACTCCTATGTTATGTATCAGAGTGGACGCCACGACCACGACTACTCCTGAGTATTTGCATGTTACCAACATAGGGGTAACATTCGAACAGAATGGGTGAGATTCTTAAATCAATTAAAAGAGAAAAATGATATAAATATAAGGCATATATCACATAAGTACAACAACGACATATTTATCACAACAAGAATCACAACCCAACCACACATCAACAACATAACATCCACATCATATACATCAACTACAATGCATGCAAATGAGACTCGACCATAGACTCAATGCATGTGGTACCATTAATCGATCCATATTTCGTGATCCAGTTTTCGTCAAAACTCTTGACCCATTTTCCATGGTCCAATGCAACCCCTCTTTCATGATTACACCCTCGACCCCTATTTTATGGTCCAGTATGACCCCTATTTCATGATCACACCCTACATCGTGATTGAACACAATCACCTCAACAACAACGATAACATGCAACAACAACGACAATATGCAACAACCACAACAACAACAACATACAACATCAACAATAACATTTCATGCATATTCGTTCGCATATTAATAGTTAAGCTTAACAACACATACATAACTAAACATATATCATGTATTCACAAATTCACACAATAACTTTCAACTTTAACAAAATACACATATAACCTCTATAAACCTGCTCACACCGCATCAATAATTTACCAACCCTCCTAAAACATAAAACACAACTTTTCATGAATTAAAAACACATTTTCTCTCTCCCATGTCTCGCTAAGCGACCCCCTTGCTCTCTAAGGGAGCAAGCCATTGCCTCGAAGAGGCAAAAATTTCCAAAAGATCGCTAAGCGAGAAGCCCCTCGCTAAGCGTGCAACGCGAAACTGACAGAAACACCCTACGATTTCTGCACTCCTCCTCTACAATTCTCACCCTAAATTAGTGTAAAATACCAGTCCTAATCTCTATTTTTCACCAGAACTTTCACAATTATCAATACCAACACAAACATACTAATCAAACTTCATAAACTCCTCAATTTCATATCACATTCATCGATTTATTAATTATCCAATCCCACTAACATACCAAAGGACATCTACCCTAACATTCATATCATAATACCCTTAAAAGATGAAAGAGATCCCACCCTTACCTTAATTCGATGAAAAAATCCCTTCCTTCTTCACGAATTCTTGCTTCTAGCCTTTCTCCTTTTCCCTCTTCTTCACGCTCTTCTCAGAATTCCTCGATCAGTTTCTACGAGAACTGATTTTCCTTTTTCCAAATTCCCAACCTAACCCTTGGACCCCTACTATGAAATCTTCATCTCGCCCTCACTAATTCTTCGTTTAGTTATCGTACTACCCTTCCACTTAATATTCCGAATATTTATTTTAATATAATACAAATTATATAAACTTATATAAATTAAAATAATATTATCTCTTCACTCAACGAATCACCAAACATCATAATCCACACAACACACAAAAATTTTCTATTTATTTAAATTAAATAATTAAATAAGTAAACTGGGGCGTTACAGTAGGGATTGTGCATGAGGTGGTTCCACCTTACACTCCTAAACAAAAATGGAATTATATACAGGAAGAATAAAACCATCATGAATATGGTGAGAAGTATGTTTAAAGACAATCATTTACCCAAAGAATTATGGGGAAACGTTTTGTCGAGTGCAACATATATTTCGAACAAAAATTCAACCAAAAGGCTTGAAGGAATCATGCTAGAAGAATGTTGGTATGGTGTCAAGCATAGTTTGAGTCATCTGAAGGTATTTAGATCTATATCACATAAACATGTGCCTAATTAGTAGAGAAAAAAATTGATGATAAGTCAAGTAAAATGATCCTTATAGGATATCATTCGACTGATGGATACAAGTTGTTCGACCCAATGACAAGCAAGTAGTGATCAGTAGGGACATGATCAAAGATGAGCATAAGGAATTGGATTGGAATGAAAATACCAAGAAGGATTCACCGAGAATCATATGTGAAGAACCAACAAGTGAAGTCGAAAGAGAAGTTTGACAAGAAGAAGTCAAAGGCCAAGCAAGCACAAACAGACCTCAAAGAACAAGGCATGTGCCTACAAGGTTGGTAATAATGTATGATTACATCAGATGATGTGGTTGATGATTAAGGTGAGCTGGTACACTATGTTTTATATGTAGATGTTGAACCAGACAATGCAGCTAAGGCATTGAAGGATTCAAAATGGATGAAAGCAATGAATGAGGAACTGAAGTCCATCAAAGTCAACAATACTTGGTCACTTATTGAAATACCTCAAGGAAAAAAGGCAATCAATGTGAAGTGGGTATAAAAGGTGAAGTTGAATCCCAAAGGAGAAGTAACTTAACACAAGGCAAGGCTTATGGCAAAAGGATTTCTTCAAAAGGAATGAATCGACTTTGACGAAGTTTTTGCACCCGTTGCTAAGATTGAAACAATCAGGTTGTTGGTTTAACAAACATGAACAACTAGCACATATTCCAAATGGATGTGAAATATGAATTCTTGAATGACCCCTTAGATGAAGAAGTTTATGTTACACAACCAACTGGGTTTGTGAAACAATACCAAGAAATCAAGGTATACAAGTTGCATAAAGCCATGTATGGACTTAGCATGCTCAAAGAGCTTGGAATAATAAGATAGATAACTTTCTAAGAGAGAACGAGTTTGTGAAGAGCACAACTGAGCATGAAGTATATGTAAGAAGAAGCAATAATAAATTGCTTATACTATGTCTCAATCTCGATGACCTGTTGATAAGAAGGAGATCGAAGACTTCAAACATGGCTTAAGTGAGGAGTTTAAAATGCCAAACTTGGACAAAATCTCATACTTCATTGGCATCAAATTATACAAGAGTATCAGAGGCTTGATGATGTACTGAAGAAGATATGCAGGTGAAATACTTAAGAGATTTGAGATACAAGATTGCAACCCAACTTCAACTCTAATTGAGCTCAAATTGTAACTGTCGAAAGACACATATGAAGATGATGTCGATCCAATGCAATACAAAAGACTTATTAGATCACTTCAATACCTATGTCACACAAGGGTTGACTTAGCTTAAAGTGTAGGAATGATTAGTAGATTCATGCAGAAGTCATAGGTATCACACTTAACAACGATGAAGAGAATACTAAGATATCTGAAAGGAACTCTCGAATATGGAATTTTGTTTCTTGCTGATGATGAAGAAAAAGAATCCAAATTAGTGGATTACACCAACTCAAGTTGGTGTAGTGATGCTGAGGATACAAAATCCACAACTGGCTACGTGTTTATGCTAGGTAGTGCACAAATTGGTTGAAGTTCAAGAAAGGAACCAGTAGTGGCATTGTCGTCATGTGAAGCAGAATACATAATTGCTTCTCTCTGTGCATGTCAAGTAACATGAATAGTGAATTTGCTTGAAGAAATTATAGGGAAGGATCATGCAGCAAATACCATGTTGATCAACATCATGTTTACTATCAATCTGGAGAAGAATCTGATAGCGAATGGATGAAGCAAGCACCTCAAAATGAGGTTCCATTATCTTTGAGTGTATGTTGTAAAAGGGAAGCTGAATTTGGAACATTATAGAACTGATAATCAGATTGCATACATTATGAAAAAAAGCGTACTAGTCAAAGTGTTCAAGAAATTAAGGCATATGTTGAATGTAGATAAATAACATTGACACAGTGAATTAGGTGGTGTGTTGAATTGTAATTTTTTGTGTCAAAGAAGGTTGCTTGATAGAGACAAGGAAATGTCGAAGCATGTTGTTCGACATAGATTTTGACTTAGGCTTATTATGTAATTTTAGCTGAATTAGGTTAAGAGGAGTGTTACTTAGGGAGCAAGAAAACTCAACCTATAAATAGAGAGTAATCCCTATTGTTGATAAGAAGAGAGAGAATGCAGTTGCATGTTGAATTAAAAAAAAAACTTCAGTTAATTCTGCAGAAATATTCTTCCTCTTCTCGTTTTCTCTCAAACCCTTCCATTTCTTCCCCCAATTTCATTTTTTTTATTTCTTCTTTTAATTGTCAATTGTGAAACTGAGTTTTCGTGAGTTAAGAAAAAGGACAAACAAGTCCTCTTATTTAAGACCCTTTTGTATACTACCTTTTTCGTTGGACTACCGTTATACAAAACTGGTAATGGGCTTCATCATATATCCACCAAAGTTGCCTTAGATATGAAAATTTTATCCCATACCCCTACAGTTATACCAATACCCCTATAATTTTTAAAAATATCAATTTTGTCCTTATTTATTTTTTACTTTTTATTGTTCGTGTCAATTTTTATTAATCGGAAGACTTGCCGAAAGTGTACTAGAACACTTAGGGCAAGACTTGCAGTATTAATAATACCATTTGGATATATTATTAAGACATCAGAATACTTTTTGAAAGTATTCTGGTGAAAAAATTCTAAATGAGTTTCTACAACGGTTAAAAACCGTGACCTAAAGTAACGAATATCATACAGAAAGTATTCTGGAATGATATTCGTTACTTTAGGTCATAGTTTTTAACAGTTGCAGAAACTCATTTAGAAATTATTTTAGCCGGAACACTTTCAAAAAGTGTTCCTGAATGATATTTGTTACTTTAGGCCACGATTTTAACCGTTGCTGAAACTCATTTAGAAATGTTTTTCACGAGAACACTTTCAAAAGTATTTCAGTGTCTTAATAATATATCCAAATGGTATTATTAAGACCGGTCTTGACCTAATTGTTTCAGTACACTTTCGGCAAATCTTCCGATAAATAAAAATTGACACGAACAATAAAAAGTAAAAAATAAAAATAATAATTAAAAATAAATAAGGACAAAATTGACATTTTTAAAAAAATTGTAAGGATATTGGTATAACAGTAGAGGTATGGAGTAAAATTTTCCTTAAATATATTGTACTAATCTGAGTGTTGTAATCACGGTTGAGATGGTTTTACGTCGATAAGAGATTGTTAAGAGTCTCACATCGGACAATATATGGTCTGAACTTGTGTATATAAGTTGGGGTAATCCCCACTCTACCAACCAGTTTTGTAGGGTTGAGTTAGGTCCAACCACATTTCTTAACATGGTATCAGAGTCTCGTTTAAGATCCGGTGAACCACCTTCTATGGTTTCCGCTATCGGGCCACCCACCATTTATTTCCATGCTCCAGATGTCTAATCCTAGACGTGAGGGGGTGTGTTAAGAGTCTCACATCGAAAAATATATGATCTGAACTTATGTATATAAGTTAAGGCAATCCTCACTCAACCAACCGACTTTGTAGGATTGAGTTAGACCCAATCACATTTCTTAACAGAAATAACACACGATAATTTTTCAAAAAGTCAATTTATCAGTATCTCAAAGTAAATTTATTAGTATCTCATAGAGTTACTAGAGTACATGCATGCATAATAATGATTTTGAGCCTTTTAAATGATACTCATGTGGAATTTGACCACTATGAATTTCAAGAATCTTTAGGATAATCTAATTAAGTATGAAACTTTTATTTCAGTTTTTAAGACTTAAATTGTGTATTAATTAAATGAATTAAATTTTTCTACAACTAATATTAATTTTAAAAATTAACCTATATTAATAAGCCTATTTTAGCCTGCTGTTTTATGACTTAATTCTGCCATATGGAGAGACAATGTGGAATTTTATGGTGTGATCCGTTAAGGATATACTCATTTGATAGATGGTCCTACACTAATATATAGTGCCATTATTTATATCCATCATTTGTTGAATTAAACAATGGTTTCATTTTCTTGTAAAAAAGAAACTGATTTATAAAACCAAAAAAAAACACACTATATGATTTCATTTTCTTTGAGCTGTACATGGGTCCAGAATGTAACACTTTTTGCATGCATGCGGGGTGTTATTCTTTGATAAAAGTTATAGTGTCTAAAGTGTTCTATCAGAGAATATATAACAAATACATATTGTAGTGACTTATAATTTAAGAAAATTTGTTTAGTAGTTCAGAAGTTTGTTGGATTCTGATATTCTGGAAGTAATATCGTTTTAAATGTGGATTTACTTCTTTAAAAATATTAATCATAGAAACTAGCCCCACATTAAATAATTAAAGGTTAGATATTATATCTTACAAAATATTATAGTTTTCATTATAATAATTTAATTTTGAGAACCCCACATTTTAGCTGTTTTTTTTATAAGCCTGCATTCCAGTAATAACATGGCTAAACAACAAATGTACTTGCTAAAAAAAATAATAATGGTGGGAGAGAGACTATTTACGAAGGGATTGAGAGACTTGTTTCTTTTTAGAATTTGTGAATGATCTTTTTAATAGTGAGATTGATTATTTATACAAGATCCTTTGGGCTTGACCCACAAAATCAAATGGTGATTTTCTTCATTCCATTATCATAATCATCAAAGTAGTGGAATATTTACTCTCTCATAATTCGTAGAGATGGTTATCCTCCTTGACTCCTTCTATGAGTTTAGCGGGACACATCATCTCTTAAAAATAAATTCACTTGTCATTCCCCACTCATTTCAGGCATCCCCCAAATTTACATAATGGTAAAAATTCAATTAAATTTTTAACAAACAATTTCCGAAACAAATTCTAAATAGGTATAACAAAATTTTTGATATAAAACCAAATTTTCGGTAGTTTATTTGAAATTACCAGTATACCGGTAATTTGCCATGAGACCAGATATTTTAAAAATACCGGTATGCCGTTGAAATTCCCGGTAGGCATAATTTTAGGATTTTTTGGGGTTTTCTTAAACGGCTGAGATTTTGCCGACAATTTTGTATGTCAGTTGCTTCGTATCAAATCTGGTCGTCTCCCCCAGCACATGATACAATTGAGTTAGGGTTGCACAACTCCAAGCCCAATTGTGCGCCTCCAGATCATTGAAGAGGCACAAATACCGAGCATCCACATAGGTACCAGACTTGTACGCAAAGACAGTACTTGCTACCACATACAACATGTACGCCCTAGCGGAAACCTGATACTGACCAACAACAAAGAGCTCGTCGTACCTACCATGTAACCACCACATACGAAGGTGAGCACCTAGTGTATCCGCGAACTCCTGTGCCACCACTGCCTCTGATAAACAAAGATCACGAACTACCAGCTCATGTGCCTGGGACACACTCAATGAAGGAACCGTCCAGAATCTGCCGTCGATAGGGAGATGGAACAAGGAAGCGACAACATCTAAGGTCACAGTCATCTCTCCAAATGGGAGATGAAATGACGATGTCTCCTTGTGCCACCTCTCAACGAAGGCACTCAGCAGCTCTGCATCCAACATCGTCAGGGAGCAGTGGCCAAAATGAAGCAAGTGAAAGTCCCTCACAATGTCTTCACAACATCAGGGAAGGGAATACGAGGGAAACCCTTCATCTTCGCGCTGTGAGACTGGACCCTCAGTACAAGTCGCACCTGCGACATCAACCAATAGCCAAATTTGTTAATACATAAACAATTTATGCATTAGTAAACAAATGTTAAAATTAAATGTAAAAACCATATACCTCTCCCTGCCATAGACACAAAGCTACGTGCTCAAGGTACTCTATAAGCACAGACCTATCAATTGGTCCACCAGGGAATCCTGGCTCCGTGTGTACGGATGACTCGGTCGAAGGGACCGTCACATCCGTCTGAATAGTCGCATCTACGTCTCCTGTACCGGCGGCCCCTCCAATGCCATCACCCTCACCATTAGCATGTCCCTCCTGCACGCCCTCAATTGAAACTCTAATCGTCTCCTATACGACATCCCTAACAACATCCTCCACCGAAACATCTCTCTCAATAACATCCACCGGCTGAGGCTGAATATTAGGGATGACCTCTGGTGTGACCTGCTGTGAAAGACGTTCACGTCTCCTGACGTTGCGAGGTGCCTGGAAATGCCCCCGCTGCTCAGCCATCATCTTTCGGTGCGAACCGGTTGGGATAATCCGTCCAACTCGTACATGGGTAGACTTAGCATCGGGAGTAGTTGTACCCCTCCCCCTACCAGCTGCAGCCAAGTCACACATCCTACCACTAGAAGTACCATCAACACCTGTAGTCCTCATTTGAAAGGAAAAAAACACATTTTAAACAAAAAAATAAACAAAAAATAAATACACTACCGAGATTTTGAAATTCCCGGGAAAAAAAAAGTAAACTACCGGTAATTTCAAATTACCGGTAGAAAAGCATAAAATTTGAACCACCAGAAATTTCAAATCTTTGGGAAATAATTACTGGTATTTTTGGAATTTCCGGTAATTATTACCGGATTTTTTAAAATTTCCGGTATTTTGTTACTAGTAATTTAGAAAAAATCGGTAAAACTTACTTGTAATTTCCAAATCTCCGTTAGTGCAAACCAAACTCCCGGTATCGTCAAAAAAATTGAAAAATCCGGCAATGTGTGAAATGTGAATATGTTTTCTTGCATGATTAAATTGGTCTTTTCATTGGTTTAGGGGGGAGGGATGTCAGGAATGAGTGGGGGTGGCAAATAGATTTCTCTGAGAATTAGTCCAAATAAATAAAGCCCAATTGGGTGACCACAACGTGCTTGCCCTCTATCAATATATTTGGTCTTCCATATTTTTTCATGGTCTATCTCCTCTTAGGATTCAATAAAATATTAATACAACAAATAATAGATTTTTATAATAAAGTTTTCACCTCAGCCAATAATCAATCGAGATGTAATTCATAAGTGCACCATTTTTTTATTTAAAAAAAAGACTACATACGCCTTTGATTCTCAACAACGGTTGGTATGACAACCAATAGGTAAAGTTTTTACTTGGCGCCTTTTATTTAAAAAATAAAATAAAATCTGGAAAACATATTCCCTCGGTTGAGTGGAAATCAATTGGTAAAGTATTATCATTCTCTCAGTTGAACCCCCAACCGTTAATAAAACTCAAACAAAATTACATTTCCAAAAAAGATAGAGTTTTTCAGAACAAACGATATTTTCATTTCTCCTTCGAAACCAAACGAACCCTAAACTAAATATTCATATTCTCCATCAAAACTTCATATTCTCCAAACACCACTTCTTCTATAATAAACTTCATCTCTTCCATAAATGTGTTCGAGACTTCATATTCTCCTCTCGAACGCCATTGAGGATCACTCGAAAAAAACTTGAAACGAAGAAAAGACAATAAAACTCAATAGAAGTAAGAAAAGGAAATAAAACTCAAAACAAAGCTTCCACTACCGCTGTCTTTGTGTTCTCCATCATGTTTCATGTACGTAAATCACTTTATCCATGCATGTAACTTAGAAATGTTAGTTGTTGTTGTAAAACGTTTAATAATGAGGTTGTTGTTAAGATTTGAGATTTAAGTATGTTAGTAATATATGTTGTAGTTATCTTTGGCATATCCACCTTCTAATATCTTTTGCATCATCATATTATGTTCAAATCTTGAAGTATGAATCAAGTTGCCCCACAAGGGAAGTCACGCTGATCTCCATGGCAGAGTTCTCTCCTTGATCCCATTATATTGCATATTGTATCTTCTCGGCTACTTTAAGGCCGGCAAATAAGACTTATAGCTCGCCATGAAGGTTATGATACTTGAGTTTAAGGTGCACAGGTGAGGCCATAATGTCCAATGTTGTGGTGAAGGACATACCTAAGATGCGATTCTAAAGACTCCTGCAAGGGATGATCATAAATTAGGTGTTGATGGACCAAATGTATCTTCCCTCTCCCACGGATACCATCAGCTCTGTACATCCCTAGGGACAAGTATTTATCCCATTGAATGCCTACAAATCCGAGTCGTTGTATGGTATCAAGATTTCTCGGTTCAAACCCATCTTCTCGAACAACGATGAGTAGAGGATGTCACACGAGCTTCCTCCATCTATCTGAATTTATGAGAGATCAAATTGTCCCATAATAGTTGTGATCACCGAGGGGAACAACTTGTTTGGGGATTCCTCCAAAGTTTTGAGAGTCTCAGAACCCCAACATAGGCTGATTTGAGGCACCCGAGAAGGAGTTGCCTCCACCCTTGTAAAATGCCATCATATCATCAATATTCCTTTTAACTGTTCCCTTAGAGGGGATACGCGAGGTGTTCCACCGGTGATGGAAGAAATATATGCATGTTTTCCCTTGATAGTTTCTCCTTTCTCAATTGTAGGGTCGTACTCATGAACTCTCATATGAGATTTAGTTTTAGGGGATCCTTCTCGGTATCGTTTGCTTCCCTGAACATACTTGAATATGCATAATCTTATAATGATACATGCTACTATCTTTTAATGATATAATAATAATAATGTCTTTCAATAATATCATTCCAATACCTCTCAAGTTGGAGCATAAAGATCAATACCTCTCAACTTGGAGCATAACGATCTCTAATGTCCAACTTGTATAAGAGGATCCCAAATTATGCCTTTCTTAAGATCTTTTTTAAAGATGTCTGCTAGTTGAACCGTCATAGGAACACACAAGAGACTAATAGGATTTATTATCATCGCATCACGAATAAAATGACAGTCAACTTTAGTATGCTTTATTCTTTTACAAAACACTAGATTTTTAGCAATATGTATAATAGATTGACTTTCACAATATAAACGTATATATCTAGGATAACTAATTCCCAAACCATTGAATAATTATTTGAGCCATTTTAGCTCACATTAGTTGTTGTCATAGAGTGATACTCAGTTTCTGTAGAAAAATGTGACACATTTGAATGTTTTTTATTTTATCCAAGACATTAGAGGAAACTAAAGTAATACCAACTAGGGATGTTTTTGGTCCAGACCGGACTGGGTATTTGAAGTCCCGAAAGTTGGACCGATAATCCTATCGGGTAAAACCAGCTCGGACCAAAATAGTGATGGATTAAAAAATGGAACCTTTATTGGTCCGACATTTTCGGTTAAACCGAAACCAGACCAGATAACTGGTTTGGGTACCCCGTCCAACTGGAGTAAAATGCATAATTAAAATGTGTTAAAATTAAAATAGAAATTGAAAACCATACAACTTGTATAATATTACATAATTAGCCATCCAAAACAATACAACTTGTTCAATATTACAAAATGTTTATCCAAAACCATACAAAATATTCAGAATTACATTTGTGAATGATGCCTCAGATCAAATTCATCATTGCCATTGAAGTTATAACATTACAAAGCAACAAAACAACATCACAAAGAAGCGACACTCAGATCCTATTGCTGAACAAAATCATATGTTAGAGGTTCATCTTGAGGTTCCTCAAGCTACAAAATTAGAAATATAAGTTAAACAAGGCAACATAAATGTAATAATCAATCTAAATAGACCATAAATCATTAGATACTTACAATACTTGAAGTGCATCCCTTTTTAATATTGTATCTTTCCTTCACCCAATCACCCCACAAAGTACAATTTCTACTATCTTAGTTTTCATTGAAGATCATTTCAGATCAATAATCCTTTTACCAACACTAAAACTTGCTTCTGAAGCCACAGTTGTAGCTGGAACAGTTAGGATATCTTTTGCTAATTTACTAAGACCAGGATACTTGGCTTCATTTCCCATCCACTGAGTTAAAATATCTAACTTGGTGTTTGGAGGAACCTTCAATGGATACTTCTCAAGATATAATTCAAGATTATATTTTGAATTAGAACTACCAACAACAGTTTCTAAAAACATCTCAAAACTCCTCCTTCCCAACCCAGAACTAGTTCCTATTTCAGGATTTTCAAATACAGGGGCATCATTAACTCTATAGGTATCTTGATACAATTGGAATAGAGTTTTTAAGTTGGTTGCCAACTCTTGTTCATAGGTAGTGGCTTGAGTAGAATTTGGATACAAGAAGGGATATACCCATTTGCGAAAGATCATTTTATACCTATTTGAACAAGAAGAGTTGTCAACCAACTAAACAATTTCCAATGTATTTTTAGCCTCGGAAATTGATTTTATCATAGGTAACTAATGTCAATAAGAGGTAATATAATTGGACTCAGAGACAAACATCTAATGTCACACAAAGAGGTAACATAATTGGCCTCATACATAAATTCATATTATATCAAGTAGATCCATAACAGAAGCATCATTGGCACAATTAAATCACAACTCACAAAGGCAACATCATTTAATCCCTAGGCACAATTGATGTCACATAAAATTTAACTCAAATGAATCATAGGCTACATAATATCAACAAGAATGAAGACAAGCCTCAAATTCATCATAGGCTATATAATATCAATTCATCCAACATAATGCAGTTTCATATACAGGCTAAATATTATCAATTGAGGCAACAAAATGCAAACAATATAAACCAAACAGATGGAATACATGCCTCAAATTCATCATAGGCTACATAATATCAATTGATGCAACATAATACAAATAATATAAACCCGACAGATGGAATACAAGCCTTAAATTCAACATAGCTAAATATTATTGTCGCTCCCCGAATTTCCATCATGGTACAAACGCGAAAGTGGCGCGGAAAAGAATAGAGTCGCCAGCCATGCATTTTTATCCCGAGGGAACGGGAATGGTAATGCTGCACAAAACAGAAGAAAAGAAAAGGAAAGGAAGGACACGGGTCCTGCGAACCAAAGAGACTGAGTTCGGGAGTCGGTTACGACCTGGGAAGGTATTAGCACCCATATCGTTCGCCGTACCCAACGGGATCCACGCTTGCAAAAGAAACTGTTTCAAAGGGTGAGAGAATGAAAGATGCTGCAAAAGAAAATAAAATAAACTGGAAAAGAACCGAGAAAGAAACTGGATAAGAAAACAAAGAGAAAAATGTAGGGAAAATAAAGATTGTGCTTGAACGGGCCCTACCCCGCTGCCTACGTACCTCATCAGGATAATGAGGATCAGAGACGTCGTAGTTCCCCTGACTAGGGGTGGCAAGGAAATTGCTTGTGAATTAAGGCTTGAACTGCCTATGCCATTGCTCAGGTGTTGCAGACTCGGACGACGAGTGCGTAACCGTCTTGCAAAGTGACAAGTAGGAGCAAGTTCGCGTACGGAGCGAATGAGATGAGAAAAGAATTCCCGAAGGAAAGACGCTTATTATTTGTTTGTGTTTTTTATGAAGCTTTTATGCGTGTGTCACAAGAAAGTGAACTCAAGCTCTTTTCCATGGAATGTGCACTTGTCACTATATTCCAAGATGGAATAATAGAACAAGCACACTCAAGTAAGGAGAAGATCCCCAAAACTTGAACCCAGAGATTAGGGCCTAAGCTCACTAACTCATTAACTTATTAAGTGTTTTTGGTATTTACAATGAAGAAGTGTTTTTTTATGATTTTCTTTGTGAAGAAGATACCTTGATCAGACTTGTGCATCACAATGTAAGCTTGTACTATCCCAAGATGGGAAGACTACAAGCACCTCATGGGATAAGGCTATTGCTCAAGGTATTACTTCAAACTTTATTAAGTGCTTTTTAGGGTTTTGAGATGAGAAGAGAAGAGAAACAAAAGGATCACAAAGGTAAAATCTAATGGGGGACTAAGAATCCTAAATGTTGTCATGCGTAGAAAAATCCTAGGTTAATGAGGCTTACCTATCCTAAAGAAGAAAGAGATAAGAAGAGAAAGAGGAGATGAAAGGAGAAGAATCATGGTGGCCTAAGCACACCTCAAGTTAAGAAAGAATAACAGAAGATGAGGAAGAATAAATAAGATGAAGAAGAAATAAGATAAGGAGATAAGAATGCAAAATGGAGTAAACGAACAATGCACAAACAGAGCCTACACCAGTAGGACTTCCAGATGCAGCAACATGCTCCTAACATGGCATTAAGACTAGAATGAGGCATGAGAGATAATAAATCCAGTGGTATCTTTTTACTAACCCTTTTTATTATTATTATTATTTCATTATTACTAACCTTTAAATTATTGCTTATTTATTTTCTATTTATCGTTATTATTATTTCTCCGATTATATTGTAATTGTCCCGAAGCTTTGTAATAGGTTAGCTTATATTTTTTACTTTATTTTCTGTATGAATATGTGTATTATATGGTTAGTAATTCTAGGGTGTGCATAACATGTTTATGATTAAAACTGACTTAGAATAACTAATTTAAAAAGATAAATATTTGAACCTAAACACTCACACACGTAAGTCGATCTTTGATCGCCATCTTGCACTTTCTAGGGTTACCTCTCATGTTGCCAATTTCAAAAGGTCAAGTAAGGTGTCTTAAGCAAAGTCCCTTCATAAATATCATCATGTCCCTTCAGTTTATAAGATCAAGTCCCTTCGAGGTTGCCTACGATAAACGATCTTGTCCCTTCGAATAAAAGATGATAAGTCCCTACGAATTGCTAAAGACACCTGGCAGTTGCCTATATTCAGATGTCCCTATACATGTCCCTTATTGTAATACCTCAAAATTTGCCCTCATATTTATTCCCTCTATTAGCTCGTCATTTTGCATTCATCAACATTTCGCCTCAATTCATTAACATCATAGTAGTTCATTTCGTTGTTTCATAAGGCATGTGATCGAGGCATATCCTTATGGTTTGAGCTTCCTATTCAGAGGTGACCTATACTATCATTAAGCTTAAGGTCGAGACCAGGGGGAGAATTTTTATTGCCGCCAACATCGTCTCGAAATACAACTTATCATGGATATTAAAGCTCCAACAAAGGTTGAGATTTAAGCAGTTCTGACAAAAGTTTGCTTAGACAGGCTTGTTGCTTTGGTTATGTATTCACCTTCAAGGTTTCCTCGGGGAATTCGTTCTAAGGTCATTCGTCGTCCAGTTAGTGAATTTCAAGGTACATGTCGTGATGAGAGATACAAAGGTGCGGATATTCTTTTGGAAGCGTATGGTTTTGCATATTGGGTTTACTTTGGGACAAGATTGCCGTGGGGTTCGTTTGGTTAACTGATAGAGGAATCAAGGTCGTTTGGCATTAAAATTTGAGTGAATTTATTCCTATTGGAAGTTGATTCGGATTCATTACCTTGAAAGAGGTTAAGAGTTGTTTGGTGTGCAAAGGCAAGGTCCATTTAAAGTTCAAGGTACAATAATCCAAGTTTATGCAAGTTCATCCGTTTTTATGGAGTTACTACATTATTCAAGCTTCATCAAGATCAAAGGCTTCTTTCAAAGATTTCAAGTTTCAGATATTCCAATGGCCGGTTTTATTCGAATGTTTTCGTTCAAATTATTAAAAGTGCATTGCAACGAATTACATTATAAGAACATTATTCACGTGGTTCCATGAAGGAGAATGTAATATAGTAAAGAAATGATGGAAGTACAATTGGATATTAAACAATACTTTGAATGTTGCAAGGCATAAGGACACATCAGTTGGTTGGTTAAATAAATGAAGCAAGTGAATACAGGATTTCCATTTAATTTACATGGTTGAAGGTGTCCAAATAAAGAAAAAGTTCTCTAATTTGTTGTAGCATGAAAAATTCATTACAAAATCTCAGGATGTAAAAAAACAGAATACAGGAGGGGATTACAAGAATTTTCGAATCACTTTTTCATCACCAGGATAATCTTCTTCAAATTTCACTGAATTCATGCACTATCTTCAATTCTAACCACCAAAACCTGCTGCAAAGACACATCATACCGCGTGAATCAGCATCCATCGCAATCATACAACAACAGCTACGAATCTATTCGACATTGCGGCAGTATGACTTTGCCAAATGCACAAATTCAGAGACAGACACAACAGGAAATCAGAAGTATGTACAAGGAAAGGAAGGTTACAAAACTCAACTGAAAAAATTCAGTTACACTAGAACTATAATTGAAAATAACAAGTTCCACAAAAAGAAAACTGATATATCAATGGAATAAGCTCTAACAGAAGGGGGGAGTTCCATAACAGAGAAAAAACAAAAAAAATAACTTAAGAGAAAACACTGCTGTATCCCTGCAACTCTCTTCACCATTCAATAGATTGCAGAGTCAATTCTCCATCATCTTTCACCAACAACCTGTATTAACCAAGACAAAAAAAACAAAACAAAGTTAAAGGGAACTCAGAGGTATATTCAGCTAATTAAAAAGGGCACAAAAGAAAACCGAAGTCGGTTACATCTCACAACCATGACAGAAGGAGATTAAGAAAAATCTATAACTAACTTAACCAATTTTCCTACTGTTTCTAACCACCAAACCATTCATAACTAACTACTCAGAACCAAAAAACAGCTCATAACAGAACCACAAAAATTTCATAACCGAAAATAACTAATTCCTAACAATCATAACTGAATTCAGATAGAGAAAGTACCTGAAGCTTCTAGACCTTTCTATGAGAAATCTTCTATAAGTCAGAGCCACTCTTCACACTTGAGGTTTTCTCTTCTTCAATTTCCCAATTTACTCAATCTCCCCAATCTGGATTTTTCATCAACCTTTCATCCCCAATTTTTGACCTGCATTCACAGAGTAACAATCTCAATTAGTCAGAATTCGAAATTTCATGAAGGGTAAGGATGAATTCAAGAGGGTGAAAGGTAAAGGGGAAGGTTTCGTATCTCTTTGATGTTACCTTCATTGTGCATCGACATCGGTTTTCGGTGTTCATATTCATCAATTTGTACTCCACGAATCCCCAGTTTAGCGGCCTGAAATTGTCACAAACATTTCAAAATCTCCAGAAATTGAAACGAGATTCACAACAGCATCAACAACGATTCGCAAGAAAAAAAGAGGGAGAGAATTCGTATTCAAAGCATAGCAAACAAACCTGTAGTTTCATCTTCTTCAATACGATCGATGCACGCCGTTCTTCTTCAAGGTACGAATTCTCCAATTCTTCGTAAACTGTCGCTGTGGTGATTTTCGTGCGTTAGTTTGTGAAGCTATTTCTCATTTTTAGAAGAAAAAACACAGTAGGCGGCAAGGATTTTTTGTTCGAGTTGTTAGGGTTTCTGTTTGGATACTCCAATTGTGAGGCCATTTCAGTCTAGATTGTGAGGTTTTGGGCCTGGTTTGGGAGAATAACGAATTAGGAGAGACGGGAAGGAGAATGTGAGGTTTGGATTCGAAGTGGAGAAGAGGATGGGGGTTGGACGAAGGGTCAGCGGCGTTGTGAGGCGGATTTTGAGGGAGGTGATGAGTGGTGAAAGGATGAGGTTTCGCCGGGTTTTTCTTTCGTCCTCTCCGGCGTTTTTCCGGCGGCGTAGGTTTGGTGGTGTTGAACGAAGAAGACGAAGAGGGGAGGAAGAGTGCGGCGGATCAAGAGGGTGAAGAGGAGAATTTAGGGCTTGGACTTTGTTGTTTTGTTTTTTAAGTAATTAACATAATTTTCTTTTTTATTAATCTGTATTTAATTCATTATCACAAGATTTGTATTTAAATTCATTATCACAGGATTATTATTTTATGTCATTTTACAAGATTAGAATTTAATTCATTTTATAAGATTAGAATTTATTTCATTAGTTTAAGTTTTGTTTAATTCTTTTTTTTTAAATTAAAATTTTTTTTAGAAAATGTTAGTTTAGGTATAGTTTAACCCATTTTCTTAATTCAAATTTTAGGAAAATGTTATAATAAAACTTTAGTATAATTCATTTTTTTTTTTTTTTTTAATTTAAGATTTTAGAGGAACTTATTTTCATAAGATTAGTTTAATTTTTTTTTTAATTTTAATTCAAGATTTTAGAAAAGATATAATCATAAGTAGTATTAAATTCTTTTTTCTAAGATTAAGAGTTTAATTCATATTTTAGATTAAGGGTTCAATCCATTTTTAATAAGATTATTAGTTTAAATTAAGATTTTAGGAATTTTAATCATAAATTAGATTTAAGGTAATTCTTTTTTTGAAACTATAGTGTAATTCAGTTTTTTTTAGAGAAAAAAAGTGTTAATAGGATTAGTTTAATATTTTGCTTAATTTAAAATCTTTAGAAAATATTTTTAAGGTTAGTTTAATATTTTCTTAAATTAAGACTTTTTTTAGAAAATATTAGTTTAGGTATAGTTTAATTCATTTTCTTAAATTCAAATTTTAGGAAAAATGTTATAATAAGACTATGGCTTAATTCAAATTTTAGGAAAGTGTTATAATAAACTTTAGTATATTTCATTTTTCTTTAAATTAAGACTTTAGGAAATTTTAATCATAAGTTAGGTTAATTCTTTTTCTTAAGTTAAAATATTAGCTTAATTGATATAATTATAAGTTTAGAATTAAATTCATTTTCTAAGATTAAGAGTTTAATTCATATTTTAGATCAAAGGTTTAATTCATTTATCATAAGACTATTATTTAGAAGCATTTATCATAAGACTATTATTTAGAAGCATTTATCATAAGATTATTATTTAGAAGCATTTATCATAAGAGTATTATTTAGTTTATAATCATAAGTTTAGAATTTAATTCATTTTCTAAGATTAAAAATTTATAAAAAAAATATTATTATTAGATTAAGGTTTAATTCACAAGATCATTAAAAATAATTCAATAAAAATAATCTTAAGCTAAGATTTAGAAAAAATATTATCTTGAGATTAGTATTTTTCATTTGTGTTAAGTTAAGTAAAATTTGTTTAATTCCTAGAATATGTGAAAAATATGTTTAAATTAAAAAAATATTGTTATCAACACCCCTGTTTCCAGGCCCATTAGAAAAACAAAACAAATAAATTCTTTCTCCACCTCCCCTCTCAAGGCTGCGAATTGGGCCTATTTCTTTTCCTATTAGTACCCCATTTCTGAGCCCAGTTTATGAAAAGAACTAGAAAAATAACTGAACACACCCTCCTGCATTATTTCTTTAGAATTTATTTTGTAGTCAATTATAGTTTAGAAATAATTTCATAAAAAATAATAAAAATAATTAGAAAATTCCCAAAAAAATTAAGTAGCCTAATAAGTCATTTTAGAAATTTGTGACATTTTTATTTTCTGGAATTTGTTTATTTTTGAATTAATTCTGAATTTTTCTATTAATTAGTTCTATTGAATTTCTATTATTTATGCTGGATTTTGTTTATTTTATTTAAGTAGTTTCCAACAACTTTTTTGAGCCATTCTTTTTTCTGTAATTAAAAGACTCATAATAGTTCTTAGGATATTTTTTATGGAATTTTTAGGAGCTTTTATCTTATGTTTTAGTGATATAATCCTTAGGAAATAGTAATTAATTCTTAGCTGGAAATAATTATTTGTTAGGCATAGAAAAAATAGAAATTTTTAGAATCCCTCTTAATACAATGTTTTAGATAGTGTTAGGATCCCATAGTTTAATTTTCACAATTTTTCTAGAAGTTTTAGTATTTTTTTTAGAATATTAGTTTAGGCTTAGTTAGGCATAATTCCCATTAGTTTAGGCTATTGGAAGAAAATAAAGTTCAATATAAAAATAATAGTGTAGTTTAAGTTTAGTCATAGAATTTAATATTAGATTTAAGTTTAGTTAAATTTGTTTTTTAGAATGAGTATTAGGATTAGCTTAGATTTAGAACTTAGGCTTAAAATTCATTTCCATGTAGAAGTAGAATAAATAAAATAGACTATTTTTTAGTCATGCCTTTAAATGCATTTTTAGAATCTTATTTTCTTATGTTTAACTTCATGTTTTTTTGCTTCATTTGATTTCTATAACTCTAATAGGGCTTCCCCATTTGTTCTTAGAATCAACTTAACTTCATTAAGAAGTAAGTTGAATTCTAGTAGTTTTTAAGTTTCCATTAGGAATAGAAAACCTCACTAACCATTAGGACTACCTTGTAAATAAATAAACAAAAATAGGATTGAGTCTTAGTCCCTTAGATTTTTCCTTTTATCAACTTGAGTCATTCTTTCTCCCTTCAAAAGAAAAGTAATAAAACACTTAATAAAAACCGAACAATCTTGTACGACACGAGACTTTGTTGCGGAGTGTTTATACGCGTCCTGTTTCGGGGCGAGGTGTAAATGCTTCCCGCGATGGATAGGTCTTAGTACAAGACCGTTCGCAAACAAATTCAAAACATTTCTCTTAAAAGCCAAAAACAAATAATAAACGACTATCCTGCGGGAACTTCTCTTCTCATCTCATTCACTCACAACGCGAACTCGCGACGACTTATCACACATGCAAGACGGTAAACGCACTCGTACCAGACGAGCCTGCAACACCTGAGCATAGACCTACGCAGTTCCAGCTGTAAAAAACACAAACAAATAGTTCCCGCCTAGGTTAGGCGAACTACGTCAACTCTGATCCTCATTATCCCGATGAGGTACGTAGGCAGCGGGGTAGGGCCCGTTCGAGCACATTCTTTATTTTCCCTACATTTCCCCTTTATTCTCATTATCTTTTCTTATCCCTTTGCTCATTTCCATTCCAGTTTCCAGTAGCAGTTTTATTCAGCAGCATTCATATTTTTCTCACCCTTTGAAACAAACAAACAAGCGTGGATCCCGTCGGGTACGACAGACGATCTGGGGTGCTAATACCTTCCCAGTTCGTAACCGACTCCCGAACTCAGATCTTTGGTTCGCAAGGCCTCGTCCTTTCCTTCTTCCTCAGGTTTGTGCAACATTACCTTTCCCGTTCCATTCGGGATAAAAATGTCTGGCTGGCGACTCTAACCTTTCCGCGCCACTTTCGCATTTGTACTAGGATGAAAATCCCGGGAGCGACACTTATCACATCCAAGGTAATGACTACCTATTCCTTAATAATAGGGATAGTCTTACCATTGAAAGAACATACGAGAACACGAAAGACTTAATCTAGGGTAGGTACCTCGTAGTTACTTGCTCACTCTTCAAAAATACTTTTCACACCTCACAATATTTTCAAAACATTTTCAAACAAGGCTTTGTATACATCCATACGAGGATCATTACAAAGTACTTAGAAAATTTCTAATCACACACTACACTTTCCAAAAACAATTAAAGTGAGCTAAGTAACTAAGAGCCCATGGATAACCATGGATATAAAGGGTGCTAACACCTTCCCTTTATATAACCTACCCCCCGAACCCAAGTCTTTTCAAAAAACGGTCTTTCCTGTTCTTTTATGTCCTTTCCACTTGGATAAAATAAAAGTCGGTGGCGACTTTTGCTATCCGCAACATTTATAGAAAGTCAGTTCTCCCACCGTGTTACAGTCTCTCACATTTTGTATGATGGAAAATAGGAAGATAAAACCCTAATTCAAAAGTGAGAGAGGTTATTTGATATTCTTGTATACTTGTAATCTTGTTTCAAGAGAAAGGAAAGAATAATAGTTTATAACCAATCCTTTTATATGTGGTTATCCTAAACCCTAACCCCTGTGGGTTTCTTGACTGATCAAGGAACCAATTATACTTTATTTCTAAGGTATCCAATTCACAATAATAGTTAAATATTGATATGCCCTAAATGATGAAAGAGTGTGATAATAACTCTATAAATAAATATGAACTTGTGGGCAAGAAATATTCCTTATTAATATCGCCTCAAATTGATGCGTCTAGTTAAGGAACATTAATTTGTTAACGAGAATCTGAAGAGACATGGACGAGGAACCACGTTCATAAAAATATCTGCAACCTAAAATTAAGTACTAACATGAGGAAGTGATATTAGCTGATCATTATAGGCATCATGTATTGATTGACAATCGAATTTGATATGTTTGGTGCGTTCATGAAAAACTGGATTTGCAATGATTTGAATGACACTTGTATTGACAACATGAATTTATCACATGAATACGCATCATCGGCATTAATGCATTCCTCCCACAAAAGTATTAAATATTCATTCAATGGCGTTAAATAAACATCTATGTCATTTCCTGGTTGTTTTGGACCCGAAATCATCATCGATAACATCATATATTTGAGCTTCATGCACTACCATGAAGATAAGTTGAAAATTATGAGAATAAAAAACCACAATATATGGTTAGTACTCAAATTAACAAAAGCGTTCATTCATTCGGTGGTAAGTCCAAGTCTAAGTTTCCTAGGTTCAAGGGCAAAATCTAGAAACAAGGAATCAATTTTCTTCCATTCCAATGAATAAGCTACAAGGAAAAATGTTCCATCACACACTATATCATCTACATTCCATCTAGTATTCTTTGCGTCATTTACAATAGCAAAAAATCTCTTGAACCTTTGAATTATCGGTAGGTTCCACATCACCTTTGAAGAAACACCATTTCTAGTTACGTCGTCATCATTTTTAACATTGTTTTCCTTCTGCTTGTATCGTGACTCCCCACATCTCAAGCAATTCTTAAAGATTTCATACTTTTTTCTATATAATATGAAATCATTAAGACATGCATGTATTTTGACATAGTTCAAACCTATTGGATACAATATCTTTTTGGCCTCATAACTACGGTTCGAGAACGTGTAACCTTCTAGAAGTATTTCTCTTAGCAATTCAAGCAATTCAATGAAAATTCAATCTATCTATCCACCTCTTACCTTAAGATTAAATATTATTAACACAACTGAGAATCTTGTAAAAATAATTCTTCCCAGATACAACAACTCTTCCATGTATCTTTGCAAAGTATCTACTACATTAGCTTTCTTGAAAGCTTCTACTCAAATATCATAAATCATGTCTTCTAGAGTATCATTCATAAGTTTATCATTATTTTCAACTGTATGTGATAAAGGTGTTTTTTTGTCACTTCACAATGCCGTACGCATTTCGTATAATTTTGAATAATTTCATTACAACCTAAATGATTGAATATAACAACACTTTGATGTTTTTGCGTATTTTTGAAAAATTTACAAGGACACAAAAAATAGCATTATCTTTAGGAAGATTTTTTCCGCGAATTTAAGAATTGAATCACTTCATTCTCATACTCTTTATTTAATCTATCGGTTTTCATCCAACTACGATCCATATATAATCACATACAACTTCTGGAAAAAAAATGGTACACAACCAACAAAAATGAACCGTATAAGTCTCAAAAACAATAATAACAACAACATTAATGAGGCAACATCATCAACGATGGCCACAATACCAACAACAACGACAACAACACCAATACCACCAATAACAACAACAAAAGGTAATGGAAAATCCGTGCATACCAAAAATGTGATTAAAGACTCTAAGAAAAGTGTTGGTTTGAGGTTTGAGCTTCCTTCCTCCTTGAAGAATAATGGTGTTTCAGTTTTGTTCAATGAAGAATAATAGTATTTTAGTATCGTTTGCTAGCTAGGTCGCAAAAAGTGAATGAGACTTAACATTAAATCTAAAGGAATAAAAATGGTTAAGAGAGTTTTTATCTTGGTTTTATTAAAAATATGAAGGAACATATCTGACGTGAAAACTATAAAAAAATAAAGGCGCCTTTTTAGTTCTGAATAAAACATAAAATTGCAAGCACAAGGAATCGAAGCTCAAACCTAGCCAACTTTTTATGTCGGTTTTTGGTAAAACCGAGGTAAAAGATTAAGTTTTAAGAAATAAATTAATAATAGGCGCGTTTCAGGTCTTTTGACCTCGGTTTTTCAATAGCCGAGATGAAAGCTTCGTTATGAAATGTATTATTTGTAGTTGTGAAAGTATTAGATGATGCAGCGGAAAAGCAATAAAAAAGACAATCAATTGTTTACCCAATTCAGTGAAACTACACATACGTCTGGGGGGATGAGTCCACAACCCAAGAAAGAAAATTCACTATTAGTATTTTAATATAATTAAACTTATAAGCAATAACAAACCCTATATTATTCAATGCATCTTCCTAATACTACCCAACAAATTTCTATTTAGAGAATCCCCATTAACATGAACACCTACTCACTTTCTTCTCTATTACACAACCCGTGATGGGGGAAAACAACCACTAAGCCCTAGTGATCAACTTTAATCATAACAAGATAAAAGATGTTTAATATTACAATTCAATTAGACAAGCCTTCTATGACAAGTTACTGAAACATAGAGGTGTACATAACAATGTTGAATTTACGACTCAAGTAGACAAACTTTTTATGCCAAGTTATTGAAACATAGAAGTGTAAATAAAAACTCTACACTAATCATATTAGGGCATTAACGTGGAATATACGATCCAAAACTTAGCACTCTAAGATCTTCAATGGCTATGCTTGCTTTTCAATATAAGTTTGAGCTTCTTATATAGAAAAATAACTCTGGGCTTTTTCTTTGTGGATTTGTAGTTATTTTTTGTTCAAAATAACTATATATTTGTTGGATATTTGATTTGATCCTTGAATATCTCCAACAAAAATATATGATTTGATTCGTTAAAATTCAAATATCTTTTATGTTTGATTTGATCTTTATAGATGTCCAACAAATCATATAATCACATTGATAAACTAATAACAATGAAACATAATTAAATCTTCTCAAAAGATTTTGTTAAAATGCAACAATCTGGCACCGGTTGCACAAGGCCCATATGTCATACCAATATACCGAAGCATCGCGCCTAGCATGTGTCCCTTTTTCAGTTCCATACAACTCTAGTAAGCTCGACCAATCTTGAACACTTGGACACTTCTCCAATGTGTTATTTTGCTAACTGCAATTAATCCAAAAGACCAATCCACTAGGAACAACATGAATGCAACAACTAATCACAAGAAATGATGTAGGATGGTTACCCGCGTACAGATACGAAACTCATTGGCCAATCTCTTTAGAAGGAGTTTGCTTAATAACCGCTAGGAGTTACGACTTCTCCTAAGAAGGAGTCGATTAAGAAACTGCAAGGAGTTATCTAGGATGATGCAAGTTTTTTACACAGGGCCTAAAGTTACCCAATGAAAATAATAGGTTACCCATATTCGGTTGATATCTCTGATAATTCTTCACTAAAAAGTATCCATACCTCTAATGAAATAATTTAAGCGGGAGTTAAGCCACTTTCTTTTTATTTTTTATTTATTAAATTTTTTCGTATATTTATTTAGTTTTATTTTACTAAAATATTTATGTTAAACAAACTAAAATTAGTTTTGTAAAAGAAGAAAATGTTATTGCATAGAGACACACATGCATAATAAACAAAATAAAAAATATTATATTTTTATTTGAAGAAAAATTGAATTTATCAAAACCAATAATGTTAAAATAAAATTCTAAATTAATAAATAAATTAAATGTTCATTATATAGGATCAAAATATATATCATTGTTTGTTCACATATTTATTTTATATAAAAAATCAATTTAAGAAAAAACTATTGAGAATAAATCTTGTGAATAGTGTGCATTAAATATTATTAAGAAGAATTTTAGAGTACATATTCATTTATTACACTAAGTTTCATCCGCAGTAGAATTAATTATATTAATTATTAATTTTTTTTGTGCTCTTAATGTATTTTAAAAGATAAATAGATAGTTAAAAATATTTTTTTTAAATAATCAAAATTTTAAAAAAAAATTCAAATAATCAACATTTCAAATTATTTATCAAAATAACCATGTTTAAAAAAAATGTCACTTAAAGGATGTGTCTCTGTCTGTGACGCATGTACGGTAAATTAATCTTAAGTGTCATTGTCTCTGACTCATACACTAGTGTCATGTCAATAGCTATAGCTATGGCGCATGCATGCTGGCATTAAGAGCACGCACCATCCCTATTGGCTCCTACGTGTATTTAATTTTTTTACCAAACCCAACAACATTGTCAATCCACCCAAACTCAACAACCAACCCCACAACATTATCATACCACATACATCCAACAACGAACAAAACACTATTACGAAGCCACATAAACCCAAACCCGCAACCAATTCATATCACCCACCAACCCAAACACAAAATCAAGAGCATTACACATACCACCAACAACCATATATTACCACCACATCTTACCATAACATCACTGATGCATATGTTACCACCACATTCTACCATAACACCCAACCAATGTACACCTAAACATCACACAACCAAAGTATCTAAACATCACACTGCCAAAGCTCCCAACCAATATATGACATTCAAATACCACAAGAACCATTGATTCATTTCCAAAACGAATCAATGTCCTAATTCAACCAACCAACTCGCCCATATATAATCCAACCAACACGATCCAAATTCGACAACATGGACACTTAACTTGATTGCGGTAACACGAGCTATTGGGGTGATATGACCGACAATTTGTTAGATAACACTAATATTTTAGGAACCTCACACCAAGCACCTCTGACTCAGGCGAATACTAGGAGATCCCAAACACCTCAGAGAAATCGTGGGAGGCCTCAAAGGCTAACACATGTGACAGTGTGGAACATGTATACGTTATGATCGAGTAAATCATTAAAATTTTCTCCAATCGATTGTTGTGTAATTCTATAGAATATTATTATAATTTTTTTATTGAACACTTTATTATTATTTTATTGTTAATATAATTTAAAAATTAATCAAATACACCTAGGAGACAAGAGGAAAGACACATGCTCTTGATGCCATCATGTATGCGATGAATTTATTTTGTTCGAAATTAATCACATGCAGTGACACGTCCTCTATGTGATGAATTTATTTTGTTTGAAACATAGTTGGTTTGATAAATAATTTGAAATGTTTTTTTTTTATAAATTTGATAAATAATTTGAATTTTTTTTTTTTGTAAAATTGATTATTTAAAAAAAAATGTGAAAAAAGATTTTCTTTTTGACACAAGAAAAGGAGAAAAAAAAACATATAAAGTTAAAGTTACAAATACATGAAGTTTGAAAGGTACACAATCCCTCATGTCTCATCAATAATCTCAAATGCCTAGTCAAAAAAAAAAAAATCTAGAAAGGCAATGCCAAATCATTTTAAAACCATCATCTACTACTTAAGTTCCACTCTATAGTAGCTGTCAAAAGAAATCATAACAAGAATAAGAATCATGATGTATACATTAGTATGTTGTAGTTGCTTATACTTGTAGGCAATTTTATCCACTTTACAATGTTACTTTCCCAACCTAGAAAAGGAATACAACAAAACATAAGAGTTGGAATCAAGGTTACTTAAAGGCTAAATAATCCATGCCTTTGGATTTCCATAGGAGTAAATAATCTTTCCTCAAATTGTACAATACTATGAAGTAATGTATTGCCAAAGTTATCATTATTGTATGTGACAACTATAACCCTACAAAAGATATTTGATTTGTATAGCAAGAGTTCATTTTGGTTCCAAAATAATGAAGCAAAAAGAATATTCCATTTTTTTTTCTTTCTAATTGTATTGAACAATGATTTAATTGATATGCCCCAGTAAATATAAATATATTCTTTTTGTTATACATTTATTTTTATGAATTTTAAAATAGTTAATTTTCCTTTTTAAAATTTTTTTTTACAAAAAATTAAATAAACTAGATTTTGTGTTATAAGAGTCAGAATACACCTCAAGACTTAACAAATATTTAAAGTTTCAAAAAATATTTATAAATTATCCACTAAAATAATTTTACATTACTTTTTTTAAGTGTTAATAAGTTTTGAATCTACGTCGAGTATGAATTAATTATTTATTAATTGAACCAAATTTAATTTGATAAATCAATATTTTTTAATGATACTACCTCCTTTTTCTATTGTATGTTATTTTGAGAAAAATATCTATACTAAACATGAATTATTTTATAATGCTAAATTATTAACACTATTTTTTTTTTTTATTATATCTTTAAAATTTTATTATTATTTTTTCTTTCAATTCTTTTTAGTTATCCCCTCTTATCATAGTATTGTAAAAATTTCAATTTTTTCATGTAATAATTATTATATTTCTTAATAACCGTAAAATAACTTAAACAACTTAATTATAATAAAAACGGAGGAGGTATAATATATATTATAATTTTTTAAAATATAATTTTTTTACTAAAAATAAAAATGTATAAAATTAAACTCAAAAAATATATAGGTTTGTGGATAATTTTTTTTTTTTTACTGAAGTTGGAGTAAACACCAAAGTTTATATTCTTTTGTGTGAGTAAACTCCAAAGTTTAATATACATTCCTTCACTTAAACTTTTCTTTTTCCCATAATAAAAAATTAAAGTATTTTTGTTTTGTTTTTATTGTGAGTTGAGAAGTATAGCAACTAGCAATAATGTGGTAATGAAGGTCCACTCCACCACAAAGTTGAACTGGCAGAGTAAGGTGGCTTTCATTAATTCATGACACTTTTCCTAAAGAATCATACAACACTTTTTCCAACTAAGTGTCCATAAGTTCCCTACCTCAAGGATATGGTGTGTAGCAAATCATACCTGTAACTTCATTTGATCAGTTATATTCAAAGTAGGGTCACTCATGCCATTTTCATATTTGTATATTATTGATTATTTAATGGATTAAATTTATAAATATCTCAATTTTTATTTTTAATTCCTATTATAAAAATATAATATTTTAATTTTTACAAAATTATTATGTATGTAGTTTTAATCTCTTATATTAAATCAATGTGTATTTTTAAATGATTATTTTACAGATATTTTTAGAATGTTATAAAAAATTTCAAAAAAAAAATTCAATTTGTTTTCTAAGTCGAGGTTTTCATTACTTTTATTATTATATTTTGAAATTTAAAAAATTCATATTTAATTCTTCTCATTTTAAAAAATTATAAAATTTAGTAAATAAATATTTTATAGTATTCTAAACATGGATGAAAAAGTTTATTCAAAAATTTAAAAGTTTAAGGATAATTAAACAGTTTTCAAAATTTTAGAGAACAACAGAGATTAAAGTTGCATGTATATAAAATTTTTAGGGATTAAATTATTTTTTTAATAGAGACTGAAAATGAGTTATAGGGACCAAAAATATATTTAATTCTTATCTAATTAAATTATTATTTTTCAATATTAAAACTATCTAAGATGTTAGTAGTGTTAGTGTAAGAACAGTTTTACTTATGAAGCAAGAATATAATTATTCATGTTATATGAGAAGTTTAGGACATGTTAAGATGATCATTTTTGTTATTAGGTACAATTAGTAACCAACATACACCGTTTTCAAAGAGAATTTAACGTGTCATTCCTAAATTATATCTGACATCCTAAAATTTCATAATTCTAAAATTTAAAGTGAAAATTTTAAAATTAGTGGGACTCTATCGAAAATTTTAAAATTTTTGATAATAATTTTTTTTTTAAAATTTCAACATTTTTTACACTATCACCAATTTTAAAATTTGTGGTACAATATTAGAAATTTCGAAATTTCCAATACAGTAGCATCAATTTTGAAATTAATGATAGTATAAAAAAATCTTTTTTTTTTTGAAAATTTCAAAAATTTTGATAAAAAAAATGAAATTTCCGGTATTTTTTTCGAAAATTTCTGATATATATATATATATATATATATATATATATATATCACGAAATTCTCGATATATCCCTATAAAATTCATAATTTTCAAAAGATTTTGAAGAGAAAAATTGAAGTGTTACCATATTTAAGAGGTGTATATATAAGTAAGGGGGTGGTAAATTAATTCCTGGATATCAACCATATAAGGTTTGTTTGGCTTTCTCTATCAGATTTCATCTTTCATCCATAAATAGCCCAAATAACATCAATTCAGATCATACATTAGGTGTTGATAGAAAAATACACAACAACACTTTGGGTTTGATTGGATTTCCATTTCATCCAATTGACTGTCCGTTTTGTCTGTTTTCCAAGTTATTTGTTATTTTTTAGTCTTCTTGTCGCTTATGTAAACTTCATTCCTTGGGTGTGTCTTTCAGTGTGTTTGATAGTAAGAAAGAAAAATTGTTGAGAGAAAAATAAATAAGAAATACTAGGAGGACAAAAGTAAATAATAAATATAATAACTTGATGAACCACAAGGTTTTGCAGTCAAAAATACTGGAAATTGTGAACTCTCCAGTTCTGGTAGCTCCCCAAATTGACATATTATTTAGTGTTAAAAGATAATAGACATGTTCGAATTTTGTTAGCGCAACTCGGTCAATGATGTTTATCTCTATTTCTGTGATTATATAATAAATATATTTTTTTATTTGCGTCTCATGAATTATTAGGATTTCAGTATTACAAGTCATATATAATATTATGGTTCAATTTACCTAAACTTTAATCCTTAATTATCATCAACAAATAATTATGTCTATCCATAATTATCTCAACAATATGAGATATATTTAACAGTCCATAATAATCTCAATAATATAAATCATACTCAACAATCTCCACCTTAGCGAATATCAAACTCTTGTGAAAACTTCTTGTATGGCGATTCATTGTGACAACTAGGGAGGTACATATTCTGCTTAACATTGAAAAACATGCAAAAAGTTTAAGCAATGTCTGAACTTGTCATATGTCTGATTTTTATTCAAGGACTCCATCTTATCCACCATTATACCAATCCACTTATCTTTCTCTTGGCTATCTATAACCTCTCGAAAAATAGAAGGGTCTCAAGAGCTAGTAAGAAATGCATAGGTTGCCAAGTCTTCATACTCATATCTTTTTTGTGGCTTGGTTGAACATTTCTCTTTGCCATGTATAAGAATATAATCGTGTACTCCACCTAAAACATCACACCCAAGGTCAATTTCAGTAATAAAGTTGATTCCTTTTGTTGTTAAGGGACTACATGTATATTATTCACTTGCGGCAGATCAACATCCACCTTAATCACTTCTTTGTAAAAAAGTTTCTTCTTTAGATGCTGATATATCTATTACAAGTGACTACTTCAATAATAATTGGTCATAAAAAATAACATATATGTTTATTAACATCATCTTTTTAATCGGATCCCATAACTTGAACTCATCCACACATTTTGTGTAATCGACGAAGACATTTTTCTTCGCCTTTGGATCATATTTGGATTGATTTTCACTGGGTATATGTGTAGCACTCCACTTTCCCATTTAAAAAAATACATAATAATACGAAAATAATCAGAGTTTTACACCAAAAGTAGGATGCCACATGTCACACCCTAAATTTTACCCCTAAGTTTCATTCACGCATTTGTCTCATCATTAGTGTACCTTTGTGCATACTAGTTATTTTGGATTTGCAACAAGTTTTTTAAGTGGTCTCATGAATCGTGAGATTCGAGTTTCCTCTTTTCGGGTGTTGTTAGTCTAATCGTCAAATTTTCACTTCAAGCTCTTAATTCAAATTGTCAAATAATTTTCCAATTTTATTTTAAATTCCATTTTAAATTTTCAAGTTTATATTCCAATTTTGTTTAAATTTTTATTTCAAGTTTCTATTCTAAATCTTTTCAAATTGCAAGTTCAATTTCATTCCATTTTGTCTTTCAATTCCATCTCCAAGGTTCATTTTCAACATTATAAATTCTTTTTTCTATTCCAAAGCCCATTCCAAGTTCAATTTCAAATTTTTAATTTACATTCAAGTTTCTAACTCTCAATCATTATTCAAATTTCTTTCCAAAGTTTAATTAAGTTCCAAAATTCATTTCCGTTTCCATTTTTATTTTTCAAGTTTATTTCTAAGTCATTTTCAAATTCAAATTCATTTCACATTTACATTTTTAATTTCCAAGTTTATTTCTAATTTCAAGTTTTTTTTCTAAGTCATTTTCAAGTTCCAATTCAATTTCCAAGTTCATTTTTAATTTAAAGTTCAATGTTTTTTCATGTTCAATTTCAATCTTCCATTCATATTTATCCATTGTTAAAATTCATTTCCATGTTGGTGGTCACCAAATTTCACTCACTTTCATATTAATTCCCATACATAATCACATTTTACTTAATTCTTTAAGTTTCTAATAATTGTTCAAACATTATGTATGCTAAAAAAATCAAGAAGTTGCAAATTCAACAAAAAATTTCATAAGTGTTCAACAATTTCACAAACAACAAATACAAGTTTTTGGTCCATTTTTTACACCAGTAATTTCATGTGGATCAGTACAGCAAGAAAACCAGTGGGGACCATTTCCTCACTAACAGACAAGTTTTTTTTCAAGACAAAAATGCATACTCAACAGAGCTATTCAGAGTTGTGTTTTCGCAGACCCTCCCTCCACCACTATCCCACTACAACAACACTGCAGAAATTGTCCCCTTGGCTGAGACCCTTCATCCACAAGTTTCAGGACAAATTTTCAAAATTAAACCCTAATTCCTCTTCCTATTTAAACTACTGTTCATGATCAGTTTAAGGGAGGCGGCATCACAAAAATTCAACAGACCAAAATTCCAAACCTTTCATCAAAATCTAAAAAAAATCACAACAAGATAGCAGCCCCCATCACTTATCAGAATAACAGTCACAAGGATAACAATAAGAACCCTAGAACAACCTTAGTAACCACAAATTTCATGAAAAAAACCTTACACATCAACTATTCACAAAGTAGAAGCAATAACAAGAACTAGTCGCAACGCCATCCATCGACCATCACAAGACTTCCAAAACCGCTGCTCACCACCATCATAAGACCGAAGCTGTAAATCGCAAAAAGCAAAACAAACAACAGAGCGAAGCAGAGAGAGGGCGTTGAGTGTGTGTTAACAGAGACAGAAGTTGAGTCGCAGACGGAGGGGAGAGTGAAGAACAAACTGTTTCGCAGAGATCTCGTTTGAAGGAAGGAGAAAGAAGGATACGTGTGTTTGGGTAAAGGTCTGAGTTTTATCTTCACCTTTTAATCTCTTTTATTTGTATTATAAAAAATAGGTTTAAATTTAATGTGATTTATTTTATTTTTCTTTCCTTGCTGATCCTTTTTTAATAAAATATTTGATTTGTTTTATTATTATTGATTAGCATTAACCAAGGATTTTAATTCATTTCATTGTCCAATATTCTAACTAGTAGTCAGCATTAATTGAGGTGCAATTTTTTTGGTTTACCGAACTTCTTCTTTAGATAATTAGATTTATTTCCATAGTTTGTTTTTTTTTCTTTTTCAAATGAAACCTCATGACCCATCACTTTTAATTGTTATTATTAGTTAGTTCTTTTTTTAATTTTTTAGTTTGTATATTAGTTTTTTTTAAAAATTTAGTTTTAGGATTTTAATTAGGTTTAGTTTTAATCTTATTTAGTTTTAGGATTTTGTTTAGTTATATTTATTTATTTAGTTAGTTAATTAGGATTTATTAATATAATATAAAGTATTGTTAGTGTTATATCAGTTTTTTTTTTGAATATTTTTTTATAAAGTTTTTATAATAGGTTTTATTTGGATGGTCTGAGATAGATATATATATCATTAATATTAAAATTAAAAAGAACTAGAAAATACGTATTCATATTAAAATTAAAAAGAACTAGAAAATACGTATTCTTAGTTTAACTTAATTTTTTTTAAAAATTATTATTCATTTAGTTATTTAGTTTTAGGTTTATGATTAGTTTATTTTTAATGTTTAGGTTATTTAGTTAGTTAAGTATTTTTTGTTAGGATCATTTAGTTAATATATATATAGTATTGTTAGTAATGACATTGTTTATTTATATAAAAAAAATAACTCAGAAAAAGATTTTCGTTTTATTGTTATTAGATTTTATTTTTATTATTTAATTTGTTAGTTATTTGTTAAAATATTAAAAAAAAATCTAAAAAATATTCTTTGTTTAGTTTCAATTTTTTTATTATTAACTGTTTTTTTAGTTTAAATTTTTTTTAGATATTAAAAAACCCAAAAAATGTTAGATAGATGTTTATCTTTTATGCTTTATTTTAGTTTTTGATTCGATGTTGATTTTGTTGGGTCCTTTAAGCTTTGTCATTGACGCGTTATCCTCGACCTATCTTAGACGATCTCACATTACTTTATTGCGTATAGATTTGCTCGATTTTACTCATTTACGATACTTTCGACCAATTCCAAAAGGGAAATAACTCCTGCAGTTGACTCAATGTCATAGGAAGTTTAGTCATCCCTAATTCCTTTTCGACCTTAGCCATTAGGACTTTTTATTTTATAATTTTTTGTGACTTTGCTAAAGTCACGTGAGTGTTTGCCATAACACTTACCTTCCCCCGCGAACCTTGAGCGTAACCAAGTGTTCGTTAATCCTTAGGAGAACTACGAGTGCTCTGATTCTATACCCGATACGTAGGCATCGATTCGATGTTGTGCAAGCACAATTAGAAATAAAACCTTAGGTTCCCTTAGTTTTAGCAAGCAATAAATAACAATAACACAAATATTAATAAGAGGTTCCCGTAGGATACTGCGGATGCTTAGGATGCTAACACCTTCCCTAGGTATAATCAACCCCCGAACCTAGTTTCTCCTCATTTAGGGTTTTTACGATCTTTTTCCCTTTTCCCTTTGGATTAAATTAAAGTCGGTGGTGAACATAAAAGTTTTGCGATTCAAGCTTAATCAATAGCTTGGTATCCGATTCTCACCGCAACACCACATCATCAAAAACCAACCAATAAAACTCCTCTTCATTAATGAAACAAAACATCAGAAATAAACTTTTAATTCAAATCAAGGTAATTCGTCAACAACATCAAACCCACATAAACCGTGGTCCACCATATTTTCCAAAAATATAACGATACGTAACAAAAATCAATAAAGAATAACAATTGAATAATTTCCCCAAAATCCAGTGTGACGTATTAGAGCGACTCCTAAGACTCGATCAAGCAACACACACTCCATGCACACTCAAGTACCTGGATTATTTGTACTTCCAAAGAAGCACAAATGCAATAAAACAAAAGGGTGAGAACTACATTCAATAATTAATGGTGTATCATACAAGTTAAGAGTAGTAAACACACAATCTCACATAATCACCAAACATATAATAATGCAATGTGACTCAACAACTGACACAATGCATGTGGTACCAAATACACCATGGTTCATTCAATCGAACCTGATTCATAATAGAATCTGGATAAATCACATGCACCCTACTTGGCAATGATTTATCTCCACCACGAATCACATATACTCCTACTGAGCAATGATTCATCTTCACCAGACACACCATAAATGCATGAAAATAATATACATACCTATCACGTATAATAGCAATTATACATCTTCATAATCCTCCTGATTACATATTAGATACATATTCACCGTAATACACACCAGTATTACTACACCTGTCCAAATCATTCATCAACACACACACAACAACAAGAAATACCTCACACGACGTTAATTAGATAATTATCTAATTAATCCACCTAAATTCCATTTTTAATTATTTTCACCACCATTCCTAGTTTCAACAAGTTTTGACATCTATCCTAACCCCTCATACCAAAATAAATTGCATCGAATGCGAAATCGGGAAAGAAATCGCGAAAACAACATTTTTTTGCCCCTCTGTTGGTCATACGCGTATTGGCTATGGCCATACGCATATTTCCCAGCTCTCCCACACATCCTGCTACATGTTCCATGCATAACGCACATCATATAGCAGGGTCATACACGTAAGGCCTGACTATTACGTGTAAGAGTAGAGACCAATTTTTCAGTCAAAAACTATTTTTCAGATCCCTTACGCGTACTGTCACACTGTTATGCGTATTGCTACAAAACTTTCCAAGTGTTACGTGTATTTCCTATGTATTGCGCGTAATGGCTTGATGGCATGCCATGCCTTACGCGTAATACATCACTGTTACGCGTATCAATAGAGGCTGTGTCAAATCCTGAGTTTTCTACCCCTGTCTGAATTCTGTCATTTTGATTTCTTCTCTACACTCCATATCAGTTCCTAAAAGTGTTTCTACATCCGGTTTAGGCCTATAATTTCCTATTACTTCTTTCACCTATCATTACTAATCAATTGGGTATTTCCTCGATCTAATTCGTCATCTCAACCTACAACAAAACTAGATATGCAAACACCAATATGCATATGACAGAAATAACATCAATCTATCATACAATTCATGACAACAACAATTTGATTCACACAATTTCACCATAAATTCATGACAATAACACCCTGGTGATAACCGGTTACCACGTGCAAATTTGCCAAAAAAAATTAAATTTTTAGCATAGAGGGATTTTTCACACTTTTCACTTCAATTTTACACTTCATTTTATCTTGGACCAAGGGAATATTCTAGAGTAATCCACCACTTTCTAAGGGAAGGTTCTAGAAGCTTCTATTAACCAACTCGCTAACCATATTTCCAAACCTCACTCCTAAGCTATTCTCCTAACCTCACTCCTAACCCAAACCACACTCCAATCCTAAGAGGTATATAAACATTTTTGCTCCAAACCTCATGGAAATACTTCATTTTTTCACAATTTCTTTCATCACTCTCCATTTTCTCTCACTTTTTCTTCTCATTTTTCAAAACCTCACACAAAGCTTCATCTTCCAAAATTCTTCAAGTTTTGCATTGAAACTTGTTGAATTTGAAGATAAACCTCCATCATTGCATTGATTTCATGGATTATTGAAGAATTTGCTACTGTTTTGGGGTTGAATTTGCATATTGGAAGTGATTCTTGGAAGGGTTCATCAAGGTTTTCACCAAATCGCATTTATTCTGCGTAATCTTACGGAAGAGCCTCGGATCTCCAGATTTCTCTTTAATAGCGTATTAATTTATCTTTGCAACAACTACCAAAGAAAATCTCAGCTTTGTAGGTTGGTGAAATCCATAATCACTTCTATTTTAAGTTATTTCGCATTCTCTCCACACGTGTGTTCATCGCATTTTGTTGATATTTGATTCGTTAATTAATTGGATCATTAGGCTTTAGGATCTTGAGTTATTTGTGGTTCCAATTGGTGTTGAATGGATGCATTTGGGTGTAAATTTCATGCACAATTGATAGGCATTGCATTAGGGACTTATTTGAATAAGCTGCTGTTGAATTTGCCCTTAAAATCCAGAATTTTTGCTTCTAGTCGCAGAGTTAGCAGTTAACACCCAGGCGTTAACCGGTTACTCAGGTAATTTTGCGTAAAAACTGGTTTTGGAACTAAGTAACCGGTTAACACCTAGGCGTTAACCGGTTACCACTGAACCAATAGTGAAAAATACTTAATTTTTCATGTGTATTTTCCATCCTTTCCATATCTAATCACCATGGATCATTAGGATAAGATTTTTGGGAATTTTTAGGAGTTGTTTTAGTGCAGGTTCATGTATCTTTGACTTCTTTCGACACGCGTGTTGCTCGTTCTTGATTTTGGCATAATTATGTATTAGTGCTCATGGTGTTCTGAGTGTTGTCCTCATGTTTGAACATCATTGTTGGCCTGATAATAATCGATTGAAGTACTATTTTGTGTTGCTTTCATGTTCTACGCACTTTCGGACACTCATGTGCATAATTGAGTAGGGTGTATATTGCTTGATAAATGTGCATAATCCATGTATGCATGCACATATTCTTGATGCATGATTTTTCTTTATATGTGCATCTTGGTGTTAATGGTTGCATTAGCTAGGATGTATTGTGATACGTGTTCACATTTTATGATTTCTTGATTGCATTAAGTGTTCATCTCTTGAAAGAGCACATTATGTTTTTGTGAAAATCCATGGATACAAAGTGGTTAAGGTGTTATAATTCATACATGTCCATGTTCATATTAATCATGATGCATTCTTTGATGTTGTTATTTGGTACATATCCATGTCTGGCTATACATGCATTTACATGTTAAATGATCCAATTCTGCCATATTTCACTACTGCCTTTCTGAATGATAGTTGTTAAATGTATGTTGTCATGCTTTGTTTTGGCACTTTTAACACTTGCCACCTTGTTGTTGGGTAGTTTTAATAAGTTGTTTGGATTCCATTTGCATGAGATATTTGTTTGTATGCTGAAGCGCTATTGTAGCTGCTGACTTGTTTGGTTTGTGCTATGTTTGACTTGTGTTTGCATATTCATTTAGGGGCTTTAGTATATGTCATTTTGTAAGATAATTAACATCATTTTAGGAATACTTTAGGACCTTTAGATGTGCAATAGGATTCATGTTAGGTTGAATTTAACTTTAAAGTAGCATAGTTTAACATCATAGTTAGAGTATGAATTGTGCTAATCCCATTCCTCTAAGTCTTTTACCTTAGTTAATGTACCTCAAGTGTATGTAATGCTTAGGTTTAAGTTCACTTTAGTTTGAAAATATCTCCTCAGTACTACTAATGTGGTTGATGTTCGCAAATATCTCCTTAGTACTACTAATGCAAGGTACACCATAAGGAGGAATTCCACCAAGGGGCTTACTTCATTTTATTTTCTTAACACTTATCTACTCAAAACGTTTTTGCTCATTAATCACAGGTGCTTTCGCAACTTACATAGGCACGCTTAAGTTGTGCTACAGATCTTTATCCGTGTGGTAGGGTTCCTTATTTCTTTTTAAAAATCTTTTAACTAACATGAGAAGTATGACTAGATATGCCATGAGAAGTAGGATTGTATGGAAAGCCCTCAAGTGAGGCTTTTTGTGTGTTTGTTTAATATTGTGCCTAAAGAAATTTGAGAGGCATCCCACTCCCCTTTTCCCCATAAGACCTCATGAAAGGAAATTGACAGAAGGTAGGGTTCGTAACCGACCCCGTTAGTCCAGTGAGTCATTCATTAGCTCGCACTAAGTGTTGACGCTTTTGGATACGTTCTGCTCGTGTCCGGTCAGTTAAAGTGGAAGGAAGGTCAGCCATGGACCCCCACTCATTGTCATTAGCTTGCACCGGGCAGGTGTTTGATGCTTATATGGTTTCATCTACATCCCACTTATTTTTTTCTGCATTTGCTGTGATATTTCATTATCATTGCCTTGTTTGTTATTAGTTTAGCTTTCTTCTCTTCTTAGGACACCCATTCTAAATTCCCTAAGTTCGATGGGTTAGAAACTATAATGTAGGACTAACCAGTATTTGCTAGATCTAGGTAGTTTTTCCCCTTAAATCCTTGACTATAGGATCAAATTTTCATGTTAACGTAGGAATTCAGTTTAGTTCCCCCTAGTTTTTTTTCTTTTACCATTGAGTCTCTCTTCTCCCTTCAAAGAAAACCAAAAACATTTAATAACAAGAGTGTGCATAGTACACCCTGAGCCTTAAGCTATACGGAAAATGATTAGTAGAGGTCTCCTTCGCTCTTCTAGAGTGCTTTGCAAATGCTCCATTGGGAGCGACCTTGTAAAGTATTCACTCATATATCATAGTCTTTAGCATTGTGCATACGATAAACAAAACAAATCAAAAAACTTCTTCTAAAAGAAAACAAACAAACATGTTTTCTCTCTTCTCATCTTATGCTCCTTTGCGGACGCTCTGACTTGTCACTTCAGTTCAATAGCAAGACGATAACACCCAATCGATTCAGTGAGCGGCAACACCTAAGTTAGAACTTTGGAAATGTCAACATAAAAAACACAAAAAAAAACAAATTGCAACCCTAGGTTAGGGGAACTACGTCACTCTGATTCTCATTCCCGATGAGATACGTAGGCAGTGGGGTAGGGCCCGTTCGAGCAAAGCTCTTTCTTTTCCCTACATTTTTCTTGTTCTTTCTCCAGTTCTAGTTTAGAAGTAGGTGAAACAGATGTTTATACCCTTTGAGCAGAGCAGCGAGCGTGGATCCCGTCAAGTACGACGAATGTGAATGGGTGTTAATACCTTTCCTTCACGTAACCGACTCCCAAACCTCGATCTTGGTTGCAAGACCATTCCTTTCCTTTCCCTCGATTTCCTTCGATCGTTCTCCTTTCCTTTCTAGGATAAAATGTTCGATGGTGACTCTTTTGTTCTTACTTTTTCTCCGGTTGTCTTTCACGTTGCGACAGCTAGGGACTATATTTCCGCTATGCAAGTCCATCCTAGAGGTTGTGTGTTTACAGTTCATTGGGTGCTTTACATTTATGCATTTAGCTGCTTTATTTATATGTTTCACTTATGTGTTACCGCATTTACATTATTGTTGCATATACTGGATGGTTGTACTAGTTTTACTGGGCGAGATGGGTGTTCTGAGAGATAAGTCCACTACCTAGACTTGAGTGTACACATATGTATTAGAGTGGGCAGTCGTGTGGCTTGCGTGGTCTTAAGCACGTATAGTTTTCATGAGTCCCACACCCATATGAGGTTCTCTTGGGAGATGTTCTATACTGCCTAGGCAGACCATAGGATGTTCCTACCTGAACTGCTAACTTTAGTGACCATAGGTTAACTTACCCTTCTTTCATGAGATCTCAGTGAAAGCACTCCTCGTATGGCGATAGTATTACTTTGAGTGATCAGTGGAAACCTCCTAGATTGGTAATAACGCCAAACCGGAAACGGTAACCATATTATTTCTTCTTGACCTAAGATTCAAAGAATCTGATTCACTCTACCTTTTAGTACCTACATGTGAGATTGGGAGGGATTTACAGGTTTGTAGGTAAATTGGCCTTCAACCTACCTCTTTTCTGGTACTTTGGTTTTCCAATGAGACACGTGTGTGCTTCTTGTGTTCTTGGCCATTTGTATTCAAAAAAATCAAGGGACAATACAACTGTGTTCAGTATATAAGACAACAATGGTCCCATGTCAGTGCATTTCATAACATCATCTACATGCATGCATTCTTAACACGTGTTTATTCATTTGCATGGTTTTTCACATCACATCCTTGATTCCATTTGTTGGTATTCTACGAGTATGGAAGACAAAAAGACAAAATGCATAGTCTCCTACAAAGTTCACAAGCCAGTCGTGAAAGCAATTGTCAAAGTGAAGGCTCTATCCGGTCCCGAAATTCTCAGCATCTTTAAGAGAGACTATGAATGGATTATGTCCTTCGTGGAGCCTATCAGTGACTATGGGTTCAGGGGTATGCATACCTTATTGCAGTTCTACGATCCCCAACTCAGATTTTTCTTTCTTTCTGACTTTATACTAGCATCCACACTAGAAGAGTATGCAAATATCTTGGGGGTCTCTATTAAGAATTACACACCTTTCTTCGGGTCCAAGGTGGATCCTGACTTCAAAGACGTAGCTTCCGCTATTTATTTAGGAAATTATTTGTTCATATATATGGGGTGTTATTAAGATTTAAGGTTTTTTTAGGGTTTATGTTTTCTTATTATTTTAATTAGGATTAGATTAATAGTATAAATAATCTAGTACTATTACTAAAATTATTATTGATATTATTGTTAAAATTATTATTAGTAAATTACATTCTAAAAATATTAACCATTTTTAGAGCTATTATTTTAGTTCTAATAAATCAGAATAGTATTTTATAATTATTTAATTTTTATTGTTTTTGGTTTGGTTGACCAAACAAGAAATTTTTATTTGGTTCTTTAGGAACCATAATCTGCGCAGAGTATTGAAATTGGATCATATAAATAATTTTTTTTATTTCTAATCAGTTACAATTAGAACCCTAATTCTATTTTTACAACAAAATCAAATTCAATAAAAAATCACAATAAAATCTTTTCCTAAAACCAAATCAAATTAAACTATACAAAAAACCAAATCAAATCAAATATGTGGAACTTAATCCTAAACCCAAAATTCTTTATATAAAAACCTAAAGCTAATTAAGAATTGAGGACGAAAAAACCTTGGGAGAAATCATTGTTGCAACTGTGCAATTCCCAAACCCTTTCAGTAGAGCTCTTCATCCAAAAAGAGAATTAGGGTTTAACATTAGAACCTTAATCCCTCTGAGCTTAACCTCTTTCATTTGTACCTGCAAAATAGAGAAGAAAGGGATTAGAAGGAGATCAATCGAGGAATAAAGAAAGAAGGGAAGGAACAACTTAATAGGTCACGACAAAGGGTGTAACTTAGCTTTTTTATTGTTGTATGATTGCTGCTACCTTGTGTTGTTATTGTTTGTTGATGTGTTGTTGTTGTGTTGATATGTGGTCATTTGTGTTTAGGGCAAAATTAGAGTTAGGGTTTTCTGAATTAGGGTTAGGGTTCATATAGGTTATGATAGGGTTCATTAGATAGTTTTAGGATTCATGGGGGTTATTGGGTTTAAGATGAAGATAAGGTTATGGTTCTTCCCAAGAACCACAGGGTTCTTAGGGTTCATCTTGAACCCTATAAAACTTGGAAGATCTGGGTTTGGGGGGAGGTTAGGGTTCATACGGATGAGTTTTGTGGTTGAGCTTTAAATAGAAACTGGGAAGGATGTAGGTTTAAGGGACGAGAAAGGTGGTCGGAGGTCAAATCCTTGAAGAAAGAGGGAGGAGCAATGAGAGAGTAGAGAGAGCTAAAAGAAGAGAGAGAAAATGAATGGAGAAATGAGGGAAGGCCGGTGGGATGGGGGTTTTATACTCCCTTTACATGGGTTTGGATGGACGCTAAGCGACATCCTTGAAGCTTTCTAGATTGTTGACTGCCTTAGTCAACTAGTGATTTAATATACGCACGCCTATGATGTTCCTTCGTTATCCTTCGTTTGCAACCCTCTGATCTTACTTTGACCTAATACACAGATCTTACGTCCCTCACGAGATCTCACCTGGTCGTGTTAGATTAATCCAACAATCCAGAGAGGAGTAAATCTTTTGACTTTATCCATGGGAGGTTGACTTGCGTTGGGTCTCCTAGCTATTGGCCTCAATTCCCAGTTGTTATTTCCACCCTACAGTTTGAAGCCCAATCACTTTGAGCACATGATACACCGCAACCTTAATATTATGATTTATTAACATTTTGTATAATTATTTTTATTTTTGTAATTTAAATAATTAATAATTAGGATAAAACAAATAATTAGGGTTTTATCATAAAATATTAAAATTTTATTTTAGGATTAATATGTATTTATTTATTATAAATTTGAGGAATTTATATAAATTTGGAAAATAATGTGTTTTTTTATAAATTAATATTTATGGAATAAATTCTTTTAAAAAAGGAAAAATGGATTTTTAATAATTTTATTGGAAATTAATATTAAAATAGGATTTTTTTTCATAACTTATATTTGAGGATTTTTTATATGGTTGGGATTAATAGTTTGTGCTACTTTATAATTTTTTGGGATTTTTAAATATGGGATATATCTATTTTATAAAAAAGGGGATTGATATTGTTTTTTAAATATGAGATTAATTTTAAAATAAATATTTTTTAAATTATGGGTTTTATGTGAATTAATTTTTTGGGATTGAATTTATCTTTTTTCTAAAGGAGTTTTTTGGAGTATTATAAGGGATTTTAAGGGATATTTAAGGAGTAAATTAGGGATATAATATGAGATAAAGCTCTAATTTTTTCGAGCATAAATAAATGATTAGGATTAGGGGATAGGGGAATGGAATTACGATTGCTCTGATCCTTCAAATTGATGGTACGTAGTCATAAGGTTGTAAAATCCTAGCGAGTACAATAAGGGATACAAATTAGGGTTTTGGATTCATTAATTTGGTGTTTTTTTTTCTTGGAATTTTATAATCATAAATTTGATACAAACAAACCTACCCTAAAAAACTTAAAGAGGATCTTATTAGGTATAATATAGGTTAGATGGGCCTAACGCGTTCCTCCCACTTAACCGACTCCTTACCTAGTGTCTCTAGTTGGGATTTTCATTGGTTTATCGTTATTTTCCTTAAAAATATGATGGTGACTCGAAATTTTTAAGCTGACCACGAAAATATCATTTTTTCTTCATATTCTTCTATGATTGTGAAGGTTGTGGAAGTCATAATCATCTTCCTAATTTTGAAATGGTATCTTAGTCGGCATGCGCCTCACACTTCTACTTTCTTTTCTTACCTTGAGAACCTTTTCCTTTGTCTAAGCTAATATATGGTAGAATGGCTTTGACATTAGGGAAGAGAGTTCTTGGAGATGCTCATGGAATATGTTTTTTTGTTAATGGTGGTTCTTTCAAATAAGATTGTGTTCTTCAGAGTTTACGTCATACATCACTTATAGAGTGTTCTTCAGATTCTACGCCACCAGAAGCTAACAATTCAGCTTTTCTCAAGTGTGTCCTTATATATCAGATTCTAAATATATATTTAAACATCAATAACATGCATACTTGAAATACACATCAAATAATACCATTGTTCTTTTAATACTTTGTTATCATCAAAACCCAAAAAAAAATGCCATGAACAAATCTTGTTCTAACTGTTTGTAGAGGGCATTTTGAGGCGGTTCTTCACTTGTTTGTGACTTGTGATTTAGTGTTGTATATTTCGCATAATATTTTCATATGTCAAGGTTGTATTTTTTCTTCCAAAGGATCTTTCTACTGTCTTTTTGGTCATTGGATAGTTGGGTGGTAGTTATAGGTTAAGCAGTGATTTGTTCATGATCTGACACGCAATAGTTTTGTAGATATGAAAAATCTTGAAATGATATCGTTTTTTTCTTCGTATTCTTCTATCATTGTGAAAGATGTGGAAGCCAATATCATCTTCCTAGATTTGAAATGGTATCTTGGTCGGCATGCGCGTAACACTTCTTCTTTATTTTCCTAACTTGGAAACCTTATTCTTTGTCTAAACTAATAATAAAGGATATGACTTTGACCTTGAATTCTTGGAGATGTTCGTGGAAGATGCTTTTTTTGTTGATGGCAGTTCTTTCGAATAAGATTTAGCTTTTTCCCTGTTGAGGTTGGTATCTTGCTTCAGTTATCTTCTTTTGGTCTAGATATTTTACTTTTATAATTAAGTTTGTCCATTGTTATAGTTTTTAGGTGTTTATGTTCTTTGGATGTTTTTTAAGTTCTCGTTCCGATACTTTTATAATTCGCATCTGTTAATGAGACGGGAACTTGGGAAAAGACTTATGGGTTTGGCAATTAGATCTTAGGTATGTTGTCATTGCTTCTGACTTGCTCGAAAATTACGAGGCTCTGATGGATTTGCTGGCAGAAGTAAGATCAGTGTGAAATATAGTACACAAGTTTGTTTGGAAGCATGGTTCGTCCAAGTCTTTCACCGTTAAGTCTTTCTACATTGCAATAAAGAATTTTGAAGCGATACCGCAGTTAGAGATTACACTCAAGACTGCTTTAGATGTGTTGTGGCGAATCAAAATCCCTCTTAAAGTTAGAATTTTTGATTGGAGGTTAGTGATTGATAGGCTACCGTCAAGAAGAAATCTGGCAGCCAGGGGCATAATCTCTAACCCGCATGACATCGTGCATGTATTCTGTTTCAATCATGTTGAAGATAACAATCACATATTTTGTTAGTGTCCACAAATCTGTTTGGTTTGGAGGAAGATGGTGGAGTGGGTTGGGATCCAAGAGATTGAAAGCAACACGGTTGGAGATCATATGCTATAGTGGTTTTTGTGCTTAAAGGAAAATGCTCCAAGGCTAATGTGAGTATCATTTGGATCACGACTTGTTGGACGATTTGGTGGATTAGAAATCAGATAATATTTAATGATTTTATTGGAAATCATGTAGATATATTCCATAGGGTGATTTTTAATTCTTGGAGTTGGGTTGAGTATTGGAACCATATTAAATGTTCATATTATGAGTGGTATAAATCTCCTTTAGATTTTCCGTAATGTAGGTGATTTTTTAATTGGTAGGTTGATGTTTGAACTTTTGTTCCATGTGACTGGTTTAGTGTACATGGTATGCCCTTTTGAATATACCATTGCTTATAAAAGAAATGAGCTTTTGTCGTGTATATATATATATATATATATATATATATATATATATATATATATATATATATATATATATATATATATATATATATATATATATATTTTGTAAGTATAATTATTTTTGTTTTTAATTTAAAATTAAAATTTACAATTTTTTAATTCAAGCGTTATTTTATCATTCAAATTTAATATTTAACTCACTTTATATAAATATATCAAATTTTTAATTAATTTTTAAATAAAATTAATTAATTTTAAATAAAATAAATAAATTAAACCAAAACTTGTGGTCCAAGAAAATGATATTCAGTCATTATTTGAGTTGGAGCTTTCTCCAATTAGACACAAGAGACAATAGCTTTTGTCCTTTCTTAAGCCACCTCCTACTTTAGAAATTTATTGATCTGTTTGTGCCTCTTAGTTTGACTTTATTGTCACAATCACAAGAGTATTCAAATATCTATAGTACTCCAAGGTGTAAAAAGTGATATTAGAATATATTCAATATAATGTACTCCATGTGGATGCATTATCACTATAGCATGTGCACTATGGAGATTTGGGAACAGTTCGTACAATTATAGCAACAATGTTTTGTGCCTCTAATAATGCATGTGAAGCTTCCATATGTAGATTGAGCTAGAAAGTAAGAAACCGCCGAGTTATTTGCTCAGCCATTTTAGATGGATCAAGTCACTTTCAGGTAATTGTCATCTCATTCTGTTGTGGCCTCCATTGTGGTTCAGTGCTTTTGACAGAGTGAAATATAGTGTCTCTCAATGGAAATAATTGCGGTCCACATCTCTCTAAACACGAAACCTAGATTTCAAACATCCCATATAATCATTGAAACTCTTATTCCTCCCTCTCCCCTTCTACATTTCTCTTCCGAGTAAAAAATTCTCAAATCCAAAACAGTTTGCATTGCCTTATTTTTCATCAAATCTTAGTTTGCTAATATGTTTATATTATAGAATATAAACATGCACCATGCATACTTTTGGAATTTTAAATCCGGAATGTAGTGCATGTTTGGATCTGTTATCGGATCCGTGTCCAAGGATGCCACCGTGAAAAAAGAAGCTACAAATTGTAGCTTTTGGCCTTCAAACGCACGTCTTTTTCACCATCCACCGTGGAAACAAACATACCCGTAGTATACTACATTCATTTTTTATTTATTGATTTTGTTGATGATTTGTATGTATGGTGATTTTTTTATGCGTCCAACTATTTTTGTCAAATTTTCAAAGCATAAGAATAATATGTTGAGAGGCCGTTGAAACATCATGTTAGGAACTGTGAAACACCGATACCCCATTTTATGTAAAATACCACGTACCTAACTCTTATAAAAAAAATCGGATGATATAATTTAGATTTTTTTGACTGAGTAAAAATTAGGTTAATTATTCTATTTATAAATAAAAATCCTTTCACAATCAAGTTCTTCTTCTGCTAAGAGAAATTAGAGCACATATTGATTTATTCACTCATTGAAAAAGAAAAAGACTCAATTCAGAGAGGGATGAGTATTTAGTTTTTGTTCATACAATTCTTCGTCTTCTCTTGAGAAATAGTAAGATTTATAAGGAAGGAGCAATACAAATGTGAGATATTGGTGGAAATGAATGAGATATATTTGATGGAGGTGGTATTCTTGAAGTTCCTAATCTTTCTCTCGACGAACCTCGACTAGAGGTCGCCCTTTTTAATGATATTGGAGAAAAAGTATTGATATTCAGCAATGATTTCATGATTTATTGATATTTTAAGTGTGATTTATTTATGTTATTGCGCATATATTAACCTTTTTTAAGCAAATTGTTTTTTATAATTGTATTTAAAAAAATTATACTAACATACCCTTATCTTAGTTTTTCTAAAAATGTCGTACTCCATACCAGTACCCGTACCTATGCAATGCAGGTTGGGGATAAAGATTCAGACATTGTCTTTACTAGGTAAAAGTGTCATTGTAAGATCCAAGCATATAGAGTTGGAACACCAGGGTGACATTCAGCATGAGCAACAACCTGAGGTGTAAGATGTTCAAGATGAATCATATCTAGAAGATTCATATATGACACGTCAGTACTGGCATTTTACAAAGACAACATGGCCATAAATATATGGGTGGAAGAGGTATGTTACGTCTTTCCATTTATTCAATATAATGTACTCCGTGTGCATGCATTATCACATTATTTGTCTCAGATGACCGTCATAATCTTTCATGCATTCTAGAGTTTACGCCTCTCTCGAGTATTGAGGGAAATTAGTACATTTCTCGAATTATCGCACTCGTATAGTATAGCTATGATAAAATAATTAAGTAGGAATAAGTAAGGCATAAAAGTAATACCTAAGATTCATGCTTACAAGGAGAGATAAGAGATATGACGAGACATGCATCATCATTACTTTTAAAATACATTATCATACATTATCAGATCACAAAGTAATTGTTAGGTTAAAGCAAACCTGATGAAAGTACGACTCATTCAAGAAGAAATATTTTCGAGACTCTTTGTCCGAACACTTCATTTTGTTGGGCTTTGTGGTTGGGGGCTTATGTACACCCATGAATTCTCAAAGCTGAGTTAGAAGCCAGTGGGGGCTAGGCATATAAAAGCTGATATGTCGTGTACTTGTGAAAAGTAACGATTATCGAGTTGCTACATATGATACAAGTAGGAACCCGAGTTGTAGGGTTCTCAGAGGCACATTTTCAGACGATGTGTAAATCAGTGTAATGACTATAGGGTAGTTCAATGGTTGAATGAGAGTTGCAGAAAGTGATAAAGAGAATGTTACATGATAATGATGACGAAGACAGACAATACTATAATCATTTAATTGTAAAACTTGAAGGGGACATTTCTTAATGATCTCTAGAAGTGAGATAGGCATAAAAGGTCTCTTCATTGAGGAGAAAAAGGGATCAACATCAAAAAGAAACTAAATGACCTAATTCTCATTACGTTTGCGGTCTCACCTGATTCGCTTTAGGGAGATTATCCAAAAGTGTTTATCAGGAACATAAGTGATTCATAAATTCTATTTCAAAGTTGTTAAAAGGCAACTGAGAGCCCAAGATCGTAAATGTGCATTCATAGAAAGGAATGACACATATGCCATACTACACATTCTATCATTTTCACCAGGGACCAAAACGCCCCAATCTGAAAGTGGACCAACATCTAAGAAAGCTCCGTCAAGACTACCCTATCGAGCAAAGGCATAAATAATTGATGAAAAGACAGGGTCAACCCATAAGACATAAGTATATTCTTTTGATTTTTAACTCATGATAAACATTATCTTCTTTTAATACATAAAAGAAAAACGTTGTAGAAAATGTAAACAACTATGAAGCAAACAAAACGTCTCAAAGAATTATGAAACTGGCTCTTCTAAAATTGTATAATGGCTTACTAAAAGAGAATAAATCTTATTAACACTCCAAGTCATCTCAACGATGCACTCAAGTGTTTCAGTTTCTGAAAGTCATTATGAGGTAACCTACGAAAAGACATTTGAAGTATGCGGTAGCCTACAAAAAGACATTTGAAGTATGAGGCACATTAAAGGTGCAAATTCTCAAGAAACTGTAACGTATTCTCTTGGTTTTCTAAGTTAGGTAAAAAATTGATTAGCAAACGGGTAGCACGATAAAACTTTGCACTACCATACAAAGACAAAAGCTTTGGTGACAACTATTTTAGGCCGACCAGAATGACCACCAATCGATCACTCGAAGGAAACAGTGATTCGTTCAAATTACTCGCAATGTAGAAAAACTACCATATGAAAGAGTACAAGAGATCTAGAGCCAAGATACATCAAACAACTCTTTGCATCCCATGCATAGTAAATAACAAATTGTTATAACATGCACAAAAATTCTCAAATACATAATTTTAAATTCAAAATTAATTCATCATTCTCTATTACAAAACGTTATAGTGTTAAATTTGCACCGACACTCTCTCATTCTGCACAAAAAATCTCAAATACATAATTTTAAATTCAAAATTAATTCATCATTCTCCTTTGCAAAACGTCATAGTGTTAAATTTGCACCGACACTCTCTCATCCTTTACATCTCAAGTTCAAGTTCAAGTTCACTATTAATAGTAACTACCGAGTAAATTCTGTTTTTATATCGGAAGAATTTTCTTATTTAGATTTGTTTTGCTAAAGAGCATATTTGTAAAAATAAAAACATGTAATTTGTTTTCATGGTACAAGTACCTATAATTTGTTTGAAAAGATTGAAAACCGTCAAACATGCACACCATTCAAAAATCTCATACTTTAGCCTTATAAAGTCTGTTTCATGTCCCCTTCTTCTTTCATTCCTCACTCATTCACTCTCAAATGGAAGAGAGATCACAAACTGCTTTTCTCTTTTCCTTATTCTTTGCATTTCTATCCATCCCCTTAATTTCCTCGCACCCTTTTGAGTTTCAAACCCACTCACTACTCTTCCATTCTCTCCCCCACCCACCAACACTCTCATGGCCCGAATCCGAATTCACAGAATCCGACCCGGATACTTCCACCACCCTCTCTCTCCATCACATTGACGCTTTCTCCTTCAACAAAACTCCACAACAACTCTTCAACCTCAGACTCCAAAGAGACACTTCCAGAGTCAAAACATTCACCTCACTATTATCGTCATCTCTTAACCAAACCCGGCCCAAAATATCCAGATCCGGTTCGAGTACAAGCAGCACCGTAATATCGGGTTTCCCCCTAGGAAGCGGCGAGTACTTCACGCGAATTGGCGTTGGAACACCACCAAGATATGTTTACATGATTCTCGACACCGGAAGCGACGTACTTTGGCTTCAATGTGCACCTTGCCAGAATTGCTATACACAAACCGACCCGGTTTTTGACCCAAAGAAATCAACTTCTTACGCCGGAATCCCCTGTTCGTCTCCTCTCTGCCGCCGGTTAGATTCACCGGGATGTAACCGGAAGAAGATTTGCCAGTATGAAGTCTCCTATGGCGATGGGTCATTCACCGTCGGAGACTTCTCTACCGAAACGCTGACGTTTCAGAGAACCGGTGTCCCCGGCGTCGCCATCGGTTGTGGTCACGACAACGAAGGACTCTTTAACGGCTCCGCCGGTTTATTCGGTCTCGGCCGTGGTGGTTTTTCTTTTCCAACTCAAACCAGGAACCGGTTCAACAAAAAATTCTCTTACTGTTTTGTGGACCGGTTCGCTTCGAGTAAACCGTCTTCCGTTAATTTCGGCGACAAATCCGTTCCGCGAACCGCTTTATTCACACCTCTAATTCAAAACCCCAAATTACACTCTTTCTACTACGTTGAACTTCTTGGAATCAGCGTAGGCGGCGCGCCGGTCAAAGGCGTCTCGGCTTCTATGTTCCGGCTTGATAAAACAGGAAACGGCGGCGTGATTATTGACTCTGGAACTTCAGTGACGCGGCTCACTAGTTCTGCTTACGTGGCACTTAGAAACGTGTTTCGGGTCGGAACTGGGTATTTGAAACGGGCACCCGAGTTTGAGCTTTTTGATACGTGTTATAATTTGGCGGGGTTTAGGGATTTGAAAGTTCCTACGGTGGTGTTTCATTTTCGGGGGGCTGATATGTCGTTACCGCCGGGGAATTTACTGATTCCGGTGGATAGTAAAAACAGAACTTTCTGTTTTGCTTTTGCTGGAACGGCGAATGGGTTGTCTATTATTGGGAATATTCAGCAACAAGGGTTTCAGGTTGTGTATGATTTGGCGGGTTCTCGGATCGGATTTGCACCACAAGGGTGCGCGTGATTGACACGTGATTTGGCAATTTATTTTTCCCGGTTTATTTTGATTTATGAATCTCCAACTACTGGCTACTTTTTTTATTATAAGTGAGTTATTATCATTAGTTAATGGACAATAAACCACCTAAAAATGTGAATTATTATCATTAGTTTAGCTAGCTTCTATTCTGTTGGAACAAATTAATCCTGAGTTAGCATGATTGTCTACAAAATTATTTGAACTCAAATAGTTCTTCAATTAAAAATATCTTTAAAACCTTCCAACTTTCTTCATGGAAGTAGCAAGTTGAAGGAATCATCATAATTCACAAATTGCACTGTCATCTCGCTAATCCTACAATTCCATTAGGATATCTCACAATTGAAGATCGTGCATCCAATATAGAAAACCATGCATACACAATGTGGCAAGAAGATTCTTTGATGTTTATCTAACTTATCACTACTCTCTCCTACCTCGTGTGACTATATTGTGTGTGCAAGCACATAAAGTATGGGCATCCATAAATCAATTCAAGAAAACACGGATCAATGCTAAGTCTCGTCAAATGCATTGGGAATTGAAGTGTATCACCAAAGGCAATAAGACAATTGTGCAATATTGATGACATCCTATCATTACGTAATATTTGCAAGTATTTTTATCGGAGTTTATAGAATTATGAGAGAAAGAAAAATAAATATGAGAACAAACTAAACAAATTTGCAAATAGGAAGCAAACGAGACTTAGAAAAAAATTAAAAGAAAAAGGAAGAAAGAAAATAGTGATTTAGTCCCTAGATTTCTTGCGACTGTGATGCAGAAATATTGAGATCGCGAAATCACCAATGCGGTCGAGATGTGGTTTTTTCCTGACACTCAAATTCAACTTTAAAAGGATATTCTTACTACTTTTGAAGGGGTTACGATTTCTAGGCGAGAAAGTGATGGCTAGGAGCATTTGATTGCGATTTTGGAGAGCATTAGTGCAACGCCCGATTTATTTGAATTATTTTTTGTAATTTAAGTATATGATAATTAAAGTATATGATGTTGTGTGCATGTATGTGATTATGTGTGGTTGGTTGTGTTTGAGTTGCCTTAGTATGGGATAATGACCTTAGAATTATAGAGATTAATGTGTTGGGATGTGTGACCAATTGCATAGAGACGAGTAATGAGGTTAGTAATTAATTAGTAATATTAGTTAGTAATTATTTATTTGAATAATATTAGATGGATATTATTTAAATTAAATAATAATTATTATTGGTATTATTTGTTAGGGTTAATAGTTATTTACCCCTGCAATATAGGTGTGTTTTAATTTACCTCGCTTTACAAAATAAATTTTGGATTAGCCCCTGAAATTTTAAAATTCAAAGTCTTTTGCCCACAGATCGAAAAATTACCCCCTGTAAAATATCTTTTTTTATTTATCCCCCTGATTTTTACACGCTTAGAGGTACCCAAAAATTTCAGGAGGTAATCCAAAATTTATTTTTAAAAGGGAGATAAATCAAAACAAGTCTATATTGCACGGGGTAAATGACTATTAATCCTATTTGTTATTATTTAATTGAGATAAAATAATAATAATAATAATAATAATAATAATAATAATAATAATAATAATAATATAATAATAAGGGAAAGAGAATTAGGAAAAAAAATCATCAGTACGTGTTTTGTTGAGAAAAGAGAATGAGGAGAGCTAGGGCAAAGGGAGAATCACCATTGTTGAGGTAGATGGAGCTTGCTATAAGAAATCTAAGGTAAGAGTGAGATTCTTTAATCATTTAAGGGATGAATAATATAAGTATGAGGATGGGTACATCATTAGGTTCATCTCTATGTATCTCTTTAATCGGTTTGGTTGTTTTCGGTGAAAAATTAATGTTGTGTGTCGGTGTCCGTGATAATATGTAAATTGTGTAATTGATCATTAGGATTTGTGGCTTTTGTGTTATAGGAGGTTCTAATTGATGTGTGTTGTTATATGATAATCATGTGAATTATATGCATTTCTGGACTGTATGGTATTGAACTCGGAGACGTTTTGGGGTATGTACTATGTACTATGTAGAAAATGCAATTGCAGGGTTGCTGTACGCGCATTTTCGTCAGGCGAAAGGTGAATTTGCTTGCGCCTCTCCAGGAGAAATGAGAGGCAAGCAAATGGTGGAAAATAGGTGCTATTGGAATTTGTATTGGAGGTGATTCACTTCTGCTTCGCCGGGAGATCCTCGGGCGAAAAGGCAAGTTCGTCGAGCAAGCACCAGGCGAACAAGAACAATATTTTATTTATTTCTTTTCCTTATTCTTTTTCCCTTCCTTAGATGTTGTAATTTGATAAAAGATGTGGTGATGTTATAATGAGAAATTAGTAATGAATTGGTGCGCGTTAATGATGTATTGATTGTGACGTGAGTCATGTGCATATCGTTGTTGAAATGCATACCATGTTTACATGAGTTGTGGGGTAGGTCGTGTAGCCATGTGGGGTGTGAGCGTCTAATCCGGATTCTATGTAACGGAATTGTATTGTTGTTGAGGTAATTTTGTGCCCATGTGGGGTGTGAGCGATTACGGGTGATCGTGTGCCCATGTGGGGTGTGAGTGATCACATATGTCGTGTGCCCATGTGGGGTGTAAGCGACTTAATGGAAATTCCGACGGGAATTGTGATCATGAAAAAGGGATCAAATTGGTACCACATGCATTGAGTCGAGTTGTGAGTCGCACTGCATTGCATTGTAATTATGTTATGTTGTGAATTATATGCTTATCAACTTGTGTTGAAAATTGTAGGAAATGTTCTGATGATAGGGTGAATTGTATAATGACTATATACTTTTATATTTATATTATTTATTTCTTTTGTTGATTGAGAATCTCACCCTTTTGTTGGAATGATGTTTTATACGTCATCGTGCAGATAATCAAGGATAATGCGAAGTTGCGGTTAGTGAAGATAAAGTCTTTCACTTTATTTTAGAGTTGGCTTTTGCTCTGATGTGTAACACTGAGGTCATGAAACTCTTGTTGTTTATTTGTTTTAATTAATGTTATTACAATTGTTTTATTTAAAGTTGATCATGTGGTTTAAAACATATTATGTTTCGGGTTTTGATTTGAAGAATTTTTCGCTGCTTAATAAGATGAATTTTTAATAATGATTTTGTATTACCGTTAATAATAATAATTGTGTGTTACATGTTGTATGCATGAGCAGGTGTATGTTGTAAGTAACATCTTATGTTCTGAATTTTTAATAAATTTTACTCTGATAATTGAATTATTTTACGTGGGGATTTAGGGTGTTACATAGTAGTATCAAAGCAGGTCGGTCTATCTGGACAAGTTGTTGAGTCGTTGTCGTGTGACAGTTGATTATTATCGATGTTGTTTCCTTAACCACTATGTTCTGTTGTTGATGCGTAACAGATATAAAATGGTTGGAAGGAACGATTTTGCTATTATTGCTGCCTTGCAGGTCGTTGCTCAAGCGGTGCAAAATCTGCCTCGTGCTGGTGAGAATGATGAGTTTCAGAATAATAAACCGCCTACTTTCTAGGGAAGGTGCGATCTGGAGGGAGCGCATGCTTGACTCAAGGAGATCGAGAGAATATTCTGGGTTATGGAATGTTATGAGGCACAGAAGGTGCGGCTAGGTACTCACGTCATACTGGCTGAGGAGGCTGATGACTGGTGGGTTAGCACTCGTCAATTGTTGGGATCAATATGAGAGGTAATCACTTGGGATGTGTTCAGTAGGGAATTCTTGAGGAAATATTTTCTTGAAGATGTCAGAGGAAAGAAAGAGATTGAGTTTTTGGAGTTGAAGCAGGGTAATATGTCAGTTACGAAGTATGCTGTCAAATTCTCAGATCTTGCTAAGTTTTATCCTCACTACAGTGCGATAACTGCTGAGTTCTCAAAGTGTGTAAAGTTTGAGAATGGTTTGAGGCCTGAGATCAAATAAGCGATTGATTATCAACGAATAAGGAGGTTTCCATATTTGGTGGATTGTTGTAGGATCTTTGAAGAAAATAGCAAGGTTCGATCAACTAATTTTAAAAGGTTGGCCGAGAGAAGAGGAAAACAACAGATGCACCGTGGGAAGCCTTATGCAACTCCAGCTAAGAAAGGTAAATAGAGGTATACTGATGGCAAGATGCCTAGTTGGAGAGGTGCCCCTGCTCCTCTTAAGTGTTACAGGTGTGGTGAGCTAGGTTATCGTGTTCATGAGTGCACGAGTGATGTGAAGAAATGTTTCAAGTGTGGATAGGTAGAACATCTGATTGCTTACTATAAGGTTAATGTGGTAACTTTTTACAACTGTGGAGAACATGGCCATATTAGTACTCGTTTCCAGAAGCCAAAGCATGCTTCGACTTGAGGAAAGGTTTTCGCTTTGACAGGGACTCAGACTTCCAGTGATGACAAACTGATAAGAGGTATATGTTATATTAATAATACACCTTTGATTTTTATTATTGATACTGGTGCTACTCATTCTTTTATTGTTGTTGATTGTGTGAAAAGGCTAGGCCCTGTCATTTCTCCTATGAAGGGAGAGATGTTCATCGAAACTCCTGTAAAGGGATCAATGACTACTTCCCTAGTTTGTTTGAATTGTCCTCTATCAAACTTTAGTAAGGACTTTTGTGCTGACCTTTTTTGTTTTCTTTTGGGAAATCTCGTTGGGATCTGGGGAATGAACTAGTTGGAGTTCAATCATGTTCATATCAACTGTTTTAACAAGTCAGTGCGGTTTCTTACTCCTGATGAAGAGGAAGAAGACAATTTTCTATCTGCTAGAGAGTTGAGAGAGCTCTTAGAAGAGGAAGCTCAAGTACTTATGTTGTTTGCATCCTTGTCAGTGGAGAGTGAGTCAGTGATTAATAAATTACAGGTGGTACGTGAATTTACAAAAGTGTTTCTGGACGATATTATTGGTGTACCGCTAGAAAGAGAAGTAGAGTTTACTATTGATCTTGTGCTTGGTACCAGGCATATTTCTACGGAACCATACATGATATCGGCATCAGAGTTAGCAGAGTTGAAGAAATAGTTGGAAGTGTTATTAGAAAAGAAATTTGTGAGACCAAGTTGTAGCGGTAAAATCATGAGTGTAAGCTATTAACTAACTTAACTCAAGGTAAACAGAGTCGCCACCGCGCTTTTATTTTATTCCAAATGGAAAAGGGAAAAGAGCGAATAAAAACTAATGAATCTAAAAGCTAAAAAGCTAAAAGAATCAAACAGAGAACGGGTAAGGTGATAGGTTACAAATTGGGAAGGTTTTACGCACCCAAAATGTCTGTGGTACTCCACGGGAGCCCTTTGAAATATTTACTGCTTTTTTGGTTTGAAAAGGTTTGCTTGAAAAAAGATTGAAGAGATGAGAAGAGGAATGTTTTTTAAGATTTTTGTGTGTTTGAAGAGACGAACGTCTCATGCCTACGTACCCACAAAGTGTAATGCGAGATCAAAACCCCGTAGTTCGTGGTACAAAATTTGAAAAGAAACAATGAGTTGAATTGATTTTAAAATGTAGAGATAAGTCGTCATTCTTTAGCGAATAATTCCGCTAGAAAGAATGAATCATATCTAAACATGAAAAATGGTTAAAAGAAACGTGCACGAGGGCACAAGAACAATTGAATGAGGTTTGAATATTTTTTAAAGTTTTTGAGTAGAAAGTTTCGATATGCTTATGTAGTTTAGCATTTATTAAGGAAATGAAATGAAAAAGTAAAACCGCATGACCTAAGTCAAAGTTTGATTGCGAAAATGTTTGAAGTTTGAAAACAAAGAAAGATTTTGAAAATAGGAAGGAGATTTGAAAATTTAAGAAATGGGAGGAGATGAAGGGACTATCCTAAAACTTGAAAATAAAAGCTAAAGGAAGAACGGTCAAACCGTATGGCAAGCATTCCTCGAAAACAATGGGATTTCCATCTTCATGAACAAATGAACTTAATCGGGGCCAAGGTCTTCAATCCATAATAGCTCAAGCAAGGGAATAATCCTAGAATCTAAGTCCAACTCCAAGTTCAATGCTAAGGATAGTGGCCATAGTCCGAAATTAAAGTCACAAGTCTTTTTTAGATGTTTAATCCTTTATTAGTGTTTTTGTGTCCAAATGGACAAAAGAAAAATCACAAGCATAACAATATAAATATAAACAATATGATGAATGATATAAAAGCATAATAAGAGAGATAAGGATCGAGAGATTGAAATAAAGAGGATAAGGTGCGAGAGATTGAATTAAAATGGTTAGTATATTAATAGTATTATAATATTTACATAGAAATGGTATGATGAACTTAATCAAACACAACCACAAAAAGGTAACCAAAATCGAGGCAACCGGATCCAAATGGATCTTATTCCGAATCGGGACAAGTTTAGGTCTATGTTAAGCAATCGCCGAGTAATTTACGAAGTAATTACCCTACAAATGAGGCCGGCCACCACCAATTAAGGTGGAAAATATTTGTGCTAATACATGTTAGAGAAATGATATTATGGATCATTCTCCGAAAACATGCCACACTAAAAGAAAAAAGAACGGTCTAATCTTAATCGAGATTTCACATTGAATTATCGAAGGCAACCTATCACGATTCCAAAGTATGGAGAATGATCCAAATGATCATTCATCCATAGATTTGAAATAATGAAGATTAAACATCTTCGAAAACCAATAATCGCGAATCGGAGATCTCATCGACCAAAAAATAAAAATGAAGAATAAAAATGGATCTTATATAAAATCCATAAAAAAACCAACAAAATAATATAATTTTTTTAAAATAAAAAGTAACACAAATAAAAGTCTAAAAAAGAGATTAAAATTTATTTCCAAAAAAACAATGGAGGGAGGTGTTATGCGCAGATAGAAGTGTGCATAGAAGCCAATGGATCCCAATTGTCTCTTAGGCCCAACAAACACACAAGTTCTTTATTAAAAATGAATCAGCAAAAAAAAACAAAAAAACAAAATTAAAAGAAAAAGGAAAACGAAATTAAAGAAAAAGAAGAAGCAACATGTTATTCCTTTTTCATTGAAACAAAATAATAAGATGACAGAAAGGAAAAAAACAAGAAAGCTGATATTTCTTCTTCTTTGAAGCAAGCCGCGCGGTACACTGTCACTCCTCACCTTTTTTCTCTCGAAATCGAACACCCTCACATGCTCATCCCTTTCTTCCGATTTCGTCGTTGGTGAATCCGACTTTTTCTCACTCGATTTTGCTCTTCTTGTTTCCAATCGCGAAAAAAAAGAACGACTGATGATGATGAGCGAAGAGTGATGATTTTAGTAGGTTGAAAGTGTATGAAGAAGAATGAATAAATTAATGGTTTTTGTGATTTTCTTTTTGAATCTGGAAATTGAAAATGAAGGGTTTGAAATTGAAGCCTGAAATTGGTTTTGTGCAGGGTTTTTAGGGGCTGTTCAAGCTTGAGGAAATGAGAAAGAAGGGGTTGAATTTATAGAAAGATTGGTGAGTTCGAATATGCCGTTTTACTTTTGATTTGTTGCGTTTTATTCATCACGGTTTTCATGTGTGCAACATCTTTTTTTTTTTTTTTGCGTTTTGTGTAGTTTAGACTTACGTTTTGGCAAATGATTCGAGCGGCTTGCGTTTTGTTCATCTTGCAGCTGCGTTTCACTTATTGTGTTCTGCGTTTTGTTGGTGAGGAACGCGTGTGGATGAGAGGAAAGTGTGATGCTGCTGCTGCGTTTCAGGTGCTGTCACGGCTTGAGCTGGATGATGCTGTTCGCGTGTGGCTACCGCGTGCGGCTTGAAGACTTTGGTGTCGTTTAACTTGTTGTTTTAATGCGTTTTACTCACCTGATATGTGGTGTGCGTGCAGTTCCCGAGCTTGAAGTGAAGCTGAAAGTGTGATGTATGTTGGCTGGTGTTTGGCTGAATATGTGATGATGTTGCACCCCAAAATTTGCCCTCACAATACAAGACTTTGTGTGCTAAGAAGGTTCACAAGGTTCACAAGATTCACAATGCTTACAAGACCTTTCATGAGGTTCATGAAGTCTACAAGTCACTTTATGAGGTTCACAAGGTTCACAAGATTCACAATGCTTACAAGACCTTTCATGAGGTTCATGAAGTCTACAAGTCACTTTATGAGGTTCACAAGGTTCACAAGGTTCACAAGGTTCACAATACCTCCCATGAGGTTCACAAGACATTTTATGATGGTTTACAAGGGTCACAAAGTTCACAATTGGTCAGAAGAGTTGACAATTCCCTCAGACAATGCACCTCCTAAGCAGTGCATCCAAAACTAGGGTTTTGACTTTAATCAGGCTAAATGAATGTCCAAGACTTCAAGTGAGCTTCATAACATCTTATATGTGTGTAAGAACCCCCATGACAAGTTTCAAGACTTTTCTCAAAAGTTTGCTCAGTCAGATGATCAGATAAGTCAAAATCAGTCAAAGTAGTTAAAAAGTCAAACTGAGGTCAACTGTGGTCAAACCAAAGTCAAACTTCATGATTTTTTGCCAACATCAAGTATATGAGGTAAAATTCATCATTTGATCAAGGGTTGATCATGATTCATCAAGGAGATTTCAGATCATCAAGAATCAGGAGTTTCTAAATTAGGGTTTCCTTAGTAAAAGTCAACTGAACTTTGACCAGCCATAACTTTCACATGCTTCATCACCAAGTCTCCATCCAAATCTCATTTTGAAGGAAATTGAATTCTCTACAACTTTGTGTCTCACAAGCCAAGCCCAAAAATGCTTCATTTGGAAGGTATGAGCTAAGACATTATAGGTCCTTTTGAAAGTCAACAAAAAGTCAACAACTTCAAAAGGGCATAACTTGAGAATGGTAAATGATATGGACATGAAACTAGTGGGGTTGGTTAGAGGACTCTTCAAGCTTTCCAAAATGTCCAAGAACACCCTCATAGCATTAAAATTGAAGGATGTGTGCCCTTGCAAAGTTGGGAAATTTTTGGTTGGTTTATGAAGAAAACGGAGGTCTAAAACCAATTTCTTCCAAATGGGCTTGCCAAATGATGACCCAATCCACACTATGACTTCATGCACGACCCAAGTCATCAAAAATCAGATTTTTTATTATTTTATTTTTATTTATTTTGATTTAATTCATTTAAAATCATTTTAAATTAAAATAAAATATAAAAATCAAAGATTAAAAAATGATTGAGCTTCTAGAAAATCATAAATATGTCTTGGATCAAATTGATATGGGAGTTATGATGATTGTCTTAAAATAGCAAGTGTTTATGCAAAAATATTTGATTTTAAAGGCTTATCATTTTGAATCTTTTTAGATCAAATCTTCCACACAAATATCCAATTTTTCTGACCTAATGCATTGCTCTATAAGTATAGAAGAGAACCCTAACACAAGCCACGAATTCCAACCTCCCAAGAGTAAGTTTGCATTGTCCAAAATCTCTCCAAAACTCAAATTCGGTTTTCATTATACAGGACATTTGAAGGTAATCTAAAGACATAGCAATGATCCTTGGACATCCTTGAATCAAAACCAATCATTACATTGCATCATAGCATGATATATTGAGAAATCCGAACTGTTTTTGTTCACTTTCGATTTTTTCTTGTTCTTGCATTTTCATGTAATATTAATCAAGTTTGATCTCTGGTTTGTGTTTAGATAAGTGCAAGGATGAATTCTGGGCAATTGAATTGATGGTTTAGTGACTGAATCGTGAAACACCATTCTTAGGGTTTCGGCCTAGGATTAGGGCTTCCTGATTTATGGAACATAAATGGATTATGAAACCATAGAACGATTTGAATGAACATCTGGATCATGTTTATAGGTTTAATTTTGTGAAATATTATGGTTTTGTTGATCATTGGATTTCATAGGTCTTGCTGCAAATTGGAAATTCGCAGGAAAGTTGGTGGGTAATTTCGTAGCAAAATTCGCATTGCCAGAGGTTGAAGATGATGCCCTGCGCGCGTTTCTGGAATTTGAATTTCATTTTAATATTTTATGTTTTGTTTTCTGTATAATATCACAAGCTGATGCTTGTCCCAGTGGTGAAGCCAGCGCGTGTGTTGTTGAAGGGCAGGGGTTCGAATCCTGGCTTCCCAATGTTTTTTCTTATTTTCCAGTTTATTCATTAGACATTATATATTATGTTTTATTGCCATTATGATGATAGGTTCGCTCACCCAGCAGGATTGGTAACGTGATTGTGTGTTTGTTGGTAAGGTCCTGGGTTCGATTCCCCCAGGCCTTTTGGTTTTTCTTTTTTTTTTTTGTGATTTTTCAGGTTAAGGCATAAAAACAATTTGACTCACTCTTCTATCACCTGCGCGCTGGTAGCCTGGTGGTATGTGTTGCTGATGGCAAGCCAAAGGTGCTGGGTTCAAACCCCAGCCAGGTAAGTTCCAATTTTTTTTTTTTTTGTTTAATTTGTTTTGTTAATTATATTAATGTTAATTAGAAATAATCATATAAAATAACCTATAAATATCTTATATTTTCTAAATTCCAAAATTATTTTCTAAATTCTAAAATTAGTTTTTTATTATTATGTACTTAAATTATAATATGTATATATTTATTAAATTAATATTGTATGTTAACTTAAAACCCTAATTATATTATAAACCCTAATTTATTTTTCTAAAACAATTCAAAAACCCTAATTTCTTTTTCTATTCTTGTTTAATATTATTATTTGTATTTAATTTAATTTGTACATAAATATGTTAAAAAATTTAAAATTCTTAAGTTATTTTTTTATAATATATAAATATCCTATCATTGTTTATAATTAAATATACATGTAAATAATTTCTATTATATGTTTAAAATTGCTAATTTAATTTTTATAATTATAATTTATTTTTATGTTCATAATTAATTTTATAATTTATACTTAACTTAAAATTTTATAATTAATATAATTGTTCATATTTCCTTATTAATTTTTAACTTTTATTTATTATAATATTTTTGCTTATTATTATTATTATTATTAATCATGTTTATTGCTAACCCCATTTAATTTTAAAAATTGTTATTATTATTATTTCACTAACCCAATTTTTATTATTATTATTATATATTTTGCTTTATTTAAATTGTTTATTTATCATTGTTGTAATTGCTCCTTGGTGTAAATATCTTTATAATGTTTAAATTATTTAATTTTTTGCCATGGTTAGTAAAAATAGGGAGTGTAACATGTATGTATGTTTAAAATTAATTTAGATCACTAATTAAAAGATAAATATTAAAATTGTACACTCACACACGTAAGTCGATCTTTGATCGCCATCTCACTTTCTAGGGCTACCTCTCATTGTTGCCTAATCAAAAGGTCAAGTAGGGTGTATAAAGCAAAAGTCCATTAAAAATAAAGTCATCTAGTCCCTTAACAATAAAAGATCAAGTCCCTTAAATGGTTGCCTTCATAATGATCTTGTCCCTTTCGAATAATGATGACAGTCCCTCCAAAATTGCTTAATACACCCTACAGTTGCCTATATAAACAGATGTCCCTTACTTGTCCCTCACATCCAAGGTAATGACTACCTATTCCTTAATAATAGGGATAGTCTTACCATTTAAAGGATTCAAGAACAGAAAGATTTAAACTTAGGGTAGGTTCCTCATAGTTACTTGCTCACTATTCAAAAACTTTTCAAACACTTCACAAATTTCAAACAATTTTCAAACACAAGTTTTTTACGCATCCGTACATGGATCATTATCAAACTCTTATGAAATTTTTTATTCACACACTTCACATTTTCAAAAACATTTTAAAGTGAGGTAAGTAACTAAGAGCCCATGGATAACCATGGATGTAAAGGGTGCTAATACCTTCCCTTTACATAACCTACCCCCCGGACCCAAAAATCTTTTAAAAGGTCTTTCTTGTTCTTTTATGCCTTTCCTTTGGATAAAATAAAAGTCGGTGGCGACTCTTGCTATCCGCAACATAACTAAAGTCAATTCTCCCACCGTGTTACAGAACTGGCGACTCTGCTGGGGATTTAATAAAAGAGGGGTACTCTTAGGAATTAGATCACTTTAAATTGTTTGCCTTGTTTGCTTTATACTTACTTGTTGGGCTCTTATGTGTGAAAGATCCTAACCCGGATCTAGTGTACCTTAGGTAAATGTCAATAGACCAAGGAAACTGTACGGCGTATACCGATATGGTTGATCTGGTGGCCATAGTTAGTGTGACTTCTTGGTTGGTGCTTATGTTCCTTAAGTCAAGTTGAGGATAATATGAGGCTGCCATATGTTGGCAATGCACTGACTAACTTTTAGAACCCTAGTTAACTCATCTTGGCCTTTAGAAAGTAGTGAGATAACCGGCTTTGGTGCAGACTGAAGTTGGTTGATACTCGATACTACGCTCATTGAGATTCTAAACTTGGAGGGTTTTGGTTGGCAAGTAAGTTGCCTACTGAACAACCACCCTTGTGAAGGATCAATGATATTGAGATCCCTTAGAACCTGGTTACTTTTGTAGGACAGGATGGACCATCTAACTTCAGGGGAGGGTACTTACCTTTGAACCTTATGCAAGCCTTTAAACCTAGGGCTATGGTGTGACTTGTTTGTGTGGGCCACATGTTTGTGATTGAGCATAACATCATAACATCATCATGCATCATAAGCATTGCATATTCACTAACCATTTCAAGGACCAAAGGATTTATCTTTGTTCTTTGTTGTAGGTCATGGCTTCTGCTCGTAGGAATACTATCAGGACCAGCTTTGTAAGAGACTCATTACAAAGTAAGTCAAGAAAGAATTCTGGAGTTAACAAAGCAACCTCATGAGGAGCGGAATCTCAACTCATACCTCAACACAAAGAGGAAACGTCCATGGGAGACTTAAAACCCCATCTCTTGTATCTATTGCATTTCATTTTCTGTAAGCCCAAGAGGCAAAACAAATTTATTACTAATAAAAGTTTACCTTCTTGTTTGTTTAAGCAAATTTAAATCCTGCGGTCCTTGAAAACATTGCATACGCATTAAAACATCATATCTTCGCATCACAGGTTTATTTGTGCACAGGTTTCTCATCTTCTCGCTGTTTATTTCAGTAATGGCTCTTGAACAAACAGTTAAGGATCTCCAGGCACAAAATGCACAGTTCCAAGAGCTGATCCTGAACTTATCCAAGGGGCAGGATGAATTGAAGACACTGCTGGCCAAGAAGACTAAGAAGACTAGAAGGTCAGGTGGCCTGATCAACATGGGAAGAAGGTTCAGAGGTCCTGTCAAGACCAAAGAACAGGTTGAAGACTATGAATCTGAAGAATCTGAGAAAGAGGGAGGCAGTCTCCATAACACAGTAGGGGACTCTGATTCTGAGGCCAATTACTACCATGATCCTAATGAAGACAAATTCAAGATGCTGGTGGATAGAATGGATGCTATGGAGTTGCAGAAATCTTCTGGGCTGGATTTTGAAGATTTGAGTCTGATATCTGGGGTAGTCATACCCATTGGTTTCAAAGTTCCTACCTTTGTTGTTTATGATGGGGTCTCTTGTCCCAAGCTGCATCTGAGGTCTTATGTCAGAAGAATCCAACCTCACACTGCTGATAAGAAGTTGTGGATCCATTTTTTCCAAGAGAGCTTATCTGGAGCTCAATTGGAGTGGTATTATCAATTGGAGAGTGTCAACATCAGGGAGTGGAATGATCTTGCTGAAGCTTTCTATAAGCAGTATCAATACAATGCTGACTTAGCTCCCACTCGCATGCAGCTGCAAAGCATGTCTATGGATGCCAAAAAAAGTTTCAAGGAGTATGCTCAGAAGTGGAGAGATTTAGCTGGAAGAGTTCAACCCCCTTTAACTGACAGGGAATTGGTTGATATGTTCATGTGTACGCTGAATGGCCCGTTTTACAGTCATCTCATTGGAAGCTCATCATCTAGCTTCACTGAGTTGATCATGACAGGAGAGCGCGTAGAGAATGGTATAAAGAGTGGCAAGATTCAAGTGGGTACTTCTTCATCAGGTGCTGCAAAGAAGCCTCCCACTGGGAAGAAAGAGTCAAATGCTGTTTATGGTCAACCTGATCGTAATAGAAGGCATCAGTCTGTGAGTGCAGTTCACATCTCAAATCCAACTCCTACAACACCAGAGCAGCCACAGGGCAACCAACAGAGGGCTAGAAGGAAGTTCACTAAGATCAACATGTCAATGGCCCAGGCATTGCAACACTTGTTGAAGGCTGAACTTATCACTCTGAAAGAGGCTCCTCGGAATCCTAATGTTACCTCACCCAGGTACAACCCCAATGCACGATGTGCATATCACTCAAACTGTCAGGGACATGATACTAATAACTGCTGGGTCTTGAAGAACAAAATTCAAGATATGATTGAGGCTGGAGAGATTGAGTTTGACCCTCCGGGTACTCCAAATGTGATCACTGCTCCCATGCCGAATCATGAGAAGACTGTCAATGCCATTGATGAAGATTTACATATCTATTCAGTTGCAGATTTGACCACACCATTGTCTGTCATCAAGAAGAAGTTAGTGCAAGCTGGGTTCTTTCCAGGTTGTCGTGAAGATTGTTTGTATTGTACCTATAAGCCGGATAGTTGCTGGAGATTGAGAGATGGAATTCAACGTCTCATGGATAAATATACCATAGTGTTTGAGAGGACTCCATCGTCTGTAGAAAGTATGGTGGATCATATTACTCAAGGTAGGAAGATTGAAGAGGTTGATATGGTTGACAAAGTGCCGGTAAGGATCACTTCAAAGGGACCTGTTAAAATCACTCATAAGGGTCCAATTAAGATTACTGTTGAAGGCCCTGTGAAGATTGTTGCTGAAGCTAGAGTGGCTCCTCTGGTCATTACCACTCCTGGTACTATTCCATATACGTCTGATAAAGCTGTGCCTTGGCATTATGGGTCTGATGTTTATATCCATGGTGTTAAGCAGGAACCCTTAGCTGATATGCCTGTTGATGTGGATAATATTGCTGGATCTAGTAAGATCACACGAAGCGGAAGAGTATTCTCTCCTCCAATGACTTCCAAGAATGCAGTGACTCCTGCTACTACCTCCACCACTGATGCTCGGGGAAAAGGTCTTGTTCTTGAGCCTATACCTACTGATGTGCCAGCTGCTGATGATCTCTCTAAGCAGATGGAAGAAGTATTGAAAATCATTCGCAAGAGTGATTATGACATTGTTGATCAGTTGGGGCATACTCCCTCTAAGATTTCTATGCTGTCCTTGTTGTTATGTTCTGAAGCTCATGCAAAAGCTTTGATCAAGTTTCTGAAGACTGCTCATGTACCCAATGCAATTTCTGTTGACCAGTTTGAGAATTGTGTTGCTCACCTGACTTATGATAATGGGTTAGGGTTTTCTGATGCTGATTTGACCCCTGCCAAGAGGGATCATAACAGGGCCTTGCATGTCTCAATTGAATGCAGGGGCACTACCCTGTCACATGTATTGATAGACAATGGTTCCTCTCTGAATGTGTTACCCAAAGAAGTCCTGAACAAGCTGAGTCCTGAAGATGCTGTGCTGAAGCCCAGTAACATAGTGGTGAAGGCTTTTGATGGTTCTAGAAGAGTGGTGCATGGAGAAATTGATCTCCCAATCAAAGTTGGTTCTTAGATTTTTAATGCTACATTCTATGTGATGGATATTCGTCCTTCGTACTCTTGTCTGCTTGGTCGTCCCTGGATCCATGGGGCAGGTGCTGTAACTTCTACATTACATCAGAAGCTAAGATATCCGGTGGAAGGAAAAGTTGTTACTGTCTATGGAGAGGAAGAATATTTTGTCAGCCATGTGAACACCTTCAAGTATCTGGAAATGGAAGGTGAATATGTTGAAACTCCGTGTCAGACATTTGAAGTGGTTCCTTGGATTGTTAATGATTATGTAGCTCCTCCGGTTGCCAAGAAAGTTCCTGTGGTCACCAGAGTACCTCCAACAATGGCAATGGCCTCCCTTAAAGATGCTAGAGCTGTGGTGCATGAAGGTGGTTGTACTATTTGGGGACAACTTCCTGATATCCCATACAAGTCTGACAAATTTGGTTTGGGTTTCACTGCAGAGTCCCAGAAGGCTGTTCGTCGTGCTCGTGCTGTTCGTATCACCAATCAAGGGGTTATGGAAAATCAGATCAATGCTGTGGGAGACTATGATGAAGACTACAACTTGGATGCTTCGATTTTTCCTACTGTGGGTGCTGGACTCAATAACTGGAAAGCTGAAGATGTTATCCCTATCTCCTTTAGTCAGGAGTAAATACTATTACTGTGTTGTTGCTTTTAAGTTTGTAATTTCTGAACAATTAAAACTCTCAAGCCTTGTGCCTTACCCGGGGCACAATGGTGTGCTTGTTACGGGATGTCATTTCATTTGCATACTTCATTCAATAAAAATCAGTGGACGTTTCGTTTTCGTAAATATTGTGTTCCTTGTCTTTCTTTTCTTGTATTTTTGTTTTATCAGCTATGTGTTCTTACACACACCCACATCACTAAAATGCAGATCCTCATCCACTCTGGATCCTGTTGATAACAGTTCTACTATTGCCAATTATAATTTCGAGAATCCGATCTATCAAACTGAAGACGGAAATGAGGACGATTGTGAAGTACCTGTAGAGCTTGCTAGGTTGTTACAACAAGAAGAGAAAGCTATACAGCCACATGAAGAGCCAGTCGAAGTTGTGAATCTGGGAACTGAAGAAAACAGGAAAGAAGTCAAGATAGGGGCTGATTTAGAGGATAGTGTCAAGAGCAGACTGATTCAGATGTTACGTAACTATGTAGAGATCTTTGCTTGGTCTTATGAAGATATGCCAGGGTTGGATATAGACATTGTGGTTCACCGTTTACCAGTAAAAGAAGATTGTCGTCCAAAGAAGCAGAAAGTTCGTCGTATGCATCCTGAGATGTCAGAGAAGATCAAAGCAGAGGTAATGAAACAGTTCAATGCAGGGTTCTTAGCAGTGACTTCTTATCCTCAGTGGGTTGCAAATGTGGTACCGGTTCCTAAGAAAGATGGTAAGGTACGTATGTGTGTGGACTACAGAGATTTGAACAAGGCCAGCCCTAAAGATGAATTTCCACTTCCTCATATTGATGTTCTGGTAGACAACACTACTCAGCATAAGGTATTCTCTTTCATGGATGGTTTCTCTGGTTACAATCAGATCAAGATGGCACCTGAAGATATGGAGAAGACAACATTTGTTACACAGTGGGGCACTTTTTGCTATAAGGTGATGCCATTTGGTTTGAAGAATGCAGGGGCAACATATCAGCGTGCTATGGTGGCTTTGTTCCATGATATGATTCATCATGAGATAGAAGTATATGTGGATGATATGATAGCCAGGTCCCAGAATGAAGAGCAACATCTTGATCATCTGCATAAGTTGTTTGAGAGGTTAAAGAAATACAAGTTGAGATTGAACCCAAACAAGTGTACTTTTGGAGTTAGATCTGGTAAGCTCCTGGGTTTCATTGTCAGTGGAAAAGGTATTGAAGTGGATCCTGCAAAAGTGAAAGCTATACGAGAGATGCCAGCTCCCCGTACTGAGAAGGAAGTTAGAGGTTTCTTGGGACGATTGAATTACATTGCAAGATTTATTTCCCAATTAACTGCCATCTGTGAGCCAATATTCAAGTTGTTGAAGAAAGATCAGGTGATGGAATGGAATGATGAGTGCCAGACTGCCTTTGATGAAATCAAGAGATATCTGCTAGAACCTCCAATTTTGATGCCACCAGTTGATGGAAGACCCTTGATTATGTACTTAACAGTGTTAGACAATTCAATGGGGTGGGTATTGGGGCAACATGACGAGTCTGGTCGAAAAGAGCAGGCAATATACTACCTTAGCAAAAAGTTTACCGACTGTGAAACAAGATACTCACTGCTCGAGAAAACTTGTTGCGCTTTGGCATGGGCTGCTCGCCGACTAAGACAGTATATGTTGACTCATACTACCTTATTGATTTTGAAGATGGATCCAATCAAGTACATATTTGAGAAACCTGCTCTCTCCGGAAGAATTGTCAGATGGCAAATGATATTGACAGAATATGACATACAGTATACTACTCAAAAGGCCATTAAGGGAAGTGTTGTTGCTGATCATTTGGCACATCAAGCAGTAGATGATTACCAGTCAATGAGTTTTGAGTTCCCTAATGAAGACATTATGATCATTACCAAAGAACCTGGACAATATGACGGACCTGAACAAGGATCCCGATGGACTATGGTTTTTGATGGTGCTTCCAATGCACTTGGTAATGGTGTTGGTGTTGTGATTAGTTCCCCTGAAGGTTGTCATACCCCGATTACTGCCAGACTTTGTTTCTATTGTACCAATAACATGGCTGAGTATGAGGCATGTATCCTGGGTATTAAAGCTGCTATTGATATGAAGATTCAGTTCCTTGACGTGTATGGAGATTCAGCCCTGGTAGTAAGTCAGATTAAAGGAGAATGGGATACCAAGCATGATAATCTCATTCCTTACAGAGAACATGTGTTGTCTTTGATCCCGCATTTCAAAGAGATTACCTTTGGACATATTCCACGAAGAGAGAATCAGTTGGCAGATGCTTTGGCCACCATGGCATCCATGTTTGAGATCAGTTGGGATGATGAAGCTCCCAAGATTACTATTGATAGATTTGAAAAGCCTGCATACTGCAATGAGATAGACACAGAAGGGGCAGAGGAAAAGCCTTGGATCTATGAAGTAAAAAGATATCTTGAAGCTCAGGAGTTCCCTGAAGGGGAATCTGCCAAAGATAGGAAGTTTCTGAGAAGGTTTTCTGCTAAGTTCTTTTTGAGTAATGGGATTTTGTACAAGCGCAATCATGATTCAACTTTGCTTCGTTGTGTGGATAAGAAGGAAGCAATTGAGATTATGGAAGATATGCATGATGGGATCTTTGGTACTCATTCTAGTGGTCATACTATGGCAAAGAAGATATTGAGAGCAGGTTACTATTGGTCTACTATGGAAGCTGATTGCTATCAACACTCCAGAACATGTCACAAGTGTCAAATTTATGCTGATAAAGTACATATACCTCCATCACCATTGAATGTGTTGACTGCTCCTTGGCCGTTTGCCATGTGGGGCATTGATATGATTGGTGAGATCAAACCTACTGCTTCTAATGGGCATCGTTTCATCCTGGTTGCTATTGATTACTTCACGAAGTGGGTGGAGGCAGCTTCATTTGCATCTGTTACCAAGAATGTTGTGGCTCGATTCATTAAGAATAATCTTATATGTAGATATGGCATCCCTGAAAGGATTATTACTGACAATGCCTTTAATCTGAACAATACTATGATTACTGATCTCTGCACGCAGTTCAAGATTAAGCATCACAACTCTTCTCCGTATCGTCCAAAGATGAATGGGGCAGTTGAAGCTGCTAATAAGAACATTAAGAAGATTGAACAGAAGATGACTGTTACTTATAAGGATTGGCATGAGATGTTACCATTTGCTCTTCATGGTTATCGTACTACAATACGTACTTCAACAGGGGCAACCCCATTCTCCTTAGTCTATGGTATGGAAGCATTTCTGCCCATTGAAGTTCAGATTCCCTCCTTGAGAATTATGAAGGATGCAGGTTTGGATGAAGATGAGTGGATTCAGACTCGACTTGACCAGATAAATTTGATTGATGAGAAGAGGTTAGCAGCAGTTTGTCATGGCCAGATGTACCAGAAACGAATGATCAAAGCTTTTAACAAGAAGGTTAAGCCAAAGGTATATCAGGTTGGTGACTTGGTAATCAAGCGTATCATATTACCACAGGGTGATCCTAGGGGCAAGTGGACTCCAACATACGAAGGACCATTTGTAGTCAAAACAGTATTCTCAGGAGGTGCCATGATACTCACTACTATGGATGGTGAAGACTTCCCACAGCCTGTAAACGCAGACATAGTTAAAAAATACTACGCATGAAAAGAGACCCGCTAGGTGTAATACCTCAAAATTTGCCCTCATATTTGTTTCCTTAACTGGCCTATGCTTCACATTTCATTTGCATATTCTGTCGGGTCATAACCTTCATAATCATGCATTTCATGGGGTTCCCTAAGACATGGGGTCGGCCGCTTTCTGGTGATTTGGGTTTTTCATATTCAGAGGGAATCTGTATGACTATCTATCTTCAAGGTTTCCCTTAAATCACTTGTGTTAAGATCATTGGCTATCAGGTTAGTGAATTGCAAGGTACGAATCATGACAAGAGATATGGAGGTGTAGATATCCTTTCAAAGCATGATGTTATACCTACAGGCTTTATTTTGATCAAGGGTTGCTTTGGATTTATGTTTAATTAATTGATAGAGGAGCCAAGGTCATTTGGCGTTAAAATCGGATTGAGTTTGTTCCTTTGGAAATTAATTGGAATCCATGGGCTCGAAAGAGGTTAGAAGTTGTTTGAAATGTGAAGTCAAGGTTCATGCAAGGAATCCGAAAGGACTACACTACAAGATGCAAAGCAATGATGGCGAGGCACATTGCTATGGCTTAGAGAGATTGGTACAAGGGTTGCCCAATGATAATAAAAAAAAGAGGATGAGTTTGCCAAAATTGAGGTCATTAAATAGAACTATCTCCTTGAAGAAACAGGTTATAACAGAAATGGATTAAAAGGAAATTTCATAGAAAACTCCAACACCTAACAGCCAACTTACGCATCTACAACCATTGCTAAGGTTCCGTCATGAAGAAGCTTATGGGTTGAATCAAAAGTCATGGGATGCCGGTGTGCTTAGGCCGTTTGAGGCAGGGATGAATGAAAGCTGATCTCGTTGGTTGAATAGTGCTAGAAAAATAGATTTACCAAATATCCACCATACAGCAAAGAAAATAGCAAGAATTGAACAACATATTTTCATAAAAAAAATAAAAATCTAGAAGAAAAAGGCAACAATACAAAACGGTCATAACAATCCATAACAGAGTCTCAGTTATTTCTCTAACAAAATTTCCATTGAAACCATCAAAAATAGTTTTCAAATCCTTTGATGTGAATCAGAACCACACTCTCATCTTCGCCATTCTTTTTTTTCTTCTTTCTTTCTTCCCATCTTTTCTCAGAAGTGCTTCAAACATCATTTGCCTCCCTTCATCTCCAATGCTTCATCACCCTCTTCGTTATTCATTATCACCATCGTCTTCATCAATTATTCAACAATTAGATTCTGAGCCTTCGTCAATCAACCTGCATAATACCACAACGACATCAATTCATGAGTGTCGTAACTTCGAGTCAGACTAAGCACAATATCGTTTAGTGTAAGTTCAATGACAAAACGCAGAAGAGATTTAGAACGGTGATTCAAGAAGATTACCTTAAGCATTTGATATCGTCGTTGTTCCGAGAATGATTGCAAGGCAGGTCTGTGTCGAGAAGGGAAGGAAATGAGTGATTGATGAACGGAGCATAACAGATAGAAAGAAGACCCGTAAAACTTCATAAACACGTTTCAAGAACAACACAAGCGGAGGAAGAAGTAATTACCTGAAAGTCATCGTGTTATCGTTTTCTCACTGTGCAGCCTTAATAGAGTGAATTAATGAAATTTTGCGTGATCACCGCAATCGTCGCAACTCTGTTTGGCACGACATCTTTTCATCGCACAGCCTCAACAATCTTCTTCAATATTTCTCAACAACTTCAACCAGTTTTCACCTTCACAACCTGCACATCAAAGAAGAAAACAACTTCCGACTCTAAAAAGGGAAAGCTGAAGAAAGGCATGCTCGGGCTATGAGAATTAGAGGTGAGTTAGAAGATGAGGAAAATAAACAAACAAGGGAATTCTGAGTGTTACCGCGGGATTGCCTTCTGGAAGAGAATCAGGCCCCTGATGGATAGTCAGCTGGTGAAGCTGTGCATCTGTTTTTTGAATGGATATGAATCCCCGGCCGAATTTCCGTTTGCTAGCTCGGTATACCCAACAGAAACAGCAACAAACTTTGCCCCATTTATGTCATTTGCTTGCTCCATTTGATTCTAGTTCGCAGCTATCACATTGAAAGGCTCCATTTAGTGTGACTTCGGCTGAATTGGTAGCTGCCCTTGGTGATGTTTCTGATGCTGGAAGAAGAAAAACAGGGGGGTTATAATCGAAAATCAGTCCAACCAAGATTGAAAACAACAAAATGCTAACAAGCTAACTGAATCCCCTAACCAAATTCTAACAGAACCATAACAGAGAATAACAAAAGCAGAATTTCTAACTGAATTGGTAACTGATTTTCTTTCCAGAAGGTTCACCTGATAACCTTCCAGAACCATCTTCAAATCTCCTATAAATCAGTAGCTTCTGATTCAATCCAGCTCTTCCACAATTTTCAAAACCCTTCACCATTCCCTCAATCCTTCATTCTTCTCACTCTCTTCAACCATTCTTCTTCAATCCATAACCCTTCACCATTCATCAATTCTTCAACCATTTCCTTCAATCAGTTCAAAAAATCATTCTTCTTCTCCCACACAACTTCAAGCCTTCAGCCACATCAATCTCAATCTCCCTCACCTTCTCTTCTTCCTCCATAGCTTCATCCATTAGAAACCTTTCCTTCAATCCGAATCCTTTCACTGCTTCAGCTCTTCCAGCTCCGAAATCTCTGCAACAGTCCAATTAATAATTTACATCAATCGCAGTGAGAAGGAGGGGGAGGCTTGCGAATTAGAGTAATCACATGGGCAGAAGAGGAAATTAGGGTTACCTGGATTTCTCTGACAATTTCGGTTCTTCCCAAATCATCACCTTCACTCTCCAATCCGCGAATCATCATGAAGCAACCTCCATCTTCAACAATCCTCAAGAAAATGAACTTCAACCTTGATCGGTAATCAATAATTTCATCAACACTGAACCTGCAATTCAAGACTTCTCATTGTGAATCCAGAGTCGACGATAACTAGTAATCGCAAGCTAGAAGCGGAACAGAGATGAGAAGAGGAGTCAGAATTCATACCTGATGCGGTGCCGTCTTGTTGGTTACCGAAAATCTCATTCGCATCCTCACCGTCGACGACAATACAAGGTACGAACTACTCCCAGGCCATTCTTGTTTTATACTTGTGTTGTTGGTGCGGCGGAATCTGCTTTGCGATTCTAATTCGTGTCTTGGCGGTGGCGGTAGTTAAGTATACGAGAGAGTGGGGTTTATGGTAGAGATAATATGATTTAGGAGCGAAAAAGAGAGGTTAGTAGAACTTAATCTATGGCGGTGACAAGAAGAAGAAGGCGAGGGGTGGGTCCATTGATGAAGAGGAAGGAGAAAGGATGAGGAAAAGGACGAAATGGTGGAAGACGGCGGAAAAAAGAGAGGAGGTGTGGGTGATGATGTAAGGGGTAGCGCCGCGGAAAGAGGAAGAAAATTAGGGTTTTTCTTTTCCCTGTTCTTGTTTGATCTTTTATTTATGAATTAAGTTGATTTTGGAAGAAGATATTAGCATAATCAAGGGATTTAATTCTGGTTTAACTACAATTAACCCCAATTAAAATCCATAAACATCCATTAAAACCATTGTCAATTCTGGATAAGAGATAGGATTAAGTGCCCATTGCTACCAACACCTCCCTTGCTAAGCCCATTAACAAAACAACCTTAAAAAAATTGCTGTTTGCACCCTCAGTAAAAGCCTGCGAACAAGGCCTGGGTAGTTGCTGTTAACACCCCTCCTTTTGGGCCCAGTTTACAAAAAACAAATAGAAAATTGCTAAATGCCCCCCATAGTTTCCTTTAGATTTTATATTTTTTAGTTTTGTATAGTTAGAAAATAATTCCATTAAAAATAGTAAAATCAAATAGAAAATTCTATAAAAATTCCAGTAGGTTAATAATCCATTTTAGAAATTTTTGATATTTTTATTTTCTGAATTTGGCATTATTTTCGATTTAATTCTGAATTTTCTTTTAATTAGCTTTTATTGATTTTCCTTTAACTGCACTTTATTTTGTTCATTTTATTTTGGTGACTTCCAATAGGATTTTTGAGCCATTCTTTTTACTGTTGTTATAGGACTCATAATAGTACTTAGAATATTTTTTTGTGTGGATTTTTTAGATCATTTTACCTTAGGTTTAGAGGCTTAATCCCTTAGAAATTAGCGGTTAACTCTTAGCTGAAAATAAATAATTTCTAGGCATAGTAAAAATATGATTTTTTAGAATCCCTTGTAACACAATGTTATAGATAATATTAGGTCCCTATAGTTTAATTTTCATAATTTTTCCAGAAGTTTTAGTATTTTTTAGAATATTAGTTTTTAGGTTTAGTTATGTATAATTCCCATTAGTTTAAGTCATAAAACAAAGTCCAAAAAAGATATAGTTTAGATTAGATTTAATCCTAGAATCTAATATAGACTTAGGTTAGTTTTAATGTGGATTTTTAGAATGAAATATTAGGCTTAACTTTGATTTAGAATGTAGGTTAAAGTTCCCTTTTAATTAGGATTAGAATAAATAAAATAGGACTATTTTTAGTTCATGCCTTTAATTGCATTTTTAGAATTTTATTTCTTAATTCAATTTTATTGTTTTTTGCCTTATCATTTGATTTTATAACTTGTATAGGCTTCCCCATTGTTCTTAGAATCAACTTAACTTCATTAAGAAGTAAGTGGAATTCTAGTAGTTTCTAGTTTTTCCATTAGGATTAGAATACCTCATTAACCATAGGATCACTTGTAAATAAATAAACAAAAATTAGGATTGAGTCTTAGTCCCTTAGATTTTGTCCTTTTCCAATTTGAGTCACTCTTTCTCACCTCATAAAGAAAAGCAATAAAACACTTAATAAAAACCGAACAATCTCGTACGACACGAGACTTTGTTGCAGAGTGTTTATACGCGTCCTGTTTCGGGGCGAGGTGTAAATACTTCCCGCGATGGATAGGTCTTAGTACAAGACAGTTCACAAACAAATTCAAAACACTTCTCTTAAAAGACAAAAACAAATAACAAGCGACTATCCTGCGGAAACTTCTTTTCTCATCTCATTCACTCACAACGCGAACTCGCGACGACTTGTCTTTCATGCAAGACGGTAAACGCACTCGTACCAGACGAGCCTGCAACACCTGAGCATAGACAGATGCAGTTCCAGCATAAAAAACACAAACAAATAGTTCCCGCCTTAGTTAGGCGAACTACGTCGACTCTGATCCTCATTATCCCGATGAGGTACGTAGGCAGCGGGGTAGGGCCCATTCGAGTACATTCTTTATTTTCCCTACATTTCCCTTTTATTCTCATTCTCTTATTCCTTTCTCATTCTTCATTTCCATTCCAGTTAGCGGTTCATTTATTCAGCAGCAGTTATTCTTCTCACCCTTTGAAACAAACAAGCAAGCGTGGATCCCGTCGGGTACGACGGACGATCTGGGGTGCTAATACCTTCCCAGTTCGTAACCGACTCCCGAACTCAGATCTTTGGTTCGCAAGGCCTCGTCCTTTTCCTTCTTCCTTAGGTTTGTGCAACATTACCTTTCCCATTCATTCGGGATAAAAATGTCTGGCTGGCGACTCTAACCTTTCCGCGCCACTTTCGCGTTTGTACTAGGATGAAAATCCCGGGAGCGACAGCTGGCGACTCTGCTGGGGACTTAACCTGATTCTTCCGGTTTCCCTTGTAGAGTCAATCCTAGCGCCTGTTTGGTTTTGTTTCTTTGGGTGTTTATATGTTTGTTGCTGAGTGCTTTAGTTTAGCTTTACTGTTTTATTTACAGCTTTTATTTACAACTTTACTTTATCGCATTTATTTACCGCTTTCAGTATTTTATTTTCCATGCATCATATTATACTGGACTGTCTGGCTGTGCTGGTTTTCATTTTTTCTGTGGGATGGGAGTTACTGTGAGATAAGCCAACTACCCGGCTTGAGTGCACCATAGGATTAGCGTGGACAGACATTGTACTCTTATGGTATCTCACCATGATGGGTGGCGATGTGTTCCACACCCAGAGTGCGACCGTCTTGGAACTATTCTGTGTGGGGATTACCTCACTTCAGGGTACGACCTTGATAGTTATGTGCATTTGGTGACCGATCTTCGAGGACCTTAATGGGAACACCCCTCTCCAGTGATGACAGTGGCAGACCACATTTGTTGGCAAACCCACTCGCATCCGAGGGTCCATTGGGAACTCGCATAGGATGGCCTGGTTCTCTCATAGGAATTCAGTTAAAGCAAACTGTTCGTATGACGATAGTATTGTACCCTTCGGGATGAATGTACTATTGTTTCTCGATTCAGTGCTTGAAGCTGGAGACTTGTGAGGGATGCTTGTTTTTCCGGACTCAACTGAGACCTCCCTGCGTAGTATATAATACCAAACCGATTCCCTGATTTGGTCATGAGCCATTTCTCGGAGATGGTGAACGTATTATTGCTATTCGGCTTTGAGAGTCCGTGATGTTGACCCGAGTAGCACACCTGTGAGATTGGGAAGGGTTTACAGGTTTGCAGGAACCCTAATACCTTCAGCATACCCACTCTGCCTTTGGTTCAGTTTTGTGATCTGGATTTCTGTTCTTAAGATATGGATCCAGGATCAGAGGGATGATTATTGTGTTATATGGATTTTGAGACCTTGCACCGACACCTGATTACTTGATCGGCACATCACAGACACTTCACTGATGACATGCCTGTTGCATACATAACATCATAGCATTCTATCATACATGTTCGGCCATTTCCAAAGATCCTATGTTTGAACCATGTCATTATATGTTCCTATACCCAAATTGGAATCAAAGCAGATGGATCCCTTGGAAATAATCGAACATAGCATTTGCATGCATCCTTACTCTCATTACAGGTGTTCGGGGACAGATTCTCATCCTGATTTCGTTTACTCTTCAGAATGGCCAATTTGAATCACAGTCATCAAGAGGTGGATATGGAACAAAGCCGAGCAGAAATAGCTGAAATGAAAGTCCGAATGGATCAACTTTCGGAGGACATGCAGACTTTGTGCCATGACCACACGCTATTGATGAAGAAGGTTTACCAACTGAAGAAACAAGAGAACCAGACCAGGGAAGCCCCAAAGCTCCAAGAAAGGCACCATCACCCCTTCATTACTGCAGAAGTTGGTGGTCATCCCAGTCCAGTGATTTTGTTCCAAGATCAGGAAGCGTTTCGCGGAAATTCTTCTCAACTTTGGGATCCTAAGCCTCACAATTTGCAGACTTTTCTAGTTCATCAAAGGGAAGGTAAAGGCAAAAGTTGCGGACGAATGCCAAAGACGTCTGAAGCCAAGTTTGATTTGATCCCGGTGTCATATGCACAGTTGCTTGTTTGTTTGCTCGAGCTTAATCTGGTTGAACTTGTCACCGTAGCAGCCACACCCAAAAAGCCTCCCCCAGATTTTGACGCCAATGCCAGATGTGTTTTCCATTTTGGGGCACCTGGTCATCATGTGGAAAACTGCAAAAGGCTTAAGCATCAAGTTCAAGAGCTCATTGATGCAAAAGTAATCGAGTTCGCACCGATCAGCGGGGATGTGTCAAAAGATTTCATATCACTAGGAGGAACTTCTCCTTTCCTTACCACAAGAATTATCCCCAATCAGGGGTGTGTGCCTCCGATATGGGTTATAAAGACATCGTGCCAGTCACCTTTACCCATTCACCGATCCGACATAAAGAGGAAAGTGAAGAAGAACTTTAGGTGTTCAAATTCATCTCATCATCAGAATTATCCACAACAGGGGAGACTCAAGCTCAAGCAGGTTGAAGAAGTGTTTACTCCTAGTCAAGTGTTTGCCCATTTGCTCGAGAATTCTTTGATTCAGCCAGGGAATGCCTTGCCAATGCCCTACCCCATTCCCCCAGATTACAATATGGATGTTAGGTGTGAATTCCACTCCAGAACATTTGGACATACCATCGACGAGTGCAAAGCCTTCAAGCAAAATGTCCAATATCTAATTGATTCAGGGATCATTACACCAGAAGGGTACCTCAGGAGCTGAAGCCTTTGATCCAGCTGGCCATGCAGACTGCGTGAAGCTCAAATCAGAAGATGTAGATTTCTTTGATACATGTCTTTGGCTTTATTGTGTTTCTAGATTACCTTCAGAGCTGTTGAAGGAATCTTTTGTTTTTCTGTTGTGAATTGTGACATTTTCCTGTATCTCAGTATTATTGGCAAATAATTGTATAAGGTGTATTCCTTGCTTTATGGAAGTGTGTCGGTACCATTGTTGCAACTCTTTTATCCTGGCAATTTTATTTTGAATTCCCGATACACAGCACTTTCTCCCTGCACACTCACAGAGTTTATCTTATGATGTGGCACTCCGTGGGTATCTGTCCCCTAATCTGAATGAAGTGGGATCAGTGACATGGCATTTTCACGCATATCATTTTTGCATACTAACGAGTTATCTGGATTTCCTAATTTATTTGACCATTTCAGGAGAAGTATCAGCCGTACCAATACGCTACCCAAGTCAAATCATGAATACAGTACAAGTCGAGTTGAACGATTTTCGCACTCAGATGGGGGAGTTCATGGTAACAATGCAGAGTATAGTGCAGGGGCAACAAGAAATGAGAACCGCCATGCTGAGGCTTAATCGTCCACAGGTTGGTCCTCAAATGATCACCTTGGACGCCGAAGGCAATCCGATCAACACAGTCATCCCATCTACGGATAATAGGCCTCCTATCCCTGAAGGCATTGGTCCAATTCCTGTTCGTGTAGCAGACCGACAGGAGGATCAATTTACTTTTCTCAATGAAGATGTGGGATTTAGTTCTGGGGCCAATAACCAGGACTTTCAGATGCTAACCGAGAAGGTAAAGGCTTTAGAATGCAAAGACACCCTTGGCATTGATGTTGCTGATATGGGGCTGGTTTCAGGGTTGGTGATCCCTCCAAAGTTCAGACCTCCCGTTTTTGACAAGTACAGTGGTAGATCTTGCCCGAAAACGCACTTGCAGGCTTTCTATCGCAAAATCGCTGCACATACGAAATATGAGAAGCTTTGGATGTACCACTTCCAAGACAACCTTTCCGGGGGTTCGTTAGAGTGGTACATGAAGCTGGAAAAGAACTCTGTCCGTAATTGGAAAGAACTTGGGGAAGCCTTTCTCAAGCAGTACCAGTATAATATTGACATGGCTCCCAACCGAACCCAGCTTCATAGCATGTCACAAAAGAAATCCGAGAGCTTTATGGAGTACGCGTAGAGGTGGCGCGAGGTCGCAGCCAGAGTACAACCATCATTGCAGGAGAGAGAAATGGTAGACCTATTCATGGATACCCTCCCGGGGCACTTCATAGAACGTTTGGCGGGCTGTTCAGCTAACGGTTTTTCTGATATCGTCTTGACTGGTGAAAGAATTGAAAATTGGATGAAGCGAGGAAAGATTCAGGTCAACGGTGCCTCCACTTCTGGAACTAAGAAGTCGTTGTCCAATGAGCAAAAGAAGTAGTACGAAGAAGCAGGGGCAGTTTGTGTCCAGCGAAAGAAGAGAAATCAAGGTTCGCGTTACCAGACGGCATCTATGATCATCCCAAGTGCCACACGTTCACAACAGCAAAATCGTCGTCATCATAATCCTCAACAGGGTCGGCAACAAAGGAGAGAAAGATTTTTTGACCCTTTGCCAATGTCTTACACTGATCTTCTCCAGCATTTGCTTCAATTTAAGTTGGTTGGGCTTCGCAAGCTGTCTCCACCTCCTTTTCCACTACCGGAGGGATGGGATGCCAATGTCAACTGTGATTTTCATTCTGGGGCGCCAGGGCATCATATTGATGGATGTAAAGCTTTTCACCACACAGTGCAGGACTTAATCGACTCGAAAGCTATCAACTTCGCACCAAACATATAAGAGAGAGTACACTTTCTTTGATTTGAGGTTTTGAAGCCAGAAGTAATTCAGATACTCTTGTTTTGGTAATGGTGCGTCTTTGCAGTGCAGTTTTCATCCCTATTGAGGGGAACTACGTCGCTCTGATTCTCCATTGGTCTTGGGTCAATGGAGATACGTAGGCAGAAGATCGTCAGGTCTTTCCGAGCAACCTTATGGGGAAACTTTACTCCTCAGCTTCACTTCCCTCTTCAGATGTCTCGTGTCGGAGTCAGAATAACTAGAAGAAGAGGTATGATTGTCGTGGGTAATTATACCACTGCGAATTGAAGACTGCAAGTCCGTGAAAGAGCTATTGATCACTGAAAGTATCCAAGACTGACAGGTCCAGACGGAGCCAAGCCTCCTCAACTACAGCTATATTCAGTTTCTTTACTGCATTTCCATTTGTAGTTTCTTTTATATGCTAAACATTTGTTTACTTGTATGAAATTTGTTTGCTTTTGAATGTAGCAATAATAAAACTCACATGTTTTTCTTGAAGTAAGTCATTCGCATTCACTTATATTTTTTGCATATGTACATTGCAATACCAATTGTCATGCTTAAACTCTATGAAGGAGAATGACGAAACAAAAACGCAAAATGGTGTGCTCTCGAGTAAGGCCCTGTTGACGATGTACAGGCTTTGTTTTAAATCCCTAAACACCGGAGATATAAGGAAGATAGACCCTCGCCAACCCATTTGAGCCTTGAAGTAGGAGTTTCTTTTTGTATGAAAAAACCCTCGCAATTAACCCAGGGGCAGGGTAGGTGTCAGCTAGTTGGACCGATCGTTCAAATTTCAAAAAGAGTGCACATCTGAGGATTCATTACCTTTCGTTGTACCAAATCAGGAGGTCCAATGACCAGAAACCACAATGGTTATCCCGAACATGAGGTCCAAAGACCGGAAACCACAATGGTTATCCCTTATCAACCAAGAAGTGAGACAGTCACGATCCTTTCAAAGAAATCAAGATAAACAGTGTCACACGATTTGTTCAAAAAAAAGAAGGAAAAAAAGAATGAAAAAGCCCTCTAAGTCGAAACTTGAAAACAAGCGACTTAGGCAAAAATTAGGGCATCCCGTTGGACTTCACAATCAAAGATTCACAAGAATCAGTCCAGGAAAAAGTTAGGGATAAGAAAAATAATGCAAAAGCAAAAGACGTAAAGGATTACACAAGAGAGATCCTTGAATAAGAACAAAGTCGTGTGATACAGACACGAAAGGCGAAGGGGCGACTGACTCCAAACAACAATCTGATTGGTGCTTAGACTGTTAGAGTAATTGGTTCCTTAATCATCACAAAACCCTTTTTGAGAGGTGAGCGCTTGTGAAAGCTAGCTGAACATAGGAATGGAGAACATCATGGAGATGGGTGGGCACAAATAAACTTTGAGCCTATATCTTTTGTTTCTATAACCGTGAACCAGGCCACGATACAACCCTCAAAAGTCCTAACTGAAACAGGTTTATTTTTGAGAGCATACTACCATGATATCGTGTTCCTGACTCCTGTGAGTGATGTTGAAAGATCTTTGTTGGTATTGCATGTGCATGCTTTCTATTATTCAAAAGTTAATGTCGTATTTTAACCAGTGATTCGCTCATAAAGGTTTGCGACATCTTTTTCAGTAAGACTTCAAGATTAATATGTGTGTTGCATTAGAATTTTCATTCTAAAAAATAAACATTTTCTGCTTGCATACATTTGTTTGGCATCATAAAAGTCCATGTATGGAATCTCAGTCCAGAAGCTTAATCTTGCCAAGTTGAGAAGTCTGAAACTTCCGAAGGACAATCTGTCGAGGTGTACTTTTCAAGAAAACTCCATCGAGTAGGGACTTTCCCAACATTCCTGGTAAGAGCCAACTAATCTGGGGCAATTATGTCGAGCAATCTCTTCAAAATTCAACCAAGCTGGGGAAATCACTTCGAGATTTAAATCTCTCAAAGAGCCATCAGGCGGAAGCATTATTCAAATTTCAGCCAAACTGGGGCGATCACTTCGAGATCCAGTCTCTCGAAGAATAGTTGATCTGGGTGTTTTCTTCAAAGCAGTCATTCAGAGGTGATCACTTCAAGACTTGTACCAGGGCAGGCCACCCCAAGAGCACTAGAAGTTACTTTCTCCTGAAGACGGTTAATCAGAAGCACCTACCCAAGGTTCAAAATACTAAGATACACTATCTCACAGTGATATGGAGTTTTTCATGAATCCTCGCGAGGCAAATTCTTTCACATGCTATGCAATCTGGGGCAGTTATTTCGAGATCCGACGAATCTCTCCAAGAGTTTGAAGACACTGAGGTATTTCATATGCCATGTTTTCTGTAAAATCCTCTTGAGACATTTACTTCGGACGGACCTTAATCTGAGGCGAGTTGAAAATTGCAAAGAACCATTGTTCACTCATGATTAGTTGAAAACCTATCAACCCGGGGCTAGGGGCAAAGCCATTGTCAACACAGAACTTCAAGAGTTATTTCATCAGCAAGCTTCATTGATCAAAATTCCTTAGCAAGTCTCATTAGACAATCCCTTCTCCAGTAGTGCGGCAAATGGAAGATTACTTCTTGAGCAGAAGGATATCATCGTCTCTCATCCCCGGCATGAGACGCCTTACATCTCTCATTCCCAACATGAGAGGATTTATCTTTTATCCCCAGCAAGTGGCAACTTGAGCTCTTATCTTCAACGGGAAGCTTTATCATTGACATTATCTGTCATCCCCATTAAAGTGGAAGTTGAAATCTCTCCCAGCAAGGCAGCATAAGGGGTGTCCTCCCCAGGCAGAAGCTTTCCTACGAATACAGGGGCAATTCCCAATAGTACAAAGAATGTCTTTCCTCCCCGGCAAGGTGCTTCCTCAGCAGTGTCCTACCTTTGGTTCTCAGCCAAGTCAAGAGGTCTCTACTTCCCCATCAGAGTTCAAGAAGAGTCCATCTCCAGCAGGGTCTTGGTTCTCCAATCTTAAAGTCCAATTTATTTTTGGCAATGCCGGCAGTTCAGAGCCGGTGCATCATTGACAGCCTTCCCCGCAGAGTTGTCTTCTCCTCACAAGGATCAATCGGATCAATGAAGTGATCATCAGTTCCTCCCCAGTCAAGCCATCTGGGATATCTATTATCTCCTCATCGGGAGACCCCCTTTTGCATTTTCATCTAGTAATCATCGTTACATTTTCATCCTCCAAAGCGTAGCATTTCAATCGTCATGGAGCATTACGCCATAAATTCAAACATATGCATACCAGCATGGGCCAGTTTTGAGGTATATTACATAAGACCCGTTACATCTCCAATCAGATTGAAGTGTTCCCCACAGAATGCAACTTCATTTCCCAGGGTGGATGCTTTCACCAAGTCCTGTTGTTATCCCCAGTTGAGTCTTGTTTCAGTACAACAGTCTCATTTTTTCGCGTATCCGTTTCAGTACAACGGTTGCGTCTTGGGCTCTCGTTTAAGTACAACGATCCCGTTCCTTTCGAGTCTCCATTTAAGTACAATGGTCTTGTCATTGAGTCTTGTTTCAGTACAACAGTCTCATTTTTTCGCGTCTCTGTTTCAGTACAACGGTTGCGTCTTGGGCTCTCGTTTAAGTACAACGATCCCGTTCCTTTCGAGTCTCCATTTAAGTACAATGGTCTCGTCTTTGAGTCTTGTTTCAGTACAACATTCTCATTTTTTTCGCGTCTCTGTTTCAGTACAACGGTTGCGTCTTGGGCTCTCGTTTAAGTACAACGATCCCGTTCCTTTCGAGTCTCCATTTAAGTACAATGGTCTCGTCTTTGAGTCTTGTTTCAGTACAACATTCTCATTTTTTTCGCGTCTCCGTTTCAGTACAACGACCGCGTCTTGGGCTCTCGTTTAAGTACAACAATCCCGTTCCTTTCGAGTCTCCATTTAAGTACAATGGTCTCGTCTTTGAGTCTTGTTTCAGTACAACAGTCTCACTTTTTCGCGTCTCCGTTTAAGTACAACGGTCGCGTCTTGGGCTCTCGTTTAAGTACAACGATCCCGTTCCTTTCGAGTCTTCTTTTAAGTACAATGGTCTCGTTTCAGTGCGAAGATAATGGATCGGTTGATACCATTTCCGTGTTAGATCGGTTGATCTTATTTGAGTCATGAATCGGTTGATATCATTTCTCTTCGAGTTGTAAACCGGATGATATTACAGTCTCGCGTTTCTTGGTTTTGGATCGGTTGATACCATCTCCATGTTAGATCGGTTGATCTTATTTGAGTCATGAATCGGTTGATATCATTTCTCTTCGAGTTGTAAATCGGATGATATTACAGTCTCGCGTTTCTTGGTTTTGGATCGGTTGATACCATCTCCATGTTAGATCGGTTGATCTTATTTAAGTCATGAATCGGTTGATATCATTTCTCTTCGAGTTGTAAATCTGATGATATTACATTCTCGTTTTCTTGGTTATGGATCGGTTGATACCATCTCCATGTTAGATCGGTTGATCTTATTTGAGTCATGAATCGGTTGATATCATTTCTCTTCGAGTTGTAAATCGGATGATATTACAGTCTCGCGTTTCTTGGTTTTGGATCGGTTGATACCATCTCCATGTTAGATCGGTTGATCTTATTTGAGTCATGAATCGGTTGATATCATTTCTCTTCGAGTTGTAAATCGGATGATATTACATTCTCGTTTTCTTGGTTATGGATCGGTTGATACCATCTCCATGTTAGATCGGTTGATCATATTTAAGTTATGAATCGGTTGATATCATTTCTCTTCGAGTTGTAAATCGGATGATATTACATTCTCGTTTTCTTGGTTATGGATCGGTTGATACCATCTCCATGTTAGATCGGTTGATCTTATTTGAGTCGTAAATCGGTTGATGTTGCATTAAGTCCTGTTTCGCCAACAGGCACCCCCGGTGTGGCTTCGGTTCGTTCAGCAGTCGCAGTGATTGCATTGATTCTATTCCACCTGGTTCTATCCCCGTTACCTGTTCAGAGGTCAAAATCAAAAAATACATAAATAAATAAATGGGCAGATGGCATTTCCATTACCCTCAGTGTGCAAATTTTCAGGTTTTATTCGAGTAATCAATCACTTCATACCTTGAACGTCTAAAAGCCATTGCAGTTATTCATTCAAGTTTGCAGATGATTGAATAGGGGAAGCTGTAATACCTCAAAATTTGCCCTCATATTTGTTTCCTTAACTGGCCTATGCTTCACATTTCATTTGCACATTCTGTCGGGTCATAACCTTCATAATCATGCATTTCATGGGGTTCCCTAAGACATGGGGTCGGCCGCTTTCTGGTGATTTGGGTTTTTCATATTCAGAGGGAATCTGTATGACTATCTATCTTCAAGGTTTCCCTTAAATCACTTGTGTTAAGATCATTGGCTATCAGGTTAGTGAATTGCAAGGTACGAATCATGACAAGAGATATGGAGGTGTAGATATCCTTTCAAAGCATGATGTTATACCTACAGGCTTTATTTTGATCAAGGGTTGCTTTGGATTTGTGTTTAATTAATTGATAGAGGAGCCAAGGTCATTTGGCGTTAAAATCGGATTGAGTTTGTTCCTTTGGAAATTAATTGGAATCCATGGGCTCGAAAGAGGTTAGAAGTTGTTTGAAATGTGAAGTCAAGGTTCATGCAAGGAATCCGAAAGGACTACACTACAAGATGCAAAGCAATGATGGCGAGGCACATTGCTATGGCTTAGAGAGATTGGTACAAGGGTTGCCCAATGATAATAAAAAAAAGAGGATGAGTTTGCCAAAATTGAGGTCATTAAATAGAACTATCTCCTTGAAGAAACAAGTTATAACAGAAATGGATTAAAAGGAAATTTCATAGAAAACTCCAACACCTAACAGCCAACTTACGCATCTACAACCATTGCTAAGGTTCCGTCATGAAGAAGCTTATGGGTTGAATCAAAAGTCATGGGATGCCGGTGTGCTTAGGCCGTTTGAGGCAGGGATGAATGAAAGCTGATCTCGTTGGTTGAATAGTGCTAGAAAAATAGATTTACCAAATATCCACCATACAGCAAAGAAAATAGCAAGAATTGAACAACATATTTTCATTAAAAAAATAAAAATCTAGAAGAAAAAGGCAACAATACAAAACGGTCATAACAATCCATAACAGAGTCTCAGTTATTTCTCTAACAAAATTTCCATTGAAACCATCAAAAATAGTTTTCAAATCCTTTGATGTGAATCAGAACCACACTCTCATCTTCGCCATTCTTTTTTTTCTTCTTTCTTTCTTCCCATCTTTTCTCAGAAGTGCTTCAAACATCATTTGCCTCCCTTCATCTCCGATGCTTCATCACCCTCTTCGTTATTCATTATCACCATCGTCTTCATCAATTATTCAACAATTAGATTCTGAGCCTTCGTCAATCAACCTGCATAATACCACAACGACATCAATTCATGAGTGTCGTAACTTCGAGTCAGACTAAGCACAATATCGTTTAGTGTAAGTTCAATGACAAAACGCAGAAGAGATTTAGAACGGTGATTCAAGAAGATTACCTTATGCATTTGATATCGTCGTTGTTCCGAGAATGATTGCAAGGCAGGTCTGTGTCGAGAAGGGAAGGAAATGAGTGATTGATGAACGGAGCATAACAGATAGAAAGAAGACCCGTAAAACTTCATAAACACGTTTCAAGAGCAACACAAGCGGAGGAAGAAGTAATTACCTGAAAGTCACCGTGTTATCGTTTTCTCATTGTGCAGCCTTAATAGAGTGAATTAATGAAATTTTGCGTGATCACCGCAATCGTCGCAACTCTGTTTGGCACGACATCTTTTCATCGCACAGCCTCAACAATCTTCTTCAATATTTCTCAACAACTTCAACCAGTTTTCACCTTCACAACCTGCACATCAAAGAAGAAAACAACTTCCGACTCTAAAAAGGGAAAGCTGAAGAAAGGCATGCTCGGGCTATGAGAATTAGAGGTGAGTTAGAAGATGAGGAAAATAAACAAACAAGGGAATTCTGAGTGTTACCGCGGGATTGCCTTCTGGAAGAGAATCAGGCCCCTGATGGATAGTCAGCTGGTGAAGCTGTGCATCTGTTTTTTGAATGGATATGAATCCCCGGCCGAATTTCCGTTTGCTAGCTCGGTATACCCAACAGAAACAGCAACAAACTTTGCCCCATTTATGTCATTTGCTTGCTCCATTTGATTCTAGTTCGCAGCTATCACATTGAAAGGCTCCATTTAGTGTGACTTCGGCTGAATTGGTAGCTGCCTTTGGTGATGTTTCTGATGCTGGAAGAAGAAAAACAGGGGGGTTATAATCGAAAATCAGTCCAACCAAGATTGAAAACAACAAAATGCTAACAAGCTAACTGAATCCCCTAACCAAATTCTAACAGAACCATAACAGAGAATAACAAAAGCAGAATTTCTAACTGAATTGGTAACTGATTTTCTTTCCAGAAGGTTCACCTGATAACCTTCCAGAACCATCTTCAAATCTCCTATAAATCAGTAGCTTCTGATTCAATCCAGCTCTTCCACAATTTTCAAAACCCTTCACCATTCCCTCAATCCTTCATTCTTCTCACTCTCTTCAACCATTCTTCTTCAATCCATAACCCTTCACCATTCATCAATTCTTCAACCATTTCCTTCAATCAGTTCAAAAAATCATTCTTCTTCTCCCACACAACTTCAAGCCTTCAGCCACATCAATCTCAATCTCCCTCACCTTCTCTTCTTCCTCCATAGCTTCATCCATTAGAAACCTTTCCTTCAATCCGAATCCTTTCACTGCTTCAGCTCTTCCAGCTCCGAAATCTCTGCAACAGTCCAATTAATAATTTACATCAATCGCAGTGAGAAGGAGGGGGAGGCTTGCGAATTAGAGTAATCACATGGGCAGAAGAGGAAATTAGGGTTACCTGGATTTCTCTGACAATTTCGGTTCTTCCCAAATCATCACCTTCACTCTCCAATCCGCGAATCATCATGAAGCAACCTCCATCTTCAACAATCCTCAAGAAAATGAACTTCAACCTTGATCGGTAATCAATAATTTCATCAACACTGAACCTGCAATTCAAGACTTCTCATTGTGAATCCAGAGTCGACGATAACTAGTAATCGCAAGCTAGAAGCGGAACAGAGATGAGAAGAGGAGTCAGAATTCATACCTGATGTGGTGCCGTCTTGTTGGTTACCGAAAATCTCATTCGCATCCTCACCGTCGACGACAATATAAGGTACGAACTACTCCCAGGCCATTCTTGTTTTATACTTGTGTTGTTAGTGCGGCGGAATCTGCTTTGCGATTCTAATTCGTGTCTTGGCGGTGGAGGTAGTTAAGTATACGAGAGAGTGGGGTTTATGGTAGAGATAATATGATTTAGGAGCGAAAAAGAGAGGTTAGTAGAACTTAATCTATGGCGGTGACAAGAAGAAGAAGGCGAGGGGTGGGTCCATTGATGAAGAGGAAGGAGAAAGGATGAGGAAAAGGACGAAATGGTGGAAGACGGCGGAAAAAAGAGAGGAGGTGTGGGTGATGATGTAAGGGGTAGCGCCGCGGAAAGAGGAAGAAAATTAGGGTTTTTCTTTTCCTTGTTCTTGTTTGATCTTTTATTTATGAATTAAGTTGATTTTGGAAGAAGATATTAGCATAATCAAGGGATTTAATTCTGGTTTAACTACAATTAACCCCAATTAAAATCCATAAACATCCATTAAAACCATTGTCAATTCTGGATAAGAGATAGGATTAAGTGCCCATTGCTACCAACACCTCCCTTGCTAAGCCCATTAACAAAACAACCTTAAAAAAATTGTTGTTTGCACCCTTAGTAAAAGCCTGCGAATAAGGCCTGGGTAGTTGCTGTTAACACCCCTCCTTTTGGGCCCAGTTTACAAAAAACAAATAGAAAATTGCTAAATGCCCCCCATAGTTTCCTTTAGATTTTATATTTTTTAGTTTTGTATAGTTAGAAAATAATTCCATTAAAAATAGTAAAATCAAATAGAAAATTCTATAAAAATTCCAGTAGGTTAATAATCCATTTTAGAAATTTTTGATATTTTTATTTTCTGAATTTGGCATTATTTTCGATTTAATTCTGAATTTTCTTTTAATTAGCTTTTATTGAATTTCCTTTAACTGCACTTTATTTTGTTCATTTTATTTTGGTGACTTCCAATAAGATTTTTGAGCCATTCTTTTTACTGTTGTTATAGGACTCATAATAGTACTTAGAATATTTTTTTGTGTGGATTTTTTAGATCATTTTACCTTAGGTTTAGAGGCTTAATCCCTTAGAAATTAGCGGTTAACTCTTAGCTGAAAATAAATAATTTCTAGGCATAGTAAAAATATGATTTTTTAGAATCCCTTGTAACACAATGTTATAGATAATATTAGGTCCCTATAGTTTAATTTTCATAATTTTTCCAGAAGTTTTAGTATTTTTTAGAATATTAGTTTTTAGGTTTAGTTATGTATAATTCCCATTAGTTTAAGTCATAAAACAAAGTCCAAAAAAGATATAGTTTAGATTAGATTTAATCCTAGAATCTAATATAGACTTAGGTTAGTTTTAATGTGGATTTTTAGAATGAAATATTAGGCTTAACTTTGATTTAGAATGTAGGTTAAAGTTCCCTTTTAATTAGGATTAGAATAAATAAAATAGGACTATTTTTAGTTCATGCCTTTAATTGCATTTTTAGAATTTTATTTCTTAATTCAATTTTATTGTTTTTTGCCTTATCATTTGATTTTATAACTTGTATAGGCTTCCCCATTGTTCTTAGAATCAACTTAACTTCATTAAGAAGTAAGTGGAATTCTAGTAGTTTCTATTTTTTCCATTAGGATTAGAATACCTCATTAACCATAGGATCACTTGTAAATAAATAAACAAAAATTAGGATTGAGTCTTAGTCCCTTAGATTTTGTCCTTTTCCAATTTGAGTCACTCTTTCTCACCTCATAAAGAAAAGCAATAAAACACTTAATAAAAACCGAACAATCTCGTACGACACGAGACTTTGTTGCGGAGTGTTTATACGCGTCCTGTTTCGGGGCGAGGTGTAATTACTTCCCGCGATGGATAGGTCTTAGTACAAGACAGTTCACAAACAAATTCAAAACACTTCTATTAAAAGACAAAAACAAATAACAAGCGACTATCCTGCGGGAACTTCTTTTCTCATCTCATTCACTCACAACGCGAACTCGGGGCGACTTGTCTTTCATGCAAGACAATAAACGCACTCGTACCAGACGAGCCTGCAACACCTGAGCATAGACAGATGCAGTTCCAGCATAAAAAACACAAACAAATAGTTCCCGCCTTAGTTAGGCGAACTACGTCGACTCTGATCCTCATTATCCCGATGAGGTACGTAGGCAGCGGGGTAGGGCCCGTTTGAGTACATTCTTTATTTTCCCTACATTTCCCTTTTATTCTCATTCTCTTATTCCTTTCTCATTCTTCATTTCCATTCCAGTTAGCGGTTCATTTATTCAGCAGCAGTTATTCTTCTCACCCTTTGAAACAAACAAGCAAGCGTGGATCCCGTCGGGTACGACAGACGATCTGGGGTGCTAATACCTTCCCAGTTCGTAACCGACTCCCGAACTCAGATCTTTGGTTCGCAAGGCCTCGTCCTTTTCCTTCTTCCTTAGGTTTGTGCAACATTACCTTTCCCATTCATTCGGGATAAAAATGTCTGGCTGGCGACTCTAACCTTTCCGCGCCACTTTCGCGTTTGTACTAGGATGAAAATCCCGGGAGCGACACTAGGTTGACAGGCCTAGGCAAAAATAAGGGCATCCCGGGAAACCAAAAGGGTTTGGGCAAAAATTAGGGATATATATAAAAAGATGTGCACCCGGCAAGTCGAAAACCTGAAAAGGTGGCTTGGGCAAAAAAGGGTATCCCGGTGGATTGAAAAACTGAAAGGGCAATCCAGGAAAAAGTTAGGGATTAAAGCGTATGACTATGTCTCGTTTGGATCACCCATGAAACTGCAACTAGTTGTGCTACCTACTCAAGTTTGAACAGATAAAGCTCAATCCAATCGTTTTCGTCTTGACAGCAGAAGATGAGATACTTGAAGATAATGGCAATAGTAGAATTGAAACTCAATAGGATTATTTCCCACATAGCTGATTTTCTTTGTTTTATGAAAACTTTATGACAAAATCCTCTTACAAGGGTTTATGTCTCCTTGTACAAACTTACCCATGTATGGGTCACTTTTTGATATAAATAAAATTCCATCTTTGAATCCAGATTTACTTTTACCCTATTTACATAAGCGAAACGTCCATTGGTTGTGTTTGAATGTATGTATGCTTTTGAATATGATTGATGTTTACTAGAAATGCATGTATGCTTAATATGATTGATGTTTACCAGAAATGCATGAAAATGCAGTAATAGTATTTACTAAGGACGAACGAGGGAAGGATTCCCCATGAAGCTTCACCAGGTTCACTCTTACAAGACAGTTACAAACCCTCAGTAGGGCCAATCCATCTTCATAAAGTCACATCTCCCCTGGAATTTATATCCATCTCTTTTATCCTCATACGGATATTCGGGAATTTACTTTCCAATAAGAGTACGACGAACGAAGACGGGAGGTTATGTATACCCTACTATCAAACGAAGACGGGAGGTTATATATACCTCACTATCCCCAGCAGACGGGAGGTTATATATACCTTACTATCCCCAGCAGACGGGAGGTTATGTATACCTTATTATCAAACAAGACGGGAACGAGTTCCCCATATTCTTCAACAACGAATCGGGATTTATTTTCCCGGCCAGCAGTTATTATACAAAGATATCCAGACGCTTCAGGCAGCATCATATCATACATACATCATTTACATCATACCATAACATACATATCCATGGATACATAATACATTACTTAAGTGCATCATATTATACATGCATGCATAATGCATAAACTAATACTACCATATAGAATGCTACCTTGTTTTCAGGTTAATTCTTCAGCAGACAGACTTCATCAACAACTTGTGACTATCATGACTGCTTTATCCTCCTGAAAGTTATCATTTCCTCAGGACTGCTTTATCCTCCTGAAAGCTTCTTAATCCCTCAGGACTGCTTTATCCTCCTGAAAGCTTCTTATACCTCAGGACTGCTTCATCCTCCTGATAGCTATCATCATTACCTCAGGATTGCTTCATCCTCCTGAAAGCATATTATCAATCCCTCAGGACTGCTTTATCCTTCTGAAAGCATATCACTACCTCAGGATTGCTTTATCCTCCTGAAAGCATATCAATCCCTCAGGACTGCTTTATCCTTCTGAAAGCATATCACTACCTCAGGATTGCTTTATCCTCCTGAAAGCATATCACTACCTCAGGATTGCTTCATCCTCCTGAAAGCATATTACTACCTCAGGATTGCTTCATCCTCCTGAAAGCATATTATTACCTCAGGACTGCTTTGTCCTCCTGACAGCTTCTTGTACCTCATGATTGCTTTATCCTCCTGAAATCATATTATTACCTCAGGACTGCTTCATCCTCCTGATAGCTATCATCATTACCTCAGGATTGCTTCATCCTCCTGAAAGCATATTATCAATCTCTCTGCTTTATCCTCCTGAAAGCTATCACTACCTCAGGATTGCTTTATCCTCCTGAAAGCTATCATTATATCTTCATATTTTGGACTGCTTTATCCTCCAAGAAATGTATCTGAAGAACTTTTCTCCAAGTGGCATCTTTAAGCCCACTCAAGCATATACAACCAACCATCAATATCAGTTTACGCACCGGTGAGTGCAAATGTTTGGGCTTTTGTGTTCAATCCCCTTCAACCTTCCAGGTCACGACTGGCAAATGTACCAATCTAACCCCTCAGGTTTCAGAAAATTGAACAGGGGCAGCTGTTGCACCCCAAAATTTGCCCTCACAATACAAGACTTTGTGTGCTAAGAAGGTTCACAAGGTTCACAAGATTCACAATGCTTACAAGACCTTTCATGAGGTTCATGAAGTCTACAAGTCACTTTATGAGGTTCACAAGATTCACAATGCTTACAAGACCTTTCATGAGGTTCATGAAGTCTACAAGTCACTTTATGAGGTTCACAAGGTTCACAAGGTTCACAATACCTCCCATGAGGTTCACAAGACATTTTATGATGGTTTACAAGGGTCACAAAGTTCACAATTGGTCAGAAGAGTTGACAATTCCCTCAGACAATGCACCTCTTAAGCAGTGCATCCAAAACTAGGGTTTTGACTTTAATCAGGCTAAATGAATGTCCAAGACTTCAAGTGAGCTTCATAACATCTTATATGTGTGTAAGAACCCCCATGACAAGTTTCAAGACTTTTCTCAAAAGTTTGCTCAGTCAGATGATCAGATAAGTCAAAATCAGTCAAAGTAGTTAAAAAGTCAAACTGAGGTCAACTGTGGTCAAACCAAAGTCAAACTTCATGATTTTTTGCCAACATCAAGTATATGAGGTAAAATTCATCATTTGATCAAGGGTTGATCATGATTCATCAAGGAGATTTCAGATCATCAAGAATCAGGAGTTTCTAAATTAGGGTTTCCTTAGTAAAAGTCAACTGAACTTTGACCAGCCATAACTTTCACATGCTTCATCACCAAGTCTCCATCCAAATCTCATTTTGAAGGAAATTGAATTCTCTACAACTTTGTGTCTCACAAGCCAAGCCCAAAAATGCTTCATTTGGAAGGTATGAGCTAAGACATTATAGGTCCTTTTGAAAGTCAACAAAAAGTCAACAACTTCAAAAGGGCATAACTTGAGAATGGTAAATGATATGGACATGAAACTAGTGGGGTTGGTTAGAGGACTCTTCAAGCTTTCCAAAATGTCCAAGAACACCCTCATAGCATTAAAATTGAAGGATGTGTGCCCTTGCAAAGTTGGGAAATTTTTGGTTGGTTTATGAAGAAAACGGAGGTCTAAAACCAATTTCTTCCAAATGGGCTTGCCAAATGATGACCCAATCCACACTATGACTTCATGCACGACCCAAGTCATCAAAAATCAGATTTTTTATTATTTTATTTTTATTTATTTTGATTTAATTCATTTAAAATCATTTTAAATTAAAATAAAATATAAAAATCAAAGATTAAAAAATGATTGAGCTTCTAGAAAATCATAAATATGTCTTGGATCAAATTGATATGGGAGTTATGATGATTGTCTTAAAATAGCAAGTGTTTATGCAAAAATATTTGATTTTTAAAGGCTTATCATTTTGAATCTTTTTAGATCAAATCTTCCACACAAATATCCAATTTTTCTGACCTAATGCATTGCTCTATAAGTATAGAAGAGAACCCTAACACAAGCCACGAATTCCAGCCTCCCAAGAGTAAGTTTGCATTGTCCAAAATCTCTCCAAAACTCAAATTCGATTTTCATTATACAGGACATTTGAAGGTAATCTAAAGACATAGCAATGATCCTTGGACATCCTTGAATCAAAACCAATCATTACATTGCATCATAGCATGATATATTGAGAAATCCGAACTGTTTTTGTTCACTTTCGATTTTTTCTTGTTCTTGCATTTTCATGTAATATTAATCAAGTTTGATCTTTGGTTTGTGTTTAGATAAGTGCAAGGATGAATTCTGGGCAATTGAATTGATGGTTTAGTGACTGAATCGTGAAACACCATTCTTAGGGTTTCGGCCTAGGATTAGGGCTTCCTGATTTATGGAACATAAATGGATTATGAAACCATAGAACGATTTGAATGAACATCTGGATCATGTTTATAGGTTTAATTTTGTGAAATATTATGGTTTTGTTGATCATTGGATTTCATAGGTCTTGCTGCAAATTGGAAATTCGCAGGAAAGTTGGTGGGTAATTTCGCAGCAAAATTCGCATTGCCAGAGGTTGAAGATGATGCCCTGCGCGCGTTTCTGGAATTTGAATTTCATTTTAATATTTTATGTTTTGTTTTCTGTATAATATCACAAGCTGATGCTTGTCCCAGTGGTGAAGCCAGCGCGTGTGTTGTTGAAGGGCAGGGGTTCGAATCCTGGCTTCCCAATGTTTTTTCTTATTTTCCAGTTTATTCATTAGACATTATATATTATGTTTTATTGCCATTATGATGATAGGTTCGCTCACCCAGCAGGATTGGTAACGTGATTGTGTGTTTGTTGGTAAGGTCCTGGGTTCGATTCCCCCAGGCCTTTTGTTTTTTTTTTTTTTTTTTTTTTTGTGATTTTTCAGGTTAAGGCATAAAAACAATTTGACTCACTCTTCTATCACCTGCGCGCTGGTAGCCTGGTGGTATGTGTTGCTGATGGCAAGCCAAAGGTGCTGGGTTCAAACCCCAGCCAGGTAAGTTCCAATTTTTTTTTTATTTTGTTTAATTTGTTTTGTTAATTATATTAATGTTAATTAGAAATAATCATATAAAATAACCTATAAATATCTTATATTTTCTAAATTTCAAAATTATTTTCTAAATTCTAAAATTAGTTTTTTATTATTATGTACTTAAATTATAATATGTATATATTTATTAAATTAATATTGTATGTTAACTTAAAACCCTAATTATATTATAAACCCTAATTTATTTTTCTAAAACAATTCAAAAACCCTAATTTCTTTTTCTATTCTTGTTTAATATTATTATTTGTATTTAATTTAATTTGTACATAAATATGTTAAAAAATTTAAAATTCTTAATTTATTTTTTTATAATATATAAATATCCTATCATTGTTTATAATTAAATATACATGTAAATAATTTCTATTATATGTTTAAAATTGCTAATTTAATTTTTATAATTATAATTTATTTTTATGTTCATAATTAATTTTATAATTTATACTTAACTTAAAATTTTATAATTAATATAATTGTTCATATTTCCTTATTAATATTTAACTTTTGTTTATTATAATATTTTTGCTTATTATTATTATTATTAATCATGTTTATTGCTAACCCCATTTAATTTTAAAAATTGTTATTATTATTATTTCACTAACCCAATTTTTATTATTATTATATATTTTGCTTTATTTAAATTGTTTATTTATCATTGTTGTAATTGCTCCTTGGTGTAAATATCTTTATAATGTTTAAATTATTTAATTTTTTGCCATGGTTAGTAAAAATAGGGAGTGTAACATGTATGTATGTTTAAAATTAATTTAGATCACTAATTAAAAGATAAATATTAAAATTGTACACTCACACACGTAAGTCGATCTTTGATCGCCATCTCACTTTCTAGGGCTACCTCTCATTGTTGCCTAATCAAAAGGTCAAGTAGGGTGTATAAAGCAAAAGTCCCTTAAAAATAAAGTCATCTAGTCCCTTAACAATAAAAGATCAAGTCCCTTAAATGGTTGCCTTCATAATGATCTTGTCCCTTTCGAATAATGATGACAGCCCCTCCAAAATTGCTTAATACACCCTACAGTTGCCTATATAAACAGATGTCCCTTACTTGTCCCTCACATCCAAGGTAATGACTACCTATTCCTTAATAATAGGGATAGTCTTACCATTTAAAGGATTCAAGAACAGAAAGATTTAAACTTAGGGTAGGTTCCTCATAGTTACTTGCTCACTATTCAAAAACTTTTCAAACACTTCACAAATTTCAAACAATTTTCAAACACAAGTTTTTTACGCATCCGTACATGGATCATTATCAAACTCTTATGAAAATTTTTATTCACACACTTCACATTTTCAAAAACATTTTAAAGTGAGCTAAGTAACTAAGAGCCCATGGATAACCATGGATGTAAAGGGTGCTAATACCTTCCCTTTACATAACCTACCCCCCGGACCCAAAAATCTTTTAAAAGGTCTTTCCTGTTCTTTTATGCCTTTCCTTTGGATAAAATAAAAGTCGGTGGCGACTCTTGCTATCCGCAACATAACTAAAGTCAGTTCTCCCACCGTGTTACAGATGACCGGCTGCGTTTTATGATGTTGTGACTGGGCTTGAAGCTTTGTTCACGGCTTGCAGTGTGATGACGGTGTGAACGAAAGCTGAAGTCATTGGTTGTGCATTGATTGATGGTGTGGCTGTGAGTTGCGTTTTGATGGCTCGTGCTTTGCTCGTGTGACTTGTAGGCTTTATTGTGTTGTACGACGTGAATTGGAATAAGTAATGAGATTTGCTTCATGTGGCTGAAATGTTGAAGTCAACGTGTAATAGTTGGGATGGGTAGGTGTATGCTGCAAATGGCTTGAGAAATAATGGCTTGGGCAACTTGTTGTTTTAATTTTTTCAATTTTTTTTTCTATAGAAACTAAAATGGACCAATGGGCCTTGTTTCCCTATTTTTTTTATTTTTGAAAGGTGAATGGATTATAAGAAATGAATAAAAAAAAGAATTGGGTTTATAGAAAAATGGGCTAAAAAGAGAATTAGTAATGGAAATTAAAAATAAAAGTGGATGGAATAATCGGGAATCGAAAAATGGTTAATGAATTAAATTTGGAAGAAAGAATTGAATTTGGAATAATGGAAATGATTATTGAAAAGGGAATACGGGTGAATAAATGGATATAAAAAAAATGGCATAATCGAAAAATGAATAATGGATATGAAAACTTGATTTTTAAGCCCAAAACCAACTCTTGATTTCTTCTTGCACAAGCTACTGATAAAATGAACACAGTCATCACGAAACCACTGAACAACTTGCCAATTCAAACACAATCACTGAAATCGTCCGAAAACTGCCCAGATTATTTGATGGAAAATAAATCCACAAATGAATCACTGATGAACTGATGAACATTGAAGATTCGAACCAAACTTCACACAGAACACTGCCTGATAAACCGATGATCTTAGCACGCAACACAACTTGAACTTTTGAATACGCACTGAGTGAGGAATAAACCAATGGCACAAATAACTTGCAGTTGAATCAATATTTGATAGTTTGACCAAGATTAGGTCAAACATCCATTTGAATCGAATCGTAACTGAACAACCACATCTGAATTGGAATCACTGCCCTGTCTTTAAAATCCTGCAACACAGAGAGAAGAAGAAACAACTGCAACATATTTTTGGTATTTTGGTTAGAGGTTAGTAAATATAAACAAATAACAACAATTAAACATGGTGATCCCCTGCAAGGCATAGACCTGCACCTGAAAAAGGATAAACGAACAGTGCGTGATCTTGTTTGTATGCAAATGTAGATGAGATGCGAAAAATCTTAGGGTCAAAAATTAGGGTGTGACACAAGTGTATCGCCTTGGGGAGCTTCGGTGTTGAGGTTTTGTATTGATTACAAACAACTGAATAAAGTGAAAATTAAGAACAAGTATCCTCTTCCAAGAATAGATGACTTGATGGATAAGTTAGTGGGTGCTTATCTATTTAGAAATATTAACTTGAGGCCGGGTTATCATCAGATCAGAGTAAAGGATGAGGATATTTAGAAGACGGCTTTCAGCACTCGGTATGAACATTATGTGTATGTAGTGATGTCGTTCGGAGTTACTAATGCACTTTGTGTATTCATGGAGTATATGAATCTAATTTTTCATGCTTAATTGGATCAATTTGTGGTTGTCTTTATTGATGACATTCTAATCTAGTCTAAGTCAGAAAAGGAACATGCAGAGCATTTGCGGATTATGTTACAAGTGTTAAAAGAGAAGAAGCTCTATGATAAGTTGTATAAGTGTGAATTTTGGTTGAGAGAGGTGAGTTTTCTTGGTCATGTTATTTCAGGTGATGGTATTGATGTGGACCCATCCAAGGCAGATGCAGTTCTACAGTGGGAGGCTCCGAAGTCGGTGACTGGGATTAGAAGCTTTTTGGGCTTGTTGGTTATTACCGTAGATTTATTGAAGGTTTTTCAAAGTTGGAACTTCCATTGACCCAGTTGACTTTTAAGGGTAAAATGTTTGTGTGGGATGTCCACTATGAGAAGAGTTTCATCGAGCTGAAGAAAATATTGTCTACAACTCCAGTTTTGATTCTATTTGAACCAGATGAACCGTTTATGGTGTATTGCGACACTTCTTTGATGGGTTTAGGTGGTGTGTTAATGCAGGACGGTAAGTTTGTGGCTTATACTTCATGACAATTAAGAGTCCATGAGAGGAATTATTCTACTCATGAGTTGGAATTAGATGCAGTGGTATTCCTATTGAAAATTTGGAGGCACTATCTTTATGGTTCTATATTTGAGGTGTATAGTGATAATAAGAGTTTGAGATACCTATTTTATCAGAAAGAATTGAACATGAGGCATAAAAGATGGTTAAAATTCTTAAAATTCTATGATTTTGGCTTGAACTATTATCCCAGGAAGGCTAATATCGTGGTTGATGCTTTGAGTCTGAAGACTTTGCATATGTGGGCTATGATGGTTAAGGAGTTGGAGTTGAATGAGAAGTTCAAATATATGAGTTTGGTTTGCAAATAGACACCTCATAGTGTGATGTTGGGTATCCTGAAGATCAACAATGAATTTCTTAATAGTATCAAAGAGGGTCAGAAGTTGGATGTGAAACTAGTGGACGAATAAGGTGTGTTGAAGTTCCGTGATAGGATTTGTATTCCCGATGATTATGAGTTGAAAATAATGATTCTAGAAGAAAGTAATAGGAGTAGCTTAAGTATTCATCCAGGAGCTACAAAGATGTATCAAAACTTGAAAAATATATTAGCTGGCATGGATTGAAACACGGCGTGGCTCAGTTTGTGTATGCTTGTTTGACTTGTCAGAAGTCGAAGGTGGGGCATCAGAATCCTGGTGGTTTAATGTAACTGTTGGATATTCCATAATGGAAATGGGATAACATCTCTATGGGTTTTGTGACTGTGTTGCCTAATACTTTGAGAGGGCATAATACTATTTAGGTATTTATGGATAAACTAACAAAGTTAGCGCACTTTATTCCGATTAACATCAGTTTTCTTTGCAGAAGCTGGCAGAGATTTATATTTGTGTGATTTTGAAGCTTCATGAAATTCTGTTGAGTATTATGTCGGATAGAGATCTGAGGTTCACTTCCATATTTTGGGAGAGTTTGCAAGAAACTTTGGGTTCGAGGCTGAGGTTGAGTTCAACTTATCATCCACATACAGATGGACAGACGGAGAGAACTATACAATCTTTATAGGGTTCATTTAGGGCTTGTATGCTTGAACAAGGAGGTGCTTGGGATAGCCATTTATCCTTGATTGAGTTCACTTATAATAATAACTATCATTTCAGTATTAGAATGGAACCTTTTGTAGCTTTGTATGGTCGGAGATGTCAGACGCCTTTGTGTTGGCATGAATCTGGTGAGAGTGTGGTACTTGGACCTGAGATTATTCAGTAGACCACTAAAAAGGTGAAGCTGATTCGGGAAACGTGAAAGCTTCACAGAGTATGTAGAAGAGCTATCATGATAAAAGGAGGAATGATATTGAGTTCCAAGAAGAAGACCATGTGTTTTTGCGAGTCACCCTGGTGACCGATGTGGTACGTGCATTGAAGTTGAGGAAGCTTACACTTCAGTTTATTGGTCCATATTAGATTTCTACAAGAGTTGGGTATATTGCTTATAGAGTGGCATTGCCACCGAATTTTTCGAATTTGCATGATGTGTTCCATGTGTCACAGCTTCAGAAGTACGTTATGAATCCGTCACATGTGATTCCGATGGATGGGGTTGAAGTAAGGAATAACCTCACGGTCGAGGATTTACCAATAGGGATTTAAGACAACGAGGTGAAGCAATTTAAAGACAAAGAGATCACTCTCGTAAAGGTAGTGTGGGGAGACGCTACCGGTGGAAATATGACTTGGGAGTTAGAGAGCATGATGCGAGAGTCGTATTCGAAGTTATTCGTGTAAGGTAAATGTTTTAGGACAAAAATATTCTAAGTGGGAGAGAGTTGTAACGCCCGATTTATTTAATTATTTAAGTAATTAAAGTATATGATAATTAAAGTATATGATGTTGTGTGTATGTATGTGATTATGTGTGGTTGGTTGTGTTTGGGCTGCCTTAGTATGTGGTAGTGACCTTAGAATTATAGAGATTAAGGTGTTGGGGGTGTGGATAATTGCTTAGAGATGAGTGGTGTGGTTAGTAATTAATTAGTAATATTAGTCAGTAATTGTTTATTTGAATAATATTAGGTGGATATTATTTGAATTAAATAATTAGTATTATCAATATTATTTATTATAATTTAATTGGGATAATAATAATAATAATAATAATATAAGGGAAAGAGAATTAGGAAAAAAAAGCCATCAGTACATGTTTTGTTGAGAAAAGAGAAAAAGGAGAGCCAGAGCAAAGGGAGAATCACCATTGTTAAGGTAGAGGGAGTTTTCTATAAGAACTCTAAGGTAAGGGTGGAGTTATTTAATCACTTAGGGTATGAATAATATAAGTATGAGGGTGGGTAAATTATTAGGTTCATCTCTATGTATCTCTCTAATCATTTTGGTTGTTTTCTGTGAAAAATTGATGTTGTTTGTCGGTATCCGTGATAACATGTAAATTGTGTAATTGATCGTTAGGATTTGTGGCTTTTGTGTTAGAAGGTTCTAGTTGACGTGTGTTTTTGTATGATAATCATGTGAATTATATGAATTTCAGGACTGTATGGTATTGAGCTCAGAGAAGTTTTGGGGCCTGTACTGTGCAGAAAATGCAACTGTGGGGTTACTGTACGCGTATTTTCGTCGGGCGAAAGGTGAATTCGCTTGCACCTCTCCGAGCAAAATGGGAGGCGAGCAAAGGGTGGAAAACAACTGCTACTGGAATTTGTATTAGGGGTGATTCGTTTCTGCTTCGCCGGGCGTGCCTCGGGTGAAAGGGCAAGTTCATCGGGCGAGCACCAGGCGAACATGAACAATATTTTATTTGTTTCTTTTCCTTATTCTTTTCTCGTTCCTTAGATGCTGTAATTTGGTTAATGATGTGGTGATGTTATAATGAGAAAATAGTAATGAATTGACGTGTGTTAATGATGTATTGACTTTGATGGGAGTCATGTGTGTTAATGAAGTCTTTCACTTTATTTTAGAGTCGGCGTCTGCTCTGATGTGTAACACTGGGGGTCATGGAACGCTTGTTGTTTATTTGTTTAAATTACCGTTATTGCAATTTTTTTATTTGAAGTTGATAATGTGGTTTAAAACATATTATGCTTCGGTTGTTGATTTGAAGAATTTTCCGCTGATTAATAAGATGAATTTTTAATAATGATTTCGTATTACAGTTAATAATTATTATTATTATGTGTTACATGTCGTATGCATGAGCATGTTTATGTTGAAAGTAACATCCTATGTGCTAAATTGTTAATAAATTTTACTCTGATAATTGAATTATTTTAAGCGGGGGTTTATAGTGTTACAATTAGAGTCATTGACGAGCTTATTTTCCATTTATTTTTATTATTTATTCTTATCAATTCATAGTAATTGTATGTTTAATTATGAGTAGTTAAGCTATTTTTATTAGGTCTTTATAGATGAACCCAATTGTACTTTGTTGGATCATATGAATGTTTGAGATTATATGAATAGTTTTATGTTATAACTCTTATTCAATTGTTCTTGTCCTTACTTCTCTTTGAGTGTTGAGGAGTGTGTGAAGTGATTTTAGACGATTAGAGATTATTAACAGTTAGTCTACCGATCTAAATTAGGCCAATTGTTCAACTTAGTAATTAACTAGGAATAGATAATTATAAGTTGTGGTTGTAGACTTAACAAACTTAGAAACTCCCAATTTTACTTTGAGTTTGCCTAAGGAATTAGAGAATTATTGTCTAAATTAGTGAGATACACACCAAGGAATTGGATGTCGTGGTAATGTTATTCGTTGTATAATTATACCATAATTGTTATTCATGTGATACAAATTCATCAACAAATATAATTAGGGGAATTAAATAAAGATATAATTGTTCTTCTTTATTGAAACTTTACTTCGAATTTCTTGTTGTACTTATTTTCATACCCATCATATTTATTTATTTTCAATTGCATGATTATCACCTTGTTTAAATTTGCAATCCTTGTGGAGATGAATTATTTTATTACTTCGACTGCATTAGTATTAGTATGCTTGCTAATAAAGTCATCAAGTTTTTGTTTCCATTTTAAATTTTAAATTTTAAATTTTGTTTTACAAGTTATTTTTATTTGTTTAATTTTAACTTTATTTTACACTCTTATTCTGTTATGTTTGGTGTAATGTTAATGTGGTATTGTTTGTTTGTTTATGTGAGATTCAAGTTCCATATTGACACTGTTAGATTCAGAAATTGATAGAACAACATGCGTAATTCGAGAAGTGAAACGAGAAATACTTCTAGCTGTGGAAGAACCTAAAGAAGAATGGGAAGAAATGAAAAATCTACCACGACAAAAGATGAAGGATTATTGCAAGAGAACTAATGTTGGACATATAACATTAGGATTTCAACCAGATAACCCTGTAACTTTTGATATTTTAAAAATGATGCGCTTTCATGTTTGAGAGATAACCCGTTCGATAGGTAAGCTATAAGAGACCCACGGGAGCGTTTGGATAAATTTTAGAGACTTGCTCAATGTGAAAATCGACAGATGTAACTGGCTTTTAGATAAAATTATGTGTATTTGGTTTTTCTTTGACAGGTCATGCTAAAGATTGGCTGTAATGGATTCCGAACGGAATATTCAGACATGGAAGGAATTATAAGACAAGTTTCTGGAGAGGTATTTCTCTAATGCTCAGTTCGTAGAAAGTGTAGAACCTTGTTTTATAGGTGATATGCTTTCAACAAGGACATCAAATTTTAATGATGACAACTAATGTCTAATGATAATTCAAGCATGGTCGATTAAATGGATAAAGATGCAAACTTAAGCATTAGAGTGTGATGGACTTGACTATTCGATGATGACAATCAAATGGAATCTAACTAAAGACTCATATAAAAGCTACTAAAGCAAGTGTTTACAAAAGAGAAAGCATCTGACAAAGTCTTGAAGTGCTTAGGACCCTCCTAATTTAGTAGTGTGTGAATAAAGTGTAAGGCAAAAGGAACTTATCATAAAATTGCATGGCTAAAGCGCACACACTAAAAAATACTTGTAAGGTGTTTTTACCAAATAAAATATTTCCAATAACATCTTGAAGTTGTGCCAGATGAATTAGAAACTGTCAAAATCGCTATAGGAAATTTTTTGACTTATCTAATCAATTAGAACTTTTGTCTGATTGATTAGATCAGTTCAAAATTGAGTCCCAACCGATGGGGGAAACATCTTAATGACGTGCAACGACTAGATATATTTTATTCCTTTTTTAACTTACAATCGATTATATTTCAAACTTCTAATCAAATGTAAACATGTGCCAATCAATTAGATTGTCATAAAATGCATTTATTTGAAATTTCTTTTTAAGCCAACCTCTAGCCTATAAATAGAGATCCCTTCCCCCATTTCATTTCATCCAGAATCATGTTTTAACATAACTCTCTCTCTCTCTCTCTATCTATCTCTCTCCCTCTCTCTAAATATTTTGTTTACTTTCTCTCACTAATGTTTTAACCATACTGACTTTGTGAGAAAAGTCTTATTGTGAGTGAGAGTATTATGTATTTATGGAAGGGTAGAATTGTAAATTTTCCAAGAGAAAATTTTGTATACACATTGGTTGAATATTTCCCATTTAGGGGTTTGTTTGAGTTAGAAGATAAATCTGTTAAAAGTTTTGGTTTGAGGATTGTGTGATTAAACCCTACTTTAGGTTGGAGATCATCCTGAATTAAAATCTCATAGGTTATTTTTAGTTTGTAATAAAACCAAGATAGGTTGAAGCTCATCCCGATATTAAAAGCTTCATATGTTAAATATTCTCTCGCTATTAAAATCTCACATGATATTGGTTAGCCCGCATAAAACCTAGGGCCAGCCTTGGACCCAGGCAAGCAGGCCCACAACCCAGGGCCTCCATAAAATAGGGGCCTCAAATTTTTTTTTTTGTAAATTATAAACCTGAAATAAATATTTAAATATTAGTTTTTGAATTTAATTTGTAATGTAAGATAGTTAATATAGTGGTACAATCACTTATTTTTTTGACTTAATGGTCAATGGTTCAACCCTTACTACCAACACTTTTATTATTTAAATATATTTTTTCACAAAAAAAAAGTATATTCCTTTTTATTATCGCCCATTTTTAAAATTGGACCATGGCCTCTAAATTCTCAGGGCCAACCCTAATAAAACCAAGGTTTAAGGTTCGTGAGGTCATCTTGTTTTGCAAGGTTTACGAACTTGAAGAATAACCGCTCTAAGATCATTGTTTGTGAAGAAAGGACTAACCACCTTAATTCATTGTTTGGAAGAGAAGAATCAAACTACTATATTATGAAGTATTGTATTATTTGGTTGGAGGCCAACCATCATTTCCTTGTATAAGTGGGTTAGTGATATTTTCTACTAAGAACTCTCAAACCACATAATTCACCATCCTCTTATGTGTGAAGTTTCAAGTCCAAACCGGTGGAGCTTTGAAGACTTTCATATTTATGCAGATAGCAAGGGATGTAATTGATATATCAAAAACCATTGAGCATGGTATGTGTGATACTTGAAGGATGTCCTAACACATATTAGAACATCACCTGGTTCTATTTTCCTTGGGAAAGATCTTAAAGCTCAAACTATGAAACTTGATATTCACATCTTGAACAAAGAGAACTTTATCTCATCATACGAGAGAATGGTGAGAAAAAGGCTAACTTGAAGTAGGAGGTGAAGGTCTGAATTTTGATGAGTTCAACATATGGAAATTGACTAGTTGAATCAGAAGTGTCCAATCTTATCATACGGGAGAATAATGAGATGAGAATGTCATGGATAAATATGGTTTCTTCTGTAACAAGTCACTTAAGATAGAAATGGATCAGGTTAGGTCTTATGGAGCAAGCAAGCTAAGGATTTCTGCGATGGAGTACATGATTGATGACATCTTGAGTAGTTAACAGACTAAGAGATTCAATATATTTTATTAAGGAATTACTGCATTCCATGTTCAAGTGGATTGAATCTCAGGAGACAAAAGTGATGATCCTAGTATATTCTCACTATTTGCATGATGGTGGTCATGTGGCAGCATGTGAGACTGGTCAGAAGGAATAATGGACAAAGAGTGAATGCGTTCAACAGGGGTGTTGAACAAAGAGTGAGCTTTTGAAAATATAAAGATGAGTCTTGTATTTTTCATTCATCATTAAGGTGTTTGTATTTCAAAGGAACACTGGGTATCTAGGTCATGAGGAGCTAAAGCTTTTGCCTAAGATATGTCTCTTCAAGAGTGCAGACATTTCATGGGTTTCTTGGGGATCAAACAAGATATGATTATCGTCTTCGTATGCGGATGTGTTTACCCCAAAATTGGTAAGCACCCGTTGGTCCTCTAAAGATACCAAAATACCCTCAGGTACTTGCAGGATCGACTAGATTGATCCTATGACATGTGCTAGTTGTTGGTTACTTATAATGTTTTTTGGGAAAAAGGTCATGAATCCTTCGACAAGATTCAGAAGGTAAAAGTAAGAAATTAAAGTAAAGAGAAACAATATAAAAGCAAATATTAAGTGCAAGAAATGTTTAAAAGGCTTTCAAAGTAAATGAAAAGATAACTGAAAAAGTAAATGCAAGGCAAACAATTTTAAATGGCTGGAAATGTAAAGAAAATATAAGTGCATGACAAGAATGTTAAAAAGCAATAATTATAAATGAAATGCAGTAAATTGCTTGCAAAGTAAATGGATTGAAAGATAAATGCTTTAACATAAAATACTTTGAAAGTTAAATGACTTTAAAGATAAATAACTTGAATGGTAAAAGACATTGAAGATAAATTGTTGCTTTAACATAAAAGACTTTGAAACTAAGATGGTGGTGTTACATCACGCACATTCTCTCATCACTCTTTTCTCAAACGCAGATACTTTGAGTGTTATACGGAGTTACTTAGTACAATGTGATTTTCATGCACACTTATTCTAACACTAGACTAAGCTATTTATAGAAGATAAAAGATAATTGTTTTCGACGGTTCTACTCTAAGATGATGACACATGTCCCACTACATGTTGAAGAAGCTTCATCTTGCGCCACTTGTCCCTGTCTTTGAATTGGAAATTACAGATTTTCCTTCCAATGCTTGAACGTACATCATTTGGGTAACTGCCACTTTGCGTCGAATCACCTGTTGGTCGAATCCCACTAATACTTAGAAAATATTCCAAACTTAAAATTTCTCTAAGTACAGAATCTGTAGGTGGGAGATTCCTTCGATTCTCACCCATTCAATGAGTACGGTCGAAAAGACCTCATTTTAGCTTATAACAAGAAAAACTCTTTTCTAAGCCAAATAACCCAATTATGCTAGCGTCGAAATTTAGAGATAACAAAATGAGATGTCAGGGAAGATGTCTTAATATTATATTGTTGTTACAGGTCGTGGGGGACTTGGAAGTTTTTACCTTGATTCTATCCATGGAAAATCTATAGATTAAATCTAAGGTGTACTTATTTCTTAATAATATCCAGAGAATCTTTGATAGTGTCTGAGAGAATTTATTTTTATTTGCAGAGTATCTTTAGAATTGGTGGGAGTGTGTCTGTAATTGATGGGAAAATGTTGTGAGGCCCTTGTCAATTCAGAAGAAGAGCTCTTTGGGTCATATTTTGAGAAAACTAGACAATGTCGGAAAGGAGGTCAGGATATTGTTCAGGATGTTAGTTGAACATTGGGTGGTGTGTCTGGGACAATGAAAAATATGCACGTGCAAAATATGCTCTTTGTTTCTTGCATTTTCGTTGGACGATTTTCATTAAAGAGGACTCAGTCAAAACTGTTGGACGGTGCACTTTAGTCCTTGGTTAAGTTACATTTCTAATTTAATGGTATCTTCGTTTTCTTCGATGGATCATTACTTCCTAAATTGTTTCTTGGTTATATAAAGGGGTCATGCCTTCTTCCTTCTTCAAGTCATAATCTCTTGCTTGGGGTGTGGTTTTATGACTTTTATCAGAATTTAGGTGAGTGTCAAGTAATGTCTTATGAATATATTGAAGGAGTTGGATAGCAATGAGGGTGAGGCTACTACACTTCTGGTTAATAATATTTCTACTATTAATCTTGTGAAAAATCCAATTGCACACAGAAGGAGCAAGCATATAAAGACACAATTACATTATTCGAGGGAGCTAGTGAGTAAAGGCAAGTTGTGATTGAGATATTGTCGAAGCGAAGACCAAGTTGCAGATTTGTTGATCAAGTGGGTGACAAATGAGGTGTTTAAGAGGTTGAGGAAAAACTTGAGCATGTTGGACCTGGAACAACTGAAATGAGGTGATGTGTTAAAAAACTGATTTTTTTTGGCATTTTAGTTGTGGAAATAGACTACGGGTTTTGGCGTAATCGATTTCCACATTGATTTTTGGCCATATTTGCTTTTCACAGGCTCGTAACCGGCTAAGGGATTTGGCGTAACCGGTTACGAAGGCAAAATACAATTTTCTGTTATTTTTTAATTCCAACTTATTTGAATAAGCTATTATGATAGTTTCCCATTTTACATGTATTTTCCATGTATAAAAGGCCTTATAAGCTCCCATAATTGGTTAATGCAATTTTCTCCTTTCACCCTGAATTACTCTCTCTCTCTCTCTCTCTCTCTCTCTCTCTCTCTCTCTAATCTCTCTCTCAATTCTCAACTTCATCTTCTACAAATTCACCCTTTCTCCATTAATTCACCTAGATTAATTTTGTATGTTCTGACAAATAATGGTGTACATAAAACATATTATTATTATTATTATTATTATTATTATTATTATTATTATTATGAATGTATTGAATGATGAGAGAATAAATTATTATTTTGGATTAAATGTGTTTGTGATCCTCCTAAATATCTCAAATTTCGTTTTTAGTCCCTCCAAATATTTCCTTCAAAGAATGGTCCTCCTAAAATTTTGTATCTACTGTTTTGGTCCTTAGTACTAAAACCATCGCTACAACTATCGCTAAGTAATAAATCATCGCTAAAAACGTCGCTAATTCAGTGCTAAGTTGTGAAATTCGTCGCTAAGTTGCGGGAGAGACTAAAAGTGTGGATGAAAATTTTTAGGAGGACCATTCTTTGAAGAAAATATTTTGAGAGAATAAAAATAAAAATCGAAATATTTTGAAGGTCTACAAACATATTTAACCATATTATTTTGAAAGGATGTCACATCATATTTTTAATTGATGTAACATATAAAGTAATAAGTTGTCAGTAAAATATTTCGATTTAATATAACTTTATGTTCAAATTTAAACTTTAGTAGTTACAACCATAATATATATTTGATAATTTGCATGAAAAATAATTTTTTTCTTCTAATAAAAAACATTATAATTAAAAACAAATGGAATATGCTTTACTTTTTTTTTAAGCAAGAAATTCATTAACATGAGAATTAAGGATTCTCGAACCTTGATTACAAAAGGACGGCTAGAAAGTGCAAGTCGAAAAAAAAGAAGTTTCTAATGAATTTCTACTATGATAAAAAGAATTAAGGATCCTTACAAAAATCATAGAAATTACAATCGGATTTAGTAATTTCGCCTGCCAAAGACCACTTCCAAGCCGAAACCTTGATGTTCGAAACTATGTCAAGGACGTTACAAGTTTGGTTCTCAAAGATAATGCCATTCCTAACAATCCACACGTTCCAAATCAAAGCCAACCAAATAACACCAGCTTTCCCTATTTTCGCTCCCTGAGATTTACAAAAACGAAACTATCTCGCAAAGCTTTCTATACAACACTCTGAGTTGTTAGCCGAGATATCTACAAAACAAATCCAATCTCTAATATCCCTCCAAATCGACCTCACCACCAAAAACTCAAAAATAAATGTGACACCTTTTCAACTTGAGTAGAATAAAACACACAAAATGTATTATATTCATGTAAATTAATACCTCTAACAATTAAGTTGTCTTTGGTAGGGAGCCTCCTCCAAAAAAGACGCCAAACAAAATTTTTCAACCGCATAGGCAAAACCAATTTCCATAGCCTTCTCCAAACACCTTCCATGCCGCCAAAAGTCACTAAAAAGATGCTTGCCGGACCGCGAGTAGTGGTGGAATTGAACACATCAGAAAGCACCTGCCTGCTGTTCTCAAGAGAAAAGACAACAGTCGGTCTCAGATCAATATCAGCCCTGAAAAAACCAGAAAACAATGATGATAGACCAGCAGATGAGGTTGTACCCAGCAAAATGATGATGTCATGAGAAAAGTCATTTGAACTGCCACTGTACACCGTACCAGGATCCAAAACTACAGTAATGGTGCACACGAACTAACCGAGTAACCACCTGCAAAATCGAGAACCCAAAAGACTTTGACCCTCTCTGAATTAACTGAGCATTCATTCAACAAAAACTCTTTTAGGGATGTTCGGTTCTCTTCCAAAATAATGTCTAAGGACTCCCAATACTGAAATCGTACCATCTCCAACCCCTATCCACCCAACCACCCATTCCAGCCACATAAACCTTTTGAAGCCTAGAGGCGGAAAACAAGATTAGAAATTTGTCTTTCAAACCAAAATTTCCCAACCAATTATAATACCAAAACGAGGTGTTAAAACCATTACCAATCTTCACTCTACAATTTTTCACAAAAATGTCTTTTGGAAGTTTTCTATCAATGGAGCCTAGATCTTTCTACCAATCCAATTTTGAAACCTTAGGCCCATTGTCTTAATACCCCTTGAACTTGTTCAAACAAATGTCGCCATAAAGAGCCCTCAAAATGCTATATCATAAAGAGTTTGATCCTTCCAAGATACTCCATCTCCATTTAAGAATAAGCGCCGCATTAAAATCCTCAATACTACGCACGCCTAAACCACCCTTCTCCATAGGTAAACACGCATCCCTCTAAGCAATCCAATGAACCTTTTTTCTATCCTCTAAACCTCCCCATTAAAAGTTGATTTGCAAAGTCTCTAGCAATATTAACCGGGATTTTATAAAAAGACAACATAAAAATGGACAAAGAGCAAATGACCGATTTAAGAAGGGTAATGCGACCCCCAAGACTAAGCATCCGACACTTCCAACTAGATAATATCTTATTAATCTTGTTCACCAAACCACTCCACATTGATAACCTCGTCGGACTAGACCCAGTCGGTATACAAGAAAATTGAAGCTACTCTCCTCCCTTATACAAAAGAGAAAGCAAGTCGCTGCCTCCAAATAATACGGATCACAATTTATGCGAATGAGTTTGCTTTTATGATAATTGATCCCCAATCTCAAAACAAGCTCAAAGCTCCTAAGGACCGCCTTAATTTCCCACATTTGTTTCCAACTACTCCCACCAATTAACAAAGTGTCGTCCGCAAATTGAAGAATATCGACCGAACAAGTCCTATTAATAAAAACACCTTCATACTCCCCAATTTCCATCACCTTCTTAACCAAGACCGAAAGAACCTCCGCAACGATAACAAAGAGAAAGGGTGATAATGGATCTCCTTGTCTCAATCCTTTCTCAAACTTAAACTCCTTAGTTGGACTACCATTAACTAAAGTCGACATGTTACTATTGAAAACCAACAACTCCTTCCATCTCATTCAAGTGACCCCAAAGTCGATCATTCTCATCATATATCTAAGAAAATTCCAATTGACTTTATTGTATTCTTTTTCGAAATCCACTTTGAAAAGGGTGCACCTATTACCCAATTTTTTACAATAATTCACCACTTCATTAGCAACAAGGACTCAATCTAAGAGTTTCCTACTAGGTACGATAGCACTTTAACAAGAAGATATGATGTTATGTAAGAAGGATTTTAGTCTTGCCGCTAGAAGTTTGGAGAGCACCTTATAAACGCTACCCACAAGACAAATGGGTCTATAATCATCAAGTCCCAAAGGATTAGAAACCTTTGGAATAAGCATACAAAAAAAGGACGTGATAACTTTAGATAAAATCATTCCCAAGTGAAACCAATGAAGAAATTGATAAAGTATTCCTTGAAGATGTGCCAGCATTTCCGAAAAAATAACAACGAGTAACCATCGGGACCCGGACTTTTCGAATCTTCACAATCCCAAATCGCCTCCCTAATCCCCTCTCCAAGAAAGGAAGCTCAAGAGCTGCACTATCCACACTACTAAGACTTTTGAAGGGAATACCATCAAGAAACGGTCTATTTACTTCTTCTTCGAAGAATTTACTAGAGAAATGATCCAAAACCTCCTTCTTGACCTTGATAACCAAATCCACCAAACCACTTTCCATGTTGACCAAACCAATATGATTCCGTCTACTCCTCTCTTTCATAACTCTATGAAAGAACTTACTATTGTTATCACCATCATTGTTCCACTTCAATCTCGCTTTTTGAATCAATATATTTTTCCTTAATTTGAAGGTTAAGCCAAAAACGGTTGGTAGCTTCCTTCCTTTTAATAAGGATATCGCCAAGCTCATCCGCATCGATGTTTGATAATAAAGCATTCACGTCATTCATATCCCTCAAACTATCCTCCACCTCCAAAATAAATCTACCAAAAATCTCCGCAATCTACCATCTTAGCCTATCTGTAAGAATTCTCAATTTCTCCTTCAAGACTAAATCATTCCTACCAACCACCTCCAAACTCTTCCATTCCTTCTCGTTAAACACAATAAGTTTTTATCCGAAAATCACTCATTATTAACTCTAAACGCTTTCGGGCCCCAATCCACCCAATCCACCACCAATCAAATAGGACAATGATCAGAGATTTTCTCGATTGTTGTTTCTAAAATGAAAAGCAAATTAATGAGTGACTTTTTTACAACCCCCAAGGGTTGACCTAGAGGTGGAGACTTGAGTCTTGAGAGTTTGCTCCTCTCAAGGTCTCAGGTTCGAATCTTGCTGGCGCAATCAATCTTTGTGTGAGTCAGTTCATACGGAGTTTTGCTCTGACTTTAAATGAAACATCCGCTAGTGGACGGTGGAATTGATCATTTTAGATTAGTCGGTCGAAAGACCTGATACCAATTTTTTTTTAAAAAAAAGTGGCTTTTTTACTTTCTAGCTCAATTTACATATAGAAGATTCCTATGCATTTATTAATGTATAAAGCAGATGCACGAGGCATTGCTGCAATAATACTTCAAATTGTCCCCATACTGCACATGCTAGTGTGACAATGCATGCACTTATTCATTGTATTAGGTCACTTTTTATATACCTTGAGTCATACTTTGCAATATCAATACATTCCGTATTTATAAACAAAAAGTGTGTTAATTTGAGAATTATAAAATCAATTAGCCTTTCGGATTTTAAATATTGAATCATTCCAATGTAAATATTTAAAAGATAGTTTAAAGATAGGCTTTCACTATTTTTAATAAAATAATTATTAAAAAATTAAGAACAATTATAATATTCTATTAGAAATAGTAAGACTCATTAATAAACCCGATTCATATATTAGACGCCTCCTTTAGTATATATATTATTTCATATTTAAATTATATGAGTCCTTTAGCTTATATTTAAGAAAAAACTCACTATAAAATTCTTTTGAAATAAATATTAATTAAATAAAATGGTATTAATGATTATGTTATTACAATTCTGAATCCGATCTCAATATCTTAAATTTATAAAGTTAAACTCTTTTCCTTAATTAAAGTAGAACCATTTTTAAAGATACCTTTCCTACTATTTTGGAAAGCTTTGCCCAAAACCTTGACTTTTTATTTTTATTTTTATAAACAATCTTATTCAATAAATAAAAAAGAGAAAGTATAAATATAGAGAAAGTAAGTGTATTAGGGCATTTGTCTTCCACAAATTAACAATATTAATAATTAAGTCAAATAAGTTATGAAGATAAAAAAAAACTTTGAGCATTTAGAAACCAAAAGAAGTTACCAATTTGAATCTTTAATCCAATCAATTAAATAAAGTTCTTCCGCAAGAGACAAATGAGATTTGGAACCCCAATTTTTAAATCTATCAAGTTACGAATCATATCTTTAGCTTTATCACACTCAATTCAATTATTCAAATTCACAATATTGATTAATCTCACAACTTGTGGAAGAAACCATTGTTGACTGGAATGAGGAGTTTGATTTTCCACATCCTTAACTAGATTCTTACTCAAAAACACAACTCCTTCATCCAAGCGTCTTAGAGGCATATCATCAAATACCTTGAGCACAAACTTAAAACAACCTAAATCTAATAATAACACACCCAACAAAACAAACCAAGTAAGAAAAAACAGAACCCACAATAAAACAAGCACAATAATAGAAACTATTACATGAACACACACACACATACAAACACATAAACTCATGACCTCCTAATCTTCTGGTGGTGGCGGCTCCGGTGGGGGTCGTTTTCCATGTTCGTAGCACTTTGGACCATCAATTGGTGGAGGTGATTTGGAGGTTACAAGCAATTGATGGTTGATGGCGGAGAGGAGGAGGAGCTTGATGGAGGTTGGAGGAAGAAACATGTGTTGATCTACCATGGGTGAGGTTTCAAAGGAATGAAAAGTGAGCAGAGGAAACTTACAGTGGAGAAGAAAGCTCTATTGAAGAGGAGATAGCCACCATAATGGGGGTGAATAACTCCGATGAGGGAGGAGGAGCCCCTACAAGAGGGGAGACGACACCCACCAAAATATGGAAACCCTAAGTTTAGAGACATGGGAGAACTTATCTCTCTAGACATGTTGTGTTTAAGCTATACCTTTAGATAACCTCATTAATCATATGGATTAGTATACCTTTTAGAGTAGGGGATCCCAAAACCTTGGCATTGCTATTGCTCTACATGTTGAATTTATCGAAGTAACGTTGATGTTTTGGGTTGGCCGAAGGCTTGCGCATAAAGGCCCATACAAGCAGCACAAGGAAACATTAAGAGAAAATGTGACCTCGCTCAAGCACACAACATGTAATTTAAACCTCTTATTAAATTTTCACCGTTATATCTAATCAGACGACAATCTATAAGAAGTGTTAGATTAAACAGAATAATTCTAACCTATTGGGCTATATAAAACTCTATATGTGCCAGGTCCATGTATTCTACTCATTCGTGCACCCATATTATTTTTTATTCATTCATTGACTTGGGCATTTAAGTGCTAACTTTGCAGGTCCAATCCATTTCGCTGTACTAATCGCTCTCTCCACCGTGCCTAAGTCCTATTTCATTCCATCATCAATTATTTATTTTTCCTGAACATAATAGTGACGCCTATGAGAATCTTCTTCCTGATTCTCATGTATCTCCATGATCAGATCTTTTCTTAAGTCATGTATTAGTTACAAACATCTTGCTAGAAGGGCGATGATGGTCTTCTATCGAGTTTCTAGAATAACCATGGTTCATCAACCTCGAAACCATCCTCCTACCTCGTGGTCTCTCCAATCGGAAATGGATCATCTAGTAGGAATAAAGCAAACAAAAAACATACAACACAAGGCTTTTCAAGATCGATGGTGATGAGGGAGAGGTAAGAATAAGATAGATTGACATACCATATGATTTAAAGACAATAAAAACATATATGGGATTCCCAACGTGACACTTCCATTTGTCGTCAATTCTGCAATATGTAACTACACAGTCTCAATGATTCTCTTAATGACATAAGTTTTGCAACATCATGTATGCAGTTGTCTTTATGAGATTATGAAGCTCGCCCTTGCAAAGCCATACAACTTCCGGTTTCTTTCATTTAAAGGAAGAACAAAGACCATCAATGTGTGTTTCTTGGTGATTCCTTGCAAAAGCGTATACAAGTAAATTTTAGAAATATCATTCCTTGTTAGGTTAGACACAATGGCTTCTACTTCCCACCTGAAGATGAAGTGCTACAGCAGTATTGGAGAATCAGTCGTCATTCCTACTAATTTTCACAAAGCCCACATGATTCACAAAGCGATACTAAGGAGAGTTTGAGCAATTGTCCTCACTCTTAAGCATAATGTAAGGAAAACTCTTGTGCTCTCCATCAACATAATTGACCTCGACGTACATGAAAATGATGTTATACCGAGTGACGAGCTCGATTCACCATTGGAGACCAAAGTGAGAACCACAAGACCATTCCTAGATGGAAGCTTCGAGGAGATACAACTTGGTGATAATCTAGCAAGATCAGTTCGTATAAGAGGTGATTTTCTGGCCTGAGTGAAAAAATGGATGATTGAATTCCTTAAAGCTAATTTCAATCTCTTCAAAGCTTTTTCAAGTGAGATGCCCGCACATAAAGGCCAATTAAAGACCCACACATAAACGCCCAATTACAAGCACCACAAGAAAAGGTGTGAGGAACATGTGCGAGCTCGCTCAAGCACGTAACATGTAATTCTGACCTCGTGCTAACTTCCCACTATTTGATAAAATTAGACAGTGATCCGCACGAAACGCCGGATTAGGCATAAACAGTTCTAATCGATTGGAATATATAAAACTCTATACGCGTCAGGTCATGTAATCTAGTCATTTACATATTCATACTGCTTCTTATTCATTAGATGACTTAGATATTAAAATGTTAATCTTATAAGTCAATCCATTCCGATCATCCTAAAAACTCACAACACCATGCCTGAATCATATTCCACTCCATTACCGATTTGATTCTTGAATGAAATTACTTAGAAAAATATTTATGAATTACTTTAGATGTCTTGGTTATATTTCACTCCATTATCAATTATTTATGATTTCTGAATACTCATTCTTGAATGAAATTACTTAAAAATAATTGTGATTTACTTTAAATATAATGAGATTCCTAACTTCACTTTCAAAAATTATAACATTGTGTTAACAGCTGTCCCCATAATTTAATACTACAAGCATGTGAATAGAATCAATAGATAGAATTCAGATTTAAAACTTGTCACAAAAATAATTCAGACTTAAATTATAGAGCAAGTAAGACAAAAGTCTCTTATGTTTTCTTTTTTGGAATACAAAAGTCTCTGATTCGGATTAAAAATAAGTGAAGTATCGAAACATAATGCATGCAAGGGATTCTGCACATTTTCTTTTGTCCTCAAAACATGACAATTCTATCATTATTACTTTGACACTAGGCGAGAGGACAAACAATTAAGCAATATTGTATTGTTAAATAAAACAAATCACTGGATTTTAATATAACTAGTGCCAAAAAACCTCAAATTCTCTTTTATAAGAAACTTCTTTTCACGTGACAACACCTTTCAAGAAACTAGTATTTTGTAAAATTTAAATATACTTTTGTTTTTATAGTGAACATGTTTGAGATTCGAGTGTGAGTGATTATGTTTCACGCCGATTAAAAATAAAAGAAATGTTTGATTTATAAATGAAATGACTCACACCACTAATAGTTTAAAGTTTTCTATAAATATCTAACAGTCAAAGTCTCTTGGATCGTGAATATTTATTTTATTGACACTTATAACGTTCTTCAGACTCCCCAACTGCTCCTTAATTAGACTCTCCATCAAAACATATAGATGATCATTTTGTCGCATGATGAAAACCTATGTTCTTTTTCTACTCTCCATCTTCAAAATGAGTAGAGAATGTTGTGTTGTAGTTCTAGTTATTAGTACTTGCAATGTAAGTATTATGTGTTGTTAGTTTTAAATGTTTTTTTAAGTTGGTTATTGTTGATAGGAGTTGGTTAAGTAACTTGCTTTAAAAATAACTAGCTATTCTATGATTGTATTTACTCAGTTGTTTAATAAACAACTTTCTCTCAATCTAACAATTTATTTTCACTCAAAATTTATTTAGTGTATGCAAGTTCTCCAACAACATGATATAAGTCTTATTTTTTTAGAATTGTGGTTGGAGCTCACACAACTTTACAAAATCGATTTTAAGATTTGGATTTTCCTACTTTAATTGATTGCATTCTTGAGTTAAAGCAACAATAATAAATTATTCCACATGTTTTCTCTTGGTTAGAACATTCTTCATGATCTTGGATTAGTTTAGAATTTGTTGAATGAAATCAATCAAAGATATGTTCATGCGTAGTTGCTTCAATATTTCCTTAAAATTTTCAAATCATTGATCTTCTTCAACTTTTCTGATTCTTTAAGAGAATGGAGGATGAGGTCTTTCTTGAATTTTTTTTTGAATTAATTGATTTTCTAGCACATCAATTAATATTTATGTAGTTATAAGCGACGTGACAACAAACTTCGCTTTCTCCACGTCTAAACTTGGTAAATTAGGATTATATATGATAATGATGGCTGATTTTGCTTCAGCTTGCAGAGTAATCTCTTATGTCGTATCGATAGGCTTCTTGCTCATAACATCATGGTTACCCTTCGTACTCGTTGCCACTTCTCAAACAATTATCCTAGCAAGTCTCTTGGTTCTTAGTGCTTGAGGTCGAGGCATGAATTTCAGTGGTGTTGGGTAGAGCATCATTGGTTCTTGAATTAAGTGCATTAAAAATTTCACTCATTTTTATCTCCACTTTTGTTATACTCACCCTTTGAAGTTGTATTTGATTTTTTTTATTTCATTAGCAAATATTTTTATCTCTTGCGTTAGAGAATCTCTAATGGACGAACTAATTTGTTATAGATAGACTGGTTGAATCGATTTCTTGATCTTGCGTAAAATCAATGAATAGTTTTTTCAAGTTTGAGCCTACAATTGTCTGTTTTAATAGCTACATTTTGCGTAGTTTAAGTCGGTGTGCTCGATTTATTTTTTTGCGCCTTCGAGCGGTCACATTTTGATCTATCTGAGCCTTTTATGAAGGTGAGAAAAGTACACAAGAAGGGGGTGTTGAATTGTGTTTTTCGTTTTCTTAGTTTGCATATGATCAGAGTTCAGAATCTAAACTAGTGTTCAGATTCTGGTTTATTTTTAGTAGCGGAATGTTAATAGAAGCAAATAAATAATAGCAGAAGACACATAGATTTATACTGGTTCCTCACTGAGAGTAGTTCAGTCCCCTTGCTTCACAAGAGATTTTCACTATAGTCAAATCATGATTACAATCTCTTATACATTCTGCATAAGACTTTACACTGATCAGACTCAAGGTCCAAGACTTCTTACTCAAGCTCCTCACTCAAGACTTCCTGCTCAGACTGCAACCTAAAACTTCCTGGCTCAGGTTCCATGAACCCAAGACTTTTTTTCTCAGACACATAGCCTGAGACTTCCTGCTTAAGTCCCTCAGACTCAAGACTTTTGCTCAAGCACCTTTGTCCCAAGAATTCCTTGCTTAGACCGCACCCTAAGAATTTCATTCTCAAACCCCTCAGGTTCAAGACTTCTACTTAGACACTCAGTCTGAGACTTTCCTTACTTGAACCACAACCCAAGACTTCTAATCAATCAATCTACTTGATTAATACTTTCATTGCTCAAGCACATAACATCAGACTTATATGGCTCAAGAATCTTGGATTGAGATTTCCTTGCTTGAATCCTAATAATTCAAGACTTTTTCTCAATCAATCGACTTGATTAAGACTTTCAAAGCTCTAGCACATAGCAAGAGACTTACATGACTCAAGCATCGTGGCTTAAGACTTAATCTAAACTGTTAAACAAGTTAACCAAAATAGAGAACAAGGTGTACTTGATACAAATATCAGAGATACGTGAATTCTCCATAACAAATACCTAAAGCTCTTAATATTTCTAAGATATTCAATGTGTAATAAATCTTAAGGATTTTATAATTACAACTTTCAACAAATTTTTTGCATACTCGATAGAGTTGATAATTGTTGATCTTGTTACTCCTTCATTTGGTTATTCCTTGTTAAAGATTCAGTTTGAACCTTCAACAACTTATATAGCCTTTGCAGAAACTAGTCGTTGGAAGAGATAACTTGATCAAGTGTCTTTGCTTTACTTCATAGTACAAGAGATGTTGAAGATAAATAGACCAAAAGATCTTGATCCATTGTGTAGCATGTTTAACCATTAAGTATTTAAAGAGATTATGTACTAATAGAGCCGTTGTGAGTATATATCCATAAAGCATGTCATCCTTTCTTAAGCCTTGTGATTTTAGACTCTAGCTAATAAACTGATTTGACAATGCAACTTGCTTTTTGTAGTATAGACAACTTCAACATTATCACCAACTATGAATGATACTAGAAGCCAATTTACATTCACCAAGTGTATAGACAATTATGTTTCTTATTCTAATGCTTAGACTTCCAGCTTCAGAGTCTACGTCAGACATCACTTAGCAAATGCTCTTCAAATGCACCACCACCAGAAGCTAACAATTCAGCATATCTCAAGTGCACCCTTGTATATTAGATTATGAATATATATATATATATATATATATATATATATATATATATATATATATATATATATATATATATATATATATATATATAATATATATATATATATATATATATATATATATATATATATATATATATATATATAAGTATTAGAACCTTCATACATGAAACACACATCATACATACCATTGTACTTTCAATACTTTGTTATCATCAAAACCTAAGGAAAATATTTCATGAACAAATATTATTCTAAATTTTCATTCGGGTACATTATACTGCGAGATTTGATATGCGACTGTTTGTTTTACTAAACTTTATTTCATGTAGATTATTTTAATGCGTTCATTTTATTTTTTCGTGCATTTTTGCGCCCGATTTTTATTCAATTTCATTACTTTTATTTTTGTTTTATTTAAATCAAAATGTCGAGTGTAATACCCCAAAATTTGCCCTCTCATTTTGCATAACATCTAGCATAGCATTTAGCATACTCAAATTCATGTCATAACCAAAAACATTGCATCATATTCATCATAGCTAAGGTATAGGTTTGTGATCAGTGATTGAAGCAATTGAAGGTCATACAAAGACAACCAAAGGGGGCAATATGTCTTCACAAAATTGTTCAAAGGGTTCACAATATCCCACAAGTCTTCATTTCAAGACACAAGTCTTAAAGAGAAGTAAATTGATCAAAAGATGCAAGTTGTGCAACATCTCCTGATGAAAAGGGTCAAATTAGGGTTTCTAATTAACTGGGTTTCTCAGTGAAATTTTGAACCAAGCTTGATTTCATTGTATTTTACATGATGACAAGTACTTAGGGTTCAAATTTCATCCATGGATTCATTTTGGAAGACGTTCAATTGTTCAGTTGATTGAGAATAAGAAGATTGGGGAAAAGTCAACCAGACTGAGCAAAAGGTCAACTCCTGATTCCTTGAGACCAAAGTCATGAAAGTAGGGTTACAAGAATCCTATGGACCAAATTGGATCAAGAAATGATGGAGAAATAAAGAAAAAACAATTTTGCTTGTGTATGTATCGATACATCCTTGTTTTGCATCGACACAAGTCTTGGTTAATCATAAAAAAGGGAATTTGTTGCTGTATGGATCGATACATGTGAATTTTGCATCGATACATGTTTGTTTATGTTATGTATTGATCCATACGAGTGTTGTATCGATACATGTTTCATTGTGTTTCTGGAAATAAGCTATGTATCGATTCATTCGTGATATGTATCGATGTATGATTGAATTAATTTGCTGGAAATAACCAAAGCTTCAGTATGCATCGATGCATACATCTATGTATCGAATCATACATGTTATATAACTAACATGTATCGATCCATATGAACTTTGCATCGATACATAAGCCTGTTTTTATGCTAAACAATTTATGTTTGATACATGAAAGGGGCAATGATAGTTCAGAAGATTGGGGCTGCATTTGTGAGTGAATTGTGCTTACAATCAAAGTGAATCAGCTTCACAATTTACTTAAATTCAAGCATAAACCATTACAGGCTGCATCATACTTCACCCTCACCATAACAAGCATAAACATCACAACATGGGATCACACCCTAGAGCTGCATAACTAATTCCAACTCACCTCTAACAAACTTGACTAAGTTAACTCAACTTCTAACTGTTAACTGAGCTGGTTAAGGGCTTGACCCAAGTTATATAAGCCTTCATCTCAACTGAATTTTAGAACACACTTCATTTTGCTCAGAATCACATAAAAATCATCAAATTCCCTCTAGCATTGCTTCTGCATTTTGCTTCAAGGAAGCTTCATCTTCATCAACCTTGATCCAAGCTCACTATGCCAAACAAGACCTTAGACAACGCTTTTTTTAGCCTTAGACAACGCTTTTTTAAATCTTAAAAGCGCTGTCTAAGAGCTGTCTAAGGTACCCTTAGACAGCGCTTTTAGGAATACCTTAGACAACGCTTTTGATAAAAGCGCTTTCTAAGCCCCTATACCTTAGACATCGCTTTTGGTGAAAGCGCTGTCTAATCCCCTCCTATTTTAATTTTTTTAGGTATACCTTAGACAACGCTTTTCAAAAGCGCTGTCTAAGCCCCCCCTTAGACAACGCTTTTGCCAAAAGCGCTTTCTAAGCCCCCCTTAGACAGCGCTTTTGTGTAAAGCGTTGTCTAAGGTATACGAAATTTTTTGCAGCTTTTGTTTTAAACCACATTTTTTCCAGGTTTATAAACCAGAATTTCTACCTGTTTTCAACCAAATTTTGGCAGACAAATATCACATTTTATATATGCCATTTCAAACCATTTTGGCCTTTTTTCTACCAATTTTTGGCTAACAAATATATATATACCAATTCAAACCAATTTTTCCTTAAATGTATCAAAATATATACAAATTTATGTACAAATTTACAAGTCATTACATATACTACAAATGTACAATATAATTACACATATTATCTAATCCATCCAAATTAAGCATTGCTCCAAATATATACATAGGTCCTGAAACAACACAAAGATTGTAATTCAATTAATAAATAATATTATAGAAATTACAATGTTACACATATCTAAATTCTCAAAAATTAAAGTAAGACTACAATATTATACCTCATAAAACATTGAGCTTTATAATGAATTGACACCATTCCTCTTTGATTTCGTCCACTTGATCTTTTGTATAATATCGACACTTGAATTCATCAAAGTACTACATAATAATATAACATAGTTTGATTTAATTTTAACTATTTAATTATATGAGATATGTGTAAATATAAAAATAACTCATAAGTTAGAAATACATACATCGGTGGGAATCTCTAATCGGCCCAAAACAAGAGTATCTCGCATAAACCTCAACATGAAATACCCGCAATCTATTTGATTACGTTGCTGAGGACACTACATATGGAAAAAAAAGGATAAATCCTAAGTTTTATCAAGTGTCATCACTAATATAATAAAAAATGTGATAATTAAAAATATACCGCCACTCGAATCCATGTAATGGAGTTGGAGCCCCTCTTTGATGTTTGGATATCTCGTTGGGCTCGAAAAGCTTGTAGGATGCTAATAAAATAAAAATGAAGTAATTAGAACAATTCACATAAACTAAGAAATACACACAAGAAAATTTTGAACATTCTCACTTACGTGTCAATTATGACCTTCATATCCGGGTATGTTGTCCAATCATTTCCTAACGAGTCAAGATAATAAACGATTTCTCTGATAGGATTGATTGCGAGCAACAACCAATGTCCACTGTAATGATTAAGCAAATGTTAGATGTCAACTTGGAAAAAAATTATAATAGATGAATTTAGAAAGAAACCATGCATTATCAAATATAACTTATAATCAAAGCAATTGAAAACAAAAATATAACGAAATCATGCATTATCAGATATAACTTATAATCAAAGCAATTGAAAACAAAAAAATAAAGAAACCATGCATAATTTACCTCAGTCACTAACATCTCTTTCTTTTCTTTGTTGGAATATTAATCACTTGTTTCTTAGCAATGCGTACAGATGAATTGATCCAAATTCCCTCATTATGATCGTTTCTTATATATGACTCATCCGATATAAGATCCTCAACTTCATCATTTCTATTCAACTCATTCCGTCTAATGCATGACTCATTCTCAACATCAATATCACATTGATCGACACCGCTATCATCAGTCACTTTGTTAGAGAAAAGCATTATAGACCATTTTGTACTCTTCGGGTCATTCACATAGAACACTTGTTTAGCTTGAGATGCTAGAATAAAAGGTTCATCTTTGTACCCCACCCTAGTAAGATCAACTTGCAAAAATCCAGACTTATCCATTCGTATGCCACTACTATTCACCCACTTGCAACCAAAGATGGGAATCTGAAACTTCTCATAATCAAACACCCAAATGTGCTCAATAACTCCAAAATATGACAAATTTGCATATTTGGGGTTTAAGTCCTTCATACTTGATATATGCATTGCTTCAGCTAGCACGGTGACACCACTATTTTGCATAGTACTCTTATCATCTTGTTCTTTGGTATAAAATGTGTATCCATTAATTGAGTATGCGCTATGAGAGTTTCGTATAATAACAACAATATTAGTATCTTAAATGTTTTAAACAAAAAATTCGTATACTAAATGTTTTAAACAAAAATTCTGTATCCTAAATGGTTTTCCTACTTATACGTATTTTAATCGTATCGTACCTCAGTGTTAATATTTAGCTAAACTCAGTGTTAATCCTAACACAGTGTATATATAATCTCAGTGTATATTTTAGTCTTAACTCAGTGTATATTTTAACACAGTGTATATATAAACACAGTGTATATTTTAATCCTAACTCAGTGTTAATATTTAGCTAAACTCATTGTATATATAAGAAAAAGAACAATATCCATCAAATGAACAAGAACAAGAACAATTTCCATCAATCCTCATTATGTTCATATTGTATCTACATTGTAACTAACGCAGTTTATATACATTATTCTGGAACTTTTCAATAAAAAACAAGCAAGAACAAGAACACCATGAACAAACAGTAGGGCAATCAATGGAGAACACATACCTTTTTGAACAAAACCGACGGTTGAAGACGGAGGTTGCCGGAGGACGACGGAAGTACGACGGTGAGCTGGACGGCGGTGGGGTTTTATGGACGACGGTGGCAAAATCAGTGGTAGGGCAACAATGGCGATTTCACGGTCGCGTCTGATACTGAGAGGGAAAGGAAGAAATGAAAATAGTAACTGTATAATTTTAATATAATAAGACCTTAGACAACGCTTTTGAAAAGCGCTATCTAAGCCCCCCTCCCCCTTAGACAACGCTTTTGGTTTTAATTTTTTTTTTAAAATTAAAAGACTTTAGACAACTCTTTTGAAAAAGCGCTTTCTAAGGTAGGCCTTAAGCGCTTTCTAAGGCCTAGGCCTTAGAAAGCGCTTTTTCAAAAGCGCTGTCTAAAGTGGGACTTTAGACAGCGCTTTTTGATTATTTTTGAACAGTTTCCGTGTTTTGATTTTAATTTTAACCTTAGACAGCGCTTTCTTTTAAAAGCGTTGTCTAAGATGTGCTTTTAAAAGTCATTTTTGGCGTAGTGGCTTCATCAATTCATCATCTTCATCACTTCACACACCATTTCCATGGATTAAGGGGCTTGAAACTTCCAAGATCAATCTCTGCATCACCTTGAGTTCAACTGCATTTTGAATCGAATCCCCCCAAGCTTCATCAATTCAGTCTCAATCTTCATCAAACCATCACCCACATCATATTTGGCACTGGATCCATGAAGTTCATAGCTTGAATTATCAAGAATTCACTTATGCATTTTTTGCACCAGATCCAATTTAGAAAGATTCTTCAAGCATAGAGTGTTTATTTCACTCCAGCCACATCCAGGATCAATCAAGTAAGTCATAGGAACCTCCTCTCTGGATTTCTGTAACCTGAGCACCACTGCATTTCAGGTTTGTCACTCAACTCCTCTTGCTCATTTTTAATGTATTTTGATTGTTTTGTGGTGTTTTGAGCTCAATAAGAGCAATGCTTATGCTGGCTAGTTGATATGCACCTTAGGTGTTTAAATTCAGTTTTTAGGTTGCTTTTTGTGTGCTTCGATTCGCATTATTCATGAACCTTAGGAGAAAATCAAGCCTGCTTTGTTAATGTACTTAAGGAGACGAATCTATCCATGGTCTTAGTTGTCATTTTAGTGAAGTTTTGGTCCAAGCCCTAACCGGAGGTCACCGGAGAAGGTGACCGGAACTCTTCTCCGATGACCATAATAGTAATCCTAGCATTAAGGTGAGTACATAACGCATCCGTTAGATCCCTTAGATCTAACACACCAAATCAGCCAGCACATTAAAAAACACATGCCTTGCACATGCCATATTTGTGAACAAATTACTCATCTTCTATTGGCACCCCCTGCACGCGCACTAAGCCCATTTCAGTTGTTTCTCTTCACTTGTTGCACCCCTCAGGCCCATCAGAATTCATTTCTTTTATTTTTATTTCAATTCTATATCATTTTTCATTTTGGTTTTATAAAAATACCATAACTCATCCAAAAATCCTAAATAAATTCACACAATTTCTTCATCATTTTCTCTAATTTTCCACATTTTTTAATTATATTTTTCTTTTATTTTTTAGTCAGAATTAATTTTGCAATTAATTTCTTCCACATTTTCTTATTTCCTGACCAATCCTTTTGTTCTCTTAAACCATAATTGATAAAATGTCCATTCCTTTTGCCCTATCTAGGGGACTCATTAAACTTCCCAAAAATATTTTTTGTTCAATTTTTAGGTCATGGTTGCTATCCTTTTGAGCCTTTTCTTTTGCATTGATCCCTATAAACCCTAATTCAATTATAGCATTCATTTGACTAGGCAAAAATATTAGTTTTTGTGAGATTTTTTAGACATGAATCATCTTCTGGATTGTGATCTTAGATATTAAATTTCATAATTTTTCAAGGTTATTTGGTATTTTTCTAAGTGTCTTGCCCCCATAAGTCACATTTTCGGTCCTTAACCATAATGGATCTCTCACCACTTCATTTGTGAATATTTTGTGAATCCACTTTCCATTTTAACTTTTCATCAAGCCTCTGGTTTTTGTATGGGAAGTTCAAACTTCATTGGTCATGTTTGGTTTTATTTCTAGGTCATTTTTCTTACTTTGAAAATTATGTTTCCATGTTCCTTCCTTCATTTTTCTTTCTTATGTTTGAATCTCCATGATTTGAATCTCTTCTTCCCATTTGATTTTATGTCATTGAACACTTCCATTTAGTGTTAGATTCTGGACTTTACACTCACCTTTTCCCTTCGGTATTCTTACCATGATTAAACACTTCAATTTCCCTTATAACTTCTCCTTAGATTTCATTAGGGTTTAGTGATACTTTAGGGTATAGTTTGAGTTTGTTTTACTTCATAGCTTTAGATCTTTTTGATTTGACTTAGCTCCTGCCCTTAGAATCTAGCTAGCATGTAATATACCTTAGAGCTTGACTTTAGGCCTAGAAGTTCATTAGTGCCTTTATTAGTTAGTGTCGGTTCTCCTTTGTATTTTTCCATGCTATAACTGTTCAAATTGCTTCATCATGCTAACATTTGTTTTGTAGGAGGGAAGATTGAGGTAAGTATTACTTCATTCTCATCTTTTATGCATTTTAATTTTGTTTGCCTTAGAACTTTTTGCTTTGATCATAGGTTTTCCCTTTTGCTCTCTTAGAAACAACTTATCTTCCTTAGGAAGTAAGTTGGGTTCTAATTCTCTTTTCTTATTAGGTTTAGAATACCTCACTAACCATAGGATATATTTTGAATGAATAACTTAGGGTTGTGTCTTAGTCCCCCTTAGTTTTGTCTTTTTTCCATTTGATTTTTCTTCTCTCATCCTCAAAAGAAATCCAAAAGACACTTAATAAAGGCTTGAAGTAGTCTCTTGTGTTTAGCCTTATTCCATGGGGCACTCATATTCATTCCATCTTGGAATAGTGTGGGATTTTCTAGCATGATGTACAAGTATAATCATGAGACTATCTTCACAAAGAAAACATAAAAGAGATTTCTTCACAAAAGCTACAAAAACATGTAATAAGTTCAACAAGCTAGTGAACTTAGGCCCTACTCCTTGGAAACAAGTCTTGGATAAATTCTCCTTACTTGGTGTGCTTGTTCTACTATTCCATCTTGGAATGTGGTAGCAAGTACACATTCCATGGAAAAGAGTTTGAATTCACTTCCTTGTGCCACATTCATACAAAACTCTTAAAAAGCAAACAACAAACAATAAGCGACTTTCCTGCGGGAATTCACTTCTCACCTCATTCACTCTCAACGCGAACTTGCAACGACTTGTCTCGCATGCAAGACGGTAAACGCACTCGTACTAGACGAGCATGCAACACCTGAGCATAGACATACTCAGTTCCAGCGCATAAAAAACACAAACAAATAGTTCCCTCCTTAGTTAGGCGAACTACGTCGACTCTGATCCTCATTTTCCCGATGAGGTACGTAGGCAGTAGGGTAGGGCCCGTTCAAGCACATTCTTTATCTTCCCCACATTTCCTTCTTTCTTCTTGATCTCTTTTCCAGTTCCCTTTCTCATTTCTATTCTAGTCAGCAATTTTATTCAGCAGCACTCATATTTTCTCACCCTTTGAAACAAGCAAACAAGCGTGGATCCCGTCGGGTACGACAGACGATCTGGGATGCTAATACCTTCCCAGGTCGTAACCAACTCCCGAACCTAGATCTTTGGTTCACAAGACCTTGTCCTTTCCTTCTTCCTTAGGTTTGTGCTGCATTACCTTTCCCATTCCTTCGGGATAAAAATGCTCGGCTGGCGACTCTACCTTTTCCGCGCCACTTTCACGTTTGTACTAGGATGAAAATCCCGGGAGCGACATCGAGAAAAATAAATAAATATAAGTGAATAAATATTTAGTTTTATTTTGTTTTGTCTTATTAAAGATATTGGCATTTTATTGCATTAAATTTCTAAAGACTCATTTTGATCCTTACAAAATATCCAGGGACAATGTGATATTTTCTTAAATTTGAAAACCCTTCTACCATACTATATATAGTCACTAGTTGTCCACTCAAAGATTTTCAGCAATAGTGTTTGTACTTGAATAAATATGTGAATCAAGGTCAAGGATTGTTTCCTGAAGTGTGTCTTTGTTTTTTTCGGAGTTGTTTGTTTGATATCACTGTTGTGATTGGGGGAAGTGAAAGGGGTCTCATATCTAGGAGTTCCTAGGTAGAACTTGCATTGGGTAGTGATTAAGTGAGAAGATCACAAACTGGGTTGTTTGTTATGGGTCTTTGAATTAATACTACTGATAGTGGAGTTCCTTCCTGGCTTGGTAGCCCCCAGAGTAGGTGTGTTTGCACCGAACTGGGTTAACAATTCCCTGTGTTCTTTATTTCTGTATTTTCTTATTTACATTGTTTTTAAACTTGTCAGATATTGGTGTCGTGACATCATATTCGACATCGTATATCAGTTGCCAGAATTTCAATTGGCATTACAGCAGGCACCCTGCCTATTTTTTTGGGTGAGATCTAGGGGCATTATTTTGGTAATATGGACAAGGATGAATGATTTAGGAATAAACCACCTATTATGGATGGACCTAACTATGAATATTCGAAACCTCACATGGTTTCTTTCTTAATATCTCTGGACAATAAGGCATGGAAAGCTGCAGATAAAGGATGAGAACATCATGTCATTACTGATAAAGATGGAAATACGACTTTAAAGCCTAAAGAGGATTCGAGCAAAGATGAGAATGATTTGGCCCTATGGAACTCTAAAACGTTGAATTCCTTGTTCAATGAAATTGATAAGAACATATTTATATTAGTGCATCATTGTAAATTGGTCAATGAAGTTTGGGATATTATTAGAACCACTCATGAAGGAACTTCCAAAGTCAAGATGTCAAGACTTCAAATGCTTACTACTAAGTTTGAGAATGAAAGAAGATGAGTCTGTTCATGACTTTCACATGAATATTCTTGATATTGCTAATGCCTCAAGAGCTTAGGAGAAAAAATGTCTGATGAAAAGCTTATGGGGAAAATTCTCAGATCACTTCCCAAAAGATTTGCCATGAAGGTGACTACTATAAAAGAGGAACATGACATCTGCAATATGAAGGTTGAAGACCTTATTGGATCCCTTCAGACATTTGAAATGGGATTAAGTGATGTGCATGTAAAGAAGAACAAAAGCATAACTCATGTGTCAAATACTGATGAAGAAGTAGAAAGAGGTGAGGTGGAAAATGAAGAAATCCTGAAAGAAGTTGTTGCCATGTTGGGAAGACAATTCAACAAGGTCATGTCAGGGACACTTCATCTAACATCAGCAAATCAAATGAGTCAAGGACAAATTCTAAAGAGAAGCCAATCCAAAGAAGAAGAGTTTAATTTCATGGGTGTGATGGTTTTGGCCATATTAGAGTTGAATGTCCTACTTATCTGAAGGGACAAAAGAAAGGCTTATATGTAACATGGTCTGATGGAGATTCTGAAAGTGACTTGAAGAGGAATCAACTAAACATATCATAGTTCTGACAAGGACATATGTGTCTGATGATGATTCTAGTGAAGATGAGCTAACCTTTGAGGAACTAGCTGATACTTATCAAAAGTTATGTATCAAATGTGCTCAGGTGATTCAAGAAGGAGAAAAGCAGAAGAAGATCATAGCAACACTAGAGGCTAAAAAGGAAGAGCATTTATCATCAATACTTAATCTAAATGATGAAGTTACCATGCTAAATTCCAAGCTTGATCAAATGACCAAATCCATCAGAATGTTGAACAATGGACCTGAAAAACATTATGAGATTTTTCAGACAAGAAGAAGTGCAAGAGACCTATTTGGGATAGGATTTAATGGCTCTAAATTGTTTTCTCAAGTAGCAGCAAACCTGAGCTGAAGAATGATGTTTCAAACCAGATGTCGAAACCAATGTCTCAACATCATGAAACAAGAAGATCATCTAATCAAAGGAGAATATATCAAAGATAGAGGTGTCACTGTTGTGGGAGGTTTGGTCACATAAAACCTTTCTGTTTCAGACTTCATAGATATCCTGATCATAATCCACAGCCCAAACCTGAGCAAAACACGGTCATCAAGAAATAATAGTGGGTTTCTAAGCATATTGCCTTGATAGCTCATACTTCCTTTAAAGTGTCTGCTAAAGAGGATTGGTATTTTGATAGTGGATGTTCTAAACACATGACTAGAATAAAAAATCTCTTGGTTGATATCAAACCTCATTCTACCAGTTATGTTACTTTTGGTGATGGAGCTAGAGGAGAAATCAAAGGAGTTGGAAAACTTGAATGTCTAAGTGTTCCAAATCTTAATGGTGTATTACTTCTAGAAGGATTGAATGCTAATCTTATTAGCATCAAGAAGCTATGTGATCAAGGTTTTTGTGTCAACTTCATAAAATCAGAATGTATTGTCACAAATGAAGAAAATATAGTAATCATGAAGGGATTCAGGTCTAGAGATAAATCTTATCTCTGGGTTAATCAAGATCTAGTTTGCTCTAAAAAGGAAACAAAATAGGAGATCGTAATTACTCAAGATGATGCGGATGGAATTTGTGACTGTGATATGATGTACTTTCATGAGAGTGATCTTGTCTTATCTGGGAAAAGTACTTCTGGATGGTGTGTTTCTGTAGACAACAATCTCAGGAAAAAAAATGTGTCTCCTTATATACTACAGAGGTAGAGAACAAAGCAGCTGGTAACAAGTGTTCTCAACTTGTAGGGATGAACCAAATGGTGTATAAATATAATGTCACACAAGATGTCATGACATTATACTGAGACAATCTCAGAGCAGTTAACTTGAGAATGTGTCTTTATGAGGGTTTGTCAAAATTAGTGACATGTGGGAACATCCTTAAGGACATTGTGTATTTTCAAAAATCAATTTTAATAAATTTTAAGTGGAGGCACAAAATATTTGATTTTCTCATCAATTCATTTATTCAAATAAAATTCATTCAAAGGCCCATCACTCATCATCAAATATTTCACTACACCATACTGCGTATCTGTTCTTCCATCGCTTTCTCAAAATTTGTTTGCTCTCTCTCTACAAGTGTTAATCAGTTTCAAAACATCTCAACAATCATTTGTGTCAGCATCATCCAAGGCTGAGTCTAGGGTTCATCATCTATCTGAAGATGTCCTGGATGTCGTCCCATTGAACGTGGTTGTCCCTGATACTACTAGGGTTTCCAAACCTAGAACACCTAATGCGCGTAGACCAAAGGATCCTTTTTTATGTTCATTGTCTGGTTCTAAAGGCACTATTTTTGAGGATGAAGCCACTAAAGAACTCATCTCAAAAATCCTGGCTGAAAATTATGACATGCTGGAGTCTCTACTCTATTGGCTAGCCTACCTGCTTCTCTGGGCAGCCAAAAGAATCAAACTTCTGGATTAAGTAATGAAGGTCAAGTTGTGTATGCTATTGAAGGTGGTACCAAGGATGCTAAAAAGGATGTTGTAACACCTAGGATTCAGGTTGATCATTCTGATGTTGGGGTTGCTCACAAAGATGATGATGCTGCTGAAGAGGCTGGTGATTTTCCTGAGGCTGAAAAATAATAAAGATGTTATTCCTGATGAAGTGATTGATTTTGATGACATATCTGACAATGAACTCATTGCCAACATAAATCCAAGTGTAGCTAAAAGGTTGATTACAAGAAAATGGAAGAATTATGCTGATCAAGGTTCTCCATAGAGTAAGTGTATGTCCAGGAAAGATACTCCTAAGGAAACTCTGAAAAAGGCTATTTTTGGTCCATCTAAAGGATGGAGCAAGGTGATCACTAAGAAGAGAAAAGCCATAGTTGTTTTTGAATCTGCTACTGATGTTGAGAGTGATGTCCCAGACATCACACCTAGAAAGAAACCAGCTTCAAGCAAGCTTGCATCTAGGGTGCCTGATGCACCTCTGGATAACATTTCCTTTCATTGCATCAGTAGTGTAAGCAAATGGGAATTTATGTATCAAAGGAGGTTAGCATTGGAGAGAGAGAGAGAGATATTGCTGATTCTGTGTTGGGATGCTCTGAAGTTAAGGACCTGATCTACTATACAGGTCTGCTTAAAACTGTTGCTATTTTCTCACAGTGCTATGAGACTAGGGTTAAAGAGTTCATTATAAATATATCTGAGGGATGTGATGATGTAAAATCAAAGGACTTAAGGAATGTGTATGTAAGAGGTAAATGTATCAACTTTTCTCCCACTGTCATAAAAACCTACCTAGGAAGAGACGTTTCTTATTATTCTGAGTTAGAGGCCACTGATAATCAGATATGTAAAACTATCACTGCTGATCAAGTTAAATACTAGCCTAGAAAGGAAAAGCTTTCAACCAACATGCGTAGTGTTAAGTATTCCATGTTGAATATAATAGGGGCAGCCAACTGGGTTCCAACAAACCATACCTCAAACATTACTACTAGTTTAGGGAGATTTATTTATGATGTAGGTACCCAAAAAAAGTTTGATTATGGTACTTATATATTTGAAAAAACCATGAAGCATGCTAGCACATTGGCTGTGAAGTTACCTATTGCCTTTCATTCCCTCATCTGTGGGATTATTCTGAATCAGTACCCTGCTATCTTGACTGATTCTGACACGAATTGCAAAAGGGAAAGTGCTATCTCCTTCCATTATAAGTTGTTTTAGGGATCTCATATCCCTGACATTGCTGTGACATCCACTGCAACATCTACAAGCAGCAAGCCTCTTGACAAAAGTTTAATCATTGCTGAGCTCAAAGAAGCTTGTAAGAAGTTAGATGCAAGAAAGGTAAAGTTTGAGAGAATGATTGAGATGTTAGAGAAAGAGGAAAACAATGATGGAGAGCAGGCTGGAGAAGAAGCTGATGGTGATTTTGAAGGAAGCTTAGATAGTGAGGAAGAAGAGGATGGTGTATCTGGTTCTGATTAATTTCTTGTGGAGGGATGATGGATCTGGTTGTAGAAGTTTTTTTGTCTTTCTATGTGATTCCTAGCCCTTGAAGGCTCTTGTGTACTTTTTTTTGGCTTACTGGTACTGTATTTGTTGGGGTTCTGCTATACCCAGGATTTCTGCACTTCATGAGCTTATAGTTCTAACTGTTTCTTTTGCTTTATGATTTTGTTTTTGTTTGGCTCAATTTCTGGCTAAAAGGGGGAGTAATTATACTATTTATATTAGTATAGTCAGACTATTTGTTGCAGGGCTTAACTAGTTGAAGGGGAGATGAAATCTTTCTTCTATTTCTGCTGTTGTGCTATACTCTGATACCGTTTTTGTTTGAGGGGGAGTTTTTCTATCTCTCTGCTTTGTGTGTGCATGTGTGTTTCTACTACTGTGATGGTTTGTGCTAAATAATGATATTCTGATAATGCTTAAATTGTTTTAGCCAAAAATTTGCCAAATGGGGAGTTTGTAAATGTTTTAGATTGGCTATATTTTGTGGTAAAACATATTTCTGTTTCTGGATCTCATATGTAATGTTATGACATATGGTTTAAGCATTATGCAAGTGTGAAATTTTCTGTTTGCAACTGTTTTATTAGGATGTCAAGACTAATGTTATGACATCTATGTCTGAGCCTGAAGACCTAGGTGAATCCTTATTTGAGGCGCGTGCTTTACTGTCATTAAACTTGTGATTGGTTGTGTTTAATTAGCATGGTTTATTAGAAGGAAAAGTATTCAGCTTGGAGTTATTTTTGCAGAACATTTTATGTTTCTATTTTTGTTCCTTTATTTAAGGAAATATATTATTTTATTTGTGCAAGTTCAACAGGCCCATGTCCATTCAAGATTCTATTTAGAGGATGCATTACCCTAGTTTTGAAGATGTGGAAAATAAGGATTGTATCAGTCATCGTTTTTGTGTATGGGTAGTTTTCTTGTGAGCCAAAAAATTGTCATGTTGATGATTGTCTTGGACTAGGTGTTTCAAGTTGTATTGTTGTCCACTCAAAGCTTTTAAGCAAGAGTGTTTGTACTTGACTGAAGCTGTGAAGCAAGGTCAAGGATTGTTTCCTGAAGTGTGTCTTCGTTTTTTCTGAGTTGTTTTTTTGATATCACTACTGTAACTGAGGGGGAGTGAGAGGGGTCTCATATCTAGGAGTTCCTAGGTAGAACTTGCATTGGGTAGTGATTAAGTGAGAATATTGCAAACTAGGTTGTTTGTTGTGGGTTTTTGAATTAAAACTAATGATAATTGAGTTCCTTCCTGGCTTGGTAGCCCCCAGAGTAGGTGTGTTTGCACCGCACTGGGTTAACAATTCCCTGTGTTCTTTATTCCTTGTCGTGACGTCGTATATCAGTTGCCCGAATTTCATAGGAAAAACACATAACCAGATTGTGATCTAAAGTTATCTTATATGTTTGGAAGCTAGCATCAGTGTAACCAGTTACCGCGAGCTCTTCCTGACCTCTATATATCAAGAATGATTCCTTAGTCCTTCTTAAGTATTTAAGCATATTCTTTATAGATACCTAATGAGCATCACCGAGATCAAATTGGTACCTACTCGTCACACTTAAAGCATACGAGTAGGCCAAGCAGTTGCATATGGAATCTTATTCATACATAACATGGCATGCAATATAGATCCTATTGCAGATGCATATGGAATCTTATTCATGCAATCCCTTTCTTCCTTAGTTGAAGGGGATTGTGTTTTTGATAGACACAAGCCATGTTGCATATGTATGAATCCTTTCTTAGAATCATGCATATTAAAGCGTCTCAACACTTTGTCTATGTATGTACTCTGACTTAGGCCAAGCAGGTTTTGTGATCTATCTCTATAGATTCTGATTCCAAATATATAGGCTGCTTTACCAAGGTCTTTCATAGAAAATAATTTCCCTAACCAAGTTTTTACTTGTTGCAAGGTAGGGATATTGTTTCCAATGAGTAATATGTCATCTACATATAATACTAGGAAAACGATCATGCTCGCATAAACCTTCTTGTAGACACAAGACTCATCTTCATTCTTTATGAATTGATATTATTTTATAGTTTCATCAAAATTAAGATTCCAACTTCTGGAAGCTTGCTTCAATCCGTAGATTGATCGCTGTAACTTGCATATCTTTTGGGCTTCTTCAGGTATGTCAAATCCTTTAGGTTGTGTCATGTACACATCCTCAAGAAGATTCCCACTAAGGAAAGCAGTCTTGACATCCATATGCCATATTTCATAATCATGATATGCAGTGATAACAAGTAAAATTTGAACAGATTTATGCATTGCAACTAGTGAAAAGGTTTCATCATAGTCTACCCCATGAATTTGTTTAGAACCTTTAGCAACCAGTCTTTCCTTATAGGTATGCCCCTTGCCATCCATGTTAGTCTTCTTTTTGAAGACCCACTTGCATCCTATAGTATTAACTCCTACAAGAGGCTCTACCAAGGCCCAAACCTGGTTTGTGTACATGGAATCTATTTCAGATTTCATGGCTTCTAGCCACTTCTTAGACTCAGGACCAATTATGGCCTTTTTATTAGGTCATAGACTCATATTGATCCATGAGTAATACATCACCTTGATTAGTTATGAGATATCCATATCTATCTGGTTGGTGACGTATCATGCTCGTGCTACACTGGTCTTTTTCTACTTGAGCAGGTTGCTCTTCCATATCTGTTTGTGATTCCTACTCTAATTCCTTCATAGGTGTATCAATTCTTTGTGATTCTTGAAATTATTCAAGCTCTACTTTCCTCCGACTGATTCCTTTGGAAATAAAGTCTTTTTCCAAGAAGACTCCAGTTCGAGCGACAAACACTTTGCCCTCAGAAGGATAGTATAAGTAATATCCTCTTGTTTCTTTAGGATACCTCACAAATAAGCATTTGTCAGATTTGGGCTCAAACTTAGTTGAAAATTTTCATTTCACATAAACTTCACTACCTCAAATCTTCATGTAAGACATATGTGGTTTCTTACAACACCATATCTCATATGGTGTCTTTTCTACCTTTTTGGATGGAACACGGTTAAGTGTGTAAGTTGTTGTTAGCAGTGCATGTCCCCAAAAGGAGTTCGGAAGATCGGCATGACTCATCATGGATCGAAACATGTCTAACAATGTCCGATTTCTTCTCTCAGACACACCATTCCATTGTGGTGTTCCAGGAGGAGTGAATTGGGATAGAATCCCATACTCTTAGATGGTCAGCAAACTTTAGGATTAAATATTCACCGCCTTGATCTGATCGAAGAGTTTTAATATTCTTACCTAATTGGTTTTGTAGTTCATTCTTGAATTCCTTGAACTTTTCAAAGGATTCAGATTAGTGTTTCATTAAATACACATAACCATATCTACTAAAATCATCATTTAAAACCTCCTCTGGATGTTCAGTAGTCCAAATATATCAGTATGTATGAGGGTCAAAAGATCATTTTCCCTTTCACTTTTTCCTGTGAATCAGGTATTTGTCATCATTCCAATTAAACAAGATTTGCATGTATCGTATGATTTGTAATCAAAAGAATCCAAAAGTCTATCTTTATGGAGTTTGGAGATGCGCCTCTCATTTATATGGCCTAAGCAACAATGCCAAAGGTAACTTGGATTTAACTCATTAGGTTTCATCCTTTTAGTATTAATGTTATAAATTGGCATTTCAAGATCAAGGACATACAATCCATTATTCATTTGTGCAGTAGCATAGAATATATCATTTAAATAAATAGAACAACAATTATTCCTTATTATAAATGAAAAACCAAACTTGTCCAAACAAGAAATGAAAATAATATTCTTGCTAATTGCAGGTACATAATAACAGTTCTCTAACTAAATTATTAAACCACTAGGTAAAGTCAAAACATAAGTTCCTACGGCTAAAGCAACAACCTTTTCTCCATTGCCAACTCTTAGGTCAACTTCAGCTTTTGCCAAATCTCTACTCCTTTTTAGCCCTTGTACATTGGTACAATGTGAGAACCACATCCAGTATCTAATACCCATGATGCTGAAGTAGATAAATTTATTTCTATAACAAAAATACATGAAGTTGAAGTCTCCATTCCCTCAAAAATACATGAAGTTGAAGTCTCCATTACATTCCATTCTGAAGTATCTAATACCCATGATGCTAAAGTAGATAAATTTATTTCGGTGCCAATCCATAAAATTTGTCCCATTCAATATTTCCTTATCAAGGATTGATCGCAAAATGTTATTAGATGTGTTTGTTGTCATGGTAATCTACAAATATAATGTAAAGATATAAGTATCATTAAAACAACATATTCAATTAGGTTTTTAATTAAATATGCTACCACTATTTTACTGAAAACAAATGACCCTCATCATTTGATTCAGAAAATCTCATTGGAAGATTTTCTAGTGGATCGAGATCCATATTTCACTTTGTTTTAAGCCAGCGTTAGGCTGATTACACAAAACTCGGATATTTAGGCATGAACTCCTTCCAATTGTATCCAATACAATTCTCGAATATTTAAGTTGGGTGAATAACTCCTTATTCCAATCCATCATATGTACTATTCCCAACTCCTGCTTTTAAACGTATATAATCTTATTATATTTTGTTTAGTTAAGTTTGACCCATTGTTTTAGAAATTGGATATTACATTTATCCCATCACACCTTACTAATATAGAACATGCACATCACGTTAGAAGAAACCTACAATATTTGATACTAGTCTTGATGAGTTCTAAAACTTGGAAAGCAAAAACTTAATATTAGTTTTGAGGGAATTTTAATTAATTTGATCTCACTGACTTATTTATCATATAAATCGTTCCTTACATATGCATCAACATTCATACGATATATATCAACATGCATAAAAATGAAACAGTTATGGCCCCTAGAGCAATTGTTCTCCTAAGCCAATGACAGAACTAAAGTTAAACTTAATAACGATCTTCACTTCTCCAAGAAATATCTCCAAGGTTGTCCTCCTTTTTTTTAGTCTTCTCTTTCTTCAAAATAATACATTACATAAAGGAAACTTGTTTTACATACGAGGGAGTGAGATGAGAAAAGAAGTTACATTATGAGAATAAGAGAGAGGCACGACACACAGTTCATATTATAAATTCCAAAACAAAGAAAAAATAAACTAAGGTCATAACTGATCACCACAAGAAATATAATAAACAAATTTTAGTATTATTAATTTAAATCCTGTTAATTAAATAAATCAAATTAAATATCGGCGAATAGTGACCTTAAATGAAGATTTCATTGACGAAACCTTTGAGTTGTTACACTACCTGTGACGACCGCCACGGTTGCCATGTCGATTGTCACATATCAACCCATGACAATTGTCACGCGTCAGCCCATGGCGACCGTTACGTTAATATAATGTGTGACTTTTTGATTGCAGACCTCATTGACGACGCAACCCTTGTACCTTCATATACCTTAATGCAACAACATCATATCATTAAAACACCATGATAAAAATTTTAGTATGATTGATCCGTATGCTACCGCTTCACCATACTGAATTCGGATTCCGAAGCAGATAACCACAGATCGCTCAATTGAATGATAATCATTACGTGATTTGAACTAACGAAATAAAAGTATATCCAATATATCATCTTTGCGTCAAAGTTAATCATATCACATATGAATTAGATCGATCATATATGTGTAACTTATGGACGATTGACATATTGCTGCTTCACCATACTACTATCGGATTCCGAAGCATTGCCAATATCAATCATCCAAACCGTACACAATCTGATGTCAAAAATTCAATATCTGGATTTGATTTAATTTTTATGTGTTTTAATCCAATTAAAACAAAAAATGATAGAAAGTAAGCAATTACCAGACTCATGGTTTTGTAAGTGGCTCTGATACCACTAAAGGGAAATTAGCGATCTAAATGCAACGAAAAACAAAAATTTCCCTTTAGAGATCCTTATGAAAGATCATGATCTGTGGTAGAAAGGTTACCTCTTGTGGTGATGAAACCTTTGAATCTGAATCGATGGATGATCATGAGTGTTGTACGATGAACAACGCCTCTACTCAGTATACACGAATAACTTACTTCAGTCACATTTCTAGTTGATTATGATTGAAGGTTTTGAGTGAAAGAAAAATAGAATACGGCCAGGTTTTTTCAACAACAACAATAACCTTTGAGTTTCTGCACAAGTGTTCTACTTATAGAACTACTTGTGTGGGCTGTAAGCTAAAAGGCTCAACTCAATAATAATATTATTATATTATTATAATAACTATTATTATAATAAACATAATTATTATATTATTATATTTTATAACTATTATAAAATTAATAATAACTATTAATATATCATATGTCAATTAAGCACATGTTACCTTATCATATTCCGTATTCCATTCAAGTGTACCGTACCTTACAGTGTTCCTTATCTACTTTACCTCTTCTCTAACTGTCTTTATATGCGTGTTCCTGTAGGATTTCACGACGTTGACAATTATATTAAATCATGTATTTAACATAATAAATAGTGAGCAGTATCTAGCAACTCATCACTGCTACCCAAGTCATAAAATTGTCATCTGATTTGACAAAATCTTTTGTCATAGTACTTGTGTGTATAATTACTCTTTTGCCCTTATGTATATATTGAACACAAGGCATATACAGTGTCTTCATTGTCCAGTTCAATATTAGGCCCTTAGACATTTATCCTGTTATGTAGGATGAGAAAATTCCATCTAGGTTACTCATGTCCCTCAACATTCTTTGTGAAGTACCAATTAACGGTCTTTATGATCATTCAGTTACGAACAATGTTTGATCACCAATAAAGTACTTGACTCTATATCAAAGGTTCATAGTAGTTTCAGGTCGAAGTGTGGTATACACCCATATTACCATGAGAGTAACTTATGACACTTTGCATAACATTCTATGTAATACTCTCATAGTGGGTCAATCCAGTATAAATGTTACACTTAATATTCATACCTATGTTAAGACTTGATAACTCATTATCCATGAGATGTGATCATCACTCTATCTACATAATAATCTTAATGCTTTAAGGCTATCCGATTTCACATTAAAGCTCGACTATGGATACTTTAAGAATAATGTCCTTATGTTTAATGGAATCTCATGATTAAGTCACACTTAATATTTTATTAAACGAACTAGCTATTCTAGGGACTTTATCATTTTGGAAAAACAAACATAATAAAGAAAATCCTTTTATTATTAATACATAATTCGATACAAGTACCAAAAGTATTGGCCTCTAGGGCTTACACCAACTAATCCTTTGAATGCCATTAATCACCATAATGGACATTCATGGTCATTCACCCGATTCATAAACAGTATTTATTATGTCTGGGAGACACAATTAAATGTATAAATATTCTTAAATGATGACTAATAAATGCTTATGCCATGATACCTCACATTAGGCAGCGTATTTCTCAGTCATGGCCTTAAACCGACCATCGTAATTCCCCAAGCATAACACCTAGAGGAGAAAGATGCTTAAGGAGAAGTTCATTCTAGAAACCTGACCATTGTACATGACAAAAAATTAAATTTGACCATCATGATTTATCGGGATATACAAAATCACTTCTTATGCTACAACGACATTCTCATGTATACTTCTACCCGAAATAAATTTGGTTTGATTTGGAGAAATAATGTTTGTAATACAATATGTGAGACAATTGATAATAGATTAACTCAAGATATTATAGATCATATTGCAAAGCGATATGGGGAAAACTTTGTTTACAAATTCAGACCTATTCACTTTAGAAATTAAACAAATATATGTTTAATTGATTGTAGCTACCTCCTTTGGGTTTTTCCACTCCTTTTTTTTTTATATTTTTACAAGTGTTGTTGGAGACTTTTATCTGGAACCCCCTCCCCTACATAGTTTCATAATTTCAAAAATACCCCTCTCACTTTCTAATTAATCAAATGCTATAAAATTTTCTATCAACCCTAAAAAATCTGGTAGTTCATGCAAAAAATCTAGTGTGCATTTTAGAAACTTCTGACGCGTATAAAATGTTGTACCATTTAAAAAAAAGTATATACTGAATATTTCTCAATGATCGTACCTGGAGATCAGGATCCGATATGGCCGGCGTCGAGCGTTGCTGAAGGACGGTTGGTGAGGAGAAGAGGGGGGTGTACCTGCAAGGCACTCCGATGCTAAAGTAAGACATTAAGCAAAGAGTGTGCAAGTACGAGAATTAAGGTGAGAGAATTGAATACCTGACCCTCTCCTCTGAGAGGGTTTATATACTATCGTTAGTGGATGGTTATTGGTTCAAACCGTTTGGCGCGGATTGCGAAATCCGCACGAATAGGTAACGGTCAAAACTAGCCGTTGAGGGATTTCATTCTGGTCGGTATGGCTTTGGTCGACAAGGACCGTTATCCTTGGCATGGTGCTCGACGCCGAGCGTGTCATCTCGTCACTTTACCTGACCCAATTCTGGGAGTTGGGCCTGCCCAAAACACTCACAACCCTTAAAAATCTGGTAGTGTTAATTTTGAACAATTATGATTTTGCTAACACTTTTGTAGAGTTATGATTACATCGACAATTTTGTGTGGTCTATAATGATTTAACATTGTATAAATATACCTCATATGTTTGTTAGCAAAAACACCTCACAATATCTCAATTTATGTATCTCTCGTTTATGTACTTTAACAACGTGAAGCCTTCTGTTGATTTTAGGCTTACAAAATGCCCCTTCTTGATGTTTTGAAATCCAAATTGGATAAACTCTCGTGCTACCCAGATAATAGAAGGGTGGTTAAGATCGAGTATCAACTACTGTCGATTAATAACAAAGGAAAGATGAAGTTCAATAACTTTGAGTTGAAGACATATGAAGATTTAAGAGTTATGTACGCATGTCACTGATACGAAACAAAGGGTTCGATCGAGGTGGATGAAATAGTTGCAAGATATGTCGACAATATTATCAAGATGTTGAAACATCTTGAATCATCTAGTAATGTTTAAATTATGTTCATGTTATTTTCTTGTTAAGCAATGTTTGTGTTAAGTTATGTTTATTCCGTAGTAATGTAAGATTAATTTACATCCAATGCAATGTTAAGATAAATATTCAATAATACACAAATAATTAATTACAAACCCAAAATAATGTTAGCGATGATAAATAATGAACAAATCAATAAAATCTACGCTAGTCCACCACAAACAATGTATAGACCTCACCATATGGGTTTTCTAAACCTATGAGGTTATCAGAGAGAAGTGATATCATTTTCAGTCACTGTTGGTCAATAATACCAGGTGGAGGCAGTGGTACGTCATCTAAAAGTCCTCCATCATGGGAATGTCCCACACCATCTATAGGATGAATAGGTGGAATGATGCGAGGGTGTGATACTCTAAAGTACCAATCTAAATATCCATCTAGACATTGCCCAAGGAAAAACACCTCCATAGAATTCTCCCTAATAGCAATGGCACTGCTGAAAAATGTTAGACCTAAACAATTTATCAATGCTCCATAGTGGAACATTAGGTACTAGTCTAGGAATTCCTTGAACATACCCAAACTAGACCAAACATATAACCCAAAAGGGCAGTGTCATCGAACTCCTGATGCAATCTATGGTCTATATAGGGTATCCATATGACATTGTCTACAGTCAGAACATCAATCCACCACCTCTACTCTAGCTTACTACCTGAATGAGAATGTATGGCCCTCTATCTCATGGCATGTGAGGAGCCATTAGTTATAAGACCTTGATTACCCTTCTGACAAATGGACGTGAAATGCTTGTATATTTAACACTTCAAAGTAAACATAAAGTACTTATACGAAGTGTCTGTAACAAATAAAAACAAAATAAATAAAACATAATAAATATTCATACCTAAAATAGACTTAAATAACTGACAATTTGTGTCGTCTCAATGATTGTCGCCTCTTCAAGGGCAGTATATTATATATTATATATTGCACTTGAAAATGCGACAATAATTGTCCCCCAGGTCACGCCCAAATATCTACCATATTTTTTTAAATATCCAATCATAATCATGCATTTAGAAACAACTTTAAAAAAATGTATAATATTTTTAAATTTTTTGTATAAATATATTTATTTTTATCAAAAATTTCGAAATGCCGTAAATATATATATATATATATATATATATATATATATATATATATATATATATATATATATATATATATATATATATATATATATATATATATATATATATATATATATATATATATATATATATATATATATATATAATATTTTCAAAATATTTAGTAAAAATATAAACATAATTTTGAAATTTACCAAGAATTTTAGAAATTCCTATAAAAATTTATAATTTTTACTAGAGATTTCAAAATTTTGATAACAAAACTATGGTTTTCACAAAATATTCAGTATAAATGCAAAAAATTATTTATAAATACGTAAATTTAATTATAAACAACACTTTCTTGTAAATATTATGTAGAAGCTTCAACATATACGGTAGAAATCTAAACTTTTTCAAAAGTTTCGAAAAATAATAATTTTAATAGTTAAAACTGTAATTTTTAACTATAAAAATATTATGATAATATGGGAGTGTCAGACATAACTCAAGGGTGTTAGATAAAATTCTCATATTGTTGCCTACTATCACCCAATAAAATTGGGTCCTCAAAGTATACTTAGAGCCCACAACTCATAGATCCATCAAATGGTACGAATTAATGCGATCTGCACCCCCCTATTATTTTCCTCAAAACTAACCTACCTGCATATTTCTTACTATAATATGCAAATCCTCCCAAATCACCATTCTATAGTTAAGCAACATTAACTTTCATTTTCTAATAGCACTACAATTTCTTTCTTCACCTTTTAACACCATTCTATTGCAAAGTTAACTTCATTTTGTTTTCCTCAATATAATTAATTATTTCACAAGGCATGTTTGAATATATTTTTAATGAAACCTAAATCTAAATCAAACATGATTACCTAAGACAAATTTTATAACCTATCTTTTCACATAATTTTTCCTCAACCTATCTTTTCACATAATTTTTCCTCAAGACTATTCGAAATGATAATAGAGTTGATTTCTGATCGTACCTGGAGATCAGGATCCGATACGGTTGACTTCAAGCGTTGTTGAAAGACGGTTGGTGAGGAGAGGAGGGGGGTATACCTGCAAGGCACTCTGATGCTGAAGTAAGACACTGAGCAAGAGTGAGCAAGTACAAGAATTAAGGTCTGAGAATTGAATACCTGACCCTCTCAAATGAGAGGGTTTATATAATGGGCTAAGTGGAAGATTATTGGTTAACACCGATGGGCGCGGATCGCAGAATCCGTAAAGATAGGTAACGGTCAAAACTAGCCGTTGGAGGGCTTTGTCTTGGTCGGTATACCTTTGGTCGACAGAGACCATCGTTCTCAATGTTGCTCGACGTCGAGTGCTCTGCAGAGCTGGGTTGCTTGGCCCAATTATGGGAATTGGGCCTGCCCAATTATGGGAATTGGGCCTGCCCAGAACAGGAGCCCCCCAAGTCGTTGCTCGTGCGGAGGAGCGGTGACTTAGTAATGGTTTCATGCCCAAGGATATACAATGTGTGGGCCAGGGAGCTATTGCTGATGATCCTCGGGGGACGAGCAGTCGTTACGTCGCTCGACAAGAGGATATGAAATGAAAAGTTGGCGTCTTTGGGAATTCGCGCCTATTAATGCTCTGACGGCTAGCCTAGGGGCTAGTGCGTAGGTAATAATTGGCTAGGGGTAAAGGTCACGCGCGTCTGCACGTGTTCCCTTCCCTATAAATAGGATCTCAAGGCTTTACTTTAGGCTTTTTCGTTTCATCTTCTTCTTCGCTGCCTTGCTCGTTCATCCACTGCCATTTTCAGTCGTCGACCACCGTTTCCAGAATCAACTTCTTCTACAAATGGCTTCTCAAGCTCAAGGTACAGCTTCTTTTACGTGTTTATGTTAGTCATAGGCTAGATATCTTAGAAATGCATGTGGTTTAGGGTAGATTTTCCGTTAGTTTTAGATTTATACTAGTAGGTATTAGAATTTCTGCCACCGTTGTTGGTCGGCTACAAACCCTAGCTCGTGGTCGACGTAGGTGCTGGTCGACCTTGACTTGGGATATGATAAGTACTTAGGTTTAGATCCCATTATCTCTGGAGTTGGGCGTTAGCCATCGCCCTGAGCGATGGTCAGCCGGGGCTATGGCTCGGGACCCTGTTCCTAGGCCGATGTGCGCCCTTTCACTTGTTGAGTGGTGGAAGGGTGGATATGATATTCTTAATCGAATTCACTGACGCCTTCCCTCTGCTTTTCAGGTGAAAACTCGCTTATGGACCCGCTGGAAGTCTCCTCGGAAGAAACGTCCTCGGAAGACTCTGGTTCTTCCGCATCGGTTCCCTCCGACTCCAGGAGTTCTTCAAGAGAATCGGACGCGAGCACCATGGAGGAGGGGGCTTCAACAGATTCGCCTCGCTGCCCTGAAGAGATAAGGACCTCGCTTGAGGAGTGGGAGGTGGAGGATCTGCTGGATAAAGTATCCTCGTTTTCGAGGCCTCGCACGGAGCCGCTGCCCGCTGTTGGTGACCCTGTGGACTGGGTTGTCACTTGCCCAGGGGATGACGACCACATCTTCTCGGATTTTGGTGGTCGGAAATTTTCCATGTACGAGTACGCAACTTCGGTCTTGGGGGTAACTTTGCCCTTCAGTGACTTGGTTTGCGCTGTGCTCGGGCATCTGGGTGTTGCCCTGTCCCAACTACACCCTAACTCCTACGCGTTTCTGAAGGCGTTCGAGGTGACGTGCGCGTACTTGGGTGTTGGAGCCACGCTTCCTCTGTTCTTCCGTTTATTCTCGCTGCAGCGTCAAGTCGGACGAGGGACTGATCGGAAGGGGTTCGTCTCCTTTAAGCAGAGGACTAAGATTTTTAAGGCTCACTCAGAGTCCATCCGTGCTTTCAAGACAGATTATTTTTTGATAAAACCCGCGAGCGCGGAAGCTGTGAGGGCGCTGAGTTTGTGGGGATAGACACTTACGAGAACGACAAGCCTAAGCTTGACGACCAAGGAGAGATGATTCTGAGGAGGTTTTGGTTATTTCCCTTCTCATGGAGCTATACTCATTATGAGCGGCCGGTCAGTGAGTTTGTCCAGGTGGGGGATTCTCTGAACGAGGACGATGCGGCCAGTTTCGAGGCCTTTAGGAAATTAATAGCCTCCTTTACCCCGACTCCCTTGCTGGACGGAGAAGGGAAAATAATGCTGGATCAGGACGGGGGGAAGCTGTGGAGCATCCTCTGATTGACGTCACAGACTTACTGGCGTGCAATACCGGGCATGACATATCTGAGTTTTTTGGTATCTGTTTTATTTCTGCTTATTATGTCTTTGATAATATTATGTCGTTTGTGACTAGTCTAATTTTCTTTTCTTTCTTTTTCAGGCTCCCTGTCGAACCCGCTCGATAAGATTCAAGAGCGTTTGGGCCAGCAGCAGAAGAAGAGGTCACGGGTCGTTCAGACCAAGATGACTGAGGCAAGCGGCTCTGGGTCGGCCCCCCTAGTCTAGGGTTCTCCGAGCGACTCTTTGATGAAAAAGCATAAGTCCGCAGCGACTGTAGATCTGACGGCCAACGCTCCCTCCAAACCGAAGCACGTGTTGCCGTCGTGCTTCGTGAAACGAAATTTCTTCGAGGGGACGAGCATGGAGGTGGACCGTGCAGACTCCCTGTATCTAGAGGCGATGGATCGTCCTGCCCGGCGACTATCTTTGGCTCAAGATACGAGCGTTGTCATGCGAGTCCTGTCAATGGCCTGGCAGATGGCTGAAGGAAATCCCGGGAAAGAGAGGGAAGTAGCGAGGCTGAAGGAGCAGTTGGTTGCGGTTGAGAAAAAGTTGACGGCGGCCACTGAAGAAGCTACTGCCACGGCCAAGGAGCTGACCGAGTGGGGGAATATCATCGCTAAGCTGGAGGTTGATAAGAGGAGGGCTCTGGAGCAAAGTAAGAAGTTGAAGGATGCCTTCTTCCCCAAGGAGGATGAAGATGCCGAAACTAAGAGCATGGTGACTAGGGCACAGTTCCTTGCTCGGATCGACCAAGATATGGAAGATCTGAACTCGTCAACTGAGCCTAGTTTCCAAAATGTTGTGGATCAAATAAGGGCTCTTCATCCTGACCTGGCCTTGGACACCAGCCGGATCAGCTACCTCTATAAAGTCGAGGATAGCCAAATTGTGGTTCCCTCAGATTTGGTCGTGGAGGATTCTCAGCCTGGGGCGATTGTTCAGCCCGGTCAACCAGAAGTGCAGCCGGGCCAGGGCGAGGTTCAACAAGGAGAGGGTCAACCTGGCGCTTTGGGCAACGAGGATAATTAGTTTCTGGCCTGCGTGCCGTTGTAATTTAATGTGTTTCTTTTTGGGGGCGTGGTCCCCTTTGTAAGTAATCATGAACAAGTCGGCCCTTCGGGGTCGCATTTTTAATTTCATATATACGACCTTGGTGGTCGGTTTCTATATTTTATTTGTTCGTAATAATGCGTCTGTCGTAGGACATATTTTATTTGTTATTTTTACTAAGTGTTTAGCGTGCATTTTTGCACTAATTGTATGTGATCGAATAAATACGGGGTGTGTTTGTGATCTGTTGGTTTGGGGGACCAATCAGATTTCGGAGTCTTGCTCCTGGTCGATGCCCGGGCCAAGGTAATGGCCCGGGCTCCGTGGCTTGAACGTCCCATCGCGAGCTAGGTTTCTTCCTGGTCGTGGTACTTAGGCGACGTCGGACTCGTTTGAGTATCCGCCCGTGCAACAGTTTTCTCCTTCTCTTGGAAGGAGATCCAGACGATTATGTTATTTTGGACTGTCGTGCTTGTACCTGGGCACGCAGTTCTTAGTCAGACCTATTGCTCCTTGCTTGAGAGTTGAGCAAGGTGACTTTGTAAGTTAGCTGTAATATTGCTTGAGTTTCTCGGCGTTCCATAGCCGAGCAAGTTCTTCCCCGTGTAGATTTTCTAAATAATAGGCTCCGTTTTCGGTTTTTGCTCGGACGCGATATGGGCCCTCCCAATTGGGTGTAATCTTTCCCTCGCGGGGGTCCTTGTGATTTCTCCTGAGAACGAGACTGCCCACCTCGAGCGTTCGTTTTATGAATTTAGAATCGTATCGAGCGGCTATTTTTTGTTTGAGAGTGGCCTCCCGGAGAGCAGCTTCTGATCGGATCTCTTCGACCAGATCAAGCTCGTCTCTCAAAGCTTCGGAGTTGGTTTCCTGGCCCATTGGGGACTCTATTTGTCTGGATCGGACGTGCATTTCTACAGGGATTACCGCCTCGGTCCCGTATGCCAACCGGAATGGGGACTCACCGGTCGTTGAGTGGGGGTAGTTCTATACGCCCACTGCACGCTGTGTAACTCCTCGACCCAATGTTTCTTGTGTTCGTCTAGTCTTCGTTTTAGGCCTCTTAGGATTACCCTATTCGCGAACTCTGCCTGCCCGTTCGTTTGGGGGTGTTCTACTGAAGCGAAGTGCTGTTTTGTTCCTACTGACGCAACAAATTCTTTGAAGTGCTTATATGTAAACTGGGTACCATTGTCGGTCACAATGGCGAGTGGTACTCCGAACCGGGAGAGGATGTTCCTTTTGAAGAAGCGTAGTATGTTGAGCACAGTGATTTTGCCTAAAGCTTCAGCCTCTATCCATTTGGTGAAATAGTCGACGCCTACGATTAAGTATTTATTTTGGCTGGATCCGACGACGAATGGTCCTAAGATATCCATCCCCCACCATGCGAACGACCAGGGTGAAGATAGTGATTTTAGCTCGGTAGGGGGTGCTACGTGTACGTCCCCGTGTCGTTGGCATTTGTCACACCTTTTCACGTGTTCCCTTGCGTCGTGTTGGAGTGTAGGCCAATAGTATCCTGCTCGGAGAATCTTTCGGGCCAACGACCATCCGCCTGGATGTTGTGCGTTAATACCTTCATGGACTTCTCTTAGTATGTGTGGGATGTTCTCTTCTTCTACACACCTGAGGAGAGGTGTAGAGAATCCCCGACGATACATACGTCCACCCACTAGAGAGTATGAGCATGACCTTCATCGTACGATGCTGGCCGTTTTCGAGTCTGTCGGTAACTCCCCTTTGGTCAGGTAGTTAAACACTGGGGTCATCCAGCAGTTCGCGTCGCCTACGAGATTAACGTCTAGGTGGATTGACGACTATCCAATGCTTGGTCGAGGGAGCACTTTTTGTATGATGGACTTGTTGTTTCCTTTCCTTTTAGTACTTGCCAACTTGGAAAGGATGTCAGCTTGGGTATTATTCTCTCGGGGGACGTGTTTGACCTCCACGCTTCTGAATCGTTTTAGTTCGTCTTTTATAAGGGCTAGGTATTCAGCGATGTTATCGTTTTTAGCCTGGAAATCTCCTCGGACTTGGCTAGCGACCAGCTGGGAATCCGTGCAAATCGTGATCTCTTCCGCTTCCAGGTCGGTCGCGAGCCGTATGCCTGCTAGGAAGGCTTTGTATTCCGCCTGGTTATTGGAAGTGGGGAAGGATAAGGTCAAGGATACTTCGATGATGTTTCCTTCTTCGTTTTCTAAGATAACTCCAGCTCCGCTACCTGCCGGGTTGGACGCTCCATCCACGAAGATAGTCCATTTGGATGGCGATTTCGGCTCCTGCTCAGTGAAAGTGAGTTCTGCCACAAAGTCGGCCAGCGCTTGAGCTTTGAGAGCTTGTTTCCCCTCGAATTTGATGTCGAATTCGGACAGTTCTAACGACCATTTTAGCATTCGCCCGACCATTTCTGGTCAACCGAGTAATTGTCTTATGGGTTGGTTTGTTCTTACGATGATGGAGTGTGCCAGGAAATAATGTCGTAGCCTTTTGGCTGCAAAAAGGAGGGCCAGGGCCACTTTTTCTACCTGGAGGTATCGAATTTCAGGGCCATGGAGTGCCTTGCTCGTAAAATAGACAGGTTTCTATCCCTCGGGTAGGTCGCGTATGAGGGCCGCACTTACGACTTCATTTGCTACGGCGAGATAGAGGTAAAATGCTTCCCCTTCTTCAGGCCTGGACAAAACTGGGGGCTCAGATAGTGCCTTTTTCAGGTGAGACAAGGCTAGCTCGCACTCCTCCGTCCATTCAAAAGTAGCCTCTTTGCGGAGGAGCTTGTAAAAGGGGAGGGCGTGTTGAGCGGATTTTGCCACAAATCGAGCGAGGGAAGTGAGGACCCCGTTTAGTGATTGTATAGATTTTTTGGAATTAGGGGTTGGAAGCTCTGCGAACGCCCGACATTTGTCGGGATTGGCTTCGATGCCTCGTTCGGTTAGATAGAATCCGAGGAACTTCCCTGCTCGGACCCCAAATGTGCACTTCTCGGGATTGAAACGCATTTTGCATTTCCGTGCCTGATCGAACACTTTTCGTAAGTGGGACGCGTGGTCTGTTTCTTGTTGAGATTTGACGATCATGTCGTCCATATACACTTCGAGCATGTCTCCGATTTCTGCCCGGAATACCTTATTCATCATGCGCTGATATGTCGCGCCTGCATTTTTTAGACCGAAGGGCATAACGTTATAATAGTAGTTGCCTGATTCGGCCATGAAGGCCGTGTATTTTTTGTTGGACACGACCATGGGTATTTGATTATACCCTGAGTAGGCATCCATGAAGGACAATAGCTTGAAGTCAGACGAATTGTCGACTAATTTATCGATGTTAGGCAAAGGGTATGCGTCTTTCGGGCATGCCCGGTTAAGATCAGTATAATCAACACACATTCTCCACTTTCCATTAGATTTCTTGACAAGTACAACATTTGAGAGCCAGGTTGTGTACCTGCCCTCGGATACAAATTTTTCCTCTAGGAGGTCTTTAACAGCAGATTCGGCCGCTTCAGTTTTTTCGGTTGACTGCTTCCTCCTACGCTGGGCGACCGCTTTGTGTGTTGGGTCGATGGAGAGGTGATGGTAGGTTGTTTCGGGGTCGAGTCCTGGCATCTCTGCGACGCTCCAGGCGAACAGATCCGCGTTTCCTTTGAGGCAAGCTTCCAACTGTCGTTTTGCCAAGTTGGGTATATGTGCTCCGATCTTAATGCACCGGGTCGGGTCATCTCCTAAAGGAATCAGCTCGAACTCTTCGTCTGGAACTGGCCGGGATAATGAATCAGTTGGCTTTTGAATGCCCTCGTTGTCGTCGGAGAACCTGCAGTCCAGATCGATCGAGTATACCTGAGGAAAGGCCCTGGATGTTTGTGGAGCATCTGGTGAAGTCAATGCCGAAGGACTTGGTTGGTAAGATATTGAGCTAAGACCTTTAGATGCCGCTTCGAAATATTGGCGAGCAGCATCGACGTCCCCGTGCAGTGTAGCAACTTTGCCCGAAGTAGTATAATACTTCATCTTTAGGTGGACGGTGGATGGAATAGCGATTAGCTCGGCTAGTGTCGGTCGTCCCAGGATGCATTGGTATAGCGACGGGCAATCCACGACTAGGAACTGGACTCGGACCGTTCTGGCTGTCTCGGCTGCTCCGAAGGGGACAAACAGATCGACGTAGCCCCACGGTCGGGATACCGCTCTGTTGAAACCTTGCAAGTGTGACGCAACGTATGGAGTCAAGTGTGTTTCATTTAACTGGAGTGTTGAGAACAACTGGGAGTACATGATGTCGCAGGAGCTGCCTTGGTCCACCAAGATTCTTCTTACATCAAAATTCGCCATTCGCGCCCAAATGAGTAGTGGGATGCTGGCGTTTGGCGCCCCTCCCAAGAGTTCTTCCCGGTAAAAGGCAAGGGGTACCGAGCCTTTTCTTAGTGGGTCCAGGGTTGCATTCTGTGCGGGCCCCTTCGCAATCAGCTGGTCGAATTTTCTCTTTACGGATCCAACCGTGATTTTGTTGAAACCTCCCCCTGAGATGACCATTGCGGATGGAAAGGTTTCCCATGGGCTATGCGAGGAAAGGTACCCCGGACTACCGGTGTGGTCGGGCAGGAAGAAATCTTCTGGGCGATAGATGCTCAGGGCGACCTGCATGTTTGCATCCGTGGGAACGAGTACAGCCTCCTCGATCTTTTGAGTCTCCTGTGCTTCTTGTCGAGGAGTGTCCCTGGATTTGGTGAATTGTTTAAGGTGCCCGTCCTTGATAAGTATTTCGATTGCATCCTTGAGATGGATGCAGTCTTCGGTATTGTGGCCATGACTTTTGTGGAATCTGCAATATTTTGTTTTGTCCGTGCCCGGTTTGCTAGGTTGTTGCTTCGGAAAGCGCACCCCTGCTTGCCTGAATTATGAGTTGGCACATTCGGACAAGATTTTCTCCCTGGAAGCTAGGAGTGGAGTATATTCGTGAAATCGGCCGACGGGTCCTCTGTGCTCCTGCGGTTCACGGGAGCGGTCATCCTTTCTTTTGTCTCCTCCCCGACGAGATGTCGAGGGTTCATCGATTCGGTGGGGCTTCGCATCTTCGTGACGCCGAGCTTCTCGTACGGAGCTGGCTGCCTGCTTTTCCTCATACTGGATATAAGCTTGGGCTTTCAGCAAGAATGCGTCAAGGGTGGCAGGGGTCTCGATGCCGACTGCCCGGTGAAAATCTGTTGACGGGCACAATCCTCGTTCCAACAAATACTTCTTCATGTCGTCGGTTGTGGACACCTGGACTGCTTCTTTGTTGAACCTTTCGATGTAAGTTCGTAAAGGTTCGTCCTTCCCTTGGATGATCGCTTCGAGCGAAGCTTCCGTCTTCGGGTGTCGCCTTGAGGCGGTGAAGTGCCTGGAAAACGTGCGTCCGAGCTGTTTCCAGGAAGTGATGGACTCTTCTTCGAGGCTTTTATACCACGTCATCGCCCATTTCCTCAGTGTTGTAGGAAAGAGACGACATTTGATCGTTCCTCGTACTCCTCGGTAATCGAGCAACGCATTAATATTCTCGATATGCTCATCCGGATCTGTGGTCCCATCATATGAGCCTAGTGGTGGTGGTTTTTCTAGACCTCTTGGAAGTTTAGCTGCCATGATTTCTGATGAGAGGGGCCCCCGGTTGTCCTCGTCGTCGCTGGAGTTAAACAAAGGGGATATGGGTGCGCGCTTCTTTACTCGCCGAGGCGATGCAGATCTTGATTTGCTCCTTCTTGATTTTCTTGGAGGGGAAGATCGCGAAGGAGACCGGCAAGGTTGTTTGTCCCCCGTAGATTCGTCGATGCGTCCCTTCCTTTTTCTCTTGAGAGGAGATGTACTACGCCTTCTCTGGTGTCTCGCGGGAGACCGGGGTTGACAATTATTTTCTTCGAGACGGGAAATTTTCTCTCAATGGGCGAGGAGCAGCAAATTTGTCTGATTCAGAATTTCGGCCAGTGCGGCGAAGTCAGATCCTGAAGGAGTCGGGGGAAATGGGACTTCCGGACGACTCTCCAGAGGTTGGTCACGGTCGGGAGAAGGCGATGTCGTCTTCCCGTCTGGGTGATCTTGCATTGTTTCTTCGTGCGGAGGATGATGAATGTTGCTCTCACGTTGCATGAGGATCATCTCGTTCGATCGGTTGTCCGGATGGTCTCGAGCAGCCATGGATCTTGGTAAAAACTTTGGTTCTTTGAAGATTTTGAGAGAGAAGAATGGGGAAATCAGTTTCCCACAGACGGCGCCACCTGATAGTACCTAGAGATCAGGATCCGATACGGCTGGCTTCGAACGTTGTTGAAAGACGGTTGGTGAGGAGAGGAGGGGGTATACCTGCAAGGCACTCCGATGCTGAAGTAAGACACTGAGAAAGAGTGAGTAAGTACAAGAATTAAGGTCAGAGAATTGAATATCTGACCCTCTCAAATGAGAGGGTTTATATAATGGGCTAAGTGGAAGATTATTGGTTAACACCGTTGGGCGCGGATCGCAAAATCCGTAAAGATAGGTAACGGTCAAAACTAGCCGTTGGAGGGCTTCGTCTTGGTCGATATACCTTTGGTCGACAGAGACCATCGTTCTCAATGTTGCTCGACGTCGAGCGCTCTGCAGAGCTGGGTTGCTTGGCCCAATTATGGAAATTGGGCCTGCCCAGAACAATTTCAATATCTCATTTGTTTTTTATTGAGTCTAAAAAAAGGATGGTTTAGGTTAAAAACAACTCGAATACGTGTAGTAATTTTGGGTGAGCTTTCGAAGAAGGATTGGTCCCCTGAAGTGCACTCCAAGTCGTTTGATTGGGCTTAGTTCTAGATGCTTGAATTGAAATATATGATCTGATTTACTTAACACATGTGACCAGTGAGGTGTCCAAGGAATAACGATTTCAAGATATTAGTCAAAAGGGGAGAACACCACCTTCCTGATGATTTGAGGAAGAATCGATCTTCCTCCATTCACATGTTCCAGATCAGGGTACTAAGGGAACAATTTTGTTGCCTTTCTAGCCATGTCAAATGGGTTTTCTATAAATATAGTAATCCCAAAATTGGGGAGAGGGTTCACTAATTCCATAAATTTGTGACACACACACAAAGTCTCTCAGCATTCACATGTGAATTAAGTCTCTTTAATGTGTGTTGTATGTTTTGCAAGTACAATTGGTGCCCACTGTGAGACTCTGGTCAAACTAAGCTAGAAGACACCTACATTCCGTTCATATACTGCCTCAACTGCTATCCTCAAGATTGTTCAAGAACAAGGTGTCACATCAGCCGATAGTAGTTCTTGTAAAGATCACCAAGCTATGGTAGAGATGAAAGTTACTATGGAAGAACTGCGTCGCCACAATCAAGCTTAGGAAGGAAACATCGTCAACCTTAAAAATCGACAACAAGAGGTTGGCCTCCTTGAAAAAATCGAAGTCTTATAACCCTAACCTTTTTCTAACGAAATTTTGAGAAGGGGAGGTGCTTGCTAGAAAATTTTAAACCCCGTTCACTAACAAAGTTTGATGAAAAAAAGAGACTCTCTAGAACACTTCGCCTCCATAAACATCCATATGGCTATCATCAACGTCAACAACTCCTTAAAGTGAAAGCTATTCTCTAGCACCTTTAAGGACGTCACATTGAGCTGATATGTGAACTTACCCCACATGTCAGTTACTAGTTACCAAGATATGGTGATGAAATTAATACTTAAGTTCTGGAAGAACAAGCATATGAAGGTATCAACCATAATCTTTTTCAACATCATGCAAGGGTATTCTGATTCGTTGAGGGAGTATCTCCCTTTCTTCAATAAGGCGACAATAAATTTCATACACCTGAACCAAGAGATGTTTGTAGGGTAATTACATAACGAGTTGAAGGTCGAGCACTTCAACGAGTCCCTCACCCAAAATCCAGCCACTTCCATGAATAAAATCATAGTACACATCAAATTTTATATCAAGGGTGAGGATATTAATATGGAGAAAAAGGTATATGTAACACCCTAAACCACGACTCTTAATATAAAAGATAAATATCATAACTTAGGATGCTACTCAAAACAAAACATGCAACTTCATGAATATTTTTCAAAAATCTCGCAACGGAACTCAAAATACCTCATAACATTAAATAATAATTTAATTAAAAATACTCAAGGAAAATAAACTCCAAGACATCAACTCAAACAAATAATATGTCGCGTTCCCGATGTTACATATCAGAGCATATAAACCACTAAAAAGAGATAAATGTAAAATTAAATGAAGACAAGCTCCAAGGACATATTCCACTCACAAACAACTACTCCTATCGAGTACCTTGTTGTCTGTACCCCAAAGGAGCAGAAACTACACAACAACAAAAAGGGATGAGAATATACCTTACAAATGTTAATGGTGAAAATTAACAGCAGAATGATAAGCAATTACAACAACAACAAGTATAATAATCTCATAAAATACAATCACATTCCAATTTATTATGCAAATGCTAATAACACCAACTACTTCATCAATATGCATGTGGTACTAGGTTTTTAGGGTCAGAGGTTTGTTACTGATTGTCCATGTCTTTGGTTTCTCTTGAACCGTGTACCTTTCTAGACATGAGACCATCATGGTTCCTCTCTGAACCTGGACATCATTGGACCAAAATTATACCAAAATCCAAAATATACGCATGCATGCTCATGTATAAAAGCTAGCATGCAACTTAACAATCATCATAAATCAATAGCACATTCATAACCATCAACCCCAAATCAATTCCACATTGTAAGCCACATCTAACTTGTAAGTCAAATGCTTTTGCCTCACCATTGACCTTCCCAAACAAATTTCTTAAAATCCAAAAAAAAACCTTTGATCTAACATCAAGTGGATTTTTCCAATAAAACTCCAAAAACACTTAAAACCTCTTTCTCAAATAAAGATGAAAAAGGAGCGGGTGTAGTCAACGTCTCTTGAGAAGGAGGATACAAGATGTAGTTATCGGCCATTCAAGCTCTCTCATCAAATCAAAATACTTCATCACATAGAAATCTTTTATCGCCGCTGTGTGATCCCTTAAATCCTTTTTCAAGGTATAAAAACAACCAACAATTTTTTTTCTATTCCAAACTACGATTGCTCTGAATTTACCATTGCATGAGGGAGTACGTAGGCACATGGGCCTCAATCCTTGACGAGCACCCAAATGAAAAATAAACCATTTTGTCCATTTACCTTATAGATAAGCCTACCATTTTTAAGCAAACACTAACGCGTATGACTAACAAAACAGTCCCCGTTGAGTATAATGGACGTGAGAGAGTGTTAATACATTCCTCTTGCATAACCGAATCCCGAACCCGACATTGGTTGTGATGACCATATCCTATCCTTTTCATTCATGAGTTTTATGAATATTTTCCGTTTTCCCCTATAGGAATAAATAAATTTTGGTGGAAACTCTCTGTTAGCCCATCCACCATCGCTCGCGAGGATTATATTTTTTTTATATACGATAGGTGGTGACTCTGTTGGGGAAAGATTCTCCCCTATGTTAGTCAATCCTAGTTTGGTGCACTTATGTGTTCATGTTTTATTTACTTGTATGTATTTTCCTTATTTCCTTATTATCTTTATTACTTTATTGTTATAATCTATTATATGGTTCCATTGTACGGTGGCATGGGATTTATAATGTGATTGCAAAACCATATAAGAAAGGCTCTATATCCGATTCTAGAGAGAGAACATAAGATATGATAATGATGGAGTGGTGTGGGCCCATGAGATTTCGATATCATTAGGGTCGACATGAGAAACTCCCTTGGAGTAGATCCTATGAGAATATTGGAGCATGACATGTAGTTTTCGTTAGTATTGGTGTTTGTATAAGGATCCATGAATCTAAGGACCTTTAAACTACCTTGAACATTTTTCCTACTAGGAATGATGGTCACTTAGTACGGGTCCCCGAGAGATAGTTCTCAAGTGGTCGGTATAAAGATATCGCACATAGTAGATTCTCTCGATGGATTTAACGCCCAACATGAAGTTGTCTTTGGCAAAAAAACATTTGTGTGAATCCATGTCTGTGTGAACCCTTTCAAGAACCTAAGACGATAGTCACGTAGTGCGCCCATCTTGAGAGGTAGATCTCGACTGGTCAGCACGACGATCTCACTCAGATTATATTCCATTGATGGAGTTAATGCCCTACATGTAGTTGCCATTGGCAGATAACATTCATGTGGATCCATTACTCATACTTATAAACCTTAGATCCCACATGGTGAAAACCTTGTTCCGTGGAAAGCAATCAAATCCATCTGTAACTTAGACTTTTGAAGTCGTTCGCTTGGAAACCGTTCATTCATTTATTCATGCATTCATTCATACATCAAAATAAAAACAAAGTTCTTAGTATCTTGTGTTTATTGGAGGTAAGCACATATGTCAAAGAAATTATGATGAGCCATCTTCCCGAAAAGAGCACTTTCACTTTCAAGTACAAAAAATCCAAGCTAGATTTTGAAGACTCGAGGAGTTGTTTTCTTAAAAAAAATTTAGTTTTGATTTCGATTTCAAAAAAGACTTGAATTTATTTGTATTTGAACTTGAGAGTGAATGAAATGAGAATTTATGTTCCACTGTGATGTGTGCTTCTATATCTCATTATTTTCATTGCAATGTTAAATGCTTAATATTCTTGCCAATAAATAACAAGATAATCAAGAGCTTTGTACAAACATACATGCATTCAATAAACATTCATGCATACCATTTCCCACAACAAAAACAACTAACCATATGCCTTTCATCCATAAATAGTAGTGTGACGTCTTGACATTTGTGATAACTACCAAGAGCTAGTGGAGAGTTTGATGCTAGAACAATACATGATGAAGAGGGACATGAATAACTTTAAGGGAAAAGGGGACCATATCCTAAAGGTTGTAATGGATATGGCAAGGAAGGAAGGAATTCAACATAAAGTTGCAATTAGGAATGCTACTCCTATCTTTCCTTCCACCTCACAGTCTTCATTGATCAACCCGCTACATGAGGGTTTTTTCAAAAATTATTCCCAACTTGCCTAGCCAAGGCTTCAGAATTAGAGTTCAATGCATATTCCTCAATCAATTCGGAATCACATCCAATATAGACCTCGAGTTACCCGAGAAAGGAATCCTATTCAGTTTGAATCATTGTCAATGTCATACAGTGAACTGCTTCTGCAACGTTTGCAAAAGTTATTGGTATTTCCTTAAACTCTCAAGTCGGTAGTGTAGCCAGGCTTACCTAAATATAACCTAAATGCAAGTTGTGGTTTCTATGAGGGGTCATCAGGGCATACTACTGAAGATTGCAAAACCATTAAGTATAAGGTAAAAGAGTCGATTGACAACAAAGTGTTGATGTTTAGAAAAAGTAGTTTGAAGGTGGAGATCTTGATCAATATGCCAAGAAACTCCCAAGCAAATGACCCCCAGTGCATGTGAGATGTTTGAAGATTGATTAAGTGCAAACAACTAATCTTTGAGGAAGACAATCCAGGTGTATAGTGTGGGTATCACACTGGAACCTTGGGGTATGTTGTCAAAGAATACAAGAGCTTTTAGATTAAATTGCAAAAGCTAACCAAGAAATAAGGCATTAGTATGCATGGTTTTGTTCAAGGTCCTTGTAAAGAGAAAATGCAAAAGTCTCTTAGATCGCTCATAATTCTGTACCACAAGGAAAAAGTCCAGGCTATGGCAGATGAGATGTCTTTCTTATCTGAAAAGATCGTGGAAACCATGACCTGGGATGCCCAAACACATACACGTGAAGAATTAGGAGATAAGTCCAAAAGGGTCACATCTTGTGAAGAGGATACAATAGGAGACTTTGAAAGTTACCCTACTAATATTGACGAAGACATCAACCTTTAGGTTGGAAAGAGGTTAAATAATGTAGTTATGGTTGATGTTGAGTATTCTCAGGATGCATCAGTGAGACCTTATGGCCCGTCATATTTTCAACGGTCATCATTTTTGGTGCCATGCTATCCTTATAGTCAACTAGCCATGCCTAAAGCGTCGTACCAAAAACCATGGATTGCTCCTCATGAAAATAAATGAGCCCATGGAAGAGGACACCAGAATTAGCATCAGATCCAACATAGGCCTCACAACAATCCGGAAAGAAGGAATGCTCCTCTTCATTCAGTTCCTATGTCATATAACCAACTTCTGCAACCTCTGATTTAAAACTCACTAGTAGAACCCAAGTCTCTCGAGGAATCTCTAGAACCATACCCAACTTGATGCAATCCCGAGGTGTAATGTGAGTATCATGCTGGATCAATGGGGAACTCAATTGAAGATAACAAAGTTTTACAAGCCAAAGTACATCAATTGATTGACATACATATATTTTCCATAAGGAAACTTGGTTGTGAACGTCAGATCCTAACCTGATTTAGTTCGAAGATTTTAGAAAAATATCCTAAAGCTAGTGGTTCAGATAGGGAGACATCCTCAAATGCTGGAAATCATTGGATCATGTTTATAATTTGAATTTGTAGTTTCTTTTCTGTTATATGCTCTTTTCTTTTATACATTGTTGTTTATTAATGGTAATATTAATGAAATGAGCATGCATGTTTTGAAAAAAATACATTCGTATTCAATCATTTTTCTTCACTTAATGCAAAATCACAAAAAAGAATCCACTTCACTACCTTTATCACATTGTTGTTTTTGCAAAAGTTGTAGGGAGGATGACGAAAATAGAATACCCTAAATTAATGATGGTATGCTCTCAGATAACATCCTATTGATAATATGGAGGTAGAGAGATAAGGAGTTAGTCCCTAGTTAACCACTTTGAGCCTAGAAGTAGGAGTTTCTTTCAGATCTATAAACCCTTACGCTTAACCTGGGGTAGGGAAGTGTTCAGTTAACTTAACTTTGCATTCAAATTACAAGATGAAACATCTCGTATAAGGATCAACCACATGTTCTTCTTCGCACACGTCTTGAAGTTTCGAAGGAACCATGCAAAATCCAAAATATGTGTCAATTTTTCTTCAATAACTAATGACTTGGCAGACACAATCCTTCAACAAAACAAAATCAAAAGAAAAGTTCGCTAAGTCGAACAGCCCAAAGAGGTGACTCAGGAAAACATTAGGGCAATTCCGGTGGACTTAAAAGCTTCAAAAAGTGGTCCAGGAAAAAATTAGGGATAAAAAAAAATTAAAAGAGGTCCTCAAATCCTCAAGAAAAACAAAACAATGTTCTATGACCACCATATCAAAAAATCAAAAGGGTAATTGATATCCTTGACAAAAAAAAAGTGTCTGCCATTTCAAGAGAATCTTGAATCATCATCTTCACTCATACACCGTCAGACTCTCTTAGAAGACAAATGCATGTGTTGATTAACTGAACGTAGAACTGGATATCATCATGAAAAAGGGGTGGGTTAAAACATATTTGAGCCTTATATCCTTTATTTCAATGACCATGTACCAGACCACATTACAACTCTTAAAAGAACTAATTGAAGCAGGGCCTATTCTGAAAGCATACTACATCAAGGTTGCGTAAATTGACTCCTAGAGATTTTCTAATATTCTATCTTAATGTCACATTCTCGTTGTATTTTCGCATTATCTAAATTAGCATTGCGTTTTAACCATTGGTTCACTCTTTATACAATATCATATCATTCTAATAAATGATTTTTCAAAACTTGCATGAGTATTGAATTAAAATTACCATTTCTAAATAAATAGTTTTAACTACAAGTTAGTACTTGACATCAAGGAAATTCCAACAAGGAACAGTCAAAGATGAACTTGAGCATTCATTGGTGCTGACTCAAATCAAGATTACCTCGTATCCCTAAGGATCAAGGGAACGACATCCAATGTTGAATTGAAATTTGGTTGGTTATAAATCAAATCTCCAAGCATCAGTGGATCAAGGAGGAAAAACCATCTCATATTCAACCCATCGAGGGAAAATCCCTAAAGTCATCATATTCTGTCAATCTGAGCCAGCTCCCTCAAAGGCTTAATCATGGGAAAGTCGTGTAAGGAATACATCGAAACCTAACTACCAAAGATTAACTGATCTGAAGTAAACCATTCCAAGAACTGGTTAATCGGGGGAAAGCCCCTACAAGGTTAAGATATTGGGGCAAATCGTCTCAGACCATGACATGGTATAATCACTTTGAAAGCTTCCATTCAAAGTGAATTCCTTCAAAGACTCTATAAACTAGGGAAAGACAAGTTGCAGAGGACAATTTCCCTTCACGTCTTCAAGTTAATCAAGTAGGTTGTGCGAGACACTAGTAAATGATGGGTTCATATTAAGTGTCGAGATATCACACTAATACAATGTCCTATCTTTTCCTGAAAAAAAGCCATAGGGTTGAGCAAAGGCACAATTGTCATGCATTGATCACGTCATTACACTCATTGTAAGCCATCATGGCATATCAGGAAAAGAAGTTGAGGTTCTCTCAGGAGCAAACATATAATCCCCAACAGTTGCATCCTTGTATGCATTTCAATGCATCATGCAATGCATGGAATTTCTGCCCGAAGTGGAACATCATATCATAACAAGATCAATCATAATCATCCTGGTCAGTCCTCTTTCAAAGTCGGTAATATTCCTCTGAAAAGAGTTAATACCCCACACATGCTCATTGGAATTTTTATTCCCAACAAGTCATTCTTCAACTCTATGGTTAATAATGGTAATCCCCAAAAAAATTTCTATTGTTATTCCCCAAACAGAGGTTTTCCTAAAAAGTGTCTCTTATGAGCCTTTTTCCGTTGTAGAGCTTTGCTAGCATACTTCCTCTAAAAGGAGTTCTTGTGGAACTGTTTTCCCCAACATATCAGTGTTTGAGATACTAATATAATATCCTAGTTGAATCTTAAATATGATTGAGGTATCATTCCCCTTTGTTGGAATATCTTGATCAATAAAATACTACTTCATCGGATTAAAGAATCTCATTTGTTCTTGAGATACTGATTTGATATCCTCGAAGAGCCTTTATTTATAAGGTACTATTTCGAACGATCCTAATAATCTCATGTTTTTATTGGGATATTTTTATAGTATCCCTAAAGAGACTTAATTCATAAGGTACTGCTTCGCATGATCTAGAAAGTCCCATACTCTTATTCGAGATACTGCTCTAGTATCCTTGGAGAATCTTAAATGCGAGTGAGGTATCGCTCCCCTTGTTGGAATATCTCGATCAATAAGATAATTCTACATTAGATTAGAGAGTCTCATTTGTTCTTGAGATACTGATTTGATATCCTCGAAAAGCCTTAATTCATAAGGTATTGCTTCGTAAGACCCAAAGAATCTCATGTTTTCTTGAGATACTTCTCTAGTATCCTTGAAGAGTCTTAGATGCAATTGAGGTAACGTCCACCTTGTTGGAATATCTTGATCAATAATTGATTGCTTCATTGTTTTAAGGAATCTCATTTCTCCTTTGCAGATATTGTTCTAGCATCCCGAAGAGCCTTAATTCATAAGTTACTACTTCATATGATACGTATAATTTCATTTATTTGGAATATCTTGATCGATAATATATTGCTTTGGCAATCCAAAGAATCTTAGATTATCTTTTTCAATTTTGCATCATGATATCCCATTCTTATCTCTCATTACATTACATTTTACTTTCATGTTAGACAAATTTCGGGTCTTCTTGCATCTAATTGACTTCTACCCTAAAAATGAACTCCATACAACATTTCACTTTCTTGGGTTCAAGGAAATTAGATAAGGGCATATGTCACATCCCAAATTTGTCCAACCCTTTTCACTTCTCTTATATCAATAATTTGTGTCGCTTCATGATCTTTCTTTAGATGATCATCTGGCCTTTGGCCATAATCCTCTAAAATTTAGGTCATGGAAGTCTTGTTTGTGCGTATTGTAATAATTGGCTCTTGCAAGTGTGTTGAGTTCAGGTGGAAATAAAGGAGGAGTGTCATCATTCACATGGTTAATTGGTTGTTGGATGTTAAAAGAACTCAGGTGCAAGTAATTTGAAGGGTGGGTCATACATGTTTGTACATGGAATCAAGTCATCAAGATTATGTTAAATATCATCAAGTGTGGCTTTCCTTGGTTTTAACATCATTCAATGGCATCACCATTGAAAGAGTGAATATGGAATGGTTCCAAGTTTTATGGAAGAGTGGCATATTAGTCAAGTGTTTAAATTCAAGAGGCTATGTAGATTCTTAACTATTACAAGAATGAATTAAAAAGGGTTCAAATTGTCATAAATTGGAATTAAAAAGTGCAAGTGCAAAGTGGATGGAATTTCAAGGTATATTGGGTACAAATTTTAAATTGCAAAGAGCAAAGGATGTCAAGATATGATCCAATCCATATGATTTAATTTGTTTCAAGTTTCAAGCTATGATTGATTTGGTCTCAATACATGTTTAAATTTGTCTCAAATCTCAAGCTATGATCAAAATTTGATTCAAATTATGATAAATTTGTTTCAAGTTAGGCCATGTTTCAAGTTGATCATGAGATTAAATTTAAGTCAAGCCTTGTTTCAAGTTTGTATCAAGCCATGCGATCATAATTAGTCAAGCTTTATTTCAAGCTATTTCAAGATATGATCCAAATTTTATAGCCATAATTGAAAGGTTGTTTTCAAGCCATGTTTGGATTATTTTCAAGCCTTATAAATTCATGTTTGAATTGTTTCGTACCATAATTAGAATTTCAAACCATGATTCAAAATTTCCAGGAAGGATTAAAAAATTTCAAGTTGAATTTCAAAGTCAATTCTAACCAAGTTTTCATTTACTATGTTACAAGTTATTTCAAGCCATTTCCAAGTTGTTTTTTTAGACAAACTTTGCTTTCATTTGATGCAAGTTGCAAGCCATGAATAGGAGTTTTCAAGCCATGTTTGGATTGGTGCAAGCCATGAGTATGAATTTCAAGTCGTATTACAATTTGTTTCAGGTCACAATTGAGTGATTGCAAGCCGTGTGATTAATTTTGAATCCAATTCACAAGTGCGGTTACAACAATAACAATATGGCAATTCCAAGTTTATAATCCAAACAATATCAATACATAACAAAATCCCAGCCCTTGATTCTTACATCAAATGATCAAAGTACAAGAATTAAAAACTACAGACAATTACAAGGTTGTACAATTTGTAGAATTACAAGGTTACAAATTTACAAGTGATTAAAATTGCATAACATGACAAAAAGGGTAAAATATATGAGAATTACACATTATAGAACCACCTGTCGCGTCCTCAATCCTTCCTCAAAATGCCAAAAAATCAGTTGCCATCCTCACCACTCTAACAGACTTGATTTCCTTCACACGAGTCTTCATAAATTTGATTCCACTTTGGCACGTATGAGATGCAACCTATAAAAACAACCTTTGTTTTGCTTCAGGACATTCATACAATGAATCTAAAAAGGAAAAAAAATCACAACTAAAAACCCTCATTCTCTTAAAGCTCAAAATCCTAATTCTACTTCAAATTTCTCATTGAAATTTGAAGCAGAAGAGCTAAACTTTCATACACAACAACTATACAACAACATGATCAAGTAGAAGGAGTAGAAACAAAGAATTAGAAGGGAATAGCAAACACAAAGGAAGAAAATAGTGAAGTCGAGTTACTTGAAAAATCAACTTCAGAAGCTTGTTGAAGAAGGTCTTCAAGAGGTTTTCTTTGAACTTTGTTTTGCCTTTAGTTCAGCCTTTTTGCTTGATTTTATGTTGACATGTATACTCGATTTGTTGGTTTATGTTTCTGTTGGGATTAGGGTTTAAGGTTTTGATTTAGGAATAGGTCTAATCTGACCGTTTGAGTTGCTTTTAAATAAATCTAAATGCGGTTTTGGATTGTGCGTAAGAAATAGTGTAAGGTTAATGTAAGATTTTCTTGGTTTTAAGGGTGTCTCACTAGAGAAGGCGGCAGCCGCCGCCATTGGCCACCATCTTTTATAGCCAATAATGATTTATTCAATGTACTGATTGCAGAGAAAGATGTTTATAGAGAGAGTGAGCAATGAGGAGAGATAAGAGAGCAAACAATTTTTTTGCATATAACTTGTTTTTTTCTTTCTTTTTATGATTTGTTTATTTTCCTAGTTGATGAGATGCGAGCTTCTGGCGATGCCAATTGGTCTTCAGTGCCACTTGCCATCGTGTTAGTTTGTTTTGATGCTTGATCATGTGTGTTCCTCTTTGACCCTTACCACGCACCTTCTTTTTGAGTTGTCAGATCTGAGTTAGACTTTGACTCATTCAACAATATGACACACCAGCTTTTTCCCAAGGTCTGAAGGTGTGAAAAGTACACAAGAAGGGGAGTTGAATTGTGTTTCATGTTTTCTTTATTTTAACTTTTTATTAGAGTTTCAGAATCAGAATTAATGTTCATATTCTGATTAGTTTATTTGGCAACAGATACAAAATAGAAGTAAAGTAAATAACAACAGAAGACACAAAAGATTTATCTTGTTTCCTCCCTTAACTAAGAGTAGTCCAGTCCCCTTACTTCACAAGACATTTTCATTATAATCACACTAATAACAATCGCTTATGCTTCTGCACAAGTCTTTTACCCTTGCTCAGACCCATAGTTTGAGACTTTACCTTTTTTAGAGCACATGTCTTAGACTTACCCTTACATAGAGCACGTGTCTATGACTAACCTTGCATAGAGCACATGTCTATGACTAACCTTTTCTCACACCCTCTAATCGAGCCACCTGCTCCATCATCCTTTGGCCGAGACTTTCCTTTTCTTAGAGCACATGTCTAAGACTTTTCTTGCATATAACACATGTTTATGACTAATTGTTCATCCTTTGATCGAGCCACCTACTCCAATGGCCATCCAGACTAAGACTTATCCTGCTCAGGCTTTACCCAAGACTTCTTGCTCTCACCCCTCAGGTGGAGTCTTTAGATTTGTTCGACCATACTAGCTAAATAAGACTTTCACAAATCAAGCACTTAATCAATGAGACTTACGTGGTTTAATCATCTTGGATCAAGACTTGTTTCTTGAATCCCAATGAGACAAGACTTCTACTAAAGCACATAACAAGAGACTTAATATAAACTACTAAATGCTCTGCAAAATAGAGAACAGGGTGTACATGATACAAGTATCAGAGGTACTGGAAATCACCATAACAAAGACCTAAAGCTTTTAAGATTCTTAAGATATTCAATGGTAAGAAATCTTAAGGCTTTTACAATTACAACTACCTACAAAAAATCTGCATATTACAAGAAGTTGATAATTGCTTGATCTTGTTACTCCTTCACATTGAAACCTAGTTAAAATCCAAGCTTTGAATCTTCAACATATTTATAGCAATCTGCAGAAACTATTCATTGAGAAGATCACTTGACAAAGTGACTTTGGTTTTACTCCATAGTACAAGAGCCGTTGAAGATGGATACTCAGCAGATTCTGAATCCAGTGGGTAATACGTTTAACCTTTGAGTCTTCAAGAGATTTTGTCCTGATAGAGTCGTTAAGAGCAATCATCCTTTGAACATTTCAGCTTTTCTTGATCCTTGCACAAAGTAAACTCTAGTTGACATGCTGATAAGACAATACAACCTGTTTTATAGTAGTACAAATAACCAAATGTAGTAACTCATCTGGATGCTGAGGCCTTAAGCCCAAAGTCTTCGCCAAACCACACTAGTAATTATTCTTCTAGATTCTGCCACCAGAAGCGAGCAATGAAGCAACTCCCAAGTGTGTTCATGTCGAGCACATTCTTATTATTATGTACAATGATCTAGAACTTGCGATAAATAAAACAAACATCAAATAAATCATTCTTCTTTCAATACATTGATATCATCAATACCAAAGAGAATTAGGTTAAGAACATATATTGTTTTAACAAGGTCAACCGTTGTTGACCAGGTCCATGGTGGACCTCCCTTCTTGCGCTTTGGGCCATGGTTCTATTGGGCCTCCGGTTTCGTAATCACATCCTCCCTTCTTTTGACTTATTATTCTTATTACCTTTTTTTATTTTTTATTTTCTTTTTGTTATTGTTTATTTTTTTTAAGAATATCCTAATATACAGAAATATTTTTTAATTAATTATATTAAACATTTTTATTTAATATTAATAAATTTGTTTAAGTATTAATTTTATTAAATGTTTTAGTTAGTTTAATTAATTTTCTTTTGTTTATTTCATTAAATATTAAAAACCCAAAAAAATATGTAATTGTTGATTATTTTAAATATTTATATTTCATATTGATTAATTAGATTATTAATTAATATTATTAAATATTTATATTTAATTTGATTAATAATTTTTCCTTTTGTTTGATTTTAATTTATTTGTGTAATGCTTGATTTTGTTTGATGCTTATACATTTGCTCCTCTGTTTATTACCTATGCCATGATGCATCTTATTTCCATTCCTCCCTTACGCTTAAACCATTTTCAAACTAATTCTCGATTTAATATCGAGTCCTTTTTAAACACCCTCGTAAGTTGATTGTTTTCATGATCACCATCAATCTCACATAGCCTCCTCTTGGGCTTTCATACAACGAGACTTCCTTTGCACCTTACATTCTCATTTGCATGCATTTTTTTAGTGAACTTAATTTGATATGGCTTTATATCATCCACATTTGAGAAAATGTACCCCATTCCCATGACGTGTAATCTTTTTTTTAGCTTTCCCTTTGATTGCTAGTTGCTTAGGTTTTCCCTTAATGCAAGACTAAAATCAATTCTCTTTTCAAACGAACAATAATAAGCTTGATCCAACATCAAACATTTTTCATAGAATAAATCAATAACACTTCCATAACCATCAACCCCAAATGAATTTCACTTTGTAAGCCACATCTAAATTGTAAGTCGAGTGTTTTTGCCTCGCCATCGACCTTCCCAAAATATTTTATCAAAATCCAAGCAAACCCTTGATCCAACATCAAGTGGATTTTTCCAATCAAACTCCAAAAACACTTAAAACTATCAAAACTCTTTCTCAAATAAAGATGAAAAAGAAGCGGGTGTAGTCAACGCCTTCAAAGAAGGAGGACACGAGATGTAGTTCTCGATTGTTTGAGCTCTCTCACCAAATCAAAACACTTCAATACATCAAAATATTTTATCGCTGCCTTGCGATCCCTTAAATCATTTTTCAAGGTATAAAAACAACCAACAAACAAACTTTTTTTACTCCGAACTGCAATTGCTTGGACTTTCCCATTGCACGAGAGAGTACGTAGGCACAAGGGCCCTAATCCTTGGGGACGCCCTAATAAAAAATAAACCATTTTGTCCTTTTACCTTATAGAGAAGCCTAATATTTTAAGCAAACACTAACGCGCATGACTAACCAAACCTAGTCAAAACCACATAATCAATCTAATCAGGTATATAGACAATTCAAATAAAATAAATGTAGTGTAAAAGATATTAAAACGCGCGCGCACATACACACACCATATGCATTACCCAACGAATTTCCGTACATAACTTGAACCAAATAGTAAAAACAATGTGTTGTGTGAGCCTTCACTTCTCAAGATCGTGAATAAATCGTCCGCCAAACAGACTAACATACTAACAATCACCATTGATAAAACATAGTAAGCAAAACAAACCTTTCGAGCCAATCAGACCAACGTTAAACAAATAAAATGATAAGAATAACAAATTAGTATGACATTTATCATAGAGGTTGATATGAATATTAATTTGGCTCTGGCATGGAGGAGACGAATCTCAAATCCTAAAAGTTGTATATCTCATCAGATCTAGCTAGAAACAATCAGAGAAGTAAAATATAATAACATCAACCATATACCAGATACACAAATTTGCAACAATGAGGGAACCACCGTCATTTAATAGACCCATCAAAGAAACAACGGAGCCTCTAAAAGCACCACTAATAGGTTTGATTTAAAATGAAAATGTGACTCCAACACCAAATTGAATGAACCTCATTGCAACCCATACAACTAATGGAGAAACATGATAAAACTAACGTCGATATGCGTTGAGGTTTTAAATTATATAGGATGAACGAATGATACATATAAGCTCTCATCTCATTATAGGAAAATCTTTATCTTGAACATTGAGGATTTGGTTATGAAGACAAAAAGGTTAATAAGGTGATCAGTGGTTGAAGATTTTAGAAAGAAAAGTAAGTTTTTCTCTTTTTCAAATTTTAAAGTTTATTTAAAATGGTTAATAGGTATTTTTTCCTGTCATATAGATAAACTTTATAAAATAAAAAATAAAAAAAGATTTTATCCTTATTATTTCAAGATTATATTGTTTTAGTCTCTCTAAACACCCAGTCATAAAAACATGATGTGTCTTTTTTTTTTTAATGATGTGAATTATTAAGTTGATTTTTTTTTATTATTCATTATTTTTTTTTGTTCCATGCTGACATTTTTTTTGTTGCTTTGTATATTAATACATGTAGAATTCACAAAATTTGGTTCCAATGATGTTTGAACTCAAAACCCTCCATTAGAAGGTGCAAAACCTATCCAATGGATTACATGTTTCTGTTTATATAAAACATGTAAAAGAAGTAAGTGAGAGAGAGAGAGAGATAATTGAAATAGAAGTGTAAATAAGAGAGAAAGAGAAATGAAAAAATAAAAGTATGGATGTAATATATTACAAATATACTTTTATTAATGAGTTTTATTTAATGACAAATCGATAAAAAAGAATCATAAATGAAATAATTTTTAATTAAAATTTAATTCTGCATTAATAATATGATTTTCTTAAAACTTTTAAAATTGTGTCAACTCTATAAAACCAATTTATACATATATTTTCATATCATATAAAATTGATCAATTTATACATATATTTTCATATCATATAAAATTGATTGTTTCGGTAGAAAATAACAATTATAACAAATGGTTTTAATAATTTTGAAACAAGTTATAAATTATCTTAAATTTGTGATTGACTCAAAAACAATTTAAGAAAACCTAAGGTAGGTATTATCTTAAATTATGATACATATTATCCTATATATGAGTCTTTTAAAAAAACATAATAACCCTACAATATTCATAGAAAATCAAGTAAGAGCTAAATGATATATGTTGCTTACATCACACACTGAGTTATAAGATTCTCAGTCATGTCAGTTCCATTCATCAAATAGTTTGAACCACAAAAATTCAAAATAAGGACACGTTTGTACGTTTATTTGAATCCTACACCACATGGCTAAATTATGGGATATAATATCCTACCCTTTAATGGCTCTTGACAACCACTAAAGGGCAATGATATGACTTGGTTTTTCACCAAAGTGAAATGAAGTGTATGTATGAGATAAGAGTCTCGAGTATCGAGGAAGAAAATATAGCTAAATATGTACCATTAACAACGTTTTCACTTTTTCCTTTTTTGACATATCAGATTTGGTTCAGTAATTGGTTCTATTTGGGATGTCTTTCCATCTCAATCATGGACTAGAAAGAAATATGTGTTTTGAATAAGGGAAAGGTAAAGAAAGGAATGAAAAATTAGTTTTATTTTATTTTATTTGTAGTATCAAACTCGAAAAGCATAAGTGTTATTTTGTGTAAAACCTTTGAGAAAATGAAATTATTTTAAAAGAATTTCTAATGTAAGTGACAAAAGAAACACAGTAAATGTGCTTCAATTGAAAACGGAATGTAGATTCATACATTTTTCACAAACTAGTTATCAGAGTGAATCAGATGTATGAGTTCTAAAAAGAATAAAATGAATTGCGACCCTTGACTATAAAGTCGAAATTCACTGATATACTAGGTACTCTATCAACTACCAACAACAAGTAACTCTTCAAATTCCGACATGTATACTACCACATGGGTTTTCGTTTTCTGATTTGTTTGCACGTGTCTTCGACACTTGAACTGCTTCAAACCGCCACTATTATCGAAACCTCCTTTAAGTCATTCAACAACATCTATCAAAAAGGTTAACATATCGAATTTGTGACTTGATATCAAAAATATGATTTGGTTATCTATATTTAGCGTTCTTATATATCTTATATCACACATTCATATCAAAATGCTAAGATAAGAAAACCCAGGTTAATATGTCCCTAAAAATGTCATTTTTTGATCATATTTGCAATATGATAGAAAGATGGTGTTTTTAGTCAAACTCATAATATCATTCAAATCATCATGTATACGTCACTGTCATCATAACCGCATGTACTCAACTATCACGTCTGCAAAGCTAAAATCCATTTCCCAATTCGACTATGTAAAATATGTTTCGACAACATATGTTTAATAACATCAAAATGGGAATAAACAAATACATCAATAGGCTTTAAATAATATTTCAACTTAGTGCATGAGAAATACAAGCAAATGCATAACTTCTCTATTAGGTTATACCTAGTTTATGCTTCATTCAATACTCGACTAAGGTAATAAATGTCTCTTTTGATGTCATCATTATCCTTATGAGCTAACAAACTTCCTATTGTTAATTCAGATGCAGAAATGTACAATTTCATGGACCTATTTCTCTTAGGAGGCAACAAGATATGAGGGTTCATCAAATAACTTAACTTCGTCAAAAGCTTGTTGATGCTCTGTTTCCCATTTGAATCCTTTTTCTTTCTTAAATTGTAGTAGTGGCGAAAAGATATTTGTTCTACCACTTAGATTCAAAATGAACCTCCTTAAGAAATTAATCTTGCTCAACAAAGACTGAAGCTCCTTCTTATTCGATGACGAGCTTGTATTAAATATCATTTTTGTCTTGTTTTGATTAATATCTATGCCCTTTTTATGAACCACAAAGTCAATAAAATAACCTACATTGACACTAAAAACAAACTTGAATAGATTCATTTTTAATCCATACTTCTTCATTCTTTTAAATGATTGTCGAAGGTGGTCTAAATGGTCATTTTTCGATGAGGATTTAATAACTACATCAATTAATATAGACTTGCATAAATGTTTTGATCAATCATGAAACATAGTGTTCATTACCCTTTGGTATGTTGCACTTGCATTCTTTAGGCCTAAGGGCATTACTACCCACTCATAGGTTCCTAAGGCTCTAGGATATTGAAATGCCATTTTTGGCACATCTTCTTCTACAATGAAAATTTGGTAATAACTTGAGTTACCGTTGTCGCTCCCGTGATTTTCATCCTAATACAAACGCGAAAGTGGCGCAGAAAAGATAAAGTCGCCAGCCATGCATTTTTATCCCGAATGAATGGGAAAGGTAATGTTGCACAAACATGAGGAAGAAGGAAATGACAAGGTCCTGCGAACCAAAGATCTGGGTCCGGGAGTCGTTTACGACCTGGGAAGGTATTAGCACCCCAGATCGTCCGCAATACCCGACGGGATCCAGGCTTGTGAGTCTGTTTCAAATGGTGAGAAATAAGATGCTACTGAACAAAAGAACTGGTAACTGGAATGGAATGAGAGGGAACTGGAACAAAGAGAACAGAAAGAAAGGGGGAAAATGTAGGGAAAATAAAGAGTGTGCTCGAACGGGCCCTACCCCGCTGTCTATGTACCTCATCGGGAAAATGAGGATCAGCATCGACATAGTTCGCCTAACTAAGGCGAAAACTATTTATGTGTTTTTTAGAGCTGAACTACATATGTCAATGCTCAGGTGTTGCAGGCTCGTCTGGTACGAGTGCGTAACCGTCTTGCAAATGAGATAAGTCTTCGCAAGTTCACATTCAGAGTGAATGAGGTGAGAAAAGAAATCCCGCAGGAAAAGACAAGTGTTGTTTGTTTACTGTCTTTTAAAGAAGTGTTTTCTGAGATTGTTGTTTGTGAACCTTCTCATACTAAGACTTGTTCATCATGGTAGATGCCTTACACATCGCCCCGAAATAGGACGTGTATAAATAACTCACGACAAAGTCTCGTGTCGTACGAGAAGATCAACCCTTATTAGGTGTTTTTTACTTTTCTTTGAGATGAGAAAGAAACCAAAGCAAACCAAAGGCAAAAGTCTAAGGGGAAGACTAAAATCCTAGCGTTGTCATGCATGGATGAACCTAGGTTAGTGAGGTTTTCTAATCCTAATGAGAAAAGGAAAAGAAAAAGGGAAGTAGAATATAACTTACTTCCTAATGAAGCTAAGTTGATCCTAAAGGGGATTAACATGAAGTTGTGAAAGTTAAACACAAAAAATACTAAATCAAAGACACTTTTAAAGCATAAAGGAATTAAAAGGATTAAGTTGTGTGAACTTACCTTTACCTCCCTACAAAACAAAGGTTAGTAGAATAAACATGACAAAAGAAATGCGATAAACAAGTACCAAACAAATCCTAATTCATCTAGGACCTAATCTAGACTCAATCCTAAGTCTAAGGAACCTAAAAACTATGCAAAACAAAAATCTAGCAGCTACTACAGCTCACTAATGCATGAACAGCTACCGAATGCAATGCAAAATGCAAACAACGTATTACATCTAACAATCAACATGTGAAACAGGTGTAAAAATTGTGAAAATGCAACAATCAACATACATTTTACAGCTACTGTGTCTAAATGCAACTATGGAATGCAAGGCAGATTTGGATGATTTTCATTTATGCACAAAGTAAATGGCAAATAATGCATAAATATCACAAAGCATGATCAAATGGAATCAAAATGCATGATTAAATGAACATGATTACTTCTAATGAATGCTTATGAAAAAATGCACAAAAATAATAAAAGCAACAAGTATGCATTTTCAAGTTTTTGAACAAATAAACAAATAAGCATGGATTGGGAACATGTATCAACAAGGATTGACTATTAAACATGCAACTTGATACAAAAACAGAATTGGCATCAACATGAAAATGTGAGCTAAGATGCCACTAAAATGTAAGAACATGCATACATGTGATCATGTGTTTTCAAGTGAATCATGGCATGACATTGAAGCACTCAAACAATTTAGAAGCATGCATGTATCACAAAGATGATGCAAAACAGAATGTGAAACATTTATTTACATGCTAAACAATGAGTTTGAACATAGCAACAACATGGATAAATCATTTCATGCAATAATGAACAAATAAGCACAAAACTTGAAAAAAGTAATGAAACACATGTTGAAACGACTCGAAACGATGGAATCATGCACCTAAACCGGTCCTAAAAATTCCCTAAAATCATTACCTAATCATACATGAAGATTAAAGGGACAATGAGATGCAAACATGCAATGAAACAAACAAAATTCTCAAAATCAAACAGCGTTAACCGGTTAACACTATAGGTTAACCAGTTAACGGCCTTAAATTTTCAAAACCAGGGGCAAATTTCAACGTGTTAACCGGTTAACCCCTAACACTGAACAAAATGCAAAAATTCAGCAAGAAATAAGCACTTTTAGCCACAATCTCACTTTTAGAGACTCCTAATGGACTCATGAACATGCTAACACGAATTTTCTACTTATAAATGGTATTCTAACACCTATTAGGTCCTAGAATAAGCTACCATTCTAGCTACTAACAATCAAAATGATCAAAACGCAAACAAATCATAATCAAACCGTGAACGATCAAAATGCAAGCATAACAAAGAAACGATAAAGAATGTCATACAATGAGATGAAGTGAAATAAGTTAAAAGCAGAGAAGCGGTTTCGGATCACCAACCTACAAAGTGGAGGTTTTCTTTGGTGTTTGTTTCTATATCGATCGAAATGCGAATGAAGAAGAAAACCGGAGATTCTTAGCCCTGATCCGCGAATGCAAAATAAATGCAATTGATGACGATCTTGATGAACACTTGCGAAATCACTTCCGAAAAGCCGAAATCAACCCAAAGAATAGCAACACTTCTTCAATAAGCTCCAAAATTGATAATTGATGAAGGTTTAGCTTAAAGTTCTTCAAGTTTCAATGAAAAACCTGAAGAACTTCTATGGAGAAGCTTTGGTGAGAAGGTGAAAATGGAGAAAAAGTTGAGAGAAAATGAGAGAGATGAAGTGAAATTTGTGAAAAATGAGTTGAACCCCTTGCTTTGGAGTTATTTGAAGTTTATATAGAGGGTAGGTATGGACTTAGGCTTAGGCATGGAGTTTGTTTAGGCATTAGGTTAGGTTTGGACTTAGGCTTGGAGTTAGTTAAAGTTGGTTAGGGCTTAGGGAATATTTCTTGGAATATTCCTTGGAAGAGTGTGGAAGGGTCTAGAATGTGGTGGAGATTTCAAGTGAAAATAGAGTGTGAAACAAGGTGAAAACAAATATGGGGAAAATAGGAGGGAAATGTGGGAAACAACCAATTTTTTATGTTTTTACCCAAAACTCGCCCCCGTTAACCGGTTAACCATATGCGTTAACCGGTTAATGGAAGAAAAACTTAGATTTTTCTTCCTTTTCCATGGGTTATCTTGGAAATGCCTTGGAATATTTTTGTAGTATTATTTTACTTATTGAGCTCCAAAGATTGACATGCCTTGCTCGATCACATGCCTCATACACATGCAAATGATCACGATTTATTTCTTTTTTTTTTTGAATGCGATGCGATGCTTGGACGATCATGCAAAATGAAGAAGCATAAACCACTTGAGGTTCACAATAAATTAATAGGGAAAATTTTAGGGTATTATAGCTGCCTCTATTCAATCATTTGTAGACCTGAATGGATGATAGCAATGGCTTTCAGACTTTAAAGGTATGGAGTGATCGAATACCCGAATATACTGGAAAATTTGTACTCTGTGGGAAGTGAGAGGTATTTGGGAAGAGTGTCATTCTTAGATGACAACTTACAAAAGACCCTCAGATCTGACACGAAACCTTCCTCGAATGGAGACGCAAAGGTATACTGGCTTCAGTCGATAACAAGAAACAAAGACTAACCTCAGACAGACTTTGCAAAAGAGACATACTGACCTCAATCAATAAGCTCAAAATGGTCTATCATCCTCGAATGATAGCCGACAACAAGACCAACCTCAGAAGGACTTGGAGAAGAGAATTCCATCCTCGAATGACAACTCACAATACGAAACCATCCTCGAATGGAAACGCAATGGTATACCGGCCTCAGTCGATAACCAGAAACAAAGACTGGCCTCAGGCAGACTTTACAAAAGAGACATACTGACCTCGATCAATAAGCTCAAAATGGTCTATCATCCTCGAACGATAGCCGACAACAAGACCAACCTCGGAAGGACTTGGAGAAGAGAATGCCATCCTCTAATGACAACTCACAATAGAAAACCATCCTCGAATGGAAACGCAATGGTATACCGGCCTCAGTCGATAACCAAAAACACAAAGACAAACCTCAGACAAACTTTGCAAATGAGACTTACTTACCTCAATCAATAAGCTCAAAATGGTCTATCATCCTCAAACGATAGCCGACAACAAGACCAACCTCAGAAGGACTTGGAGAAGAAAATGCCATCCTCGAATGACAACTCACAATACGAAACCATCCTCGAATGGAAACGCAATGGTATACCGGCCTCAGTTGATAACCAGAAACTGAAATTCTGGGATCAGGTACGTGATGTCGAATGAGATGTTTAAACACTTGAAGACTTAAACAAAACTTAAAGTGCAGGTAAAGTAAACAACACAGGAAATTGTTAACCCAGTTCAGTGTATCTCCACACTTACATCTGGGGGCTACCAAGCCAGGAAGGAAATCCAATATAAGTAATATTAATTCTAGACTTAAACCACTCAGTTTAATCCTTCACTTAATATCTACCCAAGGTAATTTCTACCTAAGACACAACTTAGATATGAGTACCAACTCACTCCCCCTCAATCACACAGTGATATGTTTACAAGTTTAATAAAATTGAAGTCACACTTCAAACACAACAGCTTGATTTTACTTCACAGTTTCAATCAAGACACAATACACTTTTGCTTAAAAGCTCATAAAGTGATACACATATAAAACCTGCTATTAAAACACAAACACCCTATTTAGTCTTCTTAATTTCATGCTCCATTCTGAGAGTTTCTGTTGCTTAAATAGATGCTTGGATTTTGGGCTTTCTGTAGGTTATCCAATCCTGATACGCATGTTGTCATCACCTTGAATTAGGGTTTGTTACTTCCTTGATTCTAGGTGAGTCAGTTCTTCTGTTATACTGAAATCATATAACCAATCTCCCTACAGGTGCGCCTTCTACTGTTTTATCCATTCACAATTCATTCCAGATAAATTCCCTGAATTTACTCAGTTCTGTTAAGCATTATTTAATTCTGGTAGCAGGTTTGAGATGTCACAACATCTGGTGTGACATCCTGAAATCTGAACTTACTTCATTAACTTATACAATGTCACAACATCTGGTGTGACATCCTGAATTAAGTTCATTAACTTATACTCTGTTTGATAATGTCACAACATCTGGTGTGACATCCTGAACTAAGTTCAACACTTCTTGTTGGTCAAAAATTCTGCCAATTCTAAACATCTACAAACTCCCCCTTTGGCTAATTTTTGGCTAACACAATCTTCTGGTTTTATCAGAGTGTAGCAGAGTTTCATTTATCAGAGTGCAGCAGTTCTTTTCTGTTGAGTCATGTGTGAGTTTACTCCCCCTCAAACCTGTATGTGTTCTGACTTGTTCAACATAAATTTTTCATTAAAAACAACTTAGTTCAGAAGCAGACATTAAACAGACAGAAGACATTTTTCATTAATCAGTAAGCTGCAGCAGACATTGTTGTTGTTCTGTTCTCTTCTCCCCCTTGTTAGACATAAATTGGGGCCAAATTACATAAGCAGACAGAAATACAAAATCAAAATTACAATGCTGATACAGTACACTTTCCTCACACATTTTCACTCAGAATCTTCATATTCAGTATCTTCCTCTTCTTCAGATTCATCATCAGAGTCATCATCAGTTTGAGCAGCCTTCTGAGCAACCTCTTCCACTTCCAGCCTTTGAATAATTTCCTCAAGCTTTTGCTTCCTGGCATCCAGCTCTTTGCAGGTGTTCTTTAGTTCAGCAATCAAAGCAGCTTTGGATATGGGAGTCTTTGCTTTTGAAGGTCCAGCAGATGTCCCAGTGGGAGCTTCAACATCAGAAACATGATGGCTCAAGAATAATTTGTAGTGGAAGGCCAGAGGACTCTCTCTTTTGCAGATTGAATCCTTCTCAGTGAGGATACCTGGATACTGGCTGAGGATTATACCACATAGCAGAGATGGAAAAGCAATAGGCAACTTTGTTGCTGATGTTCCTGCATGCTTCAGTGTTTGATCAAATATGTAAGCCCCAAAGTCCAGCTTTGTTTGGGTGCCCACGGCATAAATGAATCTGCCCAAACCAGTTGCTATTGAAGAGGTATGGTTGGTAGGGACCCAATTGACAGTACCAATCCTATGCAGCATTGCATACTTCCTTGTTAGCAAGCTAACAGAAAGTTTCCCCTTGACTGGCCAAACTTTGACTTGATTGGCAGTGATGACCTTGCAAACCTGGTTGTCAGTCTTTTCCAGCTCATTAGGTCCATCAGATTCTCTCCCTAGGTAATGATTGATAACCCTAGGAGAGAATTCCACACATCTCCCTCTTACATACACCTTTCTGAATTCTTCTGACTTACCATCAGCACAGTCTTCTTGCAGGTTGACAATAAATTCCTTGACTAGCAACTCATAGCAAGGTGAAAAGTTTGACACTGTTTTGAATAAACCAACAGATGATATGAGGTCTATTACCTCAGTACACTCCAGTGCATTGCTGCCCAGCTCTCTTTCCAGTGCCACCCTTCTTTGGTAGACAAATTTCCATCTGCTCACACTTGACACATGATGGAATGATATATTGTCCAGAGGAGCTTCTGGAACAGCAGAGGAAGACTTTGAAGGTGTTGGTTTCTTCTTTGGTTGGGATGTTGGGACATCCTCTTCAACATCTGAATTTGGTGGAGTAACAGCTTTCCTCTTTTGTGTACTTACTTTGCTCCATTGTTTGGTAGGACCAAAGGCAACTTTAGCTTTGTCCTTCTTTGGTGTAGGTTGTTTCTTTTCAGGAGTTGAATGTTCTGCAGTCTTCTTTTCTTTCCTAGCCCTAAGCCTTTTGGCTATGCTAGGGTTAACAGAAGCAATGATCTCTGTGTCAGAGTCATTATCTATGTCTACAACAGGAGGAGGTTGGGTAGTCTCCTCTTCAGCAGGTGGATCAACAGAAGCTTGGTCATCAGTGGCTTCATCATCATCATCATCAGTTGAGGCCTTGTGCTGGTCCTCAGATGTTTCAACATCTATTGGGACATCCTGTTGAGCAGGAGTGTCCACTTCAGCCTTATTGCTCTGTTCTACTTGTGGAGCTGGCATGGTGTTCAGGGGAACAGATATACCACTCACAACTCTTTGTTTAGACAATATTCTGCTCACAAGATGCTTGATGGAGGCATCCATATATTCAGAGGCTTTGGGGGTGGTGTTTGAGGATGAAGGAACCCCTTTGCTTTTGCTGAACACAGGTTCCTTTGCTCTTCTCACAGTTGGAGTTCTAGGCTTTTGAGCAAGAGGAACACTTCCTCTGATTTCGTCCATGGGAGTAGTATCCATTGGAACCATGGAGATTGGGGTTGCATGCACCACATCTTCTTGGTTGAGTTTTTCATCAGTGAGGTTAGGGTTTTGATGTTGAGACATTTTCGAAAGTGGTGGAAGAAGAGTTTAGGTTTGATTGATTTTGATGAGCTCTGAAAATCAGCTATAGCATGAAATTTGTTTTGAGAAGATGATGAGAAGATGAATAGCTGAGAGCAAGATGGAGCTTTTATAAAAGTCGTTACTTGGAGAATTTTAAGGAGTGGAATACACAGAGTTTTTGACCAGACTGGTGTTGCCATCTGGTGATCATGCCACACGATTTCATAGGACATGTTGGCACTTCTCCATAACTGCTATATTTCACATAAGCAGATTCCCAATTTACCCCTTAGGTTTTCAAATTGGGTATCATCCAAAGCTTTAGTAAATATATCAGCCAATTACAGATCTGTGGCTACATGTTCCAATGAAATCACCTTCTCTTCCACAAGATCTCTGATGAAATGATGCCTGATATCAATGTACTTGGTCCTGCTGTGTTGGATAGGATTCTTTGATATGTTAATAGCACTTAAATTGTCACAGTACAATGTCATGACATCTTGTGGGACATTGTATTCTGTGAGCATTTGCTTCATCCAAACCAACTGTGAACAACTGCTACCAGCTGCAATATATTCAGCTTCAGCAGTGGATAAGGATACACAATTTTGTTTCTTACTGAACCAAGAAATCAAATTGTTTCCTAGAAAGAAGCATCCTCCTGATGTGCTCTTTCTATCATTAGCACTTCCAGCCCAATCAGCATCACAAAAGCCAGTGAGAATTGGTTCACATCCATGGGAGTACATTATGCCATAGTCACAAGTACCGTTGACATATTTCAGAATTCTCTTAACCTGGTTTAGATGGCTAACTTTTGGATTAGCTTGATATCTTGCACATACACCTACTGCAAAGGCTATATCTGGTCTGCTAGCAGTCAGATATAATAAGCTTCCAATCATGCTTCTGTATAGACTTTGGTCCACCTTCTCACCCTTGTCATCCTTTGTTAGCTTTAAACGAGTGGGGGCAGGTGTTCTTTTATGACTTGCATTGTCCATCCCAAACTTCATGACAATGTTCTTTGCATACTTGCTTTGGGATATGAACATGGAGTCCTCCATTTGCTTGATTTGCAGTCCAAGAAAGTAGGTTAGTTCTCCTACTAGGCTCATTTCAAATTCAAATTCCATTTGAGTGACAAAATGTTTAACCATCCTGTCTGACATCCCACCAAAGACTATGTCATCTACATATATTTGAGCAATCATGACATTTCCTTCTTCATCCTTCACAAACAAGGTTTTGTCTATTCCACCTTTCCTGTATCCTTGTTTTGTGAGAAAAGTAGTCAGCCTTTCATACCATGCTCTTGGAGCTTGCTTCAGACCATAAAGAGCCTTCCTTAGTTTGTATACATGATCTGGACAACTTGGATCAACAAATCCCTTAGGCTGCTCCACATATACCTCTTCATTAAGATATCCATTTAGAAAGGCACTTTTCACATCCATTTGAAATAGCTTGAACTTCAGGATACAAGCAATTCCTAAAAGTAGTCTGATTGATTCAAGCCTTGCTACTGGTGCAAAGGTTTCATCAAAGTCCACTCCTTCAATTTGTGTGTATCCTTGAGCTACAAGTCTAGCCTTGTTCTTTGTAACAACTCCCTGCTCATTTGACTTGTTCTTATACACCCATTTTGTGCCAATCACATTTATGTCATCAGGTCTAGGAACAAGATCCCACACTTCATTCCTTGTGAACTGACCTAATTCTTCTTGCATAGCACAAATCCAGTACTCATCATTAAGAGCTTCCTTGATGTTTTTAGGTTCTATTTTTGAGACAAAACAAGAACCTGAAATCACCTCTCTTGATCTAGTGTTTACACCACTATTGGGATCACCAATTATCAAATCTTTGGGATGATCCTTCTGGATTCTAATGGAGGGAGGTTTGCTGGATTGTTCTGTCCTTGCCTCAGTTTGAGTGAAGTCAGGATGATCACTCTTTATTTTAGCTTCAGTCTGACTGTCAGTAAATGTTCCAACATCATCTGCAACATCTTCAGGGGCATCATCAATTATCACATTTATGGATTCCATTATAACCTTTGTTCTGAAGTTAAATACTCTATAGGCTCTGCTATTTATGGAGTATCCAAGGAAAATCCCTTCATCACTTTTAGGATCCATCTTTCTTCTTTGCTCCCTATCAGCCAGAATGTAACAATTACTTCCAAACACATGGAAGTACTTAATTGTAGGTTTTCTGCCCTTCCAGACTTCATAGATGGTGGACAAGGTTCCTTTCCTTAGAGTGACTCTATTATGAATGTAAAAAGCTGTGTTCATAGCTTCAGCCCAGAAGTACAATGGTAACTTTTTAGCATGAATCATAGCTCTTGCTGATTCTTGGATAGTTCTGTTCTTTCTCTCAACAATCCCATTATGTTGAGGGGTGATAGGAGAAGAATACTCATGATTGATTCCCTCTGAAGAATAGAAATCTGAGAATTTTTTATTCTCAAATTCCTTTCCATGGTCACTCCTTATTCTGACTACACAGCTTGCTTTTTCTCTTTGTATTCTTTGGCACAAATCTTTGAATGCATCAAACACATCAGACTTTTCTTTGATAAAATTTATCCATGTATACCTTGAAAAGTCATCTACAACCACATAGGCATACCTTTTTCCACCAAGGCTCTCAACCTGCATTGGTCCCATAAGATCCATATGCAATAATTCCAAAACTTTGGAAGTTGTCAGATGTTGGAGCTTTGGATGGGACATCCTGGTTTGCTTGCCTATTTGACATTCACCACATACTTTGCCTTCATCAATCTTTAATTTAGGAATACCTCTCACAGCCTCCATAGATATGATTTTCTTTATTCCTTTGAGATGAAGATGACCCAGTCTTTGGTGCCATAGCTTCACTTCTTCTTCTTTGGCTAAGGAGCAAGTTGAAGTGAGACTGAAGTCTTGAGGTTCCCACATATAACAGTTGTCTTTAGATCTGGCTCCTCTCATGACAACCTTCTGTTCTTTATCAGACACTATGCATTCAGTTCTGGTAAAGTTTACACTGTAACCTTGATCACATAATTGACTTATGCTGATCAAGTTAGCAATCAATCCTTTTACCAGCAACACATCATCTAGTCTTGGTACATCTGGACAGTCCAAGGTCCCAACTCCCTTGATTTCTCCTTTAGCTCCATCTCCAAAGGTTACATATCTGGATGAATGTGACTTTAAGTTTACCAGCAGATTCTTCAATCCAGTCATGTGCCTTGAGCATCCACTGTCAAAGTACCAGTCTTCTTTAGCTGATACTCTTAGAGATGTATGAGCTATATATGCAACACTCTTCTTTGACCATTTTTGCTTGTAGTGAGGTTTCCTTTGATGCCTCTGCCCTATGTAGTGTCCATTTTTAGAGCTCCAAGGTTGTTTGTTGAACTTGTTCTTGGGCATGTAGCTTTGATCAACATGAAGACTAGCTTTAGGTACCCATACTTTCTTGATGACCTCTGTCTTCTGCTTAGAGGGTTGCTAATATCTTTGATTTTGATGTCCATGCAACACTTTCTTGGTAACCTCTATCTTCTGCTTAGGGGGTTGCTGATACATCTGATTTGGATATCCATGCAACTTGTAGCAATGAGGTTTGATGTGACCAAACCTCCCACAATGATGACATCTCCATCTTTGATACTTCTTTTTCATTATGTTCTTTTCATGATGTTGGGACATCTGTTGGGACATCTTGTTTGACTTTATGGGATTTGAAGTAGTTTTGCTGGTGCTAGCCTCAACCTTTTGAGCTTTGTTAAATCCCAGTCCAGTTCTATCCCCTGAATGCTTATTGTTGTTGAGAATGACATCCAGTGTGTTTGAGCTACTGTTCAGCATTCTAACAGATTTGGACATATGTTCCAATTTGGAGTTGAGAAGACTTACTTCACTTTTCAAAGTGTCAATGATTTCTAGATTATTTGTCTTTTCAACCTTTAATGCCTCAATCTGCTTCTTCTATTTTATATTCTCCATGCATACTTCAGTGCTTCTTTTACACAGCTCTTTGTATGATTCTTCTAGCTCTTCAAAAGTCAGCTCCTCATCACTGGATCCACTTTCAGATTCACATACTCCAGCTAGAGCAGTGATGTGCTTTGCTAATTCTTCTTCTGAATCACATCCTGAGTCTTCATCAGACCAGGTCATAGAGAGACCTTTCTTCTACTTCTTTAGATATGTAGGGCATTCATTTCTGATGTGTCCATATCCTTCACATCCATGACATTTAATCCCTTTTTCTTGATTGGTCTTTTCATCATAATTTGACCTTCTATTAGCATCATAAGGTCTTTTATTCTTAGAAGAGTTTGAGTTTCTTCCACTTGGTCTGGACCTGCCATCCATTCTTCTGAGAATCTTGTTGAATTGTCTTCCAAGCATAGCAATTGTTTCTGATAAATTTTCTTCAGGGTCTGCTTCATTATTTTCTTCTTCTTTATCAGTATTTGACATCAAGGCTATGCTTTTGTTCTTCTTTACAATTGTGTCATTCATTCCCATCTCAAATGTTTGAAGGGAACCAATGAGCTCTTCAACCTTCATTGTGCATATGTCTTGAGCTTCTTCTATTGCTGTAAACTTCATGTCAAATCTTTTTGGTAAAGATCTGAGAATCTTTCTTACCAGCTTTTCATCACTCATTTTTTCTCCCAAAGCACCAGAAGTATTAGCTATTTCCAAGATGTTCATGTAGAACTCATGAATTGTCTCATCTTCCTTCATTCTCAAGTTTTCAAACTTGGTGGTGAGAATTTGAAGTCTCGACATCTTCACCTTAGATGTTCCTTCATGAGTGGTTTTGAGAGTGTCCCAAACATCTTTGGCCAGCTCACAGTGATGCACAAGTATGAATATGTTCCTATCAATGCCATTGAATAAGGCATTTAAGGCCTTGGAATTCCCAAGTGCTGAATCTTCTTCTTCCTTGCTCCATTCTTCTTCAGGTTTCAACACTTTTGCCCCATCCTTGTTGTCTTGGACAGGGTGCTCCCATCCTTTGTTGACTGCTTTCCAAGCCCTATTATCAAGTGATTTTAAGAATGCTACCATTCTTGGCTTCCAGTAGTCATAGTTTGATCCATCCAATATAGGTGGTCTATTTACAGATCCTACATCTCTGTCCATGTTCCCAAAATTTGCAGTCCCTAGATCTCACCCAATTAAACAGGCAGGGTGCCTGCTCTGATGCCAATTGAAATTCTGGGATCAGGTACGTGATGTCGAATGAGATGTTTAAACACTTGAAGACTTAAACAAAACTTAAAGTGCAGGTAAAGTAAACAACATAGGAAATTGTTAACCCAGTTCAGTGTATCTCCACACTTACATCTGGGGGCTACCAAGCCAGGAAGGAAATCCAATATAAGTAATATTAATTCTAGACTTAAACCACTCAGTTTAATCCTTCACTTAATATCTACCCAAGGCAATTTCTACCTAAGACACAACTTAGATATGAGTACCAACTCACTCCCCCTCAATCACACAGTGATATGTTTACAAGTTTAATAAAATTGAAGTCACACTTCAAACACAACAGCTTGATTTTACTTCACAGTTTCAATCAAGACACAATACACTTTTGCTTAAAAGCTCATAAAGTGATACACATATAAAACCTGCTATTAAAACACAAACACCCTATTTAGTCTTCTTAATTTCATGCTCCATTCTGAGAGTTTCTGTTGCTTAAATAGATGCTTGGATTTTGGGCTTTCTGTAGGTTATCCAATCCTGATACGCATGCTGTCATCACCTTGAATTAGGGTTTGTTACTTCCTTGATTCTAGGTGAGTCAGTTCTTCTGTTATACTGAAATCATATAACCAATCTCCCTACAGATGCGCCTTCTACTGTTTTATCCATTCACAATTCATTCCAGATAAATTCCCTGAATTTACTCAGTTCTGTTAAGCATTATTTAATTCTGGTAGCAGGTTTGAGATGTCACAACATCTGGTGTGACTTCCTGAAATCTGAACTTACTTCATTAACTTATACAATGTCACAACATCTGGTGTGACATCCTGAATTAAGTTCATTAACTTATACTCTGTTTGATAATGTCACAACATCTGGTGTGACATCCTGAACTAAGTTCAACACTTCTTGTTGGTCAAAAATTCTGCCAATTCTAAACATCTACAGAAACAAAGACTGACCTCAGACTGACTTTGCAAAAGAGACATAATGACCTCAATCAATAAGCTCAAAATGGTCTATCATCATCAAACAATAGCCAACAACAAGACCAACCTCGGAAGGAATTGGAGAAGAGAATACTATCCTCGAATGCCAACTCACGATAAGAAAACATCCTCGAATGGAAACACAATGGTATACCGACCTCAGTCGATAACCAGAAATAAAGAATGACCTCGGGTAGACATTAAAAAAGAGACATATTGACCTCAATCAATAAGGTCAAAGTGGTCTATCATCCTCTAATGATATCCGACAACAAGACCAACCTCGGAAGGACTTGAAGAAGAGAATGTCATCCTCAAATGACAACTCATGATACGAAACCATCCTCGAATGGAAACACAATGGTATATCGGCCTCAGTCGATAACCAGAAACAAAGACTGACCTCAGGCAGACTTTGCAAAAGAGACATACTGACCTCGATCAATAAGCTCAAAATGGTCTATCATCATCGAACGATAGCCGACAACAAGACCAACCTTGGAATGACTTGGAAAAGAGAATGCCATCCTAGAATGACAACCAATAATACAAAACCATCCCCTAATGGAAACACAATGGTATATTGGCCTCAGTCGATAATCAAAAACACAAAGACCTACCTCAGACAGACTTTGCAAAAGAGACATAATGACCTTAATCAATAAGCTTAAAATGGTTTATCATCCTCGAACGATAGCCGACAACAAGACCAACCTCGGAAGGACTTGGAGAAGAGAATGCCATACTCGAATGACAACTCACAATACGAAACCATCCTCGAATGGAAACACAATTGTATATCGGCCTCAGTCGATAACCAAAAACAAAGACTGACCTCAGACATACTATGCAAAAGAGACATATTGACCTCAATCAATAAGCTCAAAATGGTCTATCATCCTTGAACGATAGCCTACAAGAAGACCAACCTCGAAAGGACTTGGAGAAGATAATGCCATCCTCGAATGAAAACTCACGATACAAAACCATCCTCGAATGGAAACACAATAGTATATCGGGCTCAGTCGATAACCAGAAACAAATACTGACCTCAGACATACTTTGCAAAAGAAACATACTAACCTCGGTCAATAAGTTCAAAGTGGTCTATCATCCTCGAATGATAGCCGACAACAAGACCAACCTCAGAAGGACTTGAAGAAGAGAATGCCATCCTCGAATGACAACTCACGATATGAAACCATCCTCGAATGGAAACACAATGGTATACCGGTGTAAATACCCCAAATTTTCCCTCACTTATTCTCACACCATGGCTTGTGATCCTTCATTTTTGCATTAGCATAAGCATACTATCTCATATTGCATGTTTGTTTCATCTGCATAGTTCCATTTCATTTGCATCTAGGGTTTGTGATCTGAGCAATCCAAGAAGTGATCTGAGCCATCCCAAAGGTCTTGAAGCTTGCCAAGAGGGTCCATGTGTGTTCTATAATCATAATATGCTCCCTAAAGTTCATGAAAGTCAAGAGATCTCAAAGAATGGCAAAGGCATGGAAGCAGAGCTAGGGTTTTCCTGCACAGATGACCAAAATTAGGGTTTTTGTTTCAGAGGCCTTAACTCCAAATTTTTTGGTCATTCTTGTTTCTAATGTTCTTAATATGTTATAAGGATCATGTGTACCAAATTTGATGAAGAAATTCACTGTGGAAGTTATTTGATCATTGGGTAACTTCTTGATCATGTAAGGTTAAAATCAGGGCATCTGAGGCCCCCAACAAGGGTACCAAAGGGTCATTTTCATCAAATTGAAGTTCTATGATCTTTATTTGATCTTAGGAGTGGTTGGAAGTTCACAAAGTTGAAGAATTTTGAGCCAATTTCAAACTTGCCATTTTTGGAAATGACTTGTAATGGAAACTTTCCACTTTGGGAAAGATTTTCAACCTCCTCTTTCATGACAAAAAATGCTTCAAATGAAAAATTCTTGGACATGAAAGTTGTAGATTAGGTCTTTCCATTTTCAAAAAGTACTAGAACATGTCTTGATTCATCCTAGAACTCAAGATATGGCCTTTCAAAGTTGAAAAAAATCCTATAATTTCAACTTTCATGCCAAAGAGGGAATTTTGCAATTTCACTTGACAAGCCTTTTTATGACCTCTAATCAACTTCTATGCATCATAACATGTCAAAGCAACTTCTAAACATCAGAATTGGCCCAAGTTTGCATTTTTTTCATGACTTGATCTTCAAGAAATCTCAAAGGGGCCAAAACTCACAAACTTTGCAAAATGCCTTGGATCCTTCCATCCACTTGTGCCAGCTGTATCAAACTCATTCTATAGCTCTCCATGAATCTTGCTGAGGCCAAACACCCAAAAGCCAGCTCTGCCATGGCCCATACCTCCAAGTACACAATTTTGACTTTTGAGCAAAACCTCCCATACCAATCAAGCTGAGCCACAACCACTCTTCTGACCAATCAAGACTTCACATACATGCCTCATAGACCCCATTTCATAACATCTTGGAGCCGAAATCATCCCACAAGTCAGAATTCACAAAATCACCATAGAGCTTCATCTCTTCGAAACTCAAAACACAACCATCAAACTTCAAAACAAACTTCACCAATCATCTTCAAATCACTCATAGAACACAAACCACTCACTGAAAAGCCCCAAAACATAGCCAAACCAAAACACGATTCTTGGTGCAGAGGAACTGAAACTCCCAAACCAGGCCATACAAACTTGTTCTAAGCATTACAACATCATCAGGAGGTTCAGTGGAGGTGATTTGAACCAAGAAATAGGCCAGAAAGCTCAGGAATTGAAAGCTTCATCTCAGGTAACCATGAAGAACAATTTTTCTAGAACTCTTATTTTAAGTTCTTAAATGCTTCTACATGATGCACTGATCATCCTGATATGTTTACTTTTGAAAATGGTTAAGAATCAAGCATGTATTGAACTTCTGAAAGTTTTGAATGTTTTTCCGTTTTGCTTCGAATCATGATTTTCTTAAGTGATAAATGTTATTTGATGCTGGATTCATGTTTAGGGATGTTAGGGGATCATTTCTGGAGCTTTAGAGAGTTGGATTTAGTCTAGGGAAGAAGTTAGGATGAATGGCCTGTCGGAGAAGATGACCGGAGCTAATAATTAGGGTTCTTAATTAGGGTTAGGCTCAGTTTAAACGTGGACCGTTTGATCATGTGTTACTCGCGCGTGTGTGTGGCCCAGATCCCTTCATTAAGCCCTAATCCCATTTAATTAATTTTAATTAGTTAATTAAGATCATTTTCATCTGAGTGAATCCAGACCCTCCATCTGCGCGCCAGTCAATTCCCTCCTTTTTCATTCAAATCTCCACCATTGGATGCGCTGACTTACCATTTATTTCATTTTTAATTCATTTTTATTCATTTCTTTTGCATATTTAATTTAAAATAGTAAAACTCATCACAAAAATATTTCCTTTTATATTTCTGATCCAAATATTTTTCTCAACCCAAAAATGATTTTTATTTTATTTTTTGCATTTAAAAAATATTTTTAAAATATTTAAATGTCATTTTTAATTAATTAATGGACTTTAATTAATTAAAAATACATTTTGGTTTCTAAAAATCACCAAAAAATCACGAACCATTCCAATACATTTAGAAACATTTTAAAACTCTTCATACAAATTTCTTTTTAGGTTTGATCATAATTTCACAATTTTCTTAGAATTAGGGTTCTTTAAAATCACATTTTCTAACCCTAATTTGAAAAATTCATTTCTGCCTAACCATGAAGAGTTTGAACTTGATTCTTTATGCATTGTTTCACGTATTGCATGTAGTTTATAGGTTATTTTCCTCATGAATTTATCTTGCATTTTCAAATTGATTTGCATTTTCCCTTAAGAACCACCCAAAAACCCTAGCAAACTTAGGAAATTCATAACTTTCAATAGGATTAGCTTCTGACCTTCTCCTTTGGGGTGTGACCTAATATGGGATTAGGGTTTGATTGAGCTTGGTTTCAATTTTTATCATGTTTTATGCTTCTGCTTTGTTCATTTGCATCTTATATGTTCATAAAACCCTAATTTCTCATGTTCATTTGCATTCACTTTGCATATTCATTATCATGTGAACTTTCCATGAAATTTCAAGCATTCATATGACATCTTAGACATCTTAGGACATGTTAGAACCTTTCTTGATCATTTCTTCATTCATTTGCCATGTCTTGCATTCATTACATTTCATAAACATCCATGTGTTTTCAAGCTTCTAAGTATGCTTCCTTTGCATCTCATCTTTGTATGATCATTCATATGCATATTGTATGACTTTGCATCATCTCATATGCCATTTGAATTGCATAATCACTTCTGACTTTGGTCTTTTCATCTCATTTCAATTCATTTCTTCATGCTTTATGTCTTATGCATTCATACTAACACTTCCAGGTACTCTTGGTAAGTTATTTTGGGAGGTGGATTTTCCTACACCTCTCACATTTTCTTATCTCATTCATATGCATTTTACATGTCTTTGAAGTGAATCTAATTCACTTGTGTTCCATCCTTCTTACTTTCTTTCTTTAAGTTACTTATCTTCTTCAGGAAGTAAGTAATTTGTTTCTTCTTTCTCCTTCTTTTTTCATCTGCTTCTTCCATTGGTGGCCTTGAAGATCTTTTCTCTTAAGCCTAACAAACCATAGGATATCCAAGCATGATAACTTTTAGGGTTGTGTATAGTCCCCCTTAGTCTTTTACCTTTGAGTCTCCTTGAGTCTCTTTTCTCATCTCAATAGTCAGAGACTAAACTCTTAAAGTTTTAGGACTTTGGAATTAGGGTTATGCCTGCATCCTTCTCTTAGGATTGAGTGTATAACTTTAATCCTAAGTGTTAAAACCTTTAATTTGTTTAAACCTCTTAATCAAATCACATTAATAATCACCAAGACTTTATCTTGTAACTTGGGCCTGACATTAGGGTTCTATCTCTTCCTTATGGTTAAGAGGGACTAACCCTAGTGTTTAATGGACAAGTCCCCCTCAAGTTTTCTTACAAACCATAAAATCCACTTCTTAATCTCATCCCTTAATTAAAATCCATTTAATAAAGGCTTGTTATATAATGAATTTAATCCCTAACCATGGATTAAGTTGAGGAGTCTTCCTCAGCTTAAGTGTTCTCATCTATTATCCTTCTATTAGGATGGTGTAATGAGTTCACTAATCTGTGATTAAAGATTAAACTCATTACTTAACACTAAACAAAAACCAAAACCATATAAATAATCACAAGTAGGTTAATGATCTTAATCCTACATCATCATGGTAATTAAGTTGAGATGCTTATCTCATACTTAAGTAGGCTCATTATCCCTAATCAGGGAGGATATAATGAGTTTACAAACCCTTGATTTAGGCTTAAGCTCATAATCCTATGCAAAACACCAAAAACAATAATAAAAATAAAAACACAAAAACAAACAATAATCGTCTCCTCTGGGATTCTTTTCTCATCACACTCATTCACAAACGAGAACTTGTTTCTTCCGTCTAATGCAAGACAGTTAGCACTAGAGCTAGACGAGTCATACACTTGAGCATATGCAAGCAAGCAGTTCACAATCAATTTTATTTTCAGTCTCTTTGAGTCGAACTACGGTGTTCTGACTTCCTTATTGCACGAGAGGATACGTAGGCATAACTTAAAAGTTATCGAACAAAGGTCTATTTGTCATCCCCCTCTTTCAGCATTCCTTTTTAAGCCTCAGTTCCTGAGAAATTCACACCTTTTGCACTGACACTTGTATATTCATTCTTTAGCTTTTGCACACAAATAGCACATACACCTACCCCTTTAAACACAATCTTGTAAGCGTGGATCCCGTCGAGTACGACGGACAATCTGGGTGCTAATATCTTCCCAGGTAGTAACCAACCCCCTTTCTCAGTTTCTCTGGTTCGCAACTGTCTTATCATACTTATTCTAGGTTTATGCAACATTACCTTTCCTTCGGGATAAAAATGCCTAGTTGGCGACTCTATTCACTTCATTTCACTTTCTCCTTTCGTCGATCATTCGTGTCTGCACCGAGATGCAAATCTTAGGGAGCGACAACAAGCCTCAATCGATAACCAGAAACAAAGACTGACCTCAGGCAGACTTTGCAAAAGTGACATACTGACCTCGATCAATAAGCTCAAAGTAGTCTATCATCCTCGAATGATAGCCGATAAAAAGACCAACCTCGGAAGGACTTGAAGAAGAGAATGCCATCCTCGAATGACAACTCACGAGACGAAACCATCCTCTAATGGAAACACAATGGTATACTAGCCTCAGTCGATAACCAGAAACAAAGACTGACCTCAGACAAACTTTGCAAAGAGACATACTGACCTCAATCAATAAGCTCAAAATGGTCTATCATCCTCGAACTATAGCTGACAACAAGACCAACCCCGAAAGGACTTGGAGAAGATAATGCCATCCTTGAATCACAACTCATGATACAAAACCATCCTCGAATGGAAACACAATGGTATACCGGCCTCAGTCGAAAACGAGAAACAAATACTAACCTCAGACATACTTTGCAAAAGAGACATACTGACCTCGATCAATAAGCTCAAAGTGGTTTATCATCCTCGAATGATAGCCGACAACAAGATTAACCTCAGAAGTACATTAAGAAGAGAATGCCATCCTCGAATATCAACTCACGATACGAAACCATCCTCGAATGGAAACGCAATGGTATACCGGCCTCAGTCGATAACCAGAAACAAATACTGACCTTAGACATACTTTGCAAAAGAGACATACTGACCTCGATCAATAAGCTCAAGTTGGTTTATCATCCTCGAATAATAGCCAACAACAAGACCAACCTCAAAAGGACTTGAAGAAGAGAATGCCATCCTCGAATGACAACTCACGATACGAAACCATCCTCGAATGGAAACACAATGGTATACCGACCTCAATCGATAACCAGAAACAAAGACTGACCTCAGGTAGACTTCGCAAAAGAGAGATACTGACCTTGATCAATAAGCTCAAAGTAGTCTATCATCCTTGATTGATAGCCGGTAACAAGACTATCCTCGGAAGGACTTGAAGAAGAGAATTACATACTCGAATGACAACTCATGATACGAAACCATCCTCGAATGAAAATGCAATGGTATACCGGCCTCAGTCGATAACCAGAAAAAAAGACTGACCTCAAACAAACTTTTTAAAAGAGATATACTAACCTCAATCAATAAGCTCAAAATGGTCTATAATCCTCGAACGATAGCCGACAACAATAACAACCTCGGAAGGACTTGATGAAGAGAATGATATCCTCGAATGACAACTCACAATACGAAACCATCCTCGAATGGAAACACAATGGTATACCGGCCTCAGTCGATAACCAGAAACAAAGACTGACCTCAGACAGACTTTGCAAAAGAGACATACTGACCTCAATAAATAAGCTCAAAATGGTCTATCATCCTCGAACGATAGCCGACAACAAGACCAACCTCGAAAGGACTTGGAGAAGATAATGGCATCCTCGAATGACAACTCACGATACGAAACCATCCTCGAATGGAAACGCAATGGTATATCGGCCTTAGTCGATAACTAGAAACAAATACTGACTTCAGACATACTTTGCAAAAGAGACATACTGACCTCGATCAATAAGCTCAAAGTGGTATATCATCCTCGAATGATAGCCGACAACAAGACCAACCTCAGAAGGACTTAAATAAGAGAATTCCATCCTCGAATGATAACTCACGATACAAAACCATCGTCGAATGGAAACGCAATAGTATACCGGCCTCAATCGATAACCAGAAACAAAGACTGACCTCAGGCAGACTTTGTAAAAGAGACATACTGACCTCGGTCAATAAGCTCAAAGTAGACTATCATCCTCGATTGATAGCCGATAACAAGACCAACCTCGAAAGTACTTGAAGAAGAGAATTCCATCCTCGAATGACAACTCACGATACGAAACCATCCTCGAATGGAAACGCAATGGTATACCGGCCTCAGTCGATAACCAGAAACAAAGACTGACCTCAAACAAACTTCGTAAAAGAGACATACCGACCTCAATCAATAAGCTCAAAATGGTCTACCATCCTCGAATGATAGCCGACAACAAGACCAACCTCGGAAGGACTTGAAGAAGAGAATGACATCCTCGAATGATAACTCACAATACGAAACCATCCTCGAATGGAAACGCAATGGTATACCGGCCTCAATTGATAACCAGAAACAAAGACTGACCTCAGACATACTTTGCAAAAGAGACATACTGACCTCAATCAATAAGCTCAAAATGGTCTATCATCCTCGAACGATATCCGACAACAAGACCAACCTCGAAAGGACTTGGAGAAGATAATGCCATCCTCGAATGACAACTCACGATACGAAACCATCCTCGAATGGAAACGCAATGGTATACCTGCTTTAGTCGATAACCAGAAACAAAGACTGACCTCAGACATACTTTGCAAAAGATACATACTGACCTCAATCAATAAGTTCAAAGTTGTCTATCATCCTAGAAGGATAGCCGACAACAAGACCAACCTCAGAAGGACTTGAAGAAGAGAATGCCATCCTCAAATGACAACTCACGATACGAAACCATCCTCGAATGGAAATACAATGGTATATCGACCTCAATCGATAACCAGAAACAAAGACTGACCTCATGCAGACTTTGCAAAAGAGACATATTGACCTCGATCAATAAGCTCAATGTAGTATATCATCCTCGAATGATAGCCGATAACAAGATCAACCTTGGAAGGACTTGAAGAAGAGAATGCCATCCTCGAATGAGAACTCACAATACGAAACCTTTGTTCTCAAACGGAATCGTCTGAGGATAACAAACGAGACTTGATGGAAATAAACCATATCAGGGAATGAACTTGGCATCCTGTGGGGAATACTTCGGTCTGATTGCAGAAATATTGTTTTGGGTTTTTGTGCAGGGTACCAAAACTGGCTTATGCTTCGTATGCATATGTTTGAATTTTTCCATGGCATAATTCTCCATAATGATGGAAATTCTACGCTTTTTGAGGATGCAAATGTAATGATGATTACTAAATGCAAAGGGATCTCCTGATGAGGAGACAATAGGTATCCTCGATGACTTCGCTGGGGAAGAATCAATTTCTGCATTGATTGTGATGAGTCGCCGAGGGAGAGAGTAACTTTGCGGGGATGGTGTTGATAATACACCGACTCTAAACTGCTGTTATTGCCAAAAATAAATTGGACTTTGAAATTGGAGAGACAAGACCCTTTTGAAGATGAATTTGACTTGAGAGGTACACTACCTTCCGAACTCAGTTGGGGAAGTGATACTTTTCTGACCCGGCTGGAGGAATCAGATGTGTTGGTACTCTATTGAGGAAGAGACCTGCTGGGGGAATCCCTTAGGTGCACCCTTCTGCTTGGGGAAGAGACCTGCTGGGGAATCCCTCTGATGCATAATATTCTTCTTTGGGAAGAGACGCCAATAAGGATAGGACTCCACTCTGCGAACCCGCTGGAGAAAATGGCAAACAATAATGGGCAAATAAGAGAATTCGGGCTCTGCCATATCTTCACCTCTGTTGGGAATGATGAATTCTCCCGTGCTGCTGGAGATAAGAAGACTTTGGTGGGGAATATTTCTTTGTTGAAGGAGGGCTCTCTGCTTGGGGAGAACTGCCGCAACTTTCCATTGTTATTCTGGGAAAGATTTCCATTTCCAAACCTACTGGGGATAATGGAGAACTCCGTTGGGGATATTCCCATCGGAGTTTTCCATTATCCCCAGCAGTTTTGGAAATGGAAATCTTTCCCAGAATAACAATGGAAAGTTGCGGCAGTTCTCCCCAAGCAGAGAGCCCTCCTTCAACAGAGAACTGCCGCAACTTTCCATTGTTATTCTGGGAAAGATTTCCATTTCCAAACCTGCTGGAGAAAACCGAGAAGAAATCTCTGGAAAGAGGAAATTTCACAAAAGGAAATTAAATTATCCTAATGGCAATGTGAAAAGACAAGTCTCATCTAGCTCTGACCCGCCTACAACTTGTATATCCTTAAGATTCTCCTCTCGCTTCGCTTGGAGGAAGATGATTAAATTGATCTTCAGCCTTTGGATTACCTTTGATTGCTGACAACGCGTCACAGATCTCAAAGATTGCAGTGGTTCGTTTTAGTCCCTCTTTTGGTAGATCGCCCTTTCGGATTTTCAATCCACCAGGATACCCTTTTTTCCTGAGCTGTCTAGTGTGGCTTTTCAGCTCAGCGGGTGTACATCTTTTCAGATATTTCCCTAACTTTTGCCCGAGCCTTTTATTCTATTTTTAGCTCGCCAGGATGCCCATTTTTTCCTGGACCCTTATTCTGTTTCTGTCCAACAGGTCTTTTACACGAAGTATTTTCTCACTACATCTGTGTTGACAGGGGATTGTAAATCTTCGTCATCCGTTGTCGTTAGCATCAAGGATCTGCATGAGAATACTTTTTTAACCATGAATGGACCTTCATAATTGGGTGTCCACTTAACCCTGTGATCATTTTTAGGAAGAAGAATCCTTTTCAGCACCAAGTCGTCGGGTATGCACCGTTGAGGGCGTACTTTCTTGTCAAAATCTTGTTTCATCTATCGTTGATACAACTCTCCATAGCATACAACTGCTAGGCATTTCTCTTTGATAAGGCTCGGCTGATTGTACCTAGCTCAGAGCCACTCAACTTCGTCAAGCTTGACATCCATCATTAATCTCAGCGAAGGAATCTCGACTTCAACCGGTAGGACTGCCTCCAAACCGTACACAAATGAGAATGGGATTGCCCCTGTCGACGTGCGCACGGATGTCCGGTACCCATGCAGTGATAATGGTAGCATCTCATTCCAATCCTTGTATGTCACAACCATCTTATGAACAATCTTCTTGATGTTCTTGTTGGCCGCCTCGACAATGCCATTTATCTTCGGGCGATATGGCAAAGAGTTGTGATGCTCAATCTTAAAATCCCGGCATAGATCTGCCATAATCTTATTGTTAAGATTAGAACCATTGTCAATAATGATTCTTTCGGGAATTCCATACAGGCATATGATATCCCTCTTGATGAATCGGGCTACCACTTGCTTCGTAATGTTGGCATAAGATGCCGATTCAACCCACTTCGTGAAATAGTCTATGTCAACTAGGATGAAGCGGTGACTGTTAGAAGCTATTGGCTCAATCTTTCCAATCATATAAATGCCCCACATGGAGAAGGGCCAAGGTGAAGACATGATACTCAGTGGATTTGGAGGTATGTGGACCTTATCAACATAGATTTGGCACTTGTGGCATTTGCAGGAGTATTTACAGCAATCAGATTTCATGGTGATCCAATAATACCCCGACCTAAACAGTTTCTTTGCCATAGCATTCCCTCCAGCATGGGTACCGAAGGAGCCTTCGTGTACTTATTGCATCAACAGGTTTTCTTCGTGTCTATCCACGCATCTGAACATGACCATGTCGAAGTTCCGTTTATAGAGCACATCATCTTGGTTTAAGCATAACCCGCCTGTCAACCTCTTAAGGGTCTTCTTGTCTTTATTTGATGCCCTTGTCGGGTACTCCTGAGACTTCAGAAATTGCTTGATATCGTGATACCATGGTTTGTTATCATCATTACTGTCAACTGCGAACACGTATGTCGGCCTTTCGAGATGAGATACGTCAATTCTGAGCATATATTTCTTTTGATGAACCTTGATCACGAAATATAAGGTTGCCAAGGCATCAGCAAACTGATTCTCGTCTCGAGGTATGTAGTGCAGTTTGACCTTTGTGAAGAAAGTCAACAACCTCCTGGTATAGTCCCTGTAAGGAGTTAAATGGGGTTGATGAATCAGTTATTTTCCATTAACTTGGTTGATGAACAAAGCTGAATCACTGAAGATCTCGAGGTTCTTAATTATAAAATTAATTGCTTCCTTGATCCCCAATATGCAGGCTTCATACTTTGCTTCATTATTAGTGCATTCGAATGTCAACCGGGCAGTGAAGGGCATATGGATCCCTTCCGACGAGATAATAACAACACCAACTCTGCTACCGTTCATGTTCACGGCTCCGTCAAACATCAGACTCCATTTGGATTCAGGGTCAGGCTCCTCCTCCGGGAGTGGTTCTTCGCAGTCTTTCGACTTTAGTAACATGATGTCATCATCCAGAAATTCGAACCTCATTGGTTGGTAATCATCAATTGGTTGCTGGGCCAAATAATCATATAATACACTTTCCTTGATGGCTTTTTAAGAAGTGTACTGGATATTGTATTCCGTTAGAATCATTTGCCATCGAGCTACTCTTCCGGTTAGAGCTGGATTTTCGAAGATGTACTTAACAGGGTCCATCTTGGAAATCAGTAGGGTGGTGTGAGTCAGCATGTACTGTCTTAGTCGGCGAGCAGCCCATACCAAAGCGCATCAAGTTTTCTCGAGCAATGAGTAGCGTGTCTCACAGTCGGTAAACGTTTTGCTAAGGTAATAGATTGCATGCTCTTTTTGACCAGACTCGTCCTGCTGACACAACACACAACCCATTGATCCTTCGAGTACTATGAGGTACATGATTAGAGGTCTCCCTAGAACTGGAGGCATGAGAATCAGAGGCTCTTGAAAGTACTCCTTGATTCGGTCGAATGCTTGTTGGCAATCATCATCCCATTCGATGGCCTGATTCATCCTCAGAAGTCTGAAAATAGGCTCACACGTGGTTGTTAAGTGAGAGATGAACTGTGCAATGTAGTTCAACCTCACTAGGAAGCCACAAACTTCCTTTTCAGTTTTCGACTCATGAATTTCCTGAATTGCCCTTACTTTTGCAGGGTCAACCTCAATCCCCCTTTCATTGACGATAAAGCCCAACAGCTTTCCGGAACGCACTCCAAATGTGCATTTTGTTTGGGTTCAATCTCAGTCTGAACTTCCGAAGCCTGTCAAAAAGCTTGGCTAAGCTTACCAAATGTTCTTATTCTATCTGTGACTTTGCAATCATGTCATCGACGTAGACCTCAATCTTGTGATGAATCATGTCATGGAATAGAGTCACCATTGCTTGTTGGTATGTTGCTCCAACATTTTTCAAACCAAACGGCATCACCTTATAACAGAAGGTGCCCCATGGGGTAATGAATGTAGTCTTTTCCATGTCATTTGACGACATTTTGATTTTATTGTAGCCCGAGAAGCCATCCATGAAGGAAAACACAGATAATTTGGCAGCGTTGTCGACCAAAACGTCAATATGTGGCAACAAAAAGTCATCTTTGGGGCTCATCCGAATCAAGTCCCGATAGTCCATGCACATTCTGACTTTACCATCCTTTTTAGGGACTGACACAATGCTCGCAACCCAAAGAGGATAACTTGTCAAGGCCAAGAATCCAACATCAAACTGCTTTTGTACCTCTTCTTTGATTTTGATTGCCATGTCAGGTCGAGTGACGGAGATGATCGCTTTAACCGACCCGTTGTTGAGTTGCATCCCTGGGACATATAGCCATATCCACTCGTCTAGTTCGCAATCACTATCAGTTGTTTCTTCCTGCACTGCATAGACGTTACCATGATAAAACCATCCCGCACAGGTGAAGGTAATTGGGCCTTTCTGGCCTCTAGCACTTTTCTCTAGTGTTGACTGACCAAGATGGTAGCCAACTTCGAACATATCCTTCTTCTCTGGGACTTCAATCATCTTGGCCCAACCCTCATTGGCTCCTGATTCCATGACTTTTAGGGCTTGCTTATAGGAGGCTATGGATGCTCCTTTCTTAGTCTCTTCTGATAAGGCAGCTGACGATGATGCACTTGCAGTTCTGATAGGCTCAAAGGCTTGGAAAGGGGTTTCAACAATCTCCCTATCCATCGTTACGTACTTGAACAAGGCCAAGTGGCTGATGAAGATATCTTCTTCCACACACACTGTCACAATCTGTCTTTCCCAGACAAATTTAAGCTTTTACTGAAGGGTTGAAGACACTGCGCCTCCTGCGTGTATCCAAGGTCTCCCTAGAAAACAACTATAGGCCGGTTGGATATCCATGACGTAGAAAGTAGTATTGAAGATCTGTGGTCCTATATTGACTGGCATTTCCACCTCTCCAAATACTGACCTTTTCGATCCGTCGAAAGCTCAGACGACCAAATCACCTGGCCTTAGGACAACCCCATCATAATCCAGCTTAATCAATTATTTCTTAGGAAGTACATTCAAAGATGACCCCGTGTCTACAAGCACATGAGAGGGCACAACTCCTTTAAATTCCATGGAAATGTGTAATGCACGATTGTGGTTACGTCCCTCAGATGTTAAGTCCATATCCGTAAATCCTAACCCATGGCTGGAATTCACACTTGACACTACCGTCTCCAGCTGATTTACAGATATGTCTTGCGGCACATATGCATTGTTCAAGATCTTCAACAGAGCCTTCCAGTGTGATTCTGAACACATCAACAAGGATAAGATCGAAATCTTAGAAGGAGTTTGCTGCAAGTGATCAATAATCTTGTAATCACTCTTCTTGATTATTCTCAGGAATTCCTCTGCTTCCTTTTCAAAGGTGATATCAGGCTCTGGAGTTGGCGCTGAAGTATCACTTGTCATAGGCTTCTTGCCCCTGGCCTTGGCTTGAGCCTCTGTATTTTCCTTCGGTGGTAACACATTGTTTCTCAATGTCTTTGGTGCAAACAGTCTACTACTTCTAGTGAATCCTCCGACCTCAACATTCTCAACTTGGTGTGGAGATGAACTGGATGTGGCCATGTTATGCTTCTAACCATTGTAATAAACTTCCCTTCATAGTTCCATGGGATAATTTTATCACTATGGTACGGAATCGGTCCAGAAGTAGTAATGGTTATGGGGGCCACCCTTACTGGTGCTGGAACTTGTGCCAAATTTATTAAACCATAACAGTTGATACTCCGTCCTCTGTTACGATCTTGTCAAATTGTATAATTCCTTCGTCCATCATTTGTTGTATTCCTGATCTCAATCGGAAACATCCATCGTTAGAAATACCACAGTCTGGACAATCCTTTTCACAATCCGGAAATATGTTATTTTTAGCCAGGCAAGCCTTTACAGCCAACAATGAAGTTTTCAGGGTATTAACATCAGATACCAGGTTCAAACATTCGCCACTATCAACAACTCCTATAGTCCTTCCATGATCAGGCATGGGATTCTGTAACACATATGGAGTTGGGGATGTAGAAGCATGCTTCAATCTAAAGATTTTGATGAAGACAACAAGATTCAAGCTCATTCCGTGTTTGCAAAAAGTCAAGCTTTCAATAAGATCAAGAACAAGGATATGCATCATCAATGGAAATGTTATCATGTGAATCAAGCTCCGTATGCAAATGTTCTTAAGTTTTCAAGACTTGGACACAAGACTTAGGTATATCAAAACTCACCTCTTAATTGATATACAAGTGTTCAAATATAGTTTTTCATAATAGCATATTGCATACATCTTTTTAGAAATTTTTGGATATGGTTTAACACTTTTAAATTTAGTATTTTTCTTAATTTTAACAGTGTTAACCGGTTAAGCAAATAGGTTAACCGGTTAACAGTTCAAAATTTTCAATTTCCTCAGTTAACGTTACAGCGTTAACCGGTTACCCCTTTTGGTTAACAGGTTAACACTGAATAAGTTTTTGAAAAATTGTTTCTTTTCATTTGAAATATTTTTTGAATGTTATACCTTTTCAATGGTTGTTTCATAAACAATTCATACCCCTTTGAATGGGTGTTTTTGAAATATATATTCTGAATTTTTTCAAATATGAAAGACACCTCCAAACATTTTTTCATAGATTTTTTTATTCAATCAAAGTCACTCATTTTTCAAATATTTTCAAATATTTCAAAAGTGTTCATCTTGTTCATACCATTTCACATTCATAGATATTGAACACTTGCATTGATATTGTGAAGTGAATTTTGATTAAAAATGAGAAGAAAAATCTTGTATTGATATTGTACATCTCATTATTCTCAAAAACAAACTAATAGAATTATTTTTATTTTGACTTGTGATCCAGGATTGTTGGACGCAAGGGTTAGTATTTGCAAGAGGATTGTTCTTGCATACTGTTTGATGTATAGTTGTTAGATAGTAGGCCTCACTTGTTTATGGTGAAATAGGTTGTACAATCTAAGACTATAGTGAAAATCTCTACGAGGTGTAAAGGGATTGGATGTACCTTCAGATTGTGAAGGGAACCAGGATAAATCTCTGTGTCTTTTTACTTTCTGCTTTACCACTTTTATATTTTAGACACTTAGACGATAAAAATCCATCCACCTATAAAATAACCGAGAAAATTTTATAAAGCCTAATACACCCCTTCTTAGGCTATCTCTGAAACTACAATTGGCATTAGAGCAAGTTATAGGTAACTTGTTCCTAGAGATCCAGCTTGGCTTCCGCAAGTACAAATCCAGTTTTAAAAAATGGTGGAAGTAGTAACAAGCCCCCACTCTTCTCCGGGGAATATTTTGATTTCTGGAAAATCAAAATGAAAGCACATCTTGAAGCCCAAGGCGAAGGTATATGGGAAGCAATCGAAGAAGGTCCACACAATCCTGTAAACGTGATCAATGTTGTTGGAACCACAAAGTTGAAAAGCACATATGATGAAGATGATAAGAAGAAGATTCTAAACGAGAAAAAGGCAATCAACATACTCCAAAGCGCTCTTAATATGGACAATTTCTTCCATGTATCACAGTGTAAATCGGCAAAATAGATTTGGGACACCTTGGTAGAAACTTATGAAGGAACCACCGAAGTAAAGAGATCAAGGCTAAACACATTGAGTCAAGAATATGAGATGTTCCATATGCAGCCTAGTGAATCTATTGTTGCCTTGCAAAAAAGATTAGTCCATCTAAAAAATCACTTGATTGCTCTCGGGAAAACCTTCACCAATGATGATCTAAACTTGAAAGTCCTAAGATCTTTGACAAAGTAATGGCAACCGAAAGTGACCGCTATTTCAAAAAAGAAGAGTCTTTCAACGATGACATCCGCGTCCTTATTTGGTAAACTTCAAGAGCACGAATTGGAACTTGGAAGGCTCGAGAAGCACGAAAGTCAAGAAAAGAAGTCCAAGGGAATTGCCTTGAAGGTTGATACTAAGGATGACAAAGATGACGAGACTTCCGAAGATGAGAATTTCATGCTTCTTGTAAAGAAGCTTGGTAATTTTTTTAATAAAAATAAAAATTCCTCTTATCCTAAAAAGAATAAACATTTCAGGAAAAAGGATGCATCCACATCGATTCAAGAAGTCACATGTTACGAATGTGGGAAGCAAGGTCACATAAAGCCGGATTGCCCGAAACTTTCAAAGAAAGGAGGATTCAAAGGCAATAAGGATTTCAAGAATAAGAAGGCCTATGTTTCTTGGGACGATAATGATATAAGTTCCTCATCGGAATCGGAAAGCGATGAATGTGTGAATATGGCTCTTATGGCTTCACATCACTTCGATGAAGAAATCGATGAGGTTAGTAACAATTTTTCAGTTTATGACAATGATGCACAAGAAGTTATAGATGAACTTCTAAAAGAATGCAAGAATTTGAATAAAAGCATTTCATCCCAAAAGAAACAAATTTCATCTTTAGAAGAACAAAATACCGCTTTTGAAAAACAAAGTCTTGTATGCAAAAATTGTGAGTCCTTATCCTTTCAAATTGTTCAACTTAAAAGAGTTTTAAAAAGATATGAAAAAGGTCAAATTGGCTTGGAGGAAATTCTTAGGCACCAAAGATATCCTAATGATAAAAGTGGTTTAGGATATTCTAAGTTTTCCAAACCAAGCACAAATAAGACCATTTTTGTGAAATCAAGTGAACAACTTGTTAAGGAAAAGGCAACCAATTCTAAAAGTATGCATCAAAGTCATAAAAAGAAAAGAATTGTTAAGAAAAAGAGTTATGTTCCTAGATATAAAAGTAACTTTCAACCTACTTGTTTTTATTGTGGAATCAAAGGCGACACACCTAATGCTTGCTATGTGCGCAACATTGGCGTTGCTAAAGGACATTATGTGTGGGTTGAAAAGGGTACTAACTATAAAGGACCCAAAGCAATTTGGGTACCTAACAATACTTGATTTTGTTTTGTAGATATGCTTGAAGACAACTTCTAATCAATGGTATCTTGATAGCGGTTGTTCGAAGCATATGACGGGCGAAATCAATAAATTTTCAAGTCTATCTTTAAAGGCTAAAGGATATGTTACTTACGGTGATGATAATAAAGGAAAGATTCTTTGAGTAGGAACCATTGGTGAATCTCCATTTACAATCATCGAAGACGTTATTTATGTGGAAGGCCTTAAACACAACCTACTTAGCATAAGTCAATTGTGTGACAAAGGGTTCCGAATCAACTTCACAAAGGATGAATGTTTGATAGAACATGAAGTCACCCATGACATCTTGCTAAAAGGTAAAAGATTTAATAATATTTTTATCATTTCTTTTGATGACTCTTCCTTGAAGGTAAAAAGCTTAATGGCGAACAACAATGAGGCGTGGCTATGGCATAAAAAGTTTGTTCACATTCACATGGAGCACTTAAACAAGTTGATAAAACATGACTTAGTTGATGGTCTTCCAAAGATAAAGTTCATCAAGAATAAGTTATGCGATGTTTGCCAAAAAGGGAAGCAAACCAAGACAACTTTCAAGTCCAAGAAAGTGGTGTCCACATCAAGGCCACTTCAATTATTGCATATGGATCTTTTCGGTCCATCGAGAACGAAAAGCTTCGGAGGTAACATTTATGCTTTAGTTATTGTTGATGATTTCTCTCGATATACGTGGACATTGTTTTTAGTGCAGAAAAGTGATGCTTTCAAAGCATTCAAGAAGTATGCAAAGCAAATAAAAAATGAGAAGTCACTCACTATAGCCTCCATTAGAAGCGATCATGGTGGAGAATTCCAAAACTCATCCTTTGAAGAATTTTGCAAAGAGCATGGAATTTCTCATAACTTTTCCGCACCAAGGACTCCTCAACAAAACAGTGTCGTAGAAATGAAGAATAAGTCATTGGTGGAGCTTGCAAGAACAATGCTTAGAGACTCAAATATCCCTAAGTATTTTTGGGTGGATGCGGTTAGCACAACTTGTTTCGTAAGCAACCGTGTCAACATTCGACCAATTCTCAAGAAGACTCCGTATGAGTTATTCAAGGGTAGGAAACCAAACATATCATTTTTCACATTTTCGGATGCAAGTGTTTCGTTCTCAACAATGACAAGGACAATCTTAGTAAGTATGATGAGAAGTACGAAGAAGTTATATTCCTTGGTTACTCCCTCTCTAGTAAAGCTTTTATAATATTTAATAAAAGAACTATTACTATTGAAGAATCCATTCATGTTTCGTTTGATGAGACTAACCCCTTGAAAGAGGATAATATTATTGTTGATGATGATGATGATATATTAGATACACAACAACAACAAAAGGAGATTTCAAAAGATCAACCCATACCACAAGAAGATAACTCACCAATCATTGAAGAACATCAAGATCTTCTGAAGGAATGGAGAACTCATAGAGACCACCCGATAGATAAAGTTATTGGTGATATTAGCCAAGGCGTTGCAACTCAACTAAATCTCAAGGATGCTTGTCTCAACATGGCTTTTGTGTCTCAAATTGAACCAACCAAAATCGATAAAGCTTTAGGCGACAATCAATGGATAGTAGCGATGCAAGAACAACTCAACCAATTCGAAAGGAATCAAGTTTGGAGTCTTGTACCAAGACCAGACAACAAGCACATCATAGGAACAAGATGGGTGTTCAAGAACAAACTTGACGAAAATGGGATCATAGTTCGTAACAAAGCAAGATTGGTCGCACAAGGCTACAACCAAGAAGAAGGAATTGATTTTGATGAAAAGTTCGTTCTGGTAGCAAGGTTAGAAGCAATTAGATTATTACTTGCTTACGCTTCTATGAATTTTCAGTTGTTCCAAATGGATGCCAAAAGCGCTTTCGTGAACGAGTACATCAATGAAGAAGTATATGTCAAACAACCTCCGGGTTTTGAAGACTTCAAGAATCCCTCTCATGTCTACAAGTTGAAGAAGACTCTTTATGGTTTAAAGCAAACACCAAGAGCGTGGTATGACCGCCTCAACAACTTTCTATGTGAGAAGGGTTTTGCAAAAGGAAAGGTTGACAAGACTTTGTTCATAAATAAGATCAAGGGTAACACCTTATTGGTTCAAGTCTATGTCGACGACATCATCTTCCGATCAACAAACAAAGATCTTTGCGAAGAGTTTTCACTTATGATGCAAGGAGAATTCGAGATATCCATGATGGGAAAAATGAAGTATTTCCTTGGACTACAAATCAAGAAAACAAAGGATGGCATCTTCATCAACCAATCCAAGTATTGCAAGGAATTATTGAAAAGATTCAATATGGATAGTTGCAAGGTGATGTCCACTCCTATGGGATCCGGAATGTATGTTGATCAAGATGAATCTGGTATTTCAATTGATATCACAAAGTATCGAGGTATGATCGATTCATTATTATATTTGACGGCAAGTTGTCCCGACATTATGTTTAGTATTTGTTTGTGTGCACGCTTTCAAGCAAATACGAAGGAATCGTATCTCACCGCCGTGAAGAGGATTATGAAGTATCTCAAAGGAACAATGAATGTCGAACTATGGTACCCAAAAGGTGCATGTTCTTTAATTGGTTATTCTGACGCTGACTATGCAGGATGTAAGACCGATAGAAAAAGCACAAGCGATACCTGTCACATTCTCGGGAATGCACTAGTGTCGTGGGAATGCAAGAAGCAAGCACGTGTTTCACTTAGCACGGCCGAAGCGGAGTACATTGCAACAGGCAGTTGTTGTGCACAGATTTTGTGGCTTAAGCAACAACTCCTTGATTATGGTGTAAATCTCGGTTGCATTCCTCTTCGATGCGACAACACAAGTGCCATCAACATCACAAAGAACCCAATCATGCATTCAAGGACAAATCACATAGACATCCGACATCATTTCCTTTGAGATCACGTACTTAATGGAGATGTACATGTTACTTTCGTGGATACACACAACCAACTTGCTGAAATTTTCACTAAACCGTTGGCTAAAGAGCAATTCTTCAAGATTCGATGAGAACTTGGTATTCTCAATGAAGGTGACATCTAATATTAACTTAAAATTACTTGTTATGTGGTTTAGTAGCTTAAAATATGATTATTCTCACTTTTATGTTACAAATGCAAGCACTCACTTTTTTCCGTTTTTGATTTTTCTCTCTTTCGGATACCCGAAAATTATCGGTTTCAAAATAGTTTTTGATCAAAAGTTCCGTTATGTTGTGTGCTAACACTTTGTGAAAGATTTTTATGAAAAACTTTTCCCATTTCTTCTAGAACATGCTGCTGGATTTTTTTCGAAAAACATAATTGTTTTGCCCGTTAACCGGTTAACGGAATCGGTTAACCGGTTAACACTTCCAAAGTTTTGATTCTCAGGAGCATACATCATGTGTCTACTTTTATTATTTTTTCTTTTTTATTTCTTATACTTTATGAATGTTTATTTTTTTATAATTTTAATACATTACATGTTAACTCATTCTCACCAACATTCATAACTTTTACTCTTCATCTTCCTTGACTACATTAATCACTATTTATCATCTTCTTCCAACTTCCAACTCCCAACCATTCAAACCCCATTAAAGCTCCATTAACTCTTAGTCTTTATAAACCATTTACAAACCTCATTCCTCTCATCTCACCCAAATATGAAAATACTCATCCAAACCCTAACTCCATCACCCTTTATCATGGCACCTCAAAGGAAAGGAAAGGAACCTATATCAGTGTCAGAGGATGTCCCGGCTGAAGAAACACCGATGGAATCAACAAAGAAGAGGAGACTGGATTTCAAAGTCAGAGTCAGACCACTTCTCAAGGGTAAATATGTTCTCATGAAATCTTTCAAACCTCCATCATTTACTTTTCTTGCATTGCTAGAGTTTCAAGGCATTAGTGATTTTGCTGCTGATAACGGGAAAGTTTACCCAAATTTTGTTCAGTCCTTCATACACAACTTCACACTTAACATGGATAGGCATGGAAAACATAAGCTTCATACTATTGTTCGGAACTGCGATATTAAGGAGGATTTAGGTGCTCTTGCTGCGTCACTAAAAATTGCCTTCTCCGGTGTTTTCCTCCGCAAAGGTGTGAATGACAAGGATGACATTTGGTCCGGCTATGACAAAATGGAGTACTACTACTCAATTTGCAGATTTCATAAGGAAGTCATTATGTCGGGACAACGCACATCAAGGGTACTTTGCTATGCAAAAAATTTGACGGTTGACGATCAGATGTTGCATTATGTCATTTGTAATGTACTGTTGTCAAAGGACTCGAATCACTCTCAAATTAATGATCTAGAGATGCAAGTTTTGCTCGTAATCAAGAACAAAGTGAAAGTCAATTGGATGTAACAATGATGTACCACCTAAAACAACAACTCTCTCTCTCAAAACAAGGCTTCCATATGCTCGATTTATCTCTCAGATTATTGAACAAACCGACTTGGAATTTAGTAGGGAACCATTCATCGCAATGAAGTCTACGATAAATAAGATAAACGATATTACCATTATGAAGAATACCGGGATCGTTCAACGCAATGATTATACCTATGAATATGTCGATGGCTCCTATGCACCCTCCTTTCCTATTCCCGAAGGTGGTATAACCAATGAATTTCTTTAAACCACCATGATGACCAACCACCGTGAAACCACCTGTGCTATCAAAAACCTCCAGAAACTAGTGATAGGTTCCTGCAACCACACCGAATAAGACGATGGAAGTGAAGCGGGTAGCGAAGACGGTGAAGAGGAAAGTGATGGGATGTCAGATGATAATGATTATGCATATCATGTTATTGTTTCTTTTGTATAAGGTTAGTTTAAAATTTTTGTTGTAAGACCTAATGATATTTAGGCAATTTTGGTTTACCGCATTATGCTTGTTTCCATTTTCATGAACTTCTTGTAGCACTTTGTGTGTTTAATCAAATTCTGGTTTTAGTATGTTTGTATGTGTCATATGCCTTGCTTGATTACTTATTGCTTGTATGCTTACATATATGCCGATATTGCTTGTTATGGTTTGATAGCTTCTTCCTTTTTGCTAATGACAAATGGGGAGAAGAGCTTGGTTCTCTAATATCTCTCTGTGCAGAATTTTTTTGCCTCTATTAAAATAGGGGGAGTTGCTGAACATAGGGGGAGGAGCAAGCTTAGATGTAACATTGATCAAACCTATCGCGCAAACTCAATTGGTTGTCATCATCAAAAAGAGGGAGAATGTAGAAGCATGCTTCAATCTAAAGATTTTGATGAAGACAACAAGATTCAAGCTCATTCCGTGTTTGCAAAAAGTCAAGCTTTCAATAAGATCAAGAACAAGGATATGCATCATCAATGGAAATGTTATCGTGCGAATCAAACTCCATATGCAAATGTTCTTAAGCTTTCAAGACTTGGACACAAGACTTAGGTATATCAAAACTCACCTCTTAATTGATATACAAGTATTCAAATATAGTTTTTCATAATAGCATATTGCATACACCTTTTTAGAAATTTTTGGATATGGTTTAACACTTTTAAATTTAGTATTTTTCTGAATTTTAACAGTGTTAACTGGTTAAACAATAGGTTAACCGGTTCCAATAGGTTAACCGGTTAACGGTTTAAAATTTCAATTTCCTCAGTTAACGTTACAACGTTAACCGGTTAACACTGAACGAATTTTTGAAAAATTGTTTCTTTTCATTTGAAATATTTTTTGAATGTTATACCTTTTCAATGGTTGTTTCATAAACAATTCATACCCCTTTGAATGGGTGTTTTTGAAATATATATTTTGAATTTTTTCAAATGTGAAAGACACCTCCAAACATTTTTTCATTGAATTTTTTATTCAATCAAAGTCACTCATTTTTCAAATATTTTCAAATATTTCAAAAGTGTTCATCTTGTTCATACCATTTCACATTCATAGATATTGAACACTTGCATTGATATTGTGAAGTGAACTTTGATTAGAAAGGATAAAATCAATCTTGTATTGATATTGTACATTTCATTATTCTCAAAAACAAACTCATAGAATTATTTCTATTTTGACTTGTGACCCATGATTGTTGGACGAGGGTTACTGTTTGTAAGAGGATTGTTCTTGAACATTGTTTGATGTATAATTGTTAGATAGTAGGTGTCGCTCCCCAGATTTCCATCCTGGTACAAACGCGAAAGTGGCGCGGAAAAGAATAGAGTCGCCAACCAGGCATTTTTATCCCGAAGGATCGGGAATGGTAATGCTGCACAAACCAGAAGAAAAGAAAAGGAAGGACACGGGTCCTGCGAACCAAAGAGACTGAGTTCGGGAGTCGGTTACGACCTTGGAAGGTATTAGCACCCAGATCGTCCTCCCTATCCGACGGGATTCACACTTGCAAAGAAACTGTTTCAAAGGGTGAAGGAATGAAAACTGCTACAAAAAGAAAGACTGGAACTGGAAATGAAAAGAAAAGAAAGGGGGAAAATGTAGGGAAAATAAAAGAGTGTGCTCGAACGGGCCCTACCCCGCTGCCAATGTACCTCATCGGGAAAATAAGGATCAGAGACGCCGTAGTTCCCCTAACTAGGGGTAGAAAAGAAAATGCTTGTGTATTAAGGCTTGAACTGCCTATGTCAATGCTCAGGTGTTGCAGACTCGGACGACGAGTGCGTTACCGTCTTGAAAACTGACAAGTAGGAGCAAGTTCGCGTACGGAGCGAAAGAGATGAGAAAAGAATTCCCGAAGGAAAGACGCTTATTGTTTGTTTGTGTTTTTTTATGAAGCTTTTTATGACTGTGTCACAAGGAAGTGAACTCAAGCTCTTTTCCATGGAATGTGCACTTGTCACTACATTCCAAGATGGAATAATAGAACAAGCGCACTCAAGTAAGGAGAAGATCCCCAAAACTTGAATCCAGATATTAGGGCCTAAGCTCACTAACTCATTAACTTATTAAGTGTTTTTTGTATTTATAGTGAAGAAGTGTTTTTTATGACTTTCTTGGTGAGGAAGATACCCTGATCAGACTTGTGCTTCACAAGATAAACTTGTACTATCCCAAGATGGAAAGACTACAAGTACCTCATGGGATAAGGCTATTGTTCAAGGCATCACTTCAAACTTTATTAAGTGCTTTCTTTAAGGTTATGAGATGAGAAGAGAAGAAGAACCAAAAGGATCACAAAGGTAAAAGTCTAATGGGGGGACTAAAGAATCCTAAGTGTTGTCATGCATGGATATCCTAAGGTTAGTGTGGTTTTCTATCCTAAAGAAGAAAGAAAGAAAGAAGAAGAAGAAGAAGAAGAAAGAAGAAGAGATGAGTAAGGCCTAATCCCAACAAACAAAGGGTTAGCACAAGTAAGAATAAGAAGAGAAGAGATGATATTTGGAGATGTGGGAATCACTTCCACACCTCTCACTTACCATAGCCCCTGAAAAGGTTAGTGACATAAGCATACAAGCAAAACAAAATGAACTTAATAACATGCCAACATCATACAAACAGAAGTGAAGTCACATGTACAAAAGCTCAATGCAAATGCAAGTCATAAGAATGAGAAAAGAAGCATACAAGTTAATATGAAACACATGGCAAGATAAAGTAAACTTAATGAGATGCAAAGCAAAATACACAAAACATGAACTCAAGGCATACAACCAGAATCAAATCAAGTTAAAGAAAAGCTTAAGAATCAAAAGAGGTGAAGAGAGGAGAAGCACAAAACTATACAATCACAATATGGGATGAAAGAAGTAAAGAGATGAGGTAAAAGCATATAAGAAATGGAAGAACTTAAAAGAAAAGCAAAACACAAAACTTCTAAGACACAAACCCTAAACCAAGATCAGAAAGGTACCCACACCCCAAAGAGACCCCAAATGAGAAGAAGAAGTTGGCACAAGTGCCCTTTTATGTTAATGAGAGAGCTTATGATCACAAAGAAGCAAAATGGGACAAGGTAAGAACAAATATTCAAATCAAATCAACAATGCATCTAAAAATTACACAAATTAGGAAAAATGATCCTCAAACATGATATAACAAGATACCAAAAGGATTGGGAGAAATTCAGAGGCTAGATAGGTCAAATGAAGACAAGAACATGAATTAGGGTTAAGAAACTTCCATCACAAGTCAAGGACCAAAACCCAATGAAAAAATTTCTAAAAATCAGGTCAAAAATCACACATAAACTCCATCCTCTTAGGAATCCAGAGCAAAAAGAACCAACACAAAACTCAAAAAGATGAACACTATGGAAATTGGACAAGGCAGGGTGCTCAAAAAGGACTTAAAATGAATTAATTAAGATGCATAATTAATTGACACGTGGATATTAAGAAAAAATGGAAAATAAAAATGTATAAAATTAGAGAAAACTCAAATGAATAACCATGAATTAATTTGGAATTTTTTGATGATTGGAAGTATTTTTAATAAATGGAAAACAAAAATGGAATAAAAGAAATAATGTAAAAAGAATTAAAAATGAGAAAGAGGGTTGGGGGTGCGGATAGCCAGGAAATGCAGTTCAAAACAACTGGGCCCAAATTCTAGGGGGTGCAAATAGAAATTGAAGCCCACTGGGTTGCGCAGGTGTACAAACATTGAGTGGATATTCAGGAAAATAAAATGGAAAATAAGCTGGCCATTGGATGGACTGGATGCATCTGGTGAAAGGGCTCATTAATTGACGTGTCATTATGGTTGGATGAGAGCTGAGGAAGCATGTGAATTATGGTGAGGTGAATAACATGAAGCATTAAAACAGAAATGAAACTCACGTGAGAGAGAGGCTGTGTTCATTTATGAGGTGGCGTGATTTGGAGTGAGGAGAGGAGAGATCCAAGGGTGGAGGGTTCATCACTAACCTCACGAAACCCTAATTCATAGTTTCCAGATTCCGGTGACCGGAGCTAGGGCTCCGGCACCGGAAGTTACACAGCAAGAACAAAACACAATGAAAATGAACAAAGACCTCCAGATTGACTAATTGGACTATGTGTCGCTCCCAAAGATTTGCATCCCGGTACAAGCGCGAACGGTCGGCGAAAAGAACAATGAGAACACACAGCCGTGAACTCACTGGAGATGAATAGAGTCGCCAGCTAGGCATTTTTATCCCGGAGGAAAGGTAATGCTGCATAAACCTAGAAAGATACGGATAAGACGGTTGCGAACCAGAGAGACTGAGAAAGGGGGTTGGTTACAACCTGGGAAGGTATTAGCACCCAGATTGTCCGTCGTACTCGACGGGATCCACGCTTGAAAGATTGGTGTTTTAAAGGGGTAGTGTCAGTGCAATTTGTGTGTCAAAGAGCTGGAAAAGGATGTACAGGTGTCAGTGTAAAAGAAAGTGATGTGTGATATGTACAGTGTCAGTGTAAGAAAAGGAATAAAATGCTCAAGACCATGAGGCTAAAATAATGAAGCTGGAAAGAGGGGAATATACAGAGACTTTTGTTCGATAACTGTTAAGTTATGCCTACGTATCCTCTCGTGCAATGAGGAAGTCAGAACACCGTAGTTCGACCCAAAGAGACTGAAAGATGAATTGACTTGTGAACTGCTTACTTGTCTATGCTCAAGTGTATGACCTGTCTGGCTCAGGTGCTAACTGTCTTGCATTAGACGGAAGAAGCAAGTTCTCGGTTGTGAGTGAATGAGATGAGAAAAGAATCCCGAAGGAGACGATTATTGTTTGTTTTTGAGTTTTCAGTCTTTTATTGCTTTTTGATGTTTGTCATAAGTTAATGAGCCTAAGCCTAAACCAATGGATTTAGTAAACTCATCACATCTTCCTTCTGATTAGGGGTAATGAGAATACCTTAAGTGTGAAGTCAGATTCTCACACTTAATCACCTTTGGTGTAGGATTAAGATCATTAACTTACTTGTGATTATTTAGATGTTTTTGGTGTTTTTGTTTAGTGTTGAGTAATGAGGTTAAGCCATAATCAGGGATTAAACAGACTCATTACACCATCCTAATAGAAGGATAATAGATGAGAATGTTTAAGCTGAGGAAAACTCCTCAACTTAATCCATGATTAGGGATTAAACTCATGACAAAACAAGCCTTTGATTAAGTGGATTTTAGTTAATGGTATGATGATGAAGTGGATTTTATGATTTGTAAGACAACTTGAGGGGGACTTGTCCATTAACACTAGGGTTACTCCTTCTTAACCAATTAAGGAAGAATTAGAACCCTAATGCAAGGCCCAAGTTACAAGTGTGATGTCTTGATGATTATTAGATGGGTTGATTAAAGGAGTTAAACACATTAAGGGTTTAACACTTAGGATTAAAGTTATACACTCCATCCTAAGAGAAGGATGCAGGCATAAGCTTAATCACAAAGCCTTAAAGCCTTTAGGGTTTAGTCCCTGATTATGAGGTAAGAGGAGAAGACTCAAAGAGACACAAAGGTAAAACTATGGGGGGACTAATCAAAACCCTAATCATTGTCATACATGGTTGTTCCTAAGGTTTGTGAGGTTTTTAAGAGAAGTCTTCAATGGAACCACCAGGAAGCAGATGAAAGGATCAAGAGAAGCAAAGTAACTTGCTTCATTCAAGAAGTCAAGTCACTTGAAGAAAGAAAGTGGGAGGAACAAGAGTGAGCAAGCTCAATCTCAAACACAAACATAAATGCAGCAATGGATGCAAGAGAGATGAAAAGAAAAGTTATGAGAAGTGAAGGCAAATTCACTTCTCAAGTTTACTTACCACCTGAAATGTTAGAAGGAAATGCAATGCAATGCCAAATGGGATGAAATGGTATGATGCTAAACAAAACCAGAAGCATGCTGATGATGATAATGATGCTATGGAGTACTATAAACATGAGGCAGGGCATGGAGATGTTCATACAAGATCATGGATGCAAGTGGTGCAAGCTTGGAAGCATGGATATACATGAAAAGTTATGAAGCATACAAAGCATATAACATGGCAAATGCAAGATGCAGAGATCAAACATGCTTTCTATATGTCTTAAGATGTCAAATGAATCACATGAATGTTTGAAATGTCATGGTAAGTCATGTTATGCAAGAGAATGCAAGAAGGATGCAAAAGAAAGCCCAAATTAGGGTTTATGAATCAAACATCAAACAAAGACCAAAACAGAAGCAAACCCTAAGATAAAAAATGGAAAATGCCATTCAAAGAAACCCTAATCTTATACTAAACCAAGGTCTAAAGGGGAGGTCTCAACTCTTAACCAATCTCAAGTTATGATTTTTTCTAAGTTATTAGGGTTTTTAGGGTTCCTAAACAAAAGAAATGCCAAACAAATTGAAAATGCAAGAATCAAATCATGGCCATTTAATCCTAGAAACTACATGTTAAACACAATGCAATGCAAGAAGAATCAATGTCCAACTCTTCATGAATAGGCATAAATGAATTTTTGAACTTTGGCTCAAATTAATGCACAAAGATGATTTTAATTCAATGAAAAATTCTCAAAATGCATCAAGATCAAAAAAGAAATTTGGTTTGAAGGTTGGACAATGTTTCTAAATGTCTTAGAACATTTCATGAATTTTTTGGTGATTTTTAAATACCTAAAAGTATTTTTAATTAATTAATTTCCATTAATCAATTAAAAATAATCTTTTAAATATTTAAAAATGCTTTTTTAATGATAAAAATAAAAATGAAAATATTTTTGTGTCATAAAAATTAATAAAACTCAGGAGAAAAAGTTTCATAATTTTTAAACCTTTTTTACTATTTTAAATTAATTATGGAAAAGAAATGAAAAGAAAATGAATTAAAATGAAAATAATGGAAAGTCAACAGAAGGAAGGGCCAGGATTGGGTCTGGATTCAAATACATTGACCACGCGCGCTATCCAAGGGCTGTGGTTCTTTCTGAGTTAATTAAATTAATTATGGATTAATTAAATAAAACACGTGGATTAGGGCTAATGAACGCATCTGGACCTTCCATTCGCGCGGGGAGTCAACCAGTCAAAGGCATCCTATGGTCCAAATTCAAATGACACTAATTACAGGGGTTATGCCCTAATTATTTTCAGGTGGCCGGAGAAGACCTCCGGTCGTCTTCTCCGGCGGGAAGTCCACCTGAAAATCTCCAAACTCCCTCAAAACGTATCAAAAATGAAACCTAAGCATACAGAAATGATTCCCATGATCTCCTGAACTAAAACCCTAAGTCAAAACAAATTTATTCCTCCTCAAATTCATGAATCGAGCAAAACAAATTTCTAGGTCACAGAGTTTCAGAAGCTAATTAAATACTCATTTCAACACCATTTCAAAAACCAAAAGCACCAGGATACTCAGTGAAGCATAGAGAACAAGTTTATAACATGAAAAACGATTTCTGGAAAAATAATTTTGGAGCTACCTGAGATTCGAAGCTTTCACTCTGATGACTTTCTGGCCTCTCCTCTTGATGAAAACCAATCCACTTAACCCTCTGGTGATGCTTGAATGCTCAAGAGGAATTTATGTTGGCTGAGTGAAGAGTTTGAGCAGCTTCTGCTCAAGCTCAGTTGAAAATGGCAATGGAGTTTCAGGCTGCTTCAGGCCAAGGTGAATGGTTGTTTGTGGTCCAGATGATGAATGGAGAAGGTCTATGGAGTTTGTTCTGATGTTTGTGAGCTGTGGAGAGAGTTTCGAATGAAACTGCAAGTTGGAATGAAAATGGTGCAGTGGGGTTACAGCTTGTTTCAGGCTTGTGTTCTTGCTGGTTTCTACTCAATGAGGCATGGTGAGTTGAATGGTGAAAATGGTTTGAGTGTTTTGTGGCTGGGCAGAGAGATTCGAAGCAATTTGCAGCTGGGGTGTGTTTTGTGAATGTGATGGTATGAAGTGTTTCAGCCTGGCCTCTTCATATCTTTGGCTTGCCAAGGGATATTGTATTTTAATCCTATAGGTCAGATGATGTGACCTGGCCTATAGTGATTGGTAAGTTTGCTTTTGCTCAAAGTCCACCTTTTGTGTAAGAGAAGTATGGCTCATGATCTAGGCTAGTACAAGGCATGGGCTGCGCAGCAAGGGTGAGGGGAAAGGCTAGCCAAAGTCAGCATCCAAGGTTGCAAGTTGTAGGAAGTGTGATCATGAGTTTTTGCAAGTTGTTGCTTTATGGTTCACATGGAAAGATCTTGTCCCAAAAGCCATGAAACATGAGCAATGCCTAGTCCATTCTGAATTTTAGGACTTACATGATGTTTATGTGATGGTTTGAGGCCAATTAGAAGTTGCAATTTGCCTTGGTACATGATTTTGCAATTTTCACACTTGGTGCATAACTTGAAAATCAATGATTTTTGCCAACTTTGTCACACCATAACTTTTGATCCAAGAAGAATTTGATCATGTTCTTGTACTTTTTGAAAAGGGAAAGATGAGATCTACAACTTTCATTACCAAAGTTTTTTCATTTGAAGCATTTTTGGATCAAGAATCAAGGCTTGAAAAATGACCAAAAATGAGGCATTCTTGAAAAGTCAACTATGCCCAAAAAGTCAACATTTGCAAAACTTCCAAATTCTTGATTTCTATGAACTTCAACCTTCTTCCATGATCAAATAAAGATCATATACACTCAAAATGATGAAGATCACCCATTGGTTGGGCCATTGGGGGCCTCAGATGTCCTGATTTTACACTGACTTGTCTAGAAAGTCAACCCTTGATCAGATGACTTCCCCATGGAATTTCTTCATGAAAATTGATATGCATACTCCCTATACCATATAGAGACCAATGGAAACAAGAATGACCAAAAAAATTGGAGTTATGGCCTCTGAAACCAAAACCCTAATTCTAGGTCAACTGTGCAGTCAAACCTGGCTCTGCATCCATTCAAACCCTAGTTCTTGTGATTCTTTTGGAATCTTGACCTTGAGAGGATGTAATATGATAGATGAACACACATGGATCCCTTTGAAGTGATTGGTGGCCTTTGGAGTGGCTCAAGGGGCTCCTGGATTGCTCAGATCACAAACCCTAGGTGCAAGTGACTTAGAACCAATGCAGTGACTCAAAATTGAGATATGAGATGATATGATTGTGTTTATGCATATGACATGATCACAAACCATGGTGAAATGGGTGAGGGTAAATTTGGTGTGTTTACAGCTGCCCCTATTCAAACATGAGTTAGCTGTGCAGGATGTAAGCGACGGCTTAACAGGCAAACAAGATAACTTGTGGTTGAATACCAAAGACAGTCCAAAATTTGCACTCACAGAATGAAGAAGAAAAGGGATATAGATTGTAAAGTAAAATAAAGTATATTACAAAGCGGGAAACAACGCAATGACGGGGACGGCCGACATGCTGGGGATAAAAGGTAAAGCCAAGACGGGGACGGCCGACTAGCTGGGGAAAATCAAATTATGATGGGGACGGCCATCAGGATAAAGCTGTAAAATTTTCTGGGAGTTAATGAAACATGACGGGGACGGCCATCAAGTTCATAAAGCAAGGTAACCGACGATGGGGACGGCCATCGGGCTAAAAGAAAAGGAAAAGGGACCACGACGGGGACGGCCATCGGGTTAAAGAATAAATGAAATAAACAGATGATGGGGTACGGCCATCAAAGGTGAAGGACGATCACCTAGCAGGGGACGGCTGCTCTGTTGGGTAATAAAGGAATTATGATGGGGACGGCCATCAAAGGTGGAGGACGACCACCTGGCAGGGTACGGCTGCCGAAAATATCAACGATGGGGACGGCCATCGGATAGAAAAGGTCAACGATGGGGACGGCCATCGGACGAGCATGATGGAGGACGACCATCAAGAAGTGGGGGACGACCACTCAGCAGGGTACGGCTGCTCTCGAGGTTTCTCATGACATAGGACGAATGCCAAAATCAACAATGGGGACGGCCATTGGATAAAATGATGAAGGACGATCATCAAAAGGTGGAGGACGACCACCTAGCAGGGGACGGCTGCTAAAATCAACGATGGGGACGGCCATCGGACGAGCATGATGGAGGACGACCATCAAGAAGTGGAGGACGACCACTCAGCAGGGTACGGCTGCTCTCAGGGTTTATCATAACACAGGACGAGTGTCAGATAAAAAGGAAAATTTGTTTGCGATCTACTGGGGAATAGTAAACGCGGACGAGTGTTCACATCCAAGAAACAAAGGGTATGAGTGTTTAGATGCTGTGTATAGATTAAAGATGCGGACGAGCATCCCTACGAGTATCGGGTAGAAACAAACTGAAACATGTTCAGAGATGATGATACGGACGAGCATCAACTGGTTAACAAAGAACACGGACGAGTGTTGAATCTGAAAGAACTCTTCTGGGGATAGCAGATACAGACGAGTATCTATATTCAAGAAGACACAAGTGTTTGACACGGTGTATGGATTAAAGATGCGGACGAGCATCCTTAAGACTATGATACGGACGAGTATCATGTAGAAACAAACACTAGACGCAATGTTCTGAGATGATGGTACGGACGAGTACCAACTGGTTAACAAAGAACAAAGACTACTGTTGAATCTGAGGGGATGTAAAAGGTATATACAAGATACGGACGAGTATCTGAGTAGTATGACATGAGTAGCGAGTACGAGTATTGTATAGATGGATACTTTAACTGCTGGGGGGAGTGACACGGACGAGTGTCAAAAGGAGAAAAGTATAATATAAACAAGCATATGGGTGATGAAAGTGTACGCGACTGCGCTGGGGATATGACACGGACGGGTGTCAAGAAAGTGTATATACAAGTATATGTGAGTGCAAAGAGGATGTCTTTGGCTTTCTGCTGGGGTATGACACGGACGGGTGTCAAGAAGTATCTGCAATACGGGTGATATTGTTGTAAAGAGTGTTCAGGCGACTTTACTGGGGAAAGATGGCACGGACGGGTGCCAAAAGGTATATATACTGGCGTTTGTGATTTCTGGTGGGGATTTTTTGTGTATTGTATTCTGTATACTGACAGATGGTTTATTATTCACAAGTGTTCGATTCACACCATGACTTATAATTATGCTATGTGTTTGAATTTTGCCGTAATGCTCCGTATTAGACGGAATGCTACGCCTTGTGGGTGAATATGATGCAAATGCTATGATTGTGCCAAGAGGCACAAATCTGGGATTCGGATCCCGCTGCTGCAGAGATCCCTAGTTGATCTGTTTGAAATGGACATCCCAGCTGGGGAGGAGATCATTGGTAGATCCAATAAGATGATATTTTCTTGGGGATACGGGTCACTGATAGACCTATCCTAATAAATGAGAGGCCCAGCTGGGGTTTGTAGAAGCTTTCTTCACTCTGTTGTGATCCTTTCCTGCGTTGCTCTTCTGAATAGAGGCTGAAGATTCTGTGGGGAGATGATTCCCTGACTCCTGTATTTTACTGGGGAAGAATGATTGGTACTATGGCTGGGGAGAATTGTTGGTAACTCAGCTGGGGAGAGAGCACCTCGGGTGCTGAGAATGAGTGTTGACTTGCCAGCTCGCTGGGATGTAACTTGCATGCCCCAGGTGGCGTTCTGGATACCTGCAATCCTGCAAAGATAAGGAAACGCTCAAAAGGTCCCGAGGTATCCTTTACTGGATTCCGTCATAGGAGTTAAGCATTCTCGAGAGTAAGCATATTCCCTGCAAGCATGTGTTTCTCTTTTTTAGTGAAAGACATCTGTACTTATGCAATTAGTTTTAGAGACATCAGACATTCTTTGCAAACGAAATATGTACAAGACGAAACATGACTGAAAACTCTGATTTTATTAATTCTTGTACCCTGAATAGGCAAGATACAGTCAAGGAAACAAATCTCCTAAAATAAGGAGATTGTTATAAATTGAGAAACAAAGTGCTGGCGGTGTTGACGACGCTTTAAGGAGCTTCCTCTTCTGCTATGACTCGTATGACAATGACGTTCTTCTCGCCTTGCTTTCTGAAGAAGGCTGATTCTGATTGAAGCTTGACTCTGTTGAAGCTTTCCAAGTTGCAAGTGATACAGACGGATTCAGAATGCAGTTGTTCGCTTATTCCCTTATTTTGCATGGATCGCCCTTTCGGGTTTTCAATCCATCGGGATACCCATTTTTGCCTGAGCTGTCCAATGCGGCTTTTCAACTCAGCGGGTGTACATTTTTTTATTTATTTTCCCTTATTTTTGCCCGAGTCTTTTATTCTGTTTTTGACTCGCCGGGATGCCCTATTTTTTCCTGGACTTACTTTCTGTTTTTGTGTCCAGCGGGTCATTTTTATGCGAAGTATTTTTTAACTGCATCTGAATTCACAGGGGACGGGAAATCTTCACCATCCATGGTGCTAAGCATCAGTGCTCCACCAGAGAAAACTTTCTTTACCACGAATGGTCCTTCATAATTTGGAGTCCATTTGCCCCTGTGGTCTGTATGAGGAGGGAGGATTCTTTTCAGCACAAGATCTCCCACTTGGTACTCTCGGTGCCTGACTTTCTGATCGAAGGATTTCTTCATTCTTTTCTGATACAACTGCCCATGACAGATTGCAGCCAATCTCTTCTCTTCGATCAGACTCAATTGTTCGTAACGGGACCTAACCCACTCTGCTTCACTCAGTTTAACATCCATCAATACCCGCAGAGAGGGTAGTTCAACTTCAACCGGTAGGATTGCTTCCATACCATACACAAGTTGATACGGTGTTGCCCCAGTGGACGTTCTGATTGATGTGCGATACCCATGCAAGGCAAACGGTAGCATCTCGTGCCAGTCTTTATAGGTGACTACCATCTTCTGCACAATCTTCTTGATATTCTTATTTGCTGCCTCAACAGCGCCATTCATCTTTGGTCTGTAAGGAGAAGAATTGTGATGTTGGATCTTGAAGTCCCGGCACAGCTCTGCCATCATTTTGTTGTTTAAGTTGGAACCATTATCAGTAATGATTCGCTCGGGAACTCCATATCGACAGATGATATCTCTCTTCAGAAATCTGGCTACCACTTGTCTTGTGACGTTTGCATATGAGGCTGCTTCAACCCACTTGGTGAAATAGTCAATGGCGACCAAGATGAATCTGTGGCCATTTGAAGCGGTCGGCTCAATCTTGCCAATCATATCAATACCCCACATGGCAAAGGGCCAGGGTGAAGACATTATGTTCAAAGGATTGGGAGGCACATGCACTTTATCTGCGTAGATCTGGCATTTGTGGCATTTTCTGGCGTAGGCACAACAGTCTGCATCCATTGTGATCCAGTAATAGCCTGATCTTAACAACTTTTTAGCCATAGCATGCCCTCCGGCATGAGTACCAAAGGAGCCTTCATGCACTTCATGCATCAATAAATCTGCTTCCGTCTTGTCAACACATCTGAGGAGTACCGTATCAAAGTTCCTTTTGTACAAAGACCCATCAGTGTTCAGAAAGAAACTTCCAGCAAGCCTTCTCAAAGTCTTCTTATCATTGGAAGATGCCCCAAGTGGGTATGTTTGATCCTCCAAGAAGCATTTAATGTCATGGAACCAAGGCTTATCATCTTTGGCAACTTCTACTGCAAATACATATGCTGGTCTTTCCAGTCTGGACACTGAAATTTGAGGTACAAAGTTAGCAGCTTGAACTTTGATCATGGATGAAATGGTAGCAAGAGCATCTGCAAACTGATTCTCGTCTCGAGGGATATACTCAAGCTTGACTGTTGTGAAGAATGTCAATAACCTTCTTGTATAATCCCTGTAAGGTATTAGATGATCCTGGTGGGTGTACCATTTGCCGTTGGTTTGATTGACTACCAAAGCTGAATCTCCGAATACAGTCAATGTCTTGATCCTGAGGTCAATGGCTTCCTCAAGACCCATAATGCAAGCTTCGTATTCAGCTTCGTTGTTAGTGCAGTTGAAAGTGAGCTTTGCCGAGAATGGCATGTGAACTCCTTTGGGTGTAATGAGTACTGCACCAACACCACGACCATTCATGTTAACAGCCCCATCAAACATCATAGTCCATTCTTCTTCCGTGTCAGGCCCTTCAGTGTGAACAGGCTCCTCATGATCTTTTGATTTAATGAACATGATGTCTTCATCAGGGAAGTCAAATCTCATAGGCTGGTAGTCATCAATGGGTTGCTCAGCAAGATATTCAGATAGTACACTGCCTTTGATGGCTTTCTGAGATGTGTACTGTATGTCGTATTCTGTGAGAATCATTTGCCATCTTGCAACCCGCCCGGTAAGAGCTGGCTTCTCGAAAATGTACTTAACTGGGTCCATTTTGGATATCAACAAAGTAGTGTGGGTCAACATATACTGTCTCAGTCGGCGAGCAGCCCACGCTAAAGCACAGCAAGTTTTCTCGAGCAGTGAATAACGCTGTTCACAGTCGGTAAACTTTTTGCTTAGGTAGTATATTGCATACTCTTTTCGACCAGACTCGTCATGCTGGCCCAGCACACACCCCATTGACTCTTCTAATACTGTCAGGTACATTATCAGAGGTCTTCCTTCTACTGGAGGCATAAGGATTGGAGGTTCTTGTAAGTACTCCTTGATCTTGTCAAATGCCTTCTGACAATCTTCATTCCACCTGACCGTTTGTTCTTTTCTTAACAGCTTGAACAAGGGTTCACAGGTTGCTGTAAGGTGAGATATGAACCTCGAAATGTAGTTCAATCGTCCTAAGAACCCTCGAACTTTCTTCTCTGTCTTTGGTGCAGGCATCTCTTGAATAGCTTTGACTTTATCAGGGTCAACTTCAATCCCTTTCTCGCTTACAATAAAGCCCAGCAGCTTACCGGATCGCACCCCGAATGTGCATTTGTTGGGGTTCAATTTCAGTTGATACTTCCTCAGACGCTTGAACAGTTTGAGCAGATTTACCAGATGGTCTTCTTCGGTGAGGGACTTGGCGATCATATCATCCACATAACATTCTATTTCTTTATGGATCATATCGTGGAATAGTGTCACCATAGCCCGTTGATATGTTGCACCAGCATTCTTGAGCCCAAATGGCATCACTTTGTAACAGAACGTGCCCCAAGGTGTGATGAATGTTGTCTTCTCCATGTCTTCCGGTGACATCTTAATCTGATTGTACCCTGAAAATCCGTCCATGAAGGAGAATACCGAGAACTGAGCCGTATTATCCACCAATACATCAATGTGAGGTAATGGGAAGTCATCTTCCGGGCTGGCTCTGTTCAGATCCCGGTAATCAACACACATTCTTACTTTTCCGTCTTTCTTAGGCACATGTACTATGTTAGCAACCCACGGCGGATAGCTAGTTACAGCAAGGAACCCGGCGTCCCATTGCTTTTGTACCTCTTCTTTGATTTTCATTGCCATGTCCGGACGAGTTCGGCGCAGTTTCTGTTTGACCGGTGGGCATTCTTCTCTCAAAGGAAGCTTGTGCACGACAATGTTGGTATCCAACCCGGGCATATCTTGGTACGACCAAGCAAACACATCTACATACTCTTGAAGCAGGCCTATCAGTTGTCTCTTCACTGAGTCTTGCAGGCAGGCCCCGATTCTAACTTCTTTCACGTCTTCATCTGTACCAAGATTGATCACTTCAACCTCCTCCTGGTGAGGAGTAATAACCTTTTCCTCTTGTCTTAACAACCTGGCTAGCTCTTCAGGAAGCTCATATTCTTCATCAACCCCTTCATCAGCTTGATTGATTGGGCTGTCAAAGTCATACGAAGTCATAACCGTGCTGTTGTCGATGCTGTCTGGAAGGCACTCTCTGCAAGGGTTAAGTTTGTTCATTTTAGTGACTTGATTTTAATCTTTATTTAGAAAAGTGAAATGAAGTTGTCATTTTGAAAACACCGCCATTTACTTTTTGTACAAAAAGAAAAAATGGAAAAACAGTGAACGAAAAGAAAAAGACTCGTTTGCAAAAAGATGTCTGATATTTCATTAATTAATCTTGTTTGCACAAAAAGTACAGATGGCCCGATTACAAAATGAGTCTTGTCATCTTGGGCAAGATGCAAGACTTTGATGCATGCTTATAAAAATACAGGAAATAATAATTACTCTGCATGAGTAACTCTTATAATTTCCTGGGAAGACCAGTTCGAGATACTGCTCCCCGGGATCTTTGGACGAATCCAGCTTTCCAGGTTGCGTTCCTCTTCCAGCTCGTCTTCCAGACAGTTGATAGCATCAGGGGTAAGCATCCCCCCACTCACAAAATTGGGCTATTTCGCAGCCGCTGCTTGATCTTGTTGAGTCGGTTTGTAACCCAACCCAAATCTGTCTTCTTTCTTCTCCACCGATAACAGTTTGCCCCAGCCTTGGGCAGTTCCTTCCTCAACAACCTTCCGGGCTTGTTGGTATGATGATATTGGAGTACCAGATACAGCAGATGTCTCATTCACATTCAAGGCTTCAAACCCCTGGCTCATTGTTTCATGGATCTCCCCATCCATCTCAATGTACTTATAGGTTGCCAGGTGGCTGACAAAAATGTCCTCTTCTCCGCAGATTGTAACGATTTGACCCTCCCACTCATATTTTAATTTCTGGTGAAGGGTAGAGGTCACGGCGCCAGCAGCGTGAATCCATGGCCTACCCAACAAACAGCTGTAGGCGGGCTGTATATCCATCACGTAGAAAATAGCTTTGAAGGTCTGCGGGCCAATCGTTACGGGCAGCTCAATCTCTCCCAGAACCGATCTCTTTGAGCCATCAAAGGCTCTCATCACCAGGTTGATGGGTCTCAACGCCAATCCGTCATACTCTAGCTTCACCAAAGCCTTTTTAGGCAGGACATTAAGGGATGACCCCGTGTCTACCAGCACATGTGAAAGGACAGCACCTTTGCATTCCATGGTTATGTGCAAGGCTTTGTTGTGGTTACGGCCTTCCGTTGTCAAATCAGTATTGGTGAACCCTAGTCCGTGACTAGCATTAACATTTCCAACTACTGCTTCCAGCTGATTAACAGTGATCTCTTCAGGCACGTAAGCTGCGTGCAGGACTTTGAGTAATGCATTCCGATGGGCTTCGGAGCACATAAGCAGTGATAGGATTGAGATCTTGGAAGGCGTCTGATGAAGCTGATCCACTATTTTATAATCACTCTTCTTGATGATTCGCATGAACTCATCAACCTCTTGATCGAATGGTGTCTTCAAAGCTTCCTTAACAGCTTGATCTTCCTGCACAGGGCTCTTCCCTTTTGCCTTGGCAGCAGCTTCTGCTTCGGCTGTGGGTTTCTGAATTTGTGGAGCGAAAAGACGTCCGCTTCGAGTGAAGCCTCCGCCTCCGCCCACATTGTCAATTTGTAATGCAGGGGTTGATGATTCAAAAGTGATTTTTTGTCCTTCACAGTACAAGTCAGAGCCGTAATGCCAGGGGATGGCATTACTGCTTTCATAAGGTATGGGTCCAGGCACCGTGATGGTGATTGGACTGATTGCAGCTGTTGAAGGAACTGTGATAGTTTGTGGATCGTAATAAATTGTGACTGGTGCCCTAGTGGGAGTAGCACCTTCTGAGTTGTAGGCGGAGTTGCTTTCAGGATCATAGAATATGGTGACAGTAGAGACATCTTCATGATTGGTTGCTGGTGTTGTGGGAGACATTGTTGGAAGAATGGATGTTGTCGTTGTAGGAGGTTCAAAATGGAGTGAAGCTGAAGTTGTAGCAGGAAAATTTGTTAAAAACTGATCAGTTGAGAAGACAGATGAAGTACTTGTTGATGAAGCCGAAGAATTGTCGGGAACAATGGTTGCTGCAGTTGTAGGAGGTTCTGAAACCGCTGCTGATGAGATTGCTGGATTTGTTGGAAAGGATGTGGTGATCTGAAGCTGGCCACTCTGAATAAGGCCATCTATGCCATTCCGCAAATTATCGCACCCATTTACAGAGATATTGCAGTAAGCACAACCCAACTCACACCCCGGGAACATTTGACATTCCAGGAGTTGAGCTTTGATTTCCACCAACGGTGTCCTGATCTGGCCCACACTGGTTATTAAATAAGACGGCTTGTCTTCTTCAATAGCGTTAATTCGAGGACCACCGTGGTTTGGCATCGGGTTCTTATTGACATTGGGTGGTGGTGCGAAATTCAGAGCTTTTGAGTCTACCAGGTCTTGTACCTTCATATGCAGGGCTCTGCACTTTTCTGTACTGTGGCCAGGTGCGTTTGAATGGAAAGCACACCTAGCATTGGAGTCATAGTTCCTGGGTAAACTGTTGGGATCCGGAGGTGCCAGCGTCCTTAGCTCAACTAGGTTGAGTTTCAGGAGTTGTGGCAGCAAGGTAGCATATGGCATAGGGATCGGATCGATCACCCTATTAGCTTGAGATGGCCTCTGTTGAAATGGCCTTTGTTGACTGTTGTTGTTGGTGTTGCTGTTGTTGTAATTCCTTGGAGGATACTGATTCTGCTGATGGTACTGAGGTTGCGGCTGATAGTTTTGCTGTGGAGGTTGATAGACGGGTTGAGGATGTGCTGGAGCAGGAATGGTGACTGCTGCTATTGACCTTTGAACATATTGGGGCCTGCCCCTGTTTGAATGGATGGCATTGGTCTCGCCAGTTCTTCTCGGGCCTGCAAAAGGCTTTCTTGTACTACTGGATGAGCTTGCACCGTTGTCTGAGATCTTTCCCATTTTTAACAAGCTTTCAATTCTCTCCCCGGCTATGACAACATCTGCAAAGCTAGTGGAAGAGAAAGCAGCCAACCTGTCAATATATGTTCCCTGAAGGGTGTTCATGAACATATCTGCCATTTCCCGTTCAGACATAGGTGGTTGAACAGCAGCAGCCAGTTGCCTCCATCTCTGTGCATATTCTCGGAAACTTTCCCTTGACGACTGTGACATTCCCATTAGGAGGGTTCTGTTGGGTGCCATGTCTAAGTTATACTGATACTGTCTGATGAAGGCTTCTGCCAAGTCCTTCCAGCATCTAATAGTTGCCCTTGTCAAGTGAGAGTACCATTCTCTTGACGCTCCAGTTAAGCTGTCTTCGAAATAGAACATCCAGAGCTTCTCATCCATTGTATAGGCCTTCAGCCTTCCCAGAAATGATTGTAAATGAGTCCGAGGACATGAAGTCCCGTTGTATTTTTCAAAGCAAGGAGGCTTAAACTTATGGGGGATCCTGACCCCGTCTACCAAGCCCATGTCCATGACATCGAAGCCCAAAGAGTTTTGAGATTCTAAGGACCTCAACTTCTCAGCTATCTCATCCAATCTTCTATCATAAGCTTCTTCCCCAGCACCCATTACCGTGAACTGGTCCTCTTAGGGGTCTTCTTGAAGTACCCTAGCTGCGGTGGCAGTCCCTTGAACATTTGCAGGAATATTGACCTCAGGATGGAGGTGTGGTCCAAATACCGGAGGGTTGACATGAGGTTGTACCCTTTCATTGTTACTGGTACCGGCAGTCCCTATATGTGGATCTTCTTGATTCTGCCTTTCCACCATGGCCCTCAATCTTTCCTGGCTCTGAGCCATGTTGTTCATAACTTCCATAAACTGAGTCATTTGATTCCTCATTTCTAGCCTTTCGTTTGCCATTTGATTTCTGACCTCAGTAAGGTCCTGCTGCATCTGATCCATTTGAATTCCCGGAAGGTTGTTTCGGGTTGGATAACGGTGCGGACGGTTGAGGGGAAATACCCGGCGCCTAGCAATAGTTCCTGAGGCATCACAATAGAGGTTAGCAACAACAAAACAAAACCTACAAAACAAACAAAAGGGTTAGCATGCAATGCAGTTATGCTTATTTGTTCCCAAGGTATCCGGTTTGGCCTTCAGTTTTGACCCTTCCAGACCCTTGAAGATGCTGTTGTTGTTGCTTGAAGAAAACTCAGATGAAGCAAACTAGCACAAATATATTACAGAAGGTGAAATAATACAACTTGTTCATTTTACAACACAAGCCCTCTAAAGGGGTCAAAATACAGTACATGGAAAGAAAGCAACAACAAACAAATGGTCAAACATCAAGACCAAACTCATCCTCACGAACTTCCTTGAGAAGTGCTTCGGTCACAGGATCAGCCGGACGTTCCGTGAGATTCCTGATGAGGAGATTCCGGGTCGTAACAGCTGCTGTTAGCTTCTTGTGCTGAGTTTGTTCTTTGGACCTCTTCACCCCTGCTTTGATCTTCAGCTCTGATATCTCCCTCTGGGCTGCTGCCAGGGCTTCTTGTTGTCCTTTTGCACTAGCTTCCAGTTGCTCCATCTTGTCTTGAACTCTCTTGTCCTCTAGAGTACGAGCCTCGGTGATCCTGACCCACCGGGCTTGACTCTCCTTCAAATACAAGTCTGTCCTTGCTCTCTGGAACTGGGCTTCTTTGCAAGCATTCTTCAGAATTTGTTCTTCGGCCTTAGACTTCTTGATATAATCCCCAGACTTCTCAATCTTAGTCAGATGCTCTACTCTCAATTTCTCCAATCTCTCAATCTCCCTCATACCTTCACTCCTCTCCCGGAGGGTTTTCTGCAAAGCTTGAGTTAACTTCTCATTTCTTTCCTTCAAACTCTCATACTCTTCCAAACTGATAGTGGCAGGGGGTGGTGCTGAAGATGACTCAGGCATGTCTTCTATGGTAAAGGGCATCCCAGAGAATTGGGCCCTGGCACGGGACCACTCATAATATTGTGCTGATGCCACATTATTGCACTTCCCCAGAATGGTCACTCCCTTGGTTTGAACATTATCCCAGGCCCAAGCAGCCTGCCTAACAACAGTCAAATCAACCTTGTTCTCACAATAAAGAGTCTCAACCAAATCCTGTGCCTTAGGAGTGTGGACCAGTGCATAGCCCAGTTGTCGTCTAAACAGCAGAGGGTTGTAATTGATACTACCCTTAACTCCTATCAAAGGCACATTAGGAAAATGCCCACAGCTGGTGATGATATCCCTGCCCTTGGTGCTCTGAGTGCACCATCTGATGTCAGCTGAAGTTAGAACAGTGAGTCTCTTAGCCCAGTTGCTCTGCTGATGAGGGTTCAGAAATGCATCCGTCCTGGGTAGATGCCTGAGAAGCCAAGTGTGGAACAATGGAGCACAGCACCTCACTAACCTTCCCCTCTGCTTTTCATTCCTCTGATGTACTGAGTAATAAAGATCCCCCAATAAAGTTGGCACTGGGTTCTTTAAGATGAAAATATGGATTGCATTCTTGCTAATGAATCGAGGCTCATCCGCAAACAATACAATTCCATATACACTTAAGGCCAACAAAGCACAAACAGCTTTCCACTCCCCCAGGGAAGCCTTCAGACTAGCTTGAGAAATTAAGAAGTCCAGATGAAAGCCAGGGATCCCAGCTTTAGAAGTCATATACTGCTCAATCAGGACAGGTTCCAGATGCAAAGCCTTTGCTACTTCTCCGTTAGCAGGAAAGACCATCTCAGGGTTGAAAGGGATTCCACCTTTGATGGGTATACCAACTAATGAGGAGTACTCTTCCAATAAAGGGCCTAACTGAAAGTCTTGGAAAGTGAAACATCTCAGTGGGGGATCATAAAACTGAATGCAGGTGTGGATCAGGCTTCTCTGTGATGGGTCCAGATCCATAACCATATCAAGTATATCTCCATAACTTTCCCTGAACAATGGTACGTGATCTGGAGTGATCAGGGTTTGAATCCTCCTGATGTCTGATAGCTCTGGCTAGAAAAAGTGATAGGTGATGTTGCTCTTTTTAGGAGCCATGATGCTGAGACTGAATAGAGACAGGTGATGATGATAATACTGAAGAAGTGGGCCACTGACTGGCTGGTGCAGGTGATAACTGAAGCAGATAGCTGATGAAGACAAGTCAAAACTGAAGATGGGGTCAAAACCAAAACCAAATGAAGATGGATACCCTGAAACACAAATAAGCAAATGTCAATATGATGCAATGATTATGTATGCAAATGAAATGCAAGGGTCTGTGACTGAGCTGGATCTGATCAAAACTCTGATATAGGTCCAAATGTGTTCAAGAATTCCAGTTGGAGGTCTATAAATCCAGTAACCAAGGTGGGGGACTCAAATAAAGAGCCACATGTCCAGGGTTTAGAATCACAAGAACTGTTCCAACATGGAGTATTCTTAATCAAGTCAAAGTAACAGGGTATTCTGAGGTCAAGGTACCTGCAAACCTGTAAACAGCCCAACCCCTCTCACAGGTGGTGTTCTAGAACAAGGATCCTCAGACTTGGATCAGTTATGAGAAGTGTAAACACTTCTAACCCGGAGGTACAGTGTTTACAATAACCATAAAAGTTCCTCCTCTAATTCACCTCAGTTTCTGAAGGTCAATACTAAAAGGTCATCCAGACTTAGCAGGCTTCCCAGATAGCCCTAGTACTGTAGGAAATCTGCAACACAGAGTTCTCAAGAAGAAACCCATATCTGAACCGTGTTTCATATTCCCGCACCAGACCGAAATGGAATGGGAAAGAATATGATTCACTCTAGCCTAGGTGTCACTCAGGTCCCAGGTGTAGGACCTTAACTCTCAATGAAACACCCACCCACCAAAGCAAAACCAGATCCAGCCAGCAGCATGACAGTATGATAAATGAAAAAACAGTAAAGAAAGCAATAAATAAAGCTGTACAGAAAGCAGTAAATATACACATACAAATAGCACATAACACCCCAGTAAACACAAATCAATCAAGCGCTAGGAGGAACCCACAAAAAGAACCAGAAGCCCTGGTTGCAGTATAAGGGTCCCCAGCAGAGTCGCCAAGCTGTCGCTCCCAAAGATTTGCATCCCGGTACAAGCGCGAACGGTCGGCGAAAAGAACAATGAGAACACACAGCCGTGAACTCACTGGAGATGAATAGAGTCGCCAGCTAGGCATTTTTATCCCGGAGGAAAGGTAATGCTGCATAAACCTAGAAAGATACGGATAAGACGGTTGCGAACCAGAGAGACTGAGAAAGGGGGTTGGTTACAACCTGGGAAGGTATTAGCACCCAGATTGTCCGTCGTACTCGACGGGATCCACGCTTGAAAGATTGGTGTTTTAAAGGGGTAGTGTCAGTGCAATTTGTGTGTCAAAGAGCTGGAAAAGGATGTACAGGTGTCAGTGTAAAAGAAAGTGATGTGTGATATGTACAGTGTCAGTGTAAGAAAAGGAATAAAATGCTCAAGACCATGAGGCTAAAATAATGAAGCTGGAAAGAGGGGAATATACAGAGACTTTTGTTCGATAACTGTTAAGTTATGCCTACGTATCCTCTCGTGCAATGAGGAAGTCAGAACACCGTAGTTCGACCCAAAGAGACTGAAAGATGAATTGACTTGTGAACTGCTTACTTGTCTATGCTCAAGTGTATGACCTGTCTGGCTCAGGTGCTAACTGTCTTGCATTAGACGGAAGAAGCAAGTTCTCGGTTGTGAGTGAATGAGATGAGAAAAGAATCCCGAAGGAGACGATTATTGTTTGTTTTTGAGTTTTCAGTCTTTTATTGCTTTTTGATGTTTGTCATAAGTTAATGAGCCTAAGCCTAAACCAATGGATTTAGTAAACTCATCACATCTTCCTTCTGATTAGGGGTAATGAGAATACCTTAAGTGTGAAGTCAGATTCTCACACTTAATCACCTTTGGTGTAGGATTAAGATCATTAACTTACTTGTGATTATTTAGATGTTTTTGGTGTTTTTGTTTAGTGTTGAGTAATGAGGTTAAGCCATAATCAGGGATTAAACAGACTCATTACACCATCCTAATAGAAGGATAATAGATGAGAATGTTTAAGCTGAGGAAAACTCCTCAACTTAATCCATGATTAGGGATTAAACTCATGACAAAACAAGCCTTTGATTAAGTGGATTTTAGTTAATGGTATGATGATGAAGTGGATTTTATGATTTGTAAGACAACTTGAGGGGGACTTGTCCATTAACACTAGGGTTAGTCCTTCTTAACCAATTAAGGAAGAATTAGAACCCTAATGCAAGGACCAAGTTACAAGTGTGATGTCTTGATGATTATTAGATGGGTTGATTAAAGGAGTTAAACACATTAAGGGTTTAACACTTAGGATTAAAGTTATACACTCCATCTTAAGAGAAGGATGCAGGCATAAGCTTAATCACAAAGCCTTAAAGCCTTTAGGGTTTAGTCCCTGATTATGAGGTAAGAGGAGAAGACTCAAAGAGACACAAAGGTAAAACTATGGGGGGACTAATCAAAACCCTAATCATTGTCATACATGGTTGTTCCTAAGGTTTGTGAGGTTTTTAAGAGAAGTCTTCAATGGAACCACCAGGAAGCAGATGAAAGGATCAAGAGAAGCAAAGTAACTTGCTTCATTCAAGAAGTCAAGTCACTTGAAGAAAGAAAGTGGGAGGAACAAGAGTGAGCAAGCTCAATCTCAAACACAAACATAAATGCAGCAATGGATGCAAGAGAGATGAAAAGAAAAGTTATGAGAAGTGAAGGCAAATTCACTTCTCAAGTTTACTTACCACCTGAAATGTTAGAAGGAAATGCAATGCAATGCCAAATGGGATGAAATGGTATGATGCTAAACAAAACCAGAAGCATGCTGATGATGATAATGATGCTATGGAGTACTATAAACATGAGGCAGGGCATGGAGATGTTCATACAAGATCATGGATGCAAGTGGTGCAAGCTTGGAAGCATGGATATACATGAAAAGTTATGAAGCATACAAAGCATATAACATGGAAAATGCAAGATGCAGAGATCAAACATGCTTTCTATATGTCTTAAGATGTCAAATGAATCACATGAATGTTTGAAATGTCATGGTAAGTCATGTTATGCAAGAGAATGCAAGAAGGATGCAAAAGAAAGCCCAAATTAGGGTTTATGAATCAAACATCAAACAAAGACCAAAACAGAAGCAAACCCTAAGATAAAAAATGGAAAATGCCATTCAAAGAAACCCTAATCTTATACTAAACCAAGGTCCAAAGGGGAGGTCTCAACTCTTAACCAATCTCAAGTTATGATTTTTTCTAAGTTATTAGGGTTTTTAGGGTTCCTAAACAAAAGAAATGCCAAACAAATTGAAAATGCAAGAATCAAATCATGGCCATTTAATCCTAGAAACTACATGTTAAACACAATGCAATGCAAGAAGAATCAATGTCCAACTCTTCATGAATAGGCAGAAATGAATTTTTGAACTTTGGCTCAAATTAATGCACAAAGATGATTTTAATTCAATGAAAAATTCTCAAAATGCATCAAGATCAAAAAAGAAATTTGGTTTGAAGGTTGGACAATGTTTCTAAATGTCTTATAACATTTCATGAATTTTTTGGTGATTTTTAAATACCTAAAAGTATTTTTAATTAATTAATTTCCATTAATCAATTAAAAATAATCTTTTAAATATTTAAAAATGCTTTTTTAATGATAAAAATAAAAATGAAAATATTTTTGTGTCATAAAAATTAATAAAACTCAGGAGAAAAAGTTTCATAATTTTTAAACCTTTTTTACTATTTTAAATTAATTATGGAAAAGAAATGAAAAGAAAATGAATTAAAATGAAAATAATGGAAAGTCAACAGAAGGAAGGGCCAGGATTGGGTCTGGATTCAAATACATTGACCACGCGCGCTATCCAAGGGTTGTGGTTCTTTCTGAGTTAATTAAATTAATTATGGATTAATTAAATAAAACACGTGGATTAGGGCTAATGAACGCATCTGGACCTTCCATTCGCGCGGGGAGTCAACCAGTCAAAGGCATCCTATGGTCCAAATTCAAATGACACTAATTACAGGGGTTATGCCCTAATTATTTTCAGGTGGCCGGAGAAGACCTCCGGTCGTCTTCTCCGGCGGGAAGTCCACCTGAAAATCTCCAAACTCCCTCAAAACGTATCAAAAATGAAACCTAAGCATACAGAAATGATTCCCATGATCTCCTGAACTAAAACCCTAAGTCAAAACAAATTTATTCCTCCTCAAATTCATGAATCGAGCAAAACAAATTTCTAGGTCACAGAGTTTCAGAAGCTAATTAAATACTCATTTCAACACCATTTCAAAAACCAAAAGCACCAGGATACTCAGTGAAGCATAGAGAACAAGTTTATAACATGAAAAACGATTTCTGGAAAAATAATTTTGGAGCTACCTGAGATTCGAAGCTTTCACTCTGATGACTTTCTGGCCTCTCCTCTTGATGAAAACCAATCCACTTAACCCTCTGGTGATGCTTGAATGCTCAAGAGGAATTTATGTTGGCTGAGTGAAGAGTTTGAGCAGCTTCTGCTCAAGCTCAGTTGAAAATGGCAATGGAGTTTCAGGCTGCTTCAGGCCAAGGTGAAGGGTTGTTTGTGGTCCAGATGATGAATGGAGAAGGTCTATGGAGTTTGTTCTGATGTTTGTGAGCTGTGGAGAGAGTTTCGAATGAAACTGCAAGTTGGAATGAAAATGGTGCAGTGGGGTTACAGCTTGTTTCAGGCTTGTGTTCTTGCTGGTTTCTACTCAATGAGGCATGGTGAGTTGAATGGTGAAAATGGTTTGAGTGTTTTGTGGCTGGGCAGAGAGATTCGAAGCAATTTGCAGCTGGGGTGTGTTTTGTGAATGTGATGGTATGAAGTGTTTCAGCCTGGCCTCTTCATATCTTTGGCTTGCCAAGGGATATTGTATTTTAATCCTATAGGTCAGATGATGTGACCTGGCCTATAGTGATTGGTAAGTTTGCTTTTGCTCAAAGTCCACCTTTTGTGTAAGAGAAGTATGGCTCATGATCTAGGCTAGTACAAGGCATGGGCTGCGCAGCAAGGGTGAGGGGAAAGGCTAGCCAAAGTCAGCATCCAAGGTTGCAAGTTGTAGGAAGTGTGATCATGAGTTTTTGCAAGTTGTTGCTTTATGGTTCACATGGAAAGATCTTGTCCCAAAAGCCATGAAACATGAGCAATGCCTAGTCCATTCTGAATTTTAGGACTTACATGATGTTTATGTGATGGTTTGAGGCCAATTAGAAGTTGCAATTTGCCTTGGTACATGATTTTGCAATTTTCACACTTGGTGCATAACTTGAAAATCAATGATTTTTGCCAACTTTGTCACACCATAACTTTTGATCCAAGAAGAATTTGATCATGTTCTTGTACTTTTTGAAAAGGGAAAGATGAGATCTACAACTTTCATTACCAAAGTTTTTTCATTTGAAGCATTTTTGGATCAAGAATCAAGGCTTGAAAAATGACCAAAAATGAGGCATTCTTGAAAAGTCAACTATGCCCCAAAAGTCAACATTTGCAAAACTTCCAAATTCTTGATTTCTATGAACTTCAACCTTCTTCCATGATCAAATAAAGATCATATACACTCAAAATGATGAAGATCACCCATTGGTTGGGCCATTGGGGGCCTCAGATGTCCTGATTTTACACTGACTTGTCTAGAAAGTCAACCCTTGATCAGATGACTTCCCCATGGAATTTCTTCATGAAAATTGATATGCATACTCCCTATACCATATAGAGACCAATGGAAACAAGAATGACCAAAAAAATTGGAGTTATGGCCTCTGAAACCAAAACCCTAATTTTAGGTCAACTGTGCAGTCAAACCTGGCTCTGCATCCATTCAAACCCTAGTTCTTGTGATTCTTTTGGAATCTTGACCTTGAGAGGATGTAATATGATAGATGAACACACATGGATCCATTTGAAGTGATTGGTGGCCTTTGGAGTGGCTCAAGGGGCTCCTGGATTGCTCAGATCACAAACCCTAGGTGCAAGTGACTTAGAACCAATGCAGTGACTCAAAATTGAGATATGAGATGATATGATTGTGTTTATGCATATGACATGATCACAAACCATGGTGAAATGGGTGAGGGCAAATTTGGGGTGTTTACACTATGCTGAGTTCAAAAATGGGCATGAAAAAGTCAATGGATAAATGAATCTCCTGGATCGAGAGCAAACAGTTTTGTCCATGAAACTTTGAATTCAAACTACACACTCATTAATGCACCAATTTCGAAACTAAACATGGCAGAATGATCAGCATACATCAAATATCCAAAAACACACCTCAAAAATCATTTCTAGATCTGAAGATTTGGATGTTACCTGAACTTGCAGATCTTGAGAGAGCTTGCTAGAAGTCCAGATGATGAAGCCAAATCACTCCAAATTCACTCTAGTTGCAAAATAAATGCAACTAGAGCCTTGAATCTTGCTGGATTTGAGGATTTGCAAGCAACTGCCCTGAAATGGCAAGGTTGTGATTCTTGAGAGATAGCTTGAACAATGGTGAGATTAATGATCCTGAGCTTCCAAGGATAAAGGATCTACAATTTGTTTTTGGAGAGAGCTAGTGTGTGAGGAGATTTGAGAGAAAATGCAAGTTGTGCAAGAAGATGGAAACTCAGCAATGAGAGAGAACTGAGGCAAGCTAAAACCCTAATTTTTTTTATATCATGTCATGAACCAATGCTGAAAAAATGAAGAAGTTTGCACGTGTAGATCACAAGTTTTGGTGATTTTGCAAATTTTGCAATTTTGGTGTGATATCATGTAATCCTCATGCTTTCCTTGGCCTCTTATCCATGTGCACTCCAAATCCAACCCTTAATCTCAAACAAACAAAATCCTGGCCATTAGATTAAAGTATCACACTATTTTCATGTTCATGCATTTTTTGGCCCTTATGAAGTAACATTCTTGTTGTGCACGAATTTGTGAATTTATTTGGAGTAAAGTATGCCAAATACATTGTATTTTAACATTGGAACCTCACTTGATCCATTCCAACACTCAAAATGAAGTTTCATGACTTTTGGCTCTTGGTGCATGCATGAAAATCAACTTTTTGCCCTAATTTTGTCAAATTTTCGAGGGGAATATATCCCTAACCAAGAATGCTATGAAAAATTACTTGTACTTTTTGAAAATGGGAGGCCTTAATCTCCAACTTTCATGTTTTACTTTGGTCCATTTGAAGAATTTTTCATTAAGTTAAGGTCACTTGAATTTTAGGGCAAAAGTTGCCAAAAATGGCATTTTCTCAAAACCAACTTTGCACCTAATTTGCAAAACTCCTCAAAACTTCATGATTCTTGATCTTTGAACTTGAAAAATCTCTTATAACATTTTAAGAACATCCCTTGGCTAGAAAAAATGGATTGGACCCCTTGGAATCACACAGTTGACTTTTTTAAAGGCACAGTTGACCAGTTTCTTCATCTACAAGCAACTGAAGAACTGCTAGACTTCCACAAGGAATTTTCTCACCAAAATTGGTACCTAGGATCCTCTTGACATATGAAAGACTTTTCCCAAATGAAATGGCCAAAGTTTTGAGGTTTTCATGCTTGAATCTCAAACCCTAGTTAAGGACCATTGTGTAGGAGCTTTGCCTTAGCCTGGGATTCCTGATGATCTTCCAACCTTATGAGCTTTTGCAAATGAACTTGAGCTTGTAAATGCAATGTAAACCCCTCATAGGACTTGTAAAAAACCATTGGGCCCCTTGTCATGGCTTGAAATGCTTCAAGAACCTCCACAGATGATCATATGCCTAATGCTAGGTCATGAGAAATGTTATGCCTCATCTTTCCATGCTAGGATGCTAAGAATATGATATGTTCATGATGAATATGATGTGATATGATGCTTAAAATGAAGAGGGCAAATTTGGGGTGTTACACCTGCCCCTATTCAAATAACTGTTAATCTGAAGAGGACGGTAGCACTGGATATCGACCGTTCAAGATAAACTGTGGTTGAATACCGAGAAGACCTAAAATTTGCACTCTGACGAAGAATGTAAAACTGGGAAATAAACCCAACCAAATAACGCTTTGGCGACTACAGGGGAGAAGAATTCAGACGAGCTTCTTCCAAATTGAAACTGTTATCTGGAATCAAAATACTTTGACAGACGAGTCTTCTTCGAACAATCCTGTTACGCCAGGAGCTGGACATACGAGCCCTCATATACTTTGCAAAACATATGACTTGAGACAGACAAATCTCCTTCGGATATACCTGTTACGCCAGGCCCTGGATGCACTAAAGTCTGTGGGATAGACATGCATAATCAAGGTAGACAAACCTTCTTCATATATTATCCGTGGATATATGGTACAAGACAGACGAGTCTTCTTCGAGCAAACCTATTACGCCAGGTGCATCATTAACAATTGGTGCTTGAGACATACGAGCCTCCTTCAGATATATCTGTTACGCCAGGACCGGTAACCATTTTGACATTTATTCCCACAGCTAGGACTTTAAACCTCTTCAATACAGACGAGTATTGGATGATCATCAAGATAACACAGATGAGTGCCAACAGTCAACGATACAGACGAGTATCAGACAATGATCTAAGAAACACAGACGAGCGCTTCAGGCAATGATACAGACAAATATCAGCCACCGGTATAGACGAATACCAAAAATTCAAACACAAACGAGCATTCAGAGTAGCAATACAGACAAGTACCAGGGTAATCAGCAAATCCACACATACAGATATAAGCTAACACAGACCAGTGTTAGGGATGATACAGATGTGTATCCAAACAATGTAGACGAGCTTCAAACAGATAAAACACACAGACGAGTGCCAGAGATTGCGGACGAGCAACAACAAATATTACATATCAAAACACAGACGAGTGCTGGGGATTGCAGACGATCAACAACAAAGTAAACAAACACAGACGAGTGTTGGAAATTGCAGACGAGCAACAACAGAAGTCAAATACCAGACACAGATGAGTGCTGGAAATTGCAGACGAGCAAACAACATAAATCATATACCAGACACAAACAAGTGTTGGAAATTGCAGACGAGCAACAACAATAATCATATACCAAACACAGACGAGTGTTGGGGATTGCAGACGAGCAACAACAAAGTAAACAAACACAGACGAGTGTTGGAAATTGCAGACGAGCAACAACAGAAGTCAAATACCAGACACAGACGAGTGCTGGAAATTGCAGACGAGCAATAAAATGCGAACGTAGACGAGTGTTGAGACTTGCAGATGAGCAATAAAATGCGAACACAGACAAGTGTTGAGACTTGCAGACGAGCAATAAAATGCGAACACAGACGAGTGTTGGGAAGTGCAGACGAACAACAGTAAATTAATAATAGGTCACTGCTAGGGAAAACTCTGCTTAGGGATAACACAGACGAGTGTTGAAAAACGCAGACGAGCGGCAATAAAGCAAGAACACGGACGAGTGTTGGGAGGTGCAGACGAGAAACAACAAATGTCGAACACAGACGAGTGCTAGAAAGGTGCAGACGAGCAACAAACCAATGCCTGATTGGCCACAAGAGTACAACTCTGCATGGGAAAAACAAGTCGAGAGGCCTTGACACCTAACTCTGACTGAGATGATGAATACCTGCCTGTATCATCATATTGACCAAAAGAATGGCAACTTCGCTGGGGAATATTTTACCGATGGGAGTGAAATTCAAACATGAACTCTGTGGGGAAGAATCATCTTTAGACTTGGCTGGAAAAGATGCCTCAACAATGCTCTAGCTAGGGAGAGAATTTTGCTAATTCCAAGCTCTGTGGGGACATCATGCATTTAGCTTCCTGATGGGAAAACTCCACTGGGGAAGAATACACTGCTTCGGCTGCCTGCCAAGACTTAGCTGGAGAAGATTCTGCTTGGGAGAATGTGACGCCATCCTGCAACCTGCAACAACAGAAAACACAAGTGTGCCCCAGGGACTTGCATGGTATGATCTGTTCATCCATCGTCACCCGACACTCAAAGAGGGTTTACAGTGTTTCCCTACAATGTCATTTTTTCAAATTATCACCATGTTTTAAATGCAATGCTATTTTTTCCAAAAATACAGGACATTTTGCAAACAAAAATAAACACAACACAACTTTTTGACTGAATAATCTTTTCATTGAAGGGCCTCTGAATAGGCAAAGATTTTCATCAGTAAGCAACCACCTGGAAAGAGGTAGTCACCATAAAATTGAGAAAATAAACTATCCTAATGGCAATGGACACGGCATCCCAATGAGTTCCATTTCTGCTATGACCAGCATGTCTTCAAAACTCTCCATTCTTGTCTTTGCTTTCTGAGAAGATGAGGGGACTGATTCCTATCCTTCAGATGTAGTCAAGTTGTACGAAACGATGACTTGGTTCAGATTACTCGGATCACAGTTGTTCGCTTATTCCCTTATTTTGCGTGGATCGCCCTTTCGGGTTTTCAATCCACCGGGATACCCTTTTTTGCCTGAGCTGTCCGATGTGGCTTTTCAACTCAGCGGGTGTACATTTTTTTATTTATTTTCCATAACTTTTGCCCGAGCTTTTTATTCTGTTTTTAGCTCGCCGGGATGCCCCTTTTTTTCCTGGACTTTAATTCTTTTTTTTTTTTGCGTCCAGCGGGTCTCTTTTTGCGAAGTATTTTTTAACTGCGTCCGAGTTAACAGGGGACTCGAAGTCATCTCCATCCATAGTGGTGAGCATCAGTGCTCCTCCTGAGAAAACCTTCTTCACTATGAATGGTCCTTCGTAGTTTGGGGTCCACTTGCCCCTGTGATCTGAACTTGGAGGAAAGATCCTCTTGAGTATAAGCTCTCCTACTTGATACTCCCGAGTATGTACTCGTTGGTCGAATGCTCGCTTCATTCTCCTCTGATAAAGCTGACCATGACAGATAGCCGCTAATCTCTTTTCCTCAATTAGACATAGCTAATTGTAACGAGCACGCACCCATTCAGCCTCATCAAGCTTCACATCCATCATCACACGCAATGAAGGAATCTCCACTTCAACAGGCAATACTGCCTCCATACCATATACCAGAGAGAAGGGAGTTTCCCCAGTTGACGTCCTGACTGACGTTCGGTACCCATGCAGCGCAATCTCATGCCAATCTTTGTAAGTGACAACCATTTTTTGCACAGTCTTCTTGATACTCTTGTTTGCTGCCTCTACCGCACCATTCATCTTTGGTGGGTAAGGAGAAGAATTGTGATGTTAAATCTTGAAGTCCCGACACAACTCTACCATCATCTTGTTGTTCAAGTTAGAACCATTGTCAGTAATGATTCTTTCGGGCACTCCATATCTGCAAATGATATCTCTTTTTAGAAATCTGGCAACCACTTGACGAATGACGTTGGCATAAGATGCTGCTTCAACCCATTTGGTGAAATAATCAATTGCGACCAAAATGAAGCGATGACCATTTGAAGCAGTAGGCTCTATCTTCCCAATCATGTCAATGCCCCACATAGAAAAGGGCCAAGGAGATGACATGACGTTGAGCGGGCTAGGAGGAATATGCACTTTGTCTGCATAAATCTGGCACTTGTGGCACTTACGAGCGAATGAACAACAGTCTGCATCCATTGTCATCCAGTAATACCCTGATCTCAGCAATTTCTTGGCCATAGCATGCCCTCCTGCATGGGTACCGAAAGATCCTTCATGGACTTCCTGCATTAACAGGCTTGCTTCGTGTCTATCCACACATCTGAGCAAGACCATGTCAAAGTTTCTCTTGTACAAAACCCCTTCTGTATTCAAGAAGAAGCTAGCAGCAAGTCACCTTAAGGTCTTCTTGTCATTGGAAGATGCCCCAGCTGGGTATTCTTGCTTTTCCAAGAATAGCTTGATATCAAAATACCAAGGTTTCTCGTCAGACACTGCGTCTACAGAGAAGGCATGAGCTGGAGCGTCAAGCCTGGAAATGTCAATTCTCAGCACATAATTCCAACACAAGACTTTGATAGACGAAGAAAGAGTGGCCAATGCGTCGGCAAATTGATTTTCATCACGTGGTATGTACTGAAGCTTAACTATCGTGAAGAATGTCAACAGTTTTCTAGCATAATCCCTGTATGGAATTAGATGCTCTTGATGTATATACCACTTGCCGGTAACCTGGTTGATAATGAGGGCTGAATCTCCGAATATATCGAGGTTCTTAATCCGAAGATTAATTGCCTCCTCTATTCCCATTATGCATGCCTCGTATTCCGCTTCATTGTTGGTGCAACCAAAAGTAATTTCGGCAGCGAAGGGAAAGTGAACACCTTCAGGAGTGATAAGAACGACACCAACCCCACGTCTATTAATATTGACTGCCCCATCAAACATCAACTTCCATTTGGATTCAGGGTCTGGCCCTTCCTCCGGAAGTGGTTCCTCGCAATCGTTTGCTTTGAGGTACATGATGTCCTCATCAGGGAAATCAAACTTCATTGGCTGATAATCATCTTCAAGAGGTTGCTGTGCAAGGTAATCAGACAATACACTTCCCTTGATGGCTTTCTGAGAAGTGTACTGGATGTCATATTCAGTTAAGATCATTTGCCACCTAGCAACCCTTCCGGTTAACGCTGGTATCTCAAAGATGTACTTGACAGGATCCATTCTGGAAATTAGCAGTGTGGTATGAGTCAACATGTACTGTCTCAGTCGGCGAGCAGCCCATACCAAAGCGCAACAAGTTTTCTCGAGCAGTGAGTAACGGGATTCATAGTCGGTAAACTTTTTGCTAAGGTAATAAATAGCGTACTCTTTTCGACCAGACTCGTCATGTTGGCCTAGAACACACCCCATTGACCCTTCTAGCACGGTCAAGTACATGATTAAAGGTCTTCCTTCCACTGGAGGCATTAGAATCGGAGGCTCCTGCAAATATTCTTTTATCTTGTCGAAAGCTCTTTGGCAGTCTTCGTTCCACCTGACCGCTTGCTCTTTTCTTAGCAATTTGAATATTGGTTCACACGTGGTAGTTAGATGAGATATGAACCGTGAAATGTAGTTCAACCTCCCTAAAAACCCGCGCACTTCTTTTTCTATTCTCGGTGCAGGCATATCTTGAATTGCTTTTACTTTTTCAGGATCTACCTCAATTCCCTTCTGACTAACAATGAAACCCAGCAGTTTCCCGGAACGCACTCCGAAAGTGCACTTGTTTGGATTCAACCTCAGCTTGTATTTTATCAGTCTATCAAACAACTTCTTCAGATTGACCAGATGCTCTTCTTCGTCTCGGGACTTAGCAATCATATCGTCCACATAACACTCAATCTCTTTGTGTATCATGTCGTGGAACAATGTAACCATTGCCCGTTGATAAGTTGCCCCGACGTTCTTCAAACTAAAGGGCATGACCTTATAGCAGAATGTACCCCATGGGGTAATGAACGTTGTTTTCTCCATGTCCTCCAGCGCCATCTTAATCTAATTATATCCGGAGAAGCCATCCATGAAGGAAAATACCGAGAATTGAGCAATATTATCTACCAACACGTCAATGTGAGGTAACAGAAAGTCATCTTTTGGGCTTGCTCTATTCAAATCCCGGTAGTCAACGCACATCCGAACCTTGCCGTCTTTCTTAGGCACGGGTACAATGTTAGCTACCCAAGGTGGGTTACTAGTTACGACAAGGAACCCGACATCCCATTGCTTCTGAACCTCCTCTTTGATCTTCATCGCCATGTCAGGACGAGTTCTTCTCAACTTCTGTTTCATAGGAGGACAGTCTTCTCTCAAAGGTAGCTTATGCACAACGATGTCGGTATCCAACCCTGGCATATCTTAATATGACCAAGCAAAGATATCCACATATTCTCGTAGCATACCAATAAGCTTTTTCTTGACTTCGGCCTGCAGACTGGCCCCAATCTTGATCTCTTTCTTCACATCTTCAGTGCCGATGTTGATGATCTCAATTTCTTCCTGATGAGGCTGAATAACCCGTTCCTCTTGTTTCAACAATCTGACCAATTCTTCAGGGAGTTCACAGTCTTCCTCAACCCCTTCATCAGCTTGGTAGATAGGATTGTCAAAGTCATGCGTGGTCATAGCAGGAATGTTATCAATGGAATCCGGATGATCAACACTGCACAGATGATGTGCTTATTTCAGAATCTGTTTATTTTGCAAAAGAGACGCGAACACAAACAAAAAGGGAAAACACATTGCCATTTTTATATTTTTTTGTTTTTTTTTTGTGAAAAATTTAAAACAAAAGAAAGGGAACACAATTTGTCTGAAAATGTCCTTTATTTCATGGTAAAAATAAATGCATAACAAACATGGTGGACCAATACAATGGATCCTAGCATCTTGGGCAGAATGCTGGATTTGACAATGCATCATCATAAAGAAAAGGAAACAAATAAATTACTCTGAGTGCCAGGTAACTTGAACAATGTCTTCACCAGACCAGTTGCTCAGCTCCTCTCCGGGCGCACACGGATGTATCCAGTTGTCCCAGTCACCATCACTGTCTCCCTCTTCAGTAGTTGCACAGATCTGGTTGCGGTCGAGCATCCCGGCACTTGTAAAAGTGATGGCTTTACCACTTGGAGTAGATCCACCAGGCTGATATCCCAAACCAAACTTGTCGTCTTTCTTTTCTAATTCCAGCAATTTGCCTCAGCCTTGGGCGCTTCCTGACTGAACCACCTCGTTTGCCTGCTTGTAGGAATGGATGGAGGTACCTTCTTTCTCACTGCTTATCTCTACAGGAGTCAGAATGCTGACGTTGACTGCTTCGAAGGCTTGACACAGAGTCTCATGGATCTCTCCATCCATCTCTACATACTTGAAGGTTGACAAGTGGCTTACAAAGATGTCTTCCTCTCCGCACACTGTGATTACCTGGCCATCAACCACATATTTGAGCTTCTGATGCAAAGTGGACGTCACGACACCGACAACATGAATCCACGGGCGTCCCAACAAGCAGCTGTACGCAGGCTGAATGTCCATGACGTAGAAGGTGCTTTTGAAGACCTGAGAACCTATCTTCACAGGTAACTCAACCTCTCCAAACACTGATCTTCTGGACCCATCAAAGGCTTTGACAATGAAATCACTGGGTCTCAGGACTATACCATCAACATTGAGCTTTATTAATGCCTTCTTCGGAAGTACATTAAGAGAAGAGCATGTGTCAACAAGGACATGCGACAAAACATCACCCTTACACTCCATAGTGATATGTAGTGCTTTGTTATGGTTACGGCCCTCCGACGTAAGGTCTCTATCTGTAAAGGCTAGCCCGTGGCTTTCATTCACGCTGCCCACAGCTTCCAGTTGATTGACAGTTATTTCTTGAGGAACATAGGCCATCTGCAGCACTTTCAGCAAGGCTTCTCTATGTGAGGGAGAACACATCAACAAGGATAGAATGGATATCTTGGAAGGTGTCTAGTTCAACTGCTCGACCACCCTATAATCACTCTTTTTAATTGTACGCATAAATTCCTCGACCTCCTTCTTAAAGGTCCCCTATCCAGCAACAGGAATTGTTGTTTCTTCAGTCACAGCTTGCTTCCTTTAGCCTTTGCCAAAGCCTCAGCCTCAGGATCTCCTCTCAGAACTGGGGGAGCAAATAGACGACCACTTCTTGTAAAGCCTCCAACTCCTCCGACGTTCACTACAGTCGGGTCAACAGCAACAGACTCACTCTCCACTTTCTGTCCTTCCACGTATACCTCTGAGCCGTAATGCCATGGAATGGCTCTATCATCTGTATAAGGAACAGGCCCATGCACGGTGATAGTCACAGGGCTGACTTCAGGAGCATAAATGGTCACCAGCTCTCTTCTAACAGGCATATCAGCTGCATCATAGAATATGGTTATAGTGGACACGTCATCAGCTTCATTATCAACTTTTGTTAAACTGCAAAGACCCTTCATCAATCAAAATCTGCAATCCCATCTTCAAGTCTTCACAACCGTTCTCTGAATTCATACATTGCTCACAATCAGAACTGCATCCCAGAAACACCTGTCCTTTCAATAGCTTATCTTTCACTACCAGCAGCGGAGTCTTCACTTCTTCTATTCTCAGCATCAGACTTAACTTCTCACCACTATCAACAGCATTGATTCTAGCCCCTCTATGATTCGGAATAGGGTTTGAATTAACATTCGGTGGTGGTGCGAAGTTAATCGCCTTGGAGTCTATCAGATCTTGAACTTTGTGTTGTAACACCCTACACTTCTCAGTTGAGTGCCCGGGTGCCCCTGAGTGGAAAGCGCATCTAGCATTGACATCGTACCCCACTGGAAGCTCTCCAGGTGGTGGTGGTGCCAAAGTCCTCAATTGTATCAAATTCAGGTCCAGCAATCTTGGTAGCAAAGCAGCATATGTCATGGGAATTTCCTCAAGTACCCTATTAGCCGGGCGAGTTTGCCTTGGGTGATAAGGCCTTTGTTGATAGTTGTTACGTTGTGGCTGTTGTTTTTGTTGTTGTTGTTGAGGTTGCACCTGCTGCACAGGACTGGAAGGAATTGTGACTGCTGTCACTTGCTCATATGGCCTTCTATATCCTCGGCCCCGTCCTCGGCCAAACACATCATTGGTCTCACCTTCCCTTATTCTCGGGGGTCCGCTGAAAACATTCCTTACTCCACTAGAACTGCTCGTACTTGTATCCTGAATCTTTCCCATCTTGAGCAAAGTCTCGACCCTCTCTCCAGCAATTACTATATCGTTGAACTTGGTAGCCGAACAAGACGCCAACCTTTCGATAAACACACCTTGCAATGTCCCCATGAACATATCAGCCATCTCATTCTCCAGCAGCGGTGGTTGCACTCTGGCAGCGAGCTGAGGCCACCTCTGAGCATATTCTTTGAATCCCTCCTTAGCAGTCTGAGACATGTGTTGCAATTGAGTGCGATTTGGAGCCATGTCCAAATTATACTGGTATTGTCTCACGAAAGTCTCTGCCAAGTCCTTCCAGCTCTTAATGTTGACTCTGCTTAGCTTCATATACCATTCCAAGGAAGCCCCAACCAGGCTATCCTGGAAATAGTACATCCATAGCTTTTCATCATCAGTATAAGTAGCAATCGTCCCTACAAAGGACTGAAGACGAGTCTTTGGACACGCCGTGCCATTGTATTTCTCAAAAGTTGGGACCTTGAACTTGTAAGGGATTCTAACCCCTGGAACCAAGCCCAAGTCAGTAATGTCAAATCCCAAAGAATTCTGGGATTGAATAGCCCTGATCTGTTCTGCCATATCCTCAAACTTCCTGTTCATCTTAGCCCCCTGACCTTCAATCTCATCCAGCAAAGTGAACTGTTCGTCCTGACCATCCATTTGAACATTGTTCAGTCCATCATTGATTATGGTAACCCCTGGCTGTGTTACAGGGACTTCAACCTGAGGGGCGCCCGCACCGTTACGATTACCTCCCTCAGCAGTACCGTTGTTTCTAGCTTGACCATTTTCTACCATCTCACGCAGACGTTCCTGATTCTGACCCATCCCTACCATAAGGGTCATGAAATTGTCCATCCTTAGTCTCAAGTCAGCTAAGTCAGCTTGCATTTGATCCATGACTCTCTCTGTTGACCTTTGTTGGATATCTGTGTGCGACTGGTTATTCTCAAACTTTTCTGGGAGCTATAGTGCCTGAAACAACAAGCACGTTAGAAACTGAAGCACTTCCTGCAAAACAAACAAACACGTCATATGCAATGCAATGTAACTGCTCATGTTCCCAAGTTTTTTTTAAGCATTTGCATGCCCTAGTTCTGGCATTCACTCCAGACAACCACTTTGAGTATTAATTTTCAGACTTTCTCTTTGCAGAATGTTCATATATTAGCAGTATCAGACAAACGAGCCTTGCATATTCAGAAATGATAATTTGCACATTAACACTGTATATCATGGACAAACCACTGCCGGCCAAAAGTTAGAGCACAAACAGAAATATTCTCCGAAGGGTTACAAGCCATTACATGAATAACAGACAAAACAAAGCAAGACTCCTACAACAAGTTTGTAGGTAGTCTGAAAAATAAACTAGACTAAGGACCCAGGCTCTTCTGCAGCCACCTCTGTTCTTCTTTTCTTGACACCCGCTCTCAGCTTGAGCTCTTCAATCTCCTTCCGTGCCTCCTCCAAGGCTAACTGGCTTTGTGCTAACTGCTGAGTCTTTTCCCTTCGAATGTTGTGGACTTGCTCCACCTCTTCCTTCTTAAAGGACATTTGCACCTCAAAGAACTCTTCTTTCTCTCTGAATTTCTTCTGCTCTTCCTCCCTTTGGCCTTGCAACCAAACAATGGATTGACGAGCTTCCTTGAGAGTCTTCAAAGTCTTTTTGCGTTCCGCTTCTCTTTTTGCTTCCATTATACCCAACCTTTGAAAGTGAGCTTCCCTTCCAGCAAAGTCCTTCTCTTTAGCTTCCAGAGAGTCTTGGATCTTGTGCAGCTTTCCTTCTGCTTCATTTTTGGCCCTGTTGGCAAGATGGTACAGGCTTACCATTTCAGCATTCTCCACTCTAACTTCATGCAGCTGAGCTTCCAATTTCTTGTACTCTTCAAAGGAGACAGTACTCTGGCTTGGGACTTCTCTGGGATAAAGTGGAGCTTTTACTGAGAAAGGCATGAGAACTTCTTCTACATATTTTTGCAACCATGCAGCAAATGAAGGATACGTCTTGGGATCTACTCTACTGAAGTCTTTCTTACCCTTCCTTATCCTGTGAGCCCAAGCTTGGGAGGCTTGTAGAACTAGCTCCTTGTTTCCTTCCATGGGAAAATAGAAAGACTCAGCAAACTCTTCCATCTGTGGAGGATCTCTCAAAGGGTAACCAAACTGCTTCCTGGCTAATGTTGGATGATAACTGATCACACCCTTCCTTCCTAGCAAAGGCACTCCAGCAAATCTTCTACAGCTGACCAACAATTCTTTCCCTAGCAAATCTCTGTCATATCCCCAGGAAATATCTTCAGCAGTTAACCCCATCAACCTTCTAGACCATCTCCACTCATCCCTCATCTCCTTGAAAGCTCCTGATTTTGGCAGTTGTCTGGCAAACCACTCAGCAAACAAAGAAGCACAGCAGGCCACTGGTCCACCCATACCTTTCTCATTTCTGTAATGAGCACTGTAATAGAAGTCACCCAAAAGAGTTGGCATAGGATTGCCTTTAGCAAAGATGGAGATCACTTCCAAGCTTACAAATTCTTTCTCTCTAGGGAACAAGCTAGACCCATACACCATCAAAGCCAGCAAAGCACCAAATTCACCCCAACTACCCTCTTTAGCATATCTCTCTGCCTCTGGTATGAGCACCCTCCAAGGGAGTCCTTTGCCCTCACTATCCTTCAGAGCTTTCTTAACTGTAGCAGCTGGCAAACGACAAACTTTGGCTATGTCTTCTTCCTTAAGCACCACCTCAGACCCATAGAAAGGCAAGGTCTCTCTGACTGGAATATTCAGAATGCTGGCAATCTCCTCCAAGGTAGGAGCTAAGACGTAATCTGGAAACACAAAGCAACGCAGCAGGGGATCATAAAACTGCAACAAAGTATGCAAACTGTCCTTCTGGTCTGCAGTGGGTTTGTCCACATACTTCAATATCTGGCCATACCTCTTTCTGAAATTGCCCAAGACTTGGTCATTCATCAGACCTGCTAATTTCTGAACACTTCTGACTTCAGGCTGAATAAAAGTATAGTGAACATTCTTTTTCCTTATAACTCTTCTGACTTCTACCATCTGGAGATAAGATTTACTAGATCTGGGAGCTAACTATGAACAATGACCTGAAAAATGGAAACATAAATAGTTAATGCAAGAATGATGCAAATGCAAATGCAATGCAGGCATATGATCAACTGGGACCATCTGGATACTGGACACTGAACACAAGGACCCTCTAATCAATTGCAAACCAAAAGTCCTCTGAATCACAACTCTCTGATAGAAGATCTCAGAACCATAGTACCAAGAAAACCAGAACACCAGAACCATAGGACCATAGGACCAGAAATCATAATAAGGACCACTGATAATGAGGGTATGTATAGGCCAAGGGTTCCTGCAAACCTGTAAACCCCTCCCAATCTCACTGGTAGGTTCCGGGTCAGACATCACGGACTCTCAAAGCCGAATAGCAAAAATACTTTTACCATCTCCGAGAAATGGCTCATGACCAAATCAGGGAATCGGTTTGGCATTATATACTACGCAGGGAGGCCTCAGCTGAGTCCGGGAAACAAGGTTATCCTATGTAAGTCCAAAGTGGGCCCTCAGATGCGAATGGGTTTGCCACAAAATGTGGTCTGCCACTGTCATCACTAGAGAGGGATGTTTCCACAAGGTTCTCAAAGATCGGTCCCCAGCTGCACATAACTGCCAAGGTTATGAAATGAGAGAGGAAGATCCCCAAATCAAAACATTTCCAAGACGGTCGCAAATCTGGGTGTGGAACTCACTACTACCCCCATGACAAGATCTCATGAGGCCAAAGTGGAACCACTCTAAGTCCTAAGGTGCACTCGAGCCGTGGTAATGAGCTCATCTCTCAGAAATAGTAACACCCATCCCACCAAACAGAAAATCCAGTCCAGACAGTCCAATATATAATATGATGTGGAAAATAAATACTGAAAACTGTAAATAAAGTTGTAAATAACAACTGTAAATAAACAAAAGTAAAAATACAACACACAACAACAAACAAACATCACCCAAAGAAACAGGAACAAGAAAGCGCTAGGAAAGACTCACAGGGGAACCAGAGATTCTGGGTTCGATCCCCAGCAGAATTGCTAGTTGTCGCTCCCCGGATTTCCATCCTGGTACAAACGCAAAAGTGACGCGGAAAAGAATAGAGTCACCAGTCAGGCATTTTTATCCCGAAGGATCGGGAATGGTAATGTTGCACAAACCAGAAGAAAAGAAAAGGAAGGACACAGGTCCTACGAACCAAAGAGACTGAGTTCGGGAGTCGGTTACGACCTGGGAAGGTATTAGCACCCAGATCGTCCGCCGTACCCGACGGGATCCACGCTTGCAAAGAAACTGTTTCAAAGGGTGAAGGAATGAAAACTGCTGGAAAAAGAAAGACTGGAACTGGAAATGAAAAGAAAAGAAAGGGGGAAAATGTAGGGAAAATAAAAGAGTGTGCTCGAACGGGCCCTACCCCGCTGCCTACGTACCTCATCAAAAAAATGAGGATAAGAGACGTCTTAGTTCCCCTAACTAGAGGTAGAAAAGAAAATGCTTGTGTATTAAGGCTTGAACTTCCTATGTCAATGGTCAGGTGTTGCAGACTCGGACGACGAGTGTGTTACCGTCTTGCAAAATGACAAGTAGGAGCAAGTTCGCGTACGGAGCGAAAGAGATGAGAAAAGAATTCCCGAAGGAAAGACGCTTATTGTTTGTTTGTGTTTTTTTATGAAGCTTTTTATGAGTGTGTAACAAGGAAGTGAACTCAAGCTCTTTTCCATGGAATGTGCATTTGTCACTACATTCCAAGATGGAATAATCGAACAAGCACTCTCAAGTAAGGAGAAGATCCCCAAAACTTGAATCCAGAGACTAGGGCCTAAGCTTACTAACTCATTAAATTATTATGTTTTTTTGTATTTACAGTGAAGAAGTGTTTTTTATGACTTTCTTGGTGAAGAAGATACCCTGATCAGACTTGTGCATCACAAGATAAGCTTGTACTATCCCAAGATGAAAAGACTACAAGTACCTCATGGGATAAGGCTATTGTTCAAGGCATCACTTCAAACTTTATTAAGTGCTTTCTTTAAGGTTATGAGATGAGAAGAGAAGAAGAACTAAAAGGATCACAAAGGTAAAAGTCTAATGGGGGGACTAAAGAATCCTAAGTGTTGTCATGCATGGATATCCTAAGGTTAGTGTGGTTTTCTATCCTAAAGAAGAAAGAAAGAAGAAGAAGAAGAAGAAAGAAGAAGAGATGAGTAAGGCCTAAGCCCAACAAACAAAGGGTTAGCACAAGTAAGAATAAGAAGAGAAGAGATGAGATTTGGAGATGTGGGAATCACTTCCACACCTCTCACTTACCATAACCCCTGAAAAGGTTAGTGACATAAGCATACAAGCAAAACAAAATGAACTTAATAACATGCCAACATCATACAAACAGAAGTGAAGTCACATGTACAAAAGCTCAATGCAAATGCAAGTCACAAGAATGAGAAAAGAAGCATACAAGTTAATATGAAACACATGGCAAGATAAAGTAAACTTAATGAGATGCAAAGCAAAACACACAAAACATGAACTCAAGGCATACAACCAGAATCAAATCAAGTTAAAGAAAAGCTTAAGAAGCAAAATAGGTGAAGAGAGGAGAAGCACAACACTATACAATCACAATATGGGATGAAAGAAGTAAAGAGATGAGGTAAAAGCATATAAGAAATGGAAGAACTTAAAAGAAAATCAAAACACAAAACTTCTAAGACACAAACCCTAAACCAAGATCAGAAAGGTACCCACACCCCAAAGAGACCCCAAATGAGAAGAATAAGTTGACTCAAGTGCCCTTCTATGCTAATGAGAGAGCTTATGATCACAAAGAAGCAAATTGGGACTAGATAAGAACAAATATTCAAATCAAATCAACAATGCATCTAAAAATTCCACAACTTAGGACAAATGATCCTTAAACATGATATAACAAGATACCAAAAGGATTGGGAGAAATTCAGAGGCTAGATAGGTCAAATGAAGACAAGAACATGAATTAGGGTTAAGAAACTTCCATCACAAGTCAAGGACCAAAGCCCAATGAAAAAATTTCTAAAAATCAGGGAAAAAATCACACATAAACTACATCCTCTTAGGAATCCAGAGCAAAAAGAACCAACACAAAACTCAAAAAGATGAACACTATGGAAATTGGACAAGGCAGGGTGCTCAAAAAGGACTTAAAATGAATTAATTAAGATGCATAATTAATTGACACGTGGATATTAAGAAAAAATGGAAAATAAAAATGTATAAAATTAGAGAAAACTCAAATGAATAACCATGAATTAATTTGGAAATGTTTTATGATTGGAAGTATTTTTAATAAATGGAAAACAAAAATGGAATAAAAGAAATAATGTAAAAAGAATTAAAAATGAGAAAGAGGGCTGGGGGTGTGGATAGCCAGGAAATGCAGTTCAAAACAACTGGGCCCAAATGCCAGGGGGTGTGAATAGAAATTTAAGCCCACTGGGTTGCGTAGGTGTACAAACATTGAGTGGATATTCAGGAAAATAAAATGGAAAATACGCTGGCCATTGGATAGACTGGACGCATCTGGTGAAAGGGCTCATTAATTGACGTGTCATTATGGTTGGATGAGAGCTGAGGACGCATGTGAATTATGGTGAGGTGAATAACATGAAGCATTAAAACAGAAATGAAACTCACGTGAGAGAGAGGCTGTGTTCATTTATGAGGTGGCGTGATCTGGAGTGAGGAGAGGAGAGATCCAAGGGTGGAGGGTTCATCACTAACCTCACGAAACCCTAATACATAGTTTCCAGATTCCGGTGACCGGAGCTAGGGCTCCGGCACCGGAAGTTACACAGCAAGAACAAATCACAATGAAAATGAGCAAAGACCTCCAGATTGACTAATTGGACTATGCTGAGTTCAAAAATGGGCATGAAAAAGTCAATGGATCAATGAATCTCCTGGATCGAGAGCAAACAGTTTTGTCCATGAAACTTTGAATTCAAACTACACACTCAATAATGCACCAATTTAGAAACTAAACATGGCAGAATGATCAGCATACATCAAATATCCAAAAACACACCTCAAAAATTATTTCTAGATCTGAAGATTTGGATGTTACCTGAACTTGCAGATCTTGAGAGAGCTTGCTAGAAGTCCAGATGATGAAGCCAAATCACTCCAAATTCACTCTAGTTGCAAAATAAATGCAACTAGAGCCTTGAATCTTGCTGGATATGAGGATTTGCAAGCAACTGCCCTGAAATGGCAAGGTTGTGATTCTTGAGAGATAGCTTGAACAATGGTGAGATTAATGATCCTGAGCTTCCAAGGATGAAGGATCTACAATTTGTTTTTGGAGAGAGCTAGTGTGTGAGGAGATTTGAGAGAAAATTCAAGTTGTGCAATACACTAACTGACTTTTAGAACCCTAGTTATCCCATCTTGGCCTTTAGAAAGTAGTGAGATAACTGGCTTTGGTGAAGACTGAAGTTGGTTGATACTCGATACTACGCTCATTGAGATCCTAAACTTGGAGGGTTTTGGTTGGCAAGTAAGTTGCCTACTGAACAACCACCCTTGGGAAGGATCAGTGATTTTGAGATCCCTTAGAACCCGGTTACTTTTGCAGGACAGGATGAACTAACTAACTTTAGGGGAAGGTACTTACCTTTAAACCTCATGCAAGCCTCTAAACCTAGGGCTATGGTGTGACTTGTTTGTGTGTGTGTAAACACCCCAAATTTTCCCTCACCCATTCACACCATGGCTTGTGATCTCCTCATATGCATAAACTCAATCATACCATCTCATATTCCATTTTTGATTCACTGCATAGGTTCTAAGTCATCTGCATCTAGGGTTTGTGATTTGAGCAATCCAAGAGCTTTTGAGCCACTCCAAAGGCCATCAATCACTTAAAAGGGGTCCATGTGTGTTCTTATATCATATTACATCCTCTCAAAGTCAAAAATGCAAAAGAATCACAAGAACTGGGATTGGTATAGATGCAGAGCCAGGCTTGACTGCACAGATGACCTAAAATTAGGGTTTTGGTTTCAGAGGCCATAACTCCAAATTTTTTGGTCATTCTTGTTTCCATTGGTCTCTATATGGTATAGGGAGTATGCATATCAATTTTCATGAAGAAATTCCATGGGGAAGTCATCTGATCAAGGGTTGACTTTCTGGACAAGTCAGTGCAAAATCAGGGCATCTGAGGCCCCCAATGACCCAACCAAAGGGTGATCTTCATCATTTTGAGTGTATATGATCTTTATTTGGTCATGGGAGAAGGTTGAAGTTCACAAAAAATCAAGAATTTGAAGTTTTTGCAAAGTTGACTTTTTTGGGCTTAGTTGACTTTTCAAGAATGTGTCATTGTATGTCACTTTTCAAGCCTTGCTTTTTGATCCAAAAATGCTTCAAATGGAAAAACTTTGGTCATGAAAGTTGTAGAATACATTTTTCCCTTTTCAAAAAGTACAAGAACATGATCTAATTCTTCTTGGATCAAAAGTTATGGTGTGACAAAGTTGCCAAAAATCACTTATTTTCAAGATGTGCACCAAATGAGAAATTTGCAAAATCATGAACCAAGGCTGTTTGTAGCTTCTAGTTGACATCAAACCAATGTAAAAACATCACATAAGTCCTAAAGGTCAGAATTGAACCAAGAATTCTCATGTTTCATGGCTTGTGGAATGAGAAAATCACATGTGAACCAAAGTTGAAACAACTTGCAAAATCATCATCACACTTTCCCCACTTGTTACATTGGATGCTGAACCTTGCTAGCCTCCCATACACACCATGCTGCGCCAGCCCTAGCCATTGTACCAAGCTAGAACTCAAGCCATACCTCTCTTACAAAAAAGTTGACTTTTGGCAAAAGCAAACATCCCAATCACAGCAGGCCATGTCACATCCTCTGGCCACTTGGAATTGTTTATACTATCCTTTAGCAAGCAAAACATATGAGGAGGCCAAGCAAAAACACACCATAGCATCACATACACAAAACCACCCCATTTTGCAAAACCATTCGAATCTGCCTCCATACCTCACAAACACAAAAGCAAGTCTCACCATCATCCTCACCTTGTCACACTGAACCTAAACCAACAAGGAAGCAAGCCAGAAGCACACTGGAACACCTCATTACCATTCTCACTCCAACCTGCATTTTCATTCGAATCATCTTCCACAGCCACAAAACATCCAAACTCTTTTCACCAACAAATCAAGCACATCAAAAGGAGTCAAAACCACCCTTCACATTGATCTGAAGCAGCCTATACACAGAGCTCATTTTCTGCTATATCAGATTGGAACCTCTCAAAATAGCTTGCTTAAGCTCATTCCAAGCCTGCCATTAGCACCAGGAGGATCAATGGAGTAAGTTGGCACCAAGAAGCAGTCCAGGAAACCCAGAAATAGAAGCTTCCATCTCAGGTATGACCATAGAAACTTTTCTCTCAGAGCTTGATTTTTAAGTTACAAACTGATTATTCATGTCTTGCTGGTCATGGGGATGTTCTCAGAATCAAAAATGAGTGAGAGATGAGTTTGTATGATCATTCTGAAATTTCACCAGTGGATTTTGTTTTCTTCGATTTGCATGATTCTTGGGGTTTAAATGATATTTGAGGGTGGATTCATGTCCTAGGAGGTTAGAGGATCCTTTAGATGTGTTTAATTTGTTGTTTGGGTGCCTGAATCACGTTTTAGGGTTTTGGGGTCGCCGGGGAAGATGACCGGAGCTCCCCTCCGGTCACCTGAGTTTGTTTAGCCCTAATTACAGTCATTAACTTCTATTTGAATCTTGGGCGTTGGATCGTTTGAAAACGTTGACCTCCCGCGTGCGTGTGTGGCCTGGATTCACCCAATTAGCCCTAATCACCATTAACTCATTTAATTATTTCATAAATCCTAATTAAAATCAGAGCCAACCAGGACCCTTGGATCTGCGCGCCAGTCAACTATCCCAAACCCAGTTCAAATCTCCACCCTTGGATCTGCTTACTTTCTTTTTATTTCAATTTTTATTGCATTTCTTTTCATTTTATTTGCACAATTTATTTAAAATAGTAAAAATTGTCTAAAAATTATGAAACTTTTTCTCAAGAGTTTTATTAATTTTTATGACACAAAAATATTTTTGTTTTTATTTTTAGCATTAAAAAAGTATTTTTAAATATTTAAAGGATTATTTTTAATTGATTAATGGAAATTAATTTATTAAAAATACTTTTAGGTATTTAAAAAATCACCAAAAAATTCATGAAATGTTCTAAGACATTTAGAAACATTGTCCAACCTTCAAACCAAATTTCTTTTTTGATCTTGATGCATTTTGAGAATTTTTCATTGAATTAAAATTATTTTTGTGCATTAATTTGATCCATAGTTCAAAAAATCATTTCTGCCTATTCATGAAGGATTGGACATTGATTCTTTTTGCATTGCATTGTGTTTAGCATGTAGTTTTTGAGATAAAAAGGCCATGATTTGATCTTTCATTTTCATTTTGTTTGGCATTTCTTTTGTTTGGAAACCCTAAAACCCAAGCAAACTTGTAAAAACCATAACTTGAAATTGGTGAGGAGTTGAGACCTCTCCTTTGGGAATTGGTTTAGTATGGGATTAGGGATCCTTTGTGTGGCATTTTCAATTTTTTATCTTAGGGTTTGCTTCTGATTTTGACTTTTGTTTGATGTTTGATTCATAAACCCTAATTTGGGGCTTCCATGTGCATCCCTCTTGTATTCTCTTGCATAACATGACTTGCCATGACATTTCAAGCATCCATTTGACTCATTTGACATCATAAGACATATTGAAAGCATGTTTGATCATTGCATCATGTATTTGCCATGTTGTATGTCATGTGCACTTCATAACTTTTCATGTATGTTCATGATTCTTAGCTTGCTTCATTTGCATTCATGAACTTGTATGATCATTTCCATGTGTTGCCTCATGTTTGTAGCATCTCATAGCATCATTAGCATCATGTAAATGCTTCTGGTTTTGTTTCTCATCATGTCACCTCATCCCATTTTGCATTGCATTGCATTTCTTTTCTAACCTTTTCAGGTGGTAAGTGATTTTGAGAAGAGAATTTGCCTTCACTTCTCATAACTTTTCTTTTCATCTCTCTTGCATCCATTGCTGCATTTTTATGTGTGTTTGAGATTGAGCTTGCTCATTCCTTTTCTTCTTACTTTCTTTCTTCAAGTGACTTGACTTCTTGAATGAAGCAAGTTGCTTTGCTTCTCTTGATCCTTTCATCTGCTTCCTGGTGTTTCCTTTGGAGATCTTTCTTGTTTAACCTCACAAACCTTAGGATCAACCAAGCATGCCAATGATTAGGGCTTTGATTAGTCTCCCCTCTTAGTTTTACCTTTGTGTCTCTTTTGAGTCTTCTCTTTCTCATCTCATAATCAGGGACTAAACCCTAAAGGCTTTAAGGCTTTGTGATTAAGCTTATGCCTGTATCCTTCTCTTAGGATGGAGTGTATAACTTTAATCCTAAGTGTTAAACCCTTAATGTGTTTAAATCTCTTAATCAATCCACTTAATAACCATCAAGATATCACACTTGTAACTTGGGCCTTGCATTAGGGTTCTAATTCTTCCTTAATTGGTTAAGAAGGACTAACCCTAGTGTTAATGGACAAGTCCCCCTCAAGTTGTCTTACAAACCCTAGAACTCACTTCATCATCATATCATTAATAAAATCCACTTAATCAAAGGCTTGTTTTGTCATGAGTTTAATCCCTAATCATGGATTAAGTTGAGGAGCTTTCCTCAGCTTAAACATTCTCATCTATTATCCTTCTATTAGGATGGTGTAATGAGTCTGTTTAATCCTTGATTATGGCTTAACCTCATTACTTAACACTAAACAAAAACACCAAAAACATCTAAATAATCAACAAGTAGGTTAATGATCTTAATCCTACTCCTTGGTGATTAAGTGTGAGAAGCTGACTTCACACTTAAGGTATTCTCATTACCCCTAATCAGAGGGAAGATGTGATGAGTTTACTAACTTATTGGTTTAGGCTTAAGCTCATTAGCTTATGACAAAATCCAAAAAACAATAAAAGACTGAAAACTCAAAAACAAACAATAATCGTCTCCTCCGGGATTCTTTTCTCATCTCATTCACTCACAAACGAGAACTTGCTTCTTCCGTCTAATGCAAGACAGTCTGCACCTGAGCCAGACAGGTCATACACTTGAGCATAGACAAGTAAGCAATTCACAAGTCAATTCATCTTTCAGTCTCTTTGGGTCGAACTACGGTGTTCTGACTTCCTCATTGCACGAGAGGATACGTAGGCATAACTTAACAGTTATCGAACAAAAGTCTCTGTATATTCCCCCTTTTTTCTAGCCTCATTCTTTTAGCCTCATGATCTTGAGCATCTTATTCCTGTTCTTGCACTGACACTGTACATTTATATACTTCACTTCTTTTACACTGACACCTGTACATCCTTTTCCAGCTCTTTATACACAAATTGCACTAACACTACCCCTTTAAAACGCAAATCTTTTAAGCGTGGATCCCGTCGAGTACGACGGACAATCTGGGTGCTAATACCTTCCCAGGTTGTAACCAACCCCCTTTCTCAGTCTCTCTGGTTCGCAACCGTCTTATCCATCTTTTTCTAGGCCTATGCAGCATTGCCTTTCCTTCGGGATAAAAAATGCCTAGCTGGAGACTCTATTCATCTCCAGTGAGTTCACTGCTGTGTGTTCTCATTGCCCCTCTCGCCGACCGTTCGCGTCTGTACCCCATTTGACTTAGCTTCATTTGGTGGGAGTGACAGCTTGGCGACTCTGCTGGGGACCCTTATATCACAACCAGGGCTTCTGGTTCTTTTTGTGGGTTCCTCCTAGCGCTTGTTTGATTTGTGTTTACTGGGGTGTTATGTGCTTATTTGTGTTTATATATTTGTTATTGCTTTTGCTTTATGTACAGTTACCTTACTGCTTTCTTTATTGCTTTTCATATATCATACTGTCATGCTACTGGCTGGATCTGTTTTTTTTTTGTTTTGGTGGGTGGGTGTTCCATTGAAAGTTAAGGTCCTATACCTGGGACCTGAGTGACACCTAGGCTAGAGTGAATCATATTCTTTCCCATTCCATCTCGGTCTGGTGCGGGAATGTGAAACACGGTTCAGATATGGGTTTCTTCTTGAGAACTCTGTGTTGCAGATTTCCTGCAATGCTAGGGCTATCTAGGAAGCCTGCTAAGTCTGGATGACCTTTTAGTACTGACCTTCAGAAACTGAGGTGAATTAGAGGAGGAATTGTTATGGTTATTGTAAACACTGTACCTCCGGGTTAGAAGTGTTTACACTTCTCATAACTGATCCAAGTCTGAGGATCCTTGTTTTAGAACACCACCTGTGAGGGGGATGGGCCGTTTACAGGTTTGCAGGTACCTTGGCCTCAGAATACCTTGTTACTTTGTTTGTTAAGAGTACTCCATTTTGGGACAGTTCTTGTGATTCTAAAACCCTAGACATGTGGCTCTTTATTTGAGCCCCCCCACCTTGGTTACTGGATTTTTGGACCTCCATCTGGAATTCTTGAACATACTTGGACCTATATCAGGGCATTTGATCAGATCCAGCTCAGTCACAAACCCTTGCATATCATTTGCATACATAAACATTGCATCATATTGACATTTTCTTATTTGTGTTTCAGGGTATCCATCTTCCTTTGGTTCTGGTTTTGACCCCATCTTCAGTATTGACCTATCTTCATTTGCACCTGCTTCAGCTATCTACTTCAGCCAATCAGTGGCCCTTTCTTCTGTATCATCATCAGCACCTGTCTCTGCTCATCTTCAGCATCATGGCTCCTAAAAAGAGTAACATCACCTATCACTTCTTCCAGCCAGAGCTATCGGACATCAGGAGGATTCAGACCCTGATCACTCCAGATCACATACCATGGTTCAGGGAACATTATGGAGATATACTTGATATGGTTATGGATTTGGACCCTTCACAGAGAAGCCTGATCCACACTTGCATTCAGTTTTATGATCCCCCACTGAGATGTTTCACTTTCCAAGACTTTCAGTTGGGTCCTCTATTAGAAGAATACTCATCATTGGTTGGTATGCCTATCAGGGCTGGAATCCCTTTCAACCCTGAGATGGTCTTTCCTGGTAATGGAGAGGTTGCAAAGGCTTTGCATCTGGAACCTGTTCTGGTTGAGCAGCATATGACTTCTAAAGCTGGAATCCCTGGCTTACATCTGGATTTCTTGATCTCTCAAGCTACCCTGAAAGCTTCTCTAGGAGAATGGAAAGCTGTCTGTGCTTTATTGGCCCTGAGCATATATGGAGTTGTATTGTTTGCAGATGAGCCTCGATTCATTAGCAAGAATGCAATCCATCTGTTCATCTTGAGGAACCCAGTGCCAACTTTATTGGGGGATCTCTACTATTCAGTGCATCAGAGGAATGAAAAGCAGAGGGGAAGGTTAGTGAGGTGTTGTGCTCCATTGTTCCACACTTGGCTTCTCAAGCATTTACCCAGGACAGATGCATTTTTGAATCCTCATCAGCAAAGCAACTGGGCTAAGAGACTCACTGCTCTAACTTCAGCCGATATCAGATGGTGCACTCAAAGCACCAAGGGCAGGGATATCATCACCAGCTGTGGGCATTTTCCCAATGTGCCCCTAATAGGAGTTAAGGGTAGTATTAATTACAACCCTCTGCTATTTAAAAGACAACTGGGCTATGCACTGGTCCACTCTCCTAAGGCACATGACTTGGTTGAGACTCTTTATTGTGAGAACAAGCCTAATCTGGCTACTGTTAGGCAGGCAGCCTGGGCCTGGGATAATGTTCAAACCAAGGGAATAACCATTCTGGGGAAGTGCAACAATGTGGCATCAGCACAATATTATGAGTGGTCCCATGCCAGGGCTCAATTCTCTGGAATGCCCTTTACCATAGAAGATATGCCTGAATCATCTTCAGCACCACCCCCTGCCACTATCAGTTTGGAGGAGTTTGAGGGCTTGAAGGAAATAAATGAGAAGTTAACTCAGGCTTTGCAGAAGACTCTCCGGGAGAGGAGTGAGGGTAGGATGGAGATTGAGAGGTTAGAGAAGTTGAGAGTGGAGCATTTGACTAAGATTGAGAGGTCTGGGGATTATATCAAAAAGTCTAAGGATGGAGAACAAATTCTGAAGAATGCTTGCAAGGAAGCCCAGTTCCAGAGAGCAAGGACAGACTTGTATCTGAAGGAGAGTCAGGCTAGGTGGGTCAGGATCACCGAGGCTCGTACCCTGGAGGACAAGAGAGTTCAAGACAAGATAGAGCAACTGGAAGCTAGTGCAAAAGAGCAGCAAGAAGCCCTGGCAGCAGCCCAGAGGGAGATATCAGAGCTGAAGATCAAAGCTGGAGTGAAGAGGTCCAAGGACCAAAGTCAGCACAAGAAGCTAACAGCAGCTGTTACAACCCGGAATCTCCTCATCAGGAATCTCACGGAGCGTCCAGCTGATCCTGTGACCGAAGCACTTCTCAAGGAAGTTCGTGAGGATGAGTTTGGTCTTGTTGTTTGACTATTTGCTTGTTGTTGCTTTTATTCATTGTACTTTTATTTTCTTGTGATGTATTTTGACCCCTCAGAGGGCTTGTATTTGTAAACAAACTATGTACCATTTTGCTTTTGTAATATATGTGTTAGTTTGTTCCATCCGAGTTTCACTTCAAAAGCAACATCAACAGCATCTTCAAGGGTCTGGAAGGGTCAAAACTGAATGCCAAACCGGATACCTTGAGGACGAATAAGCATACTGCATTGCATGCTAACCCTTTGTTTGTTTTGTAGGTTTTTGTTTTATTGTTGCTAACTCTGTTGTGATGTTCAGGAACTATTGCTAGGCGCCGGGTATTTCCCCTCAACCGTCCGCACCGTTATCCAACCCGTAACAATCTTCCGGGCATTCAAATGGATCAGGTACAGCAGGACCTTGCAGAGGTCAGAAATCAAATGGCAAACGAAAGATTGGAAATGAGAACGCAGATGACTCAGTTTATGGAAGTGATGAACAACATGGCTCAGAGCCAGGAAAGATTGAGGGCCATGGTGGAAAGGCAAAATCAAGAAGATCCACATATAGGGACTGCCGGCACCAGCAACAATGAAAGGGTCCAACCTCATGTTAACCCTCCTGTATTTGGCCCACACCTCCATCCTGAGGTCAATATTCCTGCAAATGTTCAAGGGACTGCCACTGCAGCCAGGGTACTACAAGAAGATCCTCAGGAGGACCAGTTCACAGTAATGGGTGCTGGGGAAGAAGCTTATGATAGGAGACTGGATGAGATAGCTGAGAAGTTGAGATCCTTAGAGTCCCAAAATTCTTTGGGCTTTGACGTCATGGACATGGGCTTGGTAGACGGGGTCAGGATTCCCCATAAGTTTAAGCCTCCTTGTTTTGAAAAATACAACGGGACTTCATGCCCCCGGACTCATTTACAATCATTTCTGGGGAGGCTGAAGGCCTATACTATGGATGAGAAGCTCTGGATGTTCTATTTCGAGGATAGCTTAACTGGAGCGTCAAGAGAATGGTACTCTCACTTGACAAGGGCAACTATCAGGTGTTGGAAGGACCTGGCAGAGGCCTTCATCAGACAGTATCAGTACAACTTAGATATGGCACCCAACAGGACCCTCCTAATGGGAATGTCACAGTCTTCGAGGGAGAGTTTCCGAGAATATGCCCAAAGATGGAGGCAATTTGCTGCTGCTGTTCAGCCACCTATGTCTGAGAGGGAAATGGCAGATATGTTCATGAACACCCTTCAGGGGACATATATTGACAGGTTGGCTGCTTTCTCTTCCACTAGCTTTGCAGATGTTGTCATAGCTGGGGAGAGAATTGAGAGCCTGTTAAAAATAGGCAAGATTTCTGACAATGATGCCAGCTCGTCCAGTAGTACAAGAAAGCCTTTTGCAGGCCCAAGAAGAACTAGCGAGACCAATACCATCCACACCAACAGGGGCAGGCCCCAATATGTCCACAGATCTGTGGCAGCAGTCACCATTCCTGCTCCAGCTCATCCTCAACAAGTCTATCAATCTCCGCAGCAAAACTATCAGCAGCAACCTCAGTACCATCAGCAACCTCAGTATCCTCCAAGAAATTACAACAACAATAACAGCAACAACAACAGTCAACAAAGGCCATTCCAACAGAGGCCATCTCAAGCTAATAGGGTAATCGATCCGATCCCTATGCCATATGCTACTTTGCTGCCACAACTCCTGAAACTCAACCTAGTTGAGCTAAGGACGTTGGCACCTCCAGATCCCATCAGTCTACCCAGGAATTATGATTCCAACGCCAGATGTGCCTTCCATTCAAATGCACCTGGCCACAGTACAGAAAAGTGCAGAGCTCTGCACATGAAGGTACAAGACCTGGTAGACTCAAAAGCTCTGAATTTCGCACCACCACCTAATGTCAATAAGAACCCCATGCCAAATCACGGTGGTCCCAGAATTAACGCTATTGAAGAAGACAAGCCGTCTTATTTAATAACCAGTGTGGGTCAGATCAGGACACCGTTGGTAGAAATTAAGGCTCAGCTCCTCGAATGTCAAATGTTCCCGGGGTGTGAGTTGGGGTGTGCTTACTGCAATATTTCAGTCAATGGGTGCGATAACCTGAGGAATGGCATAGATGGTCTCATTCAGAGTGGCCAGCTTCAGATCACTACATCATTTCCAACAAATCCAGCAATCTCATCAGCAACAACTCCAGAACCTCCTACAACTGCAACAACCATTGTTCCTGACAATTCTTCGGTTTCATCAACAAGTACTTCATCTGTCATTTCAACTGACCAGGTATCAACAAATGTTCCTTCTACAACTCCAGCACCACTCCATTATGAATCTCCTACAACAACAACATCCATCCTTCCACCAATGTCTCCTACAACACCAGCAACAAATCATGAAGATGTCTCAACTGTCACAATATTTTATGATCCAGAAAACAACTCTGCCTACAACTCAGAAAGTGCTGCTCCCACCAGAGCACCAGTCACAATTTATTATGATCCGCAGACTATCACAGTTCCTTCCACAGCTGCAGCCAGTCCAGTCACTATCACGGTGCCTGGACCGGTACCCTATGAAAGCAGCAATGCCATCCCGTGGCATTACGGCTCTGACCTGTACTGTGAAGGACAAAGAATCACTTTTGAATCATCAACCCCTGCACCACAAATTGACAATGTGGGAGGAGGCGGAGGCTTCACTCGAAGCGGACGTCTCTTTGCTCCACAAATTCAAAGACCCACTGCCGAAGCAGAAGCTGCTGCCAAGGCAAAAGGAAAAAGCTTGGTGCAGGAAGAGCAGACTGTCAAGGAAGCTTTGAAAACACCCTTCGATCAAGAGGTTGATGAGTTCATGCGAATCATCAAGAAGAGTGATTATAAAATAGTGGATCAGCTTCATCAGACACCTTCCAAGATCTCAATCCTATCATTGCTTATGTGCTCCGAAGCCCATCGGAATGCACTACTCAAAGTCTTGCACGCAGCTTACGTGCCTGAAGAGATCACTGTCAATCAGCTGGAAGCTGTAGTTGGAAATGTCAATGCTAGTAACGGACTAGGGTTCACCAATACTGACTTGACAACGGAAGGCCGCAACCATAACAAAGCCTTGCACATAACCATGGAATGTAAAGGTGCTGTCCTTTCCCATGTGCTGGTGGACACGGGGTCATCCCTCAATGTCTTACCTAAAAAGGCCCTGGTGAAGCTAGAATATGACGGATTGGCATTGAGACCCAGCAACCTGGTGGTGAGAGCCTTTGATGGTTCAAAGAGATCGGTTCTGGGAGAGATCGAGTTGCCAGTAACGATTGGCCCGCAGACTTTCAAAACGACCTTCTACGTGATGGATATACAGCCTGCCTACAGCTGTCTATTGGGTAGGCCATGGATTCACGCCGCTGGCGCCGTGACCTCTACCCTTCACCAGAAGTTAAAATACGAGTGGGAGGGTCAAATTGTTACAATCTGTGGAGAGGAGGATATTTTTGTCAGCCACCTGGCTACTTATAAGTACATTGAGATGGATGGGGAGATCCATGAAACAATGAGCCAAGGTTTCGAGGCCTTGAACGTGAATGAAACATCTGCTGTACCTGGAACTTCAATATCATCATACCAACAAGCCCGGAAGGTTGTTGAGGAAGGAACTGCCCAAGGCTGGGGCAAACTGCTATCGGTGGAGAAGAAAGAGGATAGATTTGGGTTGGGTTACAAACCAACTCAACAAGATCAAACAGAGGCTGCGAAAGAGCCCAACTTTGTGAGTGGGGGGATGCTCACCCCTGATGCTGTCAACTGTATGGAAGAGGAGCTGGAAGAAGAACGCAACCTGGAAAGCTGGATTCGTCCAAAGATCTCGGGGAGCAGTATCTCAAACTGGTCTTCCCAGGAAATTATAAGAGTTACTCATGCAGAGTAATTATTATTTCCTGTATTTTTATAGCATGCATCAAAGTCTTGCATCTTGCCCAAGATGACAAGACTCATTTTGTAATCGGGCCATCTGTACTTTTTGTGCAACAAGATTAATCAATGAAATATCAGACATCTTTTTGCAAATGAGTCTTTTTCTTTTCCGCTCACTGTTTTTTTCATTTTTCTTTTTGTACAAAAAAATAAATGGCAGTGTTTTCAAAATGACGACTTTATTTCACTTTTCTAAAACAAGATTAAAATCAAATCACTAAAATGAACAAACTGAACCCTTGCAGAGTGTGCCTTACAGACAACACCGACAACAGCACGGCTATGACTTCGTATGACTTTGACAATCCGATCAATCAAGCTGATGAAGGGGTTGAAGAAGAATATGAGCTCCCTGAAGAGCTAGCCAGGTTGTTGAGGCAAGAGGAAAAGGTTATTACTCCTCACCAGGAGGAGGTTGAATTGATCAATCTTGGTACAGACGAAGACGTGAAAGAAGTTAAAATCGGGGCCTGCCTGCAAGACTCAGTGAAGAGACAACTGATTGACCTGCTTCAAGAGTATGTGGACGTGTTTGCTTGGTCTTATCAAGATATGCCAGGGTTGGACACCGACATTGTTGTGCACAAGCTGCCTTTGAGAGAAGAATGCCCGCCGGTTAAACAGAAACTGCGCCGTACACATCCGGACATGGCAATGAAGATCAAGGAAGAGGTACAAAAGCAATGGGACGCCGGGTTCCTTGCTGTAACTAGCTATCCACCGTGGGTTGCTAATATTGTACCTGTGCCTAAGAAAGACGGCAAAGTAAGGATGTGTGTTGACTACCGGGATCTGAACAGAGCTAGCCCGAAAGATGATTTCCCTTTACCTCACATTGATGTATTGGTGGATAATACGGCTCAGTTCTCGGTATTCTCCTTCATGGACGGATTTTCAGGATATAATCAGATTAAGATGTCACCTGAAGACATGGAGAAGACAACCTTCATCACACCCTGGGGCACGTTCTGCTACAAGGTAATGCCATTTGGGCTCAAGAATGCTGGTGCAACATATCAACGGGCTATGGTAACATTATTCCACGATATGATCCATAAAGAAATAGAATGTTATGTGGATGACATGATTGCCAAGTCCCTCACTGAAGAAGGCCACCTGGTAAATCTGCTAAAGCTATTCAAGCGTCTGAGGAAGTACCAATTAAAGTTGAACCCCAACAAGTGCACATTCGGGGTGCGATCCGGTAAGTTGCTGGGATTTATTGTAAGCGAGAAAGGGATTGAAGTGGACCCTGATAAAGTCAAAGCTATTCAAGAGATGCCTGCACCGAAAACAGAAAAAGAATTTCGAGTATTTCTAGGTAGATTGAACTACATCTCAAGGTTCATATCTCACCTTACAACAACCTGTGAACCCTTGTTCAAGCTATTGAGAAAAGAACAGACGGTCAGGTGGAACGAAGACTGCCAGAAGGCTTTTGACAAGATCAAGGAATACTTACAAGAGCCTCCAATCCTTATGCCTCCAGTTGAAGGAAGACCTCTGATAATGTACTTGACAGTATTAGAAGAGTCGATGGGGTGTGTGTTGGGCCAGCATGACGAGTCTGGTCGAAAAGAGTATGCAATATACTACCTAAGCAAAAAGTTTACCGACTATGAACAACGTTATTCACTGCTCGAGAAAACTTGCTGTGCTTTAGCGTGGGCTGCTCGCCGACTGAGGCAGTATATGTTGACCCACACTACTCTATTGATCTCAAAAATGGACCCAGTCAAGTACATATTTGAGAAGCCAGCTCTTACCGGACGGGTTGCAAGATGGAAAATGATCCTCACAGAGTATGACATCCAATACACATCTCAGAAAGCCATCAAGGGCAGTGTATTGTCTGAATATCTTGCTGAGCAACCCCTTGATGATTACCAGCCTATGAGGTTTGACTTCCCTGACGAAGACATCATGTTCATAAAAGCAAAAGATCATGGAGAGCCTGTTCACACTGAAGGACCTGACCCGGAAGAAGAATGGACTATGATGTTTGATGGGGCTGTTAACATGAATGGTCGTGGTGTTGGTGCAGTACTCATTACACCTAAAGGAGTTCACATGCCTTTCTCGGCAAAACTCACCTTCAGCTGCACTAACAACGAAGCTGAATACGAAGCTTGCATTATGGGTCTTGAGGAAGCCATTGACCTCAGGATCAAGACATTGACCGTATTCGGAGATTCAGCTTTGGTAATCAATCAAACCAACGGAAAATGGTACACTCACCAGGACCATCTGATACCTTACAGGGATTATACAAGGAGGTTATTGACTTTCTTCACAACAGTCAAGCTTGAGTATATCCCTCGGGACGAGAATCAGTTTGCAGATGCTCTGGCTACCATTTCATCCATGATCAAAGTTCAAGCGGCCAACTTCGTACCTCAGATTTCAGTGTCCAGACTCGACAGACCAGCATATGTATTTGCAGCAGATGTTGTCAAAGATGATAAGCCTTGGTTCCATGACATTAAATGCTTCTTGGAAGATCAAACATACCCACCTGGGGCATCTTCCAATGATAAGAAGACCTTGAGAAGGCTTGCTGGTAGTTTCTTTCTGAACACTGATGGGTCTTTATACAAAAGGAACTTTGATATGGTACTCCTCAGATGTGTTGACAAGACGGAAGCAGAATTGTTGATGCATGAAGTGCACGAAGGATCCTTTGGTACCCATGCTGGAGGGCATGCCATGGCTAAGAAATTGCTAAGATCAGGTTATTACTGGATCACAATGGATGCAGACTGTTGTGCTTACGCCAGAAAATGCCATAAGTGTCAGATCTATGCGGATAAGGTGCATGTGCCTCCCAATCCTTTGAATATAATGTCTTCACCCTGTCCCTTTGCCATGTGGGGCATTGATATGATTGGCAAGATCGAGCCAACTGCTTCAAATGGCCACAGATTCATCCTGGTCGCCATCGACTATTTCACCAAGTGGGTTGAAGCAGCCTCGTATGCAAACGTCACAAGACAAGTGGTAGCCCGATTTCTGAAGAGAGATATCATCTGTCGATATGGAGTTCCCGAGCGAATCATTACTGATAATGGTTCCAACTTGAACAACAAAATGATGGCAGAGCTGTGTCGGGACTTCAAGATCCAACATCACAATTCTTCTCCTTACAGGCCAAAGATGAATGGCGCTGTTGAGGCAGCAAATAAAAATATCAAGAAGATTGTGCAGAAGATGGTAGTCACTTACAAAGACTGGCATGAAATGCTACCGTTTGCCTTGCATGGGTACCGCACGTCAATCAGAACATCCACTGGGGCAACACCGTATCAGCTTGTGTATGGTATGGAAGCAGTCCTACCTGTTGAAGTTGAATTACCCTCTCTGCGGGTACTAATGGATGTTAAACTGAGTGAAGCAGAATGGGTTCGGGCCCGATACGAACAACTGGGTCTGATCGAAGAGAAAAGATTGGCTGCAATCTGTCATGGGCAGTTATATCATAAGAGAATGAAGAAAGCCTTCGATCAGAAAGTCAGGCACCGAGAGTACCAAGTAGGAGATCTTGTGCTGAAGAGAATCATCCCTCCTCATACAGACCACAGGGGCAAATGGACTCCAAATTATGAAGGACCATTTGTGGTAAAGAAAGTTTTCTCTGGTGGAGCACTGATGCTCAGCACCATGGATGGTGAAGATTTCCCGTCCCCTGTGAATTCAGATGCAGTTAAAAAATACTTCGCATAAAAATGACCCGCTGGACATAAAAACAGAATGTAAGTCCAGGCAAAAATAGGGCATCCCGGCGAGTCAAAAACAGAATAAAAGACTCGGGTAAAAATAAGGGAAAATAAATAAAAAAATGTACACCCGCTGAGTTGAAAAGCCGCATTGGACAGCTCAGGCAAAAAAGGGTATCCCGATGGATTGAAAACTCGAAAGGGCGATCCATGCAAAACAAGGGAATAAGCAAACAACTGCATTCTGAATTCGTCTGTATCGCTTACAACCTGGTAAACTCCGAAAGGATCAAGCTTCTATCAGAATCCATGTTCGTCAGAAAGCAAGATGAGAAGAACGTCGAAAGTCATACGGGTCATAGTGAAGAGGAAGCTCCTCAAAGCGTCACCAACATCGCCAGCATTTTGTTTCTCAATTTGTAACGATCTCCTCATTTCAGGGGATTTGTTTCTTTGACTGTATCTCGCCAATTCAGGGCATATGAATTAATAAAATCAGATTTTCAGTCGTGTCTCATCTTGTACATTTTTATTTGCAAAAAAAAAAAAATGTCTGATGTCTTAAAGAAAAAAATGATTGCACAGAATACAGATGTTTATCTTCAAATAAAAACGTGCTTGCAGGAAATATATTTACTCTCGGGAGTGTCTAAACTCTTATCAGGAAAATCCAGTAAGGGATACCCTGGGAACACTTGTGCGTTTCTACCTTTGCAGGATTGCAGGTATTCGGAGCGCAACTTGGGGCAAGAAAGCTTCATCCCAGCAAGCTGACAAAGCGACACTCAGCCTTAGCACCCAAAGTGTCTTCTCCCCAGCTGATTTGCCCCTTATTACTTTTCCCCATCAGAGTTGCCAGGCATCATTTCTCCAACAGGGCAGTACTAGAAGGCGCCCATATCCCTGGCTGAGTCAAGGATCCTCTTCAGCAGAGTCCCTATGGAGGTCTTGCAGTGATCTCTCTTTCTCCCCAGCCGAGTTGCCATCTCCCCTCATCCGAGTACAAAAGCCAGAGAGCCATCTCCCCACAAGAGTTGCAGCCTCTATCCAGAAGAGCAGCGCGTAGAAGATCACAACATAGTGAAGAAAGATTCTGCCAAACCCCAACTGGGTCTCTCATTTATAAGGATAGGTCTATCAATGACCCATATCCCCAAGCAGATACATCTCATCAGATCTATCAATGATCTCTTCCCCAGCTGGGATGTCTACTCCAAGCAGATCGATCAAAGATCTTCGCAACAACGGGACCCGGATCCCGGTTTTGGTATCTTTGCACAATCATAGCATTCGCATCATATTCACCCACAAAGCGTAGCATTCCGTTTTAACACGGAGCATTACGGAAAAAATCAAGCATATAGCATAATCATAAGCCATGTGTTGAATCAACACTTGTGAATAATGACAGTTCATCAACGTACAGAAAAAATCCCCACCAAAGTTCCCAGCAAAAGCAGCTGCCTCTAACACCAGTATATACTCATTTTGACACCCGTCTGTGTCATAAACCCAACAGAAAGCCAAAGAAGTCCTCTTTGCACTCACATGTACTTACATATATAATCCTTTGACACCCGTCCGTGTCATATCCCCAGCACAGTCACCTACACTTTGTATACCGGATACTTGTTAATATTATTATACTTTTCTCTCTTGACATACGTCCGTGTCACTTTCCCCAGCAAATAAACACTCATCTATGCAATACTCATACTCACTACTCATGTTACACTCATACAGATATTCGTCCGTATCTTGTATATGCCAGTTATATCCCCACAGATTCAACATTGGTCCATGTTCTCTGTTAACCAGATGGTACTCGTCCGTATCATCATCTCAGAATATGCGTCAAGCGTTTGTTTCTATATGATACTCGTCCGTATCATAGTCTTAAGGATGCTCGTCCGCATCTTTAATCTATACACGAATATCTAAACACTTATACCTTTTGTTTCTTGGATGTAAACGCTCGTCCGTGTTTACTATTCCCCAGTAGATCGCCAAAGCAAATTTTCTTTTTATCTGACACTCGTCCTGTGTTATGATAAACCTTGAGAGCAGCCGTACCCTGCTAGGTGGTCGTCCTCCACCTCTTGATGGTCGTCCTCCATCATGCTCGTCCGATGGCCGTCCCCGTCGTTGTTTTTTAGCAGCCGTCCCCTGCTAGGTGGTCGTCCTCCACCTTTTGATGATCGTCCTTCATCATTTTATCCAATGGCCGTCCCCATCGTTGACCTTTTCTATCCGGCATTCGTCCTATGTCGCGATATTTTCGGCAGCCGTACCCTGCCAGGTGGTCGTCCTCCACCTTTGATGGTCGTCCCCATCATATTTCTTTTATTCCCAACAGAGCAGCCGTCCCCTGCTAGGTGATCGTCCTTCACCTTTGATGGCCGTACCCCATCATCTGTTTATTTCATTTATTCTTTAACCCGATGGCCGTCCCCGTCGTGGTCCCTTTTCCTTTTTAGCCCGATGGCCGTCCCCATCGTTGGTTACTTTGCTTTATGAACTTGATGGCCGTCCCCGTCATGTTTCATTAATTCCCAGAGAATCTTACTTTATCTTGATGGCCGTCCCCATCATAATTTGATTTTCCCCAGCTAGTCGGCCGTCCCCGTCTTGGCTTTACCTTTTATCCCCAGCATGTCGGCCGTCCCCGTCATTGCTTTGTTTCCCGCACTTTACAATATACTTTATTTTCCTTTTACAATCTATATCCCTTTTCTTCTTCATTCTGTGAGTGCAAATTTTGGACTGTCTTTGGTATTCAACCACAAGTTATCTTGTTTGCCTGATAAGCCGTTGCTTACATCCTGCACAGCTAACTCATGTTTGAATAGGGGCAGCTGTAAACACCCCAAATTTTCCCTCACCCATTCACACCATGGCTTGTGATCTCCTCATATGCATAAACTCAATCATACCATCTCATATTCCATTTTTGATTCACTGCATAGGTTCTAAGTCATCTGCATCTAGGGTTTGTGATTTGAGCAATCCAAGAGCTTTTGAGCCACTCCAAAGGCCATAAATCACTTCAAAGGGGTCCATGTGTGTTCTTATATCATATTACATCCTCTCAAAGTCAAAAATGCAAAAGAATCACAAGAACTGGGATTGGTATAGATGCAGAGCCAGGCTTGACTGCACAGATGACCTAAAATTAGGGTTTTGGTTTCAGAGGCCATAACTCCAAATTTTTTGGTCATTCTTGTTTCCATTGGTCTCTATATGGTATAGGGAGTATGCATATCAATTTTCATGAAGAAATTCCATGGGGAAGTCATCTGATCAAGGGTTGACTTTCTGGACAAGTCAGTGCAAAATCAGGGCATCTGAGGCCCCCAATGACCCAACCAAAGGGTGATCTTCATCATTTTGAGTGTATATGATCTTTATTTGGTCATGGGAGAAGGTTGAAGTTCACAAAAAATCAAGAATTTGAAGTTTTTGCAAAGTTGACTTTTTTGGGCTTAGTTGACTTTTCAAGAATGTGTCATTGTATGTCACTTTTCAAGCCTTGCTTTTTGATCCAAAAATGCTTCAAATGGAAAAACTTTGGTCATGAAAGTTGTAGAATACATTTTTCCCTTTTCAAAAAGTACAAGAAAATGATCTAATTCTTCTTGGATCAAAAGTTATGGTGTGACAAAGTTGCCAAAAATCACTTATTTTCAAGATGTGCACCAAATGAGAAATTTGCAAAATCATGAACCAAGGCTGTTTGTAGCTTCTAGTTGACATCAAACCAATGTACAAACATCACATAAGTCCTAAAGGTCAGAATTGAACCAAGAATTCTCATGTTTCATGGCTTGTGGAATGAGAAAATCACATGTGAACCAAAGTTGAAACAACTTGCAAAATCATCATCACACTTTCCCCACTTGTTACATTGGATGCTGAACCTTGCTAGCCTCCCATACACACCATGCTGCGCCAGCCCTAGCCATTGTACCAAGCTAGAACTCAAGCCATACCTATCTTACAAAAAAGTTGACTTTTGGCAAAAGCAAACATCCCAATCACAGCAGGCCATGTCACATCCTCTGGCCACTTGGAATTGTTTATACTATCCTTTAGCAAGCAAAACATATGAGGAGGCCAAGCAAAAACACACCATAGCATCACATACACAAAACCACCCCATTTTGCAAAACCATTCGAATCTTCCTCCACACCTCACAAACACAAAAGCAAGTCTCACCATCATCCTCACCTTGTCACACTGAACCTAAACCAACAAGGAAGCAAGCCAGAAGCACACTGGAACACCTCATTACCATTCTCACTCCAACCTGCATTTTCATTCGAATCATCTTCCACAGCCACAAAACATCCAAACTCTTTTCACCAACAAATCAAGCACATCAAAAGGAGTCAAAACCACCCTTCACATTGATCTGAAGCAGCCTATACACAGAGCTCATTTTCTGCTATATCAGATTGGAACCTCTCAAAATAGCTTGCTTAAGCTCATTCCAAGCCTGCCATTAGCACCAGGAGGATCAATGGAGTAAGTTGGCACCAAGAAGCAGTCCAGGAAACCCAGAAATAGAAGCTTCCATCTCAGGTATGACCATAGAAACTTTTCTCTCAGAGCTTGATTTTTAAGTTACAAACTGATTATTCATGTCTTGCTGGTCATGGGGATGTTCTCAGAATCAAAAATGAGTGAGAGATGAGTTTGTATGATCATTCTGAAATTTCACCCGTGGATTTTGTTTTCTTCGATTTGCATGATTCTTGGGGTTTAAATGATATTTGAGGGTGGATTCATGTCCTAGGAGGTTAGAGGATCCTTTAGATGTGTTTAATTTGTTGTTTGGGTGCCTGAATCACGTTTTAGGGTTTTGGGGTCGCCGGGGAAGATGACCGGAGCTCCCCTCCGGTCACCTGAGTTTGTTTAGCCCTAATTACAGTCATTAACTTCTATTTGAATCTTGGGCGTTGGATCGTTTGAAAACGTTGACCTCCCGCGTGCGTGTGTGGCCTGGATTCACCCAATTAGCCCTAATCACCATTAACTCATTTAATTATTTCATAAATCCTAATTAAAATCAGAGCCAACCAGGACCCTTGGATCTGCGCGCCAGTCAACTATCCCAAACCCAGTTCAAATCTCCACCCTTGGATCTGCTTACTTTCTTTTTATTTCAATTTTTATTGCATTTCTTTTCATTTTATTTGCACAATTTATTTAAAATAGTAAAAATTGTCTAAAAATTATGAAACTTTTTCTCAAGAGTTTTATTAATTTTTATGACACAAAAATATTTTTGTTTTTATTTTTAGCATTAAAAAAGTATTTTTAAATATTTAAAGGATTATTTTTAATTGATTAATGGAAATTAATTTATTAAAAATACTTTTAGGTATTTAAAAAATCACCAAAAAATTCATTAAATGTTCTAAGACATTTAGAAACATTGTCCAACCTTCAAACCAAATTTCTTTTTTGATCTTGATGCATTTTGAGAATTTTTCATTGAATTAAAATTATTTTTGTGCATTAATTTGATCCATAGTTCAAAAAATCATTTCTGCCTATTCATGAAGGATTGGACATTGATTCTTTTTGAATTGCATTGTGTTTAGCATGTAGTTTTTGAGATAAAAAGGCCATGATTTGATCTTTCATTTTCATTTTGTTTGGCATTTCTTTTGTTTGGAAACCCTAAAACCCAAGCAAACTTGTAAAAACCATAACTTGAAATTGGTGAGGAGTTGAGACCTCTCCTTTGGGCATTGGTTTAGTATGGGATTAGGGATCCTTTGTGTGGCATTTTCAATTTTTTATCTTAGGGTTTGCTTCTGATTTTGACTTTTGTTTGATGTTTGATTCATAAACCCTAATTTGGGGCTTCCATGTGCATCCCTCTTGTATTCTCTTGCATAACATGACTTGCCATGACATTTCAAGCATCCATTTGACTCATTTGACATCATAAGACATATTGAAAGCATGTTTGATCATTGCATCATGTATTTGCCATGTTGTATGTCATGTGCACTTCATAACTTTTCATGTATGTTCATGATTCTTAGCTTGCTTCATTTGCATTCATGAACTTGTATGATCATTTCCATGTGTTGCCTCATGTTTGTAGCATCTCATAGCATCATTAGCATCATGTAAATGCTTCTGGTTTTGTTTCTCATCATGTCACCTCATCCCATTTTGCATTGCATTGCATTTCTTTTCTAACCTTTTCAGGTGGTAAGTGATTTTGAGAAGAGAATTTGCCTTCACTTCTCATAACTTTTCTTTTCATCTCTCTTGCATCCATTGCTGCATTTTTATGTGTGTTTGAGATTGAGCTTGCTCATTCCTTTTCTTCTTACTTTCTTTCTTCAAGTGACTTGACTTCTTGAATGAAGCAAGTTGCTTTACTTCTCTTGATCCTTTCATCTGCTTCCTGGTGTTTCCTTTGGAGATCTTTCTTGTTTAACCTCACAAACCTTAGGATCAACCAAGCATGCCAATGATTAGGGCTTTGATTAGTCTCCCCTCTTAGTTTTACCTTTGTGTCTCTTTTGAGTCTTCTCTTTCTCATCTCATAATCAGGGACTAAACCCTAAAGGCTTTAAGGCTTTGTGATTAAGCTTATGCCTGTATCCTTCTCTTAGGATGGAGTGTATAACTTTAATCCTAAGTGTTAAACCCTTAATGTGTTTAAATCTCTTAATCAATCCACTTAATAACCATCAAGATATCACACTTGTAACTTGGGCCTTGCATTAGGGTTCTAATTCTTCCTTAATTGGTTAAGAAGGACTAACCCTAGTGTTAATGGACAAGTCCCCCTCAAGTTGTCTTACAAACCCTAGAACTCACTTCATCATCATATCATTAATAAAATCCACTTAATCAAAGGCTTGTTTTGTCATGAGTTTAATCCCTAATCATGGATTAAGTTGAGGAGCTTTCCTCAGCTTAAACATTCTCATCTATTATCCTTCTATTAGGATGGTGTAATGAGTCTGTTTAATCCTTGATTATGGCTTAACCTCATTACTTAACACTAAACAAAAACACCAAAAACATCTAAATAATCAACAAGTAGGTTAATGATCTTAATCCTACTCCTTGGTGATTAAGTGTGAGAAGCTGACTTCACACTTAAGGTATTCTCATTACCCCTAATCAGAGGGAAGATGTGATGAGTTTACTAACTTATTGGTTTAGGCTTAAGCTCATTAGCTTATGACAAAATCCAAAAAACAATAAAAGACTGAAAACTCAAAAACAAACAATAATCGTCTCCTCCGGGATTCTTTTCTCATCTCATTCACTCACAAACGAGAACTTGCTTCTTCCGTCTAATGCAAGACAGTCTGCACCTGAGCCAGACAGGTCATACACTTGAGCATAGACAAGTAAGCAATTCACAAGTCAATTCATCTTTCAGTCTCTTTGGGTCGAACTACGGTGTTCTGACTTCCTCATTGCACGAGAGGATACGTAGGCATAACTTAACAGTTATCGAACAAAAGTCTCTGTATATTCCCCCTTTTTTCTAGCCTCATTCTTTTAGCCTCATGATCTTGAGCATCTTATTCCTGTTCTTGCACTGACACTGTACATTTATATACTTCACTTCTTTTACACTGACACCTGTACATCCTTTTCCAGCTCTTTATACACAAATTGCACTGACACTACCCCTTTAAAACGCAAATCTTTTAAGCGTGGATCCCGTCGAGTACGACGGACAATCTGGGTGCTAATACCTTCCCAGGTTGTAACCAACCCCCTTTCTCAGTCTCTCTGGTTCGCAACCGTCTTATCCATCTTTTTCTAGGCCTATGCAGCATTGCCTTTCCTTCGGGATAAAAAATGCCTAGCTGGCGACTCTATTCATCTCCAGTGAGTTCACTGCTGTGTGTTCTCATTGCCCCTCTCGCCGACCGTTCGCGTCTGTACCCCATTTGACTTAGCTTCATTTGGTAGGAGCGACAGTGTGCCACATGTTTGTGATTGAGCATAGCATCATAACATCATGACATCATAAGCATAGCATTTTCACTAACCATTTCAAGGACCAAAGGATTTATCTTTGTTCTTTGTTGTAGGTCATGGCTTCTACTCGTCGGAATACTATCCGGATCAACTTTGTAGGGATACCTCCTAAGCTTAAGGAATTAGTCTCTCAAGTTTCTGAAAGATCCCAGAAGCATGGTCATCTACTTGACTTGGTTACTTCAGGATTTGATGAAGACATGATGAGTTTATTATTTACTAATAAAAGTTTCATTTCTGGTTGTTTAAACAAATTTAAATCCTGCGGTTCTTGAAAACATTGCATCTACATACCATATCATCATAGGTTTCTTATGAACAGGTATCTTATCTTCTCGCTGTTTATTTCAGCAGAAATGGCTCTCGAACAAACTGTTAAGGATCTCCAGGCTCAGAATACACAATTTCAAGAACTGATCCTGAACTTGTCAAAGGGACAAGATGAGCTGAAAGCTCTTCTGACTAAGAAGAAGAAGAAGAAGACTAGAAAATCAGGGGGCCTCATCAACCTGGGTAGAAGATTCAGAGGTCCTATCAAGACAAAAGAAGAGGTTGAGGATTTTGATTCTGAAAATTCTGAGAAAGAAGGAGGTGGTCTCCATGATACTGTGGAAGAATCTGATTCTGAGGCAAACTATTATCATGATCCTGCTAGTGAGGAGAAGTACAAGATATTGGTAGACAGAATGAACGTTATGGAACTACAAAAATCTTCTGGGCTTGATTTTGAATATTTGAGTTTAGTTTCTGGAGTGGTTATACCTATTGGCTTCAAGGTTCCTGTTTTTGTGGTGTATGATGGTGTTTCATGTCCTAAACTGCATTTGAGGTCCTATGTCCGGAGGATTCAACCATATACTGCTGACAAGAAATTGTGGATTCATTTCTTCCAAGAGAGTTCATCAGGAGCTCAATTGGAATGGTATTATCAACTTGAAAGTGTTAATATTCGTGATTGGAATGATCTTGCTGAGGCCTTCTATAGGAAAAACCAATATAATGTTGATTTAGCACCAACTCGCATGCAGCTCCAAAGCATGTCTATGGGTACTAAGGAGAGTTTCAAAGAGTATGCCCAGAAATGGAGAGACCTGCAGAGTTCAACCTCCTCTAACTGACAAGGAGCTGGTGGATATGTTTATGAGTATGCTGAATGGTCCTTTTTATAGTCACCTCATTGGAAGCTCATCATCCGGTTTCACTGAGCTGATAATCTGGAGAACGTGTGGAAAGTGGGATAAAAGTGGTAAGATACAGGTGGGTTCCTCTTCATCAAGCACTGCTAAGAAGCCCCCTAGTGGAAAGAAGGAGTCTAATGTTGTGTATGGTCAACATAGTCGTAACAGGAGTCACCAATCTGTGGGAGCAGTTCACATCTCCAATCCTGCCCCTATAGCACCAAAGCAACAACAAAACAATCAAGAGAAGCCTAAAAGACAGTTCACCAAGATCAACATGTCACTCGCCCAAGCCTAATACATCCTCTCCTCGGTACAATCCTAATGCAAGATGTGCATATCATTCTAATAGTTCGGGACATGACACCAACAACTGCTGGGTTTTGAAAAACAAGATTCAAGACATGATTGAAGCTGGGGAAATTGAATTTGACCCTCCTGGGGACCCCAAATGTGATCACTGCTCCTATGCCCAATCATGAGAAGACTGTTAATGTTGTTGATGAGGTTTCATATGTTTCCTTAGTAGCAAATTTGACTATTCCTCTATCCATTATCAAGAAGAAGCTGGTGCAGGCTGGGTTCTTTCTAGGTTGCAAGGAAGACTATTTTTACTGTGCCTATAAACCTGATAGTTGTTGGAAGTTGAAGGATGGTATTCAACGCCTCATGGACAATTACACTATATTGTTTGAGAAGACTCCTTCTGTGGAAAGTATGTGTGAACATCTGTCTCGAAACACGAAGCTTGAAGATGTAGCTATGGTTGATAAAGTACCAGTGAAGATTACCTCCAAAGGTCCTGTTAGGATCACCTCTAAAGGTCCTATCAGGATTACTGCTGAAAGCCCTGTGAAGACTGTTGCTGAAGCTAGAGTGGCTCCCATGATCATTACCACTCCTGGCCATGTTCCTTATACTTCTGATAAAGCTATACCCTGGAATTATGGTTCTGATGTTTATATCCATGGTGTCAAACAAGAACCTTTGACTGATGCACCTGTTACTGATGTCAGTCTTGATGTTGACAATATTGCTGGATCTAGTAAGGTCACCAGAAGTGGAAGAATTTTCTCCCCTCAAGACACCTCTAAAAGTACAGTTACTCCAGCTCATACCTCTAATTTTGGGCCAAGTACTGATGCCCGGGGCAAAGGTCCTGTGATTGAACCTGTGCAAGCTGAGGCACCAACTGCTGAAAATCTTTCTAATCAGATGGAAGAAGTACTGAAGATCATTCGCAAAAGTGATTATGATATTATTGACCAGTTGGGGCATACTCCCTCCAAAATCTCCATGTTATCTTTGTTGCTGTATTCTGAGGCCCATGCTAAAGCCTTAATCAAGTTCTTAAAGGCTGCTCATGTGCCAAATGAAATTTTTGTGGATCAATTTGAGAATTGTGTTGCACATTTGACTAGTGATAATGGTCTGGGCTTTTCTGATGTTGATCTGACTCCTGCCAAGAGAAACCATATCAGAGCTCTGCATATCTCCATTGAATATAGGGGCACTACTTTATCTCATGTACTGGTGGACAATGTTTCTTCATTAAATGTGCTCCCTAAAGAGGTTCTGGACAAGCTCAGTCCTGAGGATGTTGTGTTAAGATCAAGTGATGTGGTGATGAGGGCCTTTGATGGTTCAAGAAGAGTGGTACATGGAGAAGTAGACCTCCCGATAAAAGTAGGCTCTCAAGTCTTCAACTATACTTTCTATGTGATGGATATTCGTCCTGCGTATTCTTGTTTGCTTGGGCGCCCCTGGATCCATGGGGCAGGTGTTGTGACTTCCACTTTACATCAAAAGTTGAAATATCCGGTGAAAAACAAAATTGTCACTATCTATGGTGAAGAAGAGTACATGGTTAGCCATGTGAATACTTTCAAATATGTAGAAATGGAGGGTGAAATGGTTGAAACTCCGTGTCAAACATTTGAAGTTGTTCCTTGCTCTGCTCCTGTTCCTCAGTCTGTCCCTGTTTTTAAAAGAGCTCATGTGGTTACTAGAATACCTCCTGCAATGGCCTCCCTCAAAGATGCTAAGGTTGTGGTTGAAAAAGATGGTTGTTCTATTTGGGGTCAGCTTCCCAACATCCCTTACAAGTCTGACAAGTTTGGTTTGGGTTTTACTATAGAATCTCAGAGGGCTGTTCGTCGTGCTCGTGCTGTTCGTATCACTAATCAAGGGGTCATAAGAGATCAAATCAATGTTGTGGGTGACCATGATGAAGACTACAACCTGGATGATTGGATCTTTCCTACCATGGATGATGGGCTCAACAATTGGAAGGCTGAAGACGTTATTCATATCTCCTTTAGTCAGGAGTAAATACTATTACTATGTTTTGTTTTAAGTTTGTAATTTCGAATAATAAAACCTTTTAAGCCTTGTGTCTTACCCGGGGCACAATGGTATGCTTGTTTCGGGATGTCATTTCATTTGCATACTTTATTCAATAAAATCAATGGACGTTTCGTTTTCGTAAATATTGTGCTCCTTGTCTTTCTTTTATTATTATTTCTGTTTTATCAGCTATGTGTTCTTACACACACCCACATCACTAAAATGCATATCCTCATCCACTCTGGATCATGTTGATAACAGTTCTACTATTGCAAATTATAATTTCGAGAATCCGATCTATCAAGATGAAGATGGAAATGAGGAAGATTGTGAAGTACCTGCAGAGCTTGCTAGGTTATTACAACAAGAAGAGAAAGCTATACAGCCACACGAAGAGCCAATCGAAGTTGTGAATCTGGGAACAGAGGAAAACAGGAAAGAGGTCAAGATAGGGGTTGAACAAGAAGATGGTGTTAAGAACAGACTAATCCAGATGTTACGTGATTATGTGGAGATCTTTGCTTGGTCGTATGAAGATATGCCAGGGTTGGATACTGACATTGTGGTTCACCGTCTGTCGGTAAAAGAAGACTGTCGTCCAAAGAAGCAAAAGGTTCGTCGCATGCGTCCTGAAATGTCAGAAAAGATTAAAGTAGAGGTGATGAAAAAATTTGATGCAGGATTCTTAGCTGTGACTTCTTATCCTCAGTGGGTTGCAAATGTGGTACCAGTACCTAAGAAAGATGGTAAGGTACGCATGTGTGTAGATTACAGGGATTTGAACAAGGCCAGTCCTAAAGATGATTTTCCACTTCCGCATATTGATGTTTTGGTAGACAACACTGCTCAGCATAAGGTATTCTCTTTCATGGATGGTTTCTCTGGTTATAATCAGATTAAGATGGCGCCTGAAGATATGGAGAAGACTACATTTTTTACACAATGGGGCACTTTTTGTTATAAGGTGATGCCATTTGGTTTGAAGAACGATGGGGCAACATATCAGCGTGCTATGGTGGCTTTGTTTCATGATATGATTCACCATGAGATAGAGGTATATGTGGATGATATGATAGCCAGGTCTCAGAATGAGGAACAACACCTTGATCATCTGCACAAGTTGTTTGAGAGGTTGAAGAAGTATAAACTGAGATTGAATCCAAACAAGTGTACTTTTGGAGTTAGGTCCGGTAAACTCCTGGGTTTCATTGTCAGTGGAAAAGGTATTGAAGTGGATCCCGCAAAGGTAAAAGCTATACAAGAAATGCCTGCTCCCCATACTGAAAAGGAAGTTAGAGGTTTCTTGGGACGACTGAATTACATTGCAAGATTTATTTTCCAACTAACTTCTACCTGTGAGCCAATCTTCAAGTTGCTAAAGAAAGATCAGGTAATGGAATGGAATGATGAGTGCCAGGTAGCCTTTGATGAGATCAAGAAATACCTCTAAGAACCTCCAATTTTGATGCCACCAGTTGATGGAAGACCCTTGATTATATACTTAACAGTATTAGACAACTCAATGGGGTGTGTGTTGGGGCAACATGACGAGTCTGGTCGAAAAGAGCAGGAAATATACTACCTTAGCAAAAAGTTTACCGACTGTGAAATAAGATACTCACTGCTCGAGAAAACTTGCTGCGTTTTGGCATGGGCTGCTCGCCGACTAAGACAGTATATGTTGACTTATACTACCTTGTTGATTTCAAAGATGGATCCAATCAAGTACATATTCGAGAAACCTGCTCTCTCCGGACGAATAGCGAGATGGAAAATGATTTTAACAGAATATGATATACAGTACACCACTTAGAAGGCCATTAAGAGCAGTGTGGTAGCTGATCATTTAGCTCATCAGGCAGTGGATGATTATCAGTCTATGAATTTTGAGTTCCCAGATGAAGACATTATGTTTGTGACTAAAGAACCTAGACAATATGACGGACCTGAACAGGGATCCAGATGGACTATGGTTTTTGATGGAGCTTCTAATGCGCTTGGTAATGGTGTTGGTGTTGTAATCATTTCCCCTAAAGGTTTTCATACCCCAATTACTACTAGACTTTGTTTCTATTGTACCAACAACATGGGTGAATATGAAGCATGTATCATGGGTATCAAAGCTGCTATTGAAATGAAGATCCAATTTTTGGATGTCTATGGAGATTCAGCCCTGGTAATTAGTCAGATTAAAGGAGATTGGGATACCAAGCACCCAGATCTCATTCCTTACAAAGAGCATGTGTTGTCTTTGATCCCATATTTTGAAGAGATTACCTTTGGACATATTCCACGAGAAAAGAATCAGTTGGCAAACGCATTAGCCACCATGGCATCTATGTTTGAGATTAGTTGGGATGATGAAGCTCCCAGAATCACTATTGATAGATTTGAGAAGCCTACATATTATAATGAGATTGATACTGAAGGAGTAAAGGGAAAGCCTTGGTTCTATGAAGTGAAACGGTATCTTGAAGCTCAGGAGTTCCCTTAAGGGGCATCTGTCAATGATAAGAAGTTTCTTAAGAGGTTTGTGGCTAAGTTCTTTTTGAGTAATGGAATTTTGTACAAGCGCAATCATGATTCAACTTTGCTTCGTTGTGTGGATAAGAAGGAAGCAACAGAGATTATGGAAGACATGCATGATGGGATCTTTGGCACTCATTCTAGTGGTCATACCATGGCAAAGAAAATATTGAGAGCAGGTTACTATTGGTCTACCATGGAAGCTGACTGCTATCATCATTCCAAAACATGTCACAAGTGTCAGATTTATGCTGATAAGGTGCATGTACCTCCAGTTCCGTTGAATGTGTTGACTGCTCCTTGGCCTTTTTCCATGTGGGGCATTGATATGATTGGTGAGATCAAGCCTACTGCTTCCAATGGGCATCGTTTCATCCTTGTTGCCATTGATTACTTTACAAAGTGGATGGAGGCAGCTTCATTTGCATCTGTTACTAAGAATGTTGTGGCTCGATTCATTAAGAATAATCTCATATGTAGGTATGGCATCCCTGAAAGGATTATCACAGATAATGGCTCTAATCTGAACAACACTATGATTACTGATCTCTGCACGTAGTTCAAGATTAAACATCACAATTCTTCTCCATATCGTCCAAAGATTAATGGCACAGTAGAAGTTGCTAATAAGAACATCAAGAAAATTCTACAGAAGATGACTGTTACGTATAAGGATTGGCATGAGATGTTACCATTTACTCTTCATGGTTATCGTACTACAATACATACTTCAACGGGGGAAACCCCATTCTCCTTAGTCTATGGTATGGAAGCAGTTCTACCCATTGAAGTTCAGATCCCCTCCTTGAGAATCATGAAGGATGCAGGCTTGGATGAAGATGAGTGGATTCAGACTCGACTTGACCAGATAAATTTGATTAATGAGAAAAGGCTGGCAGCTGTTTGTCACGGTCAGATGTACCAGAAACGGATGATCAAAGCTTTTAATAAGAAGGTTAAGTAAAAGGTATATCAGAATGGAGACATGGTAATCAAGCGTATCATATTACCACAGGGTGATCCTAGGGGCAAGTGGACTCCTACGTATGAAGGACCATTTGTAGTCAAAAGGGTATTTTCAGGAGGTGCCATGATGCTTACTACTATGGATGATGAAGATTTCTCACAACCCGTGAACACAGACATAGTTAAAAAATACTACGCATAAAAAGAGACCCGCTAGGTTGACTGGCCTAGGCAAAAATAAGGGCATCCCGGCGAACCAAAAGGGTTCGGGCAAAAATTAGGGATATATATATATAAAAGATTGTACACCCGGCAAGTCGAAAACCCGAAAGGGAGGCTTAGGCAAAAAAGGGTATCCCGGTGGATTGAAAACCTGAAAAGGCAATCCAGGAAAAAGTTAGGGATTAAAGCGTATGACTATGTCTCGTTGGATCACTCATGTAACTCCAACTATTTGTCCTACCTGGATCAAGTTCAAACAGATAAAGGTCAATCCAATCATTTCCATCTCGACAACAAAAGATGTAATACTTGAAGATAATGGCAATAGCGGAATTGAAACTCAATAGGATTATTTTTCACATAGTTGTTTTTCTTTGTTTTTGTAAAACTTTTATGACGAATTCCTCTTACTAGGATTTCTGTTTCCTTGTACAAACTTTCCTGTGTATAAGCCACTTTCTAAATAAATAAATTCTCATGTTTTAATCCAAGTTTACTTTTCCCCTATTTACTTAAGCGAAAACGTTCATTGGTTGTGTTTGAATGTATGTATGCTTTTGAATATGATTGATGTTTACCAGAAATGCATAAAATGCAGTAATAGTATTTACTAAGGACAAAGGAAGGTGGGAATTCAACGAATCTTCACCTCCTCATCCCCACCAAGTAAGGTTTGATACTCCAGGATAAGTCACTCAGGGGATGTCCATCTTTTTTATCCCCAATCAGGGTAATCTCTACGGATATCCATACAGAACTCTTCAAGTAATATCTTATACTTCCCACTCGACGAAGTCTTCAAGAAGTTTCATATCCTCCGAAGAATTAAGTCTCCCGGATCTATGTCCATCTCTTTTATCCTCAGTCAGGATATTCAGGAACTTATTCCTTACGACAAACGAAGACGGGAGGTTCTGAGTACCATATTATTAAACAAGACGGGAACGAAGTCCTCATGTTCCTCAACAACGAACCGAGATTTATTTCCCCCAGCCAACAGTTATTATACAGAGATACCTAAACACTTCAGGCTACATGATTCATACATACATCATTTACATTATATCATGACATACACATCCATAACCCATATGACATTCTTACTTAAAAGCATCATGCTATACATGCATACATCAAATAATCTTGCATAAACTAACTTTTTCTTTTTAGGATAATTGCAGGCAGATAAACACTATCAAACAATTCAGAGATAATCACTACGAAGATTCATTTCTGATGATCAATACAAGTTGTCCTTGAGATGGCACATAAATGGTCTATACGAAGACCTAATGTTCAGTCCAGGATATTACCAGAAGCAATTCAGGAGTAATCGCCATGAAGATTTAATCCTGATGCTCAAGTTGTCCTTGGAAGGGTACGTAAATGATCTATACGAAGATCTAGTGCTTAATCCAGGATATTTCCAGAGGAGATAATCGTTACGAAGATTTATTTCTGATGGTCAACTATGTTTGGGATAATGTGTAAATGATCTATACGAAGATCTAGCACTTAATCCAAGAGATTCTGTCAGAAGAAGTTCAGGGATAATCGCCACGAAGATTTAATCCTAATATTCTTTTTGTCCTTGGGAAGGTATGTAAATGGTCTATACGAAGATCTATTACCTAATCCAGGATATTTCTAGAAGAGATAATCGCTACGAAGATTTATTTCTAATGGTATATGCAACAGTTTATCTGTGGGATGGTACATAAATGATCGATACGAAGATCTTGTACTTAGCCCAAGATATTACCAAAAGAAATTCAGAAAAGATCTCCACGAAGATTTGATTCTGATTTTTAAATTAAAGTATGTTCCTAAAGATGGTTCAGAGTCGATCTATACGAAGATCTAAGTACTGACGCCTAATGAAGGATATTATTTCCCCCAGAGATAATGCAGAGACGATCTATACGATGATCTAGTGCTGACATTCAACTCAAACCATGTTACAGGAATGATTCAGAGACGGCCTATACGAAGACCTAGTACTTATATCCAGTGACAACCTTTTGATACTATCACCTCCTGATATTATGGATGACATCTATGAGCCCATCTCCATCTCCTCTAAGTGGCATCTTTAAGCCCATTCAAGCATATACAACCAATAAACGATGTTACTTTACACACCGGCAAGTGAAAATTTTTGGGCTTTTGTGTTCAATCCCCTTCAACCTTCCAAGTCACGAATGGCACACAGGCCAATCTAACTCCTCAGGTTTCAGAAAATTGAACAGGGGCAGCTGTTGAACCCCAAAATTTGCCCTCCCCTAGTCAAGACAATTTGTTCCAAGGTGTCCCAAGAGGTTCACAAGGTTCACAAGGTCTCCTAAGAGGTTCACAAGGTTCACAATTAGTTAGAAAGCTTGGAAGTTCCCTCAGACAAAGCTTCCTCCTAAGCAATGCACCCTAAACTAGGGTTTTGAATTTCATCAGGCTAAATGAACTTTCAAGGCCTCAAGTGAGACTCATAACATCCTACATGTCTTCAATAATCCCTATGTCAAGTTTCAAGGCTTTCCCAAAAGGTTTGCTCAGTCAGATGATCAGATATACAAAAATCAGTCAAAGTGGTGAAAAAGTCAAACTAAGGTCAACTGTAGTAAAACCAAAGTCAAACTTCATGATTTTTTGCCAACATAAATTTTATGAAGTAGACTTCATCATTTGATCAAGGGTTGATCATGATTCATCTAAGAGATTTCAGATCATCAAGAATCAAGAGTTTCTAAATTAGGGTTTTCATAGGAAAAGTCAACTAAACTTTGACCAGCCATAACTTTCACATGCTTCATCAAAACTTTCCCATCTAAAGCCAAGCCTAAAAATGCTTTATTTGGAAGGTATGAGCCAAAACATTACAGGTCATTTCAAAAGTCAACAAAAGGTCAACATCTTCCAAAGGGCATAATTTGAAAATGGTAAAGGATATGGACATGAGACCAAAGAGTTTGGTTAGAGGACTCTTTAAGATTTCTAAAATGTCCAAGAACACCTTCATAGCCTTAAAATTGAGGGATTTTTGCCTAAGCTACACACAAATCCCTCCGTCTTCTTCAAAAGTGCGTCGTTTTCTTCTTCATCTTAACCCAGATAAACGTCGATGAACAACAACCACCATGAACCACCTTCTTCATATTATCGTCGCGTACCACTTTTGTGAATTCATAGCTTCACGTCTTCGGCCATGGATTCTCTCGTCAGAAACGCATCTCCCGCCACCGTAGCTTCATCATCTTCTCCGAACAAAACCCTCTTCCGCCGCCGTCAAACGAAATTTGATCTCCTTATCTTTGATACAATTGACCTAATCCATTGCATCCATGATTATATATTAATACATCCTCATTCATAAGCATTCACTACTGACTTTGATGTTCATTTCATGTATTAATTCATGCTTGTAAGCCATACGCATTCATACTTCATCCATAAACCCTAACTTGCATTTAGGTGAACTTATGTGAACGTTTTGTATATAGTTTGATATAGTTTGATCTTGTGAGGTATCCTATCACACCTATGGACCTATAGCATGTAGCTACTGACTTTAGAAGTTATTTAACCTTTAGGTACCTCCACCTTTAGACTTAGGGCTTATTTTTAACCCTAGTTCCATTCTAGGACGTTTATGGTAAGCCTCACTTCATTCCTATCTCTTGTGCATCCTAAATTTGTTTTCCCTAGCACTCGGTGCTTGCTTATAGGTTTTCCCTTTCTTTAGAAACAACTTACCTTCCTTAGGAAGTAAGTTGATTTCTAAGTTCTCTTTTTTCTTCTTTTCTTTTTCTTTCTTAGGATTAGAATACCTCATTAACCATAGGATTTCCCTTTTGTATATGATAACTAACTTAGGTTTGTGTCTTAGTCCCCATTAGATTTTCCCTTTTTCAATTTGAGTCATTCTTTCTCACCTCATGAAGAAAAGCAATAAAACATTTAATGAAAAACCGAACATTCTTGTACGACACGAGACTTTGTTGCGGAGTGTTTATACGCGTCCTGTTTCGGGGCGAGGTGTAAATGCTTCCTGCGATGGATAGGTCTTAGTACGAGAGTGTTCACAAACAAATTCAAAACACTTCTCATAAAAGAAAAAAACAAACAATAAGCGACTATCCTGCAGGAACTTCTCTTCTCATCTCATTCACTCATAACACGAACTCGCGACGACTTGTCTCGTATGCAAGACGGTAAACGCACTCGTACCAGACGAGCCTGCAACACCTGAGCATAGACATACGCAGTTCCAGTATAAAAAAACACAAACAAATACTTCCCGCCTTGGTTAGGCGAACTACGTCGACTTTGATCCTCATTATCCCGATGAGGTACGTAGGCAGCAGGGTAGGGCCCGTTCGAGCACATTCTTTATTTTCCCTACATTTCCCCCTTTTATTCTCATTCTCTTTTTTCCAGTACCCTTTCTTATTTCAGTTCCTTTCTCATTTTCATTCTCATTCCAGTTAGCAGTTCATTTGTTCAGCAGCAACTTTATTTTTCACCCTTTGAAACAAACAAGCAAGCGTGGATCCCGTCGGGTACGGCGGACGGTCTGGGGTGCTAATACCTTCCCAGGTCATAACCGACTCCCGAACCCAGATCTTTGGTTCGCAGGACCTTGTCCTTTCCTTCTTCCTTAGGTTTGTGCAGCATTACCTTTCCCATTCATTCGGGATAAAAATGACTGGCTGGCGACTCTACCTTTTCTGTGCCACTTTCGCGTTTGTACTAGGATGAAAATCCCGGGAGCGACAGATGGCGACTCTGCTGGGGACATAACCTGATTCTTCTTGTTTCCCTTGTAGAGTCAATCCTAGCGCCTGTTTAGTTTTGTTACTTTGGGTGTTTATATGTTTGCTGCTGTGTGCTTTAGTTTAGCTTTACTGTTTTTATTTACAGTTTTACTTTACAGCTTTACTTTACAGCATTTATTTACAGCTTTCAGTATTTATCTTCCATGCATCATATTATACTGGACTGTCTGGCTGTGCTGGTTTTCATTTTTTCTGTGGGATGGGAGTTATTGTGAGATAAGCCAAATACTCAGCTTGAGTGCACCATAGGATTAGCGTGGACACGTTGTACTTGCATGGTGTCTCAACATGATGAGTGGCGATGTGTTCCACACCCAGGTAGCAACCTTCTTGGAACTATCTTGTTTGGGGGTTTTGCCCCACTTCGGGATACGACCTTGATGGTTATGTGCAGCTGGGGACCGATTGTAACAGCCCGGGCCCCTCGCAAGGCAATTCTGGCACTGCCACCTCACGATCTTCTCTACTCCCCTCACTAGTAGAGTTTTTGCCTTCCGTGGGAATCGAACCCTGTACCCTGGGGTTCAAGTAGATGTTCATTCCATTCCCACTACCACTTGAGCTACTAGCTCAATTGGTAGTGGGAATGGAATGAACATGTACTTGAACCCCAGGGTACAGGGTTCGATTCCCACGGAAGGCAAAAACTCTACTAGTGAGGGGAGTAGAGAAGATCGTGAGGTGGAAGTGCCGGGATTGCCTTGCGAGGGGCCCGGGCTATTACAAAAAATTGTAACAGCCTGGGCCCCTCGCAAGGCAATCCCGGCACTGCCACCTCACGATCTTCTCTACTCCCCTCACTAGTAGAGTTTTTGCCTTCCGTGGGAATCGAACCCTGTACCCTGGGGTTCAAGTACATGTTCATTCCATTCCCACTACCAATTGAGCTAGTAGCTCAAGTGGTAGTGGGAATGGAATGAACATGTACTTGAACCCCAGGGTACAGGGTTCGATTCCCACGGAAGGCAAAAACTCTACTAGTGAGGGGAGTAGAGAAGATCGTAAGGTGGCAGTGCCGGGATTGCCTTGCGAGGGGCCCGGACTGTTACACAAAGCTGAAGGAGGGTGATGATTCTGCGATGCGGATCGGGATTATTGGAGAGTGGATCAAGAAACGAAGATTAAAAAGGAGCCAATGGAGAGATTCTGAGATTGAGGAGAGTTTGTTTTGAATAATCGTTGAAGATTGAAGATGATATGAAGCTTGATGAATATATTGATGAGCGATGAAGAACGATGTAGGATTTATGGTGAGGGTGACGAATTGTTGAAGAAGAGTCGATGAAGAGTGATGCGGAACATCGGAGAAAATAAAGAGTAATGCCCTGCGATTAATGAAGAAGAAAGGGGTTGAAGAAGCCTTGGATCCAAGAGTCGCAAGAACTTTCGGTTAAGTTATCTTTTCCAGTTATCCTCTTCTGCACTTCCATTTTCCGTCGACACTTATTCCTGAACTTGTTTTTGTTGTTCTGAATCTGAATTTTTCGGCTTCGACATGACGACATTCTTCCATATTTGCAGGTCATTGCTTGTTTTTGATGGCGATGATGCATAACATTGAGAATTGAAGATGACAATGGTGTAGCAACCATTGAAGAGAAAGAGATTGAAGCCTATTCAAAGAGGCGGATCGTGATGATGATGGAAGATGCTGAAAAAGTGGAAGATTGAAGAGAGTGATGAGGTTGCAGAAGATTGGAAGAAGAGTCCTTGTTGGATTGAGAGGTATTGAAGATGTAGAGATTGGAGTTGAGAGACCGAATTCTTTTTCTGAGATTTTTTCCCGTTCTTTTCTTCTTTTTGGGTATCCCTTTATCAGTTGTAACTGATTTTGTTATATCAATTGCAACTGAAATTTTCTTTTGTAACTAAATCTTTCATGTATATCCTTTTTTTTGTTAAGAAAAATAAATAAAATAACGTTAAGATTTAAAAAGAATTTCTGCTGTTATTTTGGTATACGGATCCAGCCTAATGAATGCTTATTGTAGAGTGCCGAAAAACGATTCCATTAGTGTGAAGGTGGTTTAAGCAAATGCAGACTTAAATAAAAATTGAGATGTGTTGGAAATACATTTGGAGAAAAGGCTCACAACTTGAGAACCGTAAATAGTTTGGAAGGGATTTTTGCAATGAAATTGGCTTTAGAATTGGAATAAAACATGGTTAAACCTTAATTAAATATATATATTTGAACGGTTTAAGAATTAATCCACTTAAGACACCAACAACGAATGAGGGTGGGTTTAGAACTTGGTTGACAATAGAATTAAGTGGAAAGTAGGCTTGAATGAGGTATGACTTAATGGGCCTTGGCAATTGGTTTTAAATAAAAAAGGAGATCAAGAAAGTGATTTGGTTTGGGTCTAAAGAAAGATTAAGTGGAAATAGGATTAGAAATGATGATCATTGATTATTGAAATCAAATGGACATTTGGTTTGACGCATGTAATGGGGGACTTTAATTAAGTTGGACTTGACAATGATCTGGTTAATCGATTCGGAAACCAGAATGTGGATATGGGCTAAGAATGACCCATAAATGTCAATGGGTACAAATCTCGAATATTAACTTTGATTTTGAAGTGGGCATGACATAATTGTTTTGACCGGATGCGGTTTCAATAAGCCTGTATCTTCGAATTCTACTCAATACATCCGGCTCAACTTAATATGCTTAAATTAACTCAAAGGTTCAATCCGTATCAAACTTCTATTCTCAATGAATCCCCAAACTTTAGTCGACTCCAATCTTGAACCTCATGAAATTGTACTACCATCAACGACCAAGTGAAAGAACCATAATGACCCGATTATCACACGAGTCCCCTATTTGATCTCTTGTACCATGAATATCACGATACCTTTGATATGAGAACTTGAACCCCATTTTCAATTAATTGACAACATCAACAAAATCATATCAGCGATAAGAACCATTGAACCACTTTTATTGAGGTATGAACCAAACGAATCATCTCTGGATAAAGCCAGTTCAAAATAACAGAAATCCTCTGATCCCATGCCTTAGGAACTCAATGCAATGCATGATTGCGAATGATATGGCCTAATGAGAAATGCAGATGAATGCAAAGTGATAAGCCAATTAAGGTAAAAAGAATAAGGGCAAATTTTGAGGTATTATAGCTGCCCCTATTCAATCAACTGCAGACCTGAACGGATAATTGCAACAACTTTTAGACGTTCGAGGCATGGAGTGATTGAATACTCGAATAAAACCTGAAAATTTGAACTCAGGATAACAGAAATGCCATCTGCCCATTTATTTTTTATATATTTTTTGTTTTGACCTCTGAATAGGTAGCGGAGATAGAACCAAGTGGAATAGAATCAATGCAATAACCTACACTGTGACTGCTGAGCGAATCAAAGCCACAACGAGGGTGCCTGTTGGCGAAACAGGGCTTAACGAAATCATCAACAAAACAGAAACTCATCAGTGCGACTGCTGGGTAGGACCAAGTCACAAAGAAACACACGTGACTGCTGGGCAGGACCAAGCCACGGAGGATGCCTGTTGGCGGAACAGGGCTTCAATGAGACCATTAGCGGAATGAAGCTCAAATCAATATGACTGCTGGGAAGGACTAAGTCATAAAGAAACAATACGCGACTGCTGGGTAAGACCAAGCCACGGAAGATGCCTGTTGGCGGAACAGGGCTTAACTCAATATGACTGCTGGGCAGGACCAAGCCATAAAGAAAACACGCGACTGCTGGGCAGGACCAAGCCACAGAAGATGCCTGTTGGCGGAACAGGGCTTTAATCAATATGACTGCTGGGCAGGACCAAGCCATAAAGAAAACACGCGACTGCTGGGAAGGACAAAGCCACGGAAGATTCCTGTTGGCGGAACAGGGCTTTAATCAATATGACTGCTGGGCAGGACCAAGCCATAAAGAAAACACGCGACTGCTGGGAAGGACCAAGCCACGGAAGATGCCTGTTGGCGGAACAGGGCTTTAATCAATATGACTGCTGGGCAGGACCAAGCCATAAAGAAAACACGCGACTGCTGGGCAGGACTAAGCCACGGAAGATGCCTGTTGTACAAAACAGGGTTTGGAACGACAAAGGAGAGAAGCAACATCAACCGATTTACGACTCAAATAAGATCAACCGACCTAACAGGGAAATGGTATCAACCGATTCATAACCCAAAAACGAGAACGTAATATCATGCGATTTACGACTCAAAGAATATCAACCGATCCAACCAGGATATGGTATCAACCGATCCATAACCCGGAAAAAACGAGAACATAATATCATCCGATTTACGACTCGAAGAGAAGTAATATCATCCAATTTACGAATCAAAGAAGATCAACCGATCCAACCAGGAAATGGTATCAACCGATCCATAACCAAGAAAATGAAACCATCGTGCGGAGACGAGACCAAAAAGAATGGGATCATTGTACTTATGATAACCCGACATGAAACCGTTGTACTGAAACAGGGACGCAGAAAAAAATGAGACTGTTGTACTGAAACAAGACCCAAAGACGAGACTATTATACTTAAATGGAGACTCAAAAGGAACCGGATCGTTGTACTTAAACGAGAGTCCAAGACACGACTGTTGTACTTAAACAGAGACACGAAAAAATGAGATTGTTGTACTGAAACAAGACTCAACTAGGGATAACAAACAAGACTTGGTAGAAATAACCACACTGGGAAATGAAGTTGCATTCTGTGGGGATTAAAATATGCTGGGAAGAATGCCATCCTCAAATGACAATTCTCAAAAACGTGATTTTCGGATCAAACACAAAACCATCCCCGAATGGAAACGCAATGGTATATCGGCCTCAGGCGATAACCAGAAACACAAAGACTGACCTCAGACAGACTTTGCAAACGAGACAAACTGACCTCAATCAATAAGCTCAAAACGGTCTATCATCCTCGAATGATAGCCACAACAAACAAAACAAGACCAACCTCAGAAGGACTTGAAAAAAAAGAATGCCATCCTCGAATGACAATTCTCAAAAGATCCTCGGATCTAACACGAAACCATCCTCGAATGGAGACGCAATGGTATACCGGACTCAGTCGATAACCAGAAACACAAAGACTGACCTCAGATAGACTTTGCAAAAGAGACAAACTGACCTCAATCAATAAGCTCAAAACGGTCTATCATCCTCGAATGATAGCCACAACAAACAAAACAAGACCAACCTCAGAAGGACTTGAAAAAAAGAATGCCATCCTTGAATGACAATTCTCAAAAGATCCTCGGATCTAACACGAAACCATCCTCGAATGGAGACGCGATGGTGTACCGGCCTCAGTTGATAACCAAAAACACAATGGGAATAGGACAAGATGGAACAGGATCATTGTACATAAACGAGAGCCTAGGCAAACATGACCGTTGTACAAAACGAGAACCTGCGACGCAACTGTTGTACCAAACAAGACGCGGAAAAAATGACGAACATTGACTTGAAAAAGACAAGGATGTCTGAAAAATAATATTGGTATCCTCTGTGCGGAGTACTTCAGGTTGAGAAGATGTTCGTAATATACCTCAAAACTGGCCCAAGCTGGTATGCATATGTTTGGATTTATGGCATAATGCTCCATGAGGATGGAAATGCTACGCTTTGGAGGATAAAAATGTAATGATGATTATGTGTATGCAAATGCAAAGAGATCTCCTGATAAGGAGACTGCAAGTATCCCAGATGGCTTGACTGGGGAGGAACTGATGATCACTGCATTGATCTGGTTAATCCTTGTGAGGAGTAGACAATCCTGCGGGGAATGTTGTTGATGATACACGGGCTCTGAACTGCCATTACCGCCAAAAATAAATTGGACTTGGGGATTAGAATTCCAGGACCCTGCTGGGGATGGACTCTTCTTGCTAGATACACTACCCGTTGAACTCTGTTGGGGATGACGGATGATGTCAATGATAAAGCTTCCCCGCTGGAGGTAAGAGCTCAAGTTGCCACTTGCTGGGGATAAGAAATAAATCCTCTCATGTTGGGAATGAGAGATGATGATACCCTTTTGCTCAAGAAGCAACCTTCCATTTGCCGCACTACTGGAGAAGGGATTATCTAGTGAGACTTGCTAAGGAATTCTGATCGATGAAGTCCGCCGACGAAACAACTCTTGAAGTACTGAGCTGACAATGGCTTTGCCCCTAGCCCTGGGTTGATAGGTCGCCAACCAATCATGAGTGAACAATGGTTCTTTGCAATTTTCAACTCGCCCCCTACTAGGATCTATCAAAAGATAATGTCTCAAGAGGATTTTATAGAAAAGTGGCATACGAGATGCCTCAGTGTCTTCAAACTCTTGGAGAGATTCGTCGAATCTCGAAATAATTGCCCCTCATATCACCGTGAAATATTCTGCCCCAGTATTTTGAACTTTGGATAGGTGCTTTGGATTGACCATCTTCGGGAGAGAGTGACTTCTCATGCTCTTGGGGTGGCCTGCCCCAGTACGAGCCTTGAAGTGATCACCTCTGTCTGACTGTGATTTGAAGAAACACCCAGACCAATTGTTCTTTGAGAGATTGGATCTTGAAGTAATTGCCCCAGTTTGGCTGAAATTTGAATGCATGCCTCAGACTAATGGCTCTTTGAGAGATTTGAATCTCGAAGTGATTGCCCCAGTTTGGTGGAATTTTGAAGAGATTGCTCGACGTGATTGCCCTAGATTAGTTGGCTCTTACCATGACTGTTGGGAAAGTCCCCACTCAATGGAGTTTCTTGGAAAAGTGCATCTCAAAAGATTGACCTTCGGAAGTTTCAAACTTCTCAACTTGGCAAGATTAAGCTTCTGGACTAAGATTCCATACGTGAACTTTTATGATGCCAAACAAATATATGCAAGCAGAAAATGTTTATTCTAAGAATGAAAATTCAAATGCAACACACATGTTAATCTTGAAGTTTTACTGAAAAAGATGCCGCAAACCTTTGTGAACGAATCATTGGTTAAGATACGACATTAATTTTTTTGAATAATAGAAAGCATGCACATGCAACACCAACAAAGATCTTTCAACACCACTCATAGGAGTCAGGAACGCGGTCTCGTGGTAGTACGCTCTCAAAAATAACCCTGTTTTAGTTAGGACTTTTGAGGGTTGTATCGTGGCCTGGTTCACGGTTATAGAAACAAAGGATATAGGCTTGAAGTTTATTTGTGCCCACCCATCTTCGTGATGTTCTCCATTCCTATTTTCTGCTAGCTTTCACAAGCGTTCACCTCTCAAAAAGGGTTTTGTGATGGTTAAGGAACCAATTACACTAACGGTTTAAGCACCAAGCAGGTTGTTGTTGGGAGTCAGTCACCCCTTTGTCTTTCGTGTCTGTATCACACGACTTTGTTCTTGTTCAAGGATCTTTCTGGTGTAATCCTTTTCGCTTTTCGCTTTTGCATTTTTTTTGCTTATCCCTAACTTTTGCCTGGGCTGATTCTTGTGAATCTTTGATTGTGAAGTCCAGCGGGATGCCCTAATTTTTGCCTAAGTCGCTTGTTTTCAAGTTTTGACTTAGCGGGCTTTCTCATTCATTTTTTTCAATTCTTTTTTTTTTGAACAAATCGTGTGATACTGTTTGTCTTGATTGCTTTGAAAGACTCGTGACTGTCTCACTTCTTGGTTGTCGAGGGATAACCATTGTGGTTTCCGATCTCTGGACCTCTTGCTTGGGATAAACATTGTGGTTTCTGGTCATTGGACCTCTTGATTTGGTACAACGAAAGGTAATGGATCCTCAGATTTGCACTCCTTTTTGAAATTTGAACGCTCGGTGAAACTAACTGACGCCTACCCTGCCCCTGGGTTAAATGCAAGGGTTTTTTCCATGCGAAAAGAAACTCCTACTTCAAGGCTCAAATGGGTTGGTGAGGGTCTATCTCCCTTATATCTCCAGTGATTAGGATTTGAAACAATGCCTGTACATCATCAACAGGGTCTTTCTCAAAAGCACACAATTAGAGTTTTTGCGTTTTCATTTTGTCATCCTCCTTGATAGAGTTTAAGCACAACAGTTGGTATTGCAATGCACATACACAAAATCATGAGTGAATACGAATGGATTACTTCAAGAAAAACATGTGCATTTTACTATGGCTATCATTCAAAAACAAATAAGTTTCATGCATTCATACAAATGTTTAAACAAACAATATAAACTACAAATGAAAATGCAGTAAAGAAGCTGAACATTGCCGTCATTGAGGAGACTTGACTCCGCCTGGACTTATTGCTTCTGAAGACACCCTTGCAAACTAGGATGCCAATTTGATGAGGAGATTTCAATATACGGGCAGACTTCCTGGCATGATGACCTTTGAGTCAATCAAAATTTGAACCTTGTGGTTGAACACATCACAGTTGTCAATTGTATGCTTAAATGCCCCTGAGTGGTACTTACATCTAGCATTCACTTTGTGGTGGTCATTGTTGAGGAGGCCTGAATCCCTCTGGACTTATTTCTTTCGGAGACTTTCAGTAGTTAGCGGTCTGGATGTTCATTCTATTACTGATTCGGTGCCATATTCTCACTTTTACCTGGTGCGAATACAATAGTCTTGAAGTCAATTAGATTCAGGACCTTGTATTTACCTCTGCCACTGAAAGACTTGCAGTCTTCAATTAAAAGGCAAGGTCTCCCAGAATGGTAATCATACTTGGAATTGAAACCCCAAAGGAAGCTTTGTCGGAGATGATCCTGATGCGGCTAGCTCAACCAATTTAAATCTAAGCAAATGAGGAAACTTGTTGCGCGTACGACCTTAGAATATGATCAAACTTCTTCTTGAGTCATTCTGGCCTTTACCCATATGCTTTGGTCCTAGGATTCTCTTGGGAAGCTGAGGTTGGATGCTGACAACGACATCTGGAGGGAAGAGGTTGATAAAGTTAATAGATAAGGTTGCTCAGAAAGATCTGATTTGATCTCCTGCCAACGTATCTCCATTGACCAATGGAGAATCAGAGCAGCGTAGTTCCCCTCACTAGGGATGAAAATAGCTTCGTTCAAAACTTCCATAACCAAGCTCATCTGAATCTTCATCTGGTTGACTTCCTCTTTTCGCAGTTTTTGACTTTGAAATAAAGCTTGCACCTTTGCCTCAATTTCCCAAGCTGGGTCTTCCTTCGATTACCTCCGCCCGGAGTTGCTTCAAATATATACCTTGATGAATGTGATTCAAGTTGACCATTTAAAGAGAAACCAAATCAGGATAATAATCTGTCTTTGAACACCTGTCAAGAATGCAAGGATGTATGCAAATGCCATGTTCAGTTATTTCTGAGGAATTTATCTGATTTGATTCAAGTTTTGATACCGAAAAATCCAACAACATGATTCCGATATGTGATCCTCGGAAATAACTGAACATGTGTGCAGAAATGCTATGATGTCATGTATGCAACAGGCGTGTGATCAATGGTTTGATGTTGGTGCCGATGTTGAATAATGAGTCAAGTGTCTGAATAGAACCATAATAGTAGCACCATCTCTGTATAGAACCCCATAACTGAGAACCCAATAACTGTAGAACTGGATCATCTAATAGAACAATCACTCATGGTGTTGAAGTTGAACAACAAGCCAAGTGTCTGTGGAGAGTCAAAATATCAAGGTCACAATGGTAATCACAGTAACAATTTCTCTGAATAGAAATCCCGAATCTCAGAATCAAAGAACCATAGAACACTGAACAATATTGGCAAAGTGGGTATGTTGAAGTTTAGGGTTCCTGCAAACCTGTAAATCCCTCCCAATATCACTGGTGTGCTACTCGGGTCAACATCACAGACTCTCAAAGCCGAATAGCAATAATACGTTCACCATTTCCGAGAAATGGCTCATGACCAAATCAGGGAATCGGTTTGGCATTATGTACTACTCAGGGAGGCCTCAGCTGAGTCCAAGGAAACAAGCATCCCTCACCGATCCCCAGCTTCAAGCACTGAATTGAGAAATAATAGTACATTCATCCCGAAGGGTAAAATACTACCGTCATACGAACAGTTTGCCTTGACTGGATTCCTATGAGAGAACCAGGCCATCCTATGCGAGTTCCTAGTGGGCCCTCGGATGGGAGTGGGTTTGCCAACAAATGTGGTCTGCCACTATCATATCTGGAGAGGGTTGTTTCCACTAAGGTTCTCAATGATCGGTGTAACAGCCCGGGCCCCTCGCAAGGCAATACCGACACTGCCACCTCACGATCTTCTCTACTCCCCTCACTAGTAGAGTTTTTGCCTTCCGTGGGAATCGAACCCTGTACCCTGGGGTTCAAGTACATGTTCATTCCATTCCCACTACCACTTGAGCTACAAGCTCAATTGGTAGTGGGAATGGAATGAACATGTACTTGAACCCCAGGGTACAGGGTTCGATTCCCACGGAAGGAAAAAACTCTACTAGTGAGGGGAGTAGAGAAGATCGTGAGGTGGCAGTGCCGGGATTGCCTTGCGAGGGGCCCGGGCTGTTACAAAAAAAGGCGCCTTTTTTTGTAACATCCTGGGCCCCTCGCAAGGCAATCCCGGCACTGCCACCTCACGATCTTCTCTACTCCCCTCATTAGTAGAGTTTTTAACTTCCGTGGGAATCGAACCCTATACCCTGGGGTTCAAGTACATGTTCATTCCATTCCCACTACCACTTGAGCTACTAGCTCAATTAGTAGTGGGAATGGAATGAACATGTACTTGAACCCCAGGGTACAGGGTTCGATTCCGTGGGAATCGAACCTTGTACCCTGGGGTTCAAGTACATGTTCATTCCATTCCCACTACCAATTGAGATACTAGCTCAAGTGGTAGTGGGAATGGAATTAACATGTACTTGAACCCCAGGGTACAAGGTTCGATTCCCACGGAAGGCAAAAACTCTACTAGTGAGGGGGGTAGAGAAGATCGTGAGGTGGCAGTGTCGGGATTGCCTTGCGAGGGGCCCGGGCTGTTACACTTCGGCCATCTTCATCAGTATCGACAGCCACCTTGAATCTTCAATATCCTCATCAACGAAACTTAACGACATCAAAACCTAAAAGGTTTGTTGAAAGATTCGTCAACACCTACAGTTTCAACATCACAATTGCAGTGAGATCATAGAAGCAATCAAGAACATTGTAACAGCAACAACTCAGAATGACAATCTTAAGAAGAAGAGAAGAACAAGAACAAGAAGGAGAGTGTGACGAGTAAACAGAAGAGTAGTGAAACAAGGACTTACACTAAGGCTTCGTATTTTGAACCGCGAAATTCAATCTCGATCTGTTCTAACATATAACTGGAGCAAATCGTGGAATCAGAGAGCCTTCAATGAGCGATTGTCCTGGAGATCTTTGCTTGAGCTGTTTGAAGCTAGACTTAGGTTATGACAAGCGGTCGTTTGAAACGTCTGCGAACACGGAAACACCGTGAGGACGAAGCAACAGTGGCGGAGTCTTCGTCATTACGGTGGGTTAGCGAAGAGTGATTGAACTCGATGGGTGGAATGGCGGCAGGTCGATTGTATCAAAGATAAGGAGATCAAATTTAGTTTGATGGAGGCGGAAGAGGGTTTTGTTCGGAGAAGATGATGAAGCTATGACGGTGGGAGATGCGTTTCTGACGAGAGAATCCATGGTCGAAGACGTGAAGCTATGAATTCACGAAAGTGGTACGCGGCGATGATATGAAGAAGGTGGTTCATGGTGGTTATTGTTCATCGACGTTTATCTGGGTTAAGATGAAGAAGAGAACGACGCACTTTTGAAGAAGACGGAGGGATTTGTGTGTAGCTTAGGGTTTTTCTTTGGTGATTATTGGGATTCAAACAAACATGGACCGGGCTCGGGCTTAACCTCCAAAGCCCCATGGAATTTCTTTTTTAGACCCCTGAATTCTCTATTCACCCCCTTTTGCGGTCCTTTGTATTTGGGCCCCAAAGAAATCATATTCACACCATCCAAATCGCTAGTATACCCTTCCCTGCGGCTTGTGAGTTTAAGTGGGCCTTGTGGCCATGGTTCTCTTATCCACACCATCAGTCTCAATTCACACCTCATGTTTCTTATAATTCTTTTTCTTTTCTTTTCTTCCTAATGATTTTCTTGTAAAAAAGGATTGCTAATTATTATATTTGCAATTAATTGTTGGTAATTAGAATTTTTACTAGTTTTTCATTAATTATTTATTTAGTTAGAATCTTTTTGTAATAATTCTAATTATATCTTTTGGATTAATTTTGATGTGAATATTCACGTTTTTTGATCGATATGGGATCGATTCCGATTATGGCAAAGCTCAACAAAGTGATTATGGAAGATGAGCATTTATTTTTCTCATGGAGATTACAAGACCTTTCTTAATGTTTTTTCGGATTTCTTTTTGTGAGGAATCGGCACTTCGATCAAGTAAGTAATTTCAAGCTTTTTTCGTCGATTACGCATCATTTTAGTCGTATGCGGCTTAGGATCATATAACTTAAGGTGCATATTTATCCCTCCCACCTGAGGCATTGGATTTATTTATGATTTTTTATTATATGTGTCGGTTTCGGAGCTTAGGGATTAGGTTACGGATTGTAGAATTCGCTTCCTTTCGCTTTCCCTTAAAACGCCGTTTTTTGCCCGTTTCGTCGATATTATTAAAAATAGTTTTACGTGAGATAAAATTCTGGAAAAATTCATGAGTGATCCTCTTCCTCTTAATTAATTTATCATATATTTTTTCCATATTTGGGTGGTTTTAATAATTAATTTGGATTTTAGATCATAAGCTGTCCCAAAAAGGAATGTTTTGACATAAGGGACCAAAAACAATTTTTACCCATAGGTGTGAGACCTATTTTTTTATGTGTGATTAACCACTGGAATTTGTGACATTTTTATGCTCCTTAAGCATTTTTTTCATAATTTTTAGTTCCCTTTTTGATCCACTTTGTGGAATTGTTTTTTCGGCGATCATGCCTTGTTACCTTGCTAATCAAGGAATTGTTTTGGCACTTTGGTGCATAATTTTGTGAAATCCTTTTATACCATGTAAGATAATGACTATATAATTCCAGGGATTTAATTTCATAATTGTTTAAGCCTTTTTGCTATTTTTCCATGTCACCTAGATCCTAGGTTGATTCATGTGTTTATGTGTCGCATAACCTAAATGATAGGAAGGCATTCATGCCATTTGCTTGAGGCAAATTTTTGGTAACTTCTAGGAGTTAATTATAGGTCATTTATAGGTCCTTAATTCCAGTTATAGGCCACTTTTTGAACCATACTCATTTGGTTTGTTTTGGTGTTTCAAAGTGCATACTTATGTGAACTAATTTTAACCTAAACTAGTTTCTCTTCTCCTCTAAATAATAATATGAATTATGTGGGAATAATTAATGTCTATCCATGCATCATAATTACATCTAATATCTTGTATGCTACTGACCCATAATCATCTCATGCATATTCATATGTCATTCATCCTTAGTTTGCATCATTTGTGATCATATGCGATGTTTGTTCATTTGTCTCGCATCTTCTTCTCCTTGCTCCATATGCCTAATCCATTGCATCCATGATTATATATTAATGCATCCTCATTCATAAGCATTCACTACTGACTTTGATGTTCATTTCATGTATTAATTCATGCTTGTAAGCCATACGCATTCATACTTCATCCATAAACCCTAACTTGCATTTAGGTGAACTTATGTGAACGTTTTGTATATAGTTTGATATAGTTTGATCTTGTGAGGTATCCTATCACACCTATGGACCTATAGCATGTAGATACTGACTTTAGAAGTTATTTAACCTTTAGGTACCTCCACCTTTAGACTTAGGGCTTATTTTTAACCCTAGTTCCATTCTAGGACGTTTATGGTAAGCCTCACTTCATTCCTATCTCTTGTGCATCCTAAATTTGTTTTCCCTAGCACTCGGTGCTTACTTATAGGTTTTCCCTTTCTTTAGAAACAACTTACCTTCCTTAGGAAGTAAGTTGATTTCTAAGTTCTCTTTTTTCTTCTTTTCCTTTTCTTTCTTAGGATTAGAATACCTCATTAACCATAGGATTTCCCTTTTGTATATGATAACTAACTTAGGTTTGTGTCTTAGTCCCCATTAGATTTTCCCTTTTTCAATTTGAGTCATTCTTTCTCACCTCATGAAGAAAAGCAATAAAACATTTAATGAAAAACCGAACATTCTTGTACGACACGAGACTTTGTTGCGGAGTGTTTATACGCGTCCTGTTTCGGGGCGAGGTGTAAATGCTTCCTGCGATGGATAGGTCTTAGTACGAGAGTGTTCACAAACAAATTCAAAACACTTCTCATAAAAGACAAAAACAAACAATAAGCGACTATCCTACGGGAACTTCTCTTCTCATCTCATTCACTCATAACGCGAACTCGCGACGACTTGTCTCGTATGCAAGACGGTAAACGCACTCGTACCAGACGAGCCTGCAACACCTGAGCATAGACATACGCAGTTCCAGCATAAAAAAACACAAACAAATACTTCCCGCCTTGGTTAGGCGAACTACGTCGACTTTGATCCTCATTATCCCGATGAGGTACGTAGGCAGCAGGGTAGGGCCCGTTCGAGCACATTCTTTATTTTCCCTACATTTCCCCCTTTTATACTCATTCTCTTTTTTCCAGTACCCTTTCTTATTTCAGTTCCTTTCTCATTTTCATTCTCATTCCAGTTAGCAGTTCATTTGTTCAGCAGCAACTTTATTTTTCACCCTTTGAAACAAACAAGCAAGCGTGGATCCCGTCGGGTACGGCGGACGGTCTGGGGTGCTAATACCTTCCCAGGTCGTAACCGACTCCCGAACCCAGATCTTTGGTTCGCAGGACCTTGTCCTTTCCTTCTTCCTTAGGTTTGTGCAGCATTACCTTTCCCATTCATTCGGGATAAAAATGACTGGCTGGCGACTCTACCTTTTCCGTGCCACTTTCGCGTTTGTACTAGGATGAAAATCCCGGGAGCGACAGATGGCGACTCTGCTGGGGACATAACCTGATTCTTCTTGTTTCCCTTGTAGAGTCAATCCTAGCGCCTGTTTAGTTTTGTTACTTTGGGTGTTTATATGTTTGCTGCTGTGTGCTTTAGTTTAGCTTTACTGTTTTTATTTACAGTTTTACTTTACAGCTTTACTTTACAGCATTTATTTACAGCTTTCAGTATTTATCTTCCATGCATCATATTATACTGGACTGTCTGGCTGTGCTGGTTTTCATTTTTTCTGTGGGATGGGAGTTATTGTGAGATAAGCCAAATACTCGGCTTGAGTGCACCATAGGATTAGCGTGGACACGTTGTACTTGCATGGTGTCTCAACATGATGAGTGGCGATGTGTTCCACACCCAGGTAGCAACCTTCTTGGAACTATCTTGTTTGGGTGTTTTGCCCCACTTAGGGATACGACCTTGATGGTTATGTGCAGCTGGGGACCGATTGTAACAGCCCGGGCCCCTCGCAAGGCAATCCTGGCACTGCCACCTCACGATCTTCTCTACTCCCCTCACTAGTAGAGTTTTTGCCTTCCGTGGGAATCGAACCCTGTACCCTGGGGTTCAAGTAGATGTTCATTCCATTCCCACTACCACTTAAGCTACTAGCTCAATTGGTAGTGGGAATGGAATGAACATGTACTTGAACCCCAGGGTACAGGGTTCGATTCCCACGGAAGGCAAAAACTCTACTAGTGAGGGGAGTAGAGAAGATCGTGAGGTGGAAGTGCCGGGATTGCCTTGCGAGGGGCCCGGGCTATTACAAAAAAATGTAACAGCCTGGGCCCCTCGCAAGGCAATCCCGGCACTGCCACCTCACGATCTTCTCTACTCCCCTCACTAGTAGAGTTTTTGCCTTCCGTGGGAATCGAACCCTGTACCCTGGGGTTCAAGTACATGTTCATTCCATTCCCACTACCAATTGAGCTAATAGCTCAAGTGGTAGTGGGAATGGAATGAACATGTACTTGAACCCCAGGGTACAGGGTTTGATTCCCACGGAAGACAAAAACTCTACTAGTGAGGGGAGTAGAGAAGATCGTAAGGTGGCAGTGCCGGGATTGCCTTGCGAGGGGCCCGGACTGTTACACAAAGCTGAAGGAGGGTGATGATTCTGCGATGCGGATCGGGATTATTGGAGAGTGGATCAAGAAACGAAGATTAAAAAGGAGCCAATGGAGAGATTCTGAGATTGAGGAGAGTTTGTTTTGAATAATCGTTGAAGATTGAAGATGATATGAAGCTTGATGAATATATTGATGAGCGATGAAGAACGATGTAGGATTTATGGTGAGGGTGACGAATTGTTGAAGAAGAAAGGGGTTGAAGAAGCCTTGGATCCAAGAGTCGCAAGAACTTTCGGTTAAGTTATCTTTTCCAGTTATCCTCTTCTGCACTTCCATTTTCCGTCGACACTTATTCCTGAACTTGTTTTTGTTGTTCTGAATCTGAATTTTTCGGCTTCGACATGACGACATTCTTCCATATTTGCAGGTCATTGCTTGTTTTTGATGGCGATGATGCATAACATTGAGAATTGAAGATGACAATGGTGTAGCAACCATTGAAGAGAAAGAGATTGAAGCCTATTCAAAGAGGCGGATCGTGATGATGATGGAAGATGATGAAAAAGTGGAAGATTGAAGAGAGTGATGAGGTTGCAGAAGATTGGAAGAAGAGTCCTTGTTGGATTGAGAGGTATTGAAGATGTAGAGATTGGAGTTGAGAGACCGAATTCTTTTTCTGAGATTTTTTCCCGTTCTTTTCTTCTTTTTGGGTATCCCTTTATCAGTTGTAACTGATTCTGTTATATCATTTGCAACTGAAATTTTCTTTTGTAACTGAATCTCTCCTGTATATCCTTTTTTGTTTGTTAAGAAAAAAAAATAACGTTAATATTTATAAAGAATTTCTGTTGTTATTTTGGTATACGGATCCAGCCTAATGAATGCTTATTGTAGAGTGCCGAAAAACGATTCCATTAGTGTGAAGGTGGTTTAAGAAAATGCAGACTTAGATAAAAATTGAGATGTGTTGGAAATGCATTTGGAGAAAAGGCTCACAACTTGAGAACCGTAAATAGTTTGGAAGGGATTTTTGCAATGAAATTGGCTTTAGAATTGGAATAAAACATGGTTAAACCTTAATTAAATATATATTTGGACGGTTTAAGAATTAATCCACTTAAGACACCAAAAACGAATGAGGGTGGGTTTAGAACTTGGTTGACAATAGAATTAAGTGGAAAGTAGGCTTGAATGAGGTATGACTTAATGGGCCTTGGCAATTGGTTTTAAATAAAAAAGGAGATCAAGAAAGTGATTTGGTTGGGTCTAAAGAAAGATTAAGTGGAAATAGGATTAGAAATGATGATCATTGATTATTGAAATCAAATGGACATTTACTTTGACGCATGTAATCGGGGACTTTAATTAAGTTGGACTTGACAATGATCTGGTTAATCGATTCGGAAACCAGAATGTGGATATGGGCTAAGAATGACCCATAAATGTCAATGGGTACAAATCTCGAATATTAACTTTGATTTTGAAGTGGGCATGACATAATTGTTTTGACCGGATGCGGTTTCAATAAGCCTGTATCTTCAAATTCCACTCAATACATCCGGCTCAATTTAATATGCTTAAATTAACTCAAAGGTTCAATCCGTATCAAACTTCTATTCTCAATGAATCCCCAAACTTTAGTCGACTCCAATCTTGAACCTCATGAACTTGTACTACCATCAACGACCAAGCTAAAGAACCATAATGACCCGATTATCACACGAGTCCCCTATTTGATCTCTTGTACCATGAATATCACAATACCTTTGATATGAGAACTTGAACCCCATTTTCAATTAATTGACAACATCAACCAAATCATATCAGCGATAAGAACCATTGAACCACTTTTATTGAGGTATGAACCAAACGAATCATCTCTGGATAAAGCCAGTTCAAAATACCAGAAATCCTCTGATCCCATGCCTTAGGAACTCAATGCAATGCATGATTGCGAATGATATGGCCTAATGAGAAATGCAGATGAATGCAAAGTGATAAGCCAATTAAGGTAAAAAGAATAAGGGCAAGTTTTGAGGTATTACAAACATGTGCATCATTTATTTCATGTTCAACAAATAATTATCATACAATCAGGTTTTTATATCCTACAACGCACCTACAACACTTTGTTTATCAACAACATCATGACATCAATTTATAATCCAACTACGATTAAAATCATATAAACAAATTTAACTTTTTCTAAAAATTCAGCACTGAAAAATATCTCACATCACTCATATTATTTCATCAAATTAAAGTTCATATCGTTAGCTTTCAAATGATTCGAATAGTACCTCAATCTGAGTTACAGATCAAAAGTTATGGATTTTTCAAAAATTAAAAATTGTCTCTGATATAGTGTTAACCGGTTAACGTATATGGTTAACAGGTTAACACCTCATTTTTCTGCCAAAAACACGTATTTTCCAATGGTTAACCGGTTAACACATAGGGTTAACCGGTTAATGCCTGAACATCAGCAATTCTATGTTGTTTTTACGAATTCTGCATTAAAATACCCCAATTCTTCATACAAATTTTACCCCATTGCAACCCAAAACTTCTTCCAACCAAATATTAATTACATACATCAACAATGCATCAAATTAGACATCAAATACATCATTCTAAATCATTCTATCAACCTTAATTCATCAATTCATACTCTTACAACTCAATTTATGTCATCAAACCAAACAATCACCCCAAAATCACACAAAACCTAATCTATTCACAAACCAAACCCTATAAAACTATAATAAGTTATGAAAACTCTTCATACCTTAGAGAATTCCGTAGATTGGCACTCTTCTCCAAAACTCTTAGCAATCCTTCAAGATCCTAAGCTTCCTTTTCTCTTCCTCTGAGCTCTACTTCACAAAAACACAGAATGTGAGAATTTTGATCGTATTCTCCTTCTTTGGTAAAATTAACCCAGTTTATGATTTTCCCAACTTATCCTTACTCTTTCCTAATAAAGACCACCTTTCCCTTTCTTCAATATACTTTTATTAATAATAATAACAATAGTATAATCATATACCAATTATTTATATTATTTAAAAATACTCCTTTTCTCCAAAAATCCTCCACATTTACCAAAACCCCTAAATTCTTTCTAATTAATTTAAATAAATAAATAAATAATCAAATTTAGATTTTTAGGGTGTTACAGAAGGCATAGGTATAGGGTCCAACTAGAAGCCTTTAGGAAATGGTTGTTCTTGGACGAAGCTTTGAAGCAAGTCCAGAATAACTTGGAGGTCAAGAAATCGTGACAGGTTCTGAGAATGGTAGATGACAGAGACAACACAGATTATGAAGGATGTGAGTGGGTTATCTTATCAGAATTATAAATGGTGGAGTTTGTAGTGATTAGGAGACAAAGTTGTAAATGAGGGAGTTTAGCTTTGTGATAATTATACGATATATCAGAGTTTTCATCATGGATTGTTATCCCCCAAATGTAGGTTTGTTAACACCAAACTGGGTCAACATATTTTGTGTACTTTACATTATGTTATTTACAGTTTTTTGTATTGTTCTCTTGACTGAGATGTCCCAGCATGATGTTTAAACATCTGTTGGTGACTGTGATGCATCACTTCAAAACAATAATTGTGTATTCATCCTTGTTTCCTAAAGTGCAGTAATCATTGTCTTATCATTAAGATAGTACATTGGAGTATATGTATAACCAGAATTTCAATTGGTATCAGAGAAGGCATCCTGGTTTGTTTCTAGATGAGACCCATGGAGTACTTTCTGGTGATTAAACAAGGAGGAGTTATTTTCTGAAGGGTTCTGCAACAACAAACAGGAGGAATGGTAGTTTTCTTGGATGGTGTCTTGAAGGATGTCTTAACATCTTGTCTAGGACAAGTTGAAGTTGTTCTTTAGTGATTCTGGTTCATATATTCTTATTGAAGAATTCCAGTAGTATGGGATACTAGAGTAATGATTGAAGGAAGATTGTAGTTGTCCTTACTTGGTTCTGTTCTTATAGATGTCAATCAATTTGAAGACACGTATCATTCCAAAGTCGGGAGCAGAGGGATGTTATTGTGATGATTGAGTCTTATGTGACTTGGTACATGGTTGTGTGGTGTCATCATGTATGCTGAAGTCAGACCAGATAGAAAGGGTAAGATGAATTATCAAACTCATGCTCTAGGGCTTTGATGATTTCTTGTTGGTTAAGTTATTGAAGACACTTGATATGATGATCAATTCCAATCAAGGCGATTCATCCGTATTCTGGAGTTTGCTAGTTATTCTTCGGACATGAGGTGCTTTCTTGGAAGGATGGAATTGAAGACAGTGGAGGTGATTTATTTTCACCATCCACAAACAGCGTGCAAGGAAGAACTCATATTTCTTAACCCTAAGGATACGTTCACACAGTTGAGGTATTTAGAATTTGTTCAGAGATAATTTTAAGAGCTCGAGTCAAGGGGATAACCTTGATATCTCAACAACTTACACAACAACAGAAGAAGACAACATGAAGAGGAATTATGATTGGCAGAAATTATGATTGGAAGAAATTTTGGTAAAACATGTTATTGCTTTCAAGATGACATGAAGGATGTCTTGACTTTTTGTTATAAGAAGTGATGCAGGTGTGTCTGTGTTATTGCAGAAATCTGTCTTGATGTCAAGATAGATGTTCTGACATTTTAGAATAAAACATTCTTTTCAGAATGTTATAATTGTTTGTTGAGTTGTTACCTATTGTGCATTGGTTTTAATGATTGGCTAAGATCTTATTTAACCTATCATTAGGGATGAATATTTTGCTTTTGGAAGGTTCTGATGGTTCCATTATTTTGCTTTCTAAATTCAGAAGATTTGAAGAATCAATCTGCTTTTATGAAGATCATATATGTCCATTTTCTTTGCCCTAGTTTTTGGAAGATTGCTCTCTTCTTAAAGGAGTGTAACCCTATTTGAAAATAACGGTGATTGGAGATTCAAGAGCTACACATTAAGATTTAGGGTTTTTACTTTGTATTGTTTGAATTTTGTGAGCCATTCTTACATCACCTAGATGTTTGAATTGGACTGAGTTTTGAGTTGTAATTTTGTCCACTCTAAGCTATTAAGCATGAGTGTTTTTTCTTGATCAAAGCTTTTATGCAAGATCAAGGTGTTATGTTTTGGAAGAGTGTTCTTCTGTTTATATAAGGTTTTTATCATAGTGTGTGATTGAGGGGGTGAGAGGGGGTTCTCTTATTTAAGGGTTCTTAGATAGAAATTGCATTGGTTAGTGATTGAGTGAGGGTGCAACGTGGGATTGTTTAACTATGAATTTCTACTACTAATAGTGGATTTCTTTCCTGGCTTGGTAGCCCCCAGAGTATGGTGAGTTTGCACCGAATTGGGTTAACAATTTTTTTTGTTATTACTGCTTTTGTTATATACTGTGTTTACCTTGTTTTACTCAGATAGTTATGTCGTGACATATCATTCAATATCACGTATCTGATACCAGAATTTCAGGTTATAACTACAAGGATTAAATATCAATTACTTTGTGTAGATTTGATTATCCTTGTGATTCAAGATTGAGGATGTTGTATCAGATGTTCTAACATCTTTTCATCATAGATTTGAAGAATCATTGGAGGTATTCTACATTCGCTCAGAAGTCTCCTAGGCTTTTAACCTAGGATTATTGGCTTCACGTATTTTCCTGGAAAGTATTGAGACTTGTCCAGACGGTGATGCAATTAAAGATGGAGATGGAAGACTATAAAGACAACATAATCTTGATAACTACTTGGATTGCTTTATTTATGATCCATGTACTTTAGGGCATTTCAGAATGCTCATCATGGAGTTCCGATAGGTGTCAATATCAACAACTTCATGAAGACGACTCTACTCAAGGAAAGGCATCATACTTGGTACAACTATGGGGGTTAGTTTCTAACTATTACTTCTAAAGATTCAAACAATGGCAGGTTTGAATTCTTTGGATAATCATTGTAAGGTATTTATTAATGTGTGAGATTGTCTGGAATAACTACAAAATCAACAGAATGAAGGTTGTCTACTCAAACTTGGTTGGTGAATTAAGTCTATGAGAGCATGGAATTCCTATTCTGTTAAAGGGAGGAAGTTCTTTCAAGTGGCGGAAGAAGGAGATGATTTCAACCACTAGATCTCGAATCATAATATTTTGACATTTAGTTCAACATCAGATTCTCAGTTGGTAGAGTGGCACATCAACTTAAGATAGGGTGATCTACAAGAGTGAAGATATGATACTTAAAAAAATGTTCTCATGATAGTTTGTGGGAGCTGCAGGAAGGAGAAGATGTTACATGTCCATGGATTAGGGAGTCTAAGTGTGTTTGCTTTTGAGCAAGTGGATATATGTAATTTAAAGATCAAGTCTATTATGTAAATCGGGATATCTTTGTGAGAGTTCTGACAAACGTAAAGAGGTCAATATGTGGCAATTGACCTTTTCATATGAGGATTCATGAAGGAGGTGATCAAACTGTGGCAATTGGTTGATCTTAGAAGTTGATTCGAAAAATCAAGATAATCAGAGTGTGGTAGCTTGTTAGTCTTAAGGATTGTCTTGGACCAAGTTACTCTTGGGCAGAAGGGTGATGAGTTAAAGACTCAAGGAGATTATTTCTTCTTGAAGGTGGATGAAAGTTTATTTCTCTCTTTTTGGAGTTCTTATTCAAGATGGTGGCACAATGTTGATTGGAGTTTTTCAATTATTTGGATTACTATACTATAGTAAATCCAGTTGGTGGAGCATATCAAGAATTTTGTCTTGGTGTATGGAAGATGTTATAACTTGGTGTTTGAACATTATCTGGGTTGGATATCCTTGTTAAAGGATGATTTGCTCTGGTTCTAGAGTTTGAAGCCTACATTATTGCCTAAGGAGCGTCTACATAGTCATACGGGAGAATGATGAAGTAGAAGGTTTGCTTTGGATGGAGAATGTAGAGAAGAATAAAGTAGACCAGGTATTGATTGCTTGGAAGTCTGCATGTGGATAGTCAGTAACTGATCAAGAGTAATACAGATTATCATACAGGAGAATGATAGGGAATGACTTCCTTTGAAGAATTGGGTGATTGTCTATTGAAAATCTTGTGGAATGACTCTGTCCTTATTTAGAAAGTCATGCTTTTTTAAAAGCATGTATCCGGTATCTGAAACTGATGGATGAAAACAAACTAAAAGGTATGGTATCTCTTTTGAGGAGTGTGCTACATTCCAGGCCAATTATATTTTATCTTGAGCAAATGGATGTCTATACATGAAGACTCGGGTGGAGTTCTGAAGATATGTAGATGGTTGCAGGAAGAGGGGGATCAATGGAAATTTGATCTTAATCAAATAGTTTGTTACTATGAGGAAGGCAATCCTTATGTGCCTCACGAATATCATGATGTGACTTCTTGTGTGAGTGACTGCTATTTCTTGTTAGAAGGGATGTGGTGCCAAAATGAATGCATTTTACACCAAGTTGTGGTGAGTGTCAAGAAGATTTTTTCCATCCAGGAGGGATGAAGATGTCATATGTGGTGTCTTGACATTGTATTGTTGCAAGTGGGGGAGACTTGACAATACATAATATATGGTTCCTGATGGATGCTCAGGAATTTGTTGATAAGTCTGGGAGAATTTATTTTTCTCTGCAGATTCCTGTGAAGGTGCTTTGGATTTGTCAAATCAGCAGAAAGACCAGTAAAGCAAAGACATTGTCTGACATTATGTCAGGACATTGTCTTGGAACATGTTTGCATGTAACTAGTTTCCTTGGATGGTGTTCTTAAAAGAAGAAACATTCAATAGTCTTGGCTGGTGCACAATTGGTGGAATTATTACTCTTTGAATTGACCAACATTTATTTTGGTAGCTCATTATTTCGTTAGGAGATTACTCGACTATAAATTAGATTATCGTGACACTTCTTAGTATTATTAGAATTTCTCTCTTACTGAAGTAAAAGATGGTGTTTTTCAAAATCAGGGTGGGTTGTTCCTGGATTTGGAGTTGTCTTGGTTACTTTTGCCAAGTTTTGGATAAAAAGGGAAGAAGAACAGTGTTCTGGTTTTTGGGTTCATTCGAGAAGTGGCGGTGCAAAAATATTGGAGGAAGATGTTCTATCATCTTAACTTATTACTTTCTATCTGTTTGTGTCTTATGATCTGAGTTGTGAAGCAGGTTGTGTCTTGTAACCTGAGTTACATAATTCTTGTACTCTGTGTTACGAAGGCTACAACTGATGTTTCTTTTCTGGAGGAGTCTTCTACACTTTTTCTGGATCACTTTTGGAAGGAAAAAGAAATATGTGGATGAAGATAAATTCAAATTCAGACAAAAGCTCCAATCATCTCTTAAGGTGGAAATTGAAAGCACTGGAGATTTGACGAAATTTTGGCTAAACACAAGAAGACATAAGATAAAGAATTTGTGCAAAATAAAGATGTCAAAGAATATGTCCTAACAGCAAGATGAGACATCTTGAATTGTATTGCGGGATTTAAATTAGTAACAAATTTGTCCAAGATTTGTTGAGGATTTAAATTCTGGATCAAGGAGCCAAGATACAAAGCCCAATAGCAGAAGACTATATAAGGAGACTTAGACATAGGGTTAAAACATCCTTTACTTTTGTATCACTTGTAACTTTGTAACCTAAAGCTTTGTAAAATAAGGGTTTAGGGATTGAGAGTCGTTGACTCTCTTAAGAGTTAGAAGTCTCCATTATGCAGTATGGGATGCAGGATGTAAGGCATTGGTACAGGGTCCAACCAGAGGCCTTTAGGCAGTGTTTTTTCTTGGACAAAGCTTTTAACCAAGTCCAAGATAACTTGGAGGTCAAGAAACCGTGACAGGTTCTGATATTGGCAGATGACAGAGATAACACAGGTTGTGAAGGATGTGATTAGGTTCTCTTATCAGAGTTATAAACTGTGGATTTAGCTTTAGTAAAGATGTCTATTAGGGTAGTGATTAGGAGAAAAAGTTGTAAATTTGGGGAGTTTAGTTTTGAGATAATACTACGATATAGTCGAGTCTTAATCCTAGATTGGTATCCCCTAGTGTAGGTTTGTTAACATTGAACTAGGTCAACATATTCTATGTACTTTACATTCTTCTATTTACAATTTTCATTATTATGTTCTTGACTGAGATGTCCCAACATGATGTCTTAACATCCGTTGGTGACTGTGCTGCATCACTTCAAAACAACAGTTGTGTATTCATCCTTGTTTCCAAAAGTGCAGTAATCATTGTCTTAACATTAAGATAAGACATTGGAGAATCTGCATAACCATAATTTCACAAACCATTGTTGTTTTCTGATTGCATTTGTCTCGTCGTTTATATCATGTTGTTTTACATATACTATGGTATATTGACTTGGCTCCTTAGATGCATCTCTATCTTCGATTATAGTTAAATTTTCATAAAACATATTTATTGGATAATCTACCTCATCATGATCACTCATCATCATAATTCTTACAATCATAATTTTTACGATTATAAGTGTTATTGGAGAGGCCAATTATCCAATAAATTGTAGTTAATGAAATTTAACTATAACATAATATGTAGATGCATCTAAGGAGCCAGATCATTATATCATAGTATATGTAAAAGAACATGATATGAACGACGAGACGCATGCAATTCAAAAACAACAATGTTTTGTTTAAATGAATGTATTTTAAGCGAGGATTAGTGAAACAAACAATCTACATAGAATATAATAAACTCAAACAACATTATACACTAGAACCAGATATTATAAATTTTCAAACAACATCATACAATATCACAAACTATGTTAACTATTTCAAGAATGCACCTTTTATTGAAAATTATCGTGGAAGTATGAATTTCATACAGTTTGTGAAGCAATGAAAAAGAAATACAAGGTGGATGAAGTTTCCATAATGACTTTATACGTCTTGTATTTTTCCATTGCTACATAAACCATATGAACCTTATCAACTCATACTATATGCTTGCTACCACCACTTGATTTCAACAATCATCCCTTTAATATGCAAGGAAACACATCAAACTTCAACAATGAGCATCTTCAGTTGAAACCAAACCCTAAAACCATAATCCAGTGAAGAGTAAAGAGGGATGGAAAGAGAAAGCAGGAGAACATACCATCTTCACTGTCGTCGAAGTTTTGGCTCAAATCAAGATATATTAAGTTCATATAGTTTGCGAAGCAATGATGAATAAATACAAGGTGGATTAAGTTTCCACAATGACTTCCTACTTGTATTTTTTATCATTGTTGCACAAACCGTATGAAGCTTATGAACTCATACTACACGCTTTCTACCACCAACATCATTCCCTTAACCTAAAAGGAAACACAATAAACTTAAATAATGAAAAAAGAGTATTATAAATTTCCAGGACGCACCTTAAATATGATGTTCATCTAGTTTGTGAAGCCATGAAACATAAATATAAGGAGGAAAAAGCTTACACAAAAGCTTCATACTTCTTATATTTCTTTTCATGGATTCTAAGACTAGATGAAGTTTGATGCCACTGTTGTTTCTTCATTTACTAACATTTTTTGCGTGAAGCTATGAAAAAGAAGAAGTACAAGGTGGATGAAGTTTTCATCATAGCTTAATTATTTTTGTACTTTTTTTCATAGCTACACAAACATTATGTATTATAGCTAAAGTATGGGAAATATCTAACAATAGATGTAAGAAAAAGAATATCTTAATGTATGAAGCAAAGGATTCATGGCTAATGGTGAAAAAGAAGAGAAAAAATGGGTTATAAGGTTTCTCTATGAAGGAAACGACGCTACTGTCAATAAGTGAAACGCAATTCACTTACATATGGGTAAACTATTTCACAATGGTTAAGAATACCAACCGTATAGATAATTTTTATTTACTAGAAATATATCATAACGGTTAACAAGTAGAATCGTAACGATACCCTTTTATTTGTGAATTTTAAAATAAATAAAAAAGAAGAGGTGTGCCTTAATGTAACACCCCGATTTCGTAATTTAATTGTGAAGCTTGTTGTTATCGATTATTGGGTGTTAGACGACCGTTGTTGTATTGATGATGAGATTATTTGAATTATTTTAGTGAATAATAATATTAAGGATAATTATTTCAGATTATTCAAATTATTATTTAATTAAAATAAGAGAAGAAGACGTCTTGAGGATATGTTGGTAATTTATGAAGACTAAGTTGAGGGCAAAGTTGGAAAAGAGTATTTGGGGTCCTAGGGGAAATTTTGACAAAAAAAAAGGAATTGAGGTTTGGAATACGATTAGTTACGATCGCTTTTGGGTGAAGAAGAAAGAAGAGGTATGAATAACAATGGAAAGGAGCGAATGATTGAAGAGGTTTCCGAGGATTTTTGATGGAGAACGTGGAAAAGCTTCACTCTAAGGTATGAGGAATATTGATTTTCAATATATTTTGACGTAGAGTTTAGGTAATGGGGAGAATTTGTGGTTTTAGAGAAAACCTAGGATTTGATTAATAGAATTGAGGAATTAGGGATGAATTGTGTTGTATTTTATGTTGTATATGTTGTATGTGTGTTGGTTTGATGTTTTGGAGTGAAATGTCGTAACTGAGTTGTTGTTCGCAGACTGAGATTTGCAAAAATCACCTAGCTCGCTTAGCGAGCAAGTGAAACCTTGAGAGTTCTCCAACCCTGGAGTAGCTCGTTTAGTGAGTGACGAGCTCGCTCAGTGAGACCTGTAAATTTTTTGAAAATGTTGTCTTTTCTTGAATGACTCGAAATGACTCATTTTGCTGCCTTGTGTTGCTATGATGTTGCTGTGAATTCTTGCCATGCTATAACATGCTAAATGTGTAAGAATGTATGATGAAATGATGTTTAGGTGATTATGTTGTGTCATGTTGATATGTAGTAATGATGACATGAGTAGGTAAAGTAGTAGATGTATGAATGTTGAATTATTATGATTATGTGTTGAATTATATGATGGTATGAGTTCAGTGAATGATGTTATAATAGTGATGCTATGACGGAATAAATAAAAGTTGTGAATAATTGATGTTTATATTTGCTAATTGACGAACATGTTGATAAGATGAATTATGATTATTGAGTGTGACATGAAGTTATGATGTTACAATATGATGTTTATGATTGCTATGTGATGATGAACATAGGTTGATAGATTACATTACTGATAAATTGATATCTTATAAAGACTATGATGAATAATTACATGAATGTTGATGCAAATGTTGATTATGATGATTAAGTTGACGTTGTTGCAGCGTTGCATTCATGGCATACTTATAATGATTAAGGCTTCAATCCTATTGTGTGGATTGGGGTGTTGTTATTTATGTTGTTTATGTTGTGCTCCCTTGTGGAGGATAGATGGCCTAGTGTCCAGCACATGTTGAAATCGGTACCACATGCATATTAGGAGAATTGCATTTCATTCTTGGTGACATAGCATGATGCATATGTGTTGAGTAGATGTTTGTTGAGTTGTTATGATGTGATGGGTGATGATTTATGATGTGTTTCTATTTGATGTATGTTGCATAATCATCTTTACTATATGTTGATTATATTGATTTGTGATTACTCACCCTGCTTGTCTTTCGTTTATTATGCCATCCTGCAGATACTCAAGAATAGCTTGGTGCTTGGATGTAGCTGGAAGTATTGTTTGTGTGTCGCTTATTTAGTAATATGGTATCTTGCTCTGATATATGTAACATCGGGCGCGTCACGCTTAAGTGAACAATATGTTGTCTGTTATTATGATTTTCTTTAGTTAATAGATGCTAGTTGTATTTATTGATGATAGTTGACAATGACCTAAGGTCTTGGTATTTTGATGAAATAAATGAAGTTTTATGAAGTTATAATTCTGCTATCGAGTTTTGTTGATTATTGATTTATGAAAGAAAAATGAATATTCTAGATGTTTTGAAAAACCTGTTTGACGGAGTAATAGATGTTGTTACGACGTTTTATGAAGAAAATGTGGCACCTTTCTGAGGTGTACTATGATTTAATTAAGTGATTGTTGTATTTTATACCGTGGGGTTAGAAGGGTGTTACACTTAACGTTAAGGGAATAAAATAGTTTATGGCGCTGAGTTTCGAACCGATGAAAGGTTTATTGTATCACAACGTTGTTTTTGTAGCCGCTGTTATATATAATTAATTTTAAATCAAAAAACTAAATAACTATGATAGAGTTCTAGTAAAGATATGTCACAATGGTGTAGGGAAAACCGTTGTGAACATGTCATTGTTGAATGTGTGTTTTGTAGTAGTGATATATATATATATATATATATATATATATATATATATATATATATATATATATATATATATATATATATATATATATAAGTTTAATAGCATCCCGCATTTTCTTGACGGTTTTGTAAAGATGAACATAGTGAAAAGTTGTGTTATTTAAAAACATAAATCTTTTAGTTTTGAAAAAATATTTCAAATTTCCTCTTTTTGTCTTTGGTCCAAATAAAAACAGGTTTATCTAATATTTCATCATTTATTTGATGAGTAGGGAAATCTAACCATTGACTAATAATATTTTCTAAAATTCATGATTTTGACTTTTTTGAATAAAAAAATTTAATCTAGTTTTATCAAATTTTCAAAAAGTTATGGTAAATTTAGTAAGAATTTTGTGTCGGAAGTCATCTTCCTCTTAAGACGGTTAGTCTTTAAATAAGAGTTAAGCTCTGATGTCACACTTAACACCCCATTTCTACTCGGCAAATATTAACAAAATCAGAGTTATAAATTTTCAACACACAAATAGGATGTTACACTTACAACTTATAGCAACGACATTTAATCACATTTTTAACATAGATACATAACACTGAAAGCTCAGGTTAAAACGATAATAAGATAATTTGGTCTTTGTAAACAAAACAACTTTTATAGTTAAGCAGCGGGATCATAATCTCAACTTTAATGACATAACATCTTTGTCCAACTGAAAACAACAAAGTATTTTAGCGAGTTCAACTTAAAAATTCAGCACGAAAATAAAACTCAACAATAAAGCAACAAGCGTTCATCCCCCCCCCCCCCCCCGAGTGTTACGTATCATAGCGACGACACTGACTCGAACTAATGAAGGTAGACAACCTTCATTAGGGATTACTTGCACATTACCCATGTAGAGGCAACATTCAAACATAAGGGAGAGATATCAAACAATATAATTATATGTATGATAAACAATACATTAAATCAGCTTATAAAATCGCCTTTTCACAACTTTCAACCAACATCAACCACTATAAGTCAACACACAATAACTTAATATGCAACATGAAATGCAACTCGTTATTATGCATATGCATATGGTACCATTAGAGTAGAACTCCCAACTTAAAAATCTGCCAATTAATAGAGGCGTCAACAAGGCATAAGCCTTCAACTTAATTTTTCAATCCAGGTCAACTTACCGAGTATCAGCTCCAACTTGATATGTTATGTATGTGATACGACATGAATGTCAGAATAACAAAAATAACAGTCACATATGAACACAACAACAAATCAACATTGGTCATAGGCCTACAACTTATAATTTCCAATAAATAGAGGCAATCCAACCAGATACAATACTACCTGCAAAATTCGCAATTTCCATCAAAGGACACAACACAACGAATATACCAATTTATACCGCAACCAAACCGCTTAATTATCCGGACATTTTTCGACTAAAACCGGTTAATTAATTATCGACTAAAAATTCTATTATTTCTACTTCGTATTAAGATTCTTAATATGCCTCTGTTAAATTCACGCTACATTGTCACTAAACTAATTTCCAAACCTACTACTAATAAGCATATACCAATTCTATTCCAATTTCTACTAGGCCTCTCTGCTAAATTATTACCACACCGTCATTAAATTATACATTTCAATTATTACTGGCGTTGCTACTAATTTATCATTGTTACTGTTATTCAAATAGTTCCTGCCACATAACTATTATGACTACTGCTACTTCAAATCTTAACAAAAGTTATCAATTTAATTATGTTTATGGAAAAACAAAAGTATGGGTGTATCATCAGCAGATAACAGAAATCCACAACGCAGATGGTCAATGTGACGTTCGTCACACTATAATGTCCCTCGTCACACTGTGTGACAGTCGTAACGTAGCCAGCCGGACGGTCGTCACAGCCAGTGACATTCGTGACACTATGGGACAGTTGTCCCAACGCATTTTTCCTGTTCTTCTTCTCAGTTCTCCATATTTTCCTACGGTTTAATCTCAGAAACCCAACCATCTCAGTTACACAGTAATTAGGAATATTATTAGACTCAAATCAACCTACATCAACTTTCGACGACCAATTCAATAACATCAACCAATTTTCCATTTTTCCGTATCAACTACACAATCTAACATACACAGAAGCAATCCTAAAAAACCCAATTCCATATACTATTTATCATCAACCTAATTATAGAGTCAGAATCTTACCCTTACCTTGGATTGAAGGTTTCTCTATAACTCTCCGATTGAACCTAGCTTTGCCTCTCTTTTTCCTCTTTTCCTCTTCTCTACAACTTTATGAAACTTCTCCCAAAACCTTATTTACTTCTTATTGATAAAACCTAACTTCTCTTTTATATTCTAATTAACCTTATAATTCTATTATTTTTAATAATTCAATTGGGCCTAATTTCTACACCACACTCTTACTACTTCTAACCATAAGCAAGCCCACACTAATATTAATAATAATAATAATAATAATAATAATAATAATAGTATTATTCAAATACTATTTCTTAACTTAATCAAATAAATTAATTCAATTAACAACAACACAACTTAAATCAACATTTTATAACTTCGATAATTAAATCAAAAGAAGCATAATACGAAGATATTTAATTAAATAATTAATTAAATATATAGGTGATGCGTGTTTTTCGCAAGTGTACGAACACGTCAGAGTAATATAAAAGATTGTTGAATCCACAGAGACCAAGTGTCAATCTATTGTACCTGTTGTTATGGTGTGTATCTAAGGCAACTGAATATAATGGTTTTAAGGAGTGCGCAACGGTAAATAAAATAATAATTTTAAACAATTAATATAGACAGGCTTGAATGTAATTCACGTAGTCAATAGATATTCTGGTACTTGTTAATAGAACTACTTATAGGCAATATTTTCTACTTTGAAAATAACTAATTTAACAGGAACTGTCGCTTTCGCGTATTCAGAACCGAGTTGTACTCTCTAATCAACCCCTCCTATCGTCACGGATAAAAAGGTGTGTACTGCGTTAGAGTAGTAAATCTATTTTTAAGAAATACAGTATCTTAACTAAGTTGAAAAGTACTTTAACCTGGATTTCTTAGCAAAAAGAGGTTCTCACGAACCAGACTCTAAACTTCTTAACACGTCTGAAAATCGTTTTAAAATCCCTTTTCATTTTAATCTAAAAACTCCTAATGAACTAGACAAAGCGCTTTTGGCTGTTTTTGAAATAGTTAAAAACAATTAAACTTATATTGAAAGTTAAAATAGCCCTTAAGTGTTTCTACAAACAATTGTACGGATTACTGGTTCAATTGCGATCCTTACATTCTAACCTTTATGAATTTAGTTAGACATAGTAAAGTAAAAGTTCTTTTTATTATTTTTCAGAAAAGTATTTAGTGCGAGTGCGGAAAGCAAATAAAAGTAGTGCGAGTGCGGAAAGTAAATAAAAGTAGTGCGAGTGCGGGAAATAAATAAAAGTAGTGCGAGTGCGGGAAATAAAGGTATTTAAAGCGAGTGCGAGAAATAAATAAATAAAGCGAGTGCGGGAAGTAAATAAAAGTAAAGCAATGCGGAAAATAAATAAAAGTAAAGCAATGCGGAAAAATAAAATACGAACTGGAATTAAAATGGCGGCAGGATTAACTTCCTCCCAGAGTGCTCCAAAACTCGATCACACAGACGTATACAGACTCGATCACTCGATTGTAGTAACACCCCGATATGAAGTGATTACTACTTTAAAACTGATATATGCCTAAGAGATTCTAAGTTTGGATGCTTGAAAACGAAAATCTAAGGCCCTATTTATAGGAAAACAAATAGCAAGAAAAGACCAGGATGCCCCCCTCCACTAAAAAGTGGAGGGAAAAGTTTTGGCCTTGTGGCGCCCGCCACAGGGACATGGCGCCCGCCACAGGCACATGGCGCCCGCCATGAGACTAATAGGGAATGAGAGAGTGGGGATCGTGGGTCTTGGCAGTTGTGGAGTGGTCTTGAGACGTGGCCACGTCATGGAAGACCCCATGGTGCCCGCCATGGTGGATGCCGTGAGTGTAAAAAGCTGAATTTCTTGGTTTTCGTCCGTTTCCACTCCTTTTTCGCTCCTTTTCTCTATTTAAGCCCTGATTACATAGAAAACCTGAAAATAAAGAAAAACAATGTAATAACATAACAAAATAACAATAAAAGCTATGAATGCATGCGAAATCGGAGTCAGAAATACGGTGAATTTTAGTGTTATCAAATCCTCCCACACTTAGACCTTTGCTTGTCCTCAAGCAAACATTAAAGCTCAAAAATGAAGAAAACTGGTGTCCACGCGTGATTTGGGCTAAAGGGCTTCTAAGTTCAAGTCAGGATGCAGTGACAGGTACTAACTAAGTGAACCAAGGGTACCATAATAACACAGACACAAATTTCAATCCTATATTAACAACCCCATGTCATCCCACAATACCTAGGCCTATCTTCTCATCTCTTTTTGGGTCCTTTTCATTCAGGCGCAATCACATTAAGCCCGTTATCCGTACATGCTTCATAGTAGAGTGACCGGTTAGTGATTCTGATCCATAACATAAGGTTTCTGACACATAAGCATGTGTAAACCTGTTTTATTTGACCTAATTGTAGCTGCGGGGGATCGGATCATAATCCACCCTACCAAGTTCAGTGCCAGATACCTCTGAACCAACTAACAATAGGTGACTGCAAATTTTTTTTCTTTTTGTGGCCAAAAAAATTTTTCTTCTCTTTTTTCAGTTTAAATGACTTTTTGAGGGTCACCTATCCCAGAGTTTGCCTTTTTCTTTTTTTTATTAGCACTAGATCATTCACTTATGTTCATCGACCCCCTACGTAGAGCATGCTTAGGCCGGAGCTGACTGCTAGAATAAACTACTTAGGACAATTTTTTTGAATGATAATAAAGGCCATGGTGTGGGATTTAGGAGTGATTCATATATTCAAGAGGTCTATGGTGCTACAATGGTACTGATGTTTCAAAAAGTTTACCTAAGTCACCACATCCTAATCCAAACCTGTCTCAAAGCACAAAAAACATGTGAAACAACATTGTTTTCTTTTTAAAAAAATTTTTAGGTAAGGCTAAAGAAATGGGAAAAAATGAGGATGTACTAAAAATACACTATACTGGTGACTCGTCAGACTCATGCATTATCTAAGAAAATTTAAATTAAATAACTTACTGAAAAAGGAAATAACCGAAAGTAAATAAATAACTAAAAAGAGAAATGACAGAAAGCAATAAAATCCCCTCCCACACTTAAATCGAACATTGTCCCCAATGTTTCGAAATAAGATAAGGAGGGTAACCTGAAAAACTACTGCGGAGGAGCACTGGTGCCCCCGCCGTCCTGTTGTGATGGTCTGGAACGACGGGATCTACTACGCTGCTGTTCCCTCCGGTCAAGTCGTGCCGATAAGGCAGCCTGGGCACCCCGGACCTCTCGAGGGTTACCTAGGATGGAACCCTGAGTGGCCTCCATAAGCTGGTAGTGCCGGCGGTTGATTTCTCGCTGACGGGTCTGCTTTGATGTGATATCGTTCAAGGCATGGAAAACGTTACTGTAGGCACGATCCGATACCGATCCCGATTGTTGCATGAAGCTCATGTTGTCCGTCAGTTGTTCTGAAATAGTAGAGAGTAGGTTGTCTCGCTTTTCCTCTCTAGCCGTCATATCACGCCACATCTCCTCAGTGACATAGAATCCAGGAGCAGCACCTGCAACAGGGTTAGAGGAAGATGGTGCGGTGTGTGACTGTGAAGGACGATGGGGGGACATGTGAGGTACGGGAGACTGCTCTCTCCGATCATATTCTTCATCAGTGTCATGTGCCTCCCCATCAGGAATATTAGGAGGAAGTGGTCCCAAAACAGGTGGAGCATTCAGATCATAGGTCCAGTTCCTTTCATTACGTACATCAGTATGTCTACTGCAAGGTAAAGCAACATATGGGATAGCTTCCCCATGAACCATCAACTCATAACCACCTTCTCTCCTCGTTCGGCACAATTTCATGTCTTTTAGAAATTTTAAATTAATTGTGCGAGGAGGTAGTATTTCAAGTGTAGCTATCTCATTGTTCAGGTCAAGAGCCCGAGCAATAGACGTAACAAGTCCTCCAAAAACAATCGGTCCTATTTTATTAGTAGTTAAAGCCATGTGTGTAAGCATAAACAAGACCAGATTGATATGGGTACTAGTGAGGCATCCTTGCAAAAATAGGAGTTCTCTAGCGTTTACCTTATTTGGACTCTCCCGGCCAAAAATACTACATGCCAAAAGCTATTTGAAAACTCTTATGGCCGAGTTATGGATGGTCGACGCAAGTATTCCTTCAAAAGAATTTATTGAAGTACTTGACAGCCTCTTCTAGAAGGAAAATACCTCGGCCAACCATTCACATCCAAAGGTGCCTCACATATCGCACCTTCCCTATGAGGGATTCCTAACAAGTCTGTTAGTTCGTCGGTACTGTATTCGTATTCAATTCCAAACAGTCTAAAATTAACAGTACCGACTGTGCTAGCAGTGTTAGGACTGATAGTGTATATCAATGAACTTAAAAACTCAACTGTCAGCCTCTCATAGGTAGGTTCCTGGTTAACAAAAATATTATGCAAGCCTAAAAAATCTAATAAATGAAAAACACTATGATACAGACCCAAAGCATAAAGACAGTTATCATCGACGTACCTAGTCGAGAGAATTTCTCGACTCTGAAGCCTTTGAATAATTTTCCTTTTCGTATCACCCGGTCTTCCATCGCGAAGAAGATATCCATTGAACTCCATTGTTGTTGCTCCTTGAGAAGTGAAAAGTGGTGAAAAATGGTTTATGAGAAAAATGATAAAGGTTTGATTTTTATGGTTTGTGGTGGATGAAAATGAAAAATGGATTTTGGATAGGTTTTATAGATGGTGAATGTTTTGGAAATGAGGGAGCTTTTATGGGGTTCAATGGGGTTTTTGGAAGTTGGAAAAATGGGTTTTTGAGGTTTGAAGGTGTGAAAATGGTGGAAATGGGGAATCAGCCCCGTATTTGTTGTGGGACAGTGTGGTGCCCGCCACAGGGTCTATGGCGCCCGCCATAAGGCCAATTCCTGTTGGGCCTTGGATTTTTTCAATTCCTCTTTTGGGCCTTCTTGCACCTTCGGTATTCGGGGGGTCCGGATAGCGTTTTCTTCTCTCTTCTAAGGCATGAAGCTTGCATTTTTTTTATGGAGACAAAAATGAAAATATTTTTGTCTATATATTTTTTTTATTTACTCGATAAAAATAAAATAAAATAAATCAAAAGAAAAGAGAAAAAAAGAGATTAGTGCATGAAATAATATATAAGATAAAATCAAAGTACAAAAAAGAAAATGTAATAGATATAATAATATAAAATATGTCTGGAGATGCGAGAAATAAAATAAAGCATGAAAAAAGAAATTAAATACTAGGGTAATAGCGTCAGTGTAAAACGAATCATGTGGTAGGTTTATCTTCCTGGTTTGATCCACGAATCTCATCTATCTCCCTCTGAAGCTCTTCAATCTCCTTATAAAGAGCATCGGCCTCTGAGGCAAGAGTGAGATCAGATACCTGGATCTATAATTCCAAGTCCGCTACTTCCTGCTTGAGCAGGGTAGTCTCCTTGCGGAGCTCATAAATCTGAGTTTGTAGATCGGGCGGCTGCAAAGACATATTGTTAGACATAATAGTGATTCGGGGGGAAAGAGGTGTAGGAGTGTACTCAGCGGCGGGAGGTGATTTCGGCTCTTCGACAGTCTCTCCATAACCCTCTAAAGTATAACTCCAATTAGCAGGATCATGGACACTGGTCATCAGCAGGTCTGGTAATGTAAAGTAATGTATCACTTCGTCGTCGATCAGTAATCTAAACGTGTTGGGCTCAAAAGAGGCCCTCCTCATCAGTCCTCTGTCAAGACAAAAGTCAACATCCAGGGTGGTGTAGCAGCAGAAGGTCCTGAGGTGCAATAATTTGTGAGACAAACCCAATGCAGTAACAATCTGTGTAACAATCCCACCGACATGTATAATGCCTACAGATGATTTGGCGACACTGGCAAGGCCCTTCAACCGAAAATTGCCACAAGAAACTGAGTGTGACTGAGTCGCACAAAATAGTAGGAAAATCTCCTCTTCACTCAGCAGAGTCTCTGTATCTGGCAAACCGAGGAAAGAGTGTGCTAGAATCATCTGGAAGTACCTTAACGCAGGGTTGTGGATTACCTGAGAAAACTGAGTGGAAGGATCTTGGATCCCTCCACCTGAGATGTTAGACCAAAACTTTTCCACTTCTCTGCTCATAAAATACCCCATCGGTGTTTCTGGAATAGCATCAGGAGTAGTCTGAAAACCTAGTAAATCACCAAACTCTTTGTGAGAGAAGGAGTAGTCGATCCCGAACAACCTGAAAACAGCATGTCCATCGGGTCCAGCCCAAGGATCATAATGAAACGAGCTGAGGAACTCTAGAGTCAAGTTCCTGTAAGTGTTGTTCATATCGTCAAACTGGTCCCACTGGATTTGGTGGCATAAGAATCTGACACTTGGCTTTATCCCCAAGGCATCCATGCAATCTTGGTCAGGGTACCTCGTAGGTACCATAGGGTGTCTCATGTGGACATAGTAACGCTCTCTATGTGCATCGTCTCTAAAGGCCACGTGCATGTCATCGGGGTTCTGCATTCTGCACAAGGTTAACAAACAAGTCATGAAATCACATAAAACATTCAATCGTTAGTCCTGACATAATAATAAAGTAAACAAATTAAAATAAAGGAAAAATAAATAAAAAGTACGTAAATAAGAAAACCATGGGTTGCCTCCCATGCAGCGCTTCTTTAACGTCATTAGCTCGACGACCGGATTTTATACATCATTTGAAGGATATGGTGGATCACTCAGAGTATGTAAGGTGTATGTTTTTGGGATGTCACCTCCTTCGTAGGGCTTCAACCTTTGTCCATTGACGATGAACGGTTTACATGTTTGGTTCTTGATTTCAATAGCACCAGAACTTAGAATCTTAGATACTTCAAAAGGGCCAGTCCATCTCGAACGAAGCTTCCCTGGAAAAAGTCGTAACCTAGAATCGAACAGGAGAACAGGATCGCCTATTTTAAAGTCTTTCCTTATGATTCTTTTGTCATGCCAAGCTTTTGTTCTTTCTTTGTATATGATGGCATTTTCGTAGGCAGATTGTCTGAGCTCTTCTAATTTGTGGATATCAAGGATACGTTTTTCACCAACAGTCAAGTAATCCAAATTCAATGTTTTTATGGGCCAATAGGCCTTATGCTCCAATTCAAAAGGTAAGTGACATGATTTTCCATAGACAAGTTGATAAGGGGTTGTTCCTATAGGGGTTTTGAAAGCAGTTCTATAGGCCCATAATGCTTCTTGAAGTTTCTGCGACCAATCTTTTCTAAATATAGAGACAGTCTTCTCAAGAATTTGTTTGATCTCCCTATTAGATACTTCCACTTGTCCATTGGTCTGTGGGTGGTATGGTGTTGCTACTCTATGCTTAACTTCATACTTGCTTAAAAGTTTATCAAATACTCTCGATATGAAGTGTGATCCTTCATCACTTATGACTAAACGGGGGGTTCCAAACCTGGGAAATATATAGTTTTTGAATAATTTGATGACTACTTCGGTGTCGTTCGTGGGTGCGGTGATAGCTTCAATCCATTTAGACACGTATTCAACAGCTACTAAGATGTACTGATTTCCTAAAGATTGTGGTAACGGTCCCATAAAGTCTATACCCCATACGTCGAAGAGTTCTACTTCTTGGATATTTCTTTGAGGCATTTCATTACGTATTGAAATATTTCCTGTGCGTTGGCATCTGTCACACTTGACAATGAAAGCATGGACATCACGCCACATAGTAGGCCAGAAAAGGCCAGCTTGAAGAATCTTGGCGTAGGTCTTAGATGTGCTTGCATGTCCACCATAAGGTGCAGAGTGACAATGCTCAATTATATTATGTACCTCTTCTTCTGGAACACAACGGCGGAAAATGCCATCATTACCTCTCTTGAAAAGAAATGGTTCGTCCCAATAGAAGTTTCTCACATCACTGTAGAACTTCTTCCGGTGGTAGTTTAGATCGGGGGTATGATGTCAACGGCTAGGTAATTAACAAAGTCTGCATACCAAGGTACATTACTTATAGCCAAGGATTTATGAGAATGCTCATGTGGGTATAGGTTATCATCTTCAATAGTTTCTAGTTGGGCTATCATTCTATCATAGGCAAAATCGTCATTTATGGGTACTGAGTCAGGTTTTAGGTATTCTAGCCTAGAAAGGTGATCAACCACTACATTATCTGTGCCTTTCTTATCACGGATATCTAAATCAAACTCTTGCAGTAATATAATCCATCGAAGTAACCTAGGTTTGGCATCCTTTTTACTTAGTAAGTAACGAATGGCAGCATGGTCGGTGTAAACTATAATTTTGGCTCCTACTAGATAAGATCTAAATTTGTCTATGGCGAAAACTATAGCTAGGAGCTATTTTTCGGTTGTTGCGTAGTTGAGCTGTGCAGCGTCTAGGGTTCTACTGGCATAATAAATTACGTGTAACTTTTTATCTTTTCTCTGACCTAGAACGGCTCCTACAGCATAGTCACTGGCATCACACATTATCACAAACGGTTCTGACCAATCAGGAGGTTTCATTATAGGTGCTGAAATCAGAGCTTGCTTCAGAAGATTAAATGCTTCAGTACATTTTTCATCGAAGATGAATTCAGCATCTTTCATTAAAAGACCGGTTAAGGGCTTTGTTATTTTGGAGAAGTCCTTGATAAAACGTCGGTAAAATCCGGCATGTCCAAGAAAACTTCTTATCTCCCTGATAGTCTTCGGCGGTTTTAGATTCTCTATGACTTCTATTTTAGCTTTGTCTACCTCTATACCTTTTTCGGAGACTATATGTCCTAAAACAATCCCTTCGGTGACCATGAAATGACATTTTTCCCAATTTAGCACAAGGTTTACCTCTACACATCTTTCCAGGATTTTCTCAAGGTTGATAAGACAATTTTTGAAATCAGATCCACAAACTGAGAAATCGTCCATAAATAATTCCATGATTCCATCTAAATAGTCTGCAAAGATAGACATCATGCAGCGTTGGAAAGTGGCAGGGGCATTACAAAGTCCAAAAGGCATTCTTCTGTAGGCAAAAGTTCCAATTGGGCATGTAAAGGTAGTTTTTTCTTGATCTTCGGGGTGAATGGGTATTTGGAAGAATCCTGAATATCCATCTAGGTAACAAAAGTAAGAGTGTCTGGCTAGGCGCTCCAACATTTGGTCTATGAATGGTAATAGGAAATGGTCCTTCCTAGTTGCTTTATTTAATTTTCTATAGTCTATGCACATACGCCAACCTCCATCGGTTCTTTTTGCTACAGGTTCGCCCTTCTCGTTTTGCACGACTGTGATGCCTCCCTTTTTAGGTACTACATGCACAGGACTCACCCATTTACTGTCCGAGATCTGATATATTATACCTGCCTCTAGTAACTTAAGAACTTCAGTCTTAACTACTTTACTCATCATAGGATTTATTCTTCGTTGGTGTTCTCTAGAGAGTTTTGAATCTTCTTCAAGCAAAATCCGATGCATGCATACGGATGGGCTTATTCCTTTTATATCTGAGATCTTATATCCTATGGCTGAGGGGTACCTTCGTAAAACATCTAATAATTGGTTTGTTTCTTCTTGGTCTAAGGTAGCACTAACTATAACTGGACAGTTCATTTCTTCATCAAGAAATTCATATCTCAGGATCTTAGGCAGTTCCTTAAGTTTTACGGTTGGTTTCATAGGGTAAGGCATATGATCTGGGGTAAGAGATAAACATTCGTGAAGGTTATCATCAATGTAGGGTTTTTTATAACTGTCATCTTCCAAAATAAGGGTTGATGGAAATTTTATAGATTCAGTTTCTTCTTCTTGTTCTAATTCCCTAATGCATTCATCAATGATATCTAAGGCATAACCAGCATCTCCTATTACAGGTGCCATAAGAAATTTTGAAAGTACAAATTCTATCTTCTCGTCACCTTCCTTGAAGGTTAGTTTCTCTTTTTTAACATCTATTACGGCTCTAGCAGTCGATAAGAACGGTCTACCTAGGAGGATTGGTATGTCGTCATCATCTTTAATGTCCATGACAACAAAATCAGTAGGTATAAACAGCTGACCTATCCAAACAGGGACGTCTTCAAGTATACCTATAGGGTATTTAACGGATCTATCGGCTAATTGAAGTGACATCTTAGTAGGTTGTAATTCTCCTAAGTTTAATCTCTCACAAACTACTAAAGGCATTAAGCTCACACTAGCTCCTAAGTCTAGAAAAGCTTTTTCGATGACATGATTCCCCAAAACACAAGGAATGGAAAAATTTCCGGGATCTTTATCTTTCTTTACTAACCTATTTTCGGAAATAGAATTACATTCCACGGGTTTCGGATCTTCAAGTCTACGTTTATTTGTAAGTATGTTTTTGAGAAACTTAGCGTAAGAAGGTATTTGGGTGATGGTTTCTGTAAAGGGGATTTCTACGTGAAGTTTTTCTATAACCTTAACGAATTTTTGATACTGATTATCGATTTGGGTTTTCTTTAATCTTTGAGGGTATGGTATAGGTGGTTTGTATGGCGGTGGTGGTACATAGGTTTTGTTTTTAGGTTCTTCACCTTTTTCTTGACTTTCCGGGTTTTCAGATTCCTCTGGTTCTTTCTCCTCATTTCTCTCAGAAGTTTCGGGCTCACTTAGTCTAGGGTTTCAAGGTTCCTTATAAGCGGTTCCACTTCGTAGAGTAATGGCATTTTCTTGCCCTTTTGGGTTTTGTTGAGGTTGTCCAAGGAACTGTCCTCCAGGTGTAGTCTGAGGGGCTTGGTTTAAAGCTACCTGAGAGATCTGGGTTTCAAGCATCTTATTATGAGTAATAATTTGATCAACCTTGGTTCCTAACTGGGTAATTGGTTCGTTAACATGGACGTTTTGGTTCATGAACTCTTTGTTTTGTTATGTTTGAGTGGTGATAAAATTTTCCACAATTTTCTCAAGGCTCGGACTTGGTAGTACAGGTTGCATAGGTTGATTTGTTCTCGGAGCTTGGTAACCTTGTTGTCTCGGAGGTGCGGTATTTTGGATAGGGTTATTATTTTTGTAGGAGAAGTTTGGGTGATTCCTCCATCCAAGGTTATATGTGTTTGAAAATGGGTTCCCTTGGGTGTAGTTCACTTGCTCAGGGTTGGTCTCATTTAACAGATTACATTCGGCGGATTGGTGTCCTTGCGTCCCACATATTTCACAATTCGGCGAAACTGCAGCTACAGTATATGGAGTTGTACACATATGTTCGACTCTAAGGGCCAATGCGTCCATTTTAGCTTGCATCATGTCCATAGAGCTTAGCTCATGTATTCCTCCTTGGGCTTCCTTCTTTTCCATTGTCGCTCGTTCTACTCCCCATGATTGATGGTTTTGGGCCATATCTTCGATAAGGGCACTAGCTTCAGGGTAAGGTTTGTTCATCAGTGCGCCACCAGCGGCAGCGTCGATGGTCATCTTTGTGTTATAATGAAGTCCATTATAGAAGGTTTGAATGATTAGCCAATTCTCTAAGCCATGATGTGGGCATGCTCTTAATATCTATTTATATCTCTCCCAGGGTTCGAACAACGACTCTCCTTGGTGTTGGGTAAATCTGGTTATTAGGTTTCGAAGAAGAGCGGTCTTACTTGGGGGAAAATATCTAGCAAGGAAAACTTTTCTAAGGTCTTCCCAAGTCGTTATGGAATTGGGTGGAAGGGAATCTAACCATGATAGAGCTTTATCTCTGAGGGAAAAGGGAAATAATCTTAAGCGTATCGCCTCAGGAGGAGCTCCATTGGTTTTAAAGGTGTCTGCTAACTGAAGAAAGTTTTTTAAATGTTGGTTTGGGTTATCAGTAGCAAGACTTGCGAATTGTCTATGTTACACTAATTGCAGCAGGGATGGTTTAAGTTCAAAATTATTGGCTGGGATAGCGGGGTTTACTATACTAGAACTAGGTTCCTCGTTTGATGGTTGGGCGAAGTCCTTAAGAGGTCTTCGGTTTTGATCTTCGGCCATAGCTCTCTTATTCATATGGAAAAACAAACGTGTGCGAGCATAACGTTCAGGTTCAGCTAGAGGGTCTACTAAACTTCCGGCACTGCGATTCTTTCCCATTGACTGGTGGGTAACAACCTTAGTCTAAATGGTATAACTACAGGGTATGAAATTTGACGAAATTGGTCCCCGGCAACGGCGCCAAAAACTTGATGCGTGTTTTTCGCAAGTGTACGAACACGTCAGAGTAATATAAAAGATTGTCGAATCCACAGAGACCAGGTGTCAATCTATCGTACCAGTTGTTATGGTGTGTATCTAAGGCAACTGAATATAATGGTTTTAAGGAGTGCGCAACGGTAAATAAAATAATAATTTTAAACAATTAATAAAGACAGGCTTGAATATAATTCACGTAGTCAATAGATATTCTGGTACTTGTTAATAGAACTACTTATAGGCAATGATTTCTACTTTGAAAATAACTAATTTAACAGGAACTGTCGCTTTCGCGTATTCAGAACCGAGTTGTACTCTCTAATCAACCCCTCCTATCGTCACGGATAAAAAGGTGCGTACTGCGTTAGAGTAGTAAACCTATTTTTAAGAAATATAGTATCTTAACTAAGTTGAAAAGTACTTTAACCTGGATTTCTTAGCAAAAAGAGGTTCTCACGAACCAGACTCTAAACTTCTTAACGCGTCCGAAAATCGTTTTAAAATCCCTTTTCTTTTTAATCTAAAAACTCCTAATGAACTAGACAAAGCGCTTTTGGCTGTTTTTGAAATAGTTAAAAACAATTAAACTTATATTGAAAGTTAAAATAGCCCTTAAGTGTATCTACAAACAATTGTACGGATTACTGGTTCAATTGCGATCCTTACATTCTAACCTTTATGAATTTAGTTAGACATAGTAAAGTAAAAATTCTTTTTATTATTTTTCATAAAAGTATTTAGTGCGAGTGCGGAAAGTAAATAAAAGTAGTGCGAGTGCGGAAAGTAAATAAAAGTAGTGCGAGTGCGGGAAATAAATAAAAGTAGTGCGAGTGCGGGAAATAAAGGTATTTAAAGCGAGTGCGAGAAATAAATAAAGTAAAGCGAGTGCGGGAAGTAAATAAAAGTAAAGCAATGCGGAAAATAAATAAAAGTAAAGCAATGTGGAAAAATAAAATACGAACTGGAATTAAAATGGAGGCAGGATTAACTTCCTCCCAGAGTGCTCCAAAACTCGATCACACAGACGTATACAGACTCGATCACTCGATTGTAGTAACACCCCGATATGAAGTGATTACTACTTTAAAACTGATATATGCCTAAGAGATTCTATGTTTGGATGCTTGAAAACAAAAATCTAAGGCCCTATTTATAGGAAAACAAATAGCAAGAAAAGACCAGGATGCCCCCCTCCACTAAAAAGTGGAGGGAAAAGTTTTGGCCTTGTGGCGCCCGCCACAGGAACATGGCGCCCGCCATGAGACTAATAGGGAATGAGAGAGTGGGGATCGTGGGTCTTGGCAGTTGTGGAGTGGTCTTGAGACGTGGCCACGTCATGGAAGACCCCATGGTGCCCGCCATGGTGGATGCCGTGAGTGTAAAATGCTGGATTTCTTGGTTTTCGTCCGTTTCCACTCCTTTTTCGCTCCTTTTCTCGATTTAAGCCCTGATTACATAGAAAACCTGAAAATAAAGAAAAACAAAGTAATAACATAGCAAAATAACAATAAAAGCTATGAATGCATGCGAAATCGGAGTCAGAAATACGGTGAATTTTAGTGTTATCAAATCCTCCCACACTTAGACCTTTGCTTGTCCTCAAGCAAACATTAAAGCTCAAAAATGAAGAAAACTGGTGTCCACGCGTGATTTGGGCTAAAGTGCTTCTAAGTTCAAGTCAGGATGCAGTGACAGGTACTAACTAAGTGAACCAAGGGTACCATAATAACACAGACACAAACTTCAATCCTATATTAACCACTCCATGTCATCCCACAATACCTAGGCCTATCTTCTCATCTCTTTTTGGGTCCTTTTCATTCAGGCGCAATCACATTAAGCCTGTTATCCGTACATGCTTCATAGTAGAGTGACCGGTTAGTGATTCTGATCCATAACATAAGGTTTCTGGCACATAAGCATGTGTAAACCTGTTTTATTTGACCTAATTGTAGCTGCGGGGGATCGGATCGTAATCCGCCCTACCAAGTTCAGTGCCAGATACCTCTGAACCAACTAACAATAGGTGACTGCAATTTTTTTTTCTTTTTGTGGCAAAAAAAATTTTTCTTCTCTTTTTTCAGTTTAAATGACTTTGTGAGGATCACCTATCCCAGAGTTTGCCTTTTTCTTTTTTTATTAGCACTGGATCATTCACTTATGTTCATCGACCCCCTACTTAGAGCATGCTTAGGCCAGAGCTGACTGCTAGAATAAACTACTTAGGACAATTTTTTTGAATGATAATAAAGGCCATGGTGTGGGGTTTAGGAGTGATTCATATATTCAAGAGGTCTATGGTGCTACAATGGTACTGATGTTTCAAAAAGTTTACCTAAGTCACCACATCCTAATCTAAACCTGTCTCAAAGCCCAAAAAACATGTGAAACAACATTGTTTTCTTTTTTAAAATTTTTTTTGGTAAGGCTAAAGAAATGGGAAAAAAATGATGATGTACTAAAAATACACTATACTGGTGACTCGTCAGACTCATGCATTATCTAAGAAAAGTTAAACAAAATAACTTACTGAAAAGGGAAATAACCGAAAGCAAATAAATAACTAAAAAGAGAAATGACAGAAAGCAATAAAATCCCCTCCCACACTTAAATCGAACATTGTCCCCAATGTTTCGAAATAAGATAAGGAGGGTAACCTGAAAAACTACTGCGGAGGAGCACTGGTGCCCCCGCTGTCATGCTGTGATGGTCTGGAACGACGGGATCTACTGCGCTGCTGTTCCCTCCGGTTAAGTCGTGCCGATAAGGCAGCCTGGGCACCCCGGACCTCTCGAAGGTTACCTAGGATGGAACCCTGAGTGGCCTCCATAAGCTGGTAGTGTCGGCGGTTGATTTCTCGCTGACGGGTCTGCTTTGATGTGATATCGTTCAAGGTACGGCAAACGTTATTGTAGGCACGATCTGATACTGATCCCGATTGTTGCATGAAGCTCATGTTGTCCGTCAGTTGTTCTGAAATAGTAGAGAGTAGGTTGTCTCGCTTTTCCTCTCTAGCCGTCATATCACGCCACATCTCCTCAGTGACATAGAATCCAGGAGCAGCACCTGCAACAGGGTTAGAGGAAGATGGTGCGGTGTGTGACTGTAAAGGACGATGGGGGGACATGTGAGGTACGGGAGACTGCTCTCTCCGATCATATTCTTCATCAGTGTCATGTGCCTCCCCATCAGGAATATTAGGAGGAAGTGGTCCCAAAACAGGTGGAGCATTCAGATCATAGGTCCAGTTCCTTTCATTACGTACATCAGTACGTCTACTGCAAGGTAAAGCAACATATGGGATAGCTACCCCATGAACCATCAACTCATAACCACCTTCTCTCCTCGTTCGGCACAATTTCATGTCTTTTAGAAATTTTAAATTAATTGTGCGAGGAGGTAGTGGTTCAAGTGTAGCTATCTCATTGTTCAGGTCAAGAGCCCGAGCAATAGACGTAACAAGTCCTCCAAAAACAATCGGTCCTATTTTATTAGTAGTTAAAGCCATGTGTGCAAGCATAAACGGGACCGGATTGATATGGGTACTAGTGAGGCATCCTTGCAAAAATAGGAGTTCTCTAGCGTTTACCTTATTTGGACTCTCCCGGCCAAAAATACTACATGCCAAAAGATATTTGAAAACTCTTATGGCCGGGTTATGGATGGTCGACGCAAGTATTCCTTCAAAAGTGGAGGGAAAAGTTTTGGCCTTGTGGCGCCCGCCACAGGCACATGGCGCCCGCCATGAGACTAATAGGGAATGAGAGAGTGGGGATCGTGGGTCTTGGCAGTTGTGGAGTGGTCTTGAGACGTGGCCACGTCATGGAAGACCCCATGGTGCCCGCCATGGTGGATGCCGTGAGTGTAAAATGCTGGATTTCTTGGTTTTCGTCCGTTTCCACTCCTTTTTCGCTCCTTTTCTCGATTTAAGCCCTGATTACATAGAAAACCTGAAAATAAAGAAAAACAAAGTAATAACATAGCAAAATAACAATAAAAGCTATGAATGCATGCGAAATCGGAGTCAGAAATACGGTGAATTTTAGTGTTATCAAATCCTCCCACACTTAGACCTTTGCTTGTCCTCAAGCAAACATTAAAGCTCAAAAATGAAGAAAACTGGTGTCCACGCGTGATTTGGGCTAAAGTGCTTCTAAGTTCAAGTCAGGATGCAGTGACAGGTACTAACTAAGTGAACCAAGGGTACCATAATAACACAGACACAAACTTCAATCCTATATTAACCACTCCATGTCATCCCACAATACCTAGGCCTATCTTCTCATCTCTTTTTGGGTCCATTTCATTCAGGCGCAATCACATTAAGCCTGTTATCCGTACATGCTTCATAGTAGAGTGACCGGTTAGTGATTCTGATCCATAACATAAGGTTTCTGGCACATAAGCATGTGTAAACCTGTTTTATTTGACCTAATTGTAGCTGCGGGGGATCGGATCGTAATCCGCCCTACCATGTTCAGTGCCAGATACCTCTGAACCAACTAACAATAGGTGACTGCAATTTTTTTTTCTTTTTGTGGCAAAAAAAAATTTTCTTCTCTTTTTTCAGTTTAAATGACTTTGTGAGGATCACCTATCCCAGAGTTTGCCTTTTTCTTTTTTTATTAGCACTGGATCATTCACTTATGTTCATCGACCCCCTACTTAGAGCATGCTTAGGCCAAAGCTGTCTGCTAGAATAAACTACTTAGGACAATTTTTTTGAATGATAATAAAGGCCATGGTATGGGGTTTAGGAGTGATTCATATATTCAAGAGGTCTATGGTGCTACAATGGTACTGATGTTTCAAAAAGTTTACCTAAGTCACCACATCCTAATCTAAACCTGTCTCAAAGCCCAAAAAACATGTGAAACAACATTGTTTTCTTTTTTAAAATTTTTTTTGGTAAGGCTAAAGAAATGGGGAAAAAATGATGATGTACTAAAAATACACTATACTGGTGACTCGTCAGACTCATGCATTATCTAAGAAAAGTTAAACAAAATAACTTACTGAAAAGGGAAATAACCGAAAGCAAATAAATAACTAAAAAGAGAAATGACAGAAAGCAATAAAATCCCCTCCCACACTTAAATCGAACATTGTCCCCAATGTTTCGAAATAAGATAAGGAGGGTAACCTGAAAAACTACTGCGGAGGAGCACTGGTGCCCCCGCTGTCATGCTGTGATGGTCTGGAACGACGGGATCTACTGCGCTGCTGTTCCCTCCGGTTAAGTCGTGCCGATAAGGCAGCCTGGGCACCCCGGACCTCTCGAAGGTTACCTAGGATGGAACCCTGAGTGGCCTCCATAAGCTGGTAGTGTCGGCGGTTGATTTCTCGCTGACGGGTCTGCTTTGATGTGATATCGTTCAAGGTACGGCAAACGTTATTGTAGGCACGATCTGATACTGATCCCGATTGTTGCATGAAGCTCATGTTGTCCGTCAGTTGTTCTGAAATAGTAGAGAGTAGGTTGTCTCGCTTTTCCTCTCTAGCCGTCATATCACGCCACATCTCCTCAGTGACATAGAATCCAGGAGCAGCACCTGCAACAGGGTTAGAGGAAGATGGTGCGGTGTGTGACTGTAAAGGACGATGGGGGGACATGTGAGGTACGGGAGACTGCTCTCTCCGATCATATTCTTCATCAGTGTCATGTGCCTCCCCATCAGGAATATTAGGAGGAAGTGGTCCCAAAACAGGTGGAGCATTCAGATCATAGGTCCAGTTCCTTTCATTACGTACATCAGTACGTCTACTGCAAGGTAAAGCAACATATGGGATAGCTACCCCATGAACCATCAACTCATAACCACCTTCTCTCCTCGTTCGGCACAATTTCATGTCTTTTAGAAATTTTAAATTAATTGTGCGAGGAGGTAGTGGTTCAAGTGTAGCTATCTCATTGTTCAGGTCAAGAGCCCGAGCAATAGACGTAACAAGTCCTCCAAAAACAATCGGTCCTATTTTATTAGTAGTTAAAGCCATGTGTGCAAGCATAAACGGGACCGGATTGATATGGGTACTAGTGAGGCATCCTTGCAAAAATAGGAGTTCTCTAGCGTTTACCTTATTTGGACTCTCCCGGCCAAAAATACTACATGCCAAAAGATATTTGAAAACTCTTATGGCCGGGTTATGGATGGTCGACGCAAGTATTCCTTCAAAAGAATTTATTGAAGTACTTGACAGCCTCTGCCAGAAGGAAAATACCTCGGCCGACCATTCGCATCCAAAGGTGCCTCACATATCGCACCTTCCCTATGAGGGATTCCTAACAAGCCTGTTAGTTCGTCGGTACTGTATTCGTATTCAATTCCAAACAGTCTAAAATTAACAGTACCGATTGTGCTAGCAGTGTTAGGACTGACAGTGTATATCAATGAACTTAAAAACTCAACTGTCAGCCTCTCATAGGTAGGTTCCTGGTTAACAAAAATATTATGCAAGCCTAAAAAATCTAATAAATGAAAAACACTATGATACAGACCCAAAGCATAAAGACAGTTATCATCGACGTACCTAGTCGAGAGAATTTCTCGACTCTGAAGCCTTTGAATAATTTTCCTTTGCCTATCACCCGGTCTTCCATCGCGAAGAAGATATCCATTGAACTCCATTGTTGTTGCTCCTTGAGAAGTGAAAAGTGGTGAAAAATGGTTTATGAGAGAAATGATAAAGGTTTTATTTTTATGGTTTGTGGTGGATGAAAATGAAAAATGGATTTTGGATAGGTTTTATAGATGGTGAATGTTTTGGAAATGAGGGAGCTTTTATGGGGTTCAATGGGGGTTTTTGGAAGTTGGAAAAATGGGTTTTTGAGGTTTGAAGGTGTGAAAATGGTGGAAATGGGGAATCAGCCCCGTATTTGTTGTGGGACAGTGTGGCGCCCGCCACAGGGTCTATGGCGCCCGCCATAAGGCCAATTCCTGTTGGGCCTTGGATTTTTTCAATTCCTCTTTTGGGCCTTCTTGCACCTTCGGTCTTCGGGGGGTCCGGATAGCGTTTTCTTCTCTCTTCTAAGGCATGAAGCTTGCATTTTTTTTATGGAGACAAAAATGAAAATATTTTTGTCTATATATTTTTTTTATTTACTCGATAAAAATAAAATAAAATAAATCAAAAGAAAAGAGAAAAAAAGAGATTAGTGCATGAAATAATATATAAGATAAAATCAAAGTACAAAAAAGAAAATGTAATAGATATAATAATATAAAATATGTCTGGAGATGCGAGAAATAAAATAAAGCATGAAAAAAGAAATTAAATACTAGGGTAATAGCGTCAGTGTAAAACGAATCATGTGGTAGGTTTATCTTCCTGGTTTGATCCACGAATCTCAGCTATCTCCCTCCGAAGCTCTTCAATCTCCTGATATAGAGCATCGGCCTCTGAGGCATGAGTGAGATCAGATACCTGGATCTGTAATTCCAAGTCCGCTACTTCCTGCTTGAGCAGGGCAGTCTCCTTGCGGAGCTCATAAATCTGAGTTTGTAGATCGGGCGGCTGCAAAGACATATTGTTAGACATAATAGTGATTCGGGGGGGAAAGAGGTGTAGGAGTGTACTCAGCGGCGGGAGGTGATTTCGGCTCTTCGACAGTCTCTCCATAACCCTCTAAAGTATAACTCCAATTAGCAGGATCATGGACACTGGTCATCAGCAGGTCTGGTAATGTAAAGTAATGTATCACTTCGTCGTCGATCAGTAATCTAAACGTGTTGGGCTAAAAAGAGGCCCTTCTCATCAGTCCTCTGTCAAGACAAAAGTCAACATCCAGGGTGGTGTAGCAGCAGAAGGTCCTGAGGTGCAATAATTTGTGAGACAAACCCAATGCAGTAGCAATCTGTGTAACAATCCCACCGACATGTATAATGCCTACAGATGATTTGGCGACACTGGCAAGGCCCTTCAACCGAAAATTGCCACAAGAAAATGAGTGTGACTGAGTCGCACAAAATAGTAGGAAAATCTCCTCTTCACTCAGCAGAGTCTCTGTATCTGGAAAACCGAGGAAAGAGTGTGCTAGAATCATCTGGAAGTACCTTAACGCAGGGTTGTGGATTACCTGAGAAAACTGAGTGGAAGGATCTTGGCTCCCTCCACCTGAGATGTTAGACCAAAACTTTTCCACTTCTCTGCTCATAAAATACCCCATCGGTGTTTCTGGAATAGCATCAAGAGTAGTCTGAAAACCTAGTAAATCACCAAACTCTTTGTGAGAGAAGGAGTAGTCGATCCCGAACAACCTGAAAACAGCATGTCCATCGGGTCCAGCCCAAGGATCATAATGAAACGAGCTGAGGAACTCTAGAGTCAAGTTCCTGTAAGTGTTGTTCATATCGTCAAACTGGTCCCACTGGAGTTGGTGGCATAAGAATCTGACACTTGGCTTTATCCCCAAGGCATCCATGCAATCTTGGTCAGGGTACCTCGTAGGTGCCATAGGGCGTCTCATGTGGACATAGTAACGCTCTCTATGTGCGTCGTCTCTAAAGGCCACGTGCATGTCATCGGGGTTCTGCATTCTGCACAAGGTTAACAAACAAGTCCTGAAATCACATAAAACATTCAATCGTTAGTCCTGACATAATAATAAAGTAAACAAATTAAAATAAAGGAAAAATAAATAAAAATTACGTAAATAAGAAAACCATGGGTTGCCTCCCATGCAACGCTTCTTTAACGTCATTAGCTCGACGACCAGATTTTATACATCATTTGAAGGATATGGTGGATCACTCAGAGTATGGAAGGTGTATGTTGTTGGGATGTCACCTCCTTCGTAGGGCTTTAACCTTTGTCCATTGACGATGAACGGTTTACATGTTTGGTTCTTGATTTCAGTAGCACCAGAACTTAGAATCTTAGATACTTCAAAAGGGCCAGTCCATCTCGAATGAAGCTTCCTTGGAAAAAGTCGTAACCTAGAATCGAACAGGAGAACAGGATCGCCTATTTTAAAGTCTTTCCTTATGATTCTTTTCTCATTCCAAGCTTTTGTTCTTTCTTTGTATATGATGGCATTTTCGTAGGCAGATTGTCTGAGCTCTTCTAATTTGTGGATATCAAGGATACGTTTTTCACCAACAGTCAAGTAATCCAAATTCAAAGTTTTGATGGCCCAATAGGCCTTATTCTCCAATTCAAAAGGTAAGTGACATGATTTTCCATAGACAAGTTGATAAGGGGTTGTTCCTATAGGGGTTTTGAAAGCAGTTCTATAGGCCCATAATGCTTCTTGAAGTTTCTGCGACCAATCTTTTCTAAATATAGAGACAGTCTTCTCAAGAATTTGTTTGATCTCCCTATTAGATACTTCCACTTGTCCATTGGTCTGTGGGTGGTATGGTGTTGCTACTCTATGCTTAACTTCATACTTGCTTAAAAGTTTATCAAATACTCTCGATATGAAGTGTGATCCTCCATCACTTATGACTAAACGGGGGGTTCCAAACCTGGGAAATATATAGTTTTTGAATAGTTTGATGACTACTCCGGTGTCGTTCGTGGGTGCGGCGATAACTTCAATCCATTTAGACACGTAGTCAACAGCTACTAAGATGTACTGATTTCCTAAGGATGGTGGGAACGGTCCCATAAAGTCTATACCCCATACGTCGAAGACTTCTACTTCTTGGATATTTCTTTGAGGCATTTCATTACGTCTTGAAATATTTCCTGTGCGTTGGCATCTGTCACACTTGACAATGAAAGTATGGACATCACACCACATAGTATGCCAGATAAGGCCAGCTTGAAGAATCTTGGCGTAGGTCTTAGATGTGCTTGCATGTCCACCATAAGGTGCAGAGTGACAATGCTCAATTATATTATGTACCTTTTCTGCTGGAACACAACGGCGGAAAATGCCATCTTTACCTCTCTTGAAAAGAAATGGTTCGTCCCAATAGAAGTTTCTCACATCACTGTAGAACTTCTTCTTCCGGTGGTAGTTTAGATCAGGGGTATGATGTCAGCGACTAGGTAATTAACAAAGTCTGCATACCAAGGTACATTACTTATAGCCAAGGATTTATGAGAATGCTCATGTGGGTATGGGTTATCATCTTCAATAGTTTCTAGTTGGGCTATCATTCTATCATAGGCAAAATCGTCATTTATGGGTACTGAGTCAGGTTTCAGGTATTCTAGCCTAGAAAGGTGATCAACCACTACATTATCTGTGCCTTTCTTATCACGGATATCTAAATCAAACTCTTGCATTAATAGAATCCATCGAAGTAACCTAGGTTTGGCATCCTTTTTACTTAGTAAGTAACGAATGGCAGCATGGTCGGTGTAAACTATAATTTTGGCTCCTACTAGATAAGATCTAAATTTGTCTATGGCGAAAACTATAGCTAGGAGCTATTTTTCGGTTGTTGCGTAGTTGAGCTGTGCAGCGTCTAGGGTTCTACTGGCATAATAAATTACGTGTAACTTTTTATCTTTTCTCTGACCTAGAACGACTCCTACAGCATAGTCACTGGCATCACACATTATCTCAAATGGTTCTGACCAATCAGGGGGTTTCATTATAGGTGCTGAAATCAGAGCTTGCTTCAGAAGATTAAATGCTTCAGTACATTTTTCATCGAAGATGAATTCAGCATCTTTCATTAAAAGACCGGTTAAGGGCTTTGTTATTTTTGAGAAGTCCTTGATAAAATGTCGGTAAAATCCGGCATGTCCAAGAAAACTTCTTATCTCCCTGATAGTCTTCGGCGGTTTTAGATTCTCTATGACTTCTATTTTAGCTTTGTCTACCTCTATACCTTTTTCGGAGACTATATGTCCTAAAACAATCCCTTCGGTGACCATGAAATGACATTTTTCCCAATTTAGCACAAGTTTTACCTCTACACATCTTTCCAGGATTTTCTCAAAGTTGATAAGACAATTTTTGAAATCAGATCCACAAACTGAGAAATCGTCCATAAATAATTCCATGATTCCATCTAAATAGTCTGCAAAGATAGACATCATGCAGCGTTGGAAAGTGGCAGGGGCATTACAAAGTCCAAAAGGCATTCTTCTGTAGGCAAAAGTTCCAACTGGGCATGTAAAGGTAGTTTTTTCTTGATCTTCGGGGTGAATAGGTATTTGGAAGAATCCTGAATATCCATCTAGGTAACAAAAGTAAGAGTGTCTGGCTAGGCGCTCCAACATTTGGTCTATGAATGGTAATAGGAAATGGTCCTTCCAAGTTGCTTTATTTAATTTTCTATAGTCTATGAACATACGCCAACCTCCATCGGTTCTTTTTGCTACAGGTTCGCCCTTCTCGTTTTGCACGACTGTGATGCCTCCCTTTTTAGGTACTACATGCACAGGACTCACCCATTTACTGTCCGAGATCTGATATATTATACCTGCCTCTAGTAACTTAAGAACTTCAGTCTTAACTACTTTACTCATCATAGGATTTATTCTTCGTTGGTGTTCTCTAGAGGGTTTTGAATCTTCTTCAAGCAAAATCCGATGCATGCATACGGATGGGCTTATTCCTTTTAGATCTGAGATCTTATATCTATGGTTGAGGGGTACCTTCGTAAAACATCTAATAATTGGTTTGTTTCTTCTTTGTCTAAGGTAGCACTAACTATAACTGGACGGTTCATTTCTTCATCAAGAAATTCATATCTCAGGTTCTTAGGCAGTTCCTTAAGTTTTACGGTTGGTTTCATAGGGTAAGGCATATGATCTGGGGTAAGAGATAAACATTCGTGAAGGTTATCATCAATGTAGGGTTTTTTATAACTGTCATCTTCCAAAATAAGGGTTGATGGCAATTTTATAGATTCAGTTTCTTCTTCTTGTTCTAATTCCCTAATGCATTCATCAATGATATCTAAGGCATAACAAGCATCTCCTATTACAGGTGCCATAAGAAATTTTGAAAGTACAAATTCTATCTTCTCGTCACCTTCCTTGAAGGTTAGTTTCTCTTTTTTAACATCTATTACGGCTCCAGCAGTTGATAAGAACGGTCTACCTAGGAGGATTGGTATGTCGTCATCTTCTTTAATGTCCATGACAACAAAATCAGTAGGTATAAACAGTTGACCTATCCTAACAGGGACGTCTTCAAGTATACCTATAGGGTATTTAACGGATCTATCAGCTAATTGAAGTGACATCTTAGTAGGTTGTAATTCTCCTAAGTTTAATCTCTCACAAACTGCTAAAGGCATTAAGCTCACACTAGCTCCTAAGTCTAGAAAAGTTTTTTCGATGACATGATTCCCCAAAACACAAGGAATGGAAAAATTTCTGGGATCTTTATCTTTCTTTACTAACCTATTTTCGGAAATAGAATTACATTCCACGGGTTTCGGATCTTCAAGTCTACGTTTATTTGTAAGTATGTTTTTGAGAAACTTAGCGTAAGAAGGTATTTGGGTGATGGCTTCTGTAAAGGGGATTTCTACGTGAAGTTTTTCTATAACCTTAACGAATTTTTGATACTGATTATCGATTTGGGTTTTCTTTAATCTTTGAGGGTATGGTATAGGTGGTTTGTATGGCGGTGGTGGTACATAGGTTTTTGTTTTTAGGTTCTTCACCTTTTTCTTGACTTTCCGGGTTTTCAGATTCCTCTGGTTCCTTCTCCTCATTTCTCTCAGAAGTTTCGGGCTCACTTAGTCTAGGGTTTCAAGGTTCCTTATAAGCGGTTCCACTTCGTAGAGTAATGGCATTTGCTTTCCCTTTTGGGTTTTGTTGAGGTTGTCCAAGGAACTGTCCTCTAGGTGTAGTCTGAGGGGCTTGGTTTAAAGCTACCTGAGAGATCTGGGTTTCAAGCATCTTATTATGAGTAATAATTTGATCAACATTGGTTCCTAACTGGGTAATTAGTTCGTTAACATGGACGTTTTGGTTCATGAACTCTTTGTTTTGTTGTGTTTGAGTGGTGATAAAATTTTCCACAATTTTCTCAAGGCTCGGACTTAGTGGTACAGGTTGCATAGGATGATTTGTTCTCGGAGCTTGGTAACCTTGTTGTCTCGGAGGTGCGGTATTTTGGATAGGGTTATTATTTTTGTAGGAGAAGTTTGGGTGATTCCTCCATCCAGGGTTATATGTGTTTAAAAATGGGTTCCCTTGGGTGTAGTTCACTTGCTCAGGGTTGGTCTCATTTAACAGATTGCATTCGGCGGATTGGTGTCCTTGCGTCCCACATATTTCACAATTCGGCGAAACTGCAGCTACAGTATTCGGAGTTGTACACATATGTTCGACTCTAAGGGCCAATGCGTCCATTTTAGCTTGCATCATGTCCATAGAGCTTAGCTCATGTATTCCTCCTTGGGCTTCCTTCTTTTCCACTGTCGCTCGTTCTACTCCCCATGATTGATGGTTTTGGGCCATATCTTCGATAAGGGCACTAGCTTCAGGGTAAGGTTTGTTCATCAGTGCGCCACCAGCGGCAGCGTCGATGGTCATCTTTGTGTTATAATGAAGTCCATTATAGAAGGTTTGAATGATTAGCCAATTCTCTAAGCCATGATGTGGGCATGCTCTTAATAGCTCTTTATATCTCTCTCAGGCTTCGAACAACGACTCTCCTTGGTGTTGGGTAAATCTGGTTATTAGGTTTCGAAGAAGAGCGGTCTTACTTGGGGGAAAATATCTAGCAAGGAAAACTTTTCTAAGGTCTTCCCAAGTCGTTATGGAATTGGGTGGAAGGGAATCTAACCATGATAGAGCTTTATCTCTGAGGGAAAAGGGAAATAATCTTAAGCGTATCGCCTCAGGAGGAGCTCCATTGGTTTTAAAGGTGTCTGCTAACTGAAGAAAGTTTTTTAAATGTTGGTTTGGGTTATCAGTAGCAAGACCTGCGAATTGTCTCTGTTACACTAATTGCAGCAGGGATGGTTTAAGTTCAAAATTATTGGTTGGGATAGCGGGGTTTACTATACTAGAACTAGGTTCCTCGTTTGATGGTTGGGCGAAGTCCTTAAGAGGTCTTCGGTTTTGATCTTCGGCCATAGCTCTCCTATTCATATGGAAAAACAAACGTGCGTGAGCGTAACGTTCAGGTTCAGCTAGAGGGTCTACTAAACTTCCGGCACTGCGATTCTTTCGCATTGACTGGTGGGTAACAACCTTAGTCTAAACGGTATAACTACAGGGTATGAAATTTGACGAAATTGGTCCCCGGAAACGGCGCCAAAAACTTGATGCGTGTTTTTCGCAAGTGTACGAACACGTCAGAGTAATATAAAAGATTGTCGAATCCACAGAGACCAAGTGTCAATCTATCGTACCTGTTGTTATGGTGTGTATCTAAGGCAACTGAATATAATGGTTTTAAGGAGTGCGCAATGGTAAATAAAATAATAATTTTAAGCAATTAATAAAGACAGGCTCGAATGTAATTCATGTAGTCAATAGATATTCTGGTACTTGTTAATAGAACTACTTATGGGTAATGTTTTCTACTTTGAAAAGAACTAATTTAACAGGAACTGTCGCTTTCGCGTATTCAGAACCGAGTTGTACTCTCTAATCAACCCCTCCTATTGTCACGGATAAAAAGGTGTGTACTGTGTTAGATTAGTAAACCTATTTTTAAGAAATATAGTATCTTAACTAAGTTGAAAAGTACTTTAACCTGGATTTCTTAGCAAAAAGTGGTTATCACGAACCAGACTCTAAACTTCTTAACGCGTCCGAAAATCGTTTTAAAATCCCTTTTCTTTTTAATCTAAAAACTCCTAATGAACTAGACAAAGCGCTTTTGGCTGTTTTTGAAATAGTTAAAAACAATTAAACTTATATTGAAAGTTAAAATAGCCCTTAAGTGTTTCTACAAACAATTGTACGGATTACTGGTTCAATTACGATCCTTACATTCTAACCTTTATGGATTTAGTTAGACATAGTAAAGTAAAAGTTCTTTTTATTATTTTTCATAAAAGTATTTAGTGCGAGTGCGGAAAGTAAATAAAAGTAGTGCGAGTGCGGAAAGTAAATAAAAGTAGTGCGAGTGCGGGAAATAAATAAAAGTAGTGCGAGTGCGGGAAATAAAGGTATTTAAAGCGAGTGCGAGAAATAAATAAATAAAGCGAGTGCGGGAAGTAAATAAAAGTAAAGCAATGCGGAAAATAAATAAAAGTAAAGCAATGCGGAAAAATAAAATACGAACTGGAATTAAAATGGCGGCAGGATTAACTTCCTCCCAGAGTGCTCCAAAACTCGATCACACAGACGTATACAGACTCGATCACTCGATTGTAGTAACACCCCGATATGAAGTGATTACTACTTTAAAACTGATATATGCCTAAGAGATTCTAAGTTTGGATGCTTGAAAACGAAAATCTAAGGCCCTATTTATAGGAAAACAAATAGCAAGAAAAGACCAGGATGCCCCCCTCCACTAAAAAGTGGATGAAAAAGCTTTGGCCTTGTGACGCCCGCCACAAGCACATGGAGCCCGCCATGAGACTAATAGGGAATGAGAGAGTGGGGATCGTGGGTCTTGGCAGTTGTGGAGTGGTCTTGAGACGTGGCCACATCATGGAAGACCCCATGTCGCCCGCCATGGTGGATGCCGTGAGTTTAAAAAGCTGAATTTCTTGGTTTTCGTCCGTTTCCACTCCTTTTTCGCTCCTTTTCTCGATTAAAGCCCTGATTACATAGAAAATCTGAAAATAAAGAAAAACAAAGTAATAACATAACAAAATAACAATAAAAGCTAAGAATGCATGCGAAATCGGAGTCAGGATTACGGTGAATTTTAGTGTTATCAATAGGGCGTTACACCACATGTTGGACTTGAGACTTCACACATGAGAGGATGTGAATTGTGTTGTTTGGAAAAACATGGTTTTGAAAGACCTTGTGAAATAATATCAGAGTTCAAAACTCTTTAAAACTAAGTAGCAAAATATAAAATGCGGAAAATGAGTTGAGGAAATAAAAGGAGTTACGGGGAAAGAGAAACACCAAGAGTTATAGAGGTTCAGTCAAAACAAAAAGACCTACTCCTCAACCTAAGAATTTATTTTGAGAGTTTCCATTGAATATTTAGAGCTTTTAGTAGGAAAGACTATTTAACGCCATTATATAAGGAAATGGTGATTGATCTTCAATCACAATATACAAGACGATGGATGTGAGTGTTTGTGTATTTTCTTCATAGTCAGCTTGAGAGTGAAGGGATCATTTTTTTTCCCAAATGGGGGATTGTAGTGGTTAGTCTTCTCTCCACAAACATAGACCTTGTAGCGGTTAGTCTTCATGTTCCATAACCTTTGAGCCTAATACTCTGGTTTTATATGGGATAACCAAATTAGGAGATCACCAAATATTTCTTTAAGTCTTTTTCGGATATTACTCTTTATTTTAACACATGCTTAAGTGGCTTGAGATTAGGCTTTATATTATTATTCTTTTGCTATCATTGGATCGTCAAGTTTATCACAACCTAAAACAAGGTTACATCGTTATTTATTTAATCTTTCATGATTGACTTATTGTATTACTTTAGTTGTCATCATCAAACGTAGATGTCAAATGTTAAAAGCATATCACTTGTAAAACAAGGTTCCACAATTATTTGGTTTATTTCTTCCTTACCTTACTCATTCATCTCTAGTATATGTATGTGATTGTTTTTATTTGAATTTAAGTCTTGTTAAAGGTGTGTTGATAATCATATGCATTTGAGCATTTGTATACTTGTTCATGTATTATTTATGTTGTTAATGTATTCCCTTACATATTAGTGTTTGATCACTTTGTTTGTTGTTTAATACTGGTGTTGCATGTCTATTTGAATTTTGTTACATGTAGCATGTCCAACTTTATGTTCTACATCATATATTTGTTGTTGTATATTCTTCTTAGTTGTTTAGCTCTTGTGTTCATTTAGAACTATTTGTTTCTGATTGGTTATTTGGTTTTTAGACACATTTCGACCTATCTCTTTTTGATGTTTTCAAAGGGGGAGCAATTGTAATGTGAGAATAGAATTGCTTTATGCATTTTATGTTGTGGTTTGTGTGCATTTTTTCAGAGGGACCATAAGTGTTTTTTCTTTTAGCTCAAAGTCGACTTAATTCCAAATGAAAGCTTGCCAAGCCACGCAAAAAGGGAGAATGTAGTTGCATGTCGCTAATACATTCAAGGGAGCACCCTGAAGGTGTGAGAAAACACTAGAAAGGGGATGTTTGAATGGTGTTTTGAAAAATAATCTCTACAAGAACAAACTCAATCAAATAAAAGAATAGTGAAAGAAAGAAAGAACACAAGAATTTATCCTGGTTCACTTGTCAATCACAAGCTACCTCCAGTTCACCCGCCAAGGTGATTTTGCCTTCTACGAGGACTTAATCCACTATAATTTCAACAAATTACAATCGCACAACAACTCTATGACTAACAACCACTAAGACCTGCAACCTTAGTCTTCCAAAAGCTCCTGACCTACACTAGCTCCTTTAGGGAATGCAAACAACAGTTTGCTACAAGGTTTGTTTACAAAGAAGCGCTTCTGAAATAAGAAGGTGTAAACACAAATTAAGAGCTTTTGAAACTTGATACTACAAATGAAATTTGAACGTTTGAGCTTTGTAGTCTTGCATAAAAGATATTGAAATGTTTGTCATTTTTCTTCTTCACTTGATAATACTTATATAGGCGCTTGAGAAATATATTTGTTACATTACAGCTAGCCAAATTAGTTTTGTTACTGATGGTGAAAAATAGTACACAGAGTCGTCCTTTTTGTACTACCGAATCAGGATAATGGAGTAGTGTAATTGATAGTGGAATGAAGTGTCTTTGTACTATTGTACTATTACGTGTTATTTGTTAATTCTTATCTTCTAATCTTCAGCGACTTATGGTTGATAAATGTGTGAAGCATAAGCCGAGATAAATTAACTTTCTTAACCGTTACTTCTTTTCTTAATAAATTCATAGGCTTTTGGTTGATAGATGTTTGAAGCATGATCAGAGAGAAGAGTAACACTTGATCCTATTTATCAGAACATCAGAGGCTTCTGGTTGAGAGATGTATTGAAGCATGAGTTGTAAGAGGATGTCTCTTGATCTTGATTATTATCTTCTTGACTTCAAGGGCTTCTAATTGATAATTGTATTGAAGCATGAGTTGAGATAAGAATGGTGGGTTCTTCAGAATCTCACGTCTTTTGTCTTTATAACTTCATGACTTGTATTCAAAACCCTTGTTCTTTAGAACTTCAAGTATGTAGAGTCTTTCCACACTTGGTCTTCAGATCATTCTGTCTTCAAAGCCTGTCTTTAGAGTCTTCAGCACTTGGTCTTCAAAATTCTTGTTCTTCAGAATTTCAAGTCTTCAGAGTATTTCCGCACTTGGTCTTCAGATCATTTTGTCTTCAGAATCCTAGAAAACGAAGCAACAACAACATCGATTATCTCAAGATCTTTTTGATGAGTAGGCACTTGAGCAGTATTGCTTCCAATTTGCGCATAAGCGGATATTATCATATTGTAACCTTCGGTTTGCAAGAACTCCCTCAGAGTTAGAACTTGTTTGTTAGTCTTACACAATAATAAACGTTAGAGTATCAAAATTTTCTTCACTTAAATACTTTTTTATTATTATCAAAACATAAAGATATTGAGCATAACCAAATCTTGTTCGCACAATCTCCCCCTTTTTGATAATGGAAAAACAATGTATTTTGAAGAGCCAATTTTGTACGAGATGATAAATGGGAATTGACATAAGATAAGTTCAGAATAATCTTTCCTTTATTAGATACTCTCTCCCTGATTCTGACAATTCCAAAATTTTATTTATGCTTGTTCAGAGTCTCCCTCTGATCCCAAGACTCATAAAATAGAAATTTTGAGTTTCCATATCATAGGATAGAAAAGAATACTTCCTTTTTTCTATTCAACAGAATCTGACTAGAACATCGATCTTCATCTCAGATCTTGGTTTCTATCAGAACTTAGATGATCAAGATTTGGCCAACGCCAGATATACAATAATTCCCGAAAGAATGACATGCTAAATGAATATAGAACATTTAGTATATTAGAATGTCAGACTTATGATTCAGAGACAATATATTAAGCTTCAAAATAACTTCCCCAAATAATACTCCCCCCTTTTGTCATAATAAAAAAGGTTTAAAAAAAATTCAACTAAACACAGACGAATATAATCATAAGTAATATGTCTCTTGTGTTTTTCGTCCTTGAGAAGAATATGAACATAGCGATATTTCCATCGAAATTATAATAAGAAAGAGTAGGTTCATACAAAATTGGAAGAGTATTGTTGGTAATCATTCAGAACATCTCGCTCATTAAATCACAATTCTTATGGTGTCACTAATAATAAATATGATTTAGCGAATCATTTTTATGCGCATAGTGAACACTTTACTTTGTCTCAAGTTAAGTCAGAACTTAACTTAGTTACTGAAGAAAGCATCTTCTAACTTGTATAAGCCTTTCTCATAACTTTCATATTTCTAGATTTACTTGTAGTTAGAACCTACGTTTTACACATGGTCTAAGCATGTTCTAAAAAGGATTTATTATGGACAACTTCCCATATTTAAAGTCATCAGAATGAAAAGAAATCTATCTTCAGCCAAGGGTTTTGTAAAGATATCAGCCCATTGATGTTTTGTATCTATGAATTTTAAAATTAAAATTCCCTTATGAACATAGTCTCTGATAAAATGATGTTTTATCTCAATGTGCTTAGCTCTTGAGTGTAAAATAGGATTCTTACTCAAACAAATAGAAGATGTGTTATCGCAGAAGATAGGAATATTTCCCTTATTTATCTGAAAATCCTTGAGTTGATTCTTCATTCAGAGCATTTGAGTGTTGCACAAAGAGGCTGAGATGTATTCTGCCTCTGCTGTAGATAGTGTTATTGTTAACTGCCTTTTGCTAGCCTAAGAGATAAGATTTTTTCCTAGAAACCAACAATTTCCAAAAGTACTTTTCCTTTCGATGATATCTCCGACATAGTCTGCATCACAATAACTAGACAATGTATATACTGAATTCTTCTTGTAGATCAGACCCAAATTTGTTGTTCCCTTGATATACCTCAGGATTCTCTTCGGCTGTCAAATGAGTTTCCCTTGGATTTGTCTGAAATCGGGCACAAAAGCAAACACTGAACATAATATCTGGTCGAGAAGTTGTTAGATACAGAAGGGATCCTATCATTTCAAGATAGAGCTTTTGACACACTTTAGAACTTGCTTCTTCTTTCTCCAGAATGCATGTTGGATGCTAGGGGTTTTGGCAGATTTGCGTTATGACATCTCAAACTTCTTCAATAGTTCTTTGGCATATTTGCTTTGATGAATGTATGTTTCTTTTAGACGTTGATCAATCTGAATTCCCAAAAATAATTTGAGTTCTCCCATCAAGCTCATTTCAAATTCTACCTACATCAACTTAGAAACTTGTTTACACAAAATAGGATTAGTAGAACCAAAATGATATCATCAACATAGATTTGTACAAAAAATATATCATTCTTAAATATTTTGCAAAAGAGTGTAGTATCAACCATTCCTCTGGTGAAATCATTTTCCAACAAGAATGCATTGAGTCTTTCATACCAAGCTCTGGGAACTTGTTTCAGACCATACAATGATTTTATTTAGTTTTAAAAAAAATCAAGATTTTTAATATCCTCAAAATTAGGGGTTGATGAACGCACACTTCCTCATAGATATATCCATTTAAGAATGCACTATTAACATCCATCTGATATAATATGATATTATGATTTACAACAAAAGAAACTAATAAGTGAATAGATTCTAACCTCGCGACTGGAGTAAAGGTTTCAGTATAATCAATTCCTTCTTGCTGACTATAACATTGTGCAACTAGTCGAGCCTTGTTTTTTACTACTTCACTTTTCTCATTCAGCTTGTTTCTGAAGACCCACTTGGTTCCAATGACGTGAACAACTTTAGACTTCGGAACAAGATCCCATACGTCGTTTCTGGTGAGCTGGTTTAACTCTTCTTCCGTTGCCAGAGCCTAATGTTGTACCCCAAAATTTTCCCTCTAATTTTTAACTCTAACTGACTTTTTTGTTTCGAATTCATTTGCATCATCTTCATAGCATATCATGTATTTCGTCTTAATATTAGCCGGAATAATTTCTCAAATTTACAGACATACTGGTCAAACTAATTTTCAACTGTGCCTAAAACCAGTGAACGAAAAAATGTCAAATTTAAGTTTGCAAATGTCGGTACTATTAATTTGCGGTTCACGTGGTTTAACCTGTCATGCTAAACATTTTTTCCGGCTATTTTTGGGTCACGTGTTGATCAGTCGGGCGGTTTAAATGGTTATAATTTTTATTTCAAAATCCGACCAAGCGTTGTATTTTTCTGAGTCATTTATTTCGCGCTGATTATTTTGATGTGTCCATTTTATTTTTTCGAGTACTTTGATGTCCGACTTTTATTTTTTCAGTCTGTTTATTTTTACATTGGGTCTAGAATAAATAAATAGATTTATTTGTTTTTATTTTAATTTTAGTTATTTTAATTATTAAGCTTTATTTAGTTCTTAAGTTAATATTTTATTTGGGTTTCAAAATAAACATTTAGGTCCAATTGTCATCAACCCTAATTAGTCTCTATATATACATAACTTTGCTGCTGCTAGTAGAGGACCGAAAGAAAAAAAGAAAAATCGAGAAACAGAAAGCATCGGCGGATCCACTTGGTCCGATTATTTTTCATTTGAGGTATAACTTTGGATCCTTTTTTATACATGTTGTTGAGATATATGTGACTTGTAGGTAAATCCTTCTGACATTTTGTTTTAAGTTTTTTTTTGGTACATCATATATACAGATTGTTAACCAACCACATTTTTCAATACATATACATATATATTTATACTGTTTCTCGCTGCTAATCACTTAGGTTGTTAGTTATTTTTATTTCTTTTTTCTTTTATTTATTTTTTATATCATATTAATATAATATATAATATATTGTTAATATATAAAAATGATTAATTTATTAAAAATGTTTTTTTATATATAATTTGATTACGTTGTTCGGACCAGATCATGTTGATATGTTGTTTACACATTGTGTGTATGAGGCGTGACACTTGTGTTGATCTGATCCAGTTGCGATGATCGCAATTTTGCGTTAGCAACATCGTTTTTTTTTATTTCTTTCACTTTATTTTATATTTAATAAATTTAGATCCGTACGTTTTGATCCTATTGCAATTATTACGTTAAGTGTAGCAAGCTAATGGTGTATTTTTATCAGTTTATGTGTGAGTTTTTTTTATCATTGTTGTATTTTGATTTTACATGCGTCTGACGGTTTAGCATGGTGATAATTCACCTTTAGCGCTTACCGATTCGAGTTTTCGATTTACACTTTGTGATTTAATTTAATTTTATCCTACCATTGTTTCTTGGTACGATTTGCGATGACCGCATACGTGGTAGCAATTTTCCATCTGTCAATTAATGTTAATTTTCAAGGATCCAATGTCGTTATGTCTTTTATTGTAATTGTATTTTATTTCTTATTTATTTCTGATTTAGGTAGAAATTAATTAATTAAAAAATAATAATGTTTTCTTTTTGTTGTAGTTTATTTATTAGAAGTTATTTCTCGTTTAATTAATTTTTTTCACAAGAAATAAAAAAAATGTTCTCAACAATCAAAAGACATCCTCCTCCTCTTAAAAATTCAAATTTCTCCCGATTCTATCGTTGTCATTTATTTATTAGAATAAATGTATAGGTATAAATAAACTTGTAATTTATTTTCCGCATTTTACTTTCCTCTCTCCCTTGATCATGTAACTACCTCATGGCCTTGTAATAGTTTAGGACTTTATTTTCCGCATTTTACTTTCCACACCTTACAAACTATTTTAGATGTATGGATAATAGGATTGCATGGCAAGATTAAAAACAAATTAGAAAACCTTAATAAAACATCGAATAACTGAAAATAACACACCTTGGACACTTGCACCTTTAGGGTAGCCTCTCTTGTTGCCTTACGAATATTGGTCATATCCTTCAAACGTAGGGGTATCTTAGCAAAAGACGCTTACGAATAAATCATCATAGTTTCCTACAAAAAAGATCATAGGCCTTTGACGACCCTTCGATTTTCCTACGAAAAGATGATCTCGTCCCTCGATGACCCTATGAAAAAAAATCATAGTCCCTCGATGACCCTTCGAGTTGCCTACGAAAAAATGATCTCGTCCCTCGATGATCCTACGAAAAAATGATGATATCCCCTTTGAGTTGCTAAGATACCTTTACATGTTGCCTTATATGACCATACGATGACCCTACGCATGTCCCTTACATCCAAAGATAAGACTACTTGAGGACAGTCCTATCTCTAAGGAAAGAAGAAAACAATATGAATGACCTTGAGTAGGTAGGAAACCCTTAACTGCTTGCTCATAATTTCAAAGCAAAATTACTCTTTACACCTCACACTTTCAAAATCCTTCCAAACAAAACTACTTTGTATAAATTCATACGAGAATCATTACAAAGGTGGACCTTTTCTAAACACGCCACCACTATTTTTTTAAACAAAAACAAAGTGAGCTAAGCAGTTAAGAGCCCATGGATAATCATGGATAAAAAGGGTGTTAACACCTTCCCTTTGTATAACCTACCCCCCGAACTCAAAAATCAAAACCAAGGTCTTTCTTGTTCTTTTCCACCTTTTTCTATTTGGATAAAAGAAAAGTCGGTGGCGACTCTTTCTATCCACAACATTGTTTTTGTGAAAACAAAAACGACAAAGTCAGTTCTCCCCCCGTATTACACCTAATCATTTCCTTTGAGAGCTTCCTCTGTAGTTTTTGGTTCAATCATAGACACCAACCCATGAAGATTTTCTTCGGAAGGTCTGAAAGCATATCTGGTTCTGACTGGGGCAGATTTTTCTCCCAGTATTAGTTCTTCAGAATTAGAATCTATGAGTCTACTATTCTTGTGTGTTGGAGTCATCATTGTTTCTAGTGAAGGAGTCTCTGATTCTTTAGCTTCTCCTTTTTTCTCTTCTTCTCCCTCCTTGGGTTTTGAGAAGGTGATCTTCAAATCTACAAACTTTTTCAGTTGGTTCTGACTTTTCAGGTTCAAGCTTATCATTGGATCTAACATGAATTGATTCCTCCATAATTCGTGTCTTTGTGTTGTATATTCTATAGACTTTAGAGCGTTTAGAATATCTGAGCAGCAGACATTTATGTGCTTTGGAGTTAAACTTGCCAAGATTCCCTTTAGTGTTCAGCATATAACATATACATCCAAAAGGATGGAAATAAGAAATGTCGAGCTTTTTGTTCTTCCATAACTCATTGGGAGTCTTACCCATAATAGGTCTAATAGAGACTATGTTCCGAATGTAACATGTTGTATTTACTGCCTCAGCCCATAAGTACTTTGCAATGTTAGTTTCTTGGATCATGATTCGAGCCATTTCTTGCAAAGTTCTATTCTTCCTTTCAAAAAAACCCATTTTGTTGTGGAGTTCTGGGATAGGAGAAATAATGGGAAATTCCTTCAGAATCAAACAATTCCTCAAAATATTTATTCTCAGACTCTCCCCCATGATCACTTCTAACCTTAGCAGTTTTGCAATTCTTTTCATTTTGCACTTGTGAACAAAAGGTAGAGAACACAGAATGTGACTCATCCTTGTGTTTTAAGAACTTAACCCATGTCCATCGACTGTAATCGTCCATAATGACTAGTCCATACTTATTTCCATTGATTGAAGTAGTTTTCACCGGTCCAAACAGATCAATGTGAAGAAGTTCTAGTGGTCTTGAGGTTGTCACAACATTCTTTGCCTTGAAGGCAGTTTTTGAAAATGTGCCTTTCTGACAAGCCTCACAAAGAGAATTTGAAGAGAACTTTAGATTTGACAGGCCTCTAACCAGATCTAGTTTGTTTAGCTGAGAAATCCTCCTCGAGCTAACATGTCCTAGTCGGAGATGCCAGAGCCATTGCTCTTCGGAAATAGACAGAAGACATTTTACATTTTGATCACTAAGATCAGAGAATCTGATCTTGTAAATGTTGTTCTTTTTCTTTCCACTAAATAGAACTGAGCCATCTTTTTGATTCACAACTTTGCAACATTTTTGATTAAATACAATATAATAGCTTGTGTCACTAAGTTGACTTATTGACAACATATTATGTTCTAAACCATCTACTAACAAAAAATTAATGGAAGGAATTTTATTATTACCTATTATACCTACACCTATGATTTTACCTTTCTGATTCCTTCCAAAGACGACGTTGCCTCTGGGCTTAAGTTTCAGGTTTTGGAACATACGCCTTTCCCCCATCATATGTCATGAGCATCCACTGTCCAGGTACCATGATTATCGTGTCACCTGTGATGTTAAGGATATCTGCAACATATACTATTTTGTCTTTAGGTACCCATATCTTGGGTCCTGTATCATTTGTCTTCCCAATGTTCTTGCAAATAGTGGGTCTTCGTGAAAATTGATAATCAAAAGGAATTTGAACTTTGTGTAAACGTTTTGGTTCAGATTGTTGTGTCTGTGTATGTATATGAATTAACTCAGAACTGCCAAGTTTTGTACCAGAAGGTGCAAACTGATCATACATAGGTATAATCTTCAAAGGTTTTGTTTCATCGCGTTTAACAAACTCTTTTCTTCCTAATCCTCTGTAACCATTGCGGCTGACACCATAGATCATCTAAGAAAGCTTGCTTCTATCTATGTTCTTAGCTATAAATTATTGGAAGGCTCTATCATACTTGTTGATGTAACTAGTATCAGAGACCTTAGACAATAACTCTTCTTCTAGACATGAATTTTTGTTTTTCAAAATAGTGTTTGCATTTTTCAAAGAAAAAACATTTTCATCTAGAGAATAATTACTTTGTTTTAGCTTATCTCTTTCTCCCACTATAATTACATGGATTTGTTTAAGATCCTTGTACTTATGTTGGAGTTTATGATAGCTTTCCAACATTTTAAAGAGACGTGTTTCTAATTCACTACATGTATGTTTAAAAAATATCTCCTTTATGTTTGAGTCTGAATCTGATTCTGATGTTGTTTTGTCCTCAGGTTCTTCAGGACCGTCAGAACTTGCTTTTACAACAAAAGAAACATTTGCATATGTCAGAATATGCTTCATCAGAATCAGAGTCATACCATGTGGATAAAAATCCTTTCTTTGCATGGGCGGCGTTCTTCTTCGAACTCTTCTCCTTCTTGAGAAGCTTTATATAGTCAGTTCTGAAGTGTCTTGGTTCATTACACTCGTAACAAACAGGCACCCTTCCAAAACCTTGTCTTCTTTTCCCTGATGGTTCTGATTGACAGTTTTTTCTTCTAGAACCTATGTTTCTATCATATCTATGTTTCCATACTATGTTGAGTCTTCTAGATATCAGAGATAGTTCTTCTTCAGAATCAATGTCAGAACCATCTGACTCTTCTTTGGCTTTGCATGCCTTCGTCTTCTCAATATTCGACTTTAGAGAAACATATTTAATCTTCCTTTGAGGCTCATCTTGCTCTAACTCGATCTCATGACTCCTAAAGAACTAATGAGTTCTTTAAGACTTAGAGTGTTCAAATCTTCTGCTATATTTAAGGCGGTTACCATTGGTCTCCATTTTTCAGGGAGACTTCTGATAATCTTCTTAACATGATCAACATTAGAGTATCCTTTGTCTAATACTCTCAGCCCAACAACAACCATCTGGAACCTGGAGAACATTGTTTCAACAGTTTCATCTTCCTCCATCTTGAATGCTTCATACTTTTGAATCAAGGCAAGAGCCTTGGTCTCTTTTGTAACACCCCATTTCTACCCGAATTTAATTAATAAATCAGAGTTATAAAATTTCATCAACAAACATGGGATATCACATTTTCCAACTTTAAAACCAAATAACAACTTCATTAATATAATTACTTTGAAAAACAACACAGCGGGTCAACAAGTTTCAACTTTAATTCAACTTCAAATAAACCAATATCAAAATAATCTTAACTTGGTTTTTCAACATAAAACAACTTAAAACTAGTTCATAAACTTAAACAAAATCACAAATATAAAACATGCATTCATCCCCCCGAAGTGCTACATATCAGAGCAACAAACACCAACTCGAAGCTACTAGGTACTGGACTCTTCGTTACCTGCATGTTACCAACAGATGGCAACATTCAAACAGAAGGGTGAGATATCGAATAACATAAACAGGATACGATAATCAATATGTAAACAAGATAATCATATAATTACACCACTTCAAACAACAAGCAACGTCCACATACTACTTACATCCGACATACAACATAAATATTATGCAACTCAATGCGACTCAACTTATATGCATGTGGTACCAATTGGAGTAAACTCCCAACTTAAAACATTGCCAGGTTATCGAGGCATCATCAACTTATTTGCCAATCCAGGCCAAATTGAATCGAGCATACGCTCCTACTTGAAATATGTACATGTATGCAACTATGAATGGAAAAAAACAACAACAACATAATAAACAACTTATCAACATAACAACTTGAACAACTCAGCAACATGAATCAATATTGGTCATAGGACCTACCACATATTAATCTTCCACAAAATCGGGACAACACAACGTATAACAACTTCAACGCGAAAATGACAAAATCATGGCTTAATCAATTATATTACTAAATTATCATTTTTAAATCTTCCAATCTACTATAATTAACTTATTTCATCTCTACTTTAAGTCTAAGATCAATCCAACTCGAAGCAGGTGTGAAAACAAGTCGAATCGCCAAAAACTACATTTTTTCGGCACATGCCCTGCCCATACGCGTATATCCACCTTGATACGCATATTGGCCTTGAATGTTACGCATATGGCCTGCGTATAAGGGTATTGTTATGCATATTGCCTTCCCTGATACGCGTAACACCAGATATGTTACGCAAATGACCAGAAAGCCTACAATCTCAACTCTGCTACAATTTTTCACACTTTCATCATTTTGTTCAATCTTAATTGGGTTTCTACATCGACTTTACTCTAAAAAAATTCATGTATCTATTCATCTATTAAATTCTATGATTGATTTTACGAACCCTAACTTCTTCTACACGAATTCTTCGACAACAGTCCAACAACAACATACACAACATGTATAGCAACAATTATATCAGCAATACAATAAGAAAAACATGTTTCTTCATCAGATATTAACACGAAATCGACAACAACAATCATATCACGAAACACAACAATGAAATTACACGAAAATCCCAACCTACATACGATCATCTAGTCTCGGTTATGGAATTCGAACCCCACCCTTACCTTGGATTGAAGGAAGCTCGAATTCACCGCAAAAATTCCCTCAAAAATCTTCAACCTAGCCTCTTCTTGATCTCCCTCTAAGACTTATTCTTCTTCCTCTTACAATTTATGATTATTCTATCTAATTAAGTTTTCAGTTTGTTTTTACTAAACTCTCACTAATTAACCTAATTACCAATGGGTCCAACTTAACACCCCCAACTTACTACTCTTACACCATAAACTAGCCCAACTTAATATTAAACTAATAGTACTTATTTTATTCAGTCAACTTATTTTAATTAATTAAACCACCCAAACACAACTTAACCCGCAACGTAAAATCAACTTAACAGCTTTTATCAACTTATCGACATGGTCGCGACTTTCTGAGTCTAACGGTTACTAACTGTAAGTGCACAGTCTATCGCATAGTAATAAAAGATATCGATCCTACAGATACTCAATAATCAACCTAGTGTATTCGGGTGTTGCTATGTTTAGCTAAGGCGAGCAATGTTTTGGGTTTTAAAGGGTTAAGAATTAATTGAATTAAATTAATGATATAAATTATCGGTACGTAATTGATTTCGCCTTCGCGAATTCAATAGAGGGTCGGCTTGTTAAGGTTTATTAAGTTAAATCTCCGTAGAAACTCTCGGTTTAAATTCCTCGACTCACACTCTCATGTTCTTGCCTAATACTATACTCCTAAGTTCAATTGAGTTCTCTCGCTGTGTCAATTCAAGTTAGAAATACTTTTTGGAAATCTAAAGGTTCTAATTAGTTTTAAAGCATTCTCACTGTGTTTAAAACTAATGTCTGATTTCAACTATCTTACTAGAATCTCACACTCCCGTGGTCTTAATCCTAATCTAATAGACTTTCTTACTCTTGTAACGAAAGTTAATTAAAACAAGAAATCGAAACCAGATTATAAATTAATTTAAGGTTTTAGGCTAATTCTATTGAATTCGTTCAATTTATACAATTACATACTGATTAACGGTTTAAGCTGGCATATTAAACGAAGAAAGGTAGAAGGAGAGAAATTGCATAATGTAAATAAATGCGATAATAAATAAATAAAATAACATTAAAATCAGAAACCTGGTTGCAATATCCTTGATCAACCAAATTCGAAACTTGAATAAAAACAAAAATTGCAGTGGCTAGAAACAATAAAAATGGTGATAATTTCCTAATGGCGGAAACTATCACTAAGGTTCGGTAAAAGAAATAAAAAATAAATGCAAATGAACAATAAAAGGCAAACTTCGAAATAAAAGGGCAACAATTGGACGTAAACCGAGGCTCTCCCAGTGCAATGGCAGATAGCTCTATTTATGGATGCTGTGATAGAGTTTGTTGAGAAATATATGGATTGTACTTCGATCGGCTTTTGACTGAGTTTGAGAGACTGAGTGGACTAAGGTTGAGAAAACTTCTCAGGCTTTGAACGAGAAAATCTCTACTAGATTGACTTATGTTGATTCTGTTATTAAATTTGTGTATTTGACTTATTTAGCTGAAGCGAGCGTCTTGCAATTGAAACAGACAACTTGAGGATGAGACGACCAACTCATTGCCAAGCTGGGCGTCTGGACATTGAGACGACCGTTTGACAGCAAAAATGCATAATTGCATTTTTCTGTCATTTTTCCCTGTGTTTTCCCTTTCTTCTTGTCTTAAATGCTTCCTTTTTGTATTTTGCCTCCAAATGACGAGTTCGATCGAATGTCTGCAAAACAAACACAATTTGCACATAAAATCATTCAAAACCAATAAATAAACATGTTAAATAATCAGAAACCGCATTAAATAATCGATATGAATTCGAGTTATCAAACTCCCCCATACTTGAATCTTTGCTTGTCCTCAAGCAAACAATCAATCACGGTTTTAAATAACATACCTCTACATGCAGACACGAAACATAACACCTATTCGTACGTGGTCGTGCGGCTATATGTTAAATCAACCGAAATTAACTCGAACACTAAAAATACACTAATGGCACTAAAAACGGATAATGTTCTTAAACCCCCTTACAAACCAATTTGAATCATGTTGTTATAACTCAGATCGATGCTCTTATATCTATTTCACCTGATTTCATTCTGACGCAATCATATTAGGCCCTTTACCTTTGCACATGCAAAGTGAAATAGCTTGTTAGTGAAATAGCATGTTAGTGAATTTGATCCTTCTTTTCAAACGGGGTCTGGTACACGAGTGTGGTAACACTTTATCAAACTGGATGTAAGTCGTGGGGGATCGAACAGTAATTCGCCATACCGAGTTCAGAACCAGATTCCTCTGAATCGATTAATCGTAATTATGTGAATTACGGGATTGTGGAATTGATTGTGTGTTGTGGCCATTTGGCAAATAGATGCATTGTTTAAATTAAACGTAAATGCATGTTGATTGTGAAAGTGTTCATTGTCGTTTGGAGTAATTGATGTGAATATGTATGGATGGCATGTGATGGTATGAGATGAATGCATGAATATATTGTAAATATGTATGCATTTCAAGAATGTTTTGAGTCATTTTGCATGTGAAGCATAATGTATGCATTCCTGTATTGTGGGATTCTATGTGAATCCATTGTAACATCGTGTGCCCATGTGGGGTGTGAGCGATGATTACAACATGATTGTATGCCCATGTGGGGTGTGAGCAATCGGATTGTGTGCCCGTGTGGGGTGTGAGCAATCCATAAACATTGTATGCCCATGTGGGGTGTGAGTAATGGGTGATTTAATCACGAATGATTGTGTGCCTGTGTGGGGTGTGAGCAATCAAATTTGTATACCCGTGTGGGGTGTGAGCAATCCATAAACATTGTGTGCCCGTGTGGGGTGTGAGCAATGGGTGAACATCGTATGCCCGACGGGGAGTTACTTTAGGTAACGAGTGATGGTTCCAATAAGCTCCTGAGTGAACTTGAGATGATTGAGTCGGTACTGCGTTGCATTTGCATAGAGTCGTGAGTCGGTCTCTATGATTTGTATTTATCATTTATAATTGAAATTGGGGAATAAACATGAATAATGTATGTTTATGCGGAGTGATAGAAATTGGTGAGTAAACATGAATGTATATGTTTATGTAGAATGATGTGAAATGGTGAAATTTTGCATGATGAATATGCTTGGATTGTATATATACATTGTGATGCATTTGTATGTGTATCTTGGTGATGAATGTTTATGTAAACATGAATTATATGGTGAATCAAACTTGATGATATATATATATATATATATATATATATATATATATATATATATATATATATATATATATATATATGTATATGTTTGATTTTTGTATAGTGTTTAGTTTCCGCTTTTATTTTAATGTTGAGGTATGGGTGTAAGGATTAAACTCCTCTGTTGCAAGTTACCCCATTGTTGCACATCGTTAAATGAGCAGGTGTTGGATGTTCTAATTTCATGTATAATGTGACATGCCTCTTTTATACTATGTTTTAATTATACTCTGATGGAATTTTTAATTTGTGCCTAAATGATTAATTGATTATTAGGGGGTATAGAAAGGGGGTGTTACATTAAGTGGTATCAGAGCCAGTTCGAGCCAGTGTTGAGTCAGTTGTGTCTGTCTTGTTGTTGTGATGGTTGAATTGTTGTTTACCATTATTATTATTATTATTGGGAATGATCAGAATATGGCTGGTAGAAATGACAATATGATGGCTGCAACTTTGGAGGTAATGGCTAGAGTGGTGCAGGGTGCTCCGAATGTGAATACTAATGATGAGTTCAGGAAGAACCAACCACCGGTCTTTAAAGGAAGATTTGATCCCAATGGTGCTCAAATTTGGTTGAAAGAGATTGAAAGGATCTTCAGAGTCATGGACTGTGCGGAGGAGTGTAAGGTGACGCTTGGATCTCACATGCTGAAGGAAGAAGCCGATGATTGGTGGGTCGGTAGGCGTCTAGCTCTTGAGGTGGAAAATGAAGAGATAACTTGGGATGTTTTTTGTATTGAGCTCTTGGGGAAGTATTACCCTGAAAGTGTGAAAGGGAAGAAGGATATGGAGTTCCTTGAATTGAAACAAGGTAGTATGTCTGTGGTGGACTATACTGCTAAGTTTGTGGAGTTGGTTCAATTTCATCCTCACTATGCTGCTACTACTGCTGATTTCTCGAAGTGTATTAAGTATGAGAATAGATTGCGTCCTGAGATTAAGCAAGTTGTGGGATATCAAAGAATAAGAAGGTTTTCGGATTTGATGGAATGTTATATAATTTTCGAGGAGGATAGCAAAGCTTGTTCTACACATTACAAGAGTTTGAACGAGAGGAAAGGAAAGCAAGAAGCTAGAAGTGAACCTTATGTGACACCCGCTGATAAGGGCAAGCATAGGGGAAACTTTGATAAGAGATATGGAGGAGGGAGTTCTGGTCCCGTTAAGTGTTACAAGTGTGGTGATTTGGGTCATAAGTCTTTTGAGTGTGGGAAGAACATAGTGAAATGTTCTAACTGTGGAGGCCTTGAACATGCTACTACCGAGTGTAGAAGGAAGTTTGTGAAGTGTTTCAATTATGGAGAAGCGGGTCACATTAGTACTAAGTGTACTAAGCCGAAGCAAGCTCAAGCGGGCGGAAAGGTGTTTGCATTAGCAGGGAAGGACACTACTAGTGTAGACCGTTTGATTAAAGGTACATGCTTTATTAATAGTACGCATTTAGTTACTATTATTGATACGGGAGCAACTATTTCTCTTGAGTGTGCTAAGCGTTTGAATTTGTTTATGTCTTCTTGGGGTGGTGAGATGGTTATTGAGACTCCTGCTTCAGGGTCGGTAACTATGTCCTTGGTGTGTGTAAGTTATTCCTTGACCATGTATGGTAAAGATTTTGTTATGGATTTAGTTTGTTTGCTGTTGGAGGGTTTGGATGTAATCTTGGGAATGAACTGGTTGCAATTTAATCGAGTTCATATAGATTGTTACCACAAGTTAGTAAGGTTTCCTTATTTGGATGATGATGAAGATGAGAGTTTCCTATCCACTAAAGAGTTGAAGAAACTTTTAGCGGACGAAGCTCAATTGTTCGGTTTGTTTGCATCATTGTCGGTGGAGAGTGAAGTTGAATTCAATGGGTTCCCAGTGGTGTGTGATTTTCCATAAGTGTTTCCGGAGGATATTAAGGATGTACCGCCGGAAAGAGAAGTTGATTTTTCTATTGATCTAGTTTCGGGTACTAGACCGATTTTGATGGCACTGTATCGTATGTCAGCATCAGAGTTGGTAGAGTTGAAGAAACAATTGAATGACTTGTTGGACAAGAGATTTATAAGGCCAAGTATTTTTCTTTGGGGTGCTCCGGTATTGTTGGTAAAGAAGAAGGATGGGAGTATGCAGTTATGCATTGATTATCGACAGTTGAACAAGTGACAATTAAGAACAAGTATCCGCTTCCAAGGATCGATGATTTGATGGACCAATTGGTTGGTGTGCGTGTTTTTAGTAAGATTGATTTGAGAGCAGGTTATCACCAGATTCGTGTGAAAGAAGAGGATATTCAAAAGGCGGCTTTTAGGACACGGTATGGTCATTATGAATATTTTGTGATGCCATTCAGAGTTTCTAATGCGCCGAGTGTGTTTATGGAATACATGAAACGTATTTTTCATGAGAAGTTGGATCTTTTTGTGGTTGTGTTCATCAATGATATTTTGATTTATTCTAAGTCTTAAGAGGAGCATGAAGAGCATTTAAGGATTGTGTTACAGGTTTTGAAAGAGAAACAATTGTATGCTAAGTTGTCAAAATGTGAATTTTGGTTGTCAAAAGTGAGTTTTCTTGGACATGTTATTTCCGATGGTGGTATTAGTGTTGATCCATCCAAGATTGATGCGGTAATGTAATGGGAAGTTCCTAGATCGTTTACGGAGATTCGAAGCTTTTTAGGCTTGGCGGGTTATAATCGGAGGTTTATTAAGGGATTTTCAAATATGGCACTTCCGTTAACGCAATTGACTTGTAAGCGAAAGGCTTTCATTTGGGATATTCATTGTGAAGAGAGTTTCATTGAACTTAAGAGAAGGTTGACAATGGCTCCGATCTTGATTTTGCCAAATCCGAAAGAACCATTTGTGGTGTATTGTGATGCTTCATTGTTTGGGTTAGGTGGTGTTTTGATGCAAGATGGAAAAGTTGTGGCTTATGCTTCAAGACAATTGAGAGTGCATGAAAATAATTATCCTACGCATGACTTGGAATTAGCGGCCGTGGTGTTTGTTTTGAAAATTTGGAGGCATTATCTTTATGGTGCAAGATTCGAAGTTTTTAGTGATCACAAGAGTTTGAAGTATTTATTTGATCAAAATGAATTGAACATGAGACAAAGAAGGTGGTTAGAGCTTTTGAAGGATTATGATTTTGGTTTGAATTACCATTCGGGTAAGGCAAATGTGGTGGCCGATGCCTTAAGTCGTAAGTTGTTACATATGTCCACATTGATGATGAGAGAATGGGAACTTTTTGAGGATTTTAGAGACTTGAGCTTGGTTTGTGAAATGATGCCGAGAAGTGTGAGACTTGGTATGCTACATGTTACGAATGATTTTCTTGCAACCGTATGTGAAAAGCAAAAGTTGGATTTGAAGTTTGTTGATTTGATGATGAATGAGAATGAGGATTTCAAGGTTGATAATTTTGGAGTTTTGAGATTTCGTGGTCGTATTTGTATTCCCGGTGATGTGGAGTTGAAAAAGATGATATTGGAATAGGGACACCGAAGTAATTTAAGTATTCATTCGGGAACGAATAAAATATATCAAGATTTGAAGAAGATCTTTTGGTGGTCCGGATTGAAGAGAGATGTAGCTTATTTTGTATATGCGTGTTTGACTTGTCAGAAGTCTAAGGTAGAACATCAGAAGCCTAGTGGTTTGATGCAACCGTTGGATATTCCAGAATGGAAATGGGATAATATATCGATGGATTTTGTTACGGGATTGCCGAATACGCAAAGAGGTCATAATGCTATTTGGGTGATTGTTGATAGACTTACTAAATATGCTCACTTTGTTCCAATTGATATTAGTTATCCTTTGGAGAAGTTAGCCGAGATTTATGTTGTTGTGGTTGTGAAGTTGCATGGAGTTCCTAAGAGTATTGTATCGGATAGAGATCCTAGATTTATATCGAGGTTATGGGAGAGTTTGCAAAAGGATTTGGGTTCTAAGCTAAGATTGAGTTCGGCTTACCATCCACAAACAGACGTTCAAACCGAGAGGACAATTCAATCGTTAGAGGATTTGTTGCGTGCTTGTGTGCTAGAGCAAGGTGGTGCTTGGGATAGTTATTTAGTGTTGATTGAGTTCACCTACAATAACAGTTTTCATTCAAGTATAGGTATGGCACCATTTGAGGCTTTTTATGGTCGGAGATGTCGAATACCTTTGTGTTGGCCTGAAATCGGTGATAGAACGGTAGTTGGACCGGAGATGGTACAACAGACGACGGAGAAGGTGAGGTTTATTCTGGAGAAGATGAGAGCTTCTCAAAGTATACAAAAGAGATATCATGACAAGAGAAGGAAAGATCTTGAGTTTCAGGAAGGCGACCATGTGTTTTTGAGAGTTACACCGGTTACGGGTGTGGGTCATGCCTTGAAGTCGAAGAAGTTGACTTCTCGTTTTATTGGACCATATCAGATTACTACACGAGTTGGTGTTGTGGCTTACCGTGTGGCGTTGCCTCCGAATCTTTCGAATTTGCATGATGTGTTCCATATCTCGCAACTTCGGAAGTATGTTCTAGATCCGTCAAGTGTTATTCCTATGGACGAGGTTGAAGTAAGAGATAACCTTACGGCGGAAGCTTTACCGATTAGGATTTTCGACCGTGAAGTCAAGAAGCTAAGAGGCAAGGATATTGCGCTTGTGAAAGTAGTGTGGGAAGGCGCTGCGGAAGGCAATATGACTTGGGAATTAGAGAGTGGGATGCGAGAGTCGTATCCGGAGTTGTTTGAATCAGGTAATATTTTCGAGGACGAAAATTTCTAAAGTGGGGAAGAGTTGTAACGCCCCGATTCGATTATTCCATTTTTGTTGAGTCTTTTATTTAAATTAAGTGATAATTATTTTATTTGTGAAATTGGTGTGTTTATGTGATATGTAGATGTGTTATATTATTTTACCGTTTTGAGAATTTTCGGGTAAAATTAGATTGGAGGGTATTTTAGACATTTTCTAATTAATGATAAGTTAAAAATTATGTAGAATTATAATTTTGAGAGAAAATGATATTTGATAGAAAAATAGAAATAGAAACATATAAGAGTAGAAAGAGAAGAAAAAGAGAGATAGAAAGAAATAGAAAGGAAAGAAAAGGAGAAGAAGAGAAAAGAGAAGGAAGAGAGGGAAGCTTGGAAAATCTTCAAGATAGCTCCTAGGAATCGAAACAATCGAGTAAGGGTGTGAAATCTTATTATCTTATCAATGTGTATCATTATGTATGTGATTGTTTGAATGTGTTTTTGTTGTAGTTGAGTTTAGAGGTTATGATTTTTTAGGGTATTTTGTGAGAAATCCTAAAATCGGTGATTTAAACGGTTAAAACTCGATTAAAATGAAGTATGATAGTTAGTATGTGATAACTATCATGTTTGTGTTTTTTTTCCACTAATTTGGTGAAGTTTTGATGGATTTTGGAGGTTTGGGATGATTTTCCCGTAGCTAGTGTTTTTGGGATTTCTGCTAAGTTTGCCCCGCGAACTGAAGCATTTTTCCCAGTTCGCCCCGCGAACTGTAACTTTTAGGCAGCATTGTGTTTTTTTAAAAGAATTATATTTTCTTTCATAACTTTTGAACCGGGAATCCGTTTTTAGTGTTTCACATATCGTTTTGAAGCTAAAAATATGTAATTTCTCATAATGTTGAAAAATATTATTTTTAACCGATTTTTACCCGACTTTTCCGATTAATCGTAATTATGTGAATTAAGGAATTGTGGAATTGATTGTGTGTTGTGGTCGTTTGGCAAATAGATGCATTGTTTAAATTAAACGTAAATGCATGTTGATTGTGAAAGTGTTCATCGCCGTTTGGTGTAATTGATGCGAATATGTATGGATGGTATGTGATGGTTTAAGATGAATGCATGAATATATTGTAAATATGTATGCATTTCAAGAATGTTTTGAGTCATTTTGCATGTGAAGCATAATGTATGCATTCTTGTATTGTGGGATTCTATGTGAAGCTGTTGTAACATTGTGTGCCCGTGTGGGGGTGTGAGTGATGATTACAACATGATTGTGTGCCCGTGTGGGGTGTGATCAATCGGATTGTGTGCCCGTGTGGGGTGTGAGAAATCCATAAACATTGTGTGCCCATGTGGGGTGTGAGCAATGGGTGATTTAATCATGATTGATTGTATGCTCGTGTGGGGTGTGAGCAATCAGATTGTGTCCATGTGTGGAGTGTGAGCAATCCATAAACATTGTGTGCCCGTGTGGGGTGTGAGCAACGGGTGAACATCGTATGCCCGACGGGGAGTTACTTTAGGTAACGAGTGATGGTTCCAATAAGTTCCTGAGTGAACTTGAGATGATTGAGTCGGTACCATATTGCATTTGTATAGAGTCGTGAGTCGGTCTCTATGATTTGCATTTATCATCTATAATTGAAATTGGTGAATAAACATGAATAATATATGTTTATGTGGAGTGATAGAAATTGGTGAATAAACATGAATGTATATGTTTATGTAGAATGATGTGAAATGATGAAATTGTGCATGATGAATATGCTTGGGTTGTATATATACATTGTGATGTATATGTGTGATGAGTGATGAATTGTGGTGAGAATATCTATATGTGTATTTTTATGTTAAGATATATAAGTATCTGCATTGTTATTATGATAATATTTCTCACCCTTCTTTTGTTTTATGATGCTCTATGAAGCATTGCAGAGTAGGTTTACTGGAGGTCTTTTTGTGAAGTGTGTCTTCATTCTTTTGTTTGGTCGACTCTGATATGTAGCACTGGATAGCTAGGGTTGGCTTGATGCCTTTTTGTGATGCATTTGTATATGTATATTGGTGATGAATGTTTATGTAAACATGAATTATGTGGTGAATCAAACTTGATGATATATATGTATATATGTTTGATGTTGTTCAGTGTTTAGTTCCCGCTGTTATTTTAATGTTGAGGTATGGGTGTAAGGATTAAATTCCTTTGTTGCAAGTTACCCCATTGTTGCATATCGTTAAATGAGCATGTGTTGGATGTTCTAATTTCATGTATAATGTGACATGTCTCTTTTATACTATCTTTTAATTATACTCTGATGGAATTTTTAATTTGTGCTTAAATGATTAATTGATTATTTGGGGGTATAGAAAGGGGGTGTTACAATGGCCTCCATAATGTCATCCATAGATGTGGGTTGTTGATTCCTTATTTGGCGCCTAGTGGATGTGTTAGTGCTTGCGAACTCCGCGGCTCTCTGTTGTGCTCTCTCCTCATCATCCAAAACCTATTGGACTTCATTTATTTTGGCATCTTATTGAGATTTCTGTGCGGCTGCGCCTGGTGAAGGAGCTCAGAGATCAAAGTGCTAGTTGGTTTGGACTCTTACATTCATCTTGGTGTGACAAGGCAGGATGACGCTTCTGATAATTTTCCCGTTGATGACGGGGTTGTGTATGCCATCCTTCATTGCTCTAATCAGATGAGTGGATTTGTAGAACTCTATGTCGAGGAAAAGTGTGGGTACTCCTTGCATCTGGTTCAGGTTTTCCTCTAAACCTAGCTTAAGCGCAATATCAGTGATCATACCGCCAAAGAAGAAGGGAGATTTCCCTCTGTTACAGATTTATTTGATGTTGTTGAAGATGAAGGCGACGGGGTTTACCCTCCTGTCGAAGAATGCATAGTAAATCAAGAATAGCTCTCTTTGATTTACTTTGTGGTTGTTGGCTCTCCCGAAGATAACACTTGACACAGCCCTCTGAAAATATCGGATGGCGGGGTTCTGAATGTGCATGGCGTACAACTCCTCCCATCCATCCTCTCTTTCACCAGATAATTCCTCCCACAGATCGAAAGCTCTGACCTGCCAGTCTCTTCCCTTCAGAATAGTTAGGTGAAAACCTTCACCATATGGGAACCCAAACCACTCGCTGAATTGTTCTTGAGACACAGTGAATTCCCTCGCGAACATACGGAAGGTGATGTTCCCCGTCAGAAATTTTGTTTCTCCCTAGGTGTGTGGTACTCAAATGAGCTAAGGAACTCCAACACGAGCGGGGCGTAGGTTGGCTGGTTGCTTCGACAGAGAGTTGTGAGATGAGTCTTATCCATCATATAGTTAACTCTATCGAGGAGACCCAAATGAGTTAGGCAATCCTCGTCGGCGTAACAGGTGATGTTAACTCTCCTCTCACAGAACTCCTGAAAGCGAGCCCGTTAGAGAACTCCGGCATCTCCCTCTCTTGAAACTAGTGGTGCAGGTCTTTGCTCGGCCATTATGGTAAGGTATGAAGAATTTAAGATGAAATGGACAGTGAAAGTGATGAACTGGTGTGAAAAGGAAATTATGCAGCAAACAAAATTAGAAACAAAAGGTGGAAAAGCTGAGAAACGTTGCTAAGAAAATGTTATGGGGGTTGTTATGTGAAAATGAGATTGGAGAGGGTTGTATTTATATAAAAGGATCATAGTCGTTGGAGACAAAAAATGGTGGGGCTGCAACGGCTCTGACGACCGTTAGGAAAATGAACGTTGGGCATTGAGACGCTCGTCTGAACGTTGTGACGGTCGTTTGAAGCTTGAGACGGTCATCTCATAGCTCAGACGGTCGTCTGGCTAGAAAAATATAATTTCTAATAAAAATAATACCTACTCCTCTGCTTTGTACTACTTCACACGTATTGTAACTGCAACTTAATTCATGAAAGAAGGATATATAGCAGGTATCACAATAAATTAAATGACAATCATGTTATATATATATCAGTACTGAAAATGAAAACTTTTGTCTAGTAGTAGGTAAGAAATATACAACAGTATATCAACTAGCAGTGCAATAATAAATGTATCAACTGATAAATTTTTAACACATAACACATGATTCTTTTTAATACTAAGCATATAATATTCCTCAACTTCAATAGCAATCAAAATTCAAAGCTCTAGCAGATCAAGATAAAACCAAAGTACTTTATTAAAACTTAGAAAAATGCAAGAGTAATAATTCAAAAAAAGTTGAAAATTTAAAATTGACTTAAAATTAAAATTTGATTAAACTTAAAATGCTAAAACTGAATAAAATTGCGAGAAAATTCTGATTAAATTGTCGATGAAAATCAGCCACGACTTTGCGGATCGAATCAACTACATCCCTAAAATACTCAAATTGATCCATTGCCATATCTCTTAAGGTAATAATATCGACACGCAAGTCGTGGATGTCGGATTGCAAGGTTTAAATTTCAGTTTGTAGACTTTCTAAATTAAGTCCAGGTTTTGTTGGAATTGGTGTAGGTGTCTTAGGTTTAAGTTCTTCTTCCAATTTAGGTTTCGCTACATCTTCAATCATATCATCTGAATCATAATAATTTGATGAATTCTTAGGATCTATATCAGCTTCAGACCAAGCATCACCTGGTTCATAAATTGGTTCATCCAAATCAAATAGCCAATTTTCCCTCTTATGCACACTAGTGCGCTCATGATCAGGTAATACTAAATGTGGCGCAACTTAGCCATTCATTAGGAGCGTGAAATGGTCAGGTCCACGGTCATACAACAGTGCTCTCTCAAAACAAAAGGTGATATTCATAGGCCTAAACTCTCCAAGTGGGGTAATGTTAGCAAGACGGGGTCTAAATCCCATTGCTTCAGCAATCTTAGTAACCAATCCTCCTATCATAATTTGACGGTGATAACTCTGAATAATTTTCAAAAGTTGGCAAACATAAAGGTGACTGCATTAACCTCCCTGGAAGTGAAAGCACAATACATGATAAACAATTCATCTCTTGAAATGGTGTTATCACTTTCAGCTTTTCCGAACATTGTATAAGCTAGGATCATATGAAAATACCTAATAGATGGGTTATGTATTTCAGTGGACAGCCTAGGGTGTTGGTCATGATCAGATTTTCCTGAGATACTACTCCAAAAAATATCTATCTCACCATATGCAAACAAATTTTCCCGTGCTTCTAAGAAAACAGTAGGGCCATCTGGAAAGTCTAAAAGATCAGCCATCTCATGGATGTTAAACTCACAGGGGTATCCAAATAGTCTAAATGTTATCTTTTCTCTGGTCAAGCCTTTTCCGCAATTAGGGTGGTAAATCAATGAACTCAGGAATTCTAAAGTTAGCTCAGAGTAGGTTTTATGTTTCCTAAGTGCAAATCCGTGCAAACCTAGCTGGCTAAACAGGTATTCAATAGTACACCTATGCTTAAAGCTTTCATGGTAGGTCCATGGGAAAATTTGGTCAGGGACATAGGTCGTAGGGATAAAGCTTCATAACGGCGCCTCTGGACGCCATCTCTAAAATCCACAATCAGCTTGGAAGTCATGATCAAAGTCAGTGAAAAATAGAGAAAGATGAGTAGAAGGTAGAAAACCTTAAAAATCCTGGAATAACACAGTAAAATAAATCATACAAAAATCAGTGAATTTAAAACGTCGAAAAATCAAAATTTTGAAAAACTAAATAAAATGAAAATTTTAAAGTTAAAGTTAAAAATTAAATACGTGGGTTGTTTAAAAATAAAAAATGTAGGTTTCCTCCCAATAGGAGCTTCTTTTAATGTCGGGGGTCGACACAGCTTAAGGGAAACTAATCTAAGGTTTCCGATGGCAATTCTTCCAGTTTCATACCCATTGAATATTCTTTGTCTTCTACGCAATTGTAATGTTTAACGCGTTGTTCATTTACAATAAACGGTGCACTAGACCCACCCTTAATTTCAATAGCACCACTACTTAAAACTTTACTTATTTTAAAAGGTCCGGACCATTTAGATCCTAATTTTCCTGGGAACAACCTAAGTCTAGAATTGAATAACAGAAAGACATCTCCCACACTGGATTCTTTCCTAGAAATTTGCTTGTCATGCCATTTCTTGGTTCTCTCATTATAAATGCGGGCGTTCTCGTAAACGTCTAGTCTTAGTTCTTCCAATTCATGTAAGTCTAGAATATGTTTCTCACATGCGTTAATGTAGTTAAAGTTAAGGGTTTTAATTGCCTAATAGGCTTTATGCTCTAATTCTACCGGCAAGTGGCAAGATTTTCTGTAGACTAATTTGAATGATGTGGTTCTGATGGGTGTCTTAAAATCTGTTCTATAGGCCCATAAAGCTTCAGGTAATTTAATAGACCAATCTTTCCTCGATGTAGCTACAACATTTTCAAGAATTTGTTTTATTTCTCTATTTGAAACTTCTACTTGTCCACTAGTTTATGGATGGTAAGGTGTAGCTATTCGGTTTCTTACTCCATATTTTAATAAGAGTTTATCAAATATTCTAGATATGAAATGAGATCCTCCGTCACTTATGATGAGTCTTAGTATACCGAATCTTGGGAAGATAATGTTCTTAAAAATATTTATGACTACTCGAGTGTCATTTGTTGGGGAAGCTATAACTTCTATTCATTTTGAAACGTAATCGACAACTACGAGTATGAATTTATTTCCAAAAGAAGGTGAGAATAGTCCCATAAAATCAATTCCCCAAACATAAAAAATTTCTACTTCAAGAATGCCTTTTTGGGGCATCTCATCGCGCCTCGAGATGTTACCAGTGTGTTGGCATCAGTCGCAATTCAGAATGGCGAGGTGAACATCTTTCCAAAGAGTGGGCCAAAATAGGCTTGATTGAAGGATCTTCGCACAGGTCTTAGAAGTACTTGCATGTCCACCGTAAGGAGCAAAGTGACAATGGGAAATTATGTTTTCTATTTCTTCATTAGGGACGCATCGATGGTAAATAATATCGGATCCTCACTTGAAAAGCAATGGTTCGTCCCAATAATATTGTTTTAAATCATGGAAGAATTTCTTCTTTTGCTGATAAGTAATATCTGGCGGAAGTACTCCGACAGCTAAATAGTTGACTATGTTAGCATACCATGGAAAGGTGTTTTGCGCATGGACTTATTCCATTGGTTCTTCTTTGTTTTGTTTGTATAAAGAAAACATCTCTTGTTCTAGTTTGGCTGTAAGACAATCATCAGGGAAATCATCGTTTATTGGTATCAGGTCAGGTTTAATTCCTACCATACGTGATAAGGTATCTGATGGCTGCGTGATCGGTATAAATGACGATTTTGGTTCCTACAAGGTAATAACAAAATTTATTAAGCGTGAATACTACGGACAAGAGTTCTTATTCTGTTGTGGCGTAATTCATCTGAGCAAGGTCTAATGTTATACTTGTGTAATATATTGCGTGAAGTTTCTTATCTTTTCTTTGGCCTAAGACTGCACCAACAGCGTAATCACTTGCATCGCACATAATCTCGAACGATAACGTCCAATCTGGTGGTTGCATGATGGGTGCAGTAATAAGAGTTGTTTTGAGTGTTTCAAAAGCTTTTAAACAGTCTTCGTCGAAGATAAACTCAACGTGTTTTATTAATAAATTTGTCAACGACTTAGTGATTTTAGAGAATTCCTTAATGAATCATCGGTAAAAACCAGCGTGTCCTAGGAAACTTCTTATATCTTTTACGGTTTTAGGCGGTTGAAGGTCTTTTATCACTTCTATCTTTGCTTTATCTACCTCGATGCCTCTATTGGATATCATATGTCCTAAAACAATTCCTTGTCTGACCATAAAATGGCACTTTTCCCAATTTAGTACAAGATTTACTTTTACGCATCTTTCTAGTAGCATTTCCAGGTTAGATAAACATCCTTCAAAACTTTGTCCACATACAGAAAAATCATCCATAAACACTTCCATGATGTCATCTATGAAATTTGCAAAGATTGCCATCATGCATCTTTGAAATGTCGCTGGAGCGTTACATAAACCAAACGGCGTACGTCGATAAGCAAACATTCTGTATGGGCATGTGAATGTTGTCTTTTCTGGTCATCAGGGTGAATAGGTATTTGGAAAAATCCTGAGTAACCATCCAGGTAGCAAAAATAAGAATGTTGGGCTAATATTTCTAACATTGGATCGATGAAGGGCAAAGGAAAATAATTTTTCCGGGTAGCTTTATTTAGTTTTCAGTAATCGGTACACATTCTATACACGGTTACTACTCTTTGTGTTATAGGCTCGCCTTTGGTGTTTTTAGTGACTGTAATACCTCCCTTCTTTAGTACGATGTGTACTTGGCTGACCCACTGACTGTCGGATATTGGATATATAATCCCTGCGTCTAACAACTTCTTTACTTCCTCCTTGACTACAGTACTTAGAATTGGATTAATCCTTCTCTGAGGCTCCCTAGAGGTTTTTCAATCTTCCTCCAGCATAATGCAGTGCATACATATCGAAGGGCTTATTCCTTTTAGATCGGATATGTTATAACCTAACACGGTTGGGTATTTTCTCAGGATGTCTAAATTTTTTTCTGTCTCGAGCTGTCCTAAGTCTGCGTTTACTATAACTGGTCTCTTAAGTTCCGAATTGAGAAATTTGTATCTAAGATTGTTAGGCAATGTCTTGAGTTCAATATCATGTTTCTTTGGGCATGGCATATGGTCAGGTGTAAGAGCTAAGCTTTCGTCTTTATAAGGTACTTTCCAATTATCGTCTTTGAATATTAAAGGAGATGGGATCTTCATTATGTCATAATAGGTAATCTCTTCTTTTTCCGTTTCTCGTCTGTATTCGTCAATGACGTCAATGAAATAGCAGGTATCGTCTATGGCTGGATCTCGGAGAAATTGGGTTAGAATAAATTCGACTTTTTCTTCTCCTACTTTGAATGTCAGACTTCCTTTCTTTACATCTATAATTGTTCCGACCGTGGCTAAGAATGGTCTTCCTAGTATGATATGGGTCGTAGCATCTTCTTTGATGTCCATGATTATGAAATCAGTTGGGATGTAGAATTGGCCTATTCGTACAGGAACGTTTTCTAAAATACCAATCGGAAATTGACTGAGCGATCGGCTAGCTGAACTGACATCTTGGTCGGTCTAAGTTGTCCCATATCGAGTTTCTTACAAATTGATAATGGCATAACGCTTATGTTGGATCCTAAGTCGCATAGAGCTTTGTCTATGACGAACTTTCCTATTACACTAGGAATAGAGAAACTTCTTGGATCCTTCAGTTTAGGTGGCATATTATTTTGGATAATAGCACTACACTCAGCAGTAAGTGTAACAGTTTCGTTTTCTTTGATTTTCTTCTTGCTGGATAAGATCTCCTTCAGAAATTTAGCATACGAAGGCATCTGAGTTATAACTTCTGTAAAGGGTATTGTAATGCTTAATTGTTTCAGATGCTCTACAAATTTCTTGAATTGTCCCATTGTTTTAGAATTTGTTAACCGTTGGGGGTATAAAATTGGTGGTTTATATGGTGGCGGAGGTACATAAGGTTTTTCCTTTTCCTCAGCCTATTATTCGTTGGTTTCCTTTTCCTGTGGTTTATCGCTTTTCTCAGTTGAATTCTTAGGTTGAGGTTGTTGATACATGGCTGGATTTTTGGTTCTAGGATCTGCAGGTCTGTCCAATTCTTTTCCACTTCTTAGTATAACTGCATTTGCATGACCCTTGGGATTCGATTGCGGTTGTCCAGGAAAAGTTCCATCTGGAGCAGCAGTTGATGCTTGTTGTTGAGCTACTTGAGAAATTTGGGTTTCTAGCATCTTATTATGGATAGCTAAAGCATCTACCTTGGTCACCAATTTCTTTATCTGTTAACTAGTATGGATGTTCTAATTTAGGAAATCCTTGTTCGTTTGAGCTTGGGTAGCTATGAAGTTTTCCCTCATCAGTTCAAGGTTTGACTTTCTAGGAACATTAGGATTTGGTGCAGTAGCTTTCTGATATCCTGATGGTGCATTTGGTGCTTGATTCGGCGCATACAAGGCGTTGTTATTCTTGTGAGAGAAATTCGGGTGATTTTTCCATCCTGGGTTGTATGTGTTTGAATAATGGTTTCCTTGAGCATAGTTCACCTGGTCTGTGGCTAAACCGGCAAGAAGATGACATTCAGGCGATGTGTGTCCTAGGATTCCACAAATTTTGCAATTTGGAGTTACGGCAACCACGGTGGCTGATGGTGTTATGGTCAAGTTATCGATCTTCTGAACTATGGCATCCATCTTCGCATTTACGTGATCGAAACTGTTCACTTCGTACATTCCTCCTTTGGTATGGTTCTTCTCTACAGGCGTTCTTTCTCCTCCCCATTGGCAATGTTTATGAGCCATGTTTTCAATGAGGTTATAGGCTTCTTCGTAATTTTATTCCATAAGAGCACCGCCCGCGGCAGCGTCTATCGTCATCCTGGTGTTGTATAGAAGTCCATTATAAAAGGTTATGATGGTTACCAATTTTCAAACCCATGGTGTGGACATAATCTTAACAGGTCCTTGTATCTTTCACATGCTTCATAAAGTGATTCTGCATCTTTCTGTCGAAATCCGTTAATTTGAGCTCCCAGCATAGCTGTTTTGCTTGGCGGAAAATAACAAGATAAGAAGACTTTCTTCAGTTCTGCCCATGTTGTGACAGAGTTGGCTGGTAACGATTGTAACCAGGCACATGCTTTATCTCTTAAAGAGAACGGAAAGAGTCTTAGTCTAATTGTGTCTTGGGTTACACAATTTGCTTTCATAGTATTTGCGTATTGTACGAACTTCGTCAGGTGTTCATTTGGATCGTCTGTCGGACTTCCAGAAAACTGGTTCTGTTGTACAACTTGCAGCATTGAAGGTTTGATTTCAAAATTGTGTCAGGTTATGGCTAGTGCGGCAATACTGTTGTGCGGTTCTAGTTGGCTTGGAGTCGCATAGGACTTAAGTGAACGAGGTGGTCCTCCATTTTATTCGGCCATGATTGGTTCTTGTATAGTAATTTCATGAATAAGAGTTTTGTTTGGTTCGTTTTGGCATCTCGAACTTAAGAAACATTCTACTTCGTCGATCAGGGGTTCTAAGTCTTCGCCTCGGGAGCAAGTACTGGGCATACAATCGAAAAAGGAAAGGTAAATTTGTTGCCCTAGTCTAGACGGCACAACAACTTAATACACTATTGACTAAATCTAAGTCCCGGGCAACGGTGCCAAAAACTTGGTCGCGAATTTCTGAGTCTAACGGTTACCTACTGCAAGTGCACAGTCTATCGTGTAGTAATAAAAGATATCGATCCCACAAAGACTTGATAATCAACCTAGTGTAGTCGGGTGTTGCTATGTTTAGCTAAGACGAGCGATATTTTGGGTTTTAAAGGGTTAATAATTAATTGAATTAAATTAATGATATAAATTATCGGTACATAATTGATTTCGCCTTTGCGAATTCAATAGAGGGTCGGCTTGTTATGGTTTATTAAGTTATCTCTCCGTAGAAACTCTCGGTTTAAAAGTCCTCGAATCACACTCTATTTCAACAACATCCATTTCGACAACATTGAGTACCTAAGCATCTGGTTCAACAATGTTATATTACTCAACCACCAAGCATATATAATTTAATGATGCTATATTTGTAAATGTTACATGTATTGTAAACAAATATCAAAAGTTATAATTTAACACTACTACAATGACATTTTCGAAACTAATTTCTCATTATACTTAAATGATCCTTATAAATAATATTCACATGGCTATTTTGTAGAAGAATACAAAAAAGATAACATCGAAAACAAAAAAGATAACGACGAAAAGAGATATATGTTGATTTATTATGTCTATTGGATCTATTCATAACCTTGTGATTTCTATCAATATAGAAATTAAGAATAGAAATCTTAAGCAAATCCTTATGAGTTAGATATGTGATCGACTCATATCCCTTATACTCATATCCGAATACAATTATGATAATGAAAGAAGAAGCGTACCTAAGTTTGCCATTAAAATAGTTAAAGGTTATTGGGTATGTGATCTTCCAATTGTAGAGATTCTAATGGATCCTTGAATATCCTTTGATTGTGATGAAGATGGAATTTTCTTGATGAGTCGTTTTCACGTTGTCTACAAATGTGGACCATAACTCCTATAAATAACATTATGGTTATTTCTTATTATTCAATATTCTAATTTACCCCTTCATCAAATTAGATATTGACTTATCGTATCTACACAGTAATCTTACCTTTTATGATATTTATGCTTTTATTCACCGATTTATTATTAATTAGACCACTACATCTTTGACTAATTACACAATGGCCATAACACGTGTAATATTACAATTGTGACCCAAACATTCTAATAATATAGAGTTACAATACTTATATTTTTGGAACAAAAGTGAAATTGATGGTGATGATAGAGTGTTTAATTAAATGCTAAATATTAAGTTTTAAGAAATGATATTTAGTTATTAAGAAAGCTTGTTGTTCAATTAAAGAGATATATGTTCAATTATATTATATTTCACCAAAAACGATTACACTTATCTTCTCTCTTTAATAAAAATTCTTCATCTCCTCTCCTCTCGATTGAATGAAACGAACCCTTAATGTCTAGACAGACGCTAACAAAAAATTTGAAATGTTACACACATTTAATATTATTTAATTAATTTATAAACAAAACTTAATTACAATTTTGATCTCTCTATTTTTATTTTAATTTTAATTTTAGTCCCTCTATTTTAAAATTCGGAAATTTCATCACTTTTTTCATTTTTATTTTTACTTTTGAGGCTATTTTAAAATCCGAAATTTTGGTCTCTCCCTTTATCATTTGGGAAGGGGACTAAAATACAAAATAAACTTAAAATAGAAGGATCAAAAGTAAAAAAAAAATGAAAAATAGAGACAAAAATTCTGAATATTAAAATAGGAGAATCAAAAATAAAAATAATTGAAAACATGAGACAAAAATTCCAGATTTTAAAATAGAAAAATCAAAACTAAAAAAAAGTGAAAATAAGAGAACCAAAATTACAATTAAGTCTATAAATAATATTATTTTAACAAATAAAATGTATTTTAAAATAAATATAATTTTCACTTTTTAATATAAAAATAATTACTATTTTCAATTATATTCTTAAATTATTATTAATATATAAATCACTTCTATCATATTAATAAAGATAATTTAATAAAAAATACAATAAATTTTAAATATATCATCACATATCAATTTATGTGTAAAAACTTTAAACCATAATCTTTTAAAAAGAAAATATTTTGATATTTAAATTTAGCTATCACTTCCACCCAAAATTCAAATATCCATATCTACAATATAAATTCATGTGAAATGATTGAACCTTTTATAAAATCATCTATGATCTAACCCATTTGACTTACCAAATCAAACACAATAACAAGAAATCCATGTAATAAATCTGACACAACCTTGCTGGAATTTACATCAACAACAAAAACGACAACTTACTACTCCTACTTACGTTTGTGTCACACACATAACTTTCCTCTCTCACACTCTTTCCCATGTCATGTCTTTTATTTTTTCCAAACTCCTAAATTTCATTTCCTCCCATAAATAAACAAAACGAGACACGTGCACCACATGTTCTTCCTCATCACAAATCTCATTGGAGCAAATTAACTAAGCACGTGAACTTTGACTTATTCAAACATCACTCATAAACATAAAAATCAAAACACGAGTCACACGATGCAACCACATTACAGGACCACATAAATTTTTCATTATTATCCACTTTTGCACCCAAGTAATACTTCAATTATTCAATTTTGCAAAATGGGGCTTGTATTTTTGTTTTATTTTGTTTCTCACCTAAAACCATTTTTTTTATGTTTTAGCTTCCTTTTTCAGTTTAGATACCTCAAACTCTTTCATGGTTCAGTGTAAGTGCCTACTTTTTTTTCTTTTCTTTTTTATAACCAAATTGTACTTTAGAATCTATTTGCAGTTAGTGAAGTTGATTAGATTGAGACCAAGAATCTAGTATGCAAAAGCTTGTCTGTCCCTTCTTCTTTTTTCCATTTTCAAACAAACAAATGAAACATTAACATTTCCCTTGTCCAAGCAAAAAGAGGTAAAATTTAAAAGTATGAATCATAAACCACTAGTTCAAACAATTATTCATATTCATTTCACTTGAGATCAGACGACCGTGATCAACAATTGTTCACACGGATATACGGATTTGAATTCCGTGCACTAACTCTGTGAGTGTGACATATTTATTGATCATGATCATTTGATCTCAAATCAGATGTAATGTGAGTCGACGAAAACTTAAATCAACGACTTAGATCAATAAGAATTATAGTACATGACTAAAGTGAGAAACTTCACTTTCCTAATATGATGAAACTCTTTCTTTAGAGTAGCTTGTACATTTTATAAGAAACTTGCATTTCTAGTAGGAAATGATAAAAGATAATGTTATTACATTACAACTCAGAATATTCCTCTAAAAATAGAGAGCATATTGTTATCCCTAAAAATGAAACAAATGATAAAAGAAGCAAAACAATTACTAACTAATAATTTGCTGTTATGCACAGAACTTGGTGGAATACAAGAAAAAGAACAAAAAATGCACTCCTATGAATCAAAAGTAGAATGCTTTAGATTGGTTAAAACTAAACAAAACAATGAAATTTGCAGGAATAATACTGATGATGATGATGATAAATAAAATGTGTATAATACTATAGACAAACATAAAATTTGCTATGCTAAACGGTTAATAGGAGCTATTTCCTATTACTCTACTTCACTAGATCACACTGCATTTTGTTTTTAGATAGATCCTCTTTTGTATGGCAAAATTTCTGAGAAAAAATGCAGAATTTTGGTTCTTCTCTATGTATCATGATGAGTGTGGATGGAGTATGGCTATAAGGAGTTGGATTCTTTGGAAAATGCTGCGATTAACTTCTCCTTTGTAAGCTGCTCGGAAGTTTGGGACTTGATTATGAATGTGTGGAAGACAGTGTCGTTTGTAGCGTTGAGTTTTGACTCGAGGATAGTGATTTCGGTGTCTTTGAATGTTTGGATTAGTTTTGAAATAGGGTGAACATCAATAGGGAAACTCACCTTTACGATGACGCCTTCTTGTGTAGCTTGAACGTTGATTTCGGGAGTTTTGCTTTGATGATTTTCTGGTCTAGAGTTTGTTGGTGGTAATGCCGATGATGAGCCGTCTCTAGAAGTGGTTGCAAGTTGTTGTTCTTTTTCGGATTCCATTGTCTTGAGTTTTGCTTGAAGCTCGTTGATGTAAGCGATGGCGTCTCCCAATAAAGATGCTTTGTCCATCTTGGAGATATTCGGTACAACGGCTCGTAAGGCGTAGAAACGCTGGTTTAGCTTCTCGCGTCTTTGTCTCTCTGCCTCCACGTGATTAAGAGGCTCTACTCTTCCGTGAGCTGGCTTCCTACCCCGCTTCCTCGGCCTCCTATCGTCGGAGGGACTCGGTGCATCCTCCCTGCAAGAGGCCTCAACGTCAGAAATCTCCGATTCACCGACGATCGATCTCACAGAAGGCCTCGACGTGGCTCCGGAGAAATCAATTTGCATCTGCGCCTTTCGTTGCTGTTGATAGTTGTTTAGCACAAAATCATGCCTCCCACCACCATTGGCTAGCTCAGGCGCATTACCCGCAGAAGGCCTAGGAGCAAAAACATCAGGCACATGCTGCCTCACAACTTGACTAGCTCTCCAACCTGAACCATGAACACCGTTCGGAAAACTAATTCCATTCCCATTCGGACGGACTCCCCATGATGGCCTCTCATCCATTTTCCTAACCGCAAGTTTCTCCCGAAAATGTGTCGCCGAGTTCAAATCCTGCCCGAAAATCTTCGGAACTCCAATCACCTCTACTCTACTATCATTATCATTCCGACGAAGATGAAGATTACCATTACTATTATTGTTCTTAATACTCTCGCCGACTTTCAAACAAGAAAAAGGGGCAATCTCATTATCATTCCCATTCTCATTCACATTCTCACCTCTTTTTCCATCCAACGACGAAATTGACTTAACCCTAGAAACCGACGATTGTGTCGAAAACACAGATTTAACAGTTTGCAACAACTCAAAGCTTTCACCTACCATTCTAACAGAACCCAATTCAACAACACCTAAATCAGTAGGAACTAAAACAATAGTTTGAAATCCAACCGATTTCGCCAATAAAGACCTAACACAATAATCAGAGCTACCAGATTTCAATGCATCACATAGCCACAAATGCTTCCCAGATGCAAAACACTTACCTGGTCCACCATCTCCATTAGCAAAAGAGAAATACATTGAAGCAAGAAAAAACATCTCGGTATCGGTAACCCGGTCCAATCCAAACGCATAATTGTCTTCATCTGAACCACCAAATGTTGTATGAAGCTTCTGCAACACCCTTTTCCTTAATCTCTGTTGCTTTTCATCATCAATAGAATTCAAACTAGCAATACTTTTCATTCCTAAATCTCTTTCTTCTTCTTCCTTTGGTTCCCTACAACACCCATCTCCCCAACCTAAAACCCAATCACCATATTTTGACTGAGAAATTTGCCAGAAAATTGCGTAATTCCAACTGAAATTCGAAACGTTGGATCTCTCCACAAGATCAGAAAGCTTGTTCTGAAGATTCTCACCACTTCCAATAGCCATCAAAAGATTCTCATTAGAAACTGATTTTGTAACCAAGTAATCAAATGCTTTTACACCTAAAACTTCAACCACCATAGCTTTTTCATCTTCATTCCATAACCCATTTCCTCCTAAACCCACTTCAATCTTCATCTTCTAAACAAAACCCAGAAACCAAAATCCAAAAAAATCTCAACTTTCAACAAAATAAAATACAAAAATTAACCAAACCCAGAACTTCAAATTAACCACTTCCCAACAATACCACCAATCTCAGATCTCAGAAAAAAAAACAATTTCCAGTTCTATAAATTGTGGAACCAGAAATAAGATTCATGAAAGACCAAAGAGAAAACAAGACACCGTGATAGAGGTAACAACAATGACAAAACAAACATCATAATTAAACGAGAGTTGAAACATGTTTCAAAACGAAGAAGAAAAAAAGGTTTTTTATTTTATTTTTTGTGCAATGAAATGAAGGTGTTATAAGAATGAAAAAAGCTGAAACAATTTTGAGATGTTAGAGAGATAGAAGAACGGCGTTTGCGCTTTCTAACTCTGAAGTTCTAAATTGTAACTGCTGCAAAAGTGTAAACAAACGACTAAGGTTAATGTTTTTTTTGTGTTAACTAAGGTTAATGTTTTTTTTTTTTTTTTTTTGTGTTAACTAGCTAAGGTTAAAAGTTAACCATGGTTAACTTGTTGGAAGATGAGAGGTAGTCACATAGTACCATTATGCTTTTGTTTGGTTGTTTAATTTGTTTGTTCCTATGATAATCTATCTACCAGTCTTCTACTACAAACCCTACAAAACACATATAAAATTATTGTACTATAAGCCAACAAATTTTTAGATTATTGTTGTATTTTACTATTGAAATATGCTACACATGTGGAGTTTGAGAATTTTAAGAAATAAATTTCTAAGCTTATAAAAGTACTAATTCTTATCCTTTCATTGGATTTTTAATCATTAAAAATGATACTATAATGATATAAAATAAACAATAAGATAGTTAACCATGGTGTATTATAATAAAAGTAATATTTTCCCTTTTGATATAATTTTTTCTTACAATAATTGACAAAAGAAAATTTATAAAATTTGACAAAAATTATTTTAATATAAAAATTTGAATATATTTTATTAGATTCTTTAGAAAAACATAGTTTTGTATTTGTTTAAAATTATACAAAATATTTTGTATTTTTCCTTATTTTGTTATAAATGATTTTTTTTTCATAAACTAATTAAGGTAGTTTTTACTTCAACATAAAACAAAATTTTAAATTTCATAAAATAATCAGAAAATTCTAACACAATTGGAAAACAATTGATCTTGTTAGATTGGACAATTCAAATCTTATATATCTCTTCATCTACAAATTAAAAGAAAATACTAAAAAAAAATCATTTTTACTGAATTTTTTAAACTTTACAATAACATAATTAAAATATTATAAAAAAAAAAACTAATATGTTGTTTGATTTTTTTCATGTTATAATTTTTTTAAACAAAAATAGCTAACACTATAAAAATCATTTAGAAAAAACTAAAACAAATAAATTTAGTTTGTTCAAAATCACATTTTTATAATTAAATATTTCTGTTCAATAATTGACAGAACTAAATTAATAAAATAATTTTATATATTTTAACTTGTATAAACTTATATTAGAAATTTAACTTCATCGATTAGATTCAACATAGTGAAATATTAAATGAACAATGTTAGAGGAGCGTGTGTGAGTAAAGAAAAGGAAATTGTGGGATAAAACCAAAAGAGTGGGCTATATTTTAATTTACAGGTGGATAAATATTAGTAAATTTTAGATTGATAAGGAGAAAGCAACCTTCAAGTTTAAGAAATGAATTTATGGCACTCGTGCTGAATAGTGGAACCAATAGGTCACATGTGAGTCATAGTTATGAACCTTTATGTTTTGTGTGCGCATGTTAAAGATAGAGTCACTTGCTTGTCTCTTACCACAAATAGGGCATTGAGATTATCCCATTTTAATAAATGGTAGGAATCAAACATTTACTCACTTTCATACCTTCTGAGTGTAAAATAGGATTTATTTTAAGAGTCATAGACACGAGTGCTCTTCAGGTTGTCTAAGTTCATTTAGACTCTCTTTTACATAAATAACGGTTATCTGATAAATTAGTTAATAGTTTATAATTATTAATCGATAGTTAATGATTGATAGTTTATATTTTATATTTGATGGTTGATGATTTATAACTGATAAACTAATTAAAGTATTTGGTAAAATTAATTGTTTAATTAATTGATAAATTAAAATAATATAAAAGATATTTAATATATAATTGTTTTATTTAAATTAAAATAAATTATAAAAGGTAATTGTGGATTTTAGTTAAAATAATAAGGACAAAAATAGAAGAAAAAATGATAAGCTAAAACATTATTTAAAATAGCATCTCAAAAATAAACTATAAACTAGTAAAATAAATTATAAATTTGTGATGAAAAGACTGTTATCAAACATATATTTTATTATCATATAAATTTATAAATTATAAGTTCAAAAATGGTCATGCAAAACAGAAGGTAAGTATTTTTTTTAAAACCAAAAGAGCAAATTTAGTTAAAATAAAATTAAGAGAACAAGAACACAACAGAAAGACCAAACCAAAACTCCATAATAAAAAAGTTTTAGTCTAGGTGTACGAATATTGTCTAACAATAATCTTTTCTTATTTTACTATGAACGAAACTGGTGTATTTAAAACATGGTATTTTAAATATAAAAAACTAATGTATGGTATTAAAAAGCTAAATTATAAAAGTATTATATTGTTAAAAATATAAAATAAAGAAATTAATTTGTTCAAGTAATAAATGTTATGTTGCGAAATCAAAACTGGTGTTGATTGATGATGTATTGTTCTATTGCAGAATAATAATTTATGATGTATGACTATGGGATCGGCGATGTTGATTTTTGATACAGTAACTTGAGATAGATACGTAAGGTTAGCACTCCAACACCCAAGTTAGTTTATAGTCAAAGATGAGTATTATGGAAAATGAAGATAAGAAAAATGTACTTTGAACTCCATGTGTGCTAACTTTATATGTTTGATAATTTTGGTTAGGCTTGCATCTGATTAGACCTTTGAGTTAGGCCTTTGGCGGACTCATAACAGTTGCCCTCAAGGCTTGTTGGGCGTGAATTGGTCGGGAAGTCTTTAAGGTTGTGGTCGGCCTTTAGCGATTGCATTCGACCGCGAAGAGATGCGAAGAAGTCTTTGAGAAATTACAAAAATAGTGGGGGATTCAGCGTATTAAAATGTCTTCCAATCATTGAAACCTTTTTGTCATTTTTTCCACACGCTTGGTTTTAGGTTACCAGCTTAATGCATTGTGCTTCCTCCTAGTGTGCTTGAGTACACTTGAGTTCATTTATATTTTCTAGATGAAATCAAGCAGTTGATCTATAACTTCTCATTCTAGCTAATATGGTTTGTTGATTGTCATCTTCTATATATAAGGGTTTTTGAGCTCTAGAAGAATTTTTCGCTACCCTTAATAATCAGTTTCCACTTGAGAGTATCTTTCCTTCTTATTCTCCGAGAGTATTTCTCTGAGTGCTTGTTATTCTTTAAATAAAGCTTCCCATTTTCTATTTTAACTTCGTTTTCCCTGCATGATTCTACTCTTCTCAGGTACCCCTCTTATCTTACATTTTTTTCATATCTTCAGCATTTTATTTATCATGGCCAATGCGAACGATAGTCTTGTAAGTGTATCTAGAGATTCTAGGAGTATTGGCCATTCTCCTTTGGTTAGGGCAAAAGTATATTTGAGTCCAAACCCCTTCTGCTTAATCATTAATCAATCAACCCATGAGATTATATATGTATCTAATAACTTTGATTCAGAGAGGCTTTCTAAAGGTTCTCCAAATGAAGGGGATTTTTCGAGTGATTATTCTTTTGACGTTCTTTTCTATGATGAAGATGCAAAAAATGATCGTGTAGTCACTTTTATGTCCCCCCTCCAAAGTTGTAAGGACTTCAACTTCGCCGGCTTTGTTGAACCTGAAAATGGAGGTTGTCATTTTGAATATGAAGGATATCAAAGATTACATTTATACTTATCAAAAAGTCCACGGCTAAGACCCAAGTGATGTCGACATCAATGGTCATTTGGCATGTGGAGCCCGACCGAATGGTATCATTTGGCTTAGCCCTTTTAAGATCTTCAGGGGAGACAAGATATCTTTTAAAAGAGGTATTTTGGTGGAGTCGAATGATGCAAACAAATACAACTGGGTGAATTCAAATATAGTTGGAATCCCCTCTATTTTAAGTGACCAAGCAATTGTAAGTGCAACCAAAATCATGGTCAGTCATTCCGATAGATTCAAGAAAAATGATATACAACACCTTTGAAGGGTGTTTTATTCCTTTTACGGGTGTTTATCTACCAGGATAAACCTGAAGATCGCCTTTTCGTGTTGTCACGGTGAAAATCGAGAGACTAATCTATTGGATTAACTTGACTCGCAAAATAAAATGTCACCGCCGAACTTTAGTTTATCTAAGAGAAGGGGAAAATATCAAAATAAACTCATAAATGTGTAATGTAAAACAATCAAATAAGAGATCTAAGGTTCGGGGGTTGGTTATACTAAGGGAAGATACTAACACCCTAAGTATATATAGTATCATATTGGAACCTCTTGTTATATTTGTGTTTTTTGTGATATATTTTTTGCTATTGATTGGGGGGAGTTGATTGCTTTTGGGTGAAGAAAGTGGGAAATATTTTTTTTGTTTTTCTAATGTGTACGAATAAAAGGGAGGAAAAAGGAAAGGTAGCTCACGAAGTTCTTGCAATCTTATGCCTATGTATCCTATTAATAGGAAGTCAGAGTGATTATAGTTCCACTAACTAATGAGTGAAACATGATTTGTTGGGTTTTAGAGAAGGGACAAGTTGTCATCTTAAGGGAGATATTGTTTACACCGATTTTTGGTAATGAAAACAATCATTCATTATCCATTAACATTTTAGGACCGAATAAAAGTCCTTTTACAAGGTTCGTTCAAGTCTCGCGATTTATGATATCAGTTCATGCATTATTTAAGAACAAAATCACTATTTTTATTAGTGTTAGAATTGTTTCCAACAACTTTATAAAACAAGTTGTCTCATGGCAACTTAAAAGAAATAACACTCAAATGAACATTTAAAAAAAATAAAAATAAAGGAAATGAAAAGAAATGTAGAATTGCAAAATGAAAAGGAAAATAAAGCACAAACAAAACAATTTTAAATTTAAGAGAATGTAAAGGATTGATGGAATCCATCTTTGTTCGTTCCTGAACCCGTTTTCCCTTGCAGCGTGGGTGTTACAAGACTTTAAAAAAATAGGATCCAACCTCTAATACATAGTAATTACAACTATTTATAGATTAAAGAAAATAAATTCCTACATCTAAGATTTTAACAAGTGTCTTATTAAATAACTTCCTTAATCTAAGATTGACACATGTCCCTTTGGATAACTTCTTTTAATAACTTCCGATAACTTTTGTATAGGAGTTGTTTGCTTGATTGATGTAATACATCAATATTTGAATATTTGAATGACTTCTTCAATTGTATTTTTCAAATCCCTCTTTGAATGTCTTATAACATGCCATTTCTGGTTGAAAATAAAGCCTTCGAAAGTACCATACTATTTATAGTACCAACTCGAATTCCTTCGACATCCATCAATCTACTGCATATAATTAAGTTAACAATCGAAATACAAATACTTTAATTTTATATATTAACAGAGGGCCCCATTATTTGTCTTTTGACTGAAAGGAAAATGATAAATACTAAGTATTTATACAATGCACTCAAACTCGATAACTGTTTCACATATTAGTCGAATTTCACAAAAAGGTTTAGTCGAATTCCATTTAATATGGCTAATTTCGACAAATGATGTTCCTTTGCCTCACTTCCATGTTTTCCAACTTAAAACAATATATATGTATTAAAGTGAGAAACACAAGATAGAAATTCCACCTCTAACAACAAATCTTTCTCAATACCATCAATTATATACTTGTGATATTAAAGAGACCCCTCCCAAAATGTTGTTTCTCAAAGGAAATGGGAGGAATAACATTTTTAATCATGCCACCAATTTATAGAAAGCACATAACACCCTCTTTTGAAAATTTAGCAAAATTTTGAAGATAATTCGACTCCCATGATCAATCCAATAACTTCATTGTCATTGAAACATTTCAAGGTGGCATGCTGTCATATTTCCATCTTTGATCTTTTATAATGGCATTAACAATAACTTGCCATTTTCTTCTATATATGTTTTTGTAATCGAAATAATAATTTGATACCGCCCAAAAAGGAAATTGAAACATTATTGGACTTTAATCCTTAAAAACCTTAGTCAAAAACAACCATTATTTCTTTTAGCCAAGTTTCAACTAATAACTAATAACTAATTGTCAATTAAATACACTTTAAGTCTTGTTGACAACAATTAAAAGCCTCAAACTACAAATGTATTATTTTCCTCTCGAAACACATCTTGCATTAACATGCAAATTAAATCACAATGATTAATCATTAGAGGCCTCTCAAAGGCTAAAACTTTTCAATTTCATTCTTTGTAAAACTTTTCAAAAATCATTTTGATAAGATTCTCCAATTCATTTGGTGTCATCTTGTAATGATTTTGAAAGTTTGTTTTTAATAATATGGCTTACAAACCATTTAGTGTACGGTTTCTGTTTCTCAGAAACCAGTTTTATGCATATAAACTGTTGAATCACGCTACACTTGAAATTTCACATCAGGTTCACCAATTTGTTTACACCGATTTTTGGTAATGTAAATAATCATTCATTATCCATTAACACTTTAGGACCGGATAAAAGTCATTTTACAATGTTCGTTCAAGTCTCGCGATTTATGATATCAGTTCATGCATTATTTAAGAACAAAATCATAGTTATTATCAGTGTTAGAATTGTTTCCAACAACTTTATAAAACAAGTTGTCTCATGGCAACTTAAAAGAAATAACACTAAAATGAGCATTTAAAAGAAATAAAAATAAAGGAAATGAAAATAAATGTAGAATTGCAAAATGAAAAGGAAAATAAAGCACAAACAAAACAATTTTAAATTGAAGGGAATGTAAAGGGTGGATGGAATCCATCTTTGTTCGTCCCTGAACCCGTTTTCCCTTGCAGCGTGGGTGTTACAAGACTTTAAAAAAATAGGATCCAACCTCTAATACATAGTAATTGCAACTATTTATAGAGAAAATAAAATAAATTCCAACATCTAAGATTTTAACAAATGTCTTATTAAATAACTTCTTTAATCTAAGATTGACACATGTCCCTTTGGATAACTTCTTTTAATAACTTCTGATAACTTCCAATAATTTATGTATAGGATTTGTTTTCTTAATTGATGTAATACATCAATATTTGACTCTTTGAATGACTTCTTTGATTGTCCTTTTAAAATCCCTCTTTGAATGTCTTATAACATGCAATTTCTGGTTGAAAATAAAGCCTTCGAAAGTACCCTACTATCTATAGTACCAACTCGAATTCCTTCGACATCCATCAATCTAATGCATATAATTCAGTTGACAATCGAAATACAAATACTTTAATTTTATATATTAACAGAGGCCAATTTGTAGACGGGTATTTTTTACGCCATAAGATGAAGCTCAAAATTGATGTATTTCGACTAGGAAAGAAAGTTGGAGAAATATGAAGAAGGCAAATTTCGACAGGATTAGTCGGTAATGTTATTTTCGATATTTCGACAACATTGATCTTGTTTTCGACATTTCGACAGCATTGATCTTATTTTCGACATTCCGACAGATTTGAAAAGACGCATTGCTTCGACATAGAAGAAGATATTCAAGTTTCAAAAGTTGATATGTTTGGTAGAGGGACGCGTGGAAGCATTTGGTGAAAAGAAGACATGTCGAACGCCAAGTATCATAGTTTTAGGATTTGGCCGTTAGTGGCAGTTATTTTATTTATGTATATATAGGGTAACTCTTGTCAGAAATACATGTGTGAAAAATCTTGTACAAAAATTCCTATAAAATACTCAAAGTACCCGTGTGTGAGAAAAGAGTCTTATTCTGAAAAATGTACATGTGCAACACCAATTTATCTTATCAAGTTTAATAAAATTCCAAGTTATTTACCATTCCTTTACATTTACAAGTCATTTACTTGTTTTTTTTTTCATTTACTTTATGCATTGTCAAAATTTACTTTCTTCAAGTTTTCGCCAATCTCTTTACTTTTGTACTTAGTCATATGAATCATACATAAAAAACCTAATAAAAAGTGAAATCACAAGATTTCCAAATTTATAATTTCGACAAAATTGCACTTAAGTCCTAGGATTTGTATGGTTGATCCTGCAAGTAAACCAATTTAGTGTTAATTGGAAAACCAGAGGTTGTTCGTCAAAAACCATTGCAAACAGATATCTCACGTATACCACCACAAACATTTTAAGAAATAATATAATACGCTTTAAACTTGGATATAGAAGATACAAAGTAATGTCACAATATTCCTTTAAATGAGTGTTTGAAAAGTTTGAATTATGATGTGTGGATAAAGAGACATCTCTTCTACAAAGATGACTCATGTATCATCTCTTAGGGAAAAGTTTTGAGTGTGAAGCCAAAAATGGCTAGGGTTTTAATTGAAGTTGGAATTTTGAGGGGAATCATAATGTTTGAACTAAGTCTAAACTAAGGATGAGGGAAATGCAACAGTTATGTGAATGTAAGTGATATGAAGTCAATAGAAATATATTTCCCCTTGGATTGAGCAACAATTGAATTTTTAAGATTTATCACAGTTTAATGCACGGAGGAAAATCACATAGCAATGTGATTCTATCAATTAGGGTTTATGGTGAGGTGACATAAACATAAATGTCAAGAGAAACTTAACAAGATAAAATTGATTCAAGTTTTAACAAATATAACACCAAGGATGGAATGAACATAAGTGTGATCAAGCATGGTATCAAGACAATAACAACACATGAACAACATGAGACAAGTAAATATGTTTAACATGGTGGAAGTTTATGAAGGAAATACTTGAATTAAGGGTAGAAGATTTTTACAAGGTAAACACATAAACAAGACATTAACACATGGTTGAATCAAGCTTTAAAGGGAAACCAAACTCAAGTGGAAACCCTAATCATATATCAAGATATTTTCAAAAAGATTCACTAAATAAAACCCTAATTTTCATCTAAATAATCACTTAATCAAAATATTTTTTCAAAGTAAAGTCATTTAATCATGGTATAAAGAACAAGTCAATTCCATATGTTAAGAACATCAAACAAGATTTAAACAAAGCCTAATATAGTCATATAAACATTTATGATCAATTAGGTCAATGAAATAATTAAAAGAAAGTCATTAAAAAACATAAAAACACTTAAAATGAACAATTTTTTAACCTAATAAAAATAGATAAAATAAATAATATTTTTGGGAAATTTTTGTAGATTAATAAAATAGAGGGGATAAATGACAAGTGTGCAAAAAAATATTCAAAAATAATTAATTTTTCCTAGTGAAATAATTAAATCAAAGATGAAAAAAAAACATGAAAATAATAGTGTTAAAAAATAAGGGGATGCCTCCCACAAGGCTTGAACCTGCACCCTCTAGGTGATGGGCTTAAAGTGTTAAAAAAAATAATTATGTGCATGGTGATAAGGTAATGCGCGCGTTGTATAATATATTGAGTCTAATGTGTAAAATAGATTAAAATAAAATCAAAAGGTATGGAGCGAGGGAATTTTGAACCCCATACGTCATGCTCGCTTTACACACAAAACCAACCCATTAACCAACACGACACAATGTCAATTCAAGTTTTAATTTTTAATCAATAAATAATATAGTAAAACAATTATTTAAATTGAAATTTCATGCCAACCATGGTCGTCTTCCTCCTTGAGCTTCTTCATCATTTTCAAATTCCTCCAAATGCTAACTTCCTTAATACTCAACCAAATCAGATGATGTAAAAAATGAAAATTTCTTGGAAATTTGCTAGGAATCCAATGGCACTATTCAATTTCAATTATTTTCAGTGTAACACAAATAACTCAAATGAAACCGATATGAACCCTAGAATGCAAATTCAATATGTAATTCCATATCTAATAGATACAAAGCAATTGAGATAGGAGAAATGATCACCACATCCTAACAAACATATTTGTAACTCAAATTATTAAAAATGATGCATGAATCATAGAGTTTGAGAAAGTGCAACTTACCTTCAAAAGTGGAAATCATGTTCTTTGATAGAGGTGTTCTAGATGCAATTTCTTGATTGCTACAACTTCCTTGACCTCCCAGGAATATGTTAGTGTGCTTATATTGACTTGAAACCTTCTAGAACTCTTAACTCGAATCAAGCTACAAATGGAAGAAAATGAGAAATGAATTTGGTGATTCTGGTGTTACATAAGTGCTAAGATGATTTGGATTACTTTTATGATGATTATGGAAGGTGTTTGGATGCTTGGATTGAGTGTAAGTGGACTGGAATTGAGAATTCAAGTTTTCACTCTTTTGAAACTTTGAAATTTCTAAGAGATGCAATTCTGATGTAGAGGGTGTTTGGGGATGTTTTTAGTGTGTTAAAATGATTAATAATGACCTTTATTTGTAGGAAAATATTTAAGGTTTTGGAGGAAAATTTTGGATGAGGATGCATGTTATTATTGAATGAACTATGTCATGCATCATTACTTGAGTGTTAAGGTACATGTAGCCTACTTTATATTGTGGCTTGAATTGATGTTTTTGAGACTTAACTTCTCATATTTCAACCCAATCCATGGTGTTTTTATAAATTCTTAATTTGTTGTGGAGGTTTCTTGGCCAATTTACCTTTTCACTTAATGCATCAAAACAAAACATCATGTTGCAACATTGGGAGTTGTTTTTCACTATACAAAGAGATAGGATTTGCTGTAACTTTGGTCATATATTTAAGATCTCATGGGATACTACAAGATTGGTGTTGATTGTATGCAGAGATCATGCTCGAAAATTGGTCAAAATTGGCCTCAAAATTGTGTACAACACAACTTTGCAAATTTGCCTTGATTTTTCAACTTCAATCATGGCATCTTTCAAAAATCATACCTTTTTGCTCAAGTAAGATAAATCCATTCTCTTAGACTATTTGAAAAGATGAGAGAAATTACTACAACTTTAATGTTTCATGCTTGACTTGAATCATCTTGGATCATGAAGAAAAATGTCTCACAAAATTTGAATTCTTAACTGAAAAACACTTAGAAAAATTTCTAAGTGTTGAACATTTTGAACTTTAAGATTTCCAAACTTTAGCAACCTATATCTTTCAATGCTTATGATATTTTGAGTTTATTCCTTCTTCAAAGTTGAAGTATGTGGATTCATATTCAAGTATATGCCTTGAGCAAGAAAAAATATTGCTTGATGAAGAAGTTACAAGCTTGGAATGTCATGCACTTGTTGAGGAATTTTCATAACTTCGATTTTTTCCAAAACCCTAATTTTTACATCTTTGAACTTTTCCTTGATTTTCTTGACTAATCATGATCAAATTCCATCACCCATAATATTTATTTGAATAATAGCTCTTGAGACTCAAAGTTGGAGAAAGTTCAAACTTTGACTTTGTGTACCAAATGACTTTGTACCAGATGAATTTGATTTTCTAATATTCAAGGAATCAAACTTCTTGGGAAATTAAAATCTTGTGAATGGAATTCAAACATGTGTTTGAGTCACTTAAATCATGTTTTGAGGTATGAGATCATGCTCAGATGAAAAAGTCAATTGTATGGCCATCTTAGGTCAAAACCCTAATTGATGCATCATATGAACTTGGGGCTTGATCAACTTGAAATGATGCAATATTATACTTGATTATTGATGGTGGGAAAATCTTAACCATTATAAAGGAATGAGAGACTTGAGTTTAAGGATCATGCTCATCTTTTGACAATTCATTTGTTTGAGCTTTTGGAGGTCTAAACCTTGTGAACCAAGCAATCAAAGCACACACATGTGATGCTAAATTTTATGTAAATGATGTGGATATTGACATATTAGTATCGACCAGATAAGGGAGACTTAAATACAACAATGCACAATTTTGGTCCCTAAGAAGCCACACAAAATGATATGATATGAATGTACGACATGGGATCTATGGGAAATGATGCCATAAGAGACTGGGAACAGAATAAACCATTGGGGAATAACAAAATTATTATCCACTAGGGAAAGAAGATTGGGGATAAGTTTGCGACTCTACTGGGAAAGAGATAACAACTTCATTAGGGAAGAAATACAACTCCATAGGGGATGGGGTTATAGATTTAACAATTGAATCTCCAATATTAGAAAATGATTCAACATCTTATTTGACTAAGTAAATTCACTTAGAAAGGGTAAAGTAAACTTCCCCACGCTTCGGGTTGTAAGCCACTAGCAAGTCTCGATTTCTTATTATCAAGTATTTTTCTTGAATAGGGTAAAGATAAAACTCCCCATGCTTCGGGTTGTAAGCCACGAATGGGTCTCGGTTTATTTTTTATCAAGTTTTTCTCTTGAAAAGGGTAAAGGTAAACTTCGCCACGCTTCAGATCATAAGCCACAAATATGTATCAGTTTCTTCTTTATCAAGTCTTTCTCTTGAAAAGAGTAAAATTAAACTTCCCCACGCTTCGGGTCGTAATCCATGAACAGATCTTAGTTTCTTCTTATCAAGTCTTTCTCTTGAAAAGAGTAACATAAATATCCCAACGCTTCAGGTTGTAAGCCACAAACAGGTCTTGGTTTCCTCTTTATCAAGTCTTTCTCTTGAAAAGGGTAAAGGTAAGCTTCCCCATGCTTCGGATCGTAAGCCACAAACGGGTCATAGTTTCTTATTTATCAAGTCTTTCTCTTGAAAAGGGTAAAGGTAAACTTCCTCAAGCTTCGGGTCGTAAGCCACGAACGAGTATTAGTTTCTTCTTATCAAGTCTTTCTCTTGAAAAGGGTAACAAAAACTTCCCCATGCTTCGGGTTGTAAGTCATCAAAGGGTCTCAGTTTCTTCTTTATCAAATCTTTCTCTTGAAAAGGGTTACCAGACAAGCTCCTAAAAAGGGTAATCACTTGCTGAGTTGATAACTTCATCAGGGATCTTCAAAGAGATGCAGGTCGGTAAATTTTGCAAAACGAATTTCTCAAATAAAGAGAAAAAAATTTTGTAAGGATCTTCACCAAAATTCTCACCTGGATTTACTGAGAAGATGCCATTTGATGGAAAATAACTTCATCATACTTCTCTACAAGACTTCTTCGGAGATATGTCATGTGACAAAAGAAAATTTATAGCAGACTTACTAGGGAATACCATTAGCTGCAATTTGTATTTTGTTGAGAAGATAAAACCACTTGTAGGCTTGTAGAAAATTATCTTATATAAGAACTTGTAATAATCTTTAATAAACTTCTCTGACATAATCTTTTGGAGAGATAACCATTACTTCATCATACTTATCTTCGAGACTTTTTCGTAGAGATGTCATGTGATGTAAAATAATGCTTCACAATCCAACTTCTCTATGGGAATTTTCTGGAGAGATGTCATTTGATAGAAAAATAAATTCACAACAAACTTCTCTATTGAGGATAAACTAGAGAGATGACATTTGCTAGGAAATAACTTCATCATACTTCCCTTTGAGACTTCTTCAGAAAGATGCCATAAGATGAAAGAAATTTTGATACGCTGATAGCTTCATTGAGGATAGAAAAAGCACTCAGAAACTGCCAATTTTTTATTCACTGGGAAACTCAGGGACAAAAACAAGCTTCTCAAATAAAGAGATTATCATTCGTTTGTTAGACGTATATTCCAAGGAGAATTGAATTCATCTTATTTGGGGAATCTTCAACAAATTATTTCTAGGGGGTATAAACCACTAAAAAGGCACAAAATAAATGCCCTTTTAATTTAGAGGTTCAAGTTATCAAAATGGTCAAAGACCAAATCCAATCCAGGAATAAGCTGGAGAGATACCGTCAAGCAAGACGATAACTGAAGAGGGATGAACTCGAACTGGGGATTTGTCTTACCCAATTGTGGAAAGGATAACTAAAGCAAAAACTTTCATGAGGGTTAAACTTAGTAGGGAGTTAGTGTAAGTTCTATGGCTTTTGGATTGGCAGTCATTTTGGTAAAACATGTAGATGTTAAGCCAGATGTTTTGTCATGTCAGTCAGACATCATGTTCTACAGGATGTCATGACATGTGTCAGGACATGTTATACTAGAACCCTAGGGCTAGTTTGTTTTGGTGTTTTGGTGTTTTTTGTGATTGTGATTTAATTCACACATTTTCTTTATCCATGGAGGGATATGTTAGGAACTTATGTTTTTACATATTGTGGTGATTTTCTTAAAAAAGGTCGTTGAGCCTTTTTAGGAAAGTTTGTATTTGTTCCTATTTTTGTGCAGGTAATCATGCTAATGATTGGAAGCAGATTCATGATGTTTCTGCGTTTTAGGAAGCCCAGGCCCGAAGGCAATTTAAAGAGTGGAGCTAAACCTAAAGTACACGATTCACATATTGAAGGATTTTGGTAAAAAAAAACTAGGATTGTCGTGTCTTGGTTGTTTCTTTAGTGTTTAGTGTTTTTGTTTGTATGTCACTCTTGTATCAGGTTTGATGCATTGAGTTGACTGATTATTCATTGTTCACTCTAAGGTTTTAAACAAGAGTGTTTTGTTCTTGGTTGAAGCTTTTAAGCAAAACCAAGTACTGTTTTGGAAGTGTAATATTATTTTTTATTTCTTGAGATATTCCCTGGGATTGGGATTTTTAATATCATTGCAGTGATTGGGAGTGAGATGGGTTCTCATATTTATATGAGGTTCATAGGTAGAAGTTGCAATGGGTAGGAATTAAGTGAGAAGTTGTAAACTGGGACTGTTTAGCTTCGAATTGATACTACTGATAATGGATATCCTTCCTGGCTTGGTATCCCCCAGACATAGGCGTGTGCACCGAACTGGCTTAACAATTGATTTTGTCACAATGTCACAGTGAGAATCGGATATCAAGCTATTGAATGAGCTTGAATCGCAAAACTTTTATGTTCACCACCAAACTTTTATTTATCCAAAGGGAAAGGAAAAGGATCGAAAAAAACCTAAATAAGGAAAAACTAGGTTCGTGGGTTGGTTATACCTAGGGAAGGTGTTAGCATCCTAAGCATCTGCAGTATCCTACGAGAACTTCTTATTAATATTGTGTAATTGTTATTTATTGTTTGCTAAAACTAAAGGAACCTAAGGTTTTTATTTCTAATGGTGCTCGTGCAACATCGGGTTGATGCCTATGTATCGGGAATATAATCAGAGTACTCGTAGTTCTCCTAAGGATGAACGAACACTTGATTGTGATCAAGGTTCACGGGGGAAGTAAGTGTTATGGCAAACACTCATGTGACTTGACAAAGTCATAAAAAGTTATAAAATAAAAAGCAAGGGATACTTAATGGCTAAGGTCAAAGAAAAATGGAAGGAAGACCTAATTGCTAAGGTCAAATAAAATGGAACTTGGGATGTCTAAACTAGCTATGACATTGAGTCAACTGAAGGAGTTATTTGCCTTGGATTGAAAAGTAAATCATAAAGCAAATAAAAAAAGGTGCAAGCTCCTAGGACTAAGGCATCGGTTGTTACTTGCAATAAAATAAAATGGACAAAATAAATAAAGTGGATGGAAATGTACAAAACAAATGGCTTAATAAAATTGGGTTATGGCTTGATAAATGGATCAAGAATGCTGGGGTGGCAAACAAGCGCATAATGGAACCAAGTTTAATTAAGTCAATTTGTGTGGTGTGTCCAAGGTAGTGTTGATGGTGATTGTAGAACGACCGACTAATGTGTGTGTATGAAGTGTGCAAAGAACTCAACTTGGCATTGGACCAAGGATTTATTATCTTGAAAATTAAAGTCAATATGGTGAGCGCTTCATTTTATCTTAACAATATATGATCATAATGTGAAATAAAATCAATACAATTCATAGCGCGTATACAACCAAAATAATAAAATATTAGACACACTCACACACTCACACACTCACACAAAAAGAAGTAAAAGCAAAATCGACCCCACCTTAATGAGACATCTAAACTAAACTAAATAACTTAAAAATTACTTAAGGAAGATGAATAAAACACGATTTTTTTAGGGTTTTCTTACAATTAAATTAAAAAAGAAATTAAAATAAAATCTAAAAAAAAGGACTAAATGGATTAATTAAAAATTAATGAAATTAACATAAAGGTTTAGAAAATATTTTTGGTGTTTTTTATGATAAATATTAATAATAGTAATTAAAAATAAAATAAAAACTAGAACTTAGATAAAAGAAAAGTAATAAATAAAAAAACGAGTAATGGGATAGAAAAAGAAGTAAAACAGGGTGTGCTAGTAGAAAAAAACAAAGCCCAGGAAGCGAGAGAACAATTGACCCAAGGAAGCGAGGGTCTATCATACGGGGGCGATCAACAGTTGACCTAAGGGAAAGATCTGGAACATCGGTTTGAAATGCAAAACTGATCTAATGGTTATAAAGATATGGTGCATGGTAAGGAATGAATGGCCGATGCGTGGAATCACTAATGGAAGATAAATTGCTGACACTTGTCTTTTTTGTGTTACGGTAAAGAAAAAATAAAAAGTAACAAAAAAGACTTGAATAGACCCAACACTCATATGCCTTTTCTCTCTAAACGACTATTGTTTCTCTCAAACTCACTCTTTCTCTCAGGTTCTCTCTATTTCTCACTCAACTCTCAACCTCTTTCTCTCTGAATAACCTCTCATCCATTCGTCCCTTTTTGTTTCTTTCAACTCGGTCTGTCTCTCAATGTTTGCGGTAAAAACACGCCGGAATCTGGGTAAAGACGGAAGACTAAGGTGGCTACGACAAAGATCCACGATGGCGCCCAAGAATACCACGACACCGCTGCCGTGAGTATCCCAGATTATGAAAAGAAAACCTAACCTACCCCATATGAAATTTCTAAGCTCAAATCCAACACCAGTTTCTTCAAAATCCTAACCAAAATAAAAACACCGAACCAAATCTCAAAAAACCCTAGAAAAAACCATTATAAACGAATCGTGAACAACAACAAATTCAAACAAATAATGTAGGGTTTCTACTCAGAGATGGAATACAAACATAAGAGCATAAGATACTAAGCAAAGGAGGACAATCGTTACCTGACCAGAATTACTTCGGCGACGGCGACCTTTCCGGCGGAGAGTTCATATTTTTATTTCACATTCGCAGAGAGTTCATATTTTTACCAAGATTGAAAATTTGTATGGTTCTTTTAAAATTCGACCATCCTCTACCTTGAATGTTTGAAGGTCGTTTCCATCATCCCTCCAGGTTTAAGTTTCTCGAATAAGTGCAGTTGTTACACCCCAAATTTTGCCTTATCATTTTCTACCATAATTGTCTTATGCTTCATTCATTAGGTCATAACCATTCATGCATTGAATTAGTTCCCCAAGACATGGGATCAAAGCTCATAGTGTTTTCATTAGTCAAAGAAGAAAGTATGTGATTCAAATAGGAGTTGATGTGTTCTCAACATGGTGTATTATCAAGCAACAAAGTTTCTCACACTCTTCACAATATCTCAATAAGCTCACTCGATCATCCGAGGATGAGGGTTTTGAGGGATTGATCTCCTCCTTTTATCTTTTGGCTCTAAGCCAATATCTTGATTCAAAAGCAACATGTGGAGGATTTCTTAAGAAAAACTTGTTTTTGTGGTTCATTATATACTCCAAGGCATCTATGTGTTTATCTCAATGCATCACAAGTCATTTCACAATCCTCAGCTAGTTGAAGGAGGATTAGGGTTTCATCTGGTCAAGAAAGTCAATTGTTGTTCTAAAAAGTAAACCCTTGAGATTTTTGTCCAAGTAAAGGCATGGTATGATGAGTTTTGATCAAGGAGAATCAAGAATAATAATAAAATCAGGAGAAGTTTCCAAATTAGGGTTTCTTATAATTTTTTTTAAGTATAAAATTCCTTATTTTATGCATGACTTCTAAGCCAATTTCCATCACGATCTAAGCTTCATCTCATTTTACTCAAAACATGAATGTTATAAAGCTTCTTCCAAGCTTTATTTTGATGTAAAGAACTCCTCCATTGAATTTATACATCTCAAGTTATGATGCTTCAAAGTTAGGGTTTCAAAGATGTAAAATATTTAGAATTTTTCTAAGTGTTTTAAGCACTTCATGGAGAAATTTTCAAGGCCAAATCACATCATATTAAAATCTTTATTTCATCTTGGGAAAACATGAAAGTTGTTAAGCATCTTCCAAGATTTCTTATGATTCCAAGAACACATCATTTGAACTTCTAAAACTCAATTTATGGTGCTTACAATACATGGTCCAAAAGTTGACAAATATAGTAACTTAGTGAAATTTCACTAAGTGTCTTGAGCCTGTTTTGAGGACACAATTTTGAAGCCAATTTCCATCAGGTTCCAAGCTTCATTTCATTATTTGCATAACATGAAAGTTGTAGAGCCCACTTCAATATATCCCATGAGCTCAAGTTTTCACATTTTGGCCAAGAATTCACTAAGTTATATGGATTCAAAGTGGCATGCACGAGTTATATTTCAATACCTCATCCTTTGATCATGTGTGCATATTTTGAATATTCTTACAACATGTATTAATACTATTATGTACCACACACATATGTCATTATCCTAGCATGTTCCAAATGGCCAAACACACTCTTTCCATGCACACTATTTCAAAAAATTCCAAAGATGGAAACACAAAAATCACCACAAATACTTCTTCCCACATGCCACTCTCTTCCCTTATTCTTCTCACACACTCTTTACTCTCACACTTTGCTCATTAACACTACAACTATCACACTTCACAAGAAAAACCCGTGTATGCTTTATTTTTGCCAAAAATCTCCAAACAAATTACCTTCTCATTTGGGCCTCTAAAACAAACCTTAACATATCATATATAACCTAAATGAAACCCTAAACAATGATAGAACTTCATTTTCCATCAAAATCATATCAAAACTTCTCATTCTCTCTCAAAATTTCTTAAAATTGAGTTGGTTATTTCTTCAAGGTTCTCCTCCATTTTTGGCTTGGTTCATCCTTATTGAGGGTCATAAAGAAGCTTAGGATCTATTTCTCATCCATTTGTTGCAAATCAAGAGCTAACAGAGCTTCTCCGTTAAGTAAGATTTATTTAATCTAAATCTTCCATTTTAGACAATGTTTAGGTTCATGTTGGGTGCATCTGAAGTCTTATAGTGATGTAGGCCATGTTTGCTTTATGCTTGTCTTGTTTTGAAAGGAGTTTCAGTTTATGCATCATGGATTCGTGCTCAAATTTCATGTAGTTAGAGGCATTAAAAATGAAAAGTAAGGTCGGATAAGGAATCCTCGTGATTTTCTCTTTAATTTAGTGTATGGTTTCATATGATTTGGTGAGATTTTGATCTGAGCTCTAGCAACCATTCCCGGAGATGACGACCAAAGTCTTAGCTCCGACATCTGAGTTGGTTGTTGTTTTTGTAAAAATAAGATTTGGATCTACATATTATCTCTATGTTTTGATGATAACAAAGGAGTATTTGTATGAGAATAATTTGGTACTATAATATTTGCTATTATGTAGATTTAACAAACAGGTTCTGTTGATTGATAAAGACCAATTGCGAGTCATTATGTATGACATAAGT